>CM040761.1:14122910-15539577 GCA_022829145.1 Albula goreensis | reverse complement strand
GCTACATTAACACAACTATAAGATCCAATACCACATCCTCTTAACTCGCCACAGCTCTGAGCTGGCGCACACATAAATGTTTTATTTACTGAACTTAAAACCTTCCTGTCTTATTTAAGTATTAACTATTAATTATTTAAAATCCTGGTCATGAGAATATGATCCAAGTGACTGCACTGCTCGCAAATGAATGTTTTTCAGTTTTGCAGATTCCCAGATGGGTCTTGGCTGAAAGTTGTCTGTGAGTGAAGGATGTGCATCTCTCTCCAGCTTCTATATGTGCTTCCTGAAATGGCTGCAAAGGACTCTGAGAGTTTGTTGTCACATCTTTACACCAATCATTTACTAAGCTGCACACAAAACATATGGACTATGAAATTAAGCTGTTCTAACACGGGTTCTGTTTATGAGGACTGAGAGCGACTGGGTTAAACCAGGCCTGACAGAATTATGAATATAGGCAGTGCTGGATATCCTGCTCTGATGTGGTTAGTAATATGAAGCTTGTTTGATATGGTTAACAACATTAAACTGCAATTATCTAATGCAATCAGCAGTATTAACCTGGTAGAATGGTCTAATATTTTCCATATGAACATAGTCTGCTCTGACTGAGAGAGAGAACAAAGCCAGTTTAAGAGTAAACTAATTAAAAAAAGTTAAAATGTAAATTTGGCCTGAGGATAATGAATTTTACAAGTAAGTACAAGTACAAAGTTACAGGGCTGTGGACCTCCCACTGTATAGAGTTCTTGCCTGCTTCATAACAGCTGTTCCTGCAGCTGCCATGCTGTACTGAGAACACCCGCCTCTTTTAGTCACCATCCTGAACTACAAAACCGATCAATCCATCCTTCTGCCAAGCTCAAACAAACCGGTGAAAGTGGGATATAAAACTTTTATTCTGGGTGTTTTCTTGTCATTTGGGGACATGGATGTTGCTGGCACAAAGCAACCATAACTTCTTCCTTGATTTTCAGGGGTGATTCACACAAACTCACGTCGTAGAGATTTCATATCAAAACATGATATTTGAACAACATATATAAAGTAGACCCATATTTTACAATGATAAAAACAAACGAAAACCAAATACAGTGGGATAAAAACTCCAGCTGTACAATCTCCTTTGGCTCACATACACTGGGGCTGACACGGTTTATGTAGAAGAAATCCATTGGCTGCAAACAAAATATCCTGTTCCAAACCCATTTTAAAAACTCTGTATATATGGTGCTACCCTGAATTTGTATTAATGCTGTGTGCTCATTCAAAATGGGTACAATTTTTCTAAAAAGTGTGTTGTGACAGGTATGGCAGGACTAAAATGGATATGGTTTAACTAAAATGCATGTGGTTTGATTTAAATAGGGAATAGTTTGAATAAAATGGGAGTGGTTTAAGTAATAAGGGTGCAGAATGGCTAAAATTGGAATGACATGACAGGAATCAAGACAGTTTCGCTATGATGGGTGTGGTTCGAATAAAATGGCCTGATGTAAATGTATGTGAGGAGCGGTGCGCTGTAGCCCCAAGGCTCCACAGTAACGTGCCGTGTGAAACGGTGAACAGTCAGTGGGTTAGAACAGCACCAGAATGTCTCATAGGATACAGGAGGAAACAAGGGGCAGCGATCTCAGCCAGCAGTGTTCTGTCTGGACGGACAAGGGTACTCAAACAGAGGCTCTCAGCAGAGCAGCCATGGCCATGAAGAGGACAGGGAGAGGCATAGCCCAATAAGGGGATGGAGAGGGGAGGTGTGGTCAGGGCACATTTCCAACAGTGCACAGAAAAGCGTGCCTTTACTTTTTGAAAACGTGCATGGCACATTTCCTCTGTAGTTTCGCCTGATTACTGACATGGTCTCACTACAAGTAACTACAAACAGGGACAGGAAACAGAACTCTTGCCCTCTTTCCTGTAACTCCGATACTCTCACTCTCTCTCACATTCTCACTTACTCTCTCTTGCTCAGACTCGTTCACACAGGGGGTTGTACTTAAAACACAACTCTATGTACATTGTTGTCACTGTTTTTGTGTAGAAACAGAGTTTTGTTTTCAGACAGGCGTTCCCCAGTCATGGGTATTGCTGAGGTAAGTGCGGACCTTTAGGCCTCATTAGAGAGTTTTTACTTCAGCAGATGCTTCCACAGGCCCCTGTCACCCCCCCACCAACAAGCTCAGCCTTGCGCTGGAGCTGTCACATGGCCGCTTAGCATGCGCTAGTCCCTGGGGGTGGGGGGGTCCGATGGGGTCACTCCATCTCCATGTCACTGAGCGCGGTGTGGGGGCGTGCCATCTTCAGGGCATTTTGGCAGCAGCAGCGAGCACAAATCAGACCCAGCAGGATGGACAAGATCCCCACGGCCAAGGACACGCCTGCGCCAAACAGCAGGGGGCGCTGCATGCTGTCCCACACTGAAAAAACACACATATTATTAATATTACACACATAAATAACATCTCATCAGTATTGTATTAAATAAACAAACAAACAAACAGAAATGCACACTAAACCATCAACCCCACACTTCAGAATGGGACCAATGTATTAAAACATATTGGATTACATTGAAATACAGCTCCACTACATTGGAATAAAGACAGAACAGTCTTTATATCTGACAGAACAGTCTCAGGTTATGGAGATGGCTGCAGGTACTGACGTGCAAAGTTGACAGTGAGGTAGATACGGTTGGACGTAAGGTCACGACCCCGTGTCCAGGTGCTGGTGGGAGAGCGGGTCCAGGGCGTGGTCATGCAGTAGTACTGCCCTGCGTCGCTCTCCTGCGCACTGTGCACGCTCAGTCTGTACGTCCGTGCGTCGGTCCGCTCCACGCTGCAGTCGCTGCTCCCGTTCCGTGGGCCTTTGTGCACCACACCCCAGCGGTCCACGCTGGCCAGCAGGCTGCTGCCCTGGGCTGCCCAGTGACTCAAGAACCACTTCACCTCATATGATACATCATCTAGGAGACACAGGGAAAACACACACACTGAGACCATGGATGGACTGACCCCATATCAATCTGCTGCATTCCTTCTCTCCTCTCTGCTTCTTAACTACAGGCCATTCATCAGAGCTATACTGCAGTACATAACATCCACTGATACCCCTTCATGATTGTTTGGATGTATCAAATGGAATCTTTCAGCAATGGGGACACAGAGCATGCAATGTAGGAGTATGAAGCAGAGAAAGTTGTAGGTTTACAATAATTGTGAGGTGACGCTCAACAGCAACTCAGAAAACAGACGACACACTCTTATATGTTCCTGACAGCCACATTTTTTACTATTGGACATTTTGAGGCCAAATTCCCTTTGTCAGTAGTCTGAACTCCAGATTCTCAGGATCTGACAAAGCATTTGGAAAACATGCATTGCTTTTTTTGCATGGGCTGCTTGCAGGTTTTTGGTGCCACATGGTCACATTTCTGAGGGTGGAGTTCAAGATCACGTCTCATCTTGATCTCATCAAGGTTTGCTTTGGCGGCTATAGCAACAGCATCTTCTCTCTCCTCTACGTTTGCATTTGCAAGGATGAGTATGTACATGTACGACTATGGCTGCCCTGCCTCAATCCTACTGGTCATAACACTGAACTCCTCACCACTGCTGTCTGTCTCGTAATTAGCCATTTAATTACTGGCTCTCTATCTTTCTACAGGAAAACAATATGCAGCAATTAAACAAGCATACCATTGTGTGACAGCTTAATGAACTTTCAATCACCAGTGAGTTAATGAATATTCAATACAGAACCAGATAACGACACTTAATCCTTACATGCTCCTGATTGGAATTCACAAATTTAGTATAGACCAATTATAATAGCCATCTCTGCACCAATTATGTTGTACAATAAAATCTATCATTTTTTGATGACCTAAGATTTCATTTTGAATGAAAAAGAAAATAGTTTTTTGGGCAGCTTTCTGAAGGCTCAGCACACTGACTCCCTCCTGAGTCTGTGGGGCAGAAAAGCAGCAGGAATCATTGCATAATCTAATTAGGGCAGAAGCGAAAATGGGAACATTCTAAAAATGTCACTTAACTGATTAAGGTCAATGAAGAGGAAAAGAGAGACAGACATGAACCATATATTCATGTGCACCGACTTAATTTTAATGGCAAATACGGTATAGACTGATACTGGGAATAATTTGAATGTAAGAGAACATCTGCCTTAACCTATACATGTTCCACTGCATGTTTTTCTTTCAGAAACATATGCAAATTCTGGTGCTGGCATGGGGGTTGCATGAAAGAGCTGAGAGAGAAAATCCTAACAGCTTCATACACCATTAAGTATCATAACTGAGTTATATGCTTTGTAAATATGCTTTGACAAATTCCAATTAAACCAAAGATAAGGAATCACTCAGTTGCATGAGTAAAGAATAATTGGGGAAAAACACTCAACTGAAACACTGCATACATCATTGTAAGGGAAAATGGTGAATGACCTAGCACCTGGTTTAAGTCAGTTGTGTTAGATGTGAAACCCCACTTATACTGTAAAGGCACAGTCATCGATATCAGCTAACAAACACACTCACACACGCATACACATAGATCATAGAAAGCTGTTGGGGTGCTGTTCTATCTCAACTTGTTGCTGACTGGATGTCAAAGCAAACAGAGGAAACACGGCATCTTATTTAATTTACATTTTATTTCCTCATCTCTACACCATAGCTGAGATACCGCTGTTGTAAAATCAACTGTTGCTGTGAATCAAACAGCGGGTGAGTGAATAGAATGGTGGTTCCTCATTTCCGTTGTATAAAAATAGTCGAGATCTACAACATTCTCTGGATATGACATCACCACGTTATACTGGCACTTGCTTCGAATAAGTACGGTAAGTTGTAAAACCAGTCAATTCCTAATGGATTTGGAGTTGAGAAAACTTGATTTTATTTGCTTTCAGGGATTTATGATTCAGATACATCTAAGAGGCATATACAGTTATCTATAACAAACAATTGTTTTTCATAGTTCTGAGGAAGCACTGTGATTCCTTTCACTTGGTTCACAGAAGTGAATAATCTGACACCAAGACACACACACATACACACACACACACACAAACAGAAACTCTGTGTGAGAGGATGTAAGGAAAAAGCTGGATGTGATGGGAGTGAAACATCTGGACACTCATGGTAAGTAAATATTTACTTTAGTAAAGACTGAAGATTTTCATTAAGGATCTGGAGTTTTATCAATCTTACTTTACCTCTGACATCACTCTCTTTCTGGAGTCACAGAGTCTTACTCTGTAATTAGAGCCTGTCCAAAAACAAACACACACACACACACTGTTTTTTTCTAGCACCCACATGCTTGAACATGCATACAGAAACAGTTTCTCACATCCTCACACACACACACACACACACACACACACACACACACACACACACACACACACACACACACACACACACACACACACACACACACACACAGAAATTCAATCTTTCAGTCCTCTTGCTTCCAGAGAAATTCTCTCCCGTTGTGAGACTTGCTCTGGTTTCTCAGAGTCTCTGATGACGTGAAAATGAGTGCCTGTTCTGTGCAGACCTGCCTCACTCATGACACATCGCCCCCCCAGGCATCAAACACAGACGGGCTTCCCATTATTGCAAAGAGAATGCTGTCACTGCTATTGCAGCTACTATCGCAACTACATATCCTTAACCCCTACTTATTCCACTTTACCCCATAAACCCCATAAACCTCTCCTGAATTCAATACATTTATAAATAATAAATACATATTTTTTTACACAGTGTTTCACAATTAGCCCTAAAACTTATGGTGGTCTTCAGGCCTTGTTTACAAACAACTCAGGTATGGTATGGGTTTGGATTATTGGAGACACGTGCTGAAAGAGATGCTAAGGTTTGATTTAAATGCGACATAAAAAAATTCTAAAATGAAAAGTTCTGCATTTGCTTCTAACCAAATTTTGGTTGGGCAAAGTGAGATTACCTAAAAACAGGATCAGCTAACTAAGACATTGAGCCATCACAATCAGGTAGATCTACTGTAGATGAGTTCAGACAAAAGCGTTCTATTGGTATAAAGCTCATGTCGAGCAACAGCTCCACTTTTATCGACAGCTGCCTGGGATATCTTATTTCACAACTCACAGTTCCTTTCAGGACATTTAAAAGTTCAGGAGTTATCCTCCTGGCTCCCCATTGTTATTGTCATCAAATTTAAGAACAGGATGAAGTAAGAAGCCTGCTCCAAAATGTTTAGTCAATGCTGTAAATATTTATTGCTGTCTTCGCAGAAAGCGTAGTCTGTCCACCAATAAATGCAAAGAATTTAGAGGAAAAGAGCGTGTGTGATGACTTCTCTTTCTATAAAAACAGGTTGGCCACCAATCACTTGCTAAGCGTGCATGTTGTCCAGCTCTCTATTTCACATGTAGTTTACAAACTCCAAGAAATAAACACTTTTTAAAAGGAACAATATCTGACAGACAGAGTATTCTCAGAGCAGACTCTTTCTAGAGAAGAGCAGTTTTGCAAGTCACACTGAAAGCCATAGTCATACTTTGGGCACACAGATAACAACTATAAACATCAATATATAATCAAGAGAAATACAGCCTATACCAAAAAACTATAAACACTTATCATGACTGATAACTGTTATGATGATGACGATGCATTATGATAATTACAACTCTAAACTGTTACAACAGGCGTAACCCATAGTTACTCCAAATAACGTTGCTTCCTTCAGCACAACCACAAGTGAATTTCTTTCAGGCACTGCTTCTCTCTGTCTTGACCTTTGCATCTGTTTACAATTGCACTGATTTGGTTAGGTTTATTGCGTAAATGTTGGACATGAAATTACACTCATAGGTCTGACTTTGAAAGTGAATTATTATGGTGTCCATTTCAGTATTTTTATTGTCTTATCATAATAGTTTAATGAATATTGTGGTGTCAAATCTGGAGCCTCAGAGAGAAAAGCCAAAATAAAGTCTGACTAATGCATTTAAGGTTTTATGTGGTGATCCTCATTATTAAACATGAAAATTGCTATATTTATCTAGGCATTAAAATTGGTTTCACAGTTCATAAAAATAAACAAAGCTGCAGAAGTGTGATTAAAACATTCTGCGCTGAAAGTTGCACATTCCGGGATCCTGACACATAACAAACACATTGAGCTGATTTCCCCTTATCTCCCCTAGTTGCTGGGATACCCAGTCCTCCTCCATCTATTTCTCCCTCTAAATTAGTGATGTCATCAGGGTGAGACAACCTGGAGCGATCACAGCAGGTGCTAAAGCATGGAACCATGTTCTCGTGCTTGCTCTGACACAGCTTCTGTGTATTCTGACCTCTCTCTCTTACACACCTGCACGCTCATATTCACTACACACACACTGGCAGACTACAACTTTTCCAACAAGCTCTGCTTAAAGCTGAAATATGAATGTTATGACAGCTCCGACCAAATCTTCTCAAGAAGTGCAGCAGACGATGTTTACATTTAAGCATGCATTGAAGAGAGCAATCAATAACCCGGCAGAACCTCTGAATCTTACTAAAGGACATATAAATAAACATTATTTTGTTTAAATTGCAGTTTTGAAATGGCACTGTTGATCTTGGTCTTAACCCAGCAGTACTGTGAAAATATTATAACGCTGACAGCTGATTAGAGGAAGGGTGGGGAGATGGGATACCGTACGCTGAGTGAGAAGATGTAGGAGGTGTGCTAATTAACTGCTGCGAGACAGGGGGCGAGAATCAGGAAGTAGATAAGCCATTCAAACATGTAATAAGTGGGGTTTCTGCAGATTACAATACAAAAAAAAACCACAATACCTTCTCCTTACTGAAACAAGGACACACAAGGCCCAGACTAAAAAAACAATCCAACATCATATATAAAAGTTAAATTTATATATGTATATGGGGTTGAAAAGAGGGAGTGCTGGGATTTTGGGGGGTATACTGTTCTAAATGCCCTAGTTGATTAAGGTAGGAGAAGTGTGGGATTATGGTTGCAGTACTGGATGTGAGGTGCAAAGCTGGGACAGGGCACACTGAATGGGATATTGGTACTTGCCTTCATTTGGAGACGTTCCCTGCACCTTCACGATGCACTGCATCTTAGCCGTCTCCCAGGGAGACACACTGCTGGTGTCTGAGTGCACAGAGACGTTGAAAACTGGACCTGCATTAGAGACACATAGACAGAGGTCAGAGGTCAAAGCCTCCTCTTTCCAGTGTGCCTTTGAGCACACCAAAGCCTGGATCGCATTGTGCTCTTCCTTGAGCAGGGGCTGAATGAGAGAAGACACTTTTGGCACGGCAGGGGTTGGATTCTGTTTTAATATATCTCAGAATTTCTCCTGCAGTGCAGAACTAAATGTTCTTGTTTATAATGAAGTTTCAGCTCAGATTCACCTCAGCCCTGTAAGACTGAAGTGACATGCAGGTCTGAGGGGAGGAAAGGGAGAGAAAGAGAGGGGATGCGGAGGATTGGAAAGAGAATGAACTGAAAAATAATTTGGCACTTCCATTCATTCCAATTTGGCCAAAAATGTTAGGCAAACTTTTGGAACAAGAACTAATGCCAGGAGGTGAACATAGAGAATTGCCCCCCTCAGTGAGTGAATGGAGAGTAAGTGTGAGAAAGGGGATTGGGATTTGAGCCAATATGCAGAGAGCACTTATCAGGAACCATTCACTGCCCTACTTTAACAGTCCCAACACACACACACACATATACATACACACAAATGCACATTCATGTACACACCCCCGCATACACATACACACACATATTTACACATGTATGAACACACACACACACAAACACTCACACATACACACACAAACATACATGCATACACACACACATGCACACAGATTAATACACCCATGTGCACATGCACAAAAAAATAGCGCAGCTAATGTTATAACAAGGACGCTTCATTGTTCGGCTCTTACGGTTCAGCGCTAATGCTAATGTAGATAAAATCATAACAGCGACGATCCATTATCTGTGAGGATGGGCAATATGTGCAAACACACTGATATGGGTCATGGCTACCGCTAATGTAACTGAAGCAATAATAATGTCAGTGTGTGTGTGGATGTGTGTAAGGGGGGAGGGGTGGAGTAATGCGGGAGAATGGGGCAGCAGCCAAACAGGAGACACCCTGCTGGCTGACAGAGGAGGAGTTATAACAGGGCATCATAAATCCCAGCTTTGTGTAGCTGGAATACAGGTAGGGTTAGAGTAGGTGCAGGTACAATACGGGTGGGGAGTTTTCATAGGTGCAGGTAAGATGCAAGCGGCGGTTATAGCAGGCACACGTTGATAACAGGTAGTGGTTATAGCATGTGTAAGTAAAATACAGGTAGGGGTGACAGTAGCTGGAGGTAGGATACAGGTAGAGGTAACAGCAGGTGCAGGTTGGATACAGGTAGCATTTTGTACAGGTGTGGATGGTGACGCTATCAGCACAGTGAGTCACCTTGGCCATAATTCAGGTAAGCAAGATAAAGCGATGTGAGGATTTGCTCAAGGGCAAACTGAACAGGAAGTGTGCATAAATATATATGAGGGTCACACAGAATGTAAGTGTGTTTCAATGTTATCTGCACCAAGCAAAGTTGATCTGGACTTGAGTATTACCTGTGTCCTCGAATGCGATGTGGACTTTATTGGACTCTGAGCTGATGGCTTTGGTCCACACCTTGCCGGGTCCTGGGTCCCGAGTCCATGCAGTGACAGCACAAGAGTAGAACCCTCTGTCCGACACTTGCACTTGGTAAAGGCGGAACCGGAACTCTTTGGGGCTGATCTTTTCCAGAACCACCCGATCTAGCTCGCTCCACTCCTCCAGCTCCAGAACTGAGTCCGGACTCAGGGAGAGAACCTTTCGGGTCCGCCCTCCCACTGTCTCCTCCACCTGGATGAGAACTGAGTAGCTGGGGTTCTGCAGGTTCTGCGCTGTCACCTGACAGCTCATCTCAAACGTGCCACCTGCCGCTGAAGCCTGTCTCAGCCGCCGAGCTGCTACGCTAACCCGCGGACCTGCCAGGTACAGACAGACAGACAGACATCACTGAGGAACTTCAACAAAAAGACAATTCTACCTTCAGACATTGATAGGAAAATAAAGCACCATGAACCAAAATCGAGTTACTATAAGTTATCAATGACACACACTGATTTTAACCAGTCATGGTGGTTTTGTGTAGAGAGCACAATCTTTTAACTGGTTTAAACAAGTCAGTATTTGACAGCTCAATTTAGCTTATCACAGAGTTTATGAATACTCATTCACATGGTTATTAAATATGGCAACACAAAACAGAGGTAACATAGGGACAGATTTATGGACAGGAAACAAGAAATACATAGAGTTTCAGTAAGAAGATCACTGAAATCCATCCAAGATTTCCTTCTGACTGAAGGGATTCATATGCAGTCCTGTTTTTCATCCTATTATATTTAAATCAAATTACAAGAGGATGGACCTCATAACACTGCAGTGAAGCCCTAGAAAATGCAGGACACAATCTACTCAGTGCTGAACTGAACTGGGCTGGTCACTGCCTCAAATGTCCACTCTCTCACATGTTTCAGGAGGCAGGCACTGGAGTCTGGAGGGGCCCGGACAACGGAAAGCTTTTACACAGGGTCCTCAAAAGGGTCAGAATAGATATGATTCATACAGTATGCCATCTGTGACTGAGAGAACCCAGAGGGCTCAAAGCTGGGGTCATAAGGAGGGGGACATTGCAAATTCCAAACGCACAGCAAAGAGCCACACAGCCTGTGCTCAGCAGGGATATCACTGAGATATCTGTCAGACAGGTAAAGCCGCACCTCCATCACAAATTTCACACACACACACACGCACACACACACACACACACACACACACACACACACACACACACACGCACACACACGCACACACACACACACACACACACACACACACACACACACACACACACACACATTCATTCATACTCCTATAGATGCATGCTGTCAAAAAAGGCATACATAAATGCAAACAAAAGCAAATCTACACACAACTCTTTCTCTCACACAACACTTATCTCGTTCCTCAAAGAAAGCATCAAATGTGTAATCCATGTAAACATTTAAAACTAAAAATAAAAATGGAAAATAATGACAATAAAATGGATGGCTGCATTACAACTAGCCCTGAAGGGTTTCAGCGTCTATTTTTGAAATATTCCTTCATTTTTTTAACAAGTCAGGGAAAGACAAACAGCTCTGTTCAGATGAAGCTCGAAGGAGGGAGATGCTTTCACATGAGTGGCTTGAGTGACAAAGTAGAGACAGATTACTCTACGGCTCACCACCTACATCAAACTGATAAAAACCTGTTCAGAGTTACACCACATATCAATGAAAGGGAGCACAGGATTCATTTCTCCTCTTATCAAAACAGAAGCATGGTTTGCTATTTGATCTTTAGAATCTAATTAGGGAAAAACAATACACTCTGTTAATTAGTGAATAATAAAAATGGTAAAGCTGGAAGAAATCTGAGTTAAAATCCTCCCAGCGAAGTTATAATGAGAGGTGGGACTGCGCTAAACCCATTCATTAATGTTGATGTGAGGAAGTGCACTAATAAGCCTGACAGAAGCGGAGACCCAGGCTGTGTGGGGTGAGATGGGGCCGTGGCACCTACTTTTGCGGGTCCAGAAGACGTTGAGTGGCTCGGAGTGCACCTTCTTGCTGCTCTCCCAGCCCCCCTGGCGTGTGGGGGTCCAGGCGGATATGGCGCAGGAATACGCCCCCATGTCTGAGTCCATCGTGTGGAGGAGACGGAGCCTGAAGGAGTCAGGTTTGAGTCGGGACAGGACGAGGAGCCCAGTCCCCACACGCTCCTGGTACCCCTCCCCTGGCTGGATGTTGCCCTGGGCGTCCAGCGAAGCGATAACTCTGGCACTCCCACTTGCTGCGACGTCGCCAGGCGTGGCCTCTGCATAGAGCCAGGACACGCCCAGACGCCCATTACCGAGCTGCGACACGTCTGTCACCCGGCACTCCAGCTCCGTGGGGTCCCCCGAAAACTGCGGCGTCACCCCATCAAGCAGAGTCACCCTGAACACTGGCTCTGCAACAGAGAGAGAGAGAGAGAGAGAGAGAGAGAGAGAGAGAGAGAGGCAGGCAGGGAGAAAAACATGACATACACTTACAATACTCAATTTATGAGGTAACAAAGGGACATATTTAAGGCCAGAAAGTACAAAATAAATTTGTTGCTGAGGAGAGATCACTGTACTCCATCCAATATTGGTGTCATGCCAAAAAAAACTCTCAACTCTTCCTGCAACTTCATGACCTGATGGCTGATATGCTCTTCATTATGCTTCATGACTTATATGAGCATTATGACTTAAATGTGAGTGTCAGATATCATCACATGCTATGTCTTTTTAATTATGTCTCGATATATGTACCGAGATACAAGTAAATACATGCCATGCCACTTGCATGACAATACAATAGACAACCAGCAGGAGCCCTCTACACCTTGTGCAGATTCAGGTAAATGTCTCTCTGTTTCCACTGACTTATATGAACAGCAGATTAAATGCATCTTATCTGTAGGTAATATACAGCAGAGGTGGTTCCACTGATATGTCTTATCTGTAGCCTTATCTGCAGAAATTTCCACAGCAAACTGGCCCGATCTAACAGCTTGCTGAAAGACCCTGTGCAGGAGTGTAGAGATCTCCAGACCCAAGTGACAGCTGATGCTTTTCAGCTGATGTATTAAGTAACAGCCAGAAAACTGTAGTCACTTGAATAAGTAAGCCGTGATAAGAGCAGACAGCTGGATAATTAAGCTAAACTATGCTCACCTCCCACACAATCTGCCCTGTCTCAGCCAGACACCCCTAACCCCAATCTGCCCCAATCCCAATCGGACACCCAGCCCACTTCCTGTCTAAGTCCAGCCCATTCCAGGGAACAGATCAACACACATTGCTCTTTTGTGTGCATGTCAGGCAGTGGCATCTCTCAGTAGGAAGTATTTGTGCTCAAAAGCCACAGAGTTTACTCATCCTGGCAATCATTCACACAAACAGACGTCGGTGAAGCAGTTCACCTGGACACCTGGGATTTGAGGGAACTAAAGCCTGTAGTCGCAGAGGACAATGCTCTAAAGACCAACTGGGCCGTGATAACAAAAGAGACATGGAAGCAAATGAGATAAAGACCCCTTTGGGGTGCGGTCCATCCTGAGTAGGTAGACGGAAAAACGGGCAATGCATCAAGTGAAACGCGATCCATTTGTATGTGGGACATGTGTTACCATGGATATGGTGGGGTTGTAAATAGCATTAGAGAGTTCATTGTAGAAAAAAAAGCAGGAAAGAGTTGAGGACTGAGACAGAGAGAAAGAGAGAGAAAGAGAGAGAGAGAGAGAGAGAGAGAGAGAGAGAGAGAGAGAGAGAGAGAGAGAGAGAGAGAGAGAGAGAGAGACGCTTAACAAACAGCTGTAATTAGCCAACTGTGAGAAGGTCTGTTTCAATTGAGGAAACTAACAACTAAACAAAAAATTGATAATACTGTGTTGACATGGGGGAATCCCACAGGTAGTACCAGTTTGGGGGCTACTTTTGGATTATATGGGTTTAGTCCTATCACGTAAACAGGGGTCACTACCTGTGTAATTACCTGTTTCTGTGATCTGAAAGACAAACACCACATCCTGTTTAAATGGCAGCTGTAAAGCACAACACAGAAATGGGCATAGCTGAGTTTTCTCAAAGGGCCTGGGAAATGTAGGTCCTTTACCTTATTGGAATGAGTGCCATAATGGGAGTATCCATAATAATTTCCACATTCGATTGCTGGACCAGCACCAGCAGCGACCTCAGAGAGATTTAATTTCACCGCTACTGTTAAAAAAAGAGTGTGAAGGCATTGAATTATAAGAATGAGAAAGTGGTATGTCAGAGCGAATACCCCCTGCCAACTCCCCTACGCCCATTTATTTGTTAAAAATATGTGACTATCTCTAGAAATATATTAGTTACATTATCACAACCACAGACTCTAAATCTGCCCACTTAATTATGCCCTTCTATAAGATTAGCTATAGAAACCCTTTCATTCCCTCCCTATTATTTACTATTATTCCTCAGTTTGCCAGAGAAATAGGGAAAATTATTTCTCAGTTAACACATACATCTACACTTTCTGTGTGACTAACTAAAACAAATACAATGCTACTTTAGAACTTTCTACAAGTAAATAAATTCCACAAATAATACCCATCTGGGTATTACTGCATAACAGGACACACTACCTTGCAGAACAAAATCATTTTTTCATTGAGTGCTTTTAGTGGTGTCTGAGACCTGCTCCAACTGACTTATTAAATGAAAGCTGTGGCACTGATGTGGATTAACTTCTTTTTTTTTTTTTTTCTTTTGCGGTTCACCAGTGGGTGTGGAGGGCGATAGACCCGACCGTGTAACCGTGAAGGAAACTCCAGGCAGCTGGCCCCTGGTCTCACACTGCAATGCTCTTTACTTGCATGACATTCCACTGCACTTTCTCCTTCCCTCCTTCCCCTTTGTAACTGGGGGTGCTGAGAGACACAGAGAGTGATTGAGAGACAAAGCCAACATAGTGTGGAGAGATGCTTTGGCCTGCAGGGCCTCCATGACAATGAGCAATTTTTCCCCATGTATAGAATAACTAAAAAAAAAAAAAGAAAAAACAGAGTAATGAAGCCACTGTAACTGGTCATATTCCATCATAATGGGATATGTTTTCATACCTGCCCTCTGTCTGTTTCAGTCCTGTTTCCCTGTAGTTTCCATGGGACTTTCACCTCTCTGTTTCAGTGCTTCAGGATTTCAAACTGACTCAGGCAATGTTGCCTTACATAACTCCAACATAAAATTGTATGTACAACATGATTGCACAGGTGGCTGTCATTGTGGAGCTGTCACACTCGGCTCTTGGTACAGGGCGGTGCCCTGACAGCTTTTAGTCAGCCAGTTGTGTGCAGGTGAGCTCCTGGGTTTCACTTTCTCATTCTGATAAGAGAATGAGGTATGTAGTGGAAAAAAACCCTACAACTCACATTTCCCTTAAGACTAAATTCTTTTCCACTTAGCAATAATGACAGGTTAATCCACACTTGGCATCAAAGGACACAAAAGAATATGTGCATTCAATGAGCGTCACAGATTCAGGAACAACCCACAATAAATGCTACAGGCTTCTGTTTCTGTTATTCTCCTGTGTACATGTGTGTTTGCAAGGCTGCCTTGAAATATCATAAAGGAAAATGCTTAGGACAGGAGCAGCCTCTGATCTTACTATGGGAGGTCAGAAGGCACTCTTTTATGATGTCATAGTTATGATGTCACATGGGCACTCCAGGGCAATGGTGGCACTGTTAAGGAACCATGCCAGCATGAAAACCATGGCCTTCCAAACCAGTTTCACTTTCACACTTCCAAGCTTGGACAACACACATCTTAAAACAGGCTGAAAAAAACATCACTCTGATCGTGATTTGTAAATTGTGATGTCTCTATTGTTTTCAGATTTCAAATTATTACTGCAAGTTATTTAAACTGTAAAGCTATAATTACATTATTTCTTATTCATATTTGTATTCATATTCTTGTAAGTATACATACGATTAAAGGGCTCATTTACCTGCTTCAATGTTATACTGCACTAAAAAAGAGATCATTTCTATGAGCCCAGAGAAATGTTCTGGAAAACGGCAGGATACTTACTTCCCGTTCAGAAATGCAAAGCGCCAGTAAAACCAGAATATCAGCCTTTACAGTACAAACAAATGAGGTTATGCATGCCTCTCTCCAACTGGCTTAACATGGATTGGAGATTTAAAAATCTCATCTTGATCATTATTCCTTAATAGACAAAGTAAAAGGCCCATACTGGTTGAAAGTAAGGCATACATAACAGAACCTCCTTCAACCCTTTCCAAAAACTACACTGGGATATTATGCCCTGTCTCACACTGCTAAAGCAAAGAAGATGGATCCAACACTCACACTCTTGGCAGATAAAGGGAATGTAAGAGAGGTAACAAGGTCAAGTCCCCAGTATGGGGCTGAGCAATAAAAGGAAGAATAACAGGTCAACAGCCTGAAGCAGGGATATGACTGTCGGGAAGATCTACAGGGAATGATACCTGACATAGATATACAATTGCTAGATCAGTACCAGCCCAGAATCCACTCCAATACAAAGTCAGCTGGCTGTACACAATATATATCATCCTGAATGAAATGCACAGATGGATGATCTGAAGTGACACCCATACCATTGCAGAGAGGAAATTACTCATATTTGAGTAATTAAGATTCCATCAATGTGGCTCTCAAACTATGTGGGAGGGTATGGGTATTCATTACTGCAGAGTTCATTAAGATCAGGTTTAGTCACTAGTACTAAGATCTCCTACACAACAGAGAGGAAAAACAACATCTACATCAATGACATGGTGTGCAGTGGCATATACTCTATAGACTCAGCTTGTTATTCTTGTTTTAAAATATCTTGTAGCAACTTGTAGCAGAGACATTTCATTTCCCATCATTAATGGAACTAAAAGTCATGAAAGCAAGTGCATAAGAAAATTCAATCACGCTGATATTCTACACTGTAAATAGCACTGGAAATGCATGTTACTAGAGGAAGCCCATTCAGTAAGCACCTTGACTCTTCAGTGTCCCTTTAACACTGCACTCAATAGCTATGCCCTACCTGTGACCTAGAACTATCTAGAGAGAATTCTCTAACTGATCTGAATCTGTCCCATACCATACATTGTGTTGACATTTTCAGCGCCTGCATTCCTTCAGTCCTCTCTGATTCTTGTCTAAATGGGGTTTTGCTATACTACAGCACACAATGTCCCTTTCCATTAGACTGTCCTTGGTCAGGTCCCTCAATGAATTTTCTGAAGATGATGTAAAATGAGGAAAAATTACAGCTTCAATGGTAGAGACTCTGTCACAACTGAGACTATGGAACTGACTTTATTGTGAGTCCAGAGAATCTTTGGCCACAATGTTGTCTCTTTATCATACTTGTACACAGCGTAGTGCTGCAGTGCAGGTGAGGTGCATCCTGGGATATTTGATCTCATCTGTTAGTAGTGGGCATTAAGCTCAGTGCACTCACCTTTCACAGTGACCATAACCCAGATTGGGCTGGAGGTCTTTTCAGCTGCCTGGTACCAGTCTCCACCAGTGGGGCGGATCCAGGCTCGGACTCGACAGGAGTAGAGCCCAGCATCGGACCTGTCCACCCCGCGCAAGAGCAGGCGGAAGGACCCAGCCCCTACACGGGTCAACCCCAGCAGATCAGACGCTCCCTCCACCACCCCGTCCCGGCTCATTTGCACCAGGACCTGAGGCTCCACAGGACCACCCCCAGGGGTGGGGCTCATCAACCATGTGACCTCAAGGCCCAGGGCTGCCAGGTTTCCCGTGGTGATGGAGCATGTCAGATTAAGGGTGTCGTCCACACTGAGCGTAGCATTTTCATCGCCCACAGAGACTGTGAGGGATTGAGCTGTAACAAGAAAGACATTTATCAAAGAGGGAAGGACAGAATATCCCATAACCAGCATAAATGCTACACTGGACACACAGAAATTAGCCCTGTGGCTGCTGTGGTACTGTGAAGACCAGATGCTCTGTGAGAAGGGCATGAAAGCTAATCGGACCATCAAAGAATGAAAACAGACACCATTTCTGACATTTTTTTCTGCCATGGTAGTAATTTAAGATAAGTTTCTAAAAAAGAAAAGTTCCCATTCTAGAAGCCTCTGCTTCAAAGGCAGTCTTCATGCTGCTGCCAGGCTGCTCTGTCAACACAGACAGGATTTAGTCAAGGGTCAAAGTGTAAAGGTTATGGTTTCTCTTCTCACACACTCTGTGTAGTTTGGCCTTCTTCCTCTCATAACTCCTTCTCTCTCTGCCTCTCGCTGTAAAATTTTAATTAAAAAGTTACGTGTGGAAGGAGAAAGGCACTACGGACACTGCACAGGAGTATCCATAGAGACCAGAAGTCAAACACCACCTCTCCCACATGAATGAGGCCCCACTCTTAAGCAGACAGGGAATGATAGATAGACAGAGAAAGACAGAGACAGATATAAAGAGAGAGGCAGCAAAGCATGCTCAACCCTGAGACACTGCAGAACCCAAAATGTAGACACACACTGCAGACACACATGGCCGCTAAAACACTGCTGATACTGTGCAGGAGGCCGAAAACATACACCATTCTCTGGTCACAACTTTTTTCAATTTAAAATTTAGTATTCAGTTAGGTCTGAATGCCCATTCATCTGCTGAGCTGCGCAGTCACTCAAGCATCTGACTATGTCACTCTGGAGTAATGGGGTGGGTAATATCCTGCTGAGTGCCACCCTCCCACCCTTGGTGGGGCTGCAGTCGAGTCTGCCATTTGGCACTGGCAAGGTCAGGATTATATGATGGACCAAATAAAGGATTTGATTATAATTCAACAGATGTTGGAAGCCTTGCTCCTCAGGCTAATGGTGGCAAAAGCTTGTTCACTTTTTTTTAATGTCCCTTGATTAATGCTCATTCATCCACAGTGGAATTTGCTGTGGAACAGTAAGTATGCATCATCAATCAATGGCGTGGACTATGGCTTGCCTGGGGAGAGGCACAGAGTTACCCCAGCTGGGCTCCTGTTATTACCGAGCCTGTGCCTAAAGAATGGGTCTGAAATCAATGTCAGTATAGGCTAAGCTGAGACAAATTTGATATGTTTTCAGCTGGACTGTGAGTAAATGTGGCCATAAATCTGCGGTACATGTGTTGGCTTAATTACTTTTTCATTCCAGTACAGCTAGAATTGACAATGAAATATGCAGCAAAAGCAGAGAACCTATAACAAACAGAGAGAGAGAGGTGACAGCAGTTGACTGAGGGAGGTTACCTGTGGGTGTGACTTGCACTTCCCCCATCTCCACGCTCCTCTCCAGGATCTGCTGCCAGGCACCTCCCACCTCATGGGACCACTCTCTCACCGTGCAAGTGTACATGCCCCCGTCGTCAGGCAAGACCTCTGTCAGCACCAGACTGTAGACTCCACCCCCATGGAGGATCAGACGAATCCCACCGTCTGTGTATCTCTGGGAGGCCCGGGCTCCTGCCTTTACCTGCCCATCAGGCCCGAATGTGAGAATGTCCTTAAGCTCCGCCCCGCTCCCTACGGACCATGTGACAGACAGCTGGGTGTAGGCGTCTTCCACAATGTCCCGAGTGGCATTACAGCTAAGCTCCAATGGCGCACCCTCCACGACAATGGCTGGTGGCGGAGATGGCGCCACCTTCAGGCTATCCCCAATAACTGTAATAAACAGGGTTAGAGGTTTAGGGGGCTTAGTTCTTCATAAGTCCCTTCAGGTAGTGTTCACTCAGTGGTTTAGTGAAGAGGTGACTGAAGAGGTGGCCATACTGTACCTTCAAAAGCTCATGTATGGTAGTAAGGCTAATTGGTAGGTATATATCCCAGACGGGTATACCCAGGTGGGTATATTATGTATACTTGAAAATACCCTGGCCTTGACTATACCACCTTGAATGCTACTCTACTGATCATTGGCTTCAGAAGTGAAAGAGACCCCACCTTTGAGCTGCACATCGGCCTCGTAGTTTCCCTGGATGACAGAGTCGGTACTGGGGGTACTGCAGCGGTAGGTGGTGCTGTCAGCGGACATGAGGCTGCGAATCCGGAGCTCCACGGCGTTACCATCCAGCCGCTCCACAGTGATATCCCCACTGTCCACCCGGCCCTGCAGGGAACGGTCAGCGAAGCCCAAGTCAAAAGTGGAGATGAGCTGGACCCACACGTTGCCACGGAAAACCTTCCAGTCGAAGTCCTGCTCACTGGGGCCCTCGAAGTCTGAAACATTACAGCGCAGCGACACGGCCTGGCCCTCCACCCGAACCAGGGGCCCCTTGGACACCTGTACCACCCTGCCCTGACACAACTCTGCAACACACAGAGACACACATCAGAACACACACACACATAAGCAGATACACACACACACACTCACACACACACACAGACAAACTCAGACACACACACACACACATACAGAATTACCCACATTCACAAATGTAAGCAGATGAACACACATGTTAGCAGATATGCACACACAAATAGATATACACACAAACACATAATCAGATACAGATTTAAAATATTTGAGACCTGCAATGTTGAAGAGCTTTCTAAATGTTTAAGAGTTTTCTTGAAGAGTTTAAATTTAAATTCTACTCTTCAGATGCTCTTGTCATGACAGTCATGGCAGTGGCTTTTATTGGACAAGGTAAGCAGCACTAAGGCAATAAAAGAAAGAAAGAGCCTGAAAGCCACTACCGTAAAGCTTTCAGGAGCCGTGAGATGTGATTTAGCAGAGAGAGGCAATGATCGGGGAAGAACTGGTTGGGGCACTCTGTGTGTGCCAGACAGAGATGAGGACTGGGGTTGGGTGTGGTGGTGGGGGGGGGGGGATTAGAGGGCGTGTTTGAACAGAAAGGCATGATTCGCATTCGCACTGGGCTCTGAGCCAAACTGCTGGTGTATCTAGAGCCGGACACAATTCCATCAGTCTGGGCCAGCTTTATGTGGAAACCCCAGGTATGCCTAACCTACCACTATGATGGGTCAGAGGACACACCTCAGATAAATTTGTCCCACCGGTAAGACAATTAAGTGGAAGCAGCAGGTATGTGTGACCTACATCTAAGATGGGCCTACAAAAAACCTCGGGCCTTTCTGACTAACAGCAAGGAAAAGTTAGTGAAAACAGCATGTGTGAAATGTGAATAATACTGTAAAATACCATGCATGGCTGCAGTGAACAGAACTGCTGTAAGTAATGACCTTAATGTGTTTGAGCCCATCCTCTTTAGCACAGCCATATTATACCAGATTCAACACCAACACTGTGTGTACTTTCACATGCAGCCAAAACACAACCACCTCACCTCATGTACGGATTAGCATTCAACAAGCGACACAATAGAGGGTAAAACACAATCTACTGAGACTGCCTCAAAATGACAACTAAAATATAGTTGAGAAACCCAAATTACGACAATCTAATATGGCTGATTCGACAAGAAGAGTATCAGTTACAGTCGTGTATTATTCCAGAGATGCCAGGCAGAATTACCTCAGTTGTGTTAGTGTATTGTGTCTGTCAAAACATGAGGACAAGCAATTAGTGTCTTATCAACTACGACCAAATTTCCTCACCCTCTATTCTAACACTCTCCTCCCCCAGGATAAATATCCCCCCAGCCCATCTTTACTGCATTTTCAATCCCCTAAAAATCTCACCCCCTTTCTTATCCTTTATCTACCCCCACTCCATACTTACTCTCTCTAACCCCCCGGCCCCCTTCTCCTGCCACCCCAGGTGAGTGGTTAGGAGGTCTGGCCTGAATCATGAGCACAGGGTAACTGGTGAGAAGCAGAACACAGAGCAGATGCTACCAAATCTTCACTGATATGCAGAGGACACACACTTTTAATGGAGCAATAGAGAGAGAAACGGGGAAAGGAGAGGAGACGAGAGGACGCTCATAATCATTTCCCATATTGTTATCATTATGACTGTTACATTATTTGCTTGCTTAGCCGATTCTCTGATCCAGAGCAAACAGTGGAGCTTACACTGTGCATTCCAGTCATCTACTCAGCTGGGTATTTGCTGAAGCAGCTCTTGACAGGAGTATTGGTACTGCAGCGATACCCAACCTGAGGTCTGGACTGCAGCTTTATGGTTACAAGTTCCCTATACCACATATAACACAACTTCCTCCACTGTCCAGGTGTCCCCACAACTATCACACACCAACACAAACACAAAAACACACACAGATGTATGAATGAACACTCAAATTCACTCTCCCTCGCACATGGACACATGCAACTCTAGAGGGAACAGGGAGACACCACCAACTCAACTTGACCATTCCATGCTGTCCTAATTAAAGCACCTGTAACAGAGATGAAAGACAAAACACACCCTCAAAACACAATGAACTCTCTCTCTGCATTACTTTATTTATGCTTTCCTCTCTCTTTCCCTCTAATTCTAGCACATACACTCTGTGTCTCATACATTCTCAAATTATTGTCATGGTATCAGAGAACACACACACACACACACGCACGCTGTTTAAATGTAACATTTAGTGGAAATGTGCAATTTTTATATCCCGCCTGGAAGTCTTTAAAAACCTGCTCTTCCTGCCGTTCTGTCTGCAGGTATTTGAAAACGCACCCATGCCTGCGCAGGTCTCACCTGTCAGATCCCACCCTCTAACAGGTGCTCCACCCGCTAACAGGTGCTGATCAGTCTTTAAACACACGGGCTGCTGTCATTCTTACATTTTTCTTTGGTAACAGTCCACTAGTTACTGTAAATACAGTGCGACATAAGCAGATCGTTGGTTCTCTTCTGTAAAAAAATAAAAAATAAAAAAAAACTCTAACGAGCTAAATGACACGAACTAGTAATATTACTACAGCAGACTTTTGTCGCTTCCTAATTGAAAGGCTGAAAGTTACCCCCCTATGGATCCAAATATTCTGTCAGTCCTGTAGTACGTTTCCGTAGGCACTTGAAATCACTTGAATTCTATTTGCTCATCCGTATAGCAATGAGCTTACATTCCTTTCATCAAGACAGTTCCCACGTTTATACTGGCAACGGGACAGCAACCTCACCTGGGAGGTAGAGAGATTTTCAGACACATTCACGTTTATTTTTTTTTTCTATATGTAAAACCAACCTGCTGTAGGTTGAAAAGGACAAAAGGAATCCCTCCTATTCACACAATGACAACTTGACAACTAACTGATAAACTGTCTGTTTCACAAAAAGAGAAATGACGCAAGCTAATTGGGAAACTAAATAAAATATAAATTAATAATAATAATAAAAACAATACACAAGTCTATCTGAATTAACCCACTGCATATGCGTATTAAGAGATAGCGAGAAACATCAATGAAACGGAGCTAGCTAATCACCTGTTACCATTTCACTAATACAAAAATATATAAATAAATTCAGTCACCAGCGGGTATTTCAATAAAATCAATACAAATTAAACAACAACAACGAAAAACTTACCTGATGTCAAAAATATAATTAAATAAATAAAAAACGCGTTCTTCATGTTTCCCGCACAATTGTTCTCCTCTTGGACTTTCTTGGGACTGAGACAGTTGGAACAAATTTCACCTACAATCTTCGAGAGATTTTGCGCACAAAACCAGCTTATTAAAAAGAAATCCCAGATGAGTTTCTTTTAGATTCCCTCTATATGATCGCGGATGGTGTGCCTGTTCTGAAGACATTCGTCCCTCTCGAGTGATTCATTTTTACTCCTGTCACAGTGTGGAGTGAACGCACGGGACGACGGCGCCTGCCAGGGCCGGAAGTTATCGCTTTCTTTCAGCAAAGGGGAGGAGCAGCCGCGCCAGGTAGACATGAGACTATGAAACAGACTAACAGAGCTAACACCTTACAAACACACATACACATGCATTTCTCACAGTTCATCTGACATAATTATTAGTTAACTTTACTACCATGACATAGATTTTGAATAATGATGCACAAGCGTTTGGATCCAAGAGAAACTTTGTGTGGGTTAAATAAAATCTCTACCTCCTCCTCATTAGAGCAGCCACTCTCACACAACTCTGTTGGTTAAGTAAACAATCAAAATCTCAAGCCGGTATATTCTGCCTAGGTGTGGCAGAGTAAACTTAATATTTAACTTAATAATCAATTTCCTTATAATACAGGTATCTCGTGTGCATGTATGCCTGCCTGACTGCTTCTGTGTGTGTGTGTGTGTGTGTGTGTGTGTGTGTGTGTGTGTGTGTGTGTGTGTGTGTGTGTGTGTGTGTGTGTTTGTGGCGTGGCACTGTTATGTTGAAAGCGTATCTTTCTCTTATTTCTCCATGTTTATTGAAGAGGCTATTAGTGCATTTTTTCATAAAAGATCTACACCAATATCTCCAATTTAAGGTTACAGGCATTGGATATAGTGTACACATAGATATCACATTCTCTTAAAAGAAACACTGTAACATTGAATTTTATTGAAGTTAGTGACTTATCTTTGGTTTTAAAAACAGTATTACGAAAATAAAACATTGTGCTCTTTACAATTAAATTATACTCGTTTTCTTCCAATCTCTCTCTTTAATAAGAATACTATTCTATTCTTCTATCTAAAAAAAATCAGTGACCGATTGCAGTTGCATACACCAAAATACTAGAAAATCCCGACTGGGATTAAAGCGCCACCTAGTGTTGACATAATGTCTCTTTCAGCACTGGTCTTTGAATTCAGTAGAGCCAGTGAGGCTGTCTTTCCAAACATTCACAAGGATGTACTTATTTCTTGCTGTTGTAAAAAAAAATGACTGTAAAAGTCAAGTTGAAAATATGGTTTATTAATGGTGGGGGGATAAAATCATTACATTCTCTTATGCTGAATATTGGCTTAAGAAAAACATACATACAATAACATGTGTAAATACTTTATAATATGTTTATGAGTCTGTGGAATCCTTTCCTTACTCCTACCCTTGGGCAGGAAAAGATCTTGGCATTTCAAGTGTTTTAGTTTTCAGAATAAGCATAATACAGTAGTTCTCACCTGCTGAGGCCATGGTGACTCTGGATTGCCACTGATTTATAAAGTTTGAGGAAGATGTAACATGCAGAAAGCAGAAGACAAGTTGGCAAGCAGCCAACAAGTTGGTTCCTTTGACTATTTGACTGGTTTTGCTGGTTACATCAAAATGCTATCACAACATTCAAGAGACAGTGAAATGTACTGTAAACCTCTTCAACTATAATTTGCTTCATATTTGAGTGAATTAAATCTTAATACACATCAAAGAAAACAGAAATGGAATATACTGTTCAGTAAAACTTGGCTGGTCTGTGTGTGGTCCTGGTCAGTAAAGCTGGGATGTTCTCCTTGTGCTCTTGGTCAGTAATGCTGGCATGTTCTCTTTGTGCTCTTGGTCAGTAAAGCTGGGCTGTTCTCTGTATAGTCCTGGTCAGTAATGATGGGCTGTTCTCTTTGTGCTCTTGGTCAGTAAAGCTGGGCTGTTCTCTGTATAGTCCTGGTCAGTAAAACTGGGATGCTCTCCTTGTGCTCTTGGTCAGTAAAGCTGGGATGCTCTCCTTGTGCTCTTGGTCAGTAATGCTGGCATGTTCTCTTTGTGCTCTTGGTCAGTAAAGCTGGGATGCTCTCCTTGTGCTCTTGGTCAGTAATGCTGGCATGTTCTCCTTGTGCTCTCGGTCAGTAAAGCTGGGATGCTCTCCTTGTGCTCTTGGTCAGTAATGCTGGCATGTTCTCCTTGTGCTCTTGGTCAGTAATGCTGGGCTGTTCTCTGTATAGTCCTGGTCAGTAAAGCTGGGATGCTCTCCTTGTGCTCTTGGTCAGTAATGCTGGGCTGTTCTCCTTGTGCTCTTGGTCAGTAATGCTGGGCTGTTCTCTGTATAGTCCTGGTCAGTAAAGCTGGGATGCTCTCCTTGTGCTCTTGGTCAGTAATGCTGGGATGCTCTCCTTGTGCTCTTGGTCAGTAAAGCTGGGCTGTTCTCTGTATAGTCCTGGTCAGTAAAGCTGGGATGCTCTCCTTGTGCTCTTGGTCAGTAATGCTGGCATGTTCTCCTTGTGCTCTTGGTCAGTAATGCTGGCATGTTCTCCTTGTGCTCTTGGTCAGTAATGCTGGGCTGTTCTCCTTGTGCTCTTGGTCAGTAATGCTGGGATGCTCTCCTTGTGCTCTTGGTCAGTAATGCTGGCATGTTCTCCTTGTGCTCTTGGTCAGTAAAGCTGGGATGCTCTCCTTGTGCTCTTGGTCAGTAATGCTGGGCTGTTCTCTTTGTGCTCTTGGTCAGTAATGCTGGGATGCTCTCCTTGTGCTCTTGGTCAGTAAAGCTGGGCTGTTCTCTGTATAGTCCTGGTCAGTAAAGCTGGGATGCTCTCCTTGTGCTCTTGGTCAGTAATGCTGGCATGTTCTCCTTGTGCTCTTGGTCAGTAATGCTGGGCTGTTCTCCTTGTGCTCTTGGTCAGTAAAGCTGGGCTGTTCTCCTTGTGCTCTTGGTCAGTAATGCTGGGCTGTTCTCTTTGTGCTCTCGGTCAGTAAAGCTGGGATGTTCTCCTTGTGCTCTTGGTCAGTAATGCTGGGCTGTTCTCTGTATAGTCCTGGTCAGTAATGCTGGGCTGTTCTCTTTGTGCTCTTGGTCAGTAATGCTGGCATGTTCTCTTTGTGCTCTTGGTCAGTAATGCTGGCATGTTCTCCTTGTGCTCTTGGTCAGTAATGCTGGGCTGTTCTCCTTGTGCTCTTGGTCAGTAAAGCTGGGCTGTTCTCCTTGTGCTCTTGGTCAGTAATGCTGGGCTGTTCTCTTTGTGCTCTTGGTCAGTAATGCTGGCATGTTCTCTTTGTGCTCTTGGTCAGTAATGCTGGCATGTTCTCTTTGTGCTCTTGGTCAGTAAAGCTGGGCTGTCTCAGCACACCTGTAACCTCAGCATTGGCAGAGATGCCAGCAGGAGGAGGGAACTCTGGGAGCAGGATTCAGTGAGGGGCCTAGTGTGAGAGCATGCAGGGGTGACCTTTAAATCGGTGCCTGAGAAACAGAACAGAAAATATGTACCGTAAATACATACAATTAAACCTGAAATCTGTTCAGCAAAAGCACATGAGTTTGTCATTAGTTGAGTTTGTTATCAGTGGCCACACTAACTGTTCCTTTTCCCCTCATTTACTTGCATTCATTTTGTGAGACCACATAAATCTACTTCTAACAAATACACAAACCCAGTCAATGCAGGTATTGATAGTATCACTTATTCTAAGCTGAAGGTCAAATCTCACTATGTACTTTTTTGTACAATGCTAAACGAGCCATCTGGTAAAATTATGCAGAGTTAATGAGACAAATAGCTGGAAACTGGAAAAAGATAAAACTAATTTTTTTGGAAAAAATACTTCCATTAGTTACAGATACATTTCAACAGACCAACATTGACAAGGTTTGTATATCTGTTAGAAGCATGATTTTGTCTTTTCACCACATGAATCCTAGAACAGTGAGTGAGAAAAAAGCCAGAACCCTGTTCATGTCTATGGATCACAGGCCCAGCTGATGCTAACGACTTTCAGTTCATGAATGTATGTTTATTTAAGGATGCATGATAGTCAAAGGTTCCCTTTAACAATGCATATTCTTTAACAGTGCACTTCTCAAACTGTTCCATGTGCTGATGCACAGCAATGAGTGTTTTTTTATGAGAAAAACAAACACCGAAAACATGCTGTTTCTGCAATTCAATGTAAGAGCTGTGGAACGATCCATCTGACCACACCCACCTGGAAGAAACTGGGTTACAGGGTGACCAGCGACTAGGGGGAAGTGAGAAGGTTTTCACTTCTTTC
The DNA here is from genome assembly GCA_022829145.1 of Albula goreensis. NCBI lineage: Eukaryota > Metazoa > Chordata > Actinopteri > Albuliformes > Albulidae > Albula > Albula goreensis. The sequence continues at coordinate 15,511,993 of CM040761.1, read as the reverse complement.
TGGTTACCAGGAGACAGTGCAAATGGAAATCATGGAGACACCCAACTATGCTGAACTTCCACACTCACTCACATATATCCCACCCAGACTCTGCAACTCTATTGTTCCACATTTGAGACATTTAGACATGTATTAAACTTTCTTCCAAGACAAAAGTTCTTGAAATAGGTTTTTGCAGTGAGCAGAGATGATACCAGATTGCTTATGTTGCAGAAATCATTGAACTAACCTACAGCATTTTATGAAGTGTCAAAGAAAGAGCAAACTGAAAGTACGACAGTGGGGTTTGATTGTATAGTGATGCATGTAGATGACACAATTGCAGTCAATCCAAAGTAAATGTTCAGAGTTCATGATTAGTTAAGAGGGAATAGATATCCTTGTGGCCATGTGGTCAAGGAATAGAGATTTGAATTTCATATGGGCTACAGCTATGATATAACAATTCCACAGTGTCAAGTTCAGTATCCAATAAACATATTTGTTCTCCTAACTTTATTTTGATATTGATTCAAGACCCTGTTTATGCAGTGAGGATCTTACATGTTTTCTGGTGGGAGTTTTTACCTGTGTCTGGTGCTTGTGCTGATACTGCAGTCATTCTGAGTGTGACTCTGTTACTCTGTTGAACTGAAAGTGGGTACCAGGTCTGGTCGGGATCCTGGATCCACTCTGTGGCCCGGCAGTACACCTGCCCCAGGTCCGAGAGGCGAAGGGGCAGCAGGGTGAGCCTGTACACAGACAGGCTGCTCCTCACCACCAGCAGCCGGTCCTGGAAGGCTGGCTGTGGCTGGAGGAGGAAGTCCCGAGAGAGGGAGGCGATCTCCAGCATGTCCCCATCCTGTCTCTCCAAGTGCCAGGACACAGACACATGAGTGTGGTGCACAGTCATCGTCAACACCTGGCAGGCCAAGTGTGCCATCTCCCCCTGTCTGGCCCCTTTGGGCTCCAGCTGGGATGAAAGGCTCACCTGCAGTGTGTTAGGGATCACTAGGGGGCAGCAGAGAGCAAACAATAGTTACCAAGGTGAGTACAGAGGTGTGGCAGGAGAGCCTACACAATAATAATACTGTGAAATAAGAATAGCCTCAATTATATTGTTATGTAATATATATGACACATCACACTAGTCGTAGTCAATGATAACACTAGGCTTTTGCCCACATCAGTATGAGTATAAGTGTATGGTTGCTGACATGCAGCGACTGAGAGCGCAGTAATATTTAAGTTCAAACAGTACAGACAGAATACTTCAGCAGTTTCAGCATATTGTAGCCTATGTTGTTGCGATTTCTGTGGTTTTCCTGAGCAAGTGGTCTACTTATAAACTATTACCATGAGTTGTTTGCAGGCTAAACTCTTACATGTCTATGTTTGAACTCCTTAGATGATAATTGTAGAAAATGTAATAAAAATCTACATTTAAAAGTCAGTCAGTCCCTGCAAATGATTGTAATACTGCAAGGCCCAGGCATTAAGGCCTACTTTATTGATACTCTGATCTTGTGCACCAAAGAAAAGCTAAGCACACACATGTAGTACATACATATTCATCAGTCATTTGATCTTGTCATGTGTAAAAAACAAATTACATTTAATAAATGCATAGGAAATACATACTGGACATTCATATCCTCTGAGCATTCATATCCTTATTCGAAAGAGGAATAGAAAGAGCAAAAGAAAGATAAAGCAGATTTTGGTTCTTAGTTTCATTAGTTCTCAGGTTTTTTGAGTGTTACTGGACAATGTCGAGCAGACTGTACAGCAGATGGCATCAGTGAGCACTCTGAATATAAGCATTCATATAGTTCTAGTTTAATATGGCAAGAGGCAGGAAACAAGAACATGTGGTTTAGAGCGACTAAATCTTGCCATTAGAAGCATAAAGAATATCAGGAATACTAAAAGGAATACTAGAAATATGCTAAAAGCAATACTAAAAGGAAACTGCCCCTGGCCTTGTTACCCAGTTTTGTGTGCATATGTGCTGTGGGAGACTTAATGCCTGTATAAGTGTGCCTGTGTGTGAGAGGAAAATGAGAGTATTTGTGAAAGTGCATTGAGCATGGCTGAAAAAGTTTTTCTGTAAATACTAAAAGTTTTTATAGAGCAAGTTTTTCTTTCGACCATGCTGTATGCACTTTCACAAATACTCTCATTTTCCTCTCACACACAGGCACACTTATACAGGCATTAAGTCTCCCACAGCACAAATGCACATAAAACTGGGTAACAGGGCCAGGGCAGTAAACACTCACAGCTGCAGGAACAGCTGGGCAGAATAAGCGTTTCAATGTCTGCTACAAAGCAACTGTTTTTGTGTGTGCATGTGTTCATAAGTGTTTGTGACTGTTCCTGCTTAAGTTCTGTGACACAAATTTAGGGCACAGTTGTTGAAGAAAATGTATGTACACATTATACTTTTCACTCTGCTGTGGCTTCTGCTAAGTAACACAGGAGATAATGCAAAGTATTTTTTACAAACCAAGAAATGAATATTTTTTTTTCCTAGGCTTAACTGAAACCTGTTTTAACATTTTAAGAGGTCACAGGTAATCAGGTAACAAAACAGACTAGGCCTAAAACCTCACAACAAACCTTCCCATTGTTGTACAGTCGGGTACCACTTCATGATTTTCAGAAGGGGCTGCTGTAGAGTAGCACTGATAAAGTCCCAAGCCATATATGTGCATGCTAATGTGAATTCAGCTTTGGAAGGAATGTAGTTCAACACGTACAAGAAATGAAAATAATGAAAATTTTCAAGATCTACTATTGCTGAAATTTTGGAACAGACCACATACTTGCGCTTGTACTATAACCAAAAAGTTGTAAATACATATTATTTATAAACAAAACTGTCTTGTTCATGTGAAGCACGTCGCTGATGTCTCACCCGTTAGGTTCACCGTGTTGCTGTACTTGCCACGGTATATGGGGTCGGTGCTGGGGGTGTGGCATTCGTAGACACCCTGATCCTGGGGCTGTAGGCTGGTTATATGGAGCCGCGCAGAATCAGGCCCTGTGCGCTCCACGAAAATACCCCCGCTGCTTACCCGCTGCTGGAAGACTGCGTATGTGGAGTGCGGGTCGTCAGTGCTCAAAATGCAGAGCGCAATAGTGGGAGCACCGGGCCGATAAACAGACCACCGGAAGTTTTGGTGCTGAGCACCGTGATAACCGCTGACCCGGCAAGAAAGTGTGACATGAGTGCCCACCACCCGGACCAGCGGACCCTGCTGCATCTCCACTAGCCGCCATGCGGCTTGCACTCCTGCGGGGGAAAAAAACACGATCACACCGTTACCCGAGAAGAGCATTCCTCCAACTACAAGAACAGTGAAAGTAGGAAGTAATTTAAATCTGGATTTAAATGTGACATGTGGGATTCTTTTAGGATAACAGAAAAAAAATGCTAAATGTGCCACCTCGCATGCCTGCTCTGTTAGGCCGACATTTATGTAGAAATTTGTGGGAAACATCTTACACAGAATAGCCAATGGAAGAATAGTGTCATGGAAACGACTTAAAAACAAGTGTGTTTGATTTACGATGTCAAGTAAGAGAAACCGTGTTGCAGCTTACCAATGGTATTTCATTCATAAGCTACAAATATCTATTTAGCACTATCTACACAAGGCTTTCATTTCCATTGAAAATTAGAAACACTGTGCGAATGACTGGAAATGATGTACAATATGCAGGCTTGTGTCGCGTGTGAGGGGTTTTGGAGGAATATGGAGATGTTTTATGAAATGCTGTTCATTGAGAGGAACTCACCCCAGGCAGCCAGAAGGAGAATGAAGCACAGTGGGCCTCCCATGTGAGCCCTGCTGTTCAATCAGTCCAGGTAGGCACCGGCCAGTGGGTTTCCTGCTGCGTGGCACCACTGCCCGATCCTACAGTGCATGCCCTCCTCCTTGTCCCTCTATCTAATGTTACTGCATAATCCTGCTGACCATTATTGTTTTTTTAAAATGTCCCCCTTTTATTGTATTTTATCTGGTTAGTGTTTTGAACAGCTGTTAAGTATAAATTATGTGTATTATTATTATTATTACCTGCTACCTGTTCCCACAACCTGATCAAACAGTGTCAACGCCCTCTCTGTAGAAGAAACACATGATGTCACAGACATGAGACGCTCATTGTGGCCATATTCACCGTAATCTCTGTTGCAAACAGAGCAGCAGACTCACCTTGCACACACTTCAAGGCTATTAGCTATCACAATATTGCCGATGACTCTGGTTCCTGTGGTTTGTGTACGTCAGTACTGTTGCTTTCTGTTGCATGAATTTTCTCCAAATGAATAACATACAAAATGAAAACCACTTCCGAAAAAACAGCACATTCAGACAGCCATTCACGCTCCCAAAGCAGATATTGCCTCACAGCTTAGCAGTCTGATGGTAAGGATTTGCTTGGATTTGCAATAGAGTTTTTCATTCAGGTGGAATAACTATTTTTATGTATGCGCTAGACTAGCTGATTCTAATTACTACAATTTGTAAGACAGGTAGGAGACCTAATTAGTGAAATCAGGAGAAGAGGTGGAAGTGACGGTGAGGAAGATACAGGTTTTTTAGTCGTGGGATGCATCCATTGTAGTACTTTACTTTGTGTTGTACTCTTTTTCCACCTCTGGTTTATTAGCAATACATTAAATCATTTGATACTGAAGCAGTACTGAAGCTCCTCACTCAGGCCTGTTATGACCCTACTACCATAATCGGTAACTAGTGATGGTCATGTGAGGTTTCATTGAGCCTACAAAGGGAGGGTCTGCCATGTGGTGCCTTTGACTCATTGATTTAGACGAATGAATCCACTGGCTTTGGAGAGAAAAATATGTTTAATTATTTCAAACAAGTCAATGACTGCTGAGTGCAGCTCCACCCTAACAGGGTTCATGAAACCTCTTTTCAACCATCACCACTGGTAACACCAGTCTGGTCACACTATTAAAGCAGAAAGACTCGACATATGGACTGCCTCCCACACAGGCAGAGTTGCAGCGGTAAGTGAAACTGTTTGTATAAAATGTGTCAAAGAAAAAAAAACAGGCAGAAGTTAAATGAGAAAAAAATGTGCAGTAGTGTTTTCCAAGTTATCGCTAAGGTACCTTACATTTCCACATTGCTAATTAGTGATAGCTGGCTGGAGCTGTCATCTACTGTAACATAGCTTGATATACAATTTGATTTTAGCTTTGCAGCTTGTTAGATTTAATATACATATAGTTACTGCTTGATGTTACAGTATTAAAAGGAAGTTGTATAGTCTTGCCCTGACCCCCACACCCCCATCCCACATGGTTCCCCGCCAATTTGCACCAAAGTATGATGGTAAACCTGGGAGATCATGACATATCCTCTGAGGAATGACCATGGAATTTCTTTTCTGTAGGTACTGTCCTAAATAAAACACAGTGAACAGTGGTGCAAACTAAACGCACACCTAAATGAGATTAGAAAACGAAGCACAGCTCATTACGGTACAAACACACAGCTTCCCACGCTTACCTTATGATACCCTTTCCATGAGTCCCTGGCTCTTTGTCTTCACCTGGTGGGATTCTAGAATGACCCAAACATTCCAAAACACCGTCCCAGCTTTCCTCTAGAAAGGCGTCACCGTATGAGCAATGTCGGGGGATATCTAACAGCAGAATCCAGACAGACAGTGGGACAACCTTCTCTAGCCTTGACTGTAGCAGATAAATGAGGTTGACCACTTCTCACTCAAGACTGTCACTCAAAGGACCTCCTGGATCCCACACCTGACACCTACTATTTGACCATAAACCACAGTGTCTCTGTATACTTTTTTTGCTTTCTCGCTTACACCCGCCTTGTCTTGTCAGACTCACATTCCTTTGGGCTGCACACACTTTTCGAATTACAGCGTAACCACTTGGTTGGCTGGTGTCTGAAAACAGGAGGTTGGTTGTATCCACTGGCTTAGGGACTCCACAGAGTCTGCCTTGTATCTGACTGAGGGCTCTGCTATACCCCACCACTCTATGCCAAGCCTGACAAACACACTGTCCTGGACTATGACAACATGAGTCTCCATTGAGGCTCAGCTCCAAAACCAAGAACACAGAGAAGTCCATAAAAAAATTACCTATATGATCCTCACAGAAATCAAACTAAAAACACAAAATCTTTTCATTGAAGAATTATATCTGTTCTCCGAAAATGATTGATGTCTTAAGTCATATTCAGCATAACATACCTTTGATTTAAAATGCACTTGTGCATGAGTGAAGTAACATATATGGATTGATATATGATAATACAGCTGAATATACATACCTAAGGCAGTTCAGGTTTAGTGTCCAGAACACAGCAGTTATGGGATATTAATTCAAACATGCTAGTTTAAAGACCCAGATTATGTGGCATTACATCACGTTGTCACCCCAAAGAACAAGGAAAAGAAGAATAATTTAACACCAGAAAGAGCAGTCCCTGTTTCACTTCAGACAGACCTACTCATGTGGCAGGATATGGCCAGCTCGTTGAGAGATAGGAAATACTATGTACCATTAATATTGACTAAAATAATTGCAAGCATTACATTGTTTCTTCAAAAAACACACATTGGCAAGTCCCTTTTGAGGTTTGTGAAGAAGAGGAATAACACCATATTTATTTATTGGTCAAAACTATGTGCAAGTGCTACTGGAATCCTGAACTACAGTGCAGTTTCAGACCAAACTCCAGTTTTGATAGTGTTGCACAATAAGTACTACTACCTCAAGTATCATCCCAAGAAACTGTGGTTTCTGTAACTATTTTAATGTCTATAAATTCAGATTTTAACCTGTACAATTGAGGAATAACCTGCATCTCAGATTATTATAAAAACAGGAACCACAATACGACTGAAATCTGCCTCAGAAATCAAAAACTGTTTAAAAAATATTTCTAAAGCTGTGCCAACTGAAAATATAAAGTCAACATTCTGCATTCATCTTCTTCAGGAAATCAACTTTTGGGCATGAAGGCTAAGTAAACTCAAAATTCAAGATTAAACCTCCTGCTCCCTGAACTTGCACATGTTCTCCTCCATGATTATACATACAAGTTAACTTAAGGGTTTGCATGATATGATGTAAAGGTTCATTCAGAAATTTGTGTCAACATACTTTGTATATCCTATATTTGAGGTGACTTAAGTTAAATATAAAGAGTGGACCTGATATTCAGAGTTCATGCAATGTGCTTTTAGGCAGGTGAGATGTAATGAGCTAACTGAAGACGTTGGTGCCTTTCAAAGGCATGATCGAGGCACTGAACTTGAAATCAGCCATCATGGTTTAATTTGTTCACGCGACACTTACTGGGAAATGTATCAAGTGTAACCTGATTGCTGGTCAAGTAGTTAAGTAATTAATGCTCAGTCCAGCTAACATAACCATTTACCTCTACACTTCTCCCACAGTACACTTTGACTGAACTGTTGTATTTTAGCACCTTGTTGTAACTGTACAACAAGGATGCACATTTCTCCTTCCCTCCCTAGCTCCCCCACTTAGCCATAGCTTCACTTGTAATTCTGTTGGCTTAGGATTGTTGTTGCTATTACTAATGGTTTCTCGTTTTTTCTTCTTCAACAGGTCATCCACAGGGTTTAGTCAATGCTAACCCTTCTGGCACTTGAGACTTTTACCCCCTCTAGCACTTAAACACCCTTGTCCCGAAAGAAATGCACTTTGTGTTGTAAGTCGCTCTGGATAAGAGCGTCTGCTAAATGCCTACAATGTAATGTAACTTTATGTGTTTAGTCTGCTATGCTGACATACAATGTCTTAGTACCTATGTGTATCAGTATGTTTATGTTCTCCTGGCTTAGCAGTTTTTTTAGAAAGACACGCCCTTTACAGTTACAAAAATTGACATTTTTGTAGTCTTGTAGTGAGTTGCACTTCTTAGTCCTGAATTTTATATTCAACTCAAGTTTGTGTTGATATTTGAGGAGCTGGTTCGTGAGTTTGTTTTGGTTTGAAAGTACAGCTTCTGTTCTTGGCATAGTCACAGTGTAGTCTCATAACTTCATACCCTAACAGTGGGACCACTTTATTTGACATTGTATTATGATGGCATAAATGCAGTTCTCGGAATCATATTTTTATAGTGCAACATATCTTTGGCTTCATGCTGCCAGGCCACAACCGTTAATTTTTCCATCATGTCATGATGGTACCTTTTGTAATACAAATAACTCATATGTAGCTGATAATGTGGTCTCTCTTTCTCACTGAAAGAAATACTAAAGAGTTAAATGAGTTCATTTGTTGTGGGGACAGGAAGAGGTGCAGGGTAAGAAAAGTCATTGTCAGACAAATTCTCTGGAGGTGTATGCACTCAGCATGTGCGTCTCTAGCCTGCAGGCATTCATCTTTTGAGAAACCACAGCCCCAATGCCTCTGCAGGCATTCAACTCCAACAGGAAGGCAAAGTGACACCTCAAAAAACGCAGGCTCTCAGAGCACACTCTTATTTGCATGTTTGAGCAACGTGTAGGTGTTTCGCTGGAAGAACTGCATTGCCCCATTCAAATGGAAACCATTGCTGGCCATCAAGATTTTGCCCAAATGACAGTTTATGAATTATGAAATTTATTCATACATGTTATTGAATTCTGTACTTCAGATATACATATCCAGCCTTTAATTGATGGATTTAGAACTGTGTCTATCTGTTCATCTACCTGTTTGTCTGTCACGCTCACCTACCAACATGCCTTTCATCAACATCAATGATCATCAATGATGATAGTGTTCATGACATAGTATCAGAGAAGTTGACACTTATAATACTTTCATGAGAGGAAACAGTTCTCAGAATGCCTGTGTTCAACTCAAACAGAATGGCATCACACACATTTCACTAACTGCCTGAAATGGCATCACACACATTTCACTAACTGCCTGAAATGGCATCACACACATTTCACTAACTGCCTGAAATGGCATCACACACATTTCACTAACTGCCTGAAATGGCATCACACACGTTTCACTAACTGCAGCTGTCCATTTTCTTCATATCCTTACACTGAAGTTACCTAGTAAAGACTGTGCATGGCATGTGTGCCGTGTTCACTTGGCTTTTGCTTAAAAATACGATGAGGGTTTTGTTTTTGGTATTTTACGTTTACTGCTTTGTTCTTGATGTCTTTGGATGATGGTGTGGCACAATGGATTACATACTGGGTCTGTAACTTGGGATACTGTAGATTCATATCCAATTGCTTTTATGTCCTTCCGACCAAGGAACTCAACCAAATTATAGTTATTTTGGGAAGTATCATCTTTGATTGAGGGAAAATATGTAATCCTTAAATGCAATAATAGTAACTGGCAAATAACAAGATCCTAACATATCCAAAATACTGTCACTGCTAGTCATCTGCTCATCTAATTACTTTGATCAATGAAAAATGTAATTTGGCAACATCATGAATCCATTGTATCAAACTAAGTGGCATTAAACATCATGCAATCTAATGATGAATTATTTTGTAAATGTTGCTTAATGATATAAAAATTAATCTTTGATATGACACCTTATTGTGGGAGTGATATGCAAAAGTACAGAAAGCATGTTTAAATCAGGATTAACATCAATGGTGAAAAAAATCACCATTGTATCATGTATTTGACAGACATTTTATACAAATAATATAACTTTAGTTAGACTGTAAAAATGTCACATAAATTTCAAGATATTCTGATATAAAAAACAAATACAGCAGAGATATAGAAACATATATACTGTATGTATAAGGCTGAGCATAAATCCCAAAAACAAAACTTGGCACACACTGCAATGTTATTCCAAAAATCACCTTCATTGTTAAAACAGACTATATGCTATAAAAAGGAGGGAGTATTTAGACCTGTGCTTATTAATGTATGGGAGATGCTACGTTGTGTCTCCATTGTACCGGGGTTGGGGCTGGTAGGTTGATATTTAGCAGAGGTGGTTCTGGATTGGGGGGTTGGGCATTGTGAGATGGAGGGTATTTGAGGAGAGGGGTCTTAGTTCCGGGGTACTCGCGGCTCCTTCTTCCTGGGTTTGGGTCTCGGGGGTGGCTGCTCTCCATCCCGGATGGGTGTTGCTGGGGGGGCAGGTCTCGGACGGGCATTGCTCCTGGGTTTGGGCAGGGCCGGGGGGTCTTCATACTGCCCAGGGTGAGTCTTGTGGGGTGGAGACTTGTGGCCATGGTGACCATGGGGGTGTGGTTGGTGCATCAGATTGGCCAGCCTTAACTCCTCCTCATCTGTGTAGGGGAGAGGTGGCATTGAGGTCAAATATAAAAGGCTCGTAAATCCCGAGTATCATTAAAAAGAAAATCCTTTTCAGAAAAAAAAGATCTCATATAAAGCTACATCAGCTTTATCAACACTGACTTTCCTGAGAAGTGTAAATCAACATAGTCTTACAAACACCAATGTGTCATTATGCATCTTAAATATGATAACACTTCAGAGACACTTATGAACACACATATCACGCACATATGTCTCAGCAATCATTCTTGTTTGCCTGTGCGTGGTCACATGTCACCCACAGGAAACAGAAATAGCAAGACAAAGGAAATCATACCACCACAAAGCAGCTTTTGGAACATGCTGATCACATCATAATGTGCTCTTAAGTTCATGATACATTTCATCTGATAGCTTCAATATTTATTAATTTTACTTCGCTTTGTGGTGTTTGGGTTTCAATTCCCATTAAATAAACTGAAGACAAATTAGCAGCTAATAAGCACTTAATTAATGCATTCTTAATGGAGACCTATCTCTCCATCTGTATCTGTCTAGCTCATCTATTACTCATAAGTGTATGGAAAAATGTAGCAAAAACACCAGGTCACATATTTTGGCTAGTTTACTTTTGTCTCTAAAACACATTCAAGGCTCAGTGGGTTTCATGTTCTTTGTGTAAATAGTTTTAAAACTGAAACTGAAACCATGGCCACCAAAATCATAAATACAAGTTCATCTCTCAAAACATTATTTGCAAATTAGCCTGCTGCTCTATAACGGTAACAGCTGCTGTATACCGACAGCAACTAACCTCAAGTCAAACCACAACAATCAAAACCAACAACAGCCACAGCAACTGCAACCACAGCAGGTATGACTACAGCAGGTATTAACAGTTGGGAATCTTTGGCAATGCTTCAGGTGATTTTATCTTCTGTTCCTCAGTACTTGTCAGTGATTGGTTGTGGTGCTTAGAACTTAACTGTACTGCCTAGTGGTTGTCTGTTATTCTGTGTGGCTTGTCTGCATCTGGTTGTAATGGACAGTGCTTGGCTGTGATTGGCTCTGATACTTTATGCCTGTTTGTGATTGGTTGTGATGCTTAGCACTAGTCTGTAATTGGGCATGGTTCTAGTTTGTCTTGTTTTCAAGTTCATGTAGGTTTTTCAAGGAGTATCACTTCCTGGTCTCCCTTCCTGAACTGAGTAGAAGCGGGTGTCTTGCGTGACTGTGAGATTATGGGATATTTCAGTTCCCTTGAGCAGGCCACACATCCTTAGTCAGTCAATGATGGAGCTGAAGATATGAATGTAGACTCATACCAGAGGCTGCTGTGCTACACAGAGTAGTCTTTAATGTGCCCACAATGTGCCATGTCCAAGAACAAACTGGCTTGGGTTGTGAGTATGATCACATGGTCTCGTCTAATTATCTAATGGATGTAAAAGGCTGGATGCTGACTAATGGTTAGTTCCATTATGAGCATAGATTTCCATAACCATTAAAAAAAAATACTCTTAAAACTATTAAACTCAAGTCAAAGCCATTTGTTTGGCACACACTCTGCCAGTCTGAAAGTCTGCAAGAAATCAGACACACTATTGGGATCAGACACACTAGTGGCAGTGAGCATATAAAATCATATACACATATGATAGTTTGTCACTAAAATACATATACACTTGTGTTTTTCAGAAATTTGTGTCCAAGAAATGTACTTGTAATTACTGTATTTACATTTTATATATACATACATTTTACTGAATAGTGTGAATTATAATACAAAAGTAAAACCTGTAAACATGTTAGCCTGGCAGTTGAGATCCAGGCTCTGATACTTGCCAAACCACATGCTCTCATCTGCAGCACAGACAATATCTGGTGCATCATTGGAAAAAAACCTCCCTGAAAACAGGTTTCTCATGTGAGTCATTGCATAATGTGCTTTTATTTCTGCTTTCTCTAACTTTTTAATCCCTGTAAAAAAGGGCTCATCTGTGGCCACTCCAGTATGTGAGAAATGTTTCCATTTTCAATTTCTCAAGGGAAATGAGAATGAACACAAAGAGGGTACAAGTGCTTTCTGTCATGGGCACAACCTACAATAAAGTATGAAATGTGAAAAGCTAGGAATCAATGTCCAAATTTGGGATTTTAGATCACAGTTTATGAAACCTTGTGCTGAAATTGCAAGCCAACTAAATAACTGTAAATATTCTCATGATTATTCATGGTTCTGACATACTTGCAATTATGTGCGATGATGTGTGACTGAGTCCAGATGAATGCAACACACAGAATAGCTTATGACTGATCTCAGCGACCTCAGTAGAACAGAAGGGAGGGGATCCACAAAAACACATAAAGAAGATTGTCGCATTAATTTTTTAACACAAAAAGCATTACTTATACAAAGTATTTCTGAAGTTTTGGCCAGTGTATATTAACTACAGGCCGTGCACTGCATTGTGTGTTTGTGCATTATGAACCGTGAGGAGAAGCTGTGCAAAGTTACGATTGTTCTCCTCTCAATATCAGCACAGACTCTGACTTTCATGATCCCCCCCTTGATTCTTCCTCACAAGCAGCTGATTCTCAAAAGAACATTGAGAGTACAATCTACATCCCAGTAGATTGTTAAGTAAGGGTGACATTTGCTAGGGTGTTAATTTAGTGTGACTAATTGATGTTAAATTGGCTCCTGCTGTAATGACACAACTGGGCTTCATTTGCATATCCCTCCACCATGGCGTGTCCTGGTCAGCTTGCATAGATGTTTGTCAAAAAGTACACTTTAAAAACACTTAAAGACATAACCCCACAAAATCTGTGAGCCTGAGAATTGTACAAAAGCGCTAGAGAATGTTCTTGCTACCCAGGCCAGAGATCATTCTGCCTGCACAAGATTTAGATTCCTCATAAATTTTAAATGAACATTAGTTAATCAGCATAGCACCTCCCTGAGGCTGAGTGTCACCATTCCATATCAGAGTGACAGGATGCTCAGGATAGCAAAGGAGGCTGCTATGACTGGTATCATGCTGCAGGCATATTTGGGCCACAAAGTAAAATTTTCTCACCAATATACTATTTATGTTATTAATTTTACATTAAATAAGAAGGTGCTATGTAGTTCAGACTGTGGAACTTGATGGTCGGCAGACCTTACCTCGCATTCTTTTCCTCCCATGTCGCTGTCTTCGGCATATGCAAATCACAATAACCACAACCAGGATTAGCAAAAGACTTCCTCCTGCGGCCAATATCCCGATCATAACCCAGAAGTCCAAGCCAAACAATGTATTGTCATTTGGTCCAGGTTTGGTACCACTGTCTATCAACAAAAAAGTGAGATACCCATTACATAAAAACAATTCTTTATTTTAATTTGAGATTCAGTTAGTTATGAGAAAGTAATGCGAAAGGAGTAAATTAAACATATAGTATTAAGGCTCATCCTTTTCAGGTTTCATTCATTTCAAACTCATTCATTTATTAATTCACTTTATCATTCATTAATCAGTATTTATTTTTACTAATAAAATGAACTGGACATCTGAACAAATGTAATGGTAATGCTAATTTGGAAAAATTTTGCTTGGTTAACCGATATTGCTTTATAGTTAAGCTTTTGTCAATGGATGAGTGATGCACAGCAGTTCAGGTTAGGAGGTCGAACCTTATCCGAGGCTATGTTGTTTAATGACCTGCATAGCGAAAACTACAAAAGGGCACCATTAATGAACAGTAACAAACTATCAGAGATTTTATGTATAAAACATATATAACCTAGTTGAAACTTAACTGCCCTTTTATTTTAAAAAATGGGAGAATATTTGTAAAAATGAAAAACAATGAGCCTGATGTTTTACACAAATGGCTGTGTAAAAAGAAATTACCTTGACATTTAATTTCAATTTCATCACTCGTTTCACTAATGTCTCCGATCTTTACTGTGCATTTATACTTGCTGGAAGTTTCTTTAGGGGTGAATTTCATTGTATTACTGGTTATGTCCTTCACTATGCTTTTGTCTCTAGTCCAGGTAAAGGTTCGGTTAAATGCCCAATTCCCTTTGCATCTCAGCATGGAGTTTTTGCAATCTTCAACAGCCACAGGCTTAGATATTTCTGGAAAAGAAATAATATCTGAGTGAGAATTTCAATAGAGTGTTTCCCCTGTATGAAAACCAAGAGCAGAGCAAGTTTAGCTTGTGTATGTATCTTCAAGACCAATAATTACTTAGCCATAAAATATAATCTTTTCTTTACCAGTCATTGGACAGAATTTAACCTCTGAAATCTAATCCATATGAAATCTAATCCATCCAACATAATGTCAATATAAAACATAATCAAAATAATTATGAAATAATTGTACTTACCAATTACACAGATGCTTTTTGGTTTGTTTTTAGATGAACGCCCATCCTTGTCAAAGGCCTCTGCCTGATATATACCACTGTCACTGGCTTTTAGATTTTTCAACACCAAAGAGCCCTCGTTTACATCTGATGAATTGCCTTTACGGTATTTGTCTTTTTTAAACTCAAACACAAGCGATGAGTTATGTAGCCATCGATAATCTGATTTTTCTTTCAGTTCAAAGTCAATGGTCATCGAACCCTTCATTCGAACGTACTTACATGGCCCTTGATCACCTGTGTGAGAGAGATGTAGAGGAGAAAAAAAATACTGAAAGGCTCAAATAATTTATTTGGAGCATTCAATACATTTCTTTTTTTTAAACATCTTTTAATAAGAAACAAACTTATTGTGCATTAGCTGTGAATACATTTTTCTTTATAAAAATATTTTGCTTACAATTTAGGGAGCTAATACAAGATTGTAGCCTCTTCAGCATGTTCTCAGGATAACTTGATTGTTCAAGCTAGGCCATAGGCATAGTCATGCTGACTACCTAGTTCAACAGATAAAGCTATTCACAGACACTGGCCTGGTTTCTAGATAGATAGAAGGTTAGATTAGTTGCACTGCCATTAAATGGGCAGCTAACATGTTGGTTTCTTTCTTTTATGGATGCCTTTATACATTTGAGGTCATTTGTAATTACTCAAGATAGCTACGGCAGTGTAGCCAGCAGCCAAGCTTAGCTAGACTTCAGATTAAAATCAGACAGTGTTGTTTGTATAGTCATTTTTAACCACTTCAATTACATGTTGCTTTTTCATAAACACTTCAAATGTAAATAGATGCTTAAGTCATTATTTTGAGTTGGGTGCTGAAGACTTCAAAAAAACAATGTTAATCCTTACAAAATGAAATACACTCTTTTAGTACAGGAGCCTCAAAATGACCTTAATGTTAGGTTGCAAGTAATGTCTCATTGCTTACTTACTAGTGAAAATAAGCCCTCCTGTGTACTGTAAGCATAATCCATTACCAGCTCATACCAAGTTACTTAACTGTGAGGCAAACAAGTTAAGGTAACACAAGGTACCAAAAGCATATAGAACAACATTAAAATAATATTAAATAGGTAGCTACAATAGGTTGCATAATATATGAGTCACATAACATATAATAGTCAAAAAACTATAAATAATGTAGTTGTGGTCAAAAAGGATTTTGGTTGAATTTATAGATTATTAGTTTGTATTGATAAACTCTTGCATAGCAAGCAAATGATGAATTAATAGTTTATTAGCAGCTAATAGGCTCACATCCCCTCGGACTCTGACACACTGCTACGTATCAGGCAGTGAGGGATGGCTTCTGTTCCTGGCTGATCCTCTCTCTACTTCATTGCTGTCCATTTAGACAATAACATCATAGCGATTTCCACCTTGCTTTTCAAGTTTTAGATCAAGATGACTGGCACAACATCAAGTACTATGATGCAGACTGGATGCAGCATAGAAATACGTGCTTTACAGTCCATAGTAGAGTCACAGTTTGTAGTCTTTGGTGCTGACACATACAAAAAAGCTTTCAGATCTTTAAATGCAAGGAAGTCACTAAAAATATGACCTATGCTAGTGCTTGAAGTTAGAAGGGCATTTCATAATACTTGAATGCATAATCCACACATGCAACCATATACCACCAATACAAAATGCAACCATAATGTTCAAATAACGCAGACATTTCTGAAGACTGACAGTGAATCAGTTGCTGAGAACGCTTAAACTTGTAGATCAAATGCACTGCTGAAAGCCCCAGGTTTGCTGGCCTGCGGCTAAATCATTCTGACATCAAGCTGCTTTTTTAGATGAAAGAATGACATTTGTATTGAGGACAAAACAAACGAACAACACAAATGTTTCACCATTTTAGATACTAAAATGCATACAAATTTTAATTAAGGAAATATGTAACAGTGTAATTATGTCTCAATTACCAGCAATTTCAAATCATTGCCTTCCCAGACAGCAAACAATATTTGACTTCCATTAAAGTATGCTCTTTATATTGGGGGGGATAATAAAATTCAATAATATTTTGTCTTTATTTATTTATTTATTTATTTATTTATGGAACATTATTTTTTTTCAAATGTGTGAAAAATTAAATCCAGCACTATAGTCCATTATGTGATACAGCTGGATGACAGCATAAAAAATACATTTAATGTGCCTGGCATTTCATATTTCAGACTAAAATAATCTTAAGATTCCTTGATATGATTGTTGTTGCTTTTAATCTCTTAATATTAAACAAACAATCAATAGAATCAAAAAGGAATTGCTAGCAAATATAAAACATTACTCATAAATCCAGTTACAGTACAGTATAATGAAAACAGTACTGATACAAACACAAACTCAAATACATCGAAATGCTGGAGCTTCATTGTCAAACAAAGCTAAAAAAAGTTCAACAAGTCAATAAAACCAATTCAGAGTTTGTTGGAAAATCATGATCTCCGCTAAATACTGTTTGCGGTATTTCCCTTTTTTTCAACAATTCAAAACAATATGAGATTCATAGATTAATATGAATTATTTTAACTCACCCAGAGTTTCTGTGGCAAGACTGTTGAGACACAGGAGCAAAATTAAAGAAATTATACCACAGGCCATTCTGACACTTGTCGACACATGCACACGAGAGAGCAACTTCAACTGTGTATCGGTCGTTTTCTCATGCAACAGGTTCCTTAGAGGAGGGGGTGGCTTCACACCAAGAGGAAATGATCTCTTTAAGGTTTCTGATACAGAAAACATAACAAATGGCTTCAAAAGATTTCCAAATAGACATATAAAGACCTCATAATGTCTGTTTTTAGAATCGTTTTACAGTATCCTTTCATCAAGCCTCTTATTTCGAGCATGGTATAGATGTGTAAAATATAATTATTTGTAAATATGAAACAGTATTTGATAAAAAAATGTAACTGTTCCTCAGTTTGTGATATGGAAATCTGTGACTATATAACTGTTTTGATGAAATTACTTGTAATTATGCCATAGTTTGTAATATTAAGACACACATTTACATGGCGGTCTGTGATGTAAAGACTTTTGAAATGGTTGTGAAAGGTGCTTATGACATGGAGCCTTTGATGACTGCAGTGAATTCAAAACACTAGTTTAATGTCACATCTGAAGTGCAGCTTCAGAAGTTTAGCTGAAGTGTCCCCATCCTGGACGTTCTCCATCAAGCATTTGGCAAAGGAAAGGGCAATGGGTGGTATGAAAAACAATCTAAATTATTATTACACATACATACACTTGATTGATTTTCACACATCACTCTTACACACAGATAGGAATTCAATCTTAGTCTAAGATAAATATGTGTATAGTTAATTTCATTTAACTTAACATTTACATTGAGGTATACAAGTTTTTGGATGTATTGTATTGAATGTAACATTGTATAAAATAACACAGAACTAATAAATAAACTCAAAATAAGTGCTGGCAATGAAAATTCCGTACCTACTTAAATGTAAAATCAAAACTATCAGTAAAGATTGCAGCAAACACACCTACGTGTTCTTGAAGCACAAACTGCTGCAGTGTAGAACATTTCCTGTCTCGCACACTAAAATTGTGTCATCTGGGGGCCTACGCTCACAGCAAGAGGTGTTGCTATAGGAAACACATTAACATCACCACAATGGGCAAGAATCCTACAAACGGCTCCAGTTATCGGCAGATGTGTAACAGAGCTTGTTGGTGAATGTGAACGTGTGTGTCACCTGGCTCCATTTACCAACAGTAACACTCAGCAAGTGGTCATTCCAAACACACTAGGCATCTATCACAGATGCACGCAGATGACAATGACATGATATGTCACAGACAAACTTGTGAAGAAAAAAATGCTATTTAAAAGCATTGTATTCCTGATACAATGCATGGCATGAAACAATACAGTCAATGTGTATTCATGGCCTTCCAGCAATATCTATGTGGATTTTCAGCACATATAAGAAAGCAGTAGCTATCCCTAAGGAATATTTAGTGCAGGTGACCGATATGTCATTAGAAACATGCAGAATGGAATAATGTTAAAATCTACTGGCTAATTTGTTCCATTGCAATGAACTGAAAGAACATTGAATTACACAAAAGTTGAATTTTAAAAAGTCAGTGTTTTACTTATATGACGATGAGGATTTTATTTTATTCACCGGAATAAGTAAGTGTCAGTGGATGGCACTTACAAGCACATGCATAAGCAAAACTGCTGAGAAACCAACATCTCCTTTCACACCATGATGCAGAGGTGTGACGTGCCATTGTATGTCAAACACTCCCCTCTGGTGGTGAGATACATACACACACAAACACACACACACACACACACACACACACACACACACACACACACACACACACACACACACACACACACACACACACACACACACACACACACACACACACAAAGTGAGGTGAGAGCCAGAGAGACAGAGGGGAAGAATGTCTCATGCTTCATATTTTTTAAAATGTAGGGATTTATACATGTACATGCTCAATACATACAACTGTATACAATTAAACAGTCACAGGTCTCAAAAGGCATCTATTTTTGTGATCAGGAGTAACAGGCTTTTATTATTACATATAGCTTTGTAGACATACCTGCTCATGGATAAAGTGAGTTAATAATGTGTGGAGTCCCTTTTCTAGTCTCCAGCATTACAGTGTACATTACTATGCGAGCCCTCTGGCATAGTGGGTGATGGATGCTCACTTCCGTTCCAGGAGACCTACAGTCCTGCAGGGCGGATGCAGCACACAAATGCAAACGACTGGGTATGTTTCAGATTTTCCTCTTGCCTTGAAAGAAGGAGAGAAAAGCATACTGCAGTTGGGGCAGGTGTCCATAAACAAGCCTGAAGTCTAACAGTTCCTGGGTGACAACTCAATGGAAATGGCAGCCATAGCATTCACATTTTACAGTTTTTGGTTTGGATCTAATTTAAATCTCACCGCTGTTATGAGGAGGTAATTAGCCACAGTGGCACAAAATGCTGGTATTTCAGGTATGTTGGTATGAAAGTAGGATTGCATTTGACTGGGAGTTGTGGTTTTAGAATTGGAAGCTCTAGGCTACAACATGTCAATCAAACTCCCCTTTTGCCAAACGGGATGACATCTTGTGCCAGTTTTTATGCCAAGGAGTTAGGTATATTGCTAGGGTACTCATGAATGTTCCTGAATGGTTGTTTCACTTAAAGTGTGAAGATCATCTAAATTGTTAAAGAAAAATATAAAACCATTTATTTTTAAAGGCATTTCCAACAAGGTCAAAGCTATTTAATGTAGCCTATGAAAGTTCAATATATTCACATGCAGTTCTTTATATTTATCCTACACAGAGAGTACAGTGCCATCGAAAAGGTGTGGCCGGCCATGTTCAATTAACCTCTGCCCCATTCTTTGTGGGGCAAAACTTTGTGGGGTCCTTGGAATCTCTCTGCCTCTCTCACACCTTTTTCCTCTCCCCCCAGTCAAAGCTTGGAGTTTTCAGTTTGCACAGCTAAGTTTATATGTCTGTCTTGCTCAGCCAACAATCTGTGCTGAAGATTGTTTGCATGGGAAGGTAATGTTTTCTGTTCATAGCATCACAACAGCTGTATTTATTCACTGAAAAGTGATCCTAAAGATTAAGTGTTTAATTACACATCTAAACACCGAGTATAGTTTGTTTTGTACTGTATGCTGTATGCTATTTGCACTTTGTACAGCAAGTCCCTTTGAACTTTGACTTCGCAATCACCATTGCTGTGCGATCAGCACACCTCTGGCAGTTTATTTCTTATTATAATGCAAATAATCAGAGTGACTAAATTGGGGTATCGTCTTAGGTGTTATAATCATATGTGATAACATATAATGCTATGTGTAGCCTTTTCACTGAATAAGCATCGGTGTAATGAAGTGCACTTGTAGTGAGATCCTGTACTGTGGTAACTGTTCGTTCACCCTCTTTATTACCCAAGTACGTAGTGCCATAGCCTATGTATTCGTTTGAATATTAGGCACTGCTTTATGTTTTATCAGCTACTAGTTGTGCACATTAGCTGTGTTCCTGTGTTTCGAGACATACACTGATCTGGTTTTTACAAAACGAGAGTCGGTTTAAAATAAGGTGTCCTTTTTCTACCTGTTTCTCAAAGAGTGGGTTAATTTAAAGCCATTTTTTACGATTGTGGAAAGTACAGGGATTAAAGGAGGGAGTGTAGTTTCACTTTCACTCACGCTGTCTGCATTTCATCGTTTGTTGTGGACCAGATCGAAGGTGAACGATGGCAAGAAAACACTACAATGTCACGGCTTTAGCCTTTTTGATCCTACATTTAACACTTGGTAAGCACTGGGAATTATATTTGATGTAATTAAGTGATGTTTGTAATCAAATCGGACCATGTAGATTTGAAGTAATACATTTTAATTTCTTTCAGTGATTACCTTTTAACTATCTTGATAAATACGCAGAAGGCATTCCGATCTCCACCTAACCCTGTTGTAAGAAAAATGCATGTTTTAAGTTGGTTAAACTGTACACAGATAATTCCGCATTGCAATCATTTCTTTTTCAAATATGGTTGTACATTTAGATTTATTATTTTGATCATTTTCTCTTGAGGGCTAAACCGTTTCTTTAACTTTATGATAATACCATGTCATATTCTAGATAAGTATATGTTTCTGTCTGTTTCATCGTCATGTAGATAACCTGCAATGATTGCGTGTTTTTCCATAGACGGTGATGTGCACTCTAAAGAGCGGATACCATGTCTATGATGCGATATGACGTTCTGTGATTTCTGGGGACAGAAAATGGTCCTCTGGGAATTAGTGATTGAGCAGTGCAAAGCTACCACATATAATGTGACATTTTAGAGCAACAAGATTGGGCGTAAGAGACGTGTCAGCGCTTGTACCAAACCACTTAACCACACCAACCACTCAGCTGATCATTCGACACTGATATTACAAACGCGTTTGGGAAATAAAGGAGTAGTTTAAGGCAAATCAGGCTACTTTCACTTTCAACTTATCACTGATGTGTAGCTATCAAAATCAGGGCTGTGTCAACGCTGTAAAAGTCACAAGGTTAGGGGCTGTATGGTTTTGGGCTACCGGTTTTGGTTTGAAGACTAGGATGTTTTCTTATAATAGCCACCATGCAACATTATGGCTTGATTTTGTATTTTTCAGGGACGCTGATGTGCTCTCATCCGTATAAAGCCGAGTTCCATAATATTATATGGCTTGATGAGACATCTCGTCGCAGAAACTGCTCTGTTAGTTAATCATTTGTCAGGACTAAATCAGAGATAAGACGGTCCGTTTTCAGTTGTTGTACTTTGGACTCCAACGGTCTGGCTGCAGGGTACAGTAGTAGGGTACATCTCGGAGCACCAATCGCATGTTCAGCAATGGCACTTGTCAGGAACATAGACTACTACTCAGAGAACAGTTATTCTACCGTATTAACTATCTTAATGGTTTTGTTTAAGTCGTCATGGCAACTTTAGTAATATGATGATTAATGTAATCATCCAATAAACATTTCACGTTAATCTGTGATATTATTGTAATTTGGAGTTGACGTGTGTATTAAACACAATTTTTCATTGATTCAGCTTTCCATTGAAGAAAAGGACATTTTCTACCCTTATGAATTAAGCCATAAAACTGTTATTAGAACTGTTATACAAATAATTGGTTTTCATTTTCAAAGTAATAATAGAAAGTAGTACATTTGTCATGGGACAATGTGTTATCATTAAAATATTTAAGATTTTCCATGAATGAATCCTTTTCATGACATCAAAAGCTTTCAACATATAATCATAGTAGAAGTGTAATAAATTATTCACATCATTCTCCACATTTTCATTAAATTCTGCAGTAAAATAATTAATTATGGGGAGTGAGGTTTCATTGAACCAAAAGAGGAAGAAGCTACCAAACAGTATCAGTGACTGAGCTGTTTGGACATAAAGCCATGCTGGCTGTGTAGACAAAAGCATTTATGGCCATACATGGTTCAAACCTGTTAATGATTAATGGTTTAAATGCAGATTTTTCCCCATGGGGTTCATGAAATCTCACCTTGACCATCAATAATAATCAGGTCATGGCACACATTTTAGGCCTGGCCCAAATCAGAGAGAGCAGGGAGGAACCAACCAATTCTTTTCTCCTTTCTTTTGTGTTTTACTGGCAAAAGGGCAATACCAGTTTTATGATTTTTTTTGGGGGAGGGCATAGGCTACAGGAAGTGGAAAAATGAACGGAAACAATTTTAATTACATTTTAATTTTGCAATCGCAAAGGAAGTTACATACTGTAGGTCATTCATATTATGGTGAATTCCAATTAGTAATATGGTTCAACAACAAAAGGAGTCTGACAAACAGTACTCTGATATCAGAGTTTCCAAAGCAACCTGGAGTAAATAACAGTTTAAAAAGAGGTTGGTTCTCAGATTGCAGGTTCGTCAGTCACTTGCCACATTCAAACAAACAGTATCAGGCAAAGAGGAACAGCAATGGCAAGTTGAAGCTCGGCAGCCGGGATAGACAGATGAATGGGACAGTTGTGGAATGACACAAAACTTTGACTTCTAAAATTACCAATGATCTTAATCAATATCTATATGACCTAGTCTCAACAAAAGCTGTATATGGTGAGCTTCACAAAGCTGTTATTTGTGGTATGTCTCCATTTTACAAAATGCTTGTATTGAAGGGTAACTCATAAAGACGCATAACCTGGTTATGATCACCAGGAAGAGAACACTAGGTGGTTGCCAAATGAATTTCAACAGATTTTCTGCACTTTTTTTGTGTTTTTGTTAAATTGTTGGGTATTCTAAAACAATGCCATGTTTCTATTCCCCCTGTGTCTGTTGCAGGTGAATGTACATCTGACCTCATTTTCCAGTCTAATGGAAACTTCACACTACAACCAAACATCAAAGGTATACTGGAGGATATTCTGTGGAAGTTTGAAGGTGACAAAGTGGTTGAGTATGACCAGTTCCAGTTAATAGAGTATGGGTCTTACAGTGGACGTACAGTAATCATGAATTTATGGACAGGAGCTCTTACACTCCTAAAACTGCAGACATCAGACAGTGGGCACTACACTGGTGAACTGCAGATCAATGGAAAGCTGCACTACTATCATCAGACAGTGAACATCTATGGTGAGTAAGCCTTAATGGATGCAGTCTTTTATTACAGAGATGCAGCTATATGTATACTACTCAAAATATGCTCTATTCAAAACATGCAGCTTTGTTTGTGCAGATGTAAAATGCAGTTTGCATTTATTTAATGCACAGCTTTGCATGAATGTAACTATAATCTGAAAAGCAGGAATGAAGTAGTTCCTCAAAATACTTTACAATATTTTACATATAACATTAAGAATAGTAAGAACTTATATATTGTGCTGAAGTTCGTGAGTTCTGTCATTTAACACAAATTCTGAAATTTATTTATTTTTGGCAAATTAATAAAATTACAGGAAGATACTCTTTTGGCCATATTTTCATGGCAGTTCAATTCACCTCAACTGGTAGTTGTTCTTCTTTTTAGGTAGAATCCTGGGGTTTTACCATTTGAAACATGCCGTAAGCTGACTTGAATCAGCATGTATAATGAAGAACACAGCCATCTTCAGTTGTTATGCGCATTGATATGCATATAAGACTTATTAAATCTTAAAAATGAAACATTAAAAATACATCTTTTGGACATTTACATTTGAAATTGTGGAGATAAATATTACCAGTGGTAAAGTGTGAAGAAAATGATTAAGTAATGGTTCGGATAAGAACTGTAGCGCCCTGTGGCACCACATGTGCAGTTGGATCCAGAAAATCCCAGCTTCTCATTGGTCAAAACTAGTTTTTGCTGAATTTTTCTCAGAAAAAGCTGAATCCATCCATCTTTGTTGTCATCTTCAGTCTTGCTGTCGGAGCAATTGTTCTGCCTAATTTCACGAGAATTGTATGTGGGGAACTAATCAAAATCTGTTTGGCACTTTGCCATGCTCATTGAGACACTATAGTAGATCTTCACGTTAGGATTGTGAGGGAAACTAATTTCACGTTTTAGTAGTTATGTTATTCCTTTAAATATTTCAGTCTTTCTTTGAGAAACATGAATACCTATACTTGCTTGTTTTTGTACCTTGCCTGTGAGTTCAAAAACTTTCTTTTAGTTTCTTCTACAGAAATAAACATATTGTAATTGTTTTGCCATTTGCTTTCTTTCTATCAATCACCAGTTATGGCCCAATGGCATTGCATATCACGTTCAACTGTGTCAGCAAATGATGAGAACAACCAAACCTGCATATTAAGTACTTCCCTACATCTGAAAGTCTTAAAAATTGCTGTGGGTATACATGACAGCTCAAAATATAATGGGTCAAATTTTTAGGTATGGACTTGCTCACTAAAACTGTTGGTACAGTTTAATTGATTTTGATTGCGTTATTAATGCATTGTCTTAGATCATGAATATCAACCTTATTACCAGCCTTTGCCCCCTTTCTCTTCATGTAGATGCTGTGACTAAACCAGCTGTGACCTGCCAGATCTGCAACTCCATGATAACCCTGAGGTGTGCTGGGGATCAGAGCCCACTGACTCAGTACAGCTGGGTGGGGCCTGAGATACAGAATAAATCAGGGTCTGAGCTGCAGCTCAACAATGAGGACGTTCAGAGCTCTGATGCTGCTATCTACACCTGTGTGGTGAAGAACCCTGTGAGCAATAGAAGAGAGGACTTTGATGCAAAGACCTGCTTACCTGCACCAGGTAATGCCCACACACCTGATGTAGTATCTTATCATCATTAGTATCTACCAGCTTATAGGCAGCTGTAGAATAGCACAGAATAAGTTTATCTGAACAACTTTGTATATTTATAATTGAACATATGATGTATATTTGAATATAATTACCTTCATTTCTGATTTAATATCCTGGTTTATTATAAATTACCTGGGTATAATGTAAGCAGACAGCCGTTGTAATTAAATGTACAACAATCTGGATAAAAGCGCTTTACCAAGACAGAATTCTGATTGATTCTGCTATCCCAGTAGGACTATAGAACCTGAGGTGGTCCACAGCTGTGGATGATTGCAAGTAAAATGGATGAGCTTTGATTTTTTTATTGCTTTATATAGTGTTGTGTTTGTCATCTCTCTCTTTCAGGAAGTTCATCTGGCATTATAACTGTGCTCATCATTGTTCTTATCCTCATCGCCATCGTTTTGGGACTGGTTTTCATCTACTATAAGAAATACTGCAAAAGTAAGTGTCTTCACATATTAAATATGCAGAAATACTTCATGCTTGATTCAATGATTGCACTACCTTTGTTACCATACATTTGGAACAAACATCCCTGAAATGTAAGATATGCAGCCCCCAAAGCAGGACATACAGTAGCACTTACAATACTACTTACACTACTACTTCATCTATTATTAAATATTTTTGTGTTATAGAAAAGACAAATAAAGAGGACGTTGAAGCTCTACATCATGGTAAGCTGTAGAAGAGTAGTATAAACTCCTGCACTTGGAGCACTGCAGGTTATTGCTTTTTGTTGTGACTAAAATCAGCAACTAGTACAGACCCAAGAAACCACATGACGAGAGAATGAATCAACACAGTTTATTACAGTTAAGTGCAACAAACACCTGTACCATCCATGGATCTTCAAGACTGAATACAGGTGCTGTAGATGTTGGTGATGATGGAATTTGTGTGGTGAAATTATGAATATCTGCTATGCCACTGACAATAATTAGCATTTTTTAAAACTGAAAAAATCACTGCTACTGAAAACAAATTGGGAATTCAAATGTAAACATTGATTCTTTAATGGATGTAAATCACTCATGCAATGGGAAATAATCATTTAAATAACACATAATACTTATTACACCTTAAAAACAGTCTTGATCAGCATGACCAACAATTGACTGACTCTGTATTGGTCACACACAACTGGAGTAAGTCAATTTGAATCAAAATAAATCAAACTGATATGAACAAAATCTAACAAATCTAAAACAAAGGCTAGCATTTTTGCAAAGACACTGTGAGGTAACTTTTATCACTGCTGAATCCACTAATACACTATACACTGAATCCACTAAACTGAATTGATGTCATGGTGTAAAACATAAGCATGTATTCACAGCACCCTCACATTTATACTGTACCCAGCACATACAGGGTCATTTACTTTGTGTTTCCACAGGAAATGTTGAGAGGCAAGAAAAAGAATTTCAGAAGACTTTGAAAGGGTTTTCCAGTGAAAACCTTGATGAACATAAGAATGAGAGCGAATGCCTGGTTCCACCAGCAGGTAACAGTCTCATTATTTACAGTAATCTCTGTGTAGAAGCACTTGTTAATCTGGTAAAACAGACAGACAGATCTGACTCAGTATTGACAATCGCACAGACCTATTAGATTAAAGCAAGGCTGCTGAATTCACTTAAACTAATCCAAATACAGTGCAAAGCACGATGAGGTGTTCACAGTCCCTTCACTTGTACTCTGTGCCCAGCACACACAGAATCATTTCCTTTCTGTTTCCACAGGAAATGTTAAAAGAAAGGTACAGGAGTATGAGGAGAGAGGAAAAGGGAAGACATGCCTCAGTACACCATGTGATGAGAGGTCAGCTCTGACTGAGAAAAAAAACACTTGGGGAGTGTTGGAATTTCTCAGGAAGAGACAAATGCAGGTATGTAGAGAAGACATTCTTAATGAGAGATTTGTTCAGGTATCCACACAGGAACACAGCAAGATGCATACTCAGTGTTTCTAGTAATCATGTGTATGTTGGAATAATTTATACCTGTTGTTCTGATAACATGAGATAAATTCTTTGCAACATTGTAGTGATTGAAAGTTTCACAGCAGTGTTTCGATGTACAATAAGGCAAGCAAACATTACAAAATCATGGTTTTGATAAGCATTTGAATGGAAAAATATAAGAAGATCAAATAAAATCACCTGTAGACTGTCAATATTCTCTGAAATCTCAGGTAAAGAGTACCTAAAAGTTCCTAAAGATTACTTATTGATAATTAATTGCTTGGTCGTTAATGAAAGAGAGTAGTTTCACAACGAAATGCATTGATAAAAATGCACATGTAGGCTTTTCCATAATCAAGGAAAATTAACCAAAATGATTTATCATCAGTTTACACTTTAAGGTGAAAAGATGAGAAGAACATTTATCTGTATACTACTGTTCCCTAAAAGTAATCTTTAGTATTCTTTTGCATTGCTGATATTGACTATTCCAACAGAATACATGAAGGATGTTTAAAATCAGTATTCTGTAAAATGTGATGGAATACATATTTAAAATCACCATTCATTTGAAATCACTTACAGCATTTTTAAAAACTGATGTGCAATTAACATTGAGGAATTTCATAATCAGACATTCCTGTTCATCAGGATGGACTCAGAAAGGTACAAAGTTTACAAAGTTTAGATGACTAGTATTCAGATTCATCACATCTGCAAAAGAAATGTTTAATTTAAATGTTTTCAGATTTTAAAACCTTATTCAAAAATAGGCCATGTGACATTCACAAAAAAACCTTTCAGGCAAATCCCAAAATCAAAGGGTCATAATCATAGAGTTCATGACATAAGATTTATTGCGCAAACCTGCCTCAGAAGCCCACACATCTATACTCCATCTGGCAAAACCTACCTAAAACATGTAATATTTTATTCACTCACAGATTCTGTCCACCCGGTGGAGGTTCTTGGTGAGGAAAGGGGAAACTGAGGATGACAGCTCTTCCACCTCTGACGCTGTTCCATTCAGTCATCATTGTCCATCTGCTCCTCTACCCAAGACTGATAAGCATGGAGTCACTGATGAGAAGAGAGATGGAGAGAGGGAAGGTGAAGAAAGTTCAATGCCAGATCAAAAGAGACCCCTCAAAAACTGTCTCAAATCCCTTAGTGATGCTGAAGTGAATAAGAAAAGCGACTCTACTTTCCACAGTGGAACATCAAATGAATCAGATCAAAGCCAACAATCCACCAACACCAACCTTGCTGATTCTAAAACAGATAAAGAAAATGAATCTACTCCTCCATTAAACCCAACTCCTTTGGACCATGACACACAGAAGGATTCAGCACTATTTCAGGACCAGGAAGTAGAAGGAGGGAATACAAAGACAAAGCCATCTGCTCCTCTACCTAAGACAGGTGAAGCTGAAATCACAGATGAAAACAGAGATGGAAAGAGGGAAGGTGAAGAAGGTTCAATGCCAGATCAAAACCAGCACCCCCAGGAGGTCCCATTTCCCTCCTGATGCTGAAGAGGATAAGAAAAGCCCTCTACTGTCCACAGTGAAACATCAAATGTATCAGATCCAAGCCAACAATCCACCAACACCAACCTTGCTGATTCTAAAACAGATCAAGAAAATGTCTCTACTCCATTAAACCCAACTCCTTCGGACCATGACACACAGAAGGATTCAGCACTATTTCAGGACCAGGAAGCAGAAGGAGGGAATACAAAGACAAAGGCATCTGCTCCTCTACCCAAGACTAATACAGGTGAAGGTGAAATTGCAGATGAGAAGAGAGATGGAAAGAGGGAAGGTGAAGAAGGTTCAATGCCAGATCAAAACCAGCACCCCCAGGACGGTCCCATTTCCCTCAGTGATCTGAAGAGGATAAGAAAAGCCCCTCTTCTGTCCACAGTGAAACATCAGATGAATCAGATCCAAGCCAACAATCCACCAACACCAACCTTGCTGATTCTAAAACAGATCAAGAAAATGAATCTACTCCTCCATTAAACCCAACTCCTTCGGACCATGACACAATGAAGGATTCAACACTGTTTCAGGACCAGGAAGTGAAAGGAGGGAAGACAAAGACAAAGGCATCTGCTCCTCCGCCTAAGACAGGTGAAGGTGAAATCACAGATGAAAATAGAGATTGAAAGCAGGAAGGTGAAAAATAACTGATGCCAGATCCAACCCAGGATGCCCCAGGTGCATTCTGGGACATAGGGAGATAAAGATGTGAAGATGTACAGATTGCTGAGAAGCATCATGGAGGAATTCAGAACCCCAGTCCCTCTCACAAGCCACCCCCCCTTCCCCAGGTGAAATAAAAATTCAAAGGCATGTAATTAACACACTACCACCATTTGAAATGTACAGTACATTCTTAATGTTATTATTGATCCTGTGTGTTTGTGTCCATAATGTTGTTGTAATGAGTACCTTAACATTTCTGTATTAAAATGTGTGCAGCTATACAGCTTCTCCAAATCAGTTGTCTGACAACGGTAGATCTGTGTTTTTGTGCATGTGCATTGTGTGTCCAAAACAGCATAACTGTAATATGTATTCTGATACATCGAACTTTCCACCTTTATGTGTTGAAGTGAGAATAGACTATGGTGCTGTAATAAAATATTTACTGCATGTCTCATGGTCTACTAAGCTGTTAATTCTTTCAGAGCATAATCAAAGTCCAGTATCTTATCAGACTGGCTGAATACACAAGGGGAATCTGCAATAAAAACACTCATAGATCTGTAGCTCTACTGCTGTAGACATGGAGGGAGAAAAACATTCCTCTGTAAAGAAGGTCTCTTACATTGGCATTTTATACCATGAATTAACTGAGTGTTTTACTAAGGAATGTAACAAATATTTCAAAAGTGAATAATGATCAAGGCTTTCAGACCACATACATATATACAGTGGCGGATGGTGAACTCAAACCAGAGGAGGAACAAACTTTATATCTATTATTATAATCAAACTGTTCCCATTTATCCTCCTTGATTAACAACAGTAATTTACTGAGAAATCAACAGCAATTAATGTAACTAGTGTAAAACATCCATTGATATAACAAATGTAACACGAGTTAGCAAAGAATAAGTATTCTATGACAAAATGAAATTGGTAACCATTTACTCAATTTACATCAGCTGGTGTTGATTAACCATGAATAATTTGTTTCATGGTTAATCAAGGAGGATAAATGGGAACAGGTTGAAAGTAATGATAGGTTTAAAGGTAAACTCTGTTCCTCCTCTGTTTCGAGCTCACCAGCCACCTCTGCATTTTTACAAACACAATGTAGAAGTTGTGAAGAGTGCAGATCTACCCAGTCTTGCTTCCAATGTTTCGGTGTGTACATTAGTGCAGTTGTCAAGCTACAAGAGAGTGATGACCGGTCTTTTAAACATTTTTGAGTGAAATATTCATTTCCGGTTATATGCCCAGGTGATAACTACTCCTCTTTGACTGCTCTCGCACATATTTCACAAATCACAGCATGGCTAAATGTTACATCATTTAGCAAATTACACTGTCAGTTCTGACAGTGTAATTATGATATCAAATTCCACTTACGTGCCAGATATCAGTAGCATTTGTCATTATGTTCCACAGTAAACATACAGCTATTTTAAAGCAAGGCATATATATACATATGTCTCACTAAGACAAAATATAACTACTTTAGAACATAGCTGCCACACCCTGATAAGCATAACACAACTACAACTGGATGCTCATGTGAACTCTCATTAATATTGTCCTTCCATGGACTAAATTTAGGCTCCCTGGAAAAACTGGCTAGAATGATGATTAGATAACTAAATATTCATTAGAATATTTAGATGCGAGAGCAATGCTCCACCTGGGATTTGACACTATAATCATTTGCTTACAATGCCTCTTCCTAAACCACATTACGACACCAGCATCACTATTTCATCCACTGTCTTAATACTCACGTAATAAATGTTAACATCGTGCAAACAAATTAATTGTTTTATGGTCTTGTGCCGTATTAAGTCACTGTTAATAGATCTGTATTGTGGTTGTCAATTTGTAACGTTCTTACGCCCCTATTCTTGCTTCGACATCCATGTCAAAAAAGCTTGCATCGTTACAGTTGCAAACACTCATTGGAAAAGGGGGTTTAGAGAACCGAATATCCTTTCACTTTCGTTCTGGGTGAATCTGAATTGAAAAGACTGCAAACTATGATCGGAAACCAACATCTGGCATGTTTTCTCTTCATCATTTCAAATTTCACAATCGGTAAGACCTGGAAGGCGAGTTAACTTTTAATTAAAATAAATGAACGTTAATTTGATCAAATTATCATTTATGTCGCTTTGTATCACTATACCGCATGTATTGTAGCAGCAGCGGCTAGATAAATGCTTTGTCATTCCTGCAGCAGTCCAAATGGCTGTAATCCAAATCCTATTAGATCGCAATTTCTCAATAATAGATCGCGATTTGGTTTTGGGGCTACTTGTTTTCTGCAGAAGGATTGGCTGTTACTTCCTGTAACTACCATGTCACATTTCAGCCACATCTCTGATTTATGGTCAAAAGAAATTCAATGTTAGATAAAACTCTGTTAGATAAAAATTAATTCAGTAAATTGAAAATGTTACAAAGTGCATCACTCTCAAAAATGAACTAATCTCACGCAGGAACAGGTTGGCCCGGTTGCCGGGGAAGCGGTCTGCTTGGTTAATCTCCTACGGAATTGCACCAAAACATCTATGGAGTGAAATAAATGTAGCTGTATTTTCTGTGATATTTGAAACTGAGCTGTTCTCAATATGTTGTTTACTTGGTGATATATATGATATATATGCAATGCATCTAAATGAATCACTGACTTCTGGGACTATGGTGGCTATTCTGCTCAGCTGGAAAACAATGTTCTATTCTTACTCAATCTGGAGCAAGGAACCACTGCCTTACAAGACCATAGAAGGTTTCACAAGGTCTGTGGAATATTCTGTCTCTATAACTCTATAAATAAACATAAAACAACTGAAAATCCGACAGAGTCTTAGTAAGCTTTATTATACTACAGCCTCTTCTCCAACATTTGTCCATAATTCTCGATTGGTACTTTCCTATTACTCATTTATCATGTTTATTTAGCTCTTTGTTCATAAATGAATACATAAGTATTGCCTTCCCAAATTACCCCTGTCACATGTAACAATATTCCTATCCAACTAAAACCACCAATATGTACACCATATCCAGCAACATCTGCTTTGCCATTTCTGTTTAATTTTATTTTATCATCCATTGTCCTTCTTAATTATTTTTTTCTTTTTTTATCTGATATAACTGTGACTTTGTGAATCGTAGCAATATCCTCAGTGTATATAGTATTCATCTTGGTGTGTATTATTGCATGTTTATGCATGTCAGTGTTTGTGTTTATGCTGCACCTGTGTAAAGTATGAGCAGGAACATTTAGCCCACATCTGACAACTCATTCATTCCCATTACCTGTATTACTACATGTGCACCTTTCTTGCTGACTTTTCCTTTTGAGTTTGTGTGTCATCTATAAATTCCGATATATTCAACGATTATACACCTGGATTTTTGCAATTTTTACATAATTACACATTGTGTAATTTCCTAAAGTGTTGACAAATGACATGTGATTACTATCCTAAAATGTATATGTGAATGAGAGACAGTGTGAAGTGTGAGGCAGAGCAATGAATAGGAAACACTCCCATCATCATATTTTATTCTTCAATCTCTTGATCTTTGTATCTGGTAATTAAGAGATAATAAACTGTTTAAGATTTTCATGTTTCATTTTTTACCTTCTACATTTTCATGTATTATGATATTTAAGTTAACTGGAAGTACCTTGTGAGGCCTGTGAGGTAGTTATTTTTGAGGACAAGAGGAAAGAGGTATGTAACAGATGAAAGCCAACTTGTGTGAAAGACACATAATTCATATATTTATGTAGCAGATATTTTATCCACACTGACTTACCAAGTTAGCAACTCCAAAGAAAAGGGAATATAGCTACACATATAAAACTGATTAAGTCACCAGAAAATTTGAGTCAGTTGCAGTACATGTGTTTCCAACAGACAGACAGACAGACAGACAGACAGACAGACAGCATATTGTCTTTCACAAAGGAAATTCCTTTATTAACTGGTGAGGGAAGTGTATCTTTTCCCATTCTAATCCCTTAGTTTTTCTGTTTCAGGGAAATGGATGTCTGTTCACTATGGACAGTCAAAAGGGAACATCACTCTTGTGACAAATTACTTGGAGCGTTTGGATGAAATTATCTGGAAAAAATATGAAGACATAGTAATTCAATATGATGATAATATGGTGACTCAATATAGGGAATTCAAAGGACGAACAATCCTGGATAAAGAAACAGGGGACCTTACTATCACAGCTCTTAGGATAGAGGACAGTGGGCTGTACGGGGTAGAACTGCTGAGCGCTGGATTCCTAAAGAACATCAATTATAAAGTGGAAATCATTGGTGAGTAACAGAACTTTGTAAACTTGCCCAGTGCTTGTATAGTTTTCTGTGCAGTTCCATCCTGAAATAATTTTATAGCATGAATGAAAACTTTTACTGGTACCATATGCCCTCCAGTGCAAACTGGAATCACATGTATAAGAGACAGATGTGATGCTTAGGTCTATTGTATCCCCTGCCTATATTGTGTGATATCTTAAGGATATAATTATTATCAATTATTTGGAGGTATAGGGCTTCAACAAAGTGCAATCACAGTTAGAACCATCTGTTCACAGATATTTCTCAGTTTGATTATGAGTGACATCAGAATAACTTGTTTGCAGCAAAGCTGGATGCATTTCAGCCACCACTATCCTTCAAGAAAAGGAAATCTTTACTTTTCAATTAGATACAAAACTAAACCTGGTGAATTAGAAAAGAATATTTTTGGTCCAAACAACTGAATTTTATTGTGTTATTAATGTGTTGTCTTGGATCATGAATATCAATGATTACCAGTCTTTGCCCCCTTTCTCTTCATGTAGATGCTGTGACTAAACCAGCTGTGACCTGCCAGATCAACAGCTCCACGGTAACCCTGAGGTGTGCTGGGGATCAGAGCCCACTGACTCAGTACAGCTGGGTGGGGCCTGGGTTACAGAATAAATCAGGGTCTGAGCTGCAGCTCAACAATGAGGACATTAAGAACTCTACAGTCTACTCCTGTGTGGTGAAGAACCCTGTGAGTCAGAAGAGAATGGAGTTTCCTATCAAGAGCTGCCTTGCTCAAGGTCAGAGCTGTGTTACTGTACCTTTAACAAGCAAATAGAATACAGATATGGCATTCAAGTCATTACAAAAAACAATCCTACATTTAATAAAGACAAAACAGCAAAAGACAGGATGGAAAGCTGTTTATTCAAGAAAATTAGAAAAAACTGTTGCTGTTTGTTCTGTGGATGGGAACATTAAATATTTATATGTGAAATCAATATCATATGAATAAATATGTTAAAGATTTATTTAATGTAAAAAATGAGATTACCTTTTCAGTCTCACATAGATGGTTGGGCTATTTTTATTGTTTTATTCAGTGTTGTGTTTTCATCTCTCCTTTAGAACATTTTCTTAACATTATTACTATAGTCGTCATTTCTCTCATCATCACCATCATCATCGTCATAATCATCATTTTAGGACTTCTTTACTTGCGGAGGTAAGTAGTTTTTTCAAATATTACATTGCACAATGATGATATACAGCCCTACAATGAACTCATAAACTAGCTCAACCCCTTCAGTATGCTGTAAAACTTTCAGCTGTGCAGCTGATTCCATCTAGTCAGTTGTTGATTGATTGCTTGCTTATAACAGGGATTTGTCTGGGGCCAGTCATGGAGTGTACAAGTAGTCTGTAGCTCCATAGCTTGGGGAATCCATTTGCTTAAGGAATGCTCTGGGCAGTCCAGTCTTATTGTTACCTGCTTCTGCTTATGCATTTGCCAATGTACCTTGTGCAGTATTGTGCTGATTTTATTTTCATCCTTTTGTGTAAAGGAATTAAAAAAATGCTACTGTAGTGCAAGTAATGGGGAAACATGATGGGAATCCTGAGGGCATGTGAATCGCATGTGGCACGTGGTTCCTCATCGTGGATTTCTAATCGGCTTTTCTAATAAGCAGTACGTTTCCACTGTTACACTTGGAGAGTAAGACTGTCTCAGAATCAGTTACCCAATCAGTTCCAAGCATGTGAGTTGACTGTGTAATCAACTGTCTTAAATAATCTATTAAGTGCTGAGTAGCAATAGCAAAAACACACAGTAACCCTCTCTCTGACCAAAGAACAGGAACTGAGGATAGGACAGGAACCGAAGAATCAAAATCAGATTAAACCAGGATGCCTAAGACTCTGAAAATCCAGTGGACCCATTCACTGAGCGATCAGAAACGCCACATCCAAATCATCAGACTGCTACTGGCTCTCCTGCTGACACTGATGAGCATCTGGGAAGGCGCTCAGAGTCAGGACCTGATCATTCCGGAAATAAACACTGACCGGAGACAATCATCCTCCAAAGAGAAATCTTCAGGTGAGGCTAGAAGACCTCATGGTTACAATTTTCTTGTGTTGTAGTGTGTCTTAAACACATTTCATTATACATGCATATAATTGTTCATATACTTGAGAATTAGTTAGAATTAGTTGAGAATTAATATATGTGTTGCATGTAGTGGGACAGCCTGTAGTCCAGTGGCTAAGGTACATGACTGGGACCCCTGAGTTTGGTGGTTTAAGCCCCAATCCAGCCACAGCAAGAACACCATTGCTGCTGGGCCCTTGAGCAAGGCCCCTAACCCCACATTGCTCCCAGGGGGGATTGGCCCCTGGTTAGTCTAATCAACTGTAAGTCACTTTGGATAAAAGTGTCAACTAAATAACTATAATGTATAACTATATCAGGCATATTATACAATGGCTTTTTTATCTGCCTTGATCAGTAAATACATATATGCATAATATGAAACATATGGATCATTTCATAAATGAGGGGGCCAAACTGTGACATTGGGGTCAACTTCATTGACTTCATTGCTGTGTGTTCATTTGAAATGTGGCCAGCCAAGACACAGCCACTCAAGGAAGACAATTAATCAGTCACTGAAAAGCACTGCAGAGCCTGAGATTCAGAGATACACTACAGAGACATAGTGAAACACTACAGAGAAACAGAGTGATACAGAGATGCACTACAGAGACATAGTGAAACACTACAGAGAAACAGAGTGATGAACAGAGATGCACTGCAGAGACAGAGAGAAACAGTGTTGAAACATGTCACCTGTGTCCAGAGTAAAAGGTTCACCTGTGTCAAAGTAGTAGTTATTAAAATGTTCCCTTTCCCTAAAAAAATTTTACAATAGTTTTGTCCGTAATGCTGTCTGATATGGTGTTTTTTACTTGTTCAGTTACTTTGGTTTTTGTGACTTTGTTTTCTGTTCCCTGTCCATGTGCTTTTGTTTTCATTCTGTTTCTCTGTGTGTTTTCTACCTGTGTGGTACAAGCCATTTTGATTCTGCCTGCCAGTCTGTTATTACCTGTGCCTGTTTCCTGTTTTATTGATTCCTGATTGCCAATTTTGTACTTTTGCTGAGCCTGCCTAATCATGAACTCTTTTGTCTGTTTTTGACCACTGCCCTGGATTGTGATTTTGTACTTTTGACGAGTCTCTCTGGTTTTGACCTCCACCTGATTACAGGCTCTGATTTTGGCTGCTTTAATAAACTCCCATTTATTACTTATCTTAGTCTGCACTTGGGTCTCTCTCTGGGTTCTGACAAGTTTAAATAACATAATGTATTATAATTGTACAGTATTATTTCTCTTTTTATATAAAATTACATGATTCATTAAAATTTTTGAGAGAATATTTGGATTCCTTTACACAATCTCAATAGCAACAGGATGTTAATTCTTTGAGCTCCTCTTTTGTAAAGTTCTACAAATTAGAGTCATTATTTTGTGATGTATCCAGAAAACAGGGGCTATCAGTCTCAGCAGTTTAATTGTGTTGTAAATTATTTCATAATCATCTTACTGCATCACATTCTAAACACTAACCATGATGCTACATCACATGACCAAGGTTTTTATCACCAGAAATGACAAGCTCACACAAAATGACACAATGCCTCAGAAACTAGACATTTCTCACAGCACTAGCCAAACAGAGTGTGAGAAACCAAGGGATCATTGTGAGAGCTTGAGTCAGACACGGAGTAGTACTGCAGAGACTGAGATACATGTAGACACTACAGACACATAGAGCCTAAAATGTGGGGAAACAGGACAGATCCAGCAAGACAGTAAAAAACAAGAGATGGTAATGGCCAAAGGGACTTGGGAAACATGGAAACAGCATAGATGTAAGGGATTCTGGGACATATGGTGATGAAGACACAGGCCCTGGAGGAGCATTAGAGAGGAATTCATAACATCAGTCCAACTCCTTCCTCATTGAGAAAACCAGGAAATAAAGGAGGGAGGGGAGAGTGTAAGAGTATTATACTGAGTAGGAGGAATGTAAAGAATTAACAGCCTGTTGCTATTGGAATGTATAATAGAATCTAAATCTCTCAATTTGCATGAATCATGTAATTTTATTTAAAAAAATAGATTTAATATGTCAATTTACATTAATCATACATTTTATGTGCATATAGTGACTATAGTGACCAAACGCATAAATAAATTCACAATTTATACTGTAGCAAGAAGTAAAAACTCTCAAAACTAGTTGTTGATGAATGGTAGATTAGTGTCATTTGTTAACTATACATATGTGCATATATAATTGGTGCACTGATGTGAACTTTGCAGCTTTTTATGCATGGGAGTAGGTTACTGCTGTAATAAAACATTATCTGTATATTGTGTCATTGTCTTCACTGTTGAAATGTCTCTCGATCAAAGTACAGTATCATATCAGAGCTGATTAAAGAACAAATAAATGAAGCCCCGCCCACACAATGATCCTGGACTGGATGAAGCGTGTATAGATGAAGGATTATGATAATATGACTCCAACTCAACTGCAACACCCAGTGTTTACTCAGGAAACTGGCTCTCATCCAGCTTAAGCACGGAGTGCTGCTCTTGAGATAATACTTATGAAAATGAATCTGCTGTTTCCTTGCATTGACTGGATCTTTTCATTTAAGAATTATCTTTTTTGGTTTGTATTTTGAACTATATCTGTCCAAACTTAAGGGAGACATCCCTGTTTAAGAGGTCCATTCCTTATCATTTGTGACTGTGTATTGCTCATCATTCTAGCCCTCTTAGCAGTATGTACTTTTGAACCTTTGTCATATAATAAATCTAAAAACCCATGTGTCCTTCATTTGACTGAAGCATAGAGTAATCTTTTATAGTTTTGGGGATCAACTGCCCTTCAAATCGGTGTGGCATGGTCAATTTAAATTGTACAGAGGGAGATAAAAAAAATAAAGACAATGGTACTCCTTAGCGCCACACATACATGATGCATGATTTTATGCTTGTCACTGAAAGGGGTTGAAGTGTGAAAGATCTCTTTAATGGCTTCATCTGCTTCCAAGTTATTATACAATTTATATTACGATGCAGACTCCAGATCTATAAAACTAAATCTTTTAGACTTCACCATGAGGAAGAGTGTACATGTGACAGATAAAAGATAGCCCCACCTTCCCTTTTTCATTTGTTTGCTGGGCCTGGGATTAGCAGAATTCTTGAACCGAGTCATCCATGTCACTCTGATAAATAATGAAATGTCTGACTGATGCTAAATATTCTTAGCACTACTTGAAACTTCCAAAAATCAGTTGCCAAAACCACAGCTGGACTCTGTACTCTCTGCTTTTGTTTACCCCTCAGTTAGACAGCTAAACTAGAAGACAGCAGCCATTGAATGAGAAACATTCTGTAGCATGTGATGAGAAGGAAGAGTGGTCTTTGTGTGTTCAAAATTGTGTAACTCCATTAAATGTTAACAAAAATTGTCATACATTGTGTGTACTTTGCATTAAGCAGTTTGTACAGCAATATAAGGTTCAGTAAAAACACAATCTTTCTTGGATAAAGTTTTATTACCAAAGTTACCACAAATTATAAAAAGTAGTAATGAACAGAATATATAAACGTATGATCATATTATTTTGATAAATTCTATACATAATGCTGCCGTTTTCAGATACCATAGGCCAGCAGTTCATGGATTTTTGAAACGTGGGGGGGGGGGGCGGGGGTAGACAGTGAGCAAAAGGTCTCAACTTTTAAACTTATATTCATGAGACATGCAGTCCAGCATCCAACTTAGTGTGCTGTGGATGGGCTTTCTGTTTGTTTAGGCTGTAGTTATTACCTTTTTACACATACAGAAATGGCTATACATTACATAAATATTAGTATTCAAATATTATGCTTGAATCCCAGTCTGTGTTTCTCACTCTAGATTTTTTTGATCTCAGACTCATTCTCTGTAGTGTTTCCCTGTGTGCCAGTTACATTCTCAGTGTCACCTCCATCTGTCGTCATCTCTTCCTCTGTAGTGTCGCCTTGTGTGTCAGGATCGGTAGTGCTGACCAGAGTTGGATTTATGGTCTTCAGCTGATCTTCTGGTTTTCCAGTCTTCTCCTGGTCTCTTGGTGTCAGCTGGTTTCTAGTCTCATCAGTTGCGCTAACATTAGTGGTGTTTGATACAGTTTCTGTATTCACTTCCTCGGCCTCTGAGGTTTTCTGGGGTGCTGGTGGAATGAGCTTATTGAGGTTGGGTTTCCGTGGAATTTTTGGGCGAGGGCCACGATCCACATATGCTTTCTGAAGTTTTTGGTCACAATGCATCAGTTCATCAGTTTTTTGTTTTTCTTTTCTCTCCTCACTGTGTTCTGCTACCTTGGACTGGTGAGTTGGTGGAACAGTCTGATATGGGTCTTGGTCATGAGGTGTCATGGCAGATGGCCTTTCCTTTTGCTCTCCTTCCTGGGTTCTTGGGGGTTTTGTAGGGGGGGTCATTAAATCAGGCTCTAGTTTTTTCGATCCTTCAACCGACTCTTCTTCTTTGATATTGGGGATGTCTTGCTTTGCTGCTGGCTCTTCATTTCTTCTCTCTCTGTCTCTGAGAGTCTCACTATTCTTCTGGTCTCCTGGTGTCTGCTGGTTTCTAGTGTCATCGTTTGCACTGACAATAGTGGTGCTTAATACAGTTTCTGTAAGCACTTCCTCGGCCTCTGAAGTGTGATGTGCTGGTGGAAAGAGCTTGGGATTGGGCTTCTGTGGAACTTTTGGAGGAATCCTATGAGCCATGGCTGGTTTAGGAGGTTTTGTGTCGTGATGTGTGAGTTTATTAGTTTCCTCTTCCTCTTGCCTCTCCTCACTGTGTTCTGCACCTGTGTCCTGAATCTCACTGTTCATCTGGTCTCCATCTGGCATGGCCGGGGAAGTGGAGCACTTTTGTTCATCTTCCTTAGTGTCAGCAGGGGAACCTGTAGTGGTATGCAGGTTTGGATCTTGTATTTCTGCATGCTCTGTGGATGAGACTAATAAAGGTGGAGCCAGGTCTTTAATTTCTCTTTCTACTGCCTCACTCTGGACAGAGGGGGGGGATTGGTTTTTTAGATCTGGTATCAGGTTGTCTTCACTGCCTCCATTTTCTTCACTCTCCACATCACCGCCCTTTCCTGTCTCAGGTGTACAAGCTGGTGAAGAACAAGGAAGGCTGAGTGGTACAGAGCCAGAAGCTGGGGATTTAGGAGAGAAACCTCCAGACTCATTGCTAAATGATTCTGTAAAGAAATAAAACTGTATGTTTTTAATTTGACAAAGATATCGTGTACAGTATACATATGGTCCACAGATTTTTATGCGCGGTGGTAAATAAATTCTTTTGGGAATAAATCCTTTTCTATTGATGCCTAGATCCTCTTGAGGTTAGGTATTGAATCTTTGACACCAACAGCAGTTAATTTCATAACCCCTCTCTTCTCTGAAAATAAAACATCATTATACCTGTGTGGTAGAAATTCATTGATACCTGATACAATTGTTTAGTGTGGTTTGACAAATGTGGCAGTGGAACTGCAATATTAAATCAGTTAGTCAGCCGGTCTGTCATAGGCTTTGGTTCATACTATTTGGTTCTGTGTACATACCTGCCTGCCTCTCTTCCAAAGGAAGTCTAGCACCCCCATCAGCTGTTTTCTGTGCCTCAATCAGAGGTTCCGTCTCATCCTTATCCTCATCAATGGGTTTATTGGGGATCATAATCCGTTTACCTGGCCCCCCAAACTGCTGTACCGTTTTCTTAACATGTCCTGTGGAGACAAAAAGGAAATGATCCTGTGTGTGCTGGGTACAGAATATAGGTGATGGGGCTGTGAACACCTGATGGTTGCTTCACACTGTCACTTCAATCAGGTTAAGAGAATTCAGCAACATTGACTTGCCAGATCTGTGTGATACTGAGCTTAGATAGATCTGTCTGTCTATGTTACCAGAGTAGCATGTGCTTCTACATAGAGATTACTATATATACTGACAATTTTACCTGCTGATCTTTTGCTTTTACCCATTGCAATATCTTATTAATAACGTGACTGGTTGGTTCTATGTACATACCTGGCTGTTGGTCATCTCCATCGGCCCCCTCTGGCGTTTTCGGTGGCTCAGTCTGAGGTTCCGTCTTATTCTTATCTTCATTACAGGTTCCAATGGAACTCCCTTAAATTCCAAGCATTTTTGATGTGTTAACTGTGCTTCTGTTTCTAAAGAGTACTGAATTATTTTCTTTGGCTCAAAATACATGCGTCATTTCACCATTCAATGATCAGAATCAGCACAATTTCACTTTGCTATTAATATTTAATTTGAGACATGAACTCATTGATACCCGATACAATTGTTTAGAGTGGTTTGACAAATGTGGCAGTGGAACAGCAATATTAAATCAGTTAGTCAGCTGGTCTGTCATAGGCTTTGGTTCATACTATTTGGTTCTGTGTACATACCTGCCTGCCTCTCTTCCAAAGGAAGTCCAGCACCCCCATCAGCTGTTTTCTGTGCCTCAATCAGAGGTTCCGTCTCATCCTTATCCTCATCAATGGGTTTATTGGGGATCATAATCCGTTTACCTGGCCCCCCAAACTGCTGTACCGTTTTCTTAACATGTCCTGTGGAGACAAAAAGGAAATGATCCTGTGTGTGCTGGGTACAGAATATAGGTGATGGGGCTGTGAACACCTGATGGTTGCTTCACACTGTCACTTCAATCAGGTTAAGAGAATTCAGCAACATTGACTTATCCAGATCTGTGTGATACTGAGCTTAGATACATCTGTCTGTCTATGTTACCAGAGTAGCATGTGCTTCTACATAGAGATTACTATAAATACTGACAATTTTACCTGCTGATCTTTTGCTTTTACCCATTGCAATATCTTATTAATAACGTGACTGGTTGGTTCTATGTACATACCTGGCTGTTGGTCATCTCCATCGGCCCCCTCTGGCGTTTTCGGTGGCTCAGTCTGAGGTTCCGTTTATTCTTATCTTCATTACAGGTTCCAATGGAACTCCCTTAAATTCCAAGCATTTTTGATGTGAGAACTGTGCTTCTGTTTCTAAAGAGTACTGAATTATTTTCTTTGGCTCAAAATACATGCGTCATTTCACCATTCAATGATCAGAATCAGCACAATTTCACTTTGCTATTAATATTTAATTTGAGACATGAACTCATTGATACCCGATACAATTGTTTAGAGTGGTTTGACAAATGTGGCAGTGGAACAGCAATATTAAATCAGTTAGTCAGCTGGTCTGTCATAGGCTTTGGTTCATACTATTTGGTTCTGTGTACATACCTGCCTGCCTCTCTTCCAAAGGAAGTCCAGCACCCCCATCAGCTGTTTTCTGTGCCTCAATCAGAGGTTCCGTCTCATCCTTATCCTCATCAATGGGTTTATTGGGGATCATAATCCGTTTACCTGGCCCCCCAAACTGCTGTACCGTTTTCTTAACATGTCCTGTGGAGACAAAAAGGAAATGATCCTGTGTGTGCTAGGTACAGAATATAGGTGATGGGGCTGTGAACACCTGATGGTTGCTTCACACTGTCACTTCAATCAGGTTAAGAGAATTCAGCAACATTGACTTATCCAGATCTGTGTGATACTGAGCTTAAACACATCTGTCCATCTATGTTACCAGAGTAGCATGTGCTTCTACATAGAAATTACTATAAATACTGACAATTTTACCTGCTGATCTTTTGCTTTTACCCATTGCAATATCTTATTAATAACGTGACTGATTGGTTCTCTGTACATACCTGCCTGTGGGAAATCTCCATCGGCCCCCTCGGGCGTACTCCCTTTAAATGTCTTGTCAGCCATCTTTTCTTCCCTCCCAACATTTCCTGTGGAAACACAAAGTAAATGACCCTGTATGTGCTGGGTACAGTATAAAGGAGAGGGGGCTGTGAATACATGCTTATGTGTCATACTGTGACCTCAGTTTAGTGAATTTGTAAAAGCTGTGAAAAATGTTCTGTTATGACTAAGCTCATATTATATTACATCATAATACTCACCCAAAACAGTTACTACATATTTTCCATGATAGGACAAGTCTATATTCAACATTGTTCCAAAAATGTTCAAAAATTTTTTGATGTGATAACCGTGCTTGTTTCTAAAAAGTACTGAATTATTTTCTTTGGCTCAAAATACATGTGTAATTTCACCATTCAATGATCAGAATCAGCACAATTTCACATTGCTATTAATATTTAATTTGAATCATGATTTTTGGACAAAAAAAATGACTTTGTAATGATGGCACAGAACAGATATCCAGATATTCAGGAATCTACTCCTCCCTTTCAATGTTGTTAGCTCCCTTCACAGGTCACATCAGAGCTCATAAGAACAGAGAAAACATAAAAATCTGAATGTCACATGAATGGGAGTACCTAATACCTTTTGGCATTACAGTAAGTTTAACATCTTTTATATATAAT
Organism: Albula goreensis; assembly: GCA_022829145.1. Classification (NCBI taxonomy): domain Eukaryota; kingdom Metazoa; phylum Chordata; class Actinopteri; order Albuliformes; family Albulidae; genus Albula; species Albula goreensis. The sequence goes on along the minus strand of CM040761.1, from coordinate 15,467,327 downwards.
TTCTTTGGTCTGACTCAGTTATGACATAATACTGCTGTATTGCAAAAATTAACTTTGTGCTGAAAATGCTGCATTTGAGACATGATATAATGATTCTGCATCTGATGCAAGAAAGATGACCGCATTTAATGCATTGGAGATACGCCACTGACATTTCACCAAATTGATAGGATGAGAGTCTTTTCATTGCTGCCCCCAAAACAGTATAATTAAGTATACTGAAGTGAATACTAAAGTAGTTTTAGAACAGTCACTTACCTTCTTGATTTCTTTTACGCCAGCAACAGAAATAAACTCCAGCAATGATAACGAGGAGGAGGATAACACCAATGACCCCGCCAGCAATTTCAGCGATATTAACTAAGAATAAGAAAAACACAATTCACCAAACTGGCTATCAGTCTCCAGAGCAGTTTTACTTATTTATTTCTACTTCTCACTGTAGAGAACCCTTTTTATTCTTTTTTATTTTATGGAAAAAAAAAAAGGAACAAACAAGGAATTTGATGTTTCGAATAGCAGTAAAAGTATCATCTAAGTCTGTTTGGTTCAGCATATAACTGAATTATATACACAAAGGTAAGCTACCCTCATCACCCAGGATATGTGTTGCTGCTAAGTTGGTAAAAACTGTAGCAGTGATTAGTCCCTATATCAAGTGTGGGAATCACCTTGTGATGCGGAGCAGGTCTTCACATAAAAGTCGGATCTCTTCTCGCTCACAGGGTTCTTCACCACACAGGTGTAGATAGCAGCATCAGAGCTCTGAACGTCCTCATTGTTGAGCTGCAGCTCAGACCCTGATTTATTCTGTATCTCAGGCCCCACCCAGCTGTACTTAGTCAGTGGGCTCTGATCCCCAGCACACCGCAGGGTTACCGTGGAGCTGTTGATGTTCTGGCAGGTCACTGTTGGTTTAGTCACAGCATCTACATGGGAATTAAAGGCTTGTTACCACAGAGTTTACTTAATCATTGTTGTTTATATTGTCTAATTATGCAAGCAGTGTTCATGGATTCTAGAGCTTTTATATGTAATCTCTTGGTATTCACACCTACAACCTCTGGGTTAAAAACCCAGTTTCTTTTTATAGTATGACTGATCAATTGATACAAAAATGACTCTGGGTTAAAGACTCATCAGCACTTTTATCAGACTAAGAATAACATCTACATTAACATATACAAGCATTTTATCAATAAGGACAGAAGCTGATACAATGCAAACTCAAGTGACAGCGTTAGAAAACATATTTTTAACATATGTTGAAGTGAAAAAACAATTCAGTGCAGTTGCAGTTCAGAAGTCTGTTGAATTAAAACCAATCCAGTTACATTTCTAAGCCACTGATAAAGGGGTTCAAATTACCTCACAGAATCAAACATACTCACCAATAATTGTTACTGCATAATTATATTCATGTACTGTTCCCTTTATCACCAGCTCCACCTTGTACTGGCCATTGTCTGTCCTCTTGAGCTGAGTGATTGTTAGCTGTCCTGTCTTTGGATCCAGGCTTGTTCGCCCTTTGAATTGGCCAAACTCAGTTATATTCTGGTCAAACTCAACAGCCTTGTTGTGATTGTGTCTCCAGAGAACTTCCTGTAGATCACCTCCACCAACTGTGGGTATAAGAGTGATGTCCCCCCCTGTCTGGCCATAGACATCATTTGTGGGGGCACCTGCAACAGAACACCTGACAAGTGAGGATTTGTAATGTACTTTTTGTGACTGTTTTCCCTGACTCTACAATGTTAAAACTGCATTGATCTGCATTGATCAACTGTAAATTCAGGTAGAGCACAGCAGCATGTGTTTCCCACCATGGCCTTTACTACCAGTTAGTGACAGGAGAGTGAGGAACCATATAAAGGGTGGGGTTACACTGAGTTGACAACCTAATCTGTTTAAACCAATAGATAGTTTTTCCTCTCTTCAGAGAAAATGACAACAATAGGCTAAAATCAGTAAGTCACTGTTAGAATATGCTAGCTCATGAAGCGTCAATCATCCATCACTCCTGCCAGCTGCTTCTTCATGTTCACAGTTCAGCAAAACTGCCCCGTCATTGCATTGGAAAATTAGCTGGTGTACATGTGTTGATGAACAGGGGGCAACTGCCAGACAAATCAGGGTTTTTTTTTGCAACAGATTAAGATTGATTGATGAAAGTCAACATTGAAAAAACACTATTAAAAGAAAACTTAATTTTCAAAAATATTAGACATGAATCTCTTCACAGCTCCAGTTGTTCCCCTGGGCCATTCATAAACCATATATTTATTCATGGTACACTTAAAATGTCTTTGTGTATACAGTATAGTGGGTTTGTATATAAATGAATAAAGAAATCTGAAGGGAAAAACAGGCATAAGACACTAAGACCTAGTCAGCAAATGCATGATGTACCTTACAGGCATCCAGCCCCTAGTTAGATTCATGTTCAAAATATAAGCAGTTAATTTTAGCACCCCTACAAACTGACCGTCAATGACTGGGTCATACTGTCATGCACATGAAACACTGAAGCCTATTTGGAGGTGTTAGTTGCTCATTCATATAATTTTAATAATCACTGATCAGATTATGATAACAACACTTTAACAACCTCACAGCTCCAGTGAGGTTGTTAAATATATAGACTGAACCCACGTTATAGCAGACTTCGTTAAAACGGATTTCGGTTATAACGGACTATTTCTGCTGTAACAACATGTGTGGTCTATTCTGGTTAATATTTGACAAGTTCAGACCTCTAACCACCAAAGCTTTGGTTTCGGCAGTGCAGGGATGATTTAAGGGTGGGTTTAGAAACACAGGAAGTGATCAATATACGTATATTAAATTGATTGTGTTGTAAACTCAACACAGTGTTTACTTACGCCTTGCCTGAATAACAAAGAGTGTGTCTGGGGGTGATGGAATAGTACTGGTCAGCAGGTGCGGTGGTCTGATGTAGCAGGTAGAGTATAGAGGACCTCCCGAGATTTGTTGTACACCGAACTATGAGTAAATATGGCTTGGTATCACAGCCGAGATCAGACTACTGTGTGTTTTTTAATCACCCGGTTACACCGTAATATCGGTTATATCGTACTCCCTTTCCCCCCAATCAGTCCGGTTTAACGAGAGTCCAGTGTACCGGTACTTTCATGGAGTTATGGCATAAAGGAAATGGCAAGGATAGTAGCATAAATAGCTGCTTTAAAGTGCAATGGTGCAAAATGTCTTCAGATATGTAGAGACATATGCCTTACTTGCACATATTTTACTTTCTGTGTGCCAAGATGCATTTTATGGGCTGCGGTAAATGGATGCAGCAGGGACTACTAGTTTTAGTTCAGACAAACGCCTGATCTTTACCTTGTGTTGCAGAATAATAAAATAAAATATCAAATATCAGGCATTATAAATTTTGCAAACGATAAATAGGCGAAAATCCAACCAACATTCTTTAATCAAAAACATCAAAACACATTCAGTCTCTACAATCTGTAAACACGCCTGAAAATGAAAGTAATTCTATAAAAGTAACCACAGTAGCCCATTCCCATAGGATAAATATGATTTCTACTGTCCATCAGAGTAAGGATTTAGGCCCACTCAATGAAATTATTTATTAAATTAAGGTATCTGTGTGTCCTAAATTAATGTAATACTCTGTAGGAATTCTACATAACAATGCTTTAATCGTTTTACCTGGACATTATAGATACGGTAATGTCTAATGGCAAATATACAACTTCTTTCATGAAGGAACGTTCGGCAAATTCTTCAGTTGAACTAAAGTAGCTTTTAAATGACTAAGAATGAATAGCCATCATACGTCTATGGTTGTGTGTTTTAGGAAACTGAGCATATTAGAGTTTATAGTAAGTACCAAGCCCAAGACGCTACTTAAGAAAGTGCGCCAACACTCCAGAAAATGACTTATCAAGCTGTTCTATTGCTCCATCTAAGATTTAATTCACATGGTTATTCGTTTTAATGTTGTGTAGTCTATACAGAAAATGAAGACATTTTGTTCGCCGCTTGTATGGTGGTCAGGGTTGTAAATGGGTGGTAAATGGGTAAATGGGATAACGTCGGAGGTGCACAAGGAAGGCTTATGCTATCTGCAGCTGTCCTTGGAGCTAGCCTTTACAGGTACGTGCAGTCAGACATAATGGTAAATATACGACTAGCAACATGTAAAAACAGAAATTCCGATATATTCCTTGTCTTACCTGTTCCGAAGTTTGGGACAGCAAGGAGTAATAATGTTATGCAGAATTTGCTTGCCATCGCTGATATCATTCAGTTGAAGACTTCAGACTCTGAAGCGCACCACTCAGACGAAACCGAAAGTTAAAATAAAATTTAAAAATTGTTTTTACCACACTATTTACTACACAGCTATTTTATTAATTTACTGTAGCACATTAAGTAAAATTGAAGAGACACACATCTCTCTCTCTCTCTCTCTCTGGACTGTGCTGGTGGCAAAGGGCTCTACATGCTCTGTGTCAAAGTGTTGAACAACTAAAAGTTGGGCAGAAGAACTGACACTCCCTGGAGGGATAAACTTGGGATCCCGGTGGACACAAGACCAGCATGGAGGACACTGTACGAACCACCTTTGACAAAATATGCTGGGGATTTACAGTTGAAGGTGCTGCCTGGGATTGAATGCTTTTATTTCAGTGATTAACTCAGCAGTGCAAAGTGCATGCCCTTTTGTTCACTTTCATAGTTTTATAGAGTGTGGCAGGTTGTCACGACTTTTTGTTGTTTTGGAGAGATTTTTTGGTGCAGTGGAGGAGGTGTTTTCTCTTAGGAATTTTATCTTTGGATTTGCGTACAGCAGGAAAGCAAAACAAAAGTGTCAACAAGAAAATTTCTTGCTAGGTCAGGCCAAGATGGCAGTGTTTTTAAGTAGGAAGCAAAAGGTAACTTGTGTTCTTGATGATTGTTTCTTGTGTTTTGTTATTACACAGGTTGTTTTTTCTCTGTCCAAGAACTACAGGAGCAGCATGATGACTGGCCATTCTAGTTTGTAAATAAAGTTTTGTTGTAACTCCCCCTTCTTCATTGGATGACAACCAATGAGACTTGTTTTCTTGAGCTTGTTTGCTTTCACAGGTTTCCCTCTGGTGGACATACTGTGCATTATAATTCTGGCATACACATGACATACAACTCATGAAAAAAACCGTACTGAGAACATTGCTCACACATGCTTATTCTTTTTATCATTTTCAGTGTTATACATGCCTCCTATGTACCATAGGCTGACGGGCAGATGTAATGTTCCTACATGTACTAAAATATGAGAAAATGACACAAATACAATAAAATAATTATTTTTCTACAAAATACTGTGGATATTTAAAAAATGCTGCCAGGTATGTAAATGTTCTATATATATTCAGAGAAAAAGCAGGTCTACTGTAGTCAACTGATGTCCAAATAAGAATAAAGATATGTTAGTCTCCATTGTCTAAGATTCTGTCAGACCAATGTGAGCATAATTCTGTGTTGTTCTCCTTGGGTAAGCAACAGGGGAAGTATTTCTTGGCATTACAGGACTAACCTTGGTATGCTTCTGCAGTTATATTGCCACCTGAGTTTATCATTTTTAATCATGATGCTTTCAATATAAACAGAGGAGTGATTGTTTTATGAGGATTGATTCAAATATAAGGGATATATGCTTAGTTTTGCAAAAAAATGTGGATTTAGAATGGTAACAGAAGAGAAAAGCAGAACATGAGCTTGTATTTTTATAAAATATTGGTGTAGGGTTTTGGTAAATTAGTTTAAGGTTTTGGTCAACATATCTCAAGTCCCTGTGTGGGTGTGTAAACAATTGAAAAACCTGTAATTGCCTGGCCATTGTCTCTATTTTCCTGGCAAACTGCATGGGACAAACAACCATTCTCCCATCTCAGACACAGTCTTTAGCTTTGGGAAAGATCATAAAATAAAAGCAGGAAGGCCTTGAGAAAACAATTCTGTCCTGAGGGTTGGTGGGACTGCTCAGATTCTGCTTCTCAGTTAAATGAAACTTCTCCAGTGAGAGAATGCCCCTTACTTCTCATGTCTAAATGTGTGTGCTGCTCATTGCCCTTGTGTAACGAAGGATTTTTCATATTCTAATGACACAGACACACATTCCTCAGTCTCCCTTAAACAGAACTGTCAGGTAAATCACATAGTGCCTCTTCAGTGGCCGAAGGTCGGCCATCCATAAGTAACATGTGCTCCTTCCCTTCTATTTGTACATCAGCAGAGGGAAAGAATTGTCCTCCTCATTAAGCAGTAGAGTTTCTGCACATGCTCCTGTGAATAAAATGCCAGGCAAGATGTTACCGGGGGTTTAAAAATAAAAACCAACAGGCCTTAAATGTTGGCAGCCAGCCTCCTCCCTCCCACCCCTTTAACTTCTATCAGGTATGGGCCAGCACAAGCAAACTGATTTTCTGTCGGGATTCAATTGAAGGCTAAGCTTCAAATGAATAAGCTACGAAATAAAAAAAAAAAATATCCAATGATTATCGAATTAATCAGCAGTCAGTGTGAATTGAACAATGCTTAATTAACAGATAGATGTGTTATACATTTTGCCACATGGGGGCGCTTGAACCAACCTTTTTAACGTCACCAAAGGACTTACATTGCCTCTATATTCTCTATTTTCACTTTCACTTGCTCCAATGGGCAGACAAAGTCTACTTTAGAAAGGATCGATTACTTAAATACAAATTTAAGTGAAATAAGATAACATTTAAGCAGAAAATGGAGCGCACGACGAGGATGGTTGGCTTAGTATTATTTTTACTGGGGATACCGGGAAACACTTGCGAAGGTAAATGTAAATTCATATAACAGGTGAAACCATTTAATTTGTTCAACGTCACATCATGGAACGTTTAAACGAGTTTTTTTCTCATGTAACCGAATGTATTCTCAGTTCGTTTTATATAATTATTGTGTGTTTCAAAATTGTGTTTCTCCATTGCGTAAATTAAAACGTATAATAGAATTATCTTCAGGAACACTAGCCTATGTTATTTTGGCACGAGACAGCGGGGATTTCCATCAGACGGTTAAAGAACTTCGAGTTGTATTCTAAATTGCAGTTATACAAGAATAAATTATTGTCCTTAAGTTCAAAGGAAATCGTGTGCAAGCTAATTCACATTAGTGAACAAATTCCAAATTCAACAGATCAACGGATTGTGAAGGATTTTTAATGGTTTAAATAATTAAAATAGCACAACAAACTGCATTGCACGTGGAATAGAATGATAGTAATTGTGAAAATAGCACTTAACACTGACTGTGAACCATATTTCATAAAATCACCCGAGAGGCCATAAACGTGCTCTTTTGCTTTTCATCGTACACATGACGAGTAATTCAGAGTAGAAGCGCTGATCTATGATCAGTTAGGCCTTCAGGGTCGTTATTGATATGGATCTTGGGAGTTCAGTCCTATATTCACTGGAATAATGTCATTGAAAACGAAGTGATTTAGATCTTTGCGCGGATGTTATTACAGGAACATTTATATTATAAAAGGCAATCCTCTCTGTAGCTTATCCTCAGCATGTACAGTGTGGTTGTTTTCCATAGAGACATAAAGATGTTGTGTATTATTTAATGAGCATTGCAGGATAGCAGTATGGATTTTATTATGGAATCTAAAACAAAAAAATTCAGATGTTCTTGTTTTATTAGTCCGTAAATTTGACAATGCTGATGATAACTATTTAGGGAGCAGTAGTAAAGAGGAGGAAAAACACATTGTATGGTTGAAATACAACACCTGATTTAATTATTTCTCTTTCAGTCGTGTATGGTCTTGCTGGAGGGGAAATTACTCTCTCTCCTGATGCCACATTCATTCAGAGGATACTTTGGAAGTATCATGATAATAAATTGGCCGAGTGGGAAACAGGTGACCTGAAACCAGAAATTTATCAGGCATATAATAACTTTACAATCCTGGACACGACCAGTGGGATTCTGACATTTAAACCCCTATCAGAAGACAACCAGACCATTTATTCTGTAGAAATAAATGGGAAAGCCACTTCAAAACAATACAAGCTGCATTTATTGGGTAAGTAACACTTCATTTATGTAGGTTAGTTTGACGTTTTCATTGAGATTGCTCTGTAGTCATAATATTTTCATTTTAAAAAACCATCTGGAACATGACAAGATTTCTATATGACTGTTTGTAGCAATTGTATGCAGGCAACATATCAATCAATCAACAGTCAGGCAATTTCAATGAAAATTCTGCTTGTTGAGAGTAAAGAGAAAGCCAGTCATGTGAAAGGACGATAAGTAAGTCATCAAAGTGTCTCAGGACGAGGGTGTCTGCTCTACAGTACAGTCATGAGCCAGGCACAGTGTGATAATGTGGACTCATTGGGTAGAACTGAAGTGTGACCTGCCAGGCTGTATGTGTGAATCCTGACACGAATACTGAAGTTGTGAGGCACCCTTAATTAGAGTGTGATTTTTACAATGATAAAGTATATTCTAAGGTAACAAGCCTTTAATTCCCATGTAGATGCTCTGACTAAACCAGCTGTGACCTGCGAGAACATCAACAGCTCCACGGTAACCCTGCGGTGTGCTGGGGATCAGAGCCCACTGACTCAGTACAGCTGGGTGGGGCCTGAGATACAGAATAAACCAGGGTCTGAGCTGCAGCTCAGCGATGAGGACATTCAGAGCTCTGATGCAGTCTACACCTGTGTGGTGCAGAACCCTGTGAGCAATAGAAGTGAGGACTTTGATGCAAAGACCTGCTTACCCGCACAAGGTAATGCACACACACCTGATGTCGGGACTAATCACTGCTGGAGTATTTACCAGCAGCAATCTTAGTCAGAGAGGTCAAAACATTGATTTTGACTGACTGTGAACAGGGCTTTAGTGTTTAGACTCTGCTGCCAGTTCTCACACTGACTCAAGCTGCTAAAATAGAACAAGATATGCAGTAGAAGCCAAATTAAACAGTTTGCAACAGTGCGAGACATAATACGTATAATTTATCAGTAGCCTCATCACGAATTTGGTCAGCTGCCGCATGTTTATTTGTTTTCTGTTGAATCAGAGCACAGATTGTCTTTTCTTTTTTCTTAGGCAATTCTGGGATCATTGTTGGTGTGATCAGTTTCCTCATTATTGCCTTAATTGCAGTCGTTCCATGCTTTATTCCACCTGTAAGAAGTAAGTGTCTGTTCTGAGAATTCATTATTATTCATGCATTGAGGCAGTTCTTCCTCTTTTTGTCAGTGACACAAAGGCAGTTATTCAGCTGACATGCACGGTTTGGTGATTTTTATGATCCCTGAACCCATCAAATGAGTTTCTGAACAAGTCACACTTGCATTTGTAATGTGAGTCACAGTTGGTGCAGGTTGTTCATTTATTCCAAGCCAGTCTCTGTTTTTGTCATTAAAAACGGGTCAGAATAGATTTTTCATTTCTGTATTTGCAGATTCGCATAGCTGCAGTGTGTGCATTTTTTACCTCACATTCTTGAGCTTCATAGTGCTGGACTGTTGTTACATTGTGTGTGACAGTACAGCACAGTGGTTTGGAACGTTCTCATTTTTCTACCTTCTGCTAAAGGACTTATTTAATGAATATTATTTGGTTTTAAAACAAATGAAGGAAACATAGACAATATATTTAATAGTAATGTATTTGGCAACCAAACTTTATAAATTAATGCAATTGTAATTTACTTTCAGAACGATTACAACGCTTCTGTGCACAGCGCAAACACAAAGGTAAAATCGTCTGGTTTTTAATACTCCACTTAATTCTAGGAAGCTCTTTTGACTGTAGAAACACAGTAGAAATGTTAGTCCCCTATAAGGGCATATAGTCCGAGGACCAGATTTCTTGTTTTTATTATATTACCCACATACACAAATACAGTCCCTGAATGAGGCACCATGTTTATGGGGACCTTTTCAGCTGAAATATAGCATGAGTTTGGCCTGTAGAAGCTCCCAATTCATAGGCCATCTGTCATCATATCTTTTTCTGTATTCATTGCCATAGGAGTTTATATTAATCTTAGCCTTGACTCTTAAGGAAAAAGTCATGAATTATCAAAAATGACCAGTACGTTTACAGCCATTACTTCATGGTTTGGTCATTGATTTGGTAACCCCCAGATGTAGGCTGCTATGTAAAAGTAATGATCCATAAGAACTATTCTTCTGTGGTAGTTTCTATGTTTCATCTGTTGGGTGATTTTTTATATTACAGTAAAAGAAGTCAACATATCACTAGAGGAAGATGCTCTCTTACCTTCATCTCCAAATACAGGTACAGTAGGAGACTGTCGTTTGCCATTTTAGGAGCATCATTTTCGAAGGGAGGATTTTTCCAGTTTAATCTCAAATTTATATAGAATCAGGCTCCTCACATTAAAATTTTGACTGCCTGTTTTTTAACAATCCACTATTTAGTGCTAAATACAGGTATTAAATTGTAAACGTAATTACATATGTATTCATAAATGCTATTATATAGGCATGTATATAATGAAAATATAAAAATTCCAGGAGATAACGACAATATTACCAAAAATGGAGAAGGAGGAACATCAGACGATAAGGGTGCCATTGGAAATGAGGAGGCCAGTATCAAACAACAGGAGGAGGAGACTGGTAAGAAAATACTCTGTTCTACAGGATAAACTGTGTGTCAATAACAAGATCATCAGTTACATTTTCCTTACTGGTCAAAACCTTTATTGAACATATATCTAGTGAGCCTGTAATTTCACAAAATCAGCTAACAGAAGCATAGCCATTTTTTATATTTTTGTTGAATAACATAACCTGAGAGTTTACAAGTTTTAACCTCTTATTTTATAAAAGTTCTTAGAGGAGGAATGCTGAGAAAATAACCTGTGCTTGTAGCTTTTGGCATCATCAAAACTGATTTCTTTCAGTGTCTCTTTATTTCACATTTGGGGTGACTTGTACAGTGTTTTTTATAGCACAGAAATATACATGTTCAGCTTCTGAATGATTGAACCATGTTCTCAGGACCTTTTCTGCTAAAACGGTAGTGTGGCCACTGAAGGAGAACATAACAGAAGTTTAAACAAAAACTGGCCAATGGCCTTTTATTGACCCCCCTTTTCAGGGGAAAAAATACAACACAGAATCAAACTGAAATCTAGCACAGCCACAACAACAGGCAACATACAACCCAAAAGTTCTCTCTTCGGCCTATAAGGCTGCACTTCAATAGAAGGCCTAATGGAAGGCAGGTTCTCACAGCTGAGCTGATTAGAAATCACTCCAGGTAAGCCTGCCTGTTAGTGAGGCTACTGCTGTTGCAGCTCCAGTTAGCTCTTCAGGCTGAGGGAGGGAACCAGGAGACTGACAGCAGTGCAATGGGAGGAGATGAGTAGCTTCTCCTCCTTTCACGTCTCCCAGCACCACACTACCCACAGATGTGGGCTGCTTTTGCAAAATTCATGATCCGTAAGAACTAGTCTTCCCTGGTAGCCTCTGTGTTTCATCTATAATGTGATTTTTGTATTACAGTAAACGCTTCACCAGACAAAAGTCAGCCTTTGAAAGATCCCCCATCAACACTGGTAAATGGCGTCACAGTGGACGTCCATGAACAGCATCCTGTCCAGGAGAGCGGTAAGGCATCGATCAACTGTATCCTACTGGAACAACAGTATTTTTATATAAACAAAGATCTTAAAAATATGTTGTGTATAATTTTAAACTACTGCAGCATCCCAGAGCTATATGAAGAGATCTTGTTATTATCTGTTTTTATGTAAAAAAATGACAAAGATAGGTCTGTCATCTGTCAAAATTAAGGCATTAACTCTAGATTCAGTCATGGGTTTGGAGGCTGTGATGCACTGGGCAAGCTCATGCACGAATGTACACACAAAATCTGAGCACGTCCACATCTTTCTACCTGAGGTGGAGGAGGGGAATGCTGGATGGCTAGGTGTCAGGTTTAATTTCAAAACGTTGTCCAATGACTTCTGACAGTACACTGGAAATCTAAAATATTTGCATTTACTGTATAGTTCACAGGAGTATTCTGTGTTCATAATTAAAAACATGCTATGTTACTATAGTATTTGATATGCTTCCTTTGTGTTGATTCTAAATTGTTTATGGTTGATTCAGTTCCAAATGTAGATATCTTTTATTTTGCAAGAAATAATGTTAAGCTTAAAAGCAGTGGGACTTAATGTTATTTATTCCAGCAAATCAATAATATATACAAATTTTTATTTTCATAGATGCTTAGAGGTAAAGATAAAATATGAAATGTTGTCGTCTTCTATGAAACAAAAAAAATAATGAATGCAAAACCTTAGATGTTTGTTAAAAACAAAAATTCACACAGTTACTCAGTATGTATGTAATGAAAATATAAAAATTCCAGGAGATAATGAGACTATTGGGGAAAATGGAGAGGGAGGAACATCAGATGATAAGGGTGCCAGTGGAAATGAGGAGCCCAGTATCAAAGAACAGGAGGAGACTGGTAAGAAAATACACTGCTCTACAGGATAAACTGTGTGCCAATACCAAGATCATCAGGGTAACATTTTTCTTACTGGTCAAAACTTTTACTGAACACAGAGGAAGCTGTGTATTTGAATGAAACTCTACCTATAGGTACATCAGTGAACTGTAAACTCCTTTATCTCTTTTAGAGCATTTTTTCTAATCTTCAGATCAAAATTATACTTAATCAGGCACAATTTGTTCTGTGTTCATTGACATTTTATGGCTGTAATGAATATAGAATTAGTCTTGACAGTACACTGGAAATCTTTGCACCTGTGTAGTACTGTGTAGCATACAGGAGTGATACTTCTGTGTTCACCATTAAAAACATGCTACATCACATTAGCATTTGATATACTTCTTTTGTGTTGATTCTACATTAAGTTTACATTGCTTTGTTAGCAAATTTAGATATCTTCATTTTAAAAGAAGTATTGTTAAGAACAAAAGTGAAAATAATCTTAATTAAAACAAATCCTTCCATTAGCTAGGTCTTTCATTCAGTTGATTGTCATAAAAATATATGCAAATGTTTATTTTCACATGAAAAACTTAAGATACAATATGTAAAGATATTTACATATAAAGGTAAAGATATATAATGAACACAAATCCTTATATGTTTGTAAAAAACAAAAATTGCAGAGTAACCTAGTATAATGAATATGTAAAAATTCCAGGAGATAACGACAATGTTACCAAAAATGGAGAAGGAGGAACATCAGATGATAAGGGTGCCAGTGGAAATGAGGAGCCCAGTATCAAACAACAGGAGGAGACTGGTAATAAAATACGCTGCTCTACAGGATAAACTGTGTGCCGATACCAAGATCATAAGTTACATTTTCCCTACTGGAGCCTGCAGGAAAGCTGCTCTCAGATCAGTTCTGTGTTTGAGCCTATAATGGGTAAGGGTAGGATATGGACAGAAGAGAAAATTCAGTATGCATAGGAGTTTGCTCTGATAGGAATGTCAGTATTGGAGCAGCCATGTTGATTATGTTATGGAGAGTAGACATACTCCTCCTGATTTATTCAGTGTTGCACTTTGACAGCAGACTCAAAAGACGATGATAAAAATGAGGAATCCCGTGATCCAGATAATGTGTCACCACAACATGAGAGCAACGATGAGACTTCATTTGATCAGCAGGATTCAGGTAACAATCCCCTTTTGGTCTGTGGAGAATCAACCATGGCCCATATTTATAAAGAGTATGAATGCAGGTCCCAGATCAGCTTTGGTTTCAGCCCTTAATGGGTTACAGTAGGATATGGACAAGTATGAATATTAAATAAGGGTCGGAGTTAACTCCGATAGGTGTGTCAGTCCTGGGGAAAGCATCTACATTGTTTTACAGAGAATAGGCCTATTTCTTCGTAGGTGCCATTGTTTTTGTAATATGTTTCCTTTTCGTCAAAAGAGAAAGAAAATCAAGCAGGAAATCTGGAGGGAGAAGAACATGAAAATGCTCAAGGTGCTGAAGCAGCAGAGACTTCAGAATCAAAAGACGAGGGTGGCAACAGTGAACCCAGTGATCTAGCCGAGGCGTCTGCGCAGGCTGAGAGTGACGGTAAGACCTCAGTGGATCAGCCTTGTATTGGAACATTGGAACATTTCCTTTACAATTAGACTCTCTTATTTCCAGTGTGTCATGTGAGGCTGTACTCTCTGTGTCACCTAATAGAACTGGATTCTGAAGCCTGCTGACTCTCTTTGTTGACATAAAATGAGTTTATCTTACAACTGATCAGTGTTTAGTTATGCTCTTCTCAAATGAAATAAGGGAGGAAATCAGATTCTTATTTAAAATGGAAAAAGTACTTTGATATGAATTCTTTGTCAATGTCACTGTTTTAGTTTGAATTTGACTACAGTTTTCCAGAAGGCTTAAAATTATTCTATAAAAAAGTAATTTTTTTACTTATTTAGAAATATATTAACTGCAATGCCATTTCCTGCAAATTGATATAAATACTTACATATGATGTGTTGAGTGTGTTTTTCTTTTCTCTTTGGGGAATATTTCTCTCATGTTCTGCGGGAATAGTCAGATGGTGAGATAGTCAGGTGGTAAGATAATGTATAATGCACCCAAATGTTTGGAACATGCCAGGACTTTCAGTTTGGAATAATCCAGTTCCTTCTGTGGAAATGGTTTATAATATTATTAATATGTTTATATACATAGTATTCTGTCAGAATATTTTTCCTGTTGAATTGTGTTAGATGTAAGTGTATCTGTGCAGCAGCTTATTGTCTCTGTGACACAATGTGCTCTAGTGGTAAGTAGAGTAGTGAATTTAACGATCATACTGACCATACTAATGCTTACGGTCACAGGGAAAAAAGATGAACCATCAAATGAAGAAGACCATGCTGGGAATCGTGATACAGGTAAGAGGTCACACTCTTCTACTGGATAGTATTTCTGTAGTTTCATCAGACACATTAAATCAATGGCTCATCAGCTTTATGTGCTCTGTAGCTGACAGCTCAAACATACAGTCGAGCCCATCTAAGTACATGTTGGAGAACACAACACTCCACTTGGTAGCACAGGGCACCATTGGTCCCACTTGAGTTTAATTTTCCTATAGCAACTTTCTCCATTTATGCACACCTCACTTATCTGAACAATCTGAATTAAAAAACAAAACAGAAATCATACATCATATAATAGTATGATTTTCTTTGTGCTTTGAATGCTGTTGATCCTTCCATGTATATTTTGTAGATCTCCTTAGTTTCATAACACAAAAGACCCCATTAGCCCAATATAATGGAAGGTTACACTGAATAATGTGTCCTGCACTTAATACTCACTTAAATTACCTTCAATTTCCATAAATCTTATCTGACCGATTAATCACACAATAACAGTGATATAATAAGATTTATTTGGAACTTCCTCAATTTGGTAAGACTGCTTTTTTGTCCAGTAACAATCGCCAGAGAAAAGCAGCTCTTTTTTACAATAGCAGACCCGACTGTATGTTTGAGTGTATGTATAGATGATTAGTGTTGATCATTATTTGTTTAATATTATTATTATGTTTTATTAATTTGTTTGAAATTCAATTTCTCCTCTAAAAACACAGAAAGGATTCAATTAACATTTGTCCTTAACTGGCTCACAATTAAATTCAAATGCTTCCAATTTTTCTTAATTACACAGTTTGATACATTTAGTAATCACAGAAATGAACTCACCAAACTATTTTTGTTGAGAAAAACCATAACAGTCTAATTTATTTGTAAGTAAAAATTAAGGACAAATATTGATTAAATCCTGTCCAGTATGTTTGAATTCCCCAGTAAAAGCTATAAGGGCCCCTAGTGGGGAATTTTCTGGGTTCTTCTGTGAAATATTTTCTGTGTGGAAAATAATCTGGTGTTTACTGTGGGTGGTTTTCCAAGGGCCTCATTCATCAGTCACTGATACACCCGTTGTCCCGGGGCCAAGGTCGAAGGTGAAAGGCATGACAGGGTCTTGATTTACAAACATTTTAATGTGGTTGAAGGATGGAAGTGCAGGAAATATTTAAAAATGGAATTTGTTAAAAATTCCATTCCATGAAAGACTATTGTATCACACTTTGTTATCCAAAAGAAATTAGTTCAATTTTAGGAGGTTAGATGTTAAACATTACAGAAAACAATTTCATATTTTTTTCACAATTCACAATTGTGTTTACAAAGCAAAATATTTTTTATTACAAAATAATGTATATGTTAATGCTGCTAATATTATATTTTATACCCTTGAGGCATGTTGCAGAAGGAAGAAATATCTGCTACTGCACAACTTCCTATGTGGGTGATAAATGATGTAGACTTGAGCCCCATGGTCTGGTATTGAGTCAGGCCCATGCCAGGTCCAGCAATGACTGGTGCTTGAGCCGTTGTAGTGTGTAGTTGGCTACAGCGTCATCTGGAAAGGAAAGATTTCAGTAAGCAGGATGTTTGTCTCTTATTGCTTACTAGCAACTTCCTTTGGCCAATCAAGCATGGACTTGTGGATCACAGAATGGAAAGTGGCAGCTGTGTTTTAGATGAATGCACTTGCTTGTCTGTGCTCTCCTGAACCAATGAGGAAGGTTCTGAAGATGAGCAAAAGTCTTAATTTTATGTTGAAAATAGTGAATTGGTTTTGCTCTTCTGATGGTTTTAAAGGTATTTGAATACTATGCCTATATTTTGGTCTTTTTTTCTGTTTTTCTATTTGTGACTTAGTCGTTCCTTTTTTGCCTGTAGTTTGCACAGGCTTGCAGGCATTAAATAAGAGCTTCCCAATATATTTCAGACAATTACTGATTCTATGTGCTGTACAGTGGCTGTTGAGGAACATTGTTTTATGCTAAAAATTCACAGCCCTTTCACTTGCACACAGTGATGAACTACTGAACATTAGTACAAAACCTCTGCTTATCTGAGTCATCCTCATGACTGGTAAATCTGAGCATTTCCAACATATGCAAAATCTATGCAAACTCATTTATGTGGAAATTTGAAAATGATGTTAAGACTGACAAATGAGGCCTGATTCTTTGTGAAACAGCAGTCTTTCTCTTGGGAATATTCCAGTTCTTTGGGGAACTTTTCATTTCATTCTGTGAGTATGTATGGTAAAAATATTTAAAGGCCTCCTGAATCTCAGAGTTATGTATTTTTTTTTTTAGTTGTTTATTTGCAATTATAAAAATGTTAAGGTTATAAAATAGGAATCCTCTGAAATTTTCTCTTAAAACATTTTATCTCACTCTTCATTTCACCATGGGAAACTGTTTTAATGAGTGGCTCTTTTTAAATCTTTAAAATGCTGGTACATCCAATCAGACCCTTTCTCATTTTTCCTCAATTCGAAATGATTAAAGTAGTTGGATTCACGATTCAGTTGTATTTTTTTGTAAAACTTGCTGGGCCTGTAGCCTGTTATTGTGTTGAACTGCCCCCTTCTTGCTACGTCTCTTAAGGTGTCACTGAAGGGAGCGTGGATTCAGCAGGGCATTGACAGGACAGGAACGGAGAAATCTGTAGTCCTTGGCCTTGTGTGAGAACTTTATATCTCTGTTCTGTTTTGATCCAAAGTCGACTTATATAGTCATTGTATAAACCCTTAAAACGAGTATGTAATATATTGTTGGTGTTTCAATATTTGAATTTTTTATTTGTATTATATTATGGTCTTATTATTCTAGGTCCCTTTGACCTGGAGACCTATAAGTAACATAAATATAGGTTCATGAAAATAGTGCATGTTTGCCAAATAGCTGTTTGCAGTCATGGCGGTTGTGTGTTACCCTATGAGTTATCACATTGTGGGCTAGACAATGGGGATATTCGCTGGACAAATAACTGCTCCATTATATGCCCAGTTAATCCAAAGGAAAAGAAGAACTAGCCACTTATTATCTGCATAAAATGTATACATAAAAGCAATCTATACACTTCCATGTTAATTTTGAGCCTGCCAAATACCCCGCATACTGTGTATAATTTTATCACAATATAGTAATGTTTATGTAATGGAAGGTATCTGAGATGATATCATTTTCCATTTTTGCCACTGTTGGATAACGTATTTCCTTTTATCTTTTAGATGAGTGCACAAGAATGTGAAGGAGAGACCTTTCTGTGGACCAGCTTTTTCACTGGGTCTCCAGTGGATTGGATTGAGACTGTTGTGCGAGACCAACAAAACATGCTTCATCTCTATGCAACAACGTCACATAGATGTTGAACAGACACTGTAAATGATAACAACAACAACAACAGCAAGTTTTCCTATTTAGTGCTTTCTTGTTATTTGCTAATTTAAATGTACAGGATGTAAATGTTTTTTAAAGTGTTTTAAAGTGCCACACACACACCAGCACGTGTGAATAGGTTTTGATGCTTGACAGCTGCTGTACACCACCTCTCACTGTTAAGACCTCAGGGATGAGCAGTGGAAGGCCAATGAACATGAAGTGAAGGTGGATTATTCTCATAGTTATTATTGTCATTATAGGTTATTGAATGGAGTTTGTCAGGGTACCTGGGTCAGTCCTTGTGTTAAAGCACTGTTCTGGACTGTATGAGGCACACAGTCCACTATCGTACTTATACTCAGCAAAGGGTGCTGAATAACTGACCATAGTATCACTCAGCTGAAAAATGTTTAGCCTTTTGTGGTGAAACACTTGAAAGTAATGTATTTATCCTAAAAATGATTTAGTGATAATTATGGGAACCATGACTGATTTTCAGATTCAGGTACTGTTTGGATAGTGAATAAAATTCAAATCTTCTCATTTTATTTATCCATACCACAATGATTGTAAATGAACAGGCTTAGTCAAAATTTGGTGCACAGCTTCTATTGCTTTTCTGAAGTGATTTAACAACATTAATTCCCTGTCTGATCAGCATAGTCACAAATGTGAATATGTTGGTGTTTTAAAGAATTGTAAACTCTAGTAAGAAATGTAGATAAAAAAATACAACTGCCATTTTCATTTATTTTATCTTTGCTGAACAACTATCTAGTCCCACCATGGAATTACTACAGTCAAACACTGTATAAACATTTGAATATTTTCCTTGTAATTACCTCAAACATATCTATCATGGGCTAAGACAGGGGTGTCAAACTGCATTCCGCAGTGTTTGCAGGCTTTTGTTTTTTCCTGTCTATTGGTGGCAGATGTAAGCATTGGAAACCAGGTGCATGGACTCTTCAGTGGTTTAAATGAATCAATTAAGTGCTGAAACACACCAAAACCCAGAAAACACTGCTGCCCTCCAGGACCTGAGTTTGACACAAATGATTTAAAAAGAAAAGCTGATCCAAGATCAGCACCCGCCCTTTGAGATATTTTGTGAATACTGGTCCCTTTCAGACGTTTCAAATTTTTTTTTTTGTTTTTTTTGCTGTATGTTTTGTACTTTGAATACAAGAAAACATATAAGTATATGAGGCCTGTCTTTGAGTCTTTGAGATGTATGTTGTGAATGTACTCAGGTGTATGCCTGTTGCTTAGTTCTACACATAGCAGATTGATAAACACATAGGTCGACTTTATTCCAATATACTGTTCGTAATTGTGTTATCTATACAAGACTTAAGAATGCATTACATTTTCATTTTAATATCAAAGTGTGCTGTGTGTGTCTTGCTCAAATACAAACACAGTTTAATTTTTATGGTTGGACTCATTTGGAAATTTATTAATCAACTTCAATTTAAGTCAAATGTCTTCTGAAAGGTCTGTTTAGTCATCAATCGGATATTGTCATGTTAAATTTACTGACCATTAATTAACATAATATGCGGTGTAGGTGAAATGAAAAGGTAAAACATTTCTTTAACATTTTGTAATATTCTGCATGTGACAGGAAAGAGGTTTGCTTCCTGTTAAAAGGAACACGCCCATCTGGTTTCATTCCAGTCCATTTGCGTATAGTTTTTGCTTAAGTAACTTACTGAAGTGTAGAACAAATTCACTCGTAAAAGAATAGGGTGTAACAAGAAACTACTAGGTGAAAAAACATACTATAGCTGATCAGTCAGTCTGGCTTTGTGTGTCAAAAGTTCTGTCAAACAACATTCCTCTGTTGGAGTAAGATGAAAATGAACTAATGAGCTACTAAGCGGCTGAGAAGACTGCTCAGATACTCACACATGCAGATACGTTGTCAAAGCAGTTGTAAGGGCAGAGATCTAACAAGCAACTAATATTACATACAAAAATAGCGAGTTTTATCTTTTATACTGAACATTGAAATTTACCTGGAGCATTATATGCTGAACATGATGGGAATTGTATTGCATGAGGCCATTTTAAGTGACTTCTCTTTTAAGTCACGGACATTTCAAAGGGTTTCAGCCTGTGAAAACCAATAACGAACGAATTGATGGCAGAAACTGCTTCCTCTCTGAACTTGTTTTTCCGCTTGCCAGTGTCAGTGCAGGACAGAGTGGGCTGGGTCACTGATAAGCTGCATGGGCTAGTGCTGCCCTCTGCTGGATAAGAGCCATAAGACATGCACACTCACAGGGTGTATTTTGGTGGGAACAATATTAAAATTTAACTGTCCTGTATTAAATAGCTGTCCTCCAGTAAGAATTGTGGTTTTTCTCCTGTCTGTTTGTCTTTCTGCCATTGTTGCCTCTGTTACTTTCATGATTTCCTGTGTGTGTGTGTGTGTGTGTGTGTGTGTGTGTGTGTGTGTGTGTGTGTGTGTGTGTGTGTGTGTGTGTTTTGTGGTGGGTTCTCCCTCGCTCCTGGAATGTACCTTTAACTCACCCCTTCACTGCAGCACCTCTTAGCTTTAACCTGCAAATAAATGCAAGAGATCTTTTTTTTTTCTCAAACATTTTTCTCAAGTGTAGAAATGTCCTAAATTGTCAACCCTGTTTGTAAAAAAAAGACTAATAGTCCAAAATAATTATCTGTAATGGTGATTGCCATTGAATGTCATCTGTGCTCGTGCTCTGTTTATTCAATGTGACCATCATTTTTCTACTTGGTACAGAGTTTGTCCATTTTTTGTTTGTTTGTTTGTTACATGGCCAATTCAGGGCAGCCTGAAGGTCTCTTTACCCTCCAAAATGAAGGCTTGAACTTTTCTGGGTTATGAATATACCCAAACACATTTAGGAATGGATAAGGTTAAGTTTTATGCACAGTAAATTCTTTTCCATCCATTTATCCCAAGGTATACCAACCTACAGCAGGAATTTTGGATTACAAAGAAAGATTTAAGGAGAAAATTGGGAACACAGTCCTTGTTTCTCCATATAAACTGATGAACACTCTCTCTGGCACAAAATGGCCTCCCCCAGATCCCCCTCCGCTTTTCACTGAAAAGTATTTTATGAGCATGAAAGGCTTTGTATATGGGTCAAATATGATTCAGAAATTAGTCGTCTGTAAAATGTGAAAATACCCCAACAGGTTCAGGAGAATTTTCATCGTCAAATATTACAAGCCACCCATGAATATATAATGTGAAATTACATTTTTCCCAAAATTACAATTTTTTCAACTTTGTTTTAATGTTGAGACCTGACCCAGGTCTGCCCAAAACAGTTCAGGTAATGCATTGTGGAACATGATTCTATCTGCATTCACAAGGGGGCGCTGCTGGACAGCAAAAAGGCTGCCGCCTCCTCCCTGTGCTTTGGGGCCATGCAGGGACAGCACACGCCCACATCTGTAAGAAAATGCAAGGAACCCTGGGTAATCATACTGCGAGAGATGCAGAGAAGAACAGATCTGGATGCCGTTAAATGATGACGAGAGTGTGATTGTCCATGTAACAAGTGATGAAACTCAGTTGTCTGTTCTGTTTATTTCAATTATTTAGTTTTCATTATTATTATTATTATTATTATTATTCAGCTCAAACAAATCAATTTACTTATTTAAGGTCCACTGGTAAATACACAACAAAATAAACTGCGGACAATCTGATGTCAACCATTGGCTCATTCACATTTAGGCTTCTGTCTCTACCTTTAGTTTTTGATTAATAACTAAAACTATATTGATTATTGATCAATCAACCATGAAGTCATGGGTCTTATCACTCAGTGTTGACACCATATGAAACACTGTTTTATGGAAAATTAAAGCCAAGCAGGGATCGCGGGATGAATGTGCCAACCTGCCAGGTAAACCACTGAGGTAAGTCCTCAGTCTCAGGTAAACTGTCCAGGGTCTTTGGCCCTAAACTCTGACAGCACTGAAGCTTATCTGTTACCATTTTTATTGATATCGAACCCTCTTCAAAGCTAATTTAATTGAGTTTGTTAAAACAACAATTTGGAAGAAATGTTTTCAGAAACCCCTCACACAACTACCACTGCCATGCAAAGCATGCAGGTAGAGATCACCATGTACCTCCACTTATGCTTGTTGTTTCTTCCATCCCCACACACCTACCCCTACCCCATCTCCTTTTCATAACTACTGCCCCACCTCCTCCTTTTCAGGTGGTTTTAATCTTTATTATTTATTCATTCGGTTTTCTCTTTCTAGTGGTCCAACTGTGTGCCCAGCCTCATCTGAATTGTGGGGTAAGACTCCGCCTCTTGACTCCACCCCCAAGATCAAAACACTACAAATGTCCTCCATGTGATTCAGCTCAGGACATCGCAATCTCCTTTTAAACTCCTCCATGTTTATTACTGAATTCATTCTGAAGGTGTGCTTTTTCATTCTTACATGTTACATGTTACATGTTGCAGGTTGTCTTTTCATACACCAGTACCAGACAGAAGGAAGGCTGTGTTTAAAATGTAGTGTTGTCAACACATGGAACAGCTTCTGAGGCCATGTTGTAGAAGCAGAGACTCTCGGCATGTTCAGGGTCAGGCTTCATGCAGTAATGCCTGCTTTATAGAGTACAGCAACAAGTTTAAATCCCAAATTCCAGATGAGAACTGTGATCAGTGTAGTGCTGAGTACCAAAAAAAACCCTGCACGCCCTGCGGCTGTCCAGGGGAGAGATTGAAAACCACTTCTCTTGACAAAAGGCAAATTGGTGAGACTCAGTGAGCTGAATTGCCTGTTCTCATCAAACATTATAGGTTACTTTATGCAGAATCTTCCTGCATATAGCTGACAGCAGTACGTTTTGTCCCATGTCTCTGTCACAGATCAGCTTCAGGATCACGTCTGTATTCTCTTCCTATCTGCTCCTGAGCTTTGAGGGTGTGGCTTCTGGTCTGCTGTGACAGCCAACTCACTCAGGTCAAAGACCCAGGTCATAAGGTTGTGTTCTCTGAGGAGGGAGGGGTTCACCAATAAGTACACACCCATTAATCTGTGATATGCACACACTGCCCACTGATGTAAAACTCCCAGTGACAGGACCATAGTTACCTTGGCCTGAGGTCAGAGGTCAATGAACTGCAAATGAACCTCTGGGTGCTGCGAAGCCAGAGTATAGGCATGGGTATTGGTTTTCTAATTAGCTTTGACATATTCTCATTTAGTGGCAGTTACTAAATCATATTTGTCTTTTGGATTGCCACTACTGGCTTGCTTTGAGATTGCTTTGCCTAGTTTAGAGTGCACTTCCTGGATTACTTTTATATCGCTATGCCCATTGATCTCTATGCTAAAGTAGTGAGGCAGTAGGGAGAGAGAGTTATCAGGCACTGGCCTTGCTCATTGGTACAGATGTTACCTTGGTTAAGCCAATTGGCTCCAGCGAGTGTAGGAGCCTGTGTAAATAAACCGACTTCAGTCCTGCTGAATGAGGTTCAGTTACGCCATTGGGTTTGGCCCTCTGTCTCCACTGACTAAACAAAAGATTAGAGAGGTATGCAAAGACAAACAAATGCTCACACACACAAATTCATTCAGTCACATGCAGATGTAAATACGCATACAGGCTCAAACAAATATACGCATGGGCACAAACGTATACACTTGCACAGGTGCAATAAAATGCAAAACATTGCGCATTGTGCTCTTGAGATATCCCAATACTTGCAAAAAGCTTGTGTCAGAGCCAGCTTATTAATAAAGTTCTTTAAAAACCTAAGTTACACAGCTTCCTGCTGCTATGGCTCCATAGGTAAGGGAGCACCACAGAGAGACTCGGGAGAGCCATGGAGGGATGGGTGGGCACCAGGCCCTGGGGACGAGTGAGACTGTGCCAGAACTCTGGAGCACCCTACTGCCAAACACACAGAGCTGCTGCCCACCTCACACCCACCACATCTACTCACAATGACTGTCCTCTTACATCGCTGGGGGATAAGCACCAATCCTGTACAGGACCAGTTCAGTTAATTCAGTGCTGATACTGTACAGCAGTAGTTTTCAATTCTGGTCCTGGAGGCCCTCAGGTTATGTTGTGTTTTTTTATTATTGTTATTTAGCATTTACACAATTAATCACCTCACTTGGTTCATGTGTTTGAGCTGGTTTTGATTTTCAAGTGAAAACAAAAACCAGCATAAATTGAGGCCCTTCAGGACTTCAAGTGAAAACCGCTGATACACAGTGTTAACGGGGTTACATCATCAAGGGGTAATTACTCATCTTTTTCAGTATTGCTCCTGTTATTGATGCACATTCCATAAGGCATATAAATCTAGTATATCACCAGGGGCTAAATGCTATTATCAATGCCAGACACTGACAGTGGTGTCAGAGATGGACATTTAAGACAATTTTTAATACCTGGACATTATAGCTAGGTTACAGGCACAGTCTCGGTGGTTTACTGCAGCAGGGGCACATGCAGAAAAGACCTGAGATTGGGATTTTTCAGGTCTGAACACCATGAGAATCATGCCAGTGGGATTCCAATCAGGAGCCAAAGAACGTGATCGTAGCTGCAGAACACACACCTGGTCATGCTGATTTCTCTGTGCCTAAAAGATAAAAAACAAGGGCAGAATCAAAAGCCAAAAATTGTGGCCAAGAACTGTGGCAGCAGGCCCCAAGAACCGGCATTCCAGGTCAGAGTTTGGCCACACTTGCAACAAGCAAACAAGTGCTCCCTCCACTGCGCACACATACACACCATGAAAAACATCATTGCACTGAGAAAAACAGAGAATACTGGCAAACTTAAGATAGCTTCCTGTTTTAGCATATCTTTCAGAGCAAGAAGGCATTCTGTAATAAGGAATCAAACATTAACAGTCCAGATCTCCAACAGGCCTAGAACAGGGTAGATTAAAAGCTTGGTTCCATATGGATCCCATACAATGAAACATGCTTTAACATTCACTATGTTGAAATGTAACTTGATTCAATATTTACCCCTTGTAAAGTAACCTGTATCAGTGTTTACACTTGTAATCTAAATGATGTAAGTGTTTACCCCTTGTGATCTGTTGTTGTGTTTACACCTGTGATGTGTCTTGGTTGAGTATTCATACCTAGCAATGTAAATTGTGTCAGTATATATATACTTACACTTATATATCTTTTGTATATTGATTCATCACCCCTCACAATGTACGCTGTTTCTGTATGTGCCTCTTTTAATGTGTAGTTGTTCAGTAGTGCGGCCCTCATACTACAACAGTTAGGTCATATGTGGTGCCTGCGTTTGACACCAGATCATAAAGACCTATTCATGACGTTCAGAGTTGTGAGGAAATCTCCGAAAGAACATTATGTCCCACCCCAGGCGTCAGACACAACACAGACTAAGGTCTGCACTCTGAGACTCCAGTCAGCTGGTATTGAATGCAACTTAGTCACAGCTTTTCTTTAAGGCACATGGAGCACAATCAGAATGATTAGAGCTCATCCAAATACCAGATATCTGTGTATTGTGCAAATACACATGCTGCTGGTGAACTGGAGAGGACAAACAAGTCAATAAACCAACAGAGCTTCAGTAAAGTGTTAGCTTCCCCTCCTCCTCTCCCCCCCAGCCTTTTTTAGAAATCCCAAGGGGATTCTGCAAAAAATAGACCTTTTTAATGAGTCGAATAAACAAATGAGGGGAGTTCAACAAGGTATTTAGTATTCAATGAATGTTAAAATCCACTGATATTTTACCTGTAGTAGGACCTGCAGATTTATATTATGTCAACACCATGTTCAAATCATCCCTCTAGGAAGAAGGACTTAAACTCTGACCATAGCATTTTTCAGACATGATTACATTTCTTTTATTTATTCATATATCAAACATGCTAGTGACATGAAGCACCCATCTCATACAGACCAAAATACCCACATACTCATGATCCAAATATCCCACCACTGCACCCAAAAAGATCTCTCAGAGAAAGCTTTGGTGTTAATAGCTGGCAATGTAAGGTGGTGTTTTAGGTATGCCCTGAAGTGGCACAGTGAATGCACTTATGAATGTTCACTATCAGTGATTTGGCATCAGCATTTGTGTGTCAACAAAATGTACTGATATGTCACTCCACACCCCCATCCACCCAGCCCCCCTTTGGTCTTTAATGACTCCTTTCTTGCAAAACAGCCAGCATGCAATGGGATGTGCTTTTAATCTGTGCTGCAAAAGAGCAAAAAGACAAAAACTGAATTGCCCGAAATTGCAAGGTCTTAGGGTACCAAGGGACGGTTGTTCTCTTCTGCTTTGTTTATGGTACACTGATGCTGTTTTGATGTGTGTAACCATGGTGAAACACAGTGTAAAACAGTAAGAATGAGAATGACAGATCCTCACAGCAGTCGCTGCTGTATCCCTGCTGTGACTGGAACGGCGCTGCTACACCACGCCTTGCAGACTGCAGCATCTGCACTGATCCTCTCCCTCGCACTGAGCCTCTTAATTTCACCTAAAACATTTATTTTTAATACTTTATCCTTATTTCAAACCACTTAATTTGCAGCCCCTTCTGTCAGTTTTGAAGTGCTCTGAAAGGCATGTGTGAGCTGTCCTCAAAAAAATGAGATGTACAGGCACTCTCTCAGTTCACTCCATAGTTTTCTGGTGAAACTTGGATGGATGTTGAGTCTGTGTGTTCATGCGAAGCTTCTGCCTCTAACAAGTGGATGACTGATTCTCCCTGCTGTTTGGGGTGTCATTGGCTCCCCAGCTATTCAGTCATAACTGCCTATGGCCACACCCTCTGTTTTAGAAATCCCTCTTTATACTTGTTACATATCATCACATGTCTTAGGTCAATGTAGAGGTAAAAAAATACAAATCATGGGTACAAATCATGAGCAAAGAAAGTAAAAGGCTCTGTATTATCTATACTGAGAGATATCAGCTCCAGCACCAGCATCAACGCTGAACTTCCCAGCAAAGAGTGTGGTCCACAGCCTGATCCCAGCCACTCTAACTACCCTTAATTAGCAGGGGGAGTTGGAGTTGGGGGAGGGGGTGCATAGCTGATAGCAGCACTTCCCAGAGTGCTCTCCCAGCTTGGCCAGGACACTAATGGACTGAGGGCCTTTATGGGCCCATAGATCTTTAGCAACCGCAGTGCACCGCTCTCCGCGCCTGGCAGCAAACACAGCGTTCACTCAACACCGCCTCACTGGAGGGAGGCCTGAGTGCACATGAAAATTTGTGAGCTGCTCCTCAGCCCTACTTAAGTGACTGTTCTATTCACAGCATCTTCTGTAGTCTTACTACTGTAGGTTTACTACAAAAATGAGTAAAATGGTCAGAGCCGCTTGAGAAATAATAACAAGCAACAATCACGCAGACTGCATTACGCGTTGAGGTGCACTTTAAGACTGAACAAAACTGCCAGAGGTTGTGAGTTAGAAACTTTACTGATAACAGCATGGATCACTGCTGATCATCTCATATTTTCTTATCCCTGTGTGACAGTACACCTGGAGCAGCAGCTCTGGGATTAAGATGCAATGTTATCATTGCACCCACTGACCAATGAGTGGCTCCTTCACAAAGTGAATATCTTGACCAATGAATGAACTGGCTTAAAAACTTTTTTTTTTTTTTTTTGCAATTTAAACTCACGATTTAAACATTGTTAAGTCAACACCTGCTCTTATTTGAATTTAACGCTTCTCATCATCAAATGAGACACTTGTTTGAAGTGAGCACACTGACTCATTCTCATTCTCCCTTTTCGCTCACCAACTGTGTTTTACAGTCTTTGTATCAAAGGAATTCACTTCATCCACTGAGTGGATGTGGAGGCAGTGTGCAGGTTCCTGACCGAAGGGAGTTGTCAGTTCTGCATGGTGAATCAGGGATTTAGCCAATGATTGTACCCCTCCCCCCATTGGAGATGTGACAAACCATTTTATTGAGTGTATATTTACACAAAGGCATCACTGCGATGCATTACTCATTGATTGCATGTCACCACTGATTGAAAACACAGTCTTTTACCTAGTTGCTGACATTGCTCAAAGAAACTCTTCCTCTAGATGAAGAAAAACATATTATGTTGATACAGTTGATTGCCATTCTCCAAGTCAGCAAGTGTGGTGTTTGACTGACAATTGTTTTGTGTCTTCAGACAATTATCATGTTGTTTGCAAATTGCTTAATATCAAACACAGTGAAGCGTGCCGATCACTTTGTTTAGCAGATACAAAATAGTAAATAGAGAAGCGTGCAAAAGAGAAACCCTTTGAAGACTCCATTTAGTAGGAATATGGATGTGTGTCTGCATCATATGTGTGCTTTGCCACCTAAATGAAAGACCACATGCAACCTAAATTTCTAAAAATGATACACAGTCTATAATTATTGGGTACATGTATCTATGTCCAGTGAGTCAGCAGACACTGTGTGGAAGCTGCTTTGGACATGGCAGTGTGCTTGGCAGTTAAACAGAGCCATGTAGCACGCTGCGCAGTCTTGAATAGCACACAGGGCACCAGAGGCGGCAGAAAGGAGATGGTGGGCGTGCATATTTGGGTGGGGCAGATCTAACTGACTCGTCACCTGCATTGCAGGGTGCAGGACGCATGCGGATGGAGATGTGCGCAGCGTGAAGACCTGCTGAGTGGTTAAAATTGTCAGCAGCATTATGGATGGAGGAGTCAATATGTCTGAGCCACAGACACTCCTGCTAAGAGCTCTACTGCAGTAATAAAATGAGGTAATGTTGCGCCGACTGTTTTAATTTACAACCAAGATGCCGGAGGGGGGCAGGGGGGAGAACCACACAGAAATGAAGTTCGTTATCCAAATTTTTAATTTATCAATTAAGATTTTACAGTTTAAGAGGAAGTGAAATGATGAATGGCCCCAGAAATTATGCACTAGGGTCAGCTGTGATTTGTTGAGGAGATTTTTTCTGGGAAGGGGGTTTTGACTGCTAAGTACTCTCCCACAATTTTTTGTAAATAGCTGTTTACATAATTGAAGTTGATAAACTAGTATACTGATTGACACATTTTTCTTTCTCATCATAATATACTGAACATGTAAGAAGGCACTACTTGTATTCAATTTTGAGTTTGTTTTTTTATTTCTCAAGTTTAAGTTTGCTATTGGAGGAGTAATGTGTCCATTATATTCAGTATTCAGTATCCATACTGAATATAGAGTAAAACATACATTATATTCTATAATATATGCTTTAATCTATAAAGACACAATACAAAGAGGTTCAAAATATTTACTAAAATCTATATAAAAATAAAATTTGGCTGAAAGTACACAAAATGATAAAATTCAGATAATAATGGACAAATGTATCTTCATCACCCAACTGAGCCCCAGTGCAGTGTGGATACGCCTATGAATGTGTTACCATGGTGATAGTGGGAGTGTCAATTGGCAGATGTTGAGCGCGATTGTACGGATCATCTCCTTGCAAGCACGGCGTGTGACTGTGCAGAATTCATTCAGTATCTCAGGTGACTCCTGCCAGCTCGAGCCCAGGTGGAACTGACTACATGAAAAACCGGAGAGGGCCTGTGCTGGCACCTGCCTTCCATTGCACCAGCTCCCTCTGCCCTCACTCAGCCAGGCACTGACAACAAACAGAGAGCTCATTCACTCAGAGGGATGCTTGCAATTGCTCCCTGTCCAAAGCCAGTGGCGCTGACATCCAGTGTGGAAATGTAATTAACACAGGTTTTTGGAGAGAAAGTGCCCCAAGTGCTTCTCCTGGATCAACTTCCCATGTTACAGTATACCATAGCAATGCTCAGCCATGTGCTGGTTCATCAAACCTGTATATACTGAGCTTTTTAAAATGTGTCATCTCAAAAAAAAGCTTACATTGCATGAGTAAACATGTTCAGTAACTTAACGCTAACCCCTTGTGCTTTCTGCGGGCAGCGGACAATAGAAACAATAGAAACCCTTAGGTCATATAAGGCCACCTGAAATGCAGGCAAAGCCTGAATGGAATGAATATATTGGTTATGTCAGTGCACCCAATATGTAAATACCAGCAGGCGTAATCCTATCAAGTGCAAGTCCCAAGACACAGCTATCATGATGATCCTTTTTAACTCGCAAAACTTTTTACAAATGGGCATTATGTTCTCAGCCAGTGCCCATTTATGATTTTATCTCCCATTGTTAAATCAGGTAGGCCATTGGAGAGCTTACTTCACTTTGGCAGAGACAACCTGGGAAATCAAACTGGGGAGGGACTATGAGGGGCTGTGAGAGCAATCAGAAGTGGCAGGATGGGATGGGATGGGATGTGATGGGATGGGGGGGGCAGGGTAAAGAGGTGGTGTGATACAGGCAGCCAGTTTTGTAAGAATGTGACCCGGATATCTCTAATCTTTACTAAAAATGCCATGGGACCTTTAATGACCACAGTGAGTGGGGAAGTCAGTTTTAATATCTCATCCAAAGGCTAGAATGAAGCCCGCCCACACTCAGCCTTCCTGAGTGCGTCCTGGCCTGGATTCAGACAGCGCATCTCCTTACATTTCAACCTGTACAACAAATAGTAGATGGTAGTTCTTCACATATATGCTTTCATGAACTACTTGCCCATTACTAATGAGTGAAATTGCAATCAAAAGTGTATAATTATATAGTTAATCTCAAAAATGTTTTTTTGTTATTATCCTCAACACCTTATTCTACTTGTCTCTTTTTCCTCCACATATTGTCTTCCTGTAAAAAACAGGAACTAACTTGAACACGGAGAATGAGACCTGCCTCTAAAAGCTTTGCTCTGTCCATCTTATTAATGATTCTTATAAATCTCAGCCTCTGTTCCTGATTTATTGTGGTTATTATTTACTAAAAGTCTTATAGAAAAAAAATAGGGTCATTCTCTTGTGTCCTGGACACGTTCCCAATTTCTAAACCCTAAATATGGCCAAACTCATAATTTCCCCTTCTAAGTGTCTAAAAAAGTGTAGCTTTGTCAGTTTTTTGGCTTAAAATTACTTGCATGCATCACCCAGATGGGAGGTTTTGAAGAGCAGTCTTACCTAATTTACACACATACAGAAAGACACACACACACACTCACACCGCAAACACAATCTCTCTCTCACGCACACAGACATACAACCTCTCACTTATACCTACCATACACACACACATACACACGCAACCCCACATATATACCTATATATGCAGATTCTCTCACTCATACACAAACATAAACACACATGCACAGCCATCTCATTGTCACATACACTTGCCTAGTCATACACATACATGCACACACTCACACATACACATACTCATCTCATACTATAAAATGATGTCATCATTTATATGATTTGATACACTGGTACTTCCATAAATATGCCTTGTTATATCATCTGTCATTTCCGGAAGGACAGGCTGTTATAATGGGCTGTTAGGGCGAGTCAGACTGTAAATTTGGGCAATGCAGGAGCTTGAAAGGGTCTGCAGCTGCTTTGACCTGGCAGATAAAATCACAACTCTGATTCAATCCCAGAATGCCCCTGTCTGACACTGCGCTTATCCGATTATGTCTTCCCTCATCTTGGAGGCGAGGTGAAGCTGTTCGCCTGTGTTAGGTTTGTTCAGTTTATACTGCAGCACACACACTAAAGAACACAGGCTGCAGAATCCTCCCCTGAAGCACCACCCATTACAGAACACAGCTGGCGGATTCAGCACTGCAGACAGCGCTTGTATTCTTTGAGATTACACCTTGGAGAATATAACTTTTAGATTGCACCCTTTAGATTATCCCTGCCCAACATATCACCCCTGCAGCGTTTGCACGGCAGAATAGACATTGTTGTGTAGAATGCACCTTAAAGTACATGCCTTGGAGGACACATTGTGGAAATATACAAACTGCAAAACACAAACTGTATCCAAACTGTATACATTTATTGTCATATTCATGTATCCTTAATAATAATTGATGCACTCGATTACAATAAATACATCAGTGCTGTTAGCACAATGAAAGCTTGTTAGTCAAAGTGCCTTTGCAACAGGCTACAGCTAAAATGTTTTCCATTATGTGAGACAACATCACCAGTTTTTCTAATTTTTATGAAAATTTAATGACCTATATCTAAATATACAACCTTCCTTTGTTCAGTTTTCCCTACAAAATAACCAGGAGATCTCTAGTTAAACAGACTGAATACTTTATCACTTCTTGGGATTGGCATTGACTGTTTCTCCCAAGTTAGAATACCAAATGTGTGTGTTTCATGCTCACTACCGCAGCCTCCATGTAGGCATGCATCTCCTCTGAAACACATGACAAGCTGCTGCTTCCCTTCACTCCACTGTCCATCAAACTTAAACAGAGGATAGATGGAGGACACTTCATGTAAAGCTTGTACAGGCATCACTTGTGTGTGAAATCCCAGAAACTGACCTCTGTCTCTTCCCAGGCAATGCTACAGTCAGTAATGTACTACCTGGTGGGATGGCCAGCCACAGGGGCGGTCCACATTAAACCAGACCATGGGGTTCCATTAACGCACCAGAGCAGTGCCTCCCAGCAGCCCCCTAGGGACAGAACTGCTCAGCAAAGAGTATGTAATGTGGTATCTTACATGTCTTTGTGGTGTAAATGTGAGAGGGTCTGAAGTTCTTCCCTCTCTAAGGATCAGCATGTTTCATAGTAATGAGCAGGTCCAAAGGCTCAGCACTTTCCCATATGGCCATCGCTCCCACATTGCAGTGGCTTGGACTTGAAGGTTAAGGTTTTACCTCCATCTTCATTCCAGATTGTGGCTGCGTCCACATTTTCAGACAAGCTGTAAAACAATGCACTGGCTCTGTTCCAGCCTGATGAACTCAAACCAATCATTGAAGGAGAAATCATGACATGGCTGTTAAGGGAGTTACAGATCAGGGCAAGCCAGGAGTGGATGAGGGAGATCCGGGGAATGGGGTTTGGTGGAAGACATATGCCTGTGGTTTTGTAACCAGAACCAAATATATTTGCTACAAAATAAAGTAACTTCAATAGATTGGCCAATAGATGGCCAATCAGAGAGCAAAGAACAGTCAGGTGACACCATTGATTTCACATGGCCTAGCAGTCATCTCTAAAGCTCTTCCTGTTTATTTTTCAGTCAGATTCACAGACAAGAAATTGGAAAATATCCAGATTTAGTCATCGTATTCTCTGTGGTTGTTAGACTGTGAGCATTTGCAGAGTTGCACATTTTCCCATAGATGGGAGAAAGCAGAGCTTAATGTTGTGTAACCACAGCTAGGAAGCACCGTCCTAACTCTTTTGGTCTGATTAAATAAACTCTTCATTTCCGTCAGTTCCCCATCTTCTTGGGTTCTGCTACATCCCTGCTATTGTTCTCTAAGCACCCAAATAATTCCACCATTATCATTAATTTCATCAACATGAAAAGACTCTACAGAATATTTTCATTTCTGATTTATTTGAATGGAAATATTTTGCATCATTATGTAACATGTGTGATAGTGTGTGTGTTTGTTGCATGAATGTAAGCAAATATTAATGTGTGCTGCCATTTGTGCATGTGTGTGCATTCATGCTTGTTTATTTTTGGATGTGAGTATGTGTGGATGTGAGTGTGTTTATGGCTGTGTGTGGGTGTGAGTGTTTTTGTTTCAGTGTTTGGGTGTGTGTATGTGTGTTTTTGTGATTGATAACAGTGTTTAATCACAGGCTTTATTTGCAGAGTGTCCCTCCTCTCTTGGCTGCTGAATAATTCATAGTATTGCAGCCATCAGTGTGGCACTGCAGGTTTGTGGGTGGTGACAGAGCTAAGCCATGTGCTGAATCCATCAGCCCAGGGAAAGAGACCTGTGTGTGACATTGTTACACTGTATGTGTGTGTGAATGTGTGAGTTTGTACATGTGTTTATGTGTGTGTGAATGTGTGAGCAAGTACATGTGTTTATGTATGTGTGCAGACATCTAGCAAAGTTTAGATTTGTATTTCAGCATGTGTGTTTGTGTGTGTGTGACTATGAGTGTATGTGTACACATACATAAACATGCCTCTCCAAAAGTAGAGCCCAGCAACAACACTGTTCTGTTTTAACTGTCATGGGCGATCTCTCAGTCTGGAGAAGGTGTTGCATCTCTAAATATCTGCTTTGAGGTGCTTTTGACCAATTTTACAATCATGCATGGATACTGACTTTCAGTAGCTATGAACTCCAGAGGTGTGAGAAATCAGTGACATCAAAAACTCAGGCACCCTTTCTTGCTTATGTTCCAGTCTGGTCTCAAATGAAGAGTAAAATTTGTATGTGTGAGTGTGTATATTTTCCTGTTTTTCATCTACAGTGAATCCTCCCTCCTCTGAGAGTGAGGTGCTAAATATAGTCTATTCCACCCTCTGAAATGTGAAACAATTTCACAATCTCATGATTTTGCCCCAGATATCTTCACAGCCCGCTCATATGGGGTGTAGCAGATGGTGTTGGCGGTAATTACCAAACTCCCTCTGAGAGGAAATTCTCAGAAGGACACAGATATTGAGCTCGGAGGCTCTCTGGCAGCTATTTGTGGATCATACTGTCATTTTAATTTTTTTCTGCCCTTTTTGCACCCAGTTTGGTCATTAATAATGCATGGTGTTTTATTTGGGAAACAGGAACATATGTGGATGTGCTAAAGCTGGCGTTATGCTGCACTGATCATGCCTCCCCCCACCCCCTTTTTTAAATGACTGCACCACAGCCTCCCCCACAGATAAGTTCCCCCACCGCCCTGACCTTAATCAGCCGAGCACAACATGGCTCAAACACTGCTTTCTTGCCACCTGGAACAGCATGGCCAGCGGCACTTCGAAGGCAGTGTCGCCCAAACGTGACGGAAGAACCAGGCTGAATGCCAATACGAGGCTGTCTGCCCAGATGCGAGGAGACAGCTGGAGCTCCGTGTCGAAAATGAACCACTGGCCGAGATAGCTGCACTGGGCAGCAGCGCTGTGGAGGCATGCTTAGACCGATGACATTAGCACATTGTCACGGCCCGTGGACCGCCCCAGGACCCTGGTTCCATCATCCCCGACAAAGTGACAAAGAGCTGAAATGTTTCAGGGGGCCGTGGCAATGGACAGAAAGCACTCACAAACTCACGCGTCATAAATTATAACGACTTCCTTTGGTAGAAAAAGAGGTAACTATGCTCTGTATGGCCACCAGGTATCCACATTAGAGCCTGCTGATTGTCCCATCAGTGCTGCTACATTATCAGCTCTCATTTGAATAATGAAATTCCTCTCAGAAATGTCAGTCTTGTGAAGTACCATGGAGGTGTGGAGGGCTCTTAATGGTTACTTTCTGATGTTCCCATAAGTTTGACACCACATTGCAGGTGTCAGTTGCATTATGGTTGTTGAGATTTTTCCTGTCACTCCAAACCCCTGTCATCATTACCTGATATTAAGGTAGAATCTGTTTGTTGTTCCATGGGCTGATTTTGTGCCTATAAGTCCTAATCAAGACTAGCTGTGTGATTTGGAGTACACAGCAATGGGAGACAGTACTGCACCCCCCCCCCAGTGGGGTGCGGTTGGTTTAAGTCATCCAGGGTTCCTCCCATTAGTGACTCCCTCCCAATGCTGCTGGCAGTGGGTTATCACTGACCACACATGTTTCTGCTGAGGGACACGCCTCCCCTGTGACCAGCAGTAGCTTGATCCTGACAAAAAGAGTAACTGACTGGTTTGTGATTATGTATGAATATATGAGAATGCTTGTGAATGTATGTGTATATATGTATGTGCTGTGTATATGTATATGTTTTTGTATGTGTGTGTGTGTGTGTGTGTGTGTGTGAGAGAGAGACAGATGATGATACAGACAGAATTGCTTGTGTGTGCATTGTATGTGAGCATATATGTGTGTGTGTGTGTGTGTGTGCTTGGGGGAGGGTTGCCAGGTGTTTCTGAGCTATATTTAGCTCCCTCATTAACCCACGGAGGGCGTTACAGATGTGATGGGCAGGGCTCTGAGAGCAGACGGCTCTGCCTGGGTAGTGGGGATGAGATACTCGTTAAAGCCTCTCGTTATCTCGGCTGCAGCTTCTTGTGACAGCTCTGCTTCCCCTCACCCCCCCCCCACACACACACACACACACACACACACACACACTTCCCTCCCGCTAGCCCAACCTCAACCCTGCTGCTAGGAGAATATTTTTAGTTTCAGATTCAAGCTGCGAGGTCGGCCCTCCAGCATCAAAGTGCTTGTCGGTGATGATAATGAGCTATGGACGGGAGGAACAGCCCAGAGCTGTGATGTGGCACAGGAGAGCACAGGGTTGCTCAAAACACCTGTGTTTCACAAAGGCTTGCTTCCATTTCGGAGCCATGGCAGAAATCATTCATCAAAGACACTGAGAGACACACACACAAACACACAATTACACACAGGCATGCACACAAAATAGAATGAGAGAGATTAGCAACAGTGGTTTTAGGACTATGTGCTGTCACATTTATGGGGAGATTTACATATGAATGTTTGTGAAAGAGATTGCCTACTCTATAAAACAGCCTCTTTAATTAGATTCAAAATATTAATTATCTTACATTTTAATGTCTAATTAAAGATGTTCTTTGCACTGAAAATGAGAGGGAGAGGATCACATTTAGAATATGAATAAATGATCTTTGAAACCTTTGATCAAAACACAAATGCTGGGAAAATAGTTCTGGGCGCCAGACAAAATGCATTTACTTTAACATGCTTTTCCCCCACACATTTGTTTTTTTTTTTTTAGAAAATCCCTTTTGGGCTGGTAGCTGGCTCACGGATGGGACCATGCCACCGCCAATCAGCTGGCAGTCCTGTAGGGTGATGCGTCACATGGCGTGGCTGGGCTGTTGTGTCACCCACAGTGGGAGGGATTCTGTCAGTGGGGATACCTGTGCATTAGTGTGTCTGCTCAGATGGAACAAAACCCTGCAGGCACACGGGCCCTTTGCTAACTAGATTAGCCACCCCTGCTTTAGACACGCAACCATCTAATATTTTATTAATCTCACGCTTCTAATAGTAGCTCAGCAAGCATTGCAATTGTAATGTCTTGGTAAAATAAAAGCATACTGTATACCTGCATTCACTGTTCCCTATGTAAGTCCTAATAAAAGCATAATTACCTTCATTACATATCATATTCATATTAGCTATAGTCCTTGCTCTGCCTTTTTTCTCTCTCTGTCCTCAATCTGAGTATGTATACAAATATTTCACTCCCCTGTATGTATTTGTGTGTGATTATTGCCATTAATAGTCAAGCATAATTTAAACATGAAACAGTAACTGAATTATTCGGCATTAGGCAATATCATCAGTAATTTTGTCCACTAGGGGGCACCATCACAAGCATTTTATTAGCAGGTTCAAAAGAATTGTGTCAGGTGAACTTGACTCAAACTAGGCACTAAAATTATCAGGGGTGTTTAAAGATAAGCAGCCATTGATTGAGAGGTTATTTAGTATGACGCTTAAGATTATAACAGGCATTACTCTGCAATGTTTCACAACATTACTAACAGGGTTAAATAACCAATGGGGGGTGAGAATGCAGGTGAGCATTTCCACTCCCTCCCATAAACTGTAAAAGCAGCTGGGCTCAAAGACAGCATTGCATCCTTCAGAAGCGGAGGATGAGCCTAGCTCCAGGAAACAGGCGGCAAGGATGGTGTGATTTATGGAGTCATTCCCTGAGAGATGATGTAAACACACAGGAGTGAGAAAGGAGGGGAGAGGAAAGGGCGTTTCTTTGTTTGAGCGCCGCTGCCAGTCTCTGGGAACAGACTGCCATTGTTTCTCTTGGCAGTATGTGAACCCCAGCAAAGCCGCTAATCCTGAGTGGCATGGTGCCGCGGGCATGATGGAGCTGGACATCGGTGACACACCACATGGACCCCATAGGCCCCTGGACAACAACTACATTTTAGCTAAAGGCACCAGATCAAATGACTCTGGGCTCTTACAGAATATTTGTCTTAACTCCCTAATCAATTGTTGTTTTTCTACATGTTATTGTATTAAGATTAAGAATTGCATTATTTGATTGCTAAGTATATGTATTATGCAATAACCTGATTATTAATTGATGACAGCACCCAGGGAATGTCATTTTGACAGTTTCAGGAATGAAAAACTGAGCCCTGGTCATTTTTTTCTGTACCAAACAAGAGGCAGTTTCTGTTTTCCTGTATTTAGTCTAAAGCTGTTCCCGACT
Source organism: Albula goreensis (assembly GCA_022829145.1). Lineage (NCBI taxonomy): Eukaryota > Metazoa > Chordata > Actinopteri > Albuliformes > Albulidae > Albula > Albula goreensis. The sequence goes on along the minus strand of CM040761.1, from coordinate 15,428,695 downwards.
GGACTGCCAAGCCACAAACTGCAGAAACAACAAAAGCACTTCAGCGCACAAAGACTGGATTAAGCTGCACTGTAATTAGTTTATTTATCAAGAACAAACCTCATCCAATGCCATTCACTTTGCTATCGTCTGACAGATGATCCATTATGTACAATTAGACATTTTTCTGAACCCGTTCAGCCTGAAGGCCTTTTTAAGTGATAACATGGGTCTTCCCCACTTGGGACAACATCATCCAACTTTTTTGACAACAATCCCAAAAGGAAGCATGCATCACATTAGCTTGTTCAGCTAATATCTCCGATCTTTTTTTGAATGTTTGAACGTATGGTGGAACATGGCCAGTGCTGAGCTCGAGACACTAGCCAAAAGACCTGCTTAGTGACAACTCATAGACAGCTAATGCTTTTTTCTCCATTTGAATGGATTCTTTTATTCCCTGAAATGCAATTAATTAATTGTCAATCAAGTCATATTAGATGGTTTCTCATGCTCTATTTTAATGAGCAGATTAAGAATCCAAATTGATTCTGTGGTCAGAGTTTTCAGTGTGGAAAAAAGCAAGCTTTAATTTCATCTGGGCAAATTCACTTAATCATTCATGTCTCTACTCTCCTACAGAGCTCCCACATTCTTCCCCTTCCATTTCCCTCTCCCCCTCCATTTTGTCCATCCTCCCCTCTAGCCTGGAGACAGACCTTGTATTTCCCTTCCATTCTTGTATTACCTACCTGGCAGTCTGCCCCTCCCAAGCAAAGATTAAAATGCCAGGTCACAGTGTGGTTAATATTGATTTGTAATGCCTGCATATCAAAGACCATCCTATCAAATTGGCCTATACGTCAATATTGTCTTTCCCTCACTCAAAGTACTATATGGATAAGAGTGTCTGCGAAATGCCTATAATTTAATGTAAAGCAATTCCCATTTACGTCACTTAAGGATGAAATACAAATGTAGCCAGTGACCTATCTTAAATTTGGGCAAATCATGTGTACCCAGAGAGCTTATTTAGAAGGCCCTCCTACCCAAATACCCTGAATTTGCTGGTCATGAAGCAAGATTTAGCAGGTTGCATTGGGTGTGGATAGTTTTCCTTGAGCTGCAGCAGAGATGCAGGATGTGTGATGTCAGCAGAGGTTACAGGATCATTCCTTGTGGCCTCCGATGTTAACAGCCCATTCCAGGGACACTTCAGTTAAATATTTCCCTTTAAATATTCAGTGATCGGCCCACCCGGAGTGCACGTGCTGATGAACAAGAAGCCACTGCACTGATTAGATGGGGAGATGAATGAGTAAGAATATTGGTTTCCTCAGCAATAATCAAGCTCTTGTGGGAAGGGGGGGATGGGGGTGGGGAAATGGGTTAGGTTAGAGGAGGGATAGCTTCCCTGAACAACACATGCATTGAATTATTACATGACTTGCTTTTGCTGAAAGCAAATTTAGAACTAGGCTGTATTTGATAGCAGTGTCTCAGGTTAAACATTTTCCTTATGGGACAATAGCCCACCTGGGAGTTGACTGTGTAGGGGCAAGCAGCCTTCTGGTGAATGGGATTTCTGCCTGCTAGCAGATGGCTAAAAGTGTGTTTCCACTACCTTGAACACCAGACTGATATAAAACTTTGGCCTACTTCAAGCCAGGCTTACACCTCTCCAATATGCTGAGACTGAGGTGCTTTTTGTGTGAGTTTGCTCATTGCTTTTCAATTAATTGCTTCAACTGTTTTAAGGCAGGTCTGAGGTGAAGGAATCAGTTCAAGCTGAAAATACTTCTACAAACTTCCCTCTGAGAATCTGACCAATGTCAAAACTAATGCATCCCCTGTGTACTAACTGACATACAGCATACGCTGTTCTCAGATGGTAAGGTGAGAGTGTCTTGATTAGATCCTCTGAGTTTCTGACACTACCCTGTTTAGTGGTCTGAGTGGGAGTAACTGAGCTGTGGATAGTCTGCCTTCTGCACAGACAGTTTTTCTATGTTTTACACTGTTTAATGGAAATGTAGAAGAATCCCCTGTTTTTATAAAGGTCACTCACTGCATCTGTTTGCTTTGAGCCAGTTCTGCCACTTTCCAAGCTGCATATATCTCTGCAATTGAGATTGTTCTACATCCAGCTAAATCAATTTTTTTTGGGTGACATTTACATTCTCATTTATCGCTCTGCATTTATATGAGATTGCAAAGGTTGTGGTAAAGCATGTAACTCACTCAGTTTTGCAGTTTAATGAAGTAGGTAGATGTTTCACATTCAAGAAACAAATACTCATGTCTTCTATTCTAAAAAAAGTAAATGCACAATACATTGAACAACAGAATTTATGATAACAAAGGAATTGAAGCTAATGTTAATGTTTTGGTTCGTTATTTTTTTTACTTCAATATTTGGTGTTGTCACTGGAATAAAGAAAGTAATACTTTGAATTAACGTTTGGAGCAATGGACATAGTGGTGTTACAGATTGACATGCCTTTAAGCGCCTAAATTACTAAATGAGGACTCCTCAAGAAAAGTTAAGCTAAGATGAAAGCCAAGGTTCTTCAGGAAAAGTAGGTGCCTCTCAACATTCCTCTTTTCCTCCACTACTACCTCGTCTCTTCTGTGACCCAGAAACCAATTTCAGTGTCCTCACACTACCTACTGTCCCAATATTGGGGGAGATGAATGACACTGTGTAGAACACCCCATGTCTCCTCTGTAGTCCTTTCACATTTCTAAGTGATGTCATCCTGTTAATCCCAAGGCAAAATAAAGAGCCATCCTATGGAATATGTACCATAAAATCATTCAAAAACATGGCAAAGGATTTATCTGCAAGTATATGTGCCAGTACGTTATACCGTAGCTGGTTAAGTGACAACATAATGGGCAAACATTTCACTTTGCTTTTTCAAGCGTGCCCACGTAAACAGCCGTAATCAAATTGCCAAAAGATAATTAGCTGTTGTAAAACTGTTTATTATGTAGCTGTAGGTTTATTTATTTACTTGTACATATGTTTTGCTCAGACGGTGACTCCAAACTGCACAGTAGGTAGATACAATGTAGGTGTAATTGCCATTCATATTTCTGGAATAAAATGGGCTGTCCATGTATAGGACATGTGGCTGGTTTTTATGCTTGGCATCAGTCAAAATTGCGATAGTGCTACTTCATTAATCGTCAACACTGAATTTTCTGAAAAAAAAAAAAAAAAAAAAAAAAAAAAAAAAACATGTCTTCTCCCTTCCTTGTCTTCTCCCTTCCTCTTTCCCAGATACTGTTGGGTAGGAATTGATTGGTAGAGGGGGAGTGAAGGAAGGGAGGTGAGAAGTTAAATATTTTGGGACACACCCAGTGTTCACAACATTCTCATGTTCCTACATGTGCCGGAGATACAGTGAGGAGGGCATGTTAGAGCACCACAAGCTTTTGCCCTAAAGCTTACAGGCCCCACTTCACTGGAATCCAAATGAATGAATGGATCCTTGGTAAAAGTGTTACTGAGATTTTTATCAGAGAGAGGAAGCTCCAGATTCCATTCATCTGCTACCTACTAGGATGGTGGAAAAGAACACATTCCTCTGACTCTGGTGAAAAAATGTAACCCAAGGCAATTTTAAAGGTCTGTTTTGGACAGATGGAGTTTCTGTCTCAAAAAAATATTCAGTGATTGATCTAACACTCTTTTTCATCAGATGGTCATTAGTACATCAGATGAACTAAGCTGCAGGCTTTGGGTAGATATGTGATATACTGCCACTTCTCATGCAAGCATAATCCGTTTATTTTGTGGGCTGAGTAACAGCTGTGTTAAGCCAGAACCAAAACAGTGTGCAACAGAAGCACACTCATAATGACAGAGAACCTGTTTTTGATTGGCTTGCAATATGACAAAAACATGACACTTTAAAAAAGGATAGTCTTTTACATTAATTGCTCATTCACTTGAGACCCAGTGATATGGTAGCTGGCTGTGAACAGTTCTTCAATTCATTTTAGTTAAATAGAATAATTTGTAGGTTATGATCCAAATTGATTCTTTAAAATTAGCCAGAATTGGACATATTCTGTATAAAATACCCCAGGCCCTCCTTTGTAGAAAAGGTAGAAACCTTTAAAGCATGTAGTCGAGAGTAATGGAAAAATGCACCTAGCCTATATGTTGTGGCTTGTATCCTAATGAGGGCTGCCCGAGCTGCTTCGTATAGGTCAAGTGTATTTTTTATTACTCTCGGCTGACTGTGTTAAAGTGTTTTACTTTTTCCACGAAAGAGCTACTTGAACATTTTTTTTTAAGCATTTCACCCTTTTCATGAACAAACATTCTACAGCTGTGCTTATTTTAGTAAACTGACTGATTTTCAAGCAAATGCCTCATTATTCCAAATTCTGTATTTGTACTCTTACTGTTGATTCTGCAATGCTACCAAAATAAAATGTCTTTTCTCATTTATTCTGTCAACGTGAGGTACAGAAAACATATTGTCAAATCAGACTTTAACATGGAATCATCAGCTGATGGCTACAGGTTCGGGAGCATCATCTGTTTGGATACAGAATCCTGGCACTGTCCCACCATTCAACACACACACCCACCCCAGGCTCCACATAAAGGGGTTGCTGAAGCCATGGGGCCCTGGTATGCACAATGTGCAGAGTATTCCTCAGTAGATCAGCCACTTCTGAGGCAAAAGGGCATGATGGGAAAAATCTATTCTGAGGCCGTATCAGCACTGTAAGCACAAGCCCACAGCTGGTGTGGTTTAACCCTGAACATGTGCCCTTGGGCGGCATACCCAGTGAGTGCGCATATACTAGCAGCCCTGGGTAAGACAACCCAATACACACAGGAGCTGTAAACGACTTCAGTGGCACATGGCAACAGACCCCCAGGGGGCGGCGCGTCTGAGCGCATGTGGCCGTCCCAGCGGGTTTGGTTCGGGCTGCTTAATGACACACACACGGCCCCCTGGGAGGCTGACTTGCTCAGAGATTGCCCAGCTGTTGGGAGGAGGGGATCCGCCAGCACGCCTGTTTACTCCGCTGATGCGTCTTAATTACTGCGGCAGCTCAGAGCCACAAAGAGCACAGTATCTGCAGGAGCCACCCATGCCTTAATGTTGCTGTCAGGGGTGTTGAATGGCAGTAAGATGTTTAATTTCGAGTGCTGTATCTGGTATCCCTCTGACTCTAAATATGCAGGCCAAAATGAACTGGGCATTTAGAAGTGTAATCCTCAGTAGGCCCACACGCCAACAGGGCACTCTTTGACTGAATGACGTGTGATTCACTCCAGTGCCCATGGTTTATAGAACGCCTTTCCTCAATGGAAATCAAAATTGTTCCAGGAAACTCGACTGGGTCTGTACTTTAATACCACACTCTCTCTCTTTCACTCTCTCTCAATCTCTCATCCAGGCATCTTGCCAAGCCTGTCCTAGAAGCTGATAGGAGGCAGAGGAAGATAAAGGTCTGCAAAGTGGCTTTTAAATATGATTCAGATGAAGGCTGTCACAGAAAATCGACAGAGAAAGCGGAAGAGGCCTGGAACTGCCAGGAAGCCTGAGGCTAGAGTGAGTAAGAACCCCACCAACACACAGGTGGGCACAGGGAGGGGATCCACCTACACTCCCTCTGAATGATTGCAAGTGCACTTGCATGTGAGGAGTGCACTATGCAGTTTGCTGTCATGATGAATTTAAGTTCTCCACTGCACAGTGGAAAAATTATGAACAGCCATTGGCTTCCCTTCTGCATGCCCATTGGCTAGAGCTGGCTCTGTTCACCATGCCTATTGGTCAGAGCTAGTATCCGGTATCCAAGTGGGAGGGGAGACTGCCCCAAAGGGCCGGTCTATTCCTCCTCTCTGTGGGAGCTGGCCCACTCAGAGAAGGGGAGGATTGACAGGTGAGCTCTTGATTTGGCAGAGCACAGGATTATGAATTCCTAACCTACTTAAAAAAAGCACTCACTCACACCAAGATCCATTTAGAACAGCAAAGCCACAAATACTGCCCAACAGAAGCTGCCGCTTTTTTGGTCAAATACTGAAGCTTAAATAATCAAGATTGTACTTACAACGAAAACACACAATGAAAGCTGCATTGATACCACTGCTACAATGCATATTCTCACTTTGCTTTGCTTTTATGTGGCTAATTAAGCCTAATCAATTGATGTAGTAATATGTACACATACAAACGCACACACACACACACTGTGTCAGGGCTTTTGGGAGTGTTTTATTGCAGGTTTTTCAAACTTTTTACAGTTCAGTTTACTTTGTATCAAGAGCAAAAAAAAACCTACTACAGTAAGGAAAACAATGTTGTCCGTGTCTGGAGGTCTAAATCATACTTTCATCACAGCAAGTGCAACTGGCAACATTTCATAGGTTGTGACAGATGACAATATTTTAGCAAAAACCATAACTTTCTTTGCATGACAGATGGGAGTCACTCAAGCATCTCCGGTAAATGAAACATGCAGAGATGGCCGATGAGTCAGAACATTGTCCATCTCCCAATACAAAAAAAAAAAAAACATATTTTACATATATTATACCAGACTCGATTCGGACCGAACTGAGGGTTTATTTTATATTACACTCTTAAAAACATGTATAAAATTTGTCCTGCTCCAGAACAAAGGCACACAATCTCTTGGTTCACGATCTCAGTTTTTGTGTCAAGCATTCTCTATATAAAAACACATCCAGAAGTTACTGAGGTTAAAATTTCCGAGCAGCAAGACAACCATGCAAATAGACTGTGACGCAGGCGGGATGCTTCAGTAGTAGGTTTCGCGTTCCACCCAACCTGTAGCAGATAGAAAAATAAAGGAGGTTTGAACCAAGACACAGCTCGGTCAGGTAGACTCCCACAAACACCTAGTCTATGAAGACATCACATTCCTACAGCACTCCACTAAGTAGAAATCTAAGATGAAGTGAGATGCACCTTGAGTCTTTTTTGGAGAGCACAGACATAGCAGTCAGTGACGTACGTTCAGCAAGCCATAACTGAAGCTGTGGCTATAGTGTCTCAAAGTGAGATCCTACATTCTCAAAATAGAATAGAGTGTGAAAACTCTGAGTGACATCCTGCTTTTACTAAATTATTTAGACATAAAAGTACTTTATCTTGAAAGCTATGAAAATGATATTAGTTTCACATGAAAGCGGTAGTGAGAGCAAGATTTTTTATTTTGTAATGTGACTACAGGGGACAACTGACTTTTAACACAATTGACTGATACAACTGTTACCTCCTTATATAACATGATAAACAACATCACTTTAGAATGTTACAATTCAATCTCCAGTTAGTTTTTTGTATTAATGTTCTGAAAGAAATTGATGCAGGTAGTCAGGTTTATTAGCAAATGTGGGTTTAGAAATTCCAATTTATCTATGAGAGAAATGATAAATTAGGTCTTTGACATTTTAAGTTTTGAATTTGAAAGCAAACCATAATCAACTGTATTTGTTTTCAGCAGAGCAAAAGTATAAATCTACTGCATGATCTATGAATCTGTCACTGGCTGCATGAAATGTCCAGTAATGCTGACAAAATATAATTGTATGACTAGCCTCATTTTCAATTAATGCTGTATCTGAAAAATACAGTGATTTATATGTTTATGTAAGTTTGTGGTATTTCACATGTCATAAAAATAAATTGAGATCTCTTGTAGGAGATTATCTTACTCCTAGTAGTATGTTTAGGAAGCCTGATAACTCACTCCCACATTCTCCTCTCACATTTGCTTTCAGAGGGACTCCAAAGTATAGTTCTGAGAGGCCTGATAAGTAACAGCCCTGATCTGATCTTACCTCCAGGGCTGCGTCGGATGATGAGTTTTCTGATTTCATCATAGATGAAGATGAGGAGCGAGTAGGGGAAAGCGCAGAACCACCAGTTAGGTCTGTGGAGGCGGGACAGGGAAAAAAAAAAACTTCAGTCAAGAACGAATGCAATGCACCGCTAAGCAAAACAAATATTTCCAGGTCCTGAAGGCAGTGTTTACTCAGGCAGATCAGAGCGTCAGATTGAAGTGTCTCCCTCAGGTAAGGCATGGCAGGTGAACTCACTTGAGAGGGTACATCCTGAGGGCGATGTCCATTCCTGGGCAGTAGGACAGGAAAGCCGCCAGGGCTGTTTCCTCAAACAGTCCAAAGATGAGGATTTTGTTCCTGAGGTAGACAGAAGACACAAAATGATTTGAGGTCACCAGACATTCATTGCAACATCCTGTTCATCGTTGGTCAACTTCTTCTCCCCTTGCCCCCAGGACCACAGCCAGCTGTACTTACTTCATGCCCTGTTGGAAGACAGAGTTTCGTCGGGTCTTGCAGATGATCAAGTCAGCCCACTGCACAACCACAATGCTGACGAAGAAGGCAGTGTGGCAAGTAAACTCCACAATCTTCCTTTGTTCATAGGTCTGTGAAAGAGAGGTGAAAACTTCAGTTTTTCCTCATCAGGCCTACATCACACTCCCATCAGCTCTCATCAGGCCTCTAACTCAGACAGTTCCAGTGAAGCACACCAAAAATGTATACTGGACATACTGCACTCAAAAATGAAAATATCATATATGCCAAGGTAAAAGAGTCCTGATTGGCAGTCTTATCAGAGTGTTTATAAAACAGTGTAGTTAAATATGACATAAACAATGACCTTGACAAAGAAATATATGAATCAATGGCAATGTAAATCTAAATATCTACTCAGTAAGTGGATACTGACCCACTGCTGGCCATAGCTGTCCTCCAGGTCGTTGACGTACTTGTTGTCCCAGTTCACACGGATTCCCAGCAGTTTGGATGGCAAGAAACCGTTTTCAGCGAGGATGACGAAGTAGGTGAAGAATCCAGCCAGTGCCTGAATCATCCCTGAGCAGGAACAGACAGAGAGGCTTAGAATCCTTCTGCACTAATATTCCAAAGCCCTTATCTTCATCTTCTGGGCCTCAAATTCTCAGGCTTACGTCAAGCACAGTAGAGAAGGTCCATGTGTTTGCCAGGAACATCTTAATGTACACACTCAGGTGTCGGAACAACTCAGTGTCTCTTTGTGGAGGTTGCTGTCATGAACCCCATGCCTCGCTCCTAGCTTGGTCAATATCAGGCTCAAGCTCTCAAAACCCTTAGAGCCACTCCATTGATAGCTCCAGAGTCCTTCCACCCTGCCACAATGCTTCTCCAACACCAGACCTAGTTCCTTATCACCAGGGACTCTATTTGGGGTACAGGGTCTACTGCCAAACACCCAATAAGGAAACTGTGCTGCCATCAAGAACCTTCCAAAGAGGAATCAGGCCAAATGTTTCTAGTACATTAACCCTGAGAGTTGACTGTAGCATGAGTCAGATAGGCAGTGTGGTGTATTGACTGAAAGAGAATTTTATGACCTTAGGGCTATCAATTTAAATTCCAAGTGGGACATTGCCATTGTTCCTTTGTTCATGTTCAGTATCCTAAATTGGTTTTCATACACAGTGATACACATGGGTAATTCATCAAAATATAAGATGTGCTAGTTGGCCTAGTTGACAGTGTCTACAAAACATTTTACTGTGAAATAAATGTGTGCTTCTGGCAAACTCTTACCAATCTGACCATAAGCAATACTGATTAGCCTCTCATTCACAAGCTTGTCAGTTTTGGGATTTCTGGGTTGTCTCTTCATGATGTCGCTCTCAGCAGCTTCATAAGCCAGGGAGATGGCAGGAACCTGGCAGATTACAAGAGAAGTCCAGTGTTATGGAACAAAGTCGTATTATAGTTTGAGTGAATGAAAGACATCTCAGATAGAACGGTCTGCACTCCTACCATGTCAGTGCCCAAGTCAATACAGAGGATGGTGACTGTGCCCAGAGGTAGGGGGATGTTGGCGATGATGAAGAGGAGGAAGGGGGTAATTTCAGGAATGTTGCTGGTCAGGGTATAAGCGATGGATTTCTTCAGATTATCAAAGATCAGACGGCCTGGAGAGAACAAAAGCAGTATTTAATGGGGGTCCACAATTAAGCCAGTGGTAACAGAGCTCTGGCAGAACTGGTGTTGAAATTAAATTATGGAATGAAAAGCCCGCGGTATACCACTTTACCTTCTTCCACTCCTGTCACAATTGAGGCAAAGTTGTCATCCAGAAGGATCATGTCAGCTGCCTGCTTGGAGACGTCTGACCCAGCGATGCCCATAGCAACACCAATGTCTGCCTTCTTCAGAGCGGGGGAGTCGTTGACACCATCACCTGTCACAGCCACGATGGCACCCTAAGGTTGAAGACATACAGGGGCCTGTCACATCTCTCCTGCAGTTAGATCAGACTACTGCAACACAGCCCATATGCGCTTTGTGATTTTAAATACTACTGACTACTGATGACTGCAAATTTGTTAAACACTGAACACTCAAATTTAGCATTCATTAAGCAATTATTAGGAGAGAGCTGTGTGCATTCCTGTCAGGTTTGACAGATAGGGATGTGGGTTTGTGATCTATGTAGGTTTCAGGTTTTGGGTTTAGGGTGCTGTTTGGGTACCTGTCTCTGACAGCCCTCTACGATGATCAGCTTCTGTTGGGGTGAGGTTCTGGCGAACACTATCTCAGTGTGGTACTTCAGAACATCATCCAGCTGCTCTGCGGTCAGATCCTTCAGGTCTCCACCATGGACCACACAGGCCTTAGCATCTCTGCAGACATAAATTCAAGTAAACATAAATACTCTCTTCAAGACCAACACTGTTCATCAAGGTAATCAAGTGATCAACTGCTTTCAGCCTAAAATTAGTTTCAGATTCAACATATTCTTCAGTTCCATCACCCTTCCCAGATTAGGACATTTGGAGCGTTCCTCATTCTACCAGCTATAGAGACTTCCTGACTTCCTTAAAAAGAGATTTAATGAACCCTTGCACTCTGCTTAACTCAAAAGCTGTTCCAGTAACTTTCCACATTACCTGGGGTTGACTTCATGGATGGGAATGTTCAGACGAGCAGCAATGTCTTCAACAGTCTCGTTGCCCTCAGAGATGATACCCACACCCTTTGCAATGGCCTTGGCAGTGATTGGGTGGTCACCTGTGACCATGATAACCTGCAGTAAGGAAAGTGAACATTGAGTTTATGGTCTTGTTTCTTTAGTTTGACCCTGTAATTGATGACAGAGGGGATAACTTGATAGACGCACCTTAATTCCGGCACTCCTGCACTTGCCCACAGCGTCTGGCACGGCGGCACGGGGAGGGTCAATCATGGACATGAGGCCGACGAAGCACAGATTCTCAGTAGGGAAGTTCACCTCGTCTGTGTCAAATTGGAAATCCTCAGCAAACTGGTCATCAGGGAGTGCAAAATGGCAGAATCCTTCAAGATAGACAGAGGAAGATTGTCAAACTGAAGATTCACCAGTTGCTCCATAATTCAATACTGCAATTAATAAACCCCTATCTGACATGGAAAGAACATTTTTGAAAGGAAACCTCTCCTATTTCCAGGACGTAGAGACCTAAAATGAAAATTCTTCACAAAAAACATTTCCATCACTATGTATATCAGCAAGTGTCACCAAATATGAGCTTGCCCCATTGTATTATGGAGGCATGCCTTACCCAGCACTCTCTCTCCCAGGCCACCCAACTCCAGGTAGGCGTTCTGGAAGGCATCCTTCATCTCGTCGTCAAGGGGCTGCTCTTTGCCCTGGATCATGATGGTGGAGCAGCGATCCAGAATCCTCTCTGGGGCTCCCTTCATCACCAGGAGGTGCTTAGGCTCAGAGGAGGTGGGGTTCTTGTGGATGGAGAGCTATAAAAAAGGGAATAACCAAATAATGTTTCAGAAAAGTTTTTAAATTGCACTTCAACCTTTTACATTATGGGAGGGGAAAGTTGCTGTACATGTACCTGGTATTTGTTGGTGGAGTTGAAGGGGATCTCAGCAATCTTAGGGTATTGTTCTCTCATTTCCTTCACAGATCCACAGCACAGCTCAATACACTTCAGCAGGGCTGACTCAGAGGCATCACCTGCCACTTCTCTCTGTGAAGGAGAAAAGAGAAAGGAGCCATTGGTGACGGAGCTTTGGAAAAGCTTTACAAAAACTCTGCAGTGGCCAGCTACATTTGGGATGGGGTAAGCTGGTTCCATGCTAGTGTTTCTGGTGATGTACAAGAGACAGCTTGTAGACTCAAATCAACAGACTATCAGTCAATGAACCGACAACAACATCACATTTGAACCAGGCTAGCGCAGGCTCCGGAGGTTTTGCCAACACAGACAATTTACATTAATATGTGACAAATGTGTTTGCCAATATTAATTACATATATTAGAACAATAATGATTAAAAACAATTTCTGTCCCCCAATTACTCAGTACCTGCATTTCGCATCTTATGGATTTATTGATTTCGTCAGACTAAAGTAGGCAACTTAAAACTACACCGATGAAAAATAGATCTGCCATATGCCAGTATTTCAAGATTTCAAAGGAGAGAATCTTCAGAAAAATGACCCAAGCCTTCGAAAGTAGCAGTTTTCAACATCACAATAATCATGGAGCAGCTGCAGAATGAATTGGGTGAGCCTACAGATGTAAAAAGAGCATACTGTCCTCCTCCAAGCAGCTACATCCTGTAATTATACAAAATAATGCCCAATAATCTGTGGCACCTTGTGGCACTGGAAGCTGTGACATCCCTAAACCTTTCCACCCACTAAACAATCCAAAAGTAGAAATCAAAGTTTGCAATTAAAGTTGTTGTAAACTTCACAGAACAAACCTTGAGGATGGGCACATTCTCCTGCTCGGCCAGGAAGACAGCACGGTTGCACAGGCCAGCGATACGCGCCAGGGCAGCCCAGGTGGCAGAGCTCCTGTCGAAAGAGGTCCCACTCTGGTTCTCAGTGGTGTCGGCCTCATGGATCTGGTTGTCAAACCACATGTGGGCCACAGTCATGCGGTTCTGGGTCAGGGTTCCAGTCTTGTCAGAGCAGATGGTGGAGGTGGAGCCCAGGGTCTCCACGGCCTCCAGATTCTTCACCAGGCAGTTCTTCTTGGCCATGCGCTTGGCAGTCAGGGTCAGACACACCTGGGAAAGGGGCAGAAAGGCAGACGAGATTATCCCAATGACAGAAATATAGAGACAGCTGGGAAGATTGCATGAACACAGCTCCTGGATACTAATTTTGTGGACTCATTTTGGCAATGTAATCATAGCACATGCTCATGCTTGAATCTCCATTCACTTCTAACTACTAATTCTAAAGAATCCTCTTCACTGAAGGATTGTGACAGCTGGCTGAAATGCTGTGCCATCAAAACCCTTGAAATGTAGGAACTGAAAGAAAATTCAGTGACATCAGATCCGTTCAACAAAGAATGAAAGACATCTCAAACAAAACTGGCTGTTCTCAGAAATCAAAGATACATCCGAAAGACTACCTTCCCTATGCATTTTAATCATTCATTTAATCAACTTCAATACATTTCTTACGTACCGTGACAGTGGCCAGCAGACCCTCAGGCACATTGGCGACGATGATTCCGATGAGGAAGATGACAGCCTCCAGCCAGGTGTATCCCAAGATCAGAGAGAGGATAAAGAAGGTCACACCAAGGAAGACGGCCACACCTGTGATGATGTGGATGAAGTGCTCGATCTCGATGGAGATGGGAGTACGGCCTACTTCCAGGCCAGAAGCAAGAGTGGCAATACGTCCCATCACAGTGCGATCGCCAGTGTTGATCACAATACCGCGGGCAGTGCCTGGAAAGAGAAGAAACAGCACATAGGATCAGGAATATCTAAAAGAAAAAGTTATCGGAGACAAAAATCAATGCTGCAAGTACAGCTATGAGAGGCTAAATTTGAATGCTATTTGTATTTCTGATTGGGTCTGGACAAGGGCTGAGTAGCTTTGCTGTGTATAGTAAGCACAATACAAGGAGTATACCTTCAACACAGTTTGTGGAGAAGAAGGCAATGTTCCTGGTCTCCAGGGGATTTTCATTGGAAAAGTCGGGGGAACGGGTCTGTGGCTCAGATTCTCCAGTCAGGGAGGAGTTGTCCACCTGAGTGAGAGACAGTAGGGTCAGTCAGGGCATGACCGAACATTGGGGAGCTCCTCCTGAGGGGCTGGGGATTTTTGGAGCAGAGGATGGGTGCCTCACCTTGCAGCCGTGAGCAGAGATAATACGCAGATCGGCCGGGATTCTGTCCCCTCCCTTCACTTCCACAAGATCTCCCACCACCACCTCCTCAGCGTTGATGCTCTTCTTCTCTCCGTCTCGGATCACCAGGGCTTGCTATCAAATGCAACAGACAACAGCAGGGTTCACTCAAAATTCACAACACAACACAATGTATGTTTGTGTAGCCTGCCTTCGCCTGATACAAGCTTGAAGGATAATTATTGTTTTCTTATTGAAGATTAATATTTGATTATTTTTTTACTTTATGATGCAAAGGTTGGGCCGATGAATTATGAGTATACAGAAGGGTAATCCCAAGAGAATGTCTGCAGATTGTTTCAAACAGCAGAAATGTCCCAACGAATTTGCAAAATTAAGAAGTCTTAAAATAGCACAAGGCTGTTTTCATCTGCTATGTCGCTACATAATTCAATGTAATTGAAAAAGTCCAAAGATCACACCTGAGGAACAAGGTTTTTGAAGGAGTCCATGATCTTGGAGCTCTTGGCTTCTTGGTAGTAGGAGAAGCAGCCAGTGATGATGACGACAGCAGAAAGCACAACACCCAGATACAGCTGCAGGAAAAATAGCGAAGATCCAAAACATCATAAAATGCAATCTTATCCTGTGTTGACAAAGTGCTGCTCATTGCATGAAGTGGCACATGTGCTCTTACGTTATCATTGGCCGGCTCATCCTCCATGGCAGCCTGAATACCGTAGGCCAGGAAGCAGAGGAGGGCTCCCGTCCAGAGCAGCATGGAGAAGCCGCCGAACATCTGCTTGCAGAACTTGACCCATTCAGGGGTGGTGGGGGGAGGGGTCAGGGCGTTTGGACCATCCCGAGCCAGGATCTCTGCAGCACGAGCGGCTGTCAGGCCCTGGAGGAGAAAGGAGACGATTCTGTTATAACACACATAATATCATGCTTTTGAATGTAAAAGTAAAAGCACCTATTGGTGTGGGTCCCTCATGTCCCATCTCATCATTACGAGCCATGGCAAGTGGCCCACATTGGTGAGGCAACAATTGGTTTAATCCAAGTGAAATCATATCCCTCAAACCACACAGGCAGAGAATGATGCTGCATCTGAAATGTTGAGGCAAAGCTGGACATCACATGAATCTGAGCAGATGCATGTGTATGCTTCCTCCTTCAGAGCCTGTGGTAGACAGTAACTCTGTGGTACTGAGAGAACAGTAGTTCAATTCAAGTGGGGAAAAAAGAGAATACCAGCCCCACAAATGGCTTCTACCATTTCTGTGCAACACCCACAACATTTCTGTTTAAACTTAATCATGAAATTTTCAATCTAAATCTATTGATACTTGTATTGAAGAAAGCGTGATGGATGAATTTATGCATATGTTAATTTAATACCATAGAATAAAATAAAGATTGAGGGAAGCATTTTTTCAGAGTGAGCAAATACATGCAAGTTTTTAAGACTTATGCAAAAACAAGCAAAAAAAAAAAGTCCAGTGAGCCGAAGAGAATCTAGGATCTTGCTGTTGCTAGGCAACAAGCGGTTGCTGTAAAAACAGGGCTGTCTCTTCGTATGAAAGAGTTGAAATCCTTGGGGCGAGTTTCTGTAGTGAATTATTCAGAGGTACTGAACTGCGCAGCTGTGTGCCAAACTTCACTCTAAAATCCTCACTGAGATCACCATATTATACAGAGTTAATGCGCCTGCATATAGCTGGTGATAATTGTGCACCATCCGGCAGATGACACGTTTTGGCCAAATTCCTCTTTCTCATTAATTACGCAATACATTTTTTGTCATTTCCTGGTTGGCAGCCAGAGCAGCATCAATTCAGTCAGACTGGCATTATCACAGAAATTCAACTCCATTCAGAACTGCACAGGATCAAACTGGAGCTCCGTTCACATAATGATAGGATCACAAAGTATCACCACATTCAGAAATGTCCTGGATCACTAAAACTGACCCTGTTCACACCTATACTAGGTCTAAGTGGCTCCATTCATCTCTCTTACAAATCACTAAGAGTCTTACAAAACTTTACTGTTCCACTGAGACGCACCCCAATTAGATTTATTCTAGATCAAGTAGGCTTCATTCAGCTCTGTACAGAATATATCTGTCTCCATGAAGATCTGAAATGAGTAACAAAGACTTTCCTTAAGCAGACTAATAATGGATCAGGTGCTTCATTCAGATCTGTAGAGGGTCTTAGCTCACCCTTGTCAGATCTGTGCCATACTTGCGGTTAAGCTCATCCAAGGTAAGCTTATGGTCGTCCTGTGGGAAAAAAGCGAGAAAAGGATATCTTCATGACAGTGTTTAACCATTAAAATGTAGTACACAGAAAAATGTAGAAATAAAAATAACAGCATTTATTTTTGTAGCAAAAAATGCTTATTTGACAGAAATCGTTTTGTATTTTTACATATATTTTCTTTAAGTAGCACAATGGTTAGAGGCTACTATTTATTAGAAGTTCAGAGTTCCATCCTCACCAGATCCACTTCTTTCTTCAGCTCATCCATATCCTTCTCCTTCTTTTTTGACTTTGGCTTCTTCCCCGCCTGCTCTGACGTGGCCGCCAGCTCATACTGGTCCCTTCCTTCCTACAGGGTGGACATGAACCAGGCCGTTATGTTACACCAGCAACAAACATTATCATTTATATTCTTAGTACAGGCCCTTATCCATGGCAACTGGCAGTGCTTGCCAGCACACCTTATTACATTTATACAAGCTGGATTTCAGCAGGGCACATTTCAACAGGAGTGATTTCAGGTTATCTTAAGCACCTTGCTCCAGGGTAAACCGTCACAACCCTGCATCCCCCAGGACACCAGTCCATTATGCCTCACTGCCATTGTATCTATGTTTTTCAAGCCTCGGAACATGTATACACTCTTCCAGCCCCGGTACCACTGGAGGAATAAGCTCAGAGGAGCATGACCTGAAGCTCTTAGTGAAAAATAAACAACCACCAGCCTGTTTTCACTGGAAAGTGATCTCACCCAACAGTATATCTGGTTTAAAGGAAATGTTTTCCGGTCTGTAATCAGTTGTGTGATCAGTACTCAAGTACATATATGTGAAGAAGGCACAAGGCCAGAAGGCTGATTCACCCCAGTAAGACCAGCACTAAATGCTCACCATTAATGGTAAAAGCTTGCCTGAAAGATCTCCATATTTTTCTTTTATTCAATCCTCATTCTGCTCTTCCCAGGGGAATTCAGACTGCAGGTCTAATTATTACATAATGTCTTAAATCTGCAACAACTTTACTGATTGTCTGAATGCGAGTGAAACTATGAACCGTTTAACCAAAAGATGTTCAGAAACGTGCTTACTGCAGTGGCGCATGTAGCATGAATCAGCACTTACTGAACCTCAGCAGGTAATCTCAAAGACTTATAGTCAGATTTATGGATACTAATAAACCAACTCTAAAAGTGTCTGTTGCCAGCAGCTCAAATCCATCAGAAGGCCCAGAGTCTGTAAACAGCTCACCTGAAAAAAACCAGTCTGAGACCAACAGATTGCCTGAACAACCCTGCCTAAGAAAGTAAACAGCTTTAATTAATTTCTTTATTTTTAGTTTTGACAGATGGCATATATTACAATGGGGAATATAAGACAGACCATCCCTGAATCAAGCAAATTACTTTTTGATAGAGGACTATTATTCACCCAGTTGTTTCCACTTTTGTATTTCCACCTCTCCATATGATCAGGTCAGAGTATAATCTCCTGCAGTCAGCAGACGTATAGAGAGGCATTGCAGTTTGAGATACCATCAATGCTGGAGCTTGTGAATAATTCCCTGGCAATAACAAAGTCTCCACACAGGCCATGTTTTTACTTCCCTGGTGCTATCTGAAGGCTGGCCATTTTTCTGAAAGCACGAGTGCTTTCAGGCATCGTCTAACACAGATACGAAACAGAGCGAGACTTAGACATACTTCAAGCACACGCTGCCACACATGATAAATAGGCTAAATATATCCTGCCACCACACTGCAGCTCAGGCGTCTCAGATTGGCGTGCAAGCAGCCATGGACTTGTGTACTCTGCTTTCAGCTTTGCCTGTAAAATGCTTGCGAGAGACAGTGGAACACTGTGGCCATAGAGCTTTTTCTCCCTTGTCCATCAGTCACACTGGCACTGTGGGAAAAACAATAGGCTGTGAATGGAACACCTATCTGTGTAGCCTTAATAGCACAGACCAGGCCCACACAGGTAACTCTGTACCCCTGGCACAATGGTGGGGAATAGCGATGACCAAAAGGTATAGAGGTGATCAAGCCTCTCCATGCATATTTAATGAACCCTTTTATTCCTGTGCCATTCACCATTGTCTGAATTTGGGTACAATACCGTTCTGTGCTGCAGGTGCAAACACAGATTACACCTGATAGGTGTTTTTAATGTGGATTTGGTTACAGAAGGACAGTCCCCAGAGTGAGATAGCCTAAACTAAAGCCGTTGACCTAAAGAGTACTTCTATTTCACAACCCTTGTGGAGATGACTGGTGCTATATCATAACACCCTGGACCTCAATTCATGGTGTAATACTAATTTAAAGAAATCTGTTATGACCACCTAATCTTTAAAATCTCAAATTCCTATCAGTGAAGTATCTTGTCAATTGCTGCAATATGCAGAATTTTACATTTTGAGGTATTTGACATTAGCCAAAGCGTTAGTAATACACATTGATACTAGACCCATAGTGTGTCATCTGCATGAACCCCAGTTAATCTGAGGAGGTCTTCAAGTGTCACATTTTCCTTCTTTTACTGTTTGACACATTGCCAGCGAACAAACAGTTTCTATGCAACTACACTGCAATTTAGTTAGGGTTTGTGCACATCAAGCAAGCTTGTTTACATAGCAGTTGAGCAAGTATGCAGCAGAACCTCTGTCTATTCTGACTAATCCCCATATTAATGTCTGTATGCCATCTGTACTTTACGGCTATTACTAAGTCACTCAATCAGCGAACACAACAACTCTTACAGCTGCTTAGTCAAAGCTAGTCCCTGGTTCCAGTTCTACAGAGGGAAAGGGTAAAATTCTCCAACCTGATGCCAGATAGGGGTGTAAACAGGTGTAATACTGAAAAATAAGTCATTACTTAAGATAGAGCAAGATTTCGCCCAAAAAATGTTGGGTCTTTTTTTAGTTTCCATTGCAGATACACAACTGCTCAATGAAGCATATCGGTCTCTCACACAGAGCCCCAGCCCTGTTGCCATGGTCACAAAGCCACACCTCTGGCTAAGTGAATGGAAGAGTCACGTGCTATTTCCAGACCGATTCTTTTTATTTGGATTGTTGGAATAAAACCCTGTTCAATACAAGCCTCAAAAATTATCGTCTTTTATAAAAGTCCACACTAAGAGCACATCAACAATAGGGCTTTATAGATGGCACTGTCATTCAAGAAAGGTTCTATACTCTCCTTTTATGGCTGAAACTAATCAATAACCAATAAACGCCTCTTCTGCATAGCGAACGCACGAGATTTTGCAAAAATGGATACACTTTGCAAACAGTAATACGTCACTTGATGTTAATACTTAATACTCGATATGTTTAAAGTCAAGATGTGATTTTAAGGAACAATAAACCCAATTAGCCCTTCAAAAAATTAAAAGAATTACGTTTCTTTCAGTGGCCACGTAAAGGTGGGGTGTGGGAAGAAAGACATTCATCTTTTATGTTTTGTTCAAAGCTAATGATCTCGAGCGACTGCGTCCCTGAGAGACAAAAGCTGTTGAGGAGAAAAAGCTGTAAATCTGTAAGAGGACAGTGGAATCCACAGCCTTGCCTGTCTGTTCTGAAGACCTAAAAGAACCGTGTTAACAATTTAAGTGCCAGTTAATCTTTGTGTTGTTAACGTGGAGAAATCTTCAAACACTACTGTACCTCATTTGACAGTGTTAATGAGCATGGGTTGATAAGCCTGCCAGACGTATCACCTAGCTTATTTATTTAACAGTACATTTGTGATTGTCTATAGGCCTATGTCTGGCAGACCTCCCTCCCGAGGCAGGCCGGCTTCTGGGAGCCATCCATTTGCCAAGCCTTAGAGCTTTGTCAAGGTTATGGGGTGTGTCGAAGAACATCGATTTAAAATGGTTTGCACATACAGCCATTGATAACCAACACTGTATATGAGTTTTTTTTTTTAACTTGATATATTTGTAAAAACATAGAGGTTTACTTAAACAGGCGCTTGAAAATTAAGATGTGGAATAGTTTAAATAGGCTAATTGCTAAAATCACTAATTTGTAGTTTATTGGGAGTTATGGAGAATTTAATTCAATATCTAGGAAGGCAGACATGGAGTCCTGCAAAAATCTTTGCCGTTCCTCCTTCTTCATTAAGGTCCCAATAGTCATATAGTGTACCGTGAAATGGGGGTTGAACAAGTTACAATGAAAGGAATAGTTTTCTCAGGAAAAAAATGCTGCATCAGCACTATGAATGAAACCATAAGGACCTATATTTGTGTGGAAAAAACTCCCAAGACAAGCTTTGCGACTCTCTAACTGTATAGCATCTGCAGAGCGCAGTAATGCCATTGGACGCAACAGCAACGCCCCGCACCTCCTGTCAGGTTGCGAAAATTGGGGAAAGCAACAAGCTAGGAACATTTAAACGATTCGGCATTGCAAAAACATTTTCATTTATTTACATTATTAATAGTTCAGATAACCCAATCTCATTGTATAGCAATATGCCTGAGTAGGATACAATCTTGTTGACGGTGTATGGGCTTGTTCCCACATTGCCAATACAGTGAAACCTTGTTTGTGAGACAATGCGCCTCTCATCTCTCCATCAATTTAAGCTTTGACTCGATTGTGCTGAGTAACTGTCAGCTACAAATGCGGCTACCGCAAGCCTCAACTTGTTTCCATTGAAACATACCTACAACACATCTCCCTTGCGCAAAATAAAACCAGCATTTCAAATATCTTCATACAGATGGGCTAATAGAGTCTAGACTCACACCTAACTTTAAATCGATTGAATTTCACGTAAAAGGTGCATTTAAGGTAATGGAAATCCAGGAAATGTATGCAAACCATTATTCTCTGAACACACAGTCCTCTCTGAATGAACACTCCACTCACTTTTGCCTAATCTGTGTTAGTTCTCCGAGAACTGCAGGCATTGCTACGTCAAGTCACAAGATCACTTTCGCTGTGAGCACCCGGCGACACGGGCCACGCTGCTATGTGGCCGTCTCGAAAGGAAATTAACTCGCTACGTTCCAGTAATCGCGTTGCTTCACTCTCTAAACTAAAGCAACCATCGCTTTACTATAGGTTTAGATAGGCAAAACGATTCTTCGAATCTGTTTGAACGCCTTTCCAACGACAGAAATCAGAATGTGAAGTTAAACCTCAAGGTAGCAAATTAAGATCTCTTTTTCGCAGTCATGCGGAAGTAAAGCATTCACGAACGTTAACCAATGGCATGCTTTTTGATGGTACCATTGCCATTCATCTATTTAGAACAGAATTTAACTAAAGGGGTTGAAATGTCCCCCCTTTAAGAACCACCTGTTTGGAAAGAAAATTGTAAACTTTGACTCAAACAGAACGTCAAGCACATCTGACAGGCGACAGCACGGAAATCGAGATAAAGCATCAACTTTTAATGGAGTAACAATAAAGGAAACGAGAGAAAATGATGTATACTTACTCCAAGTCCCATCTTTGTCGACTTTGTGTAACAGTCTTCTTAAATCCAAATTCTTAATAAAAACTAATAAAAAATATTTCCCTTTAAAATGTGTATTTTGGGTGCCCTCGGCTGTGCCCTGTCCACACGTGTCACTTCAACAGGACACGCACAGAACCTCCCTTGCAGTCAAACTGAGGATCAAATACTTATATACGGTATTGCTTCGCTCGTGACGTCTGCTCCTTTTGCCATGGTAACCATGAATAGGGGGTGGGGTCTTTGCTGTCGAATGGTTCATTACTAACGGTTCTTGAAATAAAGTACCATGCCTTTATTGTGTACCTGCATACTCTAATCAGCAAACACAGATATTTCAGTTGCAGTCAAGACGTTCGTGGCATGTAAAAACTGTCTAACACCAGTTTCACTCATGTTGCCAATATCACTCCAGTGTAGTGTTTTTAGTGATGTGCAATAAGTGTGATATCATATTTTCATCACATCCTTGCAGAATACAGGCATAATACTGTTTTATTTTTATGACCACCAGCATATTCATCATTGGACAGAGGCACATATTCTCAGGTGTGCTCACATGGAAAACAAACATAAGGGAAAAACAATGCGCCTCAAATCTCAAGTGGAAGCATCTCCACCATCTTGTGCCACTCCCAAACATTTGACCTTCACCAAATCAATGATAGGTCACATGAGGCAAGTCAGAGGTTTCCTCTTGAAAAATCAGTCATTCTGTACCACAGCATGTACACTTTAACTGCCATTTAAAGGCCTTGTTCTTTTCCAAATGAATGTAAGAGCCACCTGCATTATCATTACTGGTTATGTTGAAATTGTTCACTTTTACAGTATTGCTCATGTCTATTTGATGTCCTTTGTATCCAGCTTTGCCTCCGCTGCATCACTGAGGAGTAGTTAAGGAGTGAAGTGCACACTGTTGCCCACAGGATCCCAAGATCAGGACGACTTTATTAAGGAGTCAGACTGCATCGCTGCAGCTTCTTACATGAGACAGTCTCATTGCATCATTTGTTTGGAAAAGTTTGAAGGAACATTTTCTCTCTGCATGCACACAAACACAGTCACAATGATTCTGTTGCAGGAAACTCTTAATTCAAAACAACTGTTGGTGGTGCATAGTTAGTGTGTTGCAAGTGTGCAGTTTTAGGGAAAGAAATTCACACCCTTTCCTTTAAACTGTGCAGATTCAATGTGTTGCCATGGAAACACTCATGTAATAACCTCCGCCCAAAGCACAAAGGATTTTGCTGGTACTGCAATGTTTCTTACCTGAGCAGCGCCCTCTGTTGGCAGCTATATATTCCCTAGGGACCAATATAACTGCCCTGTCCTCCAAGCACATTCAGCCAATACAGACTAAATCTCAGGCTGTGTGCAGGCGGTGCACTGAAACACAGTGTCATGATCCCACTGCAGAGAAATCCGCATGAATTATTAAAACCACAGTTTTAAAGTGAGCTTTTCCCCCACAATGCTTTCACACTTACATGATAAATTACCTCACATGAGACTGGAAAAGGAAATACAGTGCAACAATCCTCATCTGAACAAAGAGACTTCAAAGATATCATGAGCACTAGATGTCTTACGATAATTATATTGATTTATTTCAAATTAATGCAAGAAACAATGAATATATTATGGTGGGTGGGCTGTGTCTAAAAATATCCCTAGGGATACCCCCAACAAACACACAGACCCTCCCTTAAACTGTAGACAATGGCTGAGGCAATGTTTGCTTTGAAAACGATGCTCTGTTTTCAGACTGCAGTGTGGGTGGGAAAATAATTGCAGTCACACCTGTCTGTGACAGACTCCCCCCATAAACAAACACACATTGGCATACACACACTTGCACACATTTATTTTTTCATAAAGGTCCCATATACAAGCAAACTCTCACTTAAATTTTTGAATTTAGCTGTCACTGAAGGTTTTGTTTGAGGTACAGCCATAGTCCTAACAAACATGCCAGTCTCACACAGTAACAGTAAAAATTTCTGCAGTGAAAACCAGCCCCTGCCCCCAACCCCACTTCCTGTCTCCCCACAACCAATGTAGACATTTTCCACAGAAGGGAGGGGTATTTTTAGAATCAAAAAAGATGTGTTGGTCACAATCAAAGGCACCAATCTTTGAATTTGCAACAAACTTATCAGACCAGATACACCAATAGATCTGCCCCTTCAACAATTACTATTGGAACTGCTAACACATTCACAAAACCAAAAACATTTCCAATACACACACAATGAAGTTAAATTGAAGTGGGTTATATAATTTTTTTACAGTGCTAGTGAAGACAAGAAGCAAGGAGTGCTACAGACCCCAGCAGTTTTCAGACTGAGCACAGTAACATTCACATGTCCTCATAATAATATGTAAGCATATTTAAATATTACAACCTAAAGTTAAGATTTAAATTCCAGTTTTAAGCCATTTATTTTATTTTATATCTTAAAGAATCATACAAATGGTTGTCAGTTTGGTAGTTCTTAAGCTTTCATATTCATTTTCCATTCTGAGAGAAATCACTTCATAATGAGCATGAGTTTTCAGGGACTTGTTCTTGCAGTGTAGAGAATGCATTCTGCCTGTATTGATCATTTGAATACTCACTTAACTACACTAAATGTGCAGGGTAGTCTCTGGTGGGTTTTGCAACATATGATAATTTGCTGCCAGATTTAATTACCTTTGAGGACATACTAGACGGCCTATTTTTTTACATTTCCAAAACCTCATGAGTAATGTTGTGTCTTAACCCGTATAAATGAACAACATTTCCTTGTGTTCTAGGCCATACATAAACAAAACTTTTGTCAATAGTATTTTCTAGGTCAGGCAAATTTCTGCTGTTCAGACTCTACTTTCTTATGTCTTTCTAGAAAAATGATCACTGATTATACCTGTTCCAAAACCTCCACATAAACAAGGCTGTTATATCGTGTAATTACACCAAACAACTGTAGTTTAGCGGTTTGTATCACATATGATGCTTTCTGCTTAGCTAACTGGTGAAAAGCGAAACCAAAATGTACGCATCCGTGTCAGAGCATGGTGACCACAGGTGAAAATAACAGGCAGCAGAAAAGGAAATCCCACCCAGTTTAGCTAAGGTGTTTTTTGTCAGGCCTATTTAGTTCTGGGTTAATCCTGTTTGTAATGAATCAAGTGCTACATCTGTTTCTTTTATTCAGATTGGAATCTGACTACTGCGTTGATTGAAAACAAAACCCCAAAACTGCAGGACTCAGCTACAGACAATACAACACAAAGAGAACCCATTCCCAGTGTAGTGAAGGGACCTCCAGCCTTTGGTCTGAAATGAATTATTTATTTGTTTGGTATGAATGTGCATTCTAATGGCATCTGGGGTGTGTGTCTGTAAGAGAGGTGGGCATTGGCAGTGTGGTTTCTTTGTCTCGCACTGAAAAGTCTGAGGGGTAGGGCAGGGTGGAGGGGAGGGGAGGGGAGGGGAGAGGAGGAGGAAGATGAGTGTCTAGGTCCTGGTTCGTGGTTATAGAGAGAACTACCCTACTTGTTTATTCAGTTTCAAGCACAAAATGTGATTTGACACAGTATCTTTTACATGTGATTCCTTGTTCCTCAGGCTTCACTCTGATTTTAGCACTCATGGAAAAAACAGTGATAGCTCCTTGCAGTCCCATACTCCTATTGTACCCCTTGACCCATTTGTGTTACGGTCAATCATTATAGTCCAGGTTGTATAGAAATTGAAACAGTTCACATATGCCCATAGAACGCATCATATTCTATATCACTCTGAAAGAGAGCGTCTGCTAAATAAATGTATGTAAAATAAATGTAAATGAAGACACTGAAGGGAAAGGCTACCAAGGGCCAGTTGTGCCAGAACTCTCCTAGTACAGAGCTCATATATTTACATACTGTCCATTTCTATAGCTAAATATTTACTGACGCAACAAAGTGAAATACCTTGTACAATGGTATTGTCCTACCTGTGGTTGAAACCTATAAGCTTTTGGCCGTAGTCCTCAAAGAGCTATGAATGTCATACTCATTTTTGTGCATATGAAAAGTCTTTCAAAGCAAAATTCACCTGGCTATGGTTGAATTAAATAGATTTAAAACTGAAATTGGCCTTTTTTCAACAACTAGCATGATCAAACATGATTATCGTATGATAGATGGCCAGTGTTTGAGCATTCTTGTCAGCCCTTTGATTTGTTAACAAACAAAACGTACATTAGCCTACTGATACACACATCATTATGACAACACCAGGCTCTGACTACATCATATTTACTGGGACCTAATTATTTAGCATATGAGCTTAACATGTCACTTAACCAAAGTAGGAGCCCTCTTTATAGCATCTGACAAACAATAGTGAAAAAGGTGGCTATATTTTCTTTTTGTGTGAATCAAGTCTATCAAATTCCAATGTTTATTTTAGTCTGTCATCCCCAAAGTCCCTTATCTGTGTCTGTCTGTCCCCATTGTTGGGGAGAGTAAAAGAGGTCATCCAATCTAGCACAAACAAGCCTACAGTAACAAGATAACAGTCAGCTCTCTCTCACTCAAGGATGCTGTCTGAATCCCAGTGCACATTTGTGCGTCACAGACGGGACAATGTGAGAACAGCAACACCATCACAGACCAAGTGCAGCCTGCCAGCATTCAGGGCTGCAAGTTGTGTTGTTAAGTCCAAAAACCAGGTCGCTGTCTCAAATCTAAGAAAGCCTGTTCTCCTGTAAGTGAGAACCAAGTCTTCTATGAAACAGAGATAGCAGTTTTGACATCATCAGTAACTTGTCTCTGTGTTCCCTGGTGTGACCCCTCCCCACCCCTCTGCCTGACACTGCTCTACTCCTACCAATAAAGAACCACCAGACACCAAATTCACACCCAGCAGACCAGTTTATTTTTCAATCACACTATTAAAAACGTGCATACAGTACCCAAGTGCTTGCAGGTAAAAATCTCCGAGCAGCAAGACAACCATGCAAAAGGACTGTGTGACACAGGCAGGATGCTTCAGTAGTAAGTCTCGCGTTCCACCCAACCTGAGGGGAGAACAAAGGAGGTTTCAGGAAACTCATTTTCTGACTTTGTTTTCAAATCCATGTTTTTTAGCTCATAACATTCAGGTAAGCTAATGTCTCATAATCATACTTTCCCAAAAAAAGGTGCATGAGAACACATAAGCATGGTTTTCCTCTTGTGTGAAGTGGGGGGCCCGTCTGCAGGTGTATCAGCAAAGCTAAAGGCCCATAGTATTTCAGCTTTAAGGGGAGTGATGTTCAGCAGATCCTATGAGAAATCTGCAGAGACCTGATCTCTGCAGGTCTCTGATTGAACTATGTGTGACTAGTCCCTACAGTACATGGGCTGATTGACATTTCTTTGATCTAAACACTAAGTGGATTGGCCAATTTGTCATCTACTCCAGTGGTACACGCATCAGCCAATGTAAGCACAGTGACCAAAGCCCTAGTGATCAGTAGCCATCCGGATGATGTGAGGATTAGTGGATTTGCAGGGAATCTAAGCAGTGTGCATGTTTTACCATCTGGATTCCGCCGCAGGATGAATCTTCGAGCCTCATCATACAGGAAGATGAGAAGTGAATAAGGGAAGGCGCAGAACCACCAAGAGGGTCTAGAGAGACAAACATTAAAAAAAAGATGAAGCAAACATTTCATTTCATAACAAACATGGTTCAGAGCGATGAGAAGGAGTGATGCAATGTTATTAAAAAATGTAATAAGGTCCCAGCTGCCTCATTCCAAAATGTCCAATCCTAACATCATTTTTTCCTGACTGCAATAGCTAAAACCTGGCAGGATCATTTCTGCATGGATCAAAAACCAATTTAACATTTTCAAAATACTGTGTATATAATTAGGCCCACATCGCACTTATAGAACAAAGAAATGTTGTACTGTAACTCACCAGACACATACTGTATATAGAAAAACATGTATGAAGAGATTGCATTTTATCCAGCACCACAAAGTAAAATGCATATTTCCAGCTCCTGAGAGCGCAGTCAGGCAGGTGTATCTCAGGTAAGGCATGGCAGGTAAACTCACTTGAGAGGGTACATCCTGAGGGCGATGTCCATTCCTGGGCAGTAGGACAGGAAAGCCGCCAGGGCTGTTTCCTCAAACAGTCCAAAGATGAGGATTTTGTTCCTGAGGTAGAGAAAATACCCTATTTTTAGCTCCTTGTCATCTCTGAATACACAAATTTCATGTCTGAGATTAACATGCAAAAAAAGTTATGCTCCATATATTGCCTTTTTAAAGAGAAGAAAAAATGAGAAAAAATAGAACTATTTTGGTCTAAATAAATCAAGAAATGTGTTGTCGTATTACAGTAGACCTAAAGGTAAGATCACATTATCTGGTTTAGATGTATAAGATGAGTGACATTGAGAATAAATCATATAGCACAAATCAGTTACTTTTTCCTTTTGCCAAAACCTGTATGTTTTTCCTTTGGCATTGCATTGAAACTTATACGTATAATTGCATTGAAAGCATATCCCATGATTGTGTCACCATAGAGTAGTTTCAAGATAAAGTGTTTTATGCAAGTTCTGTCCCTGGACAACCAGTAACCTATTGCTGACTGGGTGACTGTATGCCACCCTATCTGGTGATGGGGACTCTGAAGGCCAATCAGAGAGAGGGGCAATCTTGCTTGCTGTACTTACTTCATCCCTTGCTGGATGATGGAGTTTCTCCTGGTTTTGCAGATGATTAAATCAGCCCACTGCACTACTACAATACTGGCAAAGAAGGCGGTGTGGCACGTATACTCTACAATCTTTCTCTGTTCATATGTCTGAGACACAAGGGATGGAGAGAGAGAGAGAGAGAGAGAGTCAGAGAAGATAGAAAAACTGTTAAGCATGCTTTAAAAAACTTTGCCTCATAACCCACTGTTATACTTCTTGACCTCAGAGGGGTCTCTGGGTTTTTGTTCTTACCCACTGCTGGCCGTAACTGTCCTCCAGATCATTGACGTATTTGTCGTCCCATAATACACGGATTCCCAGCAGTGTGGAGGGCAGGAAACCATTTTCAGCAAGGATGACGAAGTAGGTGAAAAATCCTGCAGTGGCCTGCATCATACCTGCAGAGATGAGTGGAGAACAGAAGGTGAATTCAAATAACCCCAACAAGCGCAATTGTACCACAACATGTATCCATCCCAGTGCTCTGAACATCTTCTCAACAAGAAGGTAAAAGTGAGAAAGTATAGCTCTTACCAATTTGACCGTAGGCAATGCTAATTAGCCTTTCATTCACAAGCTTGTCAGTTTTGGGATTTCTGGGTTGTCTCTTCATGATGTCGCTCTCAGCAGCTTCGTAAGCCAGGGAGATGGCAGGAACCTGGCAGATTACAAGAGAATTCCAGTGTTACGGAACAAAGTCGTATTATAGTTTGAGTGAATGAAAGACATCTCAGATAGAACGGTCTGCACTCCTACCATGTCAGTGCCCAAGTCAATACAGAGGATGGTCACTGTGCCCAGAGGTAGGGGGATGTTGGCGATGATGAAGAGGAGGAAGGGGGAGATTTCAGGAATGTTGCTGGTCAGGGTATAAGCGATGGATTTCTTCAGATTATCAAAGATCAGACGACCTGGAGAGAAAAATGTGACACATAGGCCTGTGATTAAGCCATTGGTGAGGGAGCTTCTCACAGACATGCTGTTGAAGTCACTTAATGAAATCATCAGTGACATGGCCCTGAAGTCGGTGAGATCCCCTCTGAAGATTACTCTACCTTCTTCCACTCCTGTCACAATTGAGGCAAAGTTGTCATCCAGAAGGATCATGTCAGCTGCCTGCTTGGAGACGTCTGACCCAGCGATGCCCATAGCAACACCAATGTCTGCCTTCTTCAGAGCGGGGGAGTCGTTGACACCATCACCTGTCACAGCCACGATGGCACCCTAAGGTTGAAGACATACAGGGGCCTGTCACATCTCTCCTGCAGTTAGATCAGACTACTGCAACACAGCCCATATGCGCTTTGTGATTTTAAATACTACTGACTACTGATGACTGCAAATTTGTTAAACACTGAACACTCAAATTTAGCATTCATTAAGCAATTATTAGGAGAGAGCTGTGTGCATTCCTGTCAGGTTTGACAGATAGGGATGTGGGTTTGTGATCTATGTAGGTTTCAGGTTTTGGGTTTAGGGTGCTGTTTGGGTACCTGTCTCTGACAGCCCTCTACGATGATCAGCTTCTGTTGGGGTGAGGTTCTGGCGAACACTATCTCAGTGTGGTACTTCAGAACATCATCCAGCTGCTCTGCGGTCAGATCCTTCAGGTCTCCACCATGGACCACACAGGCCTTAGCATCTCTGCAGACAATTAAACACAAATCCTTACTCAGTTCAACAGACCTTTTTTCAGAACAGCAGATCTACATTTAGCCAAGCCCCTGTTAAGGCCCTTCATGCTTATGAAAATGGCTGATAGCCAGACAGGTCACATGCCTAATCCTTGGCAAGGTCCCTCTATCCTTACTGATCTCGTGGAAATGGCCAAGAGAATTAGGGAATGCCCCAGCATGGCCTGAATTTTAACTGGTACCTAAGAGGATTTGGTTTATTCTAACCTAAACAGGGGCATTGGATTGCACCTCCTAAGGATTCATTGTTCTCTTTACTGTAAATCATGTTTAATGCTCTCTCATTTCTCCTCCTTGCACGCTAGAACTCTGCGGTCGACCCAGTGTGGGCGTGTCAGAGCAGGCCATCACACGCATAGAGACAGAAAATGCTGATATGATGACCTCTTTAAGAACCCCATTTGAAAAAAATGCTAACTGTGCTTTTGTGTAACTTCTTGTAAATGATTGAATGGTGCCTTGCTGTTGGATTTGCAAGTTGATTTTCACTGTTAACGTAGTACCCTCAGACGCTTTGGCTGGAGTGAAGTGCACTATGTGGTAATCTGAGATTCCATGTAATTAGTTGTCATGTGCTCCTGGCAACACTAACTGGGCCTATCATCTCTGAGGTACAAAGGGATCTTGGCTGAGAGTCAACTGTCAGGGACTGGGTAGGCCCAGCCGAGTGTGATTTACAACTCTGCATCACTCCCAAGGTCCATAGGGATTGCCTGTCTGCAGTCTGCAGGTGGATTTTGAGGATGTTTTAAATTTGGGGTTCAACCCAAAACACAAATGCAAGTCAGATCAGGCTTAATAAAGTTTGTAGTTCAGTTGACTGTAAATATTCAAAGAGTTATAATAACATCCTACTTAGTTTTTGTGTAGCTTTAGTTATTTAATTATCTGAGTTTTCTTGACTTTCTTTGAGCAGCAAAGCAAATTTTCCTTTTACAGGCTGTCATAGAGAAACAACGTTTGCTACGTTACCATTGCTAGTAAAAGAGATATTTTCAACAACTTATTTTCCATCCATAAGAGCAGAAATCGACTAAAACTTATGACTGTTGGTGATTTTTTTTGTGCACCAATCTAAATTTAATTATGGGCAAGTTTCTTTTTAATTAGACTGATCTAAGGTCAGATTTGAATTTGGCCTAACTTTTCCCTCTCCTATGGGTTTACTGGTCTCTGTGGCTATGTCTCAAATTTAAGGCAGCTGTCACTCAAGACAGCCTATAAATAAAAAAGAAATTTTTAAAAAACTTTTTTGCATGCACTTCTGAAGTTGTAATTGTATCAGTGAGTGTTTGGTCCCTGTGCAAAAGATCAGTACACACATGTAACACATGAAGAGGTTATGGTGAGGATATGGTGAGGATAGCTAACAAATAAAATCTGTATGTTTGGCAGCAATCACTTATTAAGCTAGATAAATATTTTTTTTCAGGAAGATCAAATAATTATTTTTTTAAGTTGTGAAACATCCAAGCTTATTCAAGTGTAATAGACAATTACACCACATAGACAAAGGATTTATAACACCTATAAATCATTCTCCATGTCACTGCCCGATTAAAAACTTTTCTGAGGACTTTGTTCCATGATATGCTTTGCAAAGTTGGCAAATACGGCCTGTACAGGGCACTGCCTTGAGATTGACACATAGTCAATGTCTTAGAGCAGAGATGGCTCTGCAGAGGTCTTATAGTATTCAGTCACACAGTACCTGGGGTTGACTTCAGTAACTGGAATGTTCAGACGAGCAGCAATGTCTTCAACAGTCTCGTTGCCCTCAGAGATGATACCCACACCCTTTGCAATGGCCTTGGCAGTGATTGGGTGGTCACCTGTGACCATGATAACCTGCAGTAAGGAAAGTGAACATTGAGTTTATGGTCTCGTTTCTTTAGTTTGACCCTGTAATTGATGACAGAGGGGATAACTTGATAGACGCACCTTAATTCCGGCACTCCTGCACTTGCCCACAGCGTCTGGCACGGCGGCACGGGGAGGGTCAATCATGGACATGAGGCCGACGAAGCACAGATTCTCAGTAGGGAAGTTCACCTCATCTGTGTCAAACTGGAAACCCTCAGCAAACTGGTCATCAGGGAGTGCAAAATGGCAGAATCCTACAAGGTAGACACAGAGGAACAAGAACAGGAGATAATGTGAGATAAAATACATTTGTGTTTATGCATGTGCATTTAAATCATTATTACTCAACACAACTTGTCATGACACCTTTAATAAAAAAAGGTAATTCTTTTTTTATTAAATGTATTCTTCTTGAATAGCTGTAGCAGAAGCAAAGAATTTTTAATTTTCACTGTATCAAAAAACTAATGTGGCACAGTGAAAATTCATCCACTGCTCTACCCAACACACAAGCAAATCATTCACATTCCTATGGGTTGAAGATCAGGAAATAGAAACCTGAGATGAAATTTCCTCAAAAAAATTATGTCATTCATTAGGTGTATCAGAGAGTTGCTCCAATTATGATCTTGCCCGATTGTATTATGGAGGCATGCCTTACCCAGCACTCTCTCTCCCAGGCCACCCAACTCTACATAGGCGTTCTGGAAGGCATCCTTCATCTCGTCGTCAAGGGGCTGCTCTTTGCCCTGGATCATGATGGTGGAGCAGCGATCCAGAATCCTCTCTGGGGCTCCCTTCATCACCAGGAGGTGCTTGGACTCAGAGGGGTTGGGGTTCTTGTGGATGGAGAGCTACAAGAAAAAAATATACAGAGATAAGGAGACTATCATTGAAATAACAAAGGGCATAGCATATACAATCAATTACACATAGGAAAATTGACGACTAGCATTGTTTAAAACAATTACATGTTTATGTATGACATGAATTCTTCAGATACATAGTCTATATACCTGGTATTTATTGGTTGAGTTGAAGGGGATCTCAGCAATCTTTTGGTACTTCTCTCTCATTTCCTTCACAGATCCACAGCACAGCTCAATACACTTCAGCAGGGCTGACTCAGAGGCATCACCTGCAACATCTCTCTGTGAAGGAGAAAAGAGAAAGGAACCATTGGTGATGGAGCTTAAGGGAGTGGCCTGAACATCATCTGTACCACCACTGGTGGGTGATTAGGCCTGCGAATATGAACAATGGCAGAAGAAGATCCAAGCAAACCTTAAGAATGGGCACGTTGCTCTGCTCGGCCAGGAAGACAGCACGGTTGCACAGGCCGGCAACACGTGCCAGGGCTGTCCAGGTGGCAGAGCTCCTGTCGAAAGAGGTCCCACTCTGGTTCTCAGTGGTGTCGGCCTCATGGATCTGGTTGTCAAACCACATGTGGGCCACAGTCATACGGTTCTGGGTCAGGGTTCCAGTCTTGTCAGAGCAGATGGTGGAGGTGGAGCCCAGGGTCTCCACGGCCTCCAAATTCTTCACCAGGCAGTTCTTCTTGGCCATGCGCTTGGCAGTCAGGGTCAGACACACCTGGGAAACAATCATTGAGATTTCACTATAGCTTTTGCGGTCTAACCAAAATTTTAAGATATTTTTGGAGATTCCCCCATACTCACAGTCACAGTGGCCAGCAGACCCTCAGGCACGTTGGCGACGATGATTCCGATGAGGAAGATGACAGCCTCCAGCCAGGCATAGCCCAAGATGAGGGAGAGGATGAAGAAGGACACACCCAGGAAGACGGCCACACCTGTGATGATGTGGATGAAGTGCTCGATCTCGATGGAGATGGGAGTGCGGCCTACTTCTAAGCTTGAGGCGAGAGTGGCAATACGTCCCATCACAGTGCGATCGCCAGTGTTGATCACAATACCGCGGGCAGTGCCTGGCAGGAGGAACATACAGCATGAGATAAGGAAATGATCTGGAGATATGGAGAATATCTCCCAATTGAAATCATTTCACTCATTTGTATTATTGAGTCACCTCATAGGTCATGAGTAGACTTAAGCTTACAGCTGCTTACAAATTAACCAGTTACAAATATATAACTACAAAATGTAGGCATTTCCTGGCACAAAGGGAGTCGTCAATTAGCTCTGTACTGAGTCCCTGTTGAGTTGTGCTCTACCTTCAACGCAGTTTGTGGAGAAGAAGGTAATGTTCCTGGTTTCCAGGGGATTTTCATTGGAAAAGTCGGGGGAACGGGTCTGTGGCTCAGATTCTCCAGTCAGGGAGGAGTTGTCCACCTGAGTGAGAGACAGTAGGGTCAGTCAGGGCATGACTGAACATTAGGGGGACCCTCCTGAAGGGCTGGGGATGTTTGGAGCAGAGGATGGGTGCCTCACCTTGCAGCCGTGAGCAGAGATAATACGCAGATCGGCTGGGATTCTGTCCCCTCCCTTCACTTCCACAAGATCTCCCACCACCACTCCCTCAGCGTTGATGCTCTTCTTCTCTCCGTCTCGGATCACCAGGGCTTGCTGGCAAATGCAACACACAACGGCAGGGTTAATAACTCAACAGTATTCATCTAAAGCATACTTAGCAGATAGAACAGCTTTGCTGCATTTGCTTAAACTGTTTACAAAGTTATACAATGCTGCTTACTGAGGGTCCAAGAGAATGCCTGAATTTCAAAGCTGGGAGAAATGTAAAAGCCGTTGAAATTATAGCATGGTGGTGGATTATGGCTCTCTAGGCCATCATGATTGAAATCAGCACAACCTATTGGTTGACAATGAATATTGCAGATGGTCATGAAATAAATAAAACATCATTTTGTGAGGCATTCTTGATCAAAAGCTCTGCCATACAGAATGCTGGATAGAGGCAAACTAAAGCTCTGTATCACACCTGAGGAACAAGGTTTTTGAAGGAGTCCATGATCCTGGAGCTCTTGGCTTCTTGGTAGTAGGAGAAGCAGCCAGTGATGATGACGACAGCAGAAAGCACAACACCCAGATACAGCTGTGGGGGAAGAGAGCGGCACAGATAAAAAATCACAAATCCTTCACTGGTTACCCATAACAAGGAGAACAACAAAAACAAGAAAAAAACACAAAAAGTAGGTGAGGAACTACAGATGTACTTAACAGCAACAACATCACTACCACTCCTTTACTAGTAGTACTAATAAAAACAAAAATGATATTAGTGGTACATTATAAGCACATGCGGAGGGTCTATCGCTTCGCTCACATTATCATTGGCCGGCTCGTCCTCTGATGCAGCCTGAATACCATAGGCCAGGAAGCAAAGAATGGCTCCAATCCACAGCAGCATGGAGAAGCCGCCAAACAGCTGCCTGCAGAACTTGACCCATTCTGGAGTGGTGGGGGGAGGGGTCAGGGCATTTGGACCATCCCGAGCCAGGATCTCTGCAGCACGGGTAGAGGATAGCCCCTGAAAGTGTGAGAGAATCCAAAATAATTTATAAACTTGCTCAGATCATAACTAATGTTTAGGAGTATTACAACCATCTGTCAATTGGGCTACATATTGAGCTACAATCTTGAGGCTTGGAAGTCTCAACATTTTAATCAATATCACCTTCGGTTTTTTACATTGGATCATATGATTAGCAATTGCAAATAAATAATTTTACCTTGGAAAAAACTAAACAGATGGTAGATGGAAGATAAAAATCTAAGTAGCTACGCAGAAGTATAGCTGAAAGTGTAAAAAGCTAACACTACCACATGTGGGAGATGACACACCATTCTAATATGTACCGGACCACAGACTCACCTTAGTCAGATCTGTGCCGTATTTTCGGTGAAGTTCATCCAGGGTCAGCTTATGATCATCCTACAAAAAAAAATTTAAAGAAAAACTGCATCATTGAATTCACATATGAGAGAATCTAATACCATGATCATACACCTTTATGCTTCCCCAACTCTCTTTTTCAATATTATCTGGATTTGGAACAAGTATATATGTAAGAGGTAATATGGAATCAACACAATCTAAGTACATTTATCTTCAAATATCTCAACCTCCAAAGTGACATGGCAGATGGCGTAAGGTTTGCAGTTTTATTTTGTTTTGCAGGGGAGGAGAGAAGGCTATTATTATCCTGCCATCAAGTATCTTTATAAATCCTGCTTTGTATCAAATGTGCTTTTACACCCACAAAAGGTATGAAAAACTACTTCATAGAACATTCCATAACAAAGCAGCTTACTGCTTTGGGATTTTGAATGATTTTTGTTTCCCACACAATTTGATGAGAATAACAATATCCCCACATAAGTCCTTGACCTGAGCGAGAGTGGGTGACTGTATTGTGAGGTGGAACCAATCCTAGATGAGAATACTGTCCCCCAGAGATCCACTTCCCCCTCAGTACACCCACTTCCTGCTTTTCAAACCCATTTTCCTCCTCACCAGATCCACTTCCTTTTTCAGGTCATCCATGTCCTTTTTATTTTTTTTCTTATCTGGCTTCTTCGTCCTGCCCCCTTCGGAGGTGGCCGCCAGCTCATACTTGTCATGCCCTGTCTAGAACGGAGAACACATTGTTTAGAAACGGAGAACACATCATTTAGAAACGGAGAACACATCGTTTAGAAACGGAGAACACATCATTTAGAAACGGAGAACACATCATTTAGCAAGGAGGGCATAGCACATTTGCCTTGACAGGGATCTGCCACCTGACAACTGGGAAAAGGGAACATAGGGGTACACAAACTGCAACATCTATGGAAATCATGATATGTTCACAGCAGCAAACATCCACCAAGTTCTACCAAGACTCTGCATTTCTATCTTTTTTTTGTGCAGGCTCAGAATAAGGACCAGATCTCTCTTTCCCATGAGGACTTTTCTCTTGCAGATAGACAAAAAAGAAGAAAAGTGCAAATAGCAGCTGAAAAGGTTCAAGAAAGAAAATACTATGAAAGCATTGACATGTTCACCTTATTTATATAGATTTATATAGATTAGAATAAAATCTATGCGTTTTAATAGATTTTAAAAATTAATGCAGTTAGCTGTTCAGTCGAGCGGTAGCACAGAGCAGACTCCAGCTCTAATAAGCTCATTGTGGATCTTCATTACTGTTGGCATATTCCGCTCTCATTTCACACAACACGCTTGAGTCCCATCAGTCACATAGAGTCACCGTTTGCTTGCCTTGATTTTAACCTATGGGTTTTTTTTGCCTCAGTCTATCTCATTTTTATTGTTTTATAGGGGCTGTAAATACAGCCCCGTAAAAGACCAGTGTTTCATTAATAACATGAAATGAGCATGGCGCTCCTCCTCTCCTTGCCTCCATGCCTTTCAGAGAAATCCAATTTTCCTCCTGTCAGCAGAAAGGTGTTAGGCATTCATCCTGCCCACTCACTCCATTCAGCCTCTTTGAACACCTTAAACCAATCCATATGTAGGAAAATAAGGCCTCAACCACCTCCTCCATTTTCTAATAAGTACAATTAATCCCTGTGTGCATAAACACAATTTGCACAGCCTCCCTAATTACTCGTAATTCCGTTCCCCTTACGCACAGCTACAAAGACCTCGGCAGACAGCATTACCATCAGCACATCACAGATCTTCCATAGCCAGTGCACAGTTCCCACCTCCTGTCTCTAATAGGTTTCAGCCTGCTCTCATTGGATGTCTGTAATCAGCAGCGCTGCCAATGTAGCAGAAGATGATAATGATTCAGGGGGCTCTAAGCTGGCCAGGGGCCCAAAAATGCTCATCAATGACATCAGAAGGCTAGCGAGGTCCAGTGTCATATCTTCTCATGGGGCCCAGGATTCCTGGCAGTGCCCCTCTCTTTGATTGGTATATTTCTGTTTGATCTTTGAAATACAATCACCTTTTACAGGAAGGTGGCTTGATTACAGCACCACCATTCTGTCTGTGCCCTTTGAACTGCCCTGAGGAACCTGATGAACCATTATACAGCCCCCAGAGATCAACGCTTTGAGATAAGTGCTTGGAGTTTGACAATATGGTGCCATATAAATAGCATTTTATTATTAGTTGTAGTTTTATTATCAATTCTTTTCAAGTTTAACAAAGGAGAAGTTGGAATACAAATCGGAATTTGTCCTTAAACTGAACTGTCTTTATAAATGTTAATTTTTTTTCAATACAAGCACAATTTCTGAAATGAATTTTTGTCACAGCTAAGCTTACCAAAAAGTTTTCATGAAGAAAAAGAAAGTTGTATCTAATCGAGCCAAATTGAAATGGCTGAATCCAGGATTTCTAAAGCCACAAAGATTCCATTCTGAGAGTTTGCATATTCAACATTTGACAGTGTATTTATGGCAAAGTAGTAGAAGTGCTACCAGCTAATCATTGCATGGAGCTATTGACATTGAAGTGTTATACAGTAGAGGTCATTAGAGGTCAACTCAAAGATGAGACCAAGTCTAAAAACTGCTTTAGGTGTCTGCTGGAAACGATCCAAAATCATAAAAAACAGTTTTTGTAACTTTTTCATTTGAAAAGCAAAAGCAAAAAGAAAGTTAATCAGTTTTACATTACAAATAGAAAGGGAAAAAGCACACTTACTCCAAGTCCCATCCTTGCTGACTTTGTGCAACAGTCTTCTTAAATGTTTGAGTCCAAAGGTCTGAACACTGACTGTTTGTGCTTGTGCTGGGCAGTTCCTGCTCTCAGGCGAACTGGAGCCCTCCTGCTGCTTCAGCGACTCTCGGACACTTAAATACTACACTGTCTCAACCTTTACCACTGGGAGGAGTTTTCTGTGTTTTAGGAGGAGTCTAGTACAATGTGAGACTTAATTTATTTATTTATTCAACCTTCATTTCTCCAGGTAGGTCAGCTCAAAAACAGTCTTCCTTTTTAGCGAAGTTTGAAAAAAAGGCTCTCTATGCAAACAGTTGGAGATATGAGCAGTGAAATGAAACTCTGTGTGCATGTGTGTGTGTGTGTGTGTGTGTGTGTGTATTTGGGTGGGTGGGTGTGTGTATGTGTGTGTACACATATTTGTTGTATGTGTTCATTCATATTGCGTTTAATTCAGCATTAAAATGTATTATTGCGTTTGAACACTAAAACTCACCTGTTTTATGCTTTCATAGTTGCTTACAGAAAATTTTACATTTAAAGACATTAGTGTGCATGTGACAACCTTTTTTCATTTGGCTTTCAAATGGAAACTTTTGACCTTGCAATAAAACACCAAAATCACTTACTGAACTGAAGTATATAAGTCACTTGGAGAAAGACAGCATTCAGTGATATTCATAGTACTACATAGAAGGTTTATAAATAGAGAGAGACTAGGCTGATAAATAAAGACTAGCCTTTTACTACAATCAGCACGCTGTGAATCATATTGTAACACACAAGCTTTGTACCTTCATTGATTTGGAATAAAATACAACATGTACAGCATGATATACTTTTCTCTCAGACACTGGACAGTGTCCTCTGGTGAGTGCAGAGGAGGGGGGATTTGTTTTGTATGTTTTGGAAACTCTGAGTTGTTTGTTGTTCCTCTGTGTTGAATGACGGATTGTATCTGCAACACCTGTCTGTGTCAGCGAGGTGCTCTGTAGAGGCCCCTCACTGGCTGTGTCCTTCAGAAAGACAGAGCCTTCCACACAGAGACACACAGTGTTACGCATGGACGCACACAGTCACAGAGACCCAGTTTGACACACAGAGACCTTGGTTTGCACACAGTCACAGAAAATCCTGGTTCCACACATAGTTTACAGTGTGCCTTGGACTCACACTTTCGTGCTATTTATTTTCGGGTCAGTCATGAATCCTTCAAGCCACTTATACATTCCACACAGAAAATTTTCTCATGTCACCGGTCCCCTCCTGAGAGTCTGAGGGTCACTTTGTGAAGTTATACTTTAATAAGTCCCATTGAAACTCCTCAGCATGGTTGAGCATTTATTAACTTTTCACCTCCTCCTAGAAGGCCAGAAGAGTCTGTTCACTGACCTCAACCCTGCAGGTGTGACCGGCAAAGTGCCAATCAGAAAGCCCTTTCAAAGAACCTGTCTGTATGAAGTGGGCACACAGCTAAAATCTGACACCATGACCAGAGTAAAAGTAAGTTCTTGCTGGTGTCTCAAATGTCTTCATGCTCAATATCCTCCATTAAATAAGGGAGATGGCAGCAGGTGAGACAAGCGACTAGAGGACTGAATGGAGCTGTAAATTTCTGAATTTTGGTCATGTGACCTTACAGGGTAAAGAGCGACAGCAGTATTCTGTGAGGGAGTGAGGGGGCGGGGTCTGGTATGAGCTCCTGTCTTTCTGAACGTACTGAAAACATAAAATAATATGACTGGAAATATCTAACTGCCCCTCTGTGCACTGAACAAAATTCACTCACGTTTTCAGCTTAATCTGTTAACCGAGCTATTCTGTGGAAACCAGTGAATACGGCAAATATTCCTGTAACCCAAGAGAGTCCACAGTAAAATATTCAACCAATGAAAACAAAAGGAACATCAATGCACATGGACACATTGTACACAGACCCAGGTGCATACAGATATCTCCGTTGGGTGCATGTATACTGGGTTAGATTTAATATATGCAGACCTGGCAGACAAATAATTGTTTGAAAAACTAGATTCCACCTCCTCACCTCTCACAGAACCTTGTAGGCACCCATAAAATTCAAACAGATTAATGATGATTTAAAATGCAAAACATGTGAATTTACAACACAATTAAATGTTAATTTGTTCAACACAAACATTTAAATATTATAAAAAATTTGAATTTAATGTTCAACCTAAAATTTTAATATCATGAAAAAAATCTTCCTCCATATGTTTGTATATTTTTGGTAGTATCATGAATTTTTTTTTTATATAGTATCTTCAAATTTTGCCAGCATGTAAAGAGTTAAAGTATTTCAAATATGTATTTGGCCCAGGTCTGCATACATGTGATGGGGATACAGCTCTTCGCTGGGAAGAAAAAGCTCTCTGGGGGCCCCTATATGCTGCTATCAGAGCTCTTCTTTTTTTCTCAGAGCGCGCAATCTGCCAGCAGCTAGGACGCACATTCACACCTGCTGAGGCAGAGTGAAAGCAGGTCCCACCAAACAAACGCAGAAACTGAGATCTGAGATTAGCAGGAAAAAAACGTACTGACCATTAGGTCAAGTGCGTTACCATGGCACCAAATGTAATAGTCCAACAGTTGGCCATCCAGATGCACTCTGCAGGGTGTCATGGACCAATAAGACATACTGGAGTCAGAAAGCTCACTGAAAGAGTCACAGTGCTGATAGTTTACCACACATGAGGTACCAGGAATGTCGGGCTGATGGATAGAATTAATAC
This sequence comes from Albula goreensis, assembly GCA_022829145.1. Lineage (NCBI taxonomy): Eukaryota > Metazoa > Chordata > Actinopteri > Albuliformes > Albulidae > Albula > Albula goreensis. Next base: position 15,387,119 of record CM040761.1, on the reverse strand, counting down.
AGAATTAATACCTTCACTCTACAGTTTTCAAATACACAATAATAAAACCGATAAAAACCTCTGAAATCTAGTGGAAGTTCACGCAAGCATCCACTTCAGTAGGGAGCCGCCCCCTGCCCCCAGAGCCTGAATAAGAATGTTTGAAGCTCCTCTGCTAAACCACCTTGGTCTTTAGCTCAGTAGAATAATCTTATGTCTCGCTCTGCTGTGCAGACGGTGAAGACCACGGTTCGAAACCCACAACAGACCCATCCCTCTCTACAGAATCACATATCTCAGCCATCACCCTGCAGTACAGTAACTGACTACAATTCTTTCATTGTGAAACCAAATGAGCCTGTAGTGGCAACACTCACCATTATGGCAGTCCTTTCGTTGCTGGCACAGCTCGAGCGGAGTATATCGTGCTCATTAGCAGCTCGCTGCGAGCACTGGCAACGTTCTGAGCAGCTCTTCAAAGCACCACGGCTCCAGACTCAAAGTAGAGATCACGAGAGCCTATGGTGTGCAGTCTCCCAAGTAATGTGACCAATCTGGCTTCACCGTAATCCTCTCACTCGTTGACCCGCCTGTTAATGGATGCAGAAATGTCTTCCTCTTTCCTCCTAATTTTCACTCCTTGTTTCCCAGAGTCTCCTTGTCTCAGAGGACCAGGATAGTATCAAAAATTGAAGAGATAGGGATGGCTGCAAGGAAAAAACCAGACTCTCTTTTGAAGTGAATTGGATGATTTAAAATTCAGCACATACAAGACAGGGTTCATTACAGTAACAGAAACATCTGCCTGGAGGGTTGCCTTCTCTTGCTAAGTAATGAGGAGAGTGGGATGCACAAGCTCTGGTGGCTTATGAGAGGCTGTAAAATCAGACTCAGACCTTATAGGGTGTTACAGATATGTGCGCACACACACACACACACACACACACACACACACACACATACGTATAGCATGGAGTGATAGCCAATCAGCAACCGTTCCCCTTTCCATGAAAATGACAGATTGCGCTGGTGCCATTGTGCGCTGTTTTTCTCTGTGATAGAGAAGCCAATCCTGCAGCTACAGGAACACACAGTTCTCCATCACCCGAGGGCTCTGTGGCAATCAGACCAATATCACAATAAAAATGTCAAATGAAAACCCAAACTGAAAATCTATATGATTGTTGTGTTTAATAACATGTCTCATTTAAAATTTGCAGGAATATTCAGGGATGCTCATTGATATGCTAATGTACTATGGAAAATGGAGGATGGCAGGCTCCCCCTGCTTCATTTAGATCTAATGTTTAAAGAATGAGGAGTGAATTCACACTTCCCTTGATCTTCAGAGGGTAGAGCATCTGCTCTGAATCTCTGAAGACCTGGGTTCAAGGCTATTATGCACATATGTCTAAGATCATAGAAGTGGAAGAACAGCCATTTTTGCCTGATAATAATGATCTTTATTTTCATTAATATAACCCCAAAGCCTCATGCACACAAATTTAATGGGAAATATATGGGATATATAGAGGAAATTTCCTTTAAGCAGCCCCAAGGTGTGCTGGAACAAAAAGGCATCTGTCGTTCTCATGGCAATTGTGGGGCTTGAGATCTGGCACAGATGCTAATTAGTTCATTATAGCCAGTGCATATCCCATGAAATTGACTGAAGGGAGGGTAAAGCTAATAGAATTGCATTCACTCATACCACCATTACACCCACTCTGTGCAAGCACAAAGAAAAGCAAGGATAAGAAATGGCAACCTCTATGCTAATATCATTTTTCCTGCTCCAAAAAAATGTTGCATTAACCGGCTGTCTTCATGCATTGTCTCCATTTGGAACTCCCAACTCAAACCATGGTTCAATCTTAGTGTCATGCATTAGGTCTCAAGTTTCAAGTTTTGTGTACTAACTATAACTATCCTGCTTTTGAGGACAATTTTATTTAAAAGCACAGTTCTTACAGCAGCAACAAAATAATAATAATGTATTGAAAAATTTTCACAAGCAACTTTTTGTGGTTTGAGTTTCCTTATGGAAAATGAGAACCAGGACATTGTGTGCTCATTCAGTATGCCTACTTCTTCTTGGCACAAAGAAGAGACAAGCTTTCTTCACAAGAACTCCTGCAGCATGGACTAAGAGATGAAACAGAGAAAAACCTGCCATTCCACCTCAGAGAGCTGCTCTACATACGTTTCATCGGTGCGCCTGACTGCTCTCCATGAGCACTGACAGTCAGAGAGAATGCAGCACACAACAAAATGAAATCATTTCCCCTGACAGAAGGTTTTTTATTTTAATGAAATTATTTCCTCCTGACTGAAGGGGTTTTTTGGTCACATGATGCATGTGATAATAGGGATCTTTGGCACCATTGTTTCTGACTTAGGGAAGGGTTGCTTGAATGCTTCTCTTAACTGAGCAGCATGTGACAGATTAGAGAGATGGGGGAGGAGAGAACATTTATGTAACGTTCGCTGAATGTTCATGGATGGTATTATTGTATTCATCCCATGGTTTTCCCCAACCACAATTTTCAGAATCATGCCACACTCAACAACCAATCAGTGTTTCACCCCTGCCCCAAAAATTAATATTATTTTTTGTTCTTAAACGCATTGAGTTCATGCCAGGAGTTCCCATTAAAATTGACGGTTTGTTTGATTAGATAATGTCTACCTAGGAAAATAACCCAGTAACAGTGATAGTCACGTTCCACCTTGTAATCAGTCATGGTCTATGTATACTCATCTGGATTAACTGCACACTTGTCCCAGCTGGGCTGGGTTGCATTCAGGATCGGAAAACTGTGACAGAGTGGTCTTTATATTGAAATGGTGCAACTCTCTGGGTGCATACTGTGGTTATTGTGGCTGATGATAAGGCCGTTGTGAATGACAATTTTAAATACCAAACGGGAACAGTCATATCTCAAACATTGCTTCAGAATGTTACAAAATCTTTAGAGTAGATCTAGGATTCAAGGCTAACATGTAGCAAAAATGTTTTGGTCCTGAACACACCCCTGGTGAGCTCACGGCTGACTGAACATGGCTGATCTGACACGCAGCTGGTAAGCAGCGTGAAAGCTGACCGCATGCTTCACGGGGTGATGTCACCCACGGTGAGTGACTCAGACAGGCAGTGATGCATGTCACTGCGCCTGTCACAGCTGTCCAGGAGGTGTGATGAGCCATTATATAACACAGGGGTGCACAACTCCATCCCCAGAAGGCCCATGCATAAGATGGCGTTTGCTGTGTTACAACACTGATCGGCTGAAAAGTCACCACGCCTTGTTTCCAAGGCCAAATGCAAACGCTGATTTTTGAGAAATCTCAAAAACTTGTTGGCACTGCAACACCATCCCCAGCCCTTATTGGATTTGTACACCCCTGACATGACAGCAAGAGACCTGTGTCATGGTAGTTTTCTGGCTGATGTCTTCACAGCATGTTTTAGGAAACCCTTTTAGAGTACAGGGAGAGAAAACCTTACATTCAAGTAGGTCTTTCATAGACAAAATGCTCATGTGCAGGTTACACATCAGCTGCAGGAGCAGAATGTAGCAAAGAAAGAGGATCCAATATTTCCATTCACCTCTAGCCTAGCCTCCCAGTATCAAAAAAGCAATAGTCAGTTTGCACTTCTAATTAATCACAGTTTTCTGCAGGCAAGACTCCAGCTAGGAGTGGATAATCTGAGCCAGAGATGACCCCTGCTAACTGAATCCACACCCAGAAATCTCATGGCCAGTCTAAGCTTATCAGAAAAAGAGCTTCTGGAGTCCAAAAGCATCAAATCCCTCCCATTCACAACTAACTTCAACTCTGTCCCTGCACGAGTCACCTTCACTTGTTTACAATTAAGTCTTGATACATTTTTTTTTCTCATTGCCACAGAAGGGCAAATTTGAGTTGTCTTCGCACATTATTTATCGTAATTTTCTGGTTGCAAAAATAGGCAAACACAACAGAGCTGCCTGAAAGAGAACAGTGAATACTGCAGCCCAGCTTAGGGATGGTAGGAGTCAGAGCTGCAACTGTGGGTGTTTGACAGTGGATATGCTGAGGCTCTCTGGGGTGGATAGATGTCCGTCCCCCGATAGGCCCCCGCTGAATGTGGATATGGCATGGAAAAGGGGTGGGACGGGTGGGATGGGGTGCGGTGAGGGGTCTGAGGCACAGTCACATTGGGGTTATTGTGCTGCAGAGTCTGAGTGGGATGACAGGGGCCATTGTTCCTATCCTGCAAGAGCCAAACTTCCAAAGCTTAAGTTACCTCTCCCTTCCCTTTTCTCCTCTACTCTCTCCTTTTCCATTTTGCCTGCTCACCTGTCCTCTCCTGCACTTTCCAGAATTTCAGTCTCAAATGTCCCTCTCTGCTCTTTTCTCTCTCTCTCTCTTTCTGCCTCTCTGTCTCTCTCTCTCTTTCTCCAATTTTTCTCTCTTCTTAACTTTATTTCTCTCAAGAAAAATTCAGTCAGTTTTTTCCATTTCTCATCAATAGATGATTCTTTTCCTTTCCTTTTTAAAAATGTCCACTTTGATTAGAGGGGATTATATAGGATTTTCTGGCAAGGAAAACATTTTAAGATTCTTATCAGCTTAATGCATCTGCAGTATATCAGCGTTTGGTTGCTGGCTTGCCGTGGCTTTATTGGGGAAGTAATTAAGGCCTCCTTCATTGAGAGAAAGTGCTAAGCCTAACCACTCCATCTGCCCGCTACAGCCTTTGTGTTTTATTGGGAGAGATACTGCTTATAGCATGCAGCATTTGACATCATTTCAATACTGCCACTGTAACACGACATGACAGAAAAATGCTGGTTATAAATTGTACTAGTATTATTATTAGTGTTGAACAATTATTAAATTATTTTTAATAACAAATGTCATTGTAACATTGTAACATTGTAACTGAAACAGAGGCAGAGAGACTCACAGCAATACAAGTGCAAGTGACTATTTCTGGTTTTTAAAGAAATTATTTAAACGTGATTATCTTCATCCCCAAAGCTGTGGTCCCCTCGGCCCCACAGTGCCAATCTGATGCCCACTGAGCTTCACAGTCCCTATGGGCTCAGCTAGAGCTCCTGCACCTCTCTGGGTCTGCCAGCAGCTCTCTTCTGGACCCACAAATGCTGCTCCACCTGCTGGGATCCATCAATAGAACACCATAGCCCCACCAATGAGATGAAAGTGGCGCTGATCCCCCTCACCTCCCCCCCACTCCGCCCCCGACCCCGCCTTGGCAATTCTTTCTGCCAAAAGGCAGTGTAGGCGGAACTCTGCTTCCTGCGTTTTTCAGTGGCTTGTGTGTTTTTGGAGCGTGTGCCGGTATAGAATGCCAAGGAACTCAGAAATACAATTCTGGTGTGGGCCTGTCCAGAAACAGCTTGCCTAAAAACCCACTCAGTCCTGCTGAGATCTATTATCAACCTAGCTGTATTTATCTCTCTTTCTCTCTCTCTTGCTGTCTGAAGTCAAAAAAGTTACGATCTCAGGATTCATTTGAGGCCTGATATCATTAAGGTTCTGTGTGTGTGTGTGTGTGTGTGTGTGTGTGTGTGTGTGTGTGTGTGTGTGTGTGTGTGTGTGTGTGTGTGTGTGTGTGTGTGTGTGTGTGTGTGTGTGTGTGTGTGTGTGTCAGTCACTGTCCCTTAGGCTGTGATATGCCTGCCAGTACTCTGCAGCTTGGATTGTCTCTGAGGAGGATGGCTAATTTTTCAGTACCTTGTAGGACAGGAAAATTCTGGAACAAAATTATCTTTTATTTCACTATTTTTGTATTGCATAAGCATTTTCAAAACAAAGTTGACAAAACAGGTATTGTCTGATTGTTTTCTGGTAGGCAGAGGTGAAATTGAGCTGGTATATTTATCAGTGTATCCTGGGGGTCCACCTTGAGATGCATCCAAATTTTCTGAAGCATATTTTCAGTGGTTAATGGCCACTGTACACAATATTTCTACTTGCCTCAATTTGTTAAGGCAATGGACAGCATAACACTGTCAAAAAACTTTAACCAGTTTTGAATAGTTATATTAATTTAATGAAGTTTTATTTTTATAGTTCAGAGTGTGCTCAAAGCTGTGTCATTTCAAGTATTCATTGCCATGTTAAAGACTCCTGATGCTTTGAGTGTATAGTTCTGCTGTAAAGCTTGTATAGTGGGTAGCTGCAGAAGCAAGCCAGACGAAAAGAGAAAAGTGTGTCTTCTCTGGAATGATGCATGGAACTGTAAACTGTTCTAGTTTTTATAAATAAGTAATATGTTTTGAAATAATGTATGTACTCAGCAGTGTTACAGTATTTTATTGCTTTATTGCTTATAATATTCTTATGGGAATCATGAGTGTTTTATGTCCTTTTGGAGGTCTTGGGCCTTTTTTAGGTCTTATTTTTAAATTTAAATGACTAAACCATGGATAAACATTTTTTTGTTGAAAAAATGTGTTTAATCACCCTAGAACTGGTTTCAAACTCTTGCTTTTGCCTGATCCTGGTTGGGGTTGAAAACAGGAAGTCAATACTCAGCAGAGAAACAGGATGTTTTAATGTTCTGCAAAGGAACAGTAAGTTAACCAAGACTTCTAGAAGCCTTTACTCTCCCAGTCCATGAGGTCTGGACTCACACACACATACTCACACACACACACACACACACACACACACACACACGCACACACACACACATTCCACAAGTTTCTCCAGAATCCAATGGTTTAAATGACCATCTCTGTTGCTGGACAGTCATGAAATTTAATCCCAGATTTACAAGAAATGCCTCTTTTTTCTAAATACTAAGACCCAAATATAATAGTCTGTTCAATAATACAAGAGAATTAAAGAATGCAGAACAGTCTGAATGAGAGCAGCCAAGGGAACATTCAATAAAGACGGATCCAGTGGAACAGTTTATTTGGGGACAGGGGAAGCAGGGCTAATCCTTACTGTAAGAGTGGAGAAGATGCTGTCCCTGATATGAGCTGGAGAATGGAGGAGCAATAACACTGCACCTCAGAGACTAAAGCCCTGAACAGCTTCTCCCAAGAACAGAGAGGAGAGTGAACCACACTTCATACTGCCACACTTTCTTTTGAAGCCTCAGCTGAATGAAAAACATTAGGTTACAATCAGTTAAAAGACCTGCTTTCATAGCCTTTCATTCTGTAATTCTGTGTGGTTTAATCTGACAGTCCTGCCATTAGCATTTGATATTGAGTTGCTTTTCTACAGTTCTTTGTGTACTGTCTTATTTATTCTTTGGCTGCTGGACATTTAATATATCTTGGAATCCAGACTCCAGCCATACCACAAGTAAGCTGGTGATGACTTAAGTTGGGAATTGATCCTTAAACTTGCTGGGTAGTGATTTCAAAAGTTGAGATGTTTGGCTTTCTGTTGATTGGCTTGCCCTTTTTTATATTGAACAAATCATTCAAGAACTTACTTTATTTAGGTTCAATCTGTGGTGTCAAGCCATGTAGAAAAAAACATTTTTTTAGTGTGAAAACACTTTTTAGGGTGAAATTGCTGATTACAGTGGACTTCAATAGGAGCAAAAAATTAGCAATATCGGATAAATGGATGTGGCTTTACTAACACTATACTAGCCCGACTCTTAGGACATATTTAGCTCAGATCAAGACAAACAATAGTGAAGCAATAGTGAAGAAAATATACTAGACAGAAGTTACAGCAGTGAAAAAAGGCTTCATCAGAAGAGAGAACTTTCAACAGTGAAAAAGTTCTTAACCAGAGAGAAGCAGGCTTAAGCACTGGATTGTATTGTTCTACTTGAACAAGATGCTTAACCCAAATTTTCACAGAAAGTATAGAGCTGTAAAAATGTAAGATTTGTAAGTCACCCTGGATTAAGGTGTCTGCTCAGGAAATCTGTAATGCAGGATTAACAACTTTGTGACAGAAGTGGCTACCAGCATGCCCTTACTGGGTCAAAGGAGAGGAAAAAATAACATACCCACAAGCACTCACTTCATTTGCTTGTTGCCTCAAATAAAGTCTCACCACATGCAGCCCACGATCTCCCTTTGGTTTGGGTAAAAATACAGCAAAATGAATGAAAAGTCTTTTGTCCCATTTAAACTGCACAATTACCACATCATGTAGTCCAGATGGACCGTATAATAATGTTGGCCCTTGTTACTTGGTTTGTGGAGAAATGGTTGGCATGGCTTCTTTTTGATCTGTGATCTTTATGTTCAAGTGCCTTATCAACAGCCATAGACTGGAGCCACTATTGTGACTGTTTTATAATCTCACCACAGGGCTGGTAATCTTTTGTCTTTTTTGGACTCACAGTATCTCCCCTTTCTTTCCAGTTCAGGCACTTTTATTACAGAGATTCCATATATCACTTTGAGCACTCTGTCCACAGTTAGTACAGATAAGGTCTGCTGTCACACATGGAAAAATATTCAAGTTAGAAGGGCCATGTTTTTGATGAGAGACGAAAATAGTCTGGACCTCGCCCTGACTTTCTCCCTAAACAGAGGTTCGCTGGCCCTTCTGGGCAGAACTGGCTTTCTGGGACATCTCTGGCTCTAGGTCTGAATTTGGTCAGAAATAGCCTGGCATTTTGGCAGTTTGGCCCAGCAGTTAAGCTGGAGCTGGGCTTTGAACAGGGATAGTAAACTGCCATTCAAAATTAATCTTTCTGAATTCCTCTTGTTTTCATGTTGTTCCTTTCAAACACCATAGTACTGAAAATGGCAGCATTCTTTATTTGTATGATAATAAATTTACATCAAAGAGTTTTTTTGCTGCATGCATTAAAATTTTAAAGAATTTGAGACAGTGTGTTGGATTTACATTAGAATGAAAGGATTTCCAGTCTCAGCCTAATCAGCATCATAAAATGTCCTTGCTGGTTTGGCAATCTTTCAAGACATGTAAAACATAATGCATAAAAATGGCCATTTAAACCAGTCACTCTGATCTTTTTGTAACAAAGATGGATTTACTGGGCCCCCTTATTAAAACCATAGTATATCAAACCATATTAGTATGTGTGTGTTATTCTCAAAATATTTATTTAGCCAAACTTTTTTTAGGGAAGTACCATCGCATGCACAGCCACAAAGCAAAAAGGCATCCCATACCTTTTTTGTCAGGGATCAGCAACAGGGTTTACCAACCATCCATAAATATACAGTCTGATAAAATAATGGATTTGTGATGCTGTCTGTAAAGATGTCTGTGGAAGAATTTAAACGTGTATAATTACTCGACTGAAAACTCTGTAAACCCAAATTTCAGGGTTGGCAAACAGACCAAAGGAGAGCAGGTGCGATTAACAGGTGTATCCTGACCGTAGTGCGTTTAACCTGAATGGTTTATTCACACCTCTGAGCAGGGGCCTCTGCTGACCCAGTTACACTGGAACAGATGCACTTTAGTGCATTGCTGAATACCAGAATAAAAATGAAAACACTAAAATGCACTAAAGCAGCATGGTAGGAGATGGCGTTGGAACATGACACATTGGCAGAGCCGCAGTGTTTGGGGTGAAAACGAGCAATGGGCCAGAGTGTGCTGCCTGCCATTATTTGCCAGTGCCTGGGGCTGCAGCGGCGTGTGATGTCACCACACTGTAATCCCGCCCCCAGCAGGTGCAGTGGGGCGAGACCACCCCTGTGCTCTGCTGTTGGTGGACAAACAGAGAGGTCACGCATGGGGGAAACTCCAGGGCCGTTCCCCTACATACATACTGAAAAAGCAAAAAAAAAAAAAAAAAAGAAAGAAAGTGCACATTTTGCAGTCTGCAGTGGAAGCTTTGCTTGGTTCATTTGGAAGATAAGCAAGATACAGTTTCACACAATGGGTACTATGACTACCAACATGCCAACCTCCATGCAACCTTCCCACAACCTCCCAATAACATAGTTCTTAGCATGACTTCCTGAAGGGAACCAAACCTGAGCACTGGCTACACATACTTTTTTGTTGCAACATAGGCACTGCATAGACTTCAGTGCACTAAGTGTGTGACAATCAAAGCGTCTGGGAGCTGGGTGGCAGACAAACTGACTTAGTGGAAAAGTTTTGAGTTTCATCATTAGGAAGTGAAGCAAGGCAGTCATTGCACTGATCACATGACCTGACTGTCCTTGAACAGATCATTGTTCTCTCTCTCTTTCCATCTGTCTCTCTCTCTCTGGCACTTCTGGTCTCCAACTTCAAAACCACCACAGAGATCCACATTCCCACTATGGGTCTCAGAAGCATGTGACGCTGTGAAAAACTCTACTGAAAGATCAGTAAACGTCTTACCAGTGTCAGATCTACAAGCAATATTATGTAAAACATAACAGAAAACTAAATGAACTTCAGGTGGAAAAATTAAAAAAAGATATTTTTCTGAGGAAAGACGATAAACAGAGCGTGGGAGGAAAGCAGGGAGGAAAATTTCTCAATGGCATTTATGAAAGGAAGTCCATAGTAAAAAAAAAAAAAAAAAAAAGAATTTCTACGTGAATTACGCAATATTCCTTCCTGTCATGTCTCCCCCTCCCTTTTTTGTGACTGTGTCTTATGTCCTAACATAGAGGTGGAGCTCCTCTTGCATCACTGCTGTCCCTCGCCCCCCTTTCCCCTGAGAATGAATGTTAACTCCCACCCCTGAGGGCCTTTTCTTTCTCATGGAAAAATACAGGAGAAGCTGAAGTGGCACAGACACTGTCCTGTGTTCCCATGGGAGTGAGAGAGCAGGCAGGGGAGGAGCAGAGCCTGCACACCGGACTGTACCACCAATCAGAAACATGGGAGAAAGATGGGGGAGGAGTACAAATTGGCACAACCGATACATATGATCACTCCTGGGCCATACCATTAGTAAGAAAGACAGAGGGGTGGTCATGTACTCTGACAGAAGAGATATGATACTAACAATCACATTGTCCTGTTGCAGATTAAATCTGTTCGAAGAGGATTGCTAGCTTCCAAAAGCAGGATTTATTGGCAGAGTATCAACTTTTTTAAAATATATTGGATGTTGGACATATTTATATTGGACATAATTCTTCACAGATTAAAAACTAAAATGGAAAAACAAACTGCAAAAGCAGAAACAGCTGGCTACTCTCAGAACTCACTTAACCTGTCAACAATAACAAATTAATTTATGTGGATATACTTACTTAAATTGGAGCTGAAGTAGGAGCCACAGTAATAGCTGTGCCAAACCTAATATTGTTTTACCTCAACCCTATCACTCTATCACATCCATCCACCCAAATATCTTCACCCCACCGCTGCCACTATCACATCCACACACCGCCTTAATAGCTACACCACATTGCATCCCATATCTGGGTGAATTATCTGCATTACCAGTGAGCAGGGCTTTCTGAAATCCTCCATTCATGAGAAAAGATTAAAATTGATACCAGCAGTACATCTTATTTGTAATATAATGTGCATTGCGTGTGACGCACAACGTGGAGGCAGTAAGCCGCACCGCACATGTTCGAACATGGCTCCATAATGAACTCCCAGGATTGGAGAAGATTACAGACCTGGTAAACCATCATCTTAACACTGGGGCAGGAACCAGCTTAAAGCCAATTCCAGCCTGCAGTATTCTGTCCTGGGATGGCGGACATCACACAGACCTTGGTATCGGGAGTGTGAATTAAATCTCTCGCATTCATTCCCATTTCAAATCTCTCAGCAGACAGCTGACAGCAAGCTCAAGCATGATGGGGTCCCTCACATGTCCAATCGTGTGAGGTGGGGTCCTTCACCTTATGACCAGGCAGTTGATCGATGCGACACATACAGGACACCATGTGTGTCATGGGGCCGCTGTGGCCCGGTATAAACCAGAGCACATCCGGATGCTGTTCTAATCTGCCGCTGACATGCAATTTAAAAAAGAGATAATAATCCCTATATCCCTGTGCCCTTGTTTAAGGCCACACTTCTCCCTCTTAGCAGATGAGCAGTCCTGGGGCTAGCCTCCACATTTATAGGTTCTGTTTCATTTCTTCTCAGTGAGTGACATTTCAAACTCTTGTTCTGGAGGACACTCAGTCATAGCCAAATATGGTAACAGATGAGATAACCGTCATTCCCTACTCACCGTGGTCATTAATGATCCCATGGGGCTCCTGGTCTGGCTACTTCGTTTTTCCTCTTTCGGATCTTAGTGCAATCTCTGCATTCTCTGTTACACAAATGGCATGAGGAAGCAAGACAAGGAGAGAAGTCATTTCTCGGTTGACCCTCAAAGTACAAATTGACATAGTAATTGAATAATAAAATAACCAGTGTGGTGCAGTGAATCGCATACCACAATCTAATTGGCAGTGGAATCCTGTAGAGACAGCCGCCAATGTAGAGATGCTCACAGCAGGTTATTTTTCAGTCATAATGTCTGTCAGAATCACCAGCAAAACTGATATAGCCATTCCTTTGCAGGTACACCCTGAAAGCACATAAGGTTTGAATTATTTTTCATAATCATACTTGGAAAAATAAACAGCAATGGCCAATCTGGTTGCAGATCCAGTTCAATGATTTTTTTTTTTAATGTGAGGAGCAAAAACGGCCACCAGGCACACACAAATGCATACACAATATGCGTCTACACACAGAGCGTCCACTTACAGTACGACTGTGTATCTAAGTGGATGATTAAAGAGCAGGACGGAGATGCTTTAAGGACCTGAGCTATAACCAGGAGGTTTCCGGTTCAAACCCTTATACGGGGACTGATGTCCTGTGCTGGAGAGGGTGCTCTGGTCATTCTGCATCAAAGCATGTCCTGGGCCAATCAAATTAACCAAAGTTTATTTTTTCAAAAAAAAAAAACATGCCTAGGGGATGCTCTTTCTCGGAATGCCAACCAAATCCAATTGAACTCACACAAAAGACGTATTTTATTGGCAGGCTTGACCTCTTCAAGAAAATCAATTCTGAAGGGCTGGGTGGAGTCAGCTATTGATTTAAAAATCAGTTTGGTCGTCCTATTTTCTTGATATTTTGGTTTTGGAAAGGTCGACTGGTAGGCTGTACAACTTTGAGTCATTGTTCAGGTGCTGTAAACTTTGTTGTCAACCTGATTTGTAATTGTACTGTACAATGTAAAGGACTTTCTGTTATTTCCTCCCCTCTTTCTCCTTTCTTCCCTCCTTATTTCATAGCATTTTAGGCTGTCAATCCATTCATGAAAAAACCCTCATGAGATAATTACAAAGACGGTTAAGCACTCAGTAAATATAAATGTAACAAAGATTGATGTAATGCAATGCAAAAATATCATGTTTTACTCCACTGTTGTTTCTTGCAGTTATTGCCCACCCCCAAATATGATTTTCATATTTACAAGGGGGAACAGGGCCAGTGGGGGATCTTCTGAGTCAGACATAAATCACATAATCTAGTTCATATGCATAGTTTCAACCTCATTTACACAAAATGTAACACAAACCCTTAAGCGCAACTCCCTGGTCTGCCACCTGGGTGACAGTAGTTGTACCTGTCAGAGACGTGTTAGCAGAAATACGCAGCAGAGCACGTATTCAGATTCAGGTCACTGGTGGTACTTACAGCATTTGAGCTTTGGGCTCATTTCTTTTTTCCATATATTTAGGACAAAAAGATACTCAGCCCTGGATGCTGGAGTCACAGTGATTGAACACAGTGATTAGAAGTGATTTGTAGCGATCATACTGTGTGGTACGGTGTGTTTTCAGAGTCATGGCATCATGGAGGCGTATTCCACTATTTCTTGTCTCAGAGGCTGCTCTCTTTCACTGCTTCTGTAAACATGGATTTATTTCATTGCAGCTGAAATCATCCTGCAGAGAGAAGCCTGAATGTGTTTATGAGTGTGTGAGAGAGACAGAGAAAGGAGAGTGAAAGTGAGTGTGTCAAAGACAAGGAGAGTCAGAGTTTGTGTGTGTATTCCGTGTGTGTGTGTTTGTTGAAGAAGAAGTTTAAGTTTTTGTGTGCAGTCTGTGAGTATGTGAATCACAGGGAGAGAGTGTGTGTGTGTGTGTGTGTGTGTGTGTGTGTGTGTGTGTGTGTGTGTGTGTGTGTGTGCGCACATGTGTGTGTTCATTGTCAAGTACATGCACAAGTGTATACATGTATGCAAATGTGTGTGCATTGTTGAGTGTGTATGTATGTGTGTGTGAGTGTGCGTGTGTGTGTGTGTGTGTGTGTGTATGTGTGTGTGTTTGGGGGTTGTGTGCACACGGTGCAAGAAGACTATATGAACCTGTCGGTGGTGATTGCTCCGAGATCGCTCCACACAGATCTGTGTGTGCTACTGACATAGCCGCATTTGGCCCCACCTACAACCCACCCACCCCCCTCCCATGTCCACTTGTTGTTGCTAAGCAACCTCAGCCATGTGCCAAAGACCTCGCTTTAAAGATTAAAGGCAGGAATTTTCAGGGCTCAAGCTGAAAATGTCTTTTAAATTAAATCACACAAAAAATGTGGAAGACAGATGATAATGAAAGCATTCCGCTCATTCCCTCTTCAGACAACACAGCAACATCCGAAGAGAGGAAGAGGAGTGGGGGGGGGGTGGGAGGGGAGGAGAGGAGAGGAGATGAGGGTAGTGAAGAGAGGAGAAAGGAGAATAGGATGGGGCGGAGGAATACAAAAACAAGAAAGCAAATGGAATATGGGCATGGCTGAGTGTCTTTCACACTTATAAGGAAGAAAAATCGAGCATCAGTCTTGCAGCAGTCAGGCCAAGTCAGTGGCCCCCCTCCCCCACCCATTACACATCTGCAGCTGGAGACTGAGGCAGTCCAGACGTAACAAAAATATGGCCAGATGAAACAAGGCCAGTTATAAAGAACATGCCTCTCATTGTTTCTCTCATTGTTAATAATTAGTCCAGCGGACACTCTCAGATAGAGGTGGTTTCACAGCTCACATTCCACACGCAACACAGCAATGGTTTACACCAGGGATAGGAAACCTTACTCTGACGTATCTGTCCTTGGATTTCACTCCAACTTCTAAATTTAATGATTTAATTATCCCAATTATTAATCTCATCTGAAATTTTAGCTACTTTTATTTGTAATCTCTTAAATGATTGGTGTTGGTGTATAGACCTAATTAGCTGAATAAATAACTGGTGAAAACCAAAAACAGATACAGTCCTCTATGTATAGGGCTTCCACCCTTTGTGTGCTCAACAGGAAGACTGATCAGACACTAACCAGATACAGACCAGTACTGACTGAGGTCACTTAGTTTAACAGTTCATTCACTCTACATACCAATGTCTCAGTGGGGAATTCACTTTGGCCTGTATCCCTTTGTTTTTAATGCCCATCAATAACCACTACCTCCTAGATAAGAGGTGGCTAACATTGGTCCTGGAGCACGACAGGGTGTATTGGTATTGTTATTATTAGCCACTAAAGCGATCAGTTACCACAGTTAATTCATCAAATCTGGTTTCTTGGGTCTGAATTGGTTTCTGGTTTTAAGGTGAAAAGAAAAACCAACATTCCCTGCAAACATTCCCCCTGGACCAAGGTTAGCTATCCCTGCTGTAGGTCCAGATTAGTGATTTGAGGTGAAGAGTGGTGCTGGATTTGGTCCTCAGCTCTCTGATAAATTCCAGGCGGAGAGTAATTCTCTGCAATGCCCAGGAACTCTCTCCAATAAAGAGGAATGGGTTGCTATGGTAATGGCCCCAGGGCAGATGGCACTGGGAGGATCTCTGAACCTGCACTGCGCCAGGTCAGGAACGCCAGCAGGAGAGGTCCTCCACTCTCTCCACTCACGCTGGTGAGGAGGAGCAAGGATATGGGAAGGGGGAAAGCAGATTTGTGTTGTTGTTGCTGTTGTTGTTTTTTATATTAATGAAATATGTCTCTACTGTTTTTTGGCTGTCCATGTAAAAAACATAGTTAAATGCAAGCGATACAAGGAAAAAGGCATTTGTTTTCATACCTTCCTCCCCTCCTCTTTCACCCCCCTTCCATTATTCTCCTTTCAAAGGTCAACAGAATTACGCACCCAACCCCCAACTAAATATCATAACATCAAATTTTTTATATTTGTTCTCTGGTATTTGTGTCCAGTGTTCAAGCAACACTGCATGGGGATTTGTTAGGGAAGTGTGTGCACTCTAGCAGACAGGCAAATGAAAAAAATGAGTCAAAAAATGGTTAAATTGAAAGATATTGTGATAGAGACAAATCTTCTCACATTGTCTTTCTCACTCCATCTCCCTTACCCCTTTGTTTATCTATCTTTCTCTCTCTATCACTCATCTCCCTCTCTTTCCCTCTCATGACATTTTTCTCCCGCCGCAATAAATCATGCATCGTAGGTTTAAAACCAGCTCCATGGCGCATGAGGCTTTGCTAACATGCAAATTTCTCTCCTAAATTTTTCTGTAATGCTGCCTTAACTTATCCATGCTGTCACAGCATCACAACATCAACGGTAAAACTTGCTTTAGCTGGGTGGTGGGGAGGAATACAAAAAAAGAACCTGAGTAAAATTAATTCTGACATATTTGGGTTTAGGTTCTACAGAAGACATAAAACAGAGATATCCTCCGAACTCTGTGGCCAGAAAACTTCCCCAGGCCATAGAGATTTAAAACAATCCAAAAAAAGAAAAAAAATGGATTTAAAAAGTAGTTGCGTATGTATAGCCCATCTCCAGAAACTGTTTTGAGTTTTGATATGACAGATATGAGCGGAAATGTTCTATTGATCTCACAGATGTGGGGGCTGAACAAGGAGGTCCCCCGTTGCCACAGCATTGATTCAGTGGGGTATGAGCACACCTGCACCTGGGGCCTGCAGCCTGCCCAGTTTGTTAAATCAATAACCTGAGCCCTGACAGGGGGTGGCATGCCTCATTTCCCCACCCAAACCACCCACCCCCCACTGGTCCCTGCCTCCACCCGCTGCCTCTCCCTGCTCGACTGCACACCGACATCTCCTGGGGGGGGCTGGCAGGAGCTCATCTCTCAAACTCCTTTTACCAACAAAACTGCTCTCTGGAGCCCCTGAGGTCTGTATTACTGGCTGTTGAGGCTGAGGGCTTGGGGTGTTGGGTGTTGGGGTTTGGGGGGTTGAAGTGTGAATTTCAATTTCTGCAGTTTTTGGAGGTAGTGAAGTCAGAAGGAAAATTAGGCTGAAAAAAGGAGTTGATTTCCAAACTTTTATTCACTGAAACTAATTAGAGAAATCCACACCAAAGAATGACTAGGGAAAGGGGGATGCAAAATAAAGGGGTACATAGAAAGGGGTACAGTGAGAGAGAAGTAAGAGAGAGAAGCACGATGGGGGGTAAGACTTAAAACTCATTTTACGATGTTGATATATGCATGTCAGTATGTATTGTATTCAGCTTCATAATGAAGATGATACACTGCTTCAGTTTATCTGGTCAGTATAGCATCCCTGAAGCAAACTGATAGAGAAATGGAGAGAAGGAGATGAGGGAGAAAGAGAGAGATTGTGAGAGATGGGTAGGGAGAGAGGGATTTTTAAAAGGGCTCTGTAATTAATAAATAAATCCAGGGGAGATGCCATCGATGGTGGGCTAAGGAGCTGTCGCCAACAGCTATGCTGGAGAGGTTCCATAAGGGAGAAAACAGAATGACAGTATAAGCAGAAAAAACTAGAACAAATGCTCTGCTCATCCAAGCACAGCTACATGCTCAGAGAGGTAGGAGAGGGAAAGAGAGAGGAGATGTTTTCATTATTTATAGCAATTTTAATAAATATAATTTTTGTCAGTTATTTTTCAGTTATTGTCATTATGTACATGCTTTGGAAATAAGATACCTGGTGTATGTAATATAAATAGGAAAGAAGAACACAGACATGGAAGAGCTAAACAACACATAGGCCACCAGCTGTTTCCCACTTAACATAAACCCTCATATATATAATCTTAAAGACATTGCTTGGTGAATATTCCATAATGAAAAAGACACCGCTGTCCAACAGTGCACAGGAATTGGAGAGTGTTTCAGCCTTTGGATCAGACCCACTACATATTTTAGGCTGTGAGTCTAGAGTCAAGCATTGACTATGGCAAATACATATCAAACTCGTGAGAGAAATTTAAACACTGCTGCTGTCAGGTGGCTTATCTGGCATAGAGTACCAATGCTAATTGTCCTTGGCAATTTAATTATGAAGCTAAACATGGAAAAGATATAGTGGTTTTATCCTGGGCAATATCATACATATACATACAAGTATGTACAAAGAGACATATATCAGATAATGAAAGATAAGGGAGGACTCTGTCAACCTATCATGCCGTGGTTGACTTGAGCAATCTCCCTTGCTTCACACCAGCCTTGGATTAGATTTTGTATACGGTTCTAACACACCAACCTGAAACACACCAAGGTGAGAACGTCACACTGATAAAAGCCCAACGGAGCAATTTGTTGCCAAAACATCACAGGAACAAAAGTTCAGCCTGTGACCACCAGAATGGTGCATATTGGGCAGCAGAGGCCTGCCTGTAGAGGACACTAGCTCCTCCAAGGAAACTCTCATCCCCACAAGGACGATCGAAGGCAGATGGACTGTCACTCTCTCACTACAATCTGTATTCATGATTTACAGTGTGCTGGAGTGGGATAGACACAATTCAACAACACATCGCTGCATCTCTGCAACCCACAGCTCATCATCCTGTATGCACCAGCAATGCATGCATCCTTCATGCAACTGATTAGTAGAGATACTGTATGTCATTCACTGCCTTTAAGGTACAGCTGACTATGAGTTGTTGGGAAACAAAGAGACACATTCAGAAGTGATAAGCAACACAGTGAACTTTAAAAAAGAATTAGTAAAGACTAATTTAATGCAAAATGAAAAATATCCAAAATTTTACTTTGGAAACGATATTAACATTTCCAATGATGGATTTTTACAGACATGCAAAAAGTTTACGTATAAGGAGCTGCAACAGATTTGTCAGTCTTATATTCCTGTGTGATGTAAAAGACATACAGAACAAACATTGGACCTTTTGCTGTGTAGAAAACTCTGACCAAAAGCCAACATCCATACAACATTGTTAGCTAGCTATCTTATGTTGGTAGCATACATGGAGTTTGCATGCAAGGTAAGAAGCATTTGCTTGTATTTATTTTTAAAATGGAAATATCTATCTCTTGATCTTGCCACACTGCTGTCATTGGTCAGGTCTTCATCAGTGGTGATGAATTACCTGGTAGTTTCACATCCAAAAAGCTTTTTAACAATTATCTCTTACCAGATCACCTCTGGTCTTTCCTACAACCCCCTATTTCCAAAACACAGACTGCATTGCATTCATTTTGTTTCCTCTGCTGTTTTACAGATCTACATAAAGATTTGTGGAAGGCCACCTTTAAGGATTAAAGAAACTTCAGAGAAAACCCCACCATAATTTTTCTGAAATCTCATCTTTTATAGGTTGTAAAAAACATCTGTCAAGGTGGAGAAAAGACCACAGAGTTTCAGAGTTTGCTTGTAATGTTGTTTTTCACCAAGTGCTTTAGAGGATCTTCACAGGAAACAAATGTATCTTCCTCTCCTCCATCTCGTCCTCCTCCACTCGTCTCTCTGTGTGTTGTGCCATTGGAGGCCCAGAGCAGTCATCAATAATTCACATGTTAAGATTCTCTAGAGAATCCTGTGAGCCAGTCAGGATACTCTTTAAGAGAGGAATGGCTGTGTGTGGTCCCCCTTCCCCCACCCCCTTTTGGAATGAATATTTATCTCTTTCATCTTTATTCTTAGTCTGCCTCTTGCTATCCTCTTCCATCCATCCTATCCTTCTCTTTCCCTCTCCCCATCATTTTCTCTCATCGTCCCAGATTTCTCTCTCTCTCCTTTCCTTTTCCTAAAGAAGTCCTTCTTCTGCTCTCAGTGTGAATCTGTTGCTTCCTCTCTCCAAGATCCCACTTTGCACTTACCATGTGTCTCTGTGTGCAGGTATGTGTATCTAAAACCAGACACATGCCAACATACCATTGCAAAAATATTCTTTGCTTATTTAGCACTGTGAGTTTTAATATCATATGTTTTAAAGTGATCATGTGAAATCATCCAGAAAAGCACTGAAACATCGCTTGAGTGTCTAAAAATGAATACCCCCACAGTGGTGGTAAGACTGTAATGGTGGCAATCAATCAGATGTTAACACTTCTCATTATTCCTTCACATACCTCTTTGGAAGGTAGGATTTTTACCAAGTGGCTACCGAAAACAAAGCTTATCATAATATCAAATATGGAATGGGCATGCCTGTATTAAAATATCTAGATAAATAACCAGTGCCATAACTAGTGCTGTGAATGGAACTGTAACAGTACAGAATTAAGACGACTGTTGTGAATGTTAATGAAAACTGCACAGATTAACATACACTCACAGCATTCTCCAACCCCTCTCATGACCTTCGACTGGACTCAAAGCACACAGGGTCTGTAAGTCTGTAAGTCACCCTGGATATAAACTGTGGTTGAAATGATCTAGAAAACCCACTGTCACTCATTGCTCCTCATCTCTTAAAATTGGGAATACTCACATTCTTGGAAGTCAAGTACTACAGTTATAGCTCTTCAATTAAATTTTATTCCTTCAATTGATTACGTTCCCACTGCTTCATTGTAATATTGATTAGTAGCAGAACACTCTGTTAAATATTTTCCCATGTAATATGCCCTTGTAAATACATGTAAATGGAAATGCAATTCAAGGAGAGGTTGACTGATGGTAAAGAGTGATACACACAATTATACCAACCACATATACACACACACATACGCACCTTGTACAGATAGACACTCTTACATGCAATCACACACACATACACCCACACACACACCAGGCCCTTCACCATCCATTATCCAAGCTGATTGTAGCTTCAGATACAACTGTTTGCGAAGTAAATAAATAATGCAATGTTCCCTAAGGAAGATTAGATAATCCCAGCAACAGTGAGCTCAAAGATAGCTTATGTAACCATGAGAAAAGGGAAATTGGTATAGATTACATATGTAATATAAGAAGGATACAAGCTTTGGGCTGGGACATCATAGCCAGATATAGGGTCCAGTGGATAGTCGATGACAAATGGAAATCTCAGCATGAACCAGCCTGGTTTCACCGGCACTCTGTTATCCTATCTGTCATCCCTACCTCCAATGGCCAAAATAACCCTGAATGGCAGACCCGTGCAATGTTAGCATAGCCGGGTAAATAACTATACACTGACTGGGCAGACACCTCATTCCAGTCAACTCTAACATTATTTGCATTCTTGTTACAGCTCACCAATCATCATTGCTTATTTCACACGGTCTGGAGCTGACTAGCTCAAATTTCCACAGCTCTGAGTTTATACAAGAAATTTTAAGAGGGGTGCGCCTCCCATTTTTGCCTTGTGTGAGATCAGTTATCCTCCTGAAAAAGACAATCTTGCATGATAAATGATAGTTATGATTTTTCCCAGAACAGGAAAAAAAGGTAAACCAATAAGCATAAAGTTCAGCCCCTTAATTATTGATGCACCAGGCTACACCCAAGGCTACCTGGAAATTGGAAGGATCCACTCTATATTCTATAGTTAGCCTGTGCCGAGCTTTTGGGATGCTACTGCCTATAGAGCTTTAAATAATAAAGATGCATGTGAATTTTGAGCAACAGAACGTGGTATACAGGGTGACAGCTGCTGCCTCATATCCCTGGTTAACACTGCATTAGCCATGGTGAACCAGTCACTGGGAGAAGCTAGATGTGCATCCACTGTATATAAAACTCAGATATGAATATTTCATGTATATTCAGTACCTATACAATGTCTGTGTGATTTTCTTATACATTTTCAGACCTCTTTTGGTTTAGACACTGTACAAATATTTACCATATTAAAAAAGCTGACAAAAATTAAAAAAGTCCTATTAAATTATGTTTGCCCTGTGGTGTATATTTGTCAAGTTACAATATGTTTCTTTGCTCTTTAGTGCCCTGCATGCAGCCAATGAGTGCAGAGCATTCTGCATCTCTCAGCCAATCAGGTTAGAGACAACATTCCCCCAGTCTCCACCATTCAACACAAAGTCATCTCAAGAGACCCAAGGAAGCAAGAAACATAAAGAAAACTGACCTAAATTCATGTCTCAGGAAGAAGCATCACCACACTCATTCTTATAAAAATAAGATGCTGAGGCTACTAGCAGGATAGTGTGAGGATAAAAGTAAGATACTAGTAGGATAAATTGTCAGATTTTCAATGTGAACTGCAGTCCATTTACAAAAATGCACACAGAACCAAGATACATGCATTGAAATTATGACAGCTTTATACTGTGAACATACATGTTCACAGTATAATGCACACGCACACACACACAAATGATGAGAAAAAGAATCACATCGCCTCTCTTCTCCTTATGCTTTGACACCATAATCCTAGACTATTTTTCCATGAATATGTTCACCAAGAGAATCATTTCCTTCAGACATAATCTTCTGTCCGTAGGAAGCCAGGTAAACATGTAGCGTTTGCAGGCTCTATTGTGTCTCATAGGGAAGCTGGGTCTCATTGCCCCTCCCTCCTCCCTGCAGCACGCTGTCAGTGTTCACAGCGCACTGCAAACATGAATATCAAACCACCATTCTGAAAGTGAATGTGTTCACTCGTGTGTGTGTGCGTGTGTGTGTGTGATTGTTCATTTTTCAGAAAAAAATTCAGAAACAACAAATATACCTCCCTTCAACTGACCTGATTTAAATACCATTATAACAGTATAACCATTCCTGTTAATTGACTCTCTGTGTAATGCAGAAAATGACCCTCCTTCACTGCAACATCACTAGATTGAATCTTGATTGGATTATGTAAGGACTGGATTACAGCTTCATTGGATTACAGTGTTAATGGATTACAATATGACTCAATTATAACATGACTGGTTTTACATGATGCTGACTGGATTACAGTGCAACTGGACTACAGTATTATTCAGATACAATATGACTGGGAAACATCAGTATTTTGTGATAGTGACTGTATTGCAGCAAAAATGCAGTGTTGTGTAGCAGCACCACCTTATGGTCTTGTCTGTCATTGCATTCTCAAATCTTCGCGTTCATGCACCCACATGCTGAGAGCAGCTGTGCTATTCAGGCCTTTGCCATGAAAGTTTTAAAGGAAAACTTCTGAAGTATGTCTGTAGAGTTAAACAATAGTCCTTACCACAACTGCTCCTGCAAAAACCCAGGTGTAGAAGTAAATCACATAAAAATGTAAAAAATGGAATATGGATGTGAATTTGCCTCATCCCTTTCCCCAACTCATCCATCACACATTTCCCACTGAGTGTCCAGGCACTGCAGAACCTTTCCAAAACATTCCAGTAAATTTCTTTCAATGGTGTAACACAGCTACAGTACTGTGAATCTTGGCTGAGATCCAAGTCCAGATCTGGTTATGTTCCTATTTCTGTGACTCATCTCTGCCCGTCTTGGATGGGAGGTGCGCCGTGATAAACGGCAGATTTGTCTTTCCTTCAGATTTGACACTGGTGTGAGTTCCCTCTGGCTGCTGTGACTACAGTCTGTCTATGGCTCAGTCAGGTCTTAACACTGCCTAAACAACACCTTTGTGTCTGTGCACTCAGGCTGCCGGTGTTTAGTGTTAGATTTTGGAGTGTCACACATTTCTGTCTGTGGTGTGGGGGCTTCTAAAAACATCACTCGCACCAAGCTGCCACCCCGTCTGAAGTGGCCTGTGTGTCCAACTCATCGCTGGCCTTCAGTCAGTTTTGAACCGCACAAGGACAGACTGAGATCACAGATATTCCCTTCCTTTCTCTGTGCAGGTTTCCTTAATTCATTTCCCTCTCAGACTTTTTGAGGAAAGCCTACAATCACAGATCAAAATTCACAATTATAAGACCATAGGAGTCAGCGTACATTCATATAGATCTTCGGAATGATACAAGCTAATATTACAGCCCTGTGTTCGACATGTTCTAGACTGAGATTATATACGGGTTGAGCACATCAGCATCGTCGGGTGATTCATCTGCCTAATCAGAATGAGTTGGATGAGAGTAGTGAGCAGGGCTGTTCTTTCTGATCTTAGCTGGATTTCGCCTTGGCATTCCCACTCAATCAGGCCATCTGAGGGAAACGGGTCTGGCACAGGCCTGGTAAAGGTGGCTAGCCGGGCATGGCGGTGGCAGTTCACACGAGCCCGCTAAGCCTCCTTCCCATGTGACCTCCCGCTGATGAGCACATGACCAGCACGGAGAGCTCAAGGCTCAGCCACACCACTAATTAAAGGATGTTTTACTCCACAGGCCCTGCAGCACTGAGGCTTTAACCCAACAGCTGTGTGCATGCCTGCCCTCAAGCGAAACTCTCCCCCTCACATCAAATCATACATGCAGATGTGAGCACATGGACCAGTCATGACTGGAGCTCGCCCACGAATTACAGGAATTAAAGATGGAATTACAGGGAATTAAAAAAATGGAATTACTAATGATGAAGGGTGATGGAGGAAACTGTGTTCTGCAGAGGAGGTTTTACAGGAGAGGTTTTGCAGGAGTGGGAGTGTACAATGATAAGGGACTGAGTTAACAAGCAGAAGGTTGCTAGTTCAAGTCCCAAAATGGTGGCACACACTCTCATGCTCATTAACAATGTGCTTAATTTGAATCAATACATATCCAGCTGTATAAATGTGTAATCTAAGCCATGTAAATATCACAGATAAGGGTCTCAATGAACAGTTGCAGTGTTGTGGTAAATGTCTGTACACATTTTCAGATTGGTGTGTACCAGGTTTGGGTGAAATACATCCCAAAAGAAAGTGCAGATTTATATTTTAAGTTACATTGTGTATATTGAGGTAATTTCAAATACAGTGGACACAGAGGTATTTTCACATTTTTTCATGTTTCAGAAAATATACATTTTCCAGAGACATTTCAAATTATTTCACACTTCACAAATACTAACACAAATATTAAGTTGTAATTAATAAATTACACTGAAATGTTTAAAAGCTAGCCTCAAAGCAAGCAAGTATTGAAATATCAAATACAGCTTTCAGACACTGCTCTCCTTGTTGTTTTGTCACTCAACAATTGTGTAAAAAACAGCTTTGTAATTTTTTTGTTGTTGTAATCTTATGTCTCATAGTTATGAGGAGGTGTGTCTTTCATAAACACAGATGTACACAAGCTATCTTTTTGTGTAAATATAAACATGACTGATTTCCTCAACAACAAATATTCAAAAACAAAATGTTCAGTCATGGATTCTCAAAGTATCACATACTTAAAAAAATATTTGAAAATATTACAAAATGCATTCAAATTCACATGCAAATTCTTCTAATTTGGATTTTTGGTGTCAGGGTAAATAAGTGGCTGGGGTTCCAGTGAATGGTCAGAAGCTGATCAATGTAGATCAGGGGTATTCAACTTCAGTCATGGAGGGCTTCATTGTATGTTAATATTCACTTCAGCCATGCAAGCAAATACCTACAGACACAGCAACCTTCTTGGACTGCAGTTGGGTAGGCCTGGTGTCGAAGGATTTAGGCAGGGTTAGTGGATGTAGATTCCTGGGTTATCTAGGAAATCACAGATCTTCTTGGCCATGACATCCAGGTCATTGGTGTTGGTGTACTTGAGCAAGTTGTAGCTGCCGATGAAGTAGTGACGCAGGTAGCGCTGGGTGGCGCACTTGTGTAGTTTCCGTGCCAGCCGCAGCACACTGCCCCTCAGGTCCTTCCAGTCGCGGGATCGAGGGTACTTCTCACAGGTCCAGAACAGCAGAGTCTGCAGGGGAAGCAGGGAGAGGACCAACTGACTGGCCTGTTCCACTGTGTCACAATGGGGGTGGATGGCTCAAAGAATGGACTACTCCACAGTCAGGTCAGAGAGGGCAAAATAGCTTAAAGGACAAATCAATAAGATCAAAAGCTATGGATGAGAGTTAGGTAAACACAGCATGCCCCTCTCTGACAGAAAAATAGATGTGGGAGCATTATGGTATAGAGGTTTAAAAACTAAACTTATAAAACAGAGGTTGTATGTTTCAATCTAGGGCAGGCCCCAGCAGCTGTTACTCATACTCCCTTGCTGTTAAGTGCTTTGAGTTTGAGTTTACGATAATACAGAATAGAAACCAGGTGAAGCAATTAATGAAAAGAAATGGTTTGAGCAAGGTTGCTGGAGTAAATTCCTGCAGACATTGCAACCGTTTAGACTTGGAATTGAATATTTATGGTCTAAGGTGAACAGTGCCTGCAGGACTGGAAGGTCTAAGGTGAACAGTGCCTGCAGGACTGGAAGGTCTAAGGTGAACAGTACCTGCAGGACTGGAAGGTCTAAGGTGAACAGTACCTGCAGGATTGGAAGGTCTAAGGTGAACAGTGCCTACAGGACTGGAAGGTCTAAGGTGAACAGTACCTGCAGGACTGGAAGGTCTAAGGTGAACAGTACCTGCAGGATTGGAAGGTCTAAGGTGAACAGTACCTGCAGGATTGAAAGGTCTAAGGTGAACAGTACCTGCAGGTGATAAGCAGTGATGACTGGCTTGCTGCTCTGGCACCACAGATCCTCTTTGAGCTGGCGGATGACACGGTAGCATTTCCTGCGGCAGCCCCCGTCGTCATCGATACCCCCCAGCAGCACCTGCTCCGCCCGGGAGAAGGACAGTCGCCAGTGGTAGCTGGAAGTGGCCATCAGGTTGAACCCAAAGGACTGCAGGGAGACAGCAGCTGCTTAGCTCCTTCCTTTCCTTTGTCTCCTCTTTATTACATTTCCTTCCCAAATGTGGGAGGAAAATGTAATGAAGTCTGAAACTCACCAGTTGTGCTTCTCAAGTTACCACTGTGCCTTCTGTGCACACATATGCCAGACCAGCAGCGCAGGAGAGATTTTTGAAGTCTGGGGGACCAAACTGTGAGCAAAAGGTCTCAGCTTTTAAACTTACACAATATATATTTTTTTTACTCAAAAAGTTGGAGTATGAAACTGGGGGGGACCCTATGGGTCCCTATGAAACCCCTGCCCCCCCCACCATCTGTGATCCTGTGCCAGACACAATTCAGCTGAAGAGTAGGCACCCTTCCAGTGTGTTCATCTGTCACTTCAAGGCCCATCAGGCTCTTGTGCATTAAATCAGATATTTAGACTCATGAATAATGAAAATACAAGTGTTCACCATTATTTTACCCATTAATGTACTTATTTTTTATTATTTTGTAACTCTTTTTCTCCTGTGCTTCTCAGCCCTCTCTGTGATATAACCATGGTACAGTATAGATGTGTGTTCATGCAGTCAGTGGGGTCTCTGGCACCTTGGAGCAGCGGGCGCGCTCTTTGGGGGGCCAGCGCCTCAGCAGACGGGGCCAGCGAGCCTTTTTGGGCCAGCAGTGCATCAGCTCCACTGTAGGGACCAGCTCCACCTCAATCTGAGCCTCCGCTGTCTCCACGGCAACACGGACCACCGACCCAATCGTCTCCAGAATGCTGATTTTGCCTGGATGGAGCAGGAGTATTTATTGAGGATCTGTTTGATTTAACTTTAACATACTCACAACATTGTCACGCACAACATGGAACAGCTAGGAAATATTCATCTGTGAATTGCAACAAGGATTTGAGGATTGACCATCTGAAAGCTGCAGAGAATCAACACCAAGCCAAACACACAGACACCGCAAACCCTCGACCATCTTCCACAACTCCAATGTCTGACTGAGTCCTCATGCATAACAACTGCCACCTAAACTAAAGAAACACACCCACCCACAGCACATAGATGTAACTTCCAAAACAGCAAAATCACATTTACACAAACACACAGTTTTACACAAATACACACCACACGCACATACGTATGTGCACACACACACACACACACACACACACGCATACACATGCAAAAAAACTGTATAAATCACACACAAAAGCCTTGAGGAGTTTTACTACACTCTAAGATTGCTCGGATGAACACATTCAGCAGTGTTGTGAGGAGTGTCAAAGTCTATGAAAGTGGAATAAAACACAGCAAGCGACAATAAAAGATGGAGAAGGCAGTTTTCTCAGCCAAACTGCCCTGCCCAGAGAAAGCAGGTGAGAGACCCGAGAGGCAGGGCCACTAAGTCACTGCATTCTCTTCCCCATTATCTCCCTGGACCCAGCCCGCACATCATTTCACACTCCATTTAGCGCTCACGGCGTAATCACTTGTGATTGAATTAAACCAGCGTGAAGCCTCTAAGTGACATTAATCACAGCACCCATGACCTCCTTTAACAGGAGTGAACGAGTGAGCGTGGGGTTGGTAAACAGAATGGTAAACACCTCACCCACCATACGCTCTACCTCTCCCAGGGTCCTTAGCTCTGTGTCAAAGGGCAGAGGTCAGAGGGCATTTTCATCCTAGCACTGCACATCTTAGACCCCCACAGCAGATAAACCATACATTCGAACAGCACCCTTAATGCCATTATAATCATCATGTATCTCAAACATCATCTACCCTTATCTGGTCATCCTTATTACCATGATCATAACCCTATTCAACACCATCATGATATCCAATTTCAGTATTATAAAGTAATACCATAATTACCATCATCATTATCACCATCATCATCACAAGAAATCATAACCACATTCTACCAGTTAAAAATAATCTGATTACTTGGAGAGGTCTTCATCTCAGAATACATTGAATGAATCCATGACCTGGTGCTGAAGATGTATTATTATGAATGAAATGGAATTTCTTTCACACAGTTTAAGCATCAGCTAAGATCAATGAAATTAAATCTA
The DNA here is from genome assembly GCA_022829145.1 of Albula goreensis. NCBI lineage: Eukaryota > Metazoa > Chordata > Actinopteri > Albuliformes > Albulidae > Albula > Albula goreensis. Next base: position 15,358,282 of record CM040761.1, on the reverse strand, counting down.
TTTTAATTCATTTGGAATAAAGCCACTGCTAGAAACCCTAATGCATACCATCACAGTCACAGCGTAAATTAGATTAGAGTGACTTATGTCTCTTTCTACAATTGGAACACCATGGGCTGCATTTTTACAGCAGCAAAGCTTAAGCATTTTAGTTTTACTACTTCATTCAAATACTCACACCTAGCTGCTTAAAATATTTATATTTCTGCATTTTAGAAGTAAAATCACACAGATGCATTATCCTGTGTGATACTGCCATGTTATTAAAAAGAAAAATGTAAGGTATCTACGTGGCTGTGTTAAGTTGTAAACATCCATGTCACAACATATTTCAAATTGATGAAATGGTTTAAATAGTATGGTGTGAGAATTTGAAGAATGCAGTACAATTAGGGCGTGCATTGCTCAGTCACAAAAACACTGTGCTTAGGCTGAGTGATAAACGGGGCCCATGATGCTTGGACTCACTCCCCAGATTGCAGGTCTTGATGGATTCCTCCAGTTGTTCCTTAAAGACGTTCACCACCCTGGCAGGCACGATGTCGCCCTCGATGGCGACGCGCGCATCGTGCCACTCCTGTGCAGGGCTCAGAAAGTTCTCCAGCTCCAGCCACTGGTGAAGTTTCTCTGGCTCACGGACGGGTGACAGCAACCGTGAGCCGCTCGGCGTGTAGTACCGCCACTGCCGCGTCAGACGCTCCTTATACCCGACCAGCCCCCGCACTGGCACCGAGATCAGGAACTGAGTGGGGGTTAGGACCTGGGGAGGCAGCCAAACAAACAATCAATCAATTGATCGATGAATCAATCATTTGATACTATTTATTTTAGGTGATATTGGAAGAAAATAAATGAACAACTTGAATAATCAATGAATTGTATTGTATTTAGTGGATGTTCCCAGTGGATATTTTTTTAAGAAGTCCATCTATGGACATAATTGAATAAGTGTTTTGCATCCTGCATCCTCCGGATCACAGATCCAGGTCTCTGGTCACAGTATCTGCTCACCTGGATTGCAGGGATGAAAGCACTTTTCCCCCTTAAGAGAGCGGCCCACTTAGCCATTAGAGCAGGTTGATCCTACAGACATAAAGATAGAGGGATAGACAGAGCACTGCAATTTCTGTTTTACATAATGCCTAAAATTAAACATCATGATAAAATATTACTAATCTACACATTTTCATCAATGACAGACATGACCTCCCTAAATATTAGCACTGACTTTCACCTGTGGTACTGTGTTGAGTGTAAATTGATTGTGTTAAAGATGTTAATTGTCCAGTTGTTGTACAGTGTGTCCATGTGGCACAGCAGTTACTCAGCAGGCATACCTGGCAGCTCCAAACTGGGGAGAGACATAGACACTGTGTGAAAACAGGGGGTCCACATACACGCACTGAGAGGCCCCACCTTCAGGCTGTCACTGTGGACGCCTGAGTTGGAGATGGACTGGAAGCGGCTGTCCCGAGTGCTGACTTCCAGTGTCAGTTCCCTGATGACCTTCTGGACCTCCTCCACCGCGTTGGCAACCCTTCTGTGCCTCAGGTCCACCTGCCAAGGGGCATATAGGCATGGATACTGACAAAGGAAACAGCTACCAGGTGAAAAGTAACACAAGCTTAGGGACTTATTCTCAATGCCCCCCACCCATTCCCCAAGAGAGAGGGCTGCCTGGAAGAGCCTTTAATTAAATGTGCCCACATCTCAAATGGAGGGGAATGCTGATGCCATAACAGAGACTCCATGAAGGCGGTGGGGGGGAACTGGGATCCCTGTTGCTGGGCAGGGCAAGTGTTGCTAGGTGATATGAGGTGATGTAAACAGTGTGTAAAGTCCCTATGCCAAGATTTTTACTTTGCCTTTTCAGCCACTGTAGATTAAACTGTAGTATCTCTCATCTCTGTGGAGCTATGATAGAATCCTCACAGGTAGTATGATGGCACTTTGTGTATAGAACCTACAGGCTCTTATATTGTCAAGATTATCCAAGTGGAACCTTTTGGTCCTGAAATGTAGTTTAAAGTTAGTAATTATTTTGTACAATTAATGACAAAAATTAGAAAGTTAGACTTTCAAAAGCTCAGTAACACCAGGTTCCATCAGGGCAGTATTGTGATGTCACATAATGGTGTGACAATGTTCCCTAATTTGAATATTGCCCCCGTTACATCGGGATCAGAATGTTAACAGAATCACTTGGGGGGATGTGCTAAGTATGGTTTCCATGGCGCCCTGCCAATTCCTGCACAGAGAAAAAAACATGTGGATGGTTAGGATAAAGATTGCCTCTAAACACCATCACGCCTTCCGCCGTGGTAAACATTAGTCTCTGTGCCAGATGTTGTGATCACAGTAACAGTTTCATGCACCAGCGATGCACTCCAGTTCCGAACGTGACCCATTTCAATAACTGCATACCCTCTTATTTAGTTTACCCATCCGAACTCTTTGCATTTGATGTGTAGAGTTGCCACCCCCGTGAGGGCCATTGTATTTTCCATAGCATTTATGTCACTAAGGTCAAATTAATGCTGAAAATTTGACATCGCCGAGGCAGTGCAGCAAGCCACTGATTTTCTCTTATTGAGTTTTCCATGCTGCATCCTCATTGAAGAGTTTTGTTTTACTTTAAAAAACTAAACTGATTACTGCACAATTATAATGAATGCTGATAATGATTACAATGAGGAAAATTATATTTGTGCATTGCACTTTCAATATGGTCATTAATGTTGCATATTTCTGATCTATTATTCATGTGCCATTAAAATGTTATTTTTGTATATTGTCTTATTTGTATTGTAATTAGTTCTGACTCTGACAATTTTTCTGAGTCAGTATAGCTACCTACATATTGAGTCACATTAAATCTTAGTGCACCAAATCAAGTTTTCACACTCACAGACAACACAAAAGATAATTAGTTACAATCATCATCCATTTTTTATTCATTATCATCATCATCATCATCGTAATGCATTCATTTACCTTATTTTGCAGATAGTGGTCCACATCCTCATCAGTAAAGTCAGTCATTTCAATCCTCCCTCCGTTCCTTCTCTCTGATTAGACTGGATGAATGTGAATGCACTTGTGTCTGTATGTATTTATGTGTCCCAGATGTATAAGTTAACCACTTCACTATAGCATTAAGTTTGTCCCCTTCCTATAAAAAAGGGAAGAATGTGTTGTCATCCGTCTGAAACAGTTGTTCTCTGAAAGCCATAGTTTTTCAGTGGGTAAAGGTCCCCCGGCCCTTAAAAACAGCCATGTGACCATGTGCTGGTTGCCGTGGTGCTCCACAAGAACTGCCCTCCCACACAGCTATTGATCCCACAAAATCGATTCTACAAAACTCCCATGGGTGCTCAGCCTCTGGACTGGGCAAGCCTGTCAGTCACCCAGTGAGAGAGTTGCAGTTGGAAACTTCTGAAGTACATTAAACAAGATAACACCAGCACAGTACCTTATGGTAAGACAGTTAAAAAGGGGGAAAACATAAATGCAAAATAAAAAGGCAACCCTTTTTAGTGTCCCTCACCACTAACCAATGCAAGTCACATAAAAATTTTACTCTGTAAATATGCAGCAACATCTCAGGAATTTCCAGCTCATTCAAGTCTCCTCAGTCAGTGCTTCTGTTTGAGAATGGGTGATGTGAGACTGAATATGTTGGTCAGGATCAGAAATATAGCCTTAAATATGTGCAATATATTTTAGTTAACTTTATTATTCAGACACAAAAAACATACAACATAAGCACAGGATATGATGACTGATGCAGCATGACCTGTATCCTCAATATTTTTTTTCTAATCTGCAAAATGTTTTCTACATTTTCATTTCTTTTTATCACTATTCCCAGACACAAAAATAAAGTGGCATGAGTAAGATAAGGCCTAACATTTCCATAAGGTTTCCACCAAATTGAAGTATTTAAAAAATAATTAAATAAAAGGTTTGAAATAAAAAAAGAATAAAAATAGAATCTCAGAAGATGGCTTCTGAATTTATATCTGCCATCCCAGACCAGACAGGCTGCTAAATACAAATACCAGCACACGTGAGTCTCATAAGAGCAATAGCAATCAACACTGAAGATGGTAAAAACACTGAAAGAACTCCCCATTCTACACATGAGAGAAACAGAATCAAACAGCTCATATCAGGCAGAGCTGGAGGTGGGTATTACTCGAGTACAGACTGCTTCGGAAGGTGTTTATTATTTTCTTCCCTACTGAAACATTTATACAGAGTGACATATTCCACAGCAGCCATTAGCACAGATTGGAATGTTCTGAAACAGTTCAGTACAAGTACCTTGCACAAAGGTAAAAAGCCAATGCCTTTAAACCAACAACCCTCTGGGCTTGGACGAGGCTTATTCAGTGAAGTGGCTTACTGAAGAAAGCCTTATATTCACAGCCCAGCCATCAGCTTATACCACCAGCCCAACCCCACAACTTTAACACGCGGTTCCGTCGTCTGGAACCGTGACACGAGACTGTGGACGTTTTTGCATTGCGATTTCGGTCTTAGTTTCAGAACTGTTATACCCCTAATAAATAACTATACTTCACATCAAATTAAGATACCAATTTATTCTGAAATCATGACATTACCCAAAATATACATTCATATATTCATACTGCATACATCTTTCAATCATGACACATAGCAGCTTCATCTATAGAGGAAATGCTTTCATACAGTATGCACAAAATGTGATTTTAATGTATGATACTCTCATTTGACAAAGAGACAGGTACACAAGTTACCTTTACTACTTTAAAGTGATCAAGCTTATCTATGCATATAAACGCATCACTGCATTAAAACCTTCCTAATCTTACATTATCCTAAAATGTAATCCTGGGAAGACTGAAGTATGTTAAAAACCTTAATCACACAATTATTCATAGCTCAGGCTGTTGCTATCAGCAATAGCCAGCTCTTATGGAGAGATATTACACTGCAAGGTTATCTCTTACCCTTGGGTAGGGGGCAAGAGAGCACACAAAATAGTACCTAGCCTAGCTGGGTCAACCCCTAGGGCAAAAGCCTCCACTTCTCCTCAGTGCAATTAATTTTAAAGATCAATTGTAACATGCTATTTCGAGTATTAAGTAAAATACTCTAATTTTTACAGAGATATGTAAATTATTTCACCAATAATTTTACTTAAGCATAGTATTGACAGTAATCATGCTATTCTGTGCATGTAAATGTGATTAGCAAGTGTTCAATAATAATTTTCTATAATACTACAGTGAAAACAAGAACATACGATGACAAGAACATGCCATTCAACCTGATTAGGCTTTCATATTACCACAGTGATTAAGGGTCATAATGACAGTAAAACAGTGTGGCTTCATTATACAGTTTAAGAGTTTGTTTTTCCCATGCAGCTAAGTTCAGTGCCTGGGGCACAGTCCTGTTTCCTGTCAGTGGAGACCGAACTGCACATTATGGCAGTGTTCTTCATGGCTAGCACAGCATAGTCATCTCTCTGGTGACTACACCATTACATTTTATTAAACAGCATTGTTTATCCACACTGATGGTTAACAAAGACTATTTCTTTTCTCAGTTCCATCTTACAATCATACATGGGTCTTCCAGCCCCCAGTCTCATTAACACACACACACACACACACATACAAACAAACAAACAAACAAACACACACCACCTATTTGTTAGCCTGTCCATGCTAATGCCCAGTGGAGAGGTAACGGTTCCCAGCATACTGTACTCTTTTCCTGGAATCCACCGCTGACTCCCCAGCTGGCGCAGCCCTCTCTCTGGTGAAGAGGCCGACGGCACCAAACATGAGCCCATCCACAATCATCTCTCACTTTATCATGGCAGTCTGTTCAGTTGTATTAAAGAGTTCTTCCTCATCATCATCGTCCTCCTCACATTCAAACTGCCTCCGACTGAGATCATCCTTTCAGTTCGACAGATAATGGGAAGGAGTTATAACACAAATACACACAAACACACATGTTTAAGCATAAAGACATATATGTACTGTGTGTATATATATTCACACAAATAATTTTGCACCATATGTGAAGAGAACACAATAAACTTCATATAATGTTTTCATCACTAAAATCTTGTGTGCCAGTTTCTTCAGTAAAAAATGAAGCTGTGGCACACCAGGGACCCTCTCCCAGCCCAGCCCACTCTGTTGGGCCAAGGTGTGACCAAGTTCCTATCCGCCTCAGATATTCACCTTATCACTGCCTGCTGACAGCAGGATGGTAGCACTGCTCCCCAGTCTGCGATAAGCCACACCCACCGCTGGCATCGGTAGGTCTGATAGGCTCTCTGGCAGTGTCTGGTGAAGAGTCTCAGGGAGGAGAAGACTGAGCATGCCTGCTGAGATCCCGGCAGCACCCAGCACCACAAACGGGAGGGCCCTAAAGACACTCCTCTGTCATAGTGAAAAGAACAGAGATACACAATTACCAGACGTCAATCTCTTCTGAAAAGGGAAAAAAACATGAATACACAGTTACTGGACCAGATGCATGTCCTCATTTTATCAGCTGATTTCAATGTGAAAGCATATTCATCATACAGCAGAGTCTTTCATTATTAGTGGGGAATATGGTGGAAAATAACAAAAAAAAATTAGATAATAAGATCTGACCAATAAATAGCAATAAAAACACAAAACCAAAGGGCTACAAAGGGCTAAAAGGCATCATTTGAGACTGACCAGAGCTGGGATAAATGGTGCGAGGAGGCCCCCTACCCTGGAGGCCATGGAGCACACACCCATCCCTGTGTTCCTGGAACAAGAGCAGCAATCTGTGAGCACTAACCCTAACCAAATCAGCCACAATATGCAACATATCCAACATCCAAAACACCATTACCCATATCACTGCTCATTTTTACCCACATTACAGTCATTTCTATCTTTTTTTTTGGAGGAACTCAAAAATATTCTGAAGAACATTCAAAAATATTATACATAAGCAACCCACATCTCAAAAATGACTGAGAAACAAAAACTGGGATTTTACAGTGGCATAGTTCTGTTGTTTTCTCTTAATTTATATGTCTTCTAAGACTTTGTCGCCCCCTAGAGGAATTTACCATCAAATGTTACTCATGCTGGGGAGAGGGACATGATAAAAAGTCTTCTGAGCAAACTGAAACAAAGCTATACTACATTCATTATGCTCAAAGCAGGTAAGGGCCCACAGAAACAGCACAGCAGGTTCATGTCCTCACACTCATTTTATTTGCACATGCATTGACAACATTAGCTCAACCACAGTGACGGTGGTGACTCAGAACTTGACAGTGAAGTTGCCAGAATCACTGTAAAGTCTCTTTGCTCCTTCCGGTAGACAAATGTGGCAGTTTTATGAATAATCTGTAATAGCAGTAGTTATAATAATAACAACAACAATAATAATTATCTGTACACAGTTTTACTTCTGAAAACATCTACCAACTGGAAATGACCTTTGAATAGCATAATAATGTTCCCTTTATTCACACCAGATAATTCGAATGATATTAAATTTGAATTTAAAAGAATAATTATATAATTTAACCTAATGTTTCATAAAAATCAGTTTAATCATCATAAAGAAATAAAAATTGAACATTATTTGGTAAATCACTCCATTAACATCACAATCTTTAAACTACATGTGCAATAAAAGCTTGTGGAAGATCTGTGCATCTCCATTCCAAACAGCTGTTTTATTGCTGTACAAATTATCTTACATTTGCATTATCTACAAGCCCTTGAGGCAAGCACAGCGAAAATCAAACAGACTCCAGCAATGATCTGTTAAACAGGAAATTCAGCTCACAAACTGCAGGTAGGTGTGTATGTTGAACTCAGTGAGGCACAGGTTGATGACCTGCAGTAGGTTATTAAGTCTATGCCTTCAGATAGTGTGGTAGAGCTCTAAGATGTACAGTGGGTTGTTGCATCTTTCCCAGAAGACAATGGGGCAGAGTCTGGAGTTTAACCACAGGTTATTCAATCTTTACCTCAGTGAGATACAGCAGGCTTTGGGGTTTTTACATGGGGCTGATGGGATACACCCTGGTTATGGTAAGTTATTGGTTCTTTACCTGAGAACAGTGGGGTACAGCTCAGTGGTGTAGATGAACACAATGCTGAAGGCTGAGCTGATGCCAGTCTTCCCCAGGAGAGAAAGAGTCAGTTTGTTAACAACCACAGACAGCCCCATGTCTGCAGAGCATAAAGACACAGAGACTGGACTTTTACAATTAGAACCACTTCACCACTGACAGGGTGGAAAGAGGTTTACATACACACCAATGACACATTGCAGACAGCGACCAAACACACATCACAACACTGCAGACAAAGTCAAAGCACATACCAGCAGCTTAATGGAGGCACAAAGATTATTACGTGATAGCAGTTGTCTGAGTTCTTGAAAACAGCTTTGCAAGTTTTTTCTTTCTTTGCAATAAACACTGGGATAAAAAATGACAGCATTTGCTACACTGGGAGTCAGATGAGGACAGGTGAGGCTACGGTCCTCTTCATTCCTATTTACAAACACTGAGGAGAAAAGAGTTGACCTCCTTTATCAATGCCGGAGCAGTTTACCTTCCCTATCAGGCAGAAGTGCGATGATGAAGCAGGCCACGCCTCCCACCAGCAGAAACAGGCACAGGGAGCCTCTCCTCCCAAACCTGAGGAGGCAACATGAGCAAAGCCCAGGCTCTGAGTACCAACACGACAAGGAGAACATGCTCATCACAGACTAAGAATTGGGTGAAAATTAGGCAGAATCACACAGTCAGTGAACAGCAGTGTGGAGCAGTGATGAGAGTACCAGACTCTGGGCCTGAGAGGAGCAGTGTAGACTGTGTAGTACAGTGGAGGGTCATTGCTTGGAATACCTAGTTTTCAACATTGCTGCTTCTTCTACCTACAGTAAAAACATAACTTTATTAAAGGATTTTCAGAATTTAGATACTTGTATTTAAACGGATCTGCAGGATATTCATAAATACCTGCCTAAATTTAAATTTGATTTGACTGAATGCCAGTTTTACCATAGCACTTACAAACAAGAACGAAGGAATTTGTGGGAAATCCCCCATTGTACAAAGAGTAAAATCACTCACTGAATCAATCGCTCATCATCTCAGAAATATCAGGAACCAACTAAAAACTTGCCGTTTCTGACTAATGAGGTACAGGCTGACAGGGTAGGAGGGCAGCTCTGCCAGTCCAGATAAGGCCAGGTTGAGGTAGAGATTCCCCCCCATGTTTCCTACATTCAGGGTGAGGCCATAATACAGCAGACTGCACACCATCCTGGGAGCGAGAATACAAGAGAGGGCAAGTCAGGACACCTGGGCCAGATATGGCAGGAAAGGTCTGACAGGTTGAAGAAGTAGGAGCAGACACATGGTTAGAGAATGAAGGATGGTAAAGAACCTAAGACAGAGGTAGAGACAAATGAGTGTGTGAGACCAAAATATTTTTTTCCAATGGTAGTTATCTTTAGCAGTGCCTAACTAGGCCCAACTGAAAGTTAACAGAACGTGACAGCTCTATTATCTCATGCAAATACTGATGTCTTGGAGCACAACTCACAGCCAAGATTCACTGACCTCATTCAAAAGACCAGTATTAAAATCATTTCCAGGAATTTCTGAAGAGTTACAGTTAACAGCTCATATCAGTCTCTCCAAGATTTCATCCTTCTGAAAATGGTGGACCATAAAAGGATATATGTAGAGGAAATGGAGTGAAATGGTGACAGAACGTGCAATGGAAGAGGGGATAAGTGAAGTACCAATAAGATCCTTATGGATAGAGAGACAGATAGTCACACACCAGGCCTGCATCATGACAAGCGTGCGTGGGAGCAGGGCGGGGTGCCGGAACAGATCTAGCGGCCCCGCCCTCTCTTCCCTTCCTCTCTTTTCTAGTGGACTCAGGGTCACGCCCTTCTTTGCAAGCCGCCTCCCATTCCGCCGGCCAATTAGAGACAGAACACGCTCTGCTTCCACCAAATGACCCTGAGAGTACAACCAGCGGGGGGACTCTGGGATAAACCTAGAGGAAGGGGGAGAGAAGGGGGGGAGAGCATTCTCTGGACTGAATAGGATAAAACTGTGCAATCTCATTCTGAATGATTAATACTATTTGAATACATTAACTGTGCCTAAGAAACTATTCACTGAAAAAAATCCTGGGAAGTTAACAGATGTGAGGATGACAATATAACATATATACAGGTCTTGATATGTACATCATAATAGTTGTGAATTCCTCTCACAACGTAATCTTAGGAATTCTGTTATTCTGGACCACTGTTGCAGCATCCACTGCAAATAAGAGTTAGCTTGTGTTTCAGAGTTTTTGTTTACTTTGCTTTGCATACCCTAATATAGACACACCCTTCTTAATTTCACATCTCATTAAACTGTGATGTGATTCTACAAGATAATTTCACTAATGTCCCCTGACACCAGATCTTCAGCAAATTAAACTGAACCAGGGCCCTCTTTTCTCATTAAAATCATTGAAAGTGTGTAAAATCAAGGTGTAGACACAAAAAAGTGATCTGAAATCAGCCTGAAAGGAATTCATTTGCTCTATATTACCTGGCACACACCCAAAGCCCAGGGCTAACCCAGAGATAGTGAATATGCACTTAAGCAAGACCTGGAACACCTCCCTCAAGATAATCCTTTGTGTCTATAGTCAGACAAAACCTCTTTGCTGCATCCAAACCCCTGACTACCCCACTGAATATTCATTATTAGGCATAATGAATGCAGCTGACTATATGCTAGAGCTTTGCACCATTCAGTCCAAAGACTCACTGTAATCAATCAAACTGCGCAATCAAGCTGGTAAGAAAATAAGAAATCAGAGATTTCAGTCACTCTGGACTCACAGAGAGAGGAGCAGCACTAGTCCTGCTATCAGGTTCACCACCAGAGCCAGCCGTCTCCAGGAAGTGATGAGGAACCCAAGCACCGCATAGAGCACAATCCCCACAGCGAAGAACACACTCCCCAAGGTCCCTGAAAACAATGAACACTCAACCACACACGTCTACACACACACACAACAGCAAGAAATATTGTACTTGGAAAAAAACTACTACAAGATGAACAAGGATTTTTTTATATTTAAAAGAACTGATCTGTTTTCTCACTGGTGATACAGGCTTGGAGCATTGTAGAATATATTCCATAATATGTGAAACTAGACATTCAGATATCACATCAGCTCTGAGGCCTTGCCAAAATATTATGTACTTCATCATTCAGCACACATTAAATTAGCTTGCTAACTAATATAGCTTTTGTATACATCATTAATAACAGAAGTATTCTTGGTATTTTTACATAATACCAAGAATTATATAAAATGTACAATAATTACATAAAATGGTATTTTATGCTTAAACTGGAAACTGATTCTAGAAATACCGTGGCTTGTGAGGATGCAATTCTACAAATTTGAGGGGGCCCAATTCTAATCTGACTCAAATTTTGAGTTGAATACAGCTTTACAGTATTCTACAAGGCTATACTTTTCTATAATAGTTGGCTTGTTAGGAGCAAAATTTCATGCTGCTAAAGCACAATATATGAGTACACACACTCAAGAAATTTTCTGAACTTTTTAAGCTGATGTTGCTTGTGTATGAACAAATTCAGCTGCAGTCTCAAAATTAAAGTTATGTGAAAATATCATTTTATATGATCCATATTTTTGACAAATGACAAATTTGGTGAATCTGTCAGTCGAGTATGCGTGTTACCTGTAAGAGCCCAGTAAGTGCGGCCCACAAACTCGTTGAGCAGAACAAACGCTACCAAGGTCACACCCCCATTCATGATGCCCACCAGGAAGCGTGCCAGGATGAAGAGCTGGAATGAGGGTGCAAGGCCACTGAGCACCCCAAACACGATATCAAGCGTCAAGCCTGCAAGCACGATACAGTAACACCAAAAAACTGTAAACGACCAAACAACATGTTCCATTAACATCACCAAATCACACTTGCCAGAGAGTATCAAACCACACTCACATTAAATCACCAAACCAGACTCAGTAACCCCATATCAAACTAACCACACCAAACCTAGAAACATCACACCAAATCACACCAATACAAACACATCAGTCCCACAATCATACCAAATCAAATAAAGTGACTCTACACGAGGCATTTAAACAACCCACACCAAAAACGCCAAACCTGCATCAAACCTACCTAAACAACTGCAAGAACTCTACACCAAAGAAATTAACCAAACCAATTCAAACTGAACGAACCAAACTTAAACACACAAGCCCACTGACTACATAACAAATCCAACCTAAACACAGCTCAGTGTGGAATAAAACATTTACTTCAAAATAAACCAAGTAGATACCATGTACATGGAACTCAAGCTCAACCAACCACACAGGTAAACATATTCCAGTGAGGCTACCACAAACATAATCTACACTGCATCGAAGTTCAATATTACAAGTGTCTGACAGTAAATCTGCACAGCAAGCACACCAGTAACACATGAAGCACAGCATACTATATGTATATGCAGTGCAATCTGAAAACCATGACAAGATAAAAAAACATCAAACATAAAACACCTATTTAAACGCATATGTCTATCTAGTCCCACAAGATAATTGTATCAAAACATTGGATTTACATTAGTTATTAAAGGCAGCTCAATTAATGCAGAACAACTAGACTTAGATGATATTCCCTAAGTTTGTGAATGCTTATTTTTTACCTATAAGGTACAGCTTCCTCCGTCCATATCGGTCCGAGAGCTGACCAAAGGTGACTGCACCGATGAGCACCCCGGCAAAGTACACGGAGCTAGCCAGGGAGACCTTATACTCCGAGTCACCCAGCAAATACCACTGAAACACACAGAAACAGAGCGTGAGTGTGTGTGTATGTGTGAGTGTGATTGTTTTACATGCTTTGATACCCAGTCAAACATAGATGTAAGCTTTCTGTTAGCCTTAGCGGGTACCCACTACAACCTAAAATGTCTGCACATACATGTATATGCTTGTTTATGCATGTATCTACATCTAGATGTGTTGTGTGCATACCGTTCAATCCTGCATGCATGTAAGCATGTGTATTAACTTTTAGGTACAAAAGAACAAAAGATGTATGTAATCAGAATGCTGAAAGCAGGTCCTGTATCTTCAGAGTCAGGGCAAAACACAACAAACACAGATTCTTGTATCTGAAAATCTATATACCCGAATAAAAGTGTGTGTTATGTTGAATGAAAGGTAATGTAATCATTTAAGTCATATACTAAGTTATATGCTGCAGTCTATCAAGGGGCTGGGGTCATTTCTCTTTTTAATCCAGTCAATTCTGGAGACAGATTTTCTTCGCCATTAATAACTGGAAAAACCTTTGACATGTAATGATTCTCATATCAGTGTTGACAAATCACAGCCAAGCTGAACCAAAAAGCATGACAGAAAAATCAACGTTAGAGTCAATTTTGAGAAAACAAAAACACTTGTGGCTTTTCATGTTCTTCTGACACTTCACTGTAGCAGTCCTTCTACATGTAGTGCTTTCCAGTATGTTGAAACTGAAAACCTGTTTTGTCCAGACTCTTGTGTCCTGGATTTTTCGCTAATGATAAAACTTGCTCAGGCTACTGTACATCGTACTCGGCATTGTAGTTGATCATAACTACTTTGTTTTGTGTTTGTTTACCTCGGAGACGATTGAAGTGTAGTTGCTGTTAAAATGCAGATGCATTTGCACCTCCGTCCTGCTGGCTTCGTCGAGCCAGTGTCTGAATGCCTGATCGTTGCCTAAGGTGACGTTCATCTGACCGGTCAAGTCCCATTGAAACTGCGGTTTGAGCCCCACGAGGGCGATGAGAACAGCCTCAGACGCAATATACAGCTACGGAAATAAATTGTTGTGAAATACATTTGAGAGTTGATATGCAGAATACTGAAGTGAAATAAAATAATTAGTCAGTTTGCATCATAAAGTTAAAATAACAACCACCATGTCTCATTAAATTTGTTGCCATTACTTCTCCGTCACTTTCCCGACCAAACATTGTTTTATCACATTTTGGGAAATACTGTACCGTTAATGCGAATGCAAGCAGAAAGCAAAGGTAGACTTGGTAAATGCCCATTTCTCCAACGACCTTAAACGCCTCTTCAACTTCCATTGCTGCAACTTCCCCCCTCCGAATAATGTGCTTAACTGAAGTCGTCCGCTACGGAATTGCACACTCGCTTAGTTTCTTAGTTTCTGTATATCCGGGATGTCCGTTTTTGATTAACTTGAGATACACCAGCACTTAACTTCTTTACAAAAACAATGTTTTTCCAGCGCCCTGTTACAGTGGGCGGCGTTAAGTACGACGACATTCCTCACCAGTGAAGTGCATGCCACGTCATTTTATTTAGCCTATTCAATAAACATTCAGTAGACATTTAATCAGCGCAATTAGAGATGGAGAAGTGGGCGGAAACAGAAACGTTGTTTTTCTTAAAAATTGAAAATCTCATCAAAAATTCAACAGCCATGCAGTCGACCTTACACGAATGTGGATTGGGCGACTAGGTTTTAATTTTCGGAAAAAATACAACAGTAATGTTTCAAAAAGTTCCGACAGCTTTCCTCTTAACAAGGTGGGTAATACATTTTTGTGAACTACCTTTTATTCTTTATTTAAAGTACGTTTGTGTCTGCTTTATATGGTGTAAGTTAAGTTTTATAGGCTTTTAGGCTTCTTTAACTGGAGTTTTTCCACAAAAAAGCTCCATTTTGACAAAAAAAAATGTGACAAGAAGAAGCAGACAGTTTAGACATTACATTCACCATGAAGTTTTGGTAATAGCTGTATGCAGAGGTGTCTTTTACAGACATGCAATGCCAGGAGCTGCTTGGGGCACGCATGAGGGCAATGAACGAGGATAACATAATGGAAATGAACATCAGTCAGATGAGCCCTAGCAGTCTCCAGACTCACCTCTGCCTGTGTGGTGCATCAATGCATGCACACATAGGAAAAAAGTAAACTGTGAATGCAGATATTTCAGTACAATGTTTGCCAGCAGTCCACACATATGCTCATTCCCTTACCTGTCATTGTTCATTTTTACTGCATGGTGATGTCTTTGCTTTGCAACATACCTTAGGAGAAGGTTGAGCAGCTCATGACCTGGGGCATTTAGTATTCACACATAACATTAACTCCTTCCACCTATGCACACAAACAGCATTGGCATTTACACTGGGCGTACTCTCTTATACTGGTATGACATAATTCTCCCCTCATTAGTCTGCAGGCCTTCCCAAACACACTTCTTCCATGTGCATCTTGAAACCCATCCCCAGCACTTAGTATTTAATTCTGGTGGTTTTGGGTGTGTCACTTTAGGACTTATCACAGTTCTGCATTGGTCTGGTTACACTGGTGCTTTAAGGATACATATATACATCTAGAGGTGTTGGCACTGTTGGTCACAACCTGAGTGGACTCACATGTTCTCAGAACTGTACCATGCTTTCCACAAAGAAGTTTGCTTAATGAGTGAATGGTCCAGTATATAAATACCCTAGTACTCTTAAATCCAGATTAGTTCAAATGAGTTTAAATCATCTGGCTATAGTTTGCCTATAGGACTTCATTATCAGGAAACTCTACAAGTCAGGTGTGTTGTCAGCTTAAGAAGCTTCATGCAGCCATATATTAATGTACCCAAAAGATGAATGGAGTCCCTAGAGGGCATTCCTCACATTTTTCTTTTGAGAGGAGCTGTGCGGCCACTCCCATAGACATCCAGTCATTAAGTGAATGTGCTTAGCACTGGCTAAGCCCTGGTACACATTGACAGGCTAAAATGCATGTGATAATACAGTAAGCAAATGTCTGAACTGTGTATGTACTTTTAGTACATACAATACCTTTCACTATACATAACACTAAAATGTACTGGTCATGAAAACTACAGTAATAACTGAATACAGCTTTTAATACAATTAACACAACTTGGTACTGCAAATTCTTCATCAGCAAAGAACTACACAAATCATCACTGAGCATATTTCCCAAGCATAGGAGTAAAAATACTTTCACCACTTTACTGGCCAGAGTATGTAAGCATACATGATTCTACTCTGAATACATGAACACCTGATGAAATGTAAAGTGTATATGCAAAATGTGAAGGCACATAATCACTTTTATTTAGGAACTCTCTTTCTATATACTTTTTGGACAGAAAAAAATGTCCTTCAACAGTTTTGTGAGAAAGAAACAACACACATTGCCCTTGACACAAATAATGTGTAGTGTTTGACTTGAGCACAGCTACATTCCATTCTATCAACATCACAGTAAAAAACTGCACCGGGAGCTCCCTCTCTGCTCCTGTACATAGATTCTCAGGGGGCGGTTCATGTCCGTTCCTCAAGTCCCCTGCTTCGGATCCTCCTGGATGCTGGGGTCAGCTGCACTGGAGCAGGGCGGTGCTCCTGACTGGCTTGACGGCTGCTGCTGCAGCTGCTGCGTCTGGGAGAACCTGCTGAGCAGCTGCTGCAGCTGCTGGACAAAGTGAGTCTGTGCAGATTTCATCTCAGTCAGTATGCGGAACTGCGTATCCAGCGCCTCCTGGTGCAAGCGCAGCTGGAATTCCCTCTCCTCACGCAGGCGCCTTTCCTCCCGTGCCTCCCGCTTCTCCTCCAGGGCCTCCAGCCGGTCCATGAGAATGCCACACATCACCCCAGCTGCCTGCTCCATCTTTGTCTTCTTCGCACTCCTCCTGGTGAAACGTCCTCCTTCACCTAAAACAAACATAAAGGGACTCCTTTGAAGGACTGTGGCCATTGTCACAATCATACAAATTTATTCATGTCCATTCATACAATACATCCATTCCTTCAGTGACATTTTTCCCCACCAAAAGCTTAACTATTCTAAATTGCATGTGTTCCTCTTCCACTTTACCACCTTGACTATTAAATAATTGATACCTTTTAAAACTTGTATCTATGGATGTAGATTTTTAAAAGATCCATTTACCTCGTTTTGCTTCTGATGCCTGACCTTGGGGGGCAACTGAAGGACTCTCTCCTTCAAGCTGGACTTCATCGAGATCTGAATCTGGATCAAGGTCAGGCAAATCAGAGGAAGCAGAGCTTCTGAGCCTGGAGCTAGATGCTGAGACAGAAGTCAAATCCTCACCAGACTTCAAAGCTCTGTTTCCAGTCAGGCGCACTTCAGGCAAAGAGTGGACTTGAATGTCGTCATGTGCAGCTTGGTCTGGCGGGCTCTCTGGAGATGCCGTTGGTATCCCTTGGTCCTGACTGGACAAGGACGCAACTGGCACAGCATCCGAGGTTGAGCGGTTGCCCCATATGGCGTCGCATAGGCGTAGAAATGGCCACTCTTTTCCATCGCGTCCATTCCGGTTACTGCGGTGACTAATTTTCTTGAATTGCAGTTTCATACATTTCAGCTTACTCTGCACCTGCTTTTTGCTCCTCACGATGCCCCTCTCTGCAAGCATTTCTGCGATTGTGGCGTACACGGCTGCGTCTCGGACCGTGCCGGACATGCGCGCGTTGATCTCCTCCTCAGCGCGTATTTGGAGAAGTTCCCTGGTTTCCCAGTCCAGCCAATTTCCTAAGAAATTAGTCCCACAGTTCAGACAGTTGTACCGGTGACTGGGTTTACCTTCGTTGCGTTTCGGCGCACCGTTGTCATACTCTTTTCCTCCAACGCAGTCCTTAGTCCTAATCTCGACTGTGGCTCTAGACTCGGGCACTTTGCTTGCAGAGTTTTCACCCCTCGTGGCACCCAGTCCTGTTTGCTGATTATCAATGTACTGTAAATCCATGCAAATTTCGTCTTTGATCCTGTCAAGCCTGTTGCTTTCGGCTTCAGGGTGGTCAGAATTAGGAAAGGT
The DNA here is from genome assembly GCA_022829145.1 of Albula goreensis. Classification (NCBI taxonomy): domain Eukaryota; kingdom Metazoa; phylum Chordata; class Actinopteri; order Albuliformes; family Albulidae; genus Albula; species Albula goreensis. Next base: position 15,340,295 of record CM040761.1, on the reverse strand, counting down.
CACAAATCCAAACGATGCTGTTTTAAGACTGTCTGGATCAAAGATAACCTTTTCGGCTTTATCTGAGTCATCAAAAGGTTCTGTTTTCACATACATATCCATATTGCCCTTTCTGCTAAGATGGCTAAACTTAATGCACTGCGTCTGCCATTCTTGTTGATTCCCGGTGTAACATAGTCATGTTCCGACTGTAAAATTGACCCCCAGTCACCCACCGAATTCCCTTACGCCTGGTTTCGTGTTTTACAAGGAGATGCTGTTTAACATTACTTGTACACATGGTTGACGTTGGATGACGTTAATGATTACTGTACGGTGACACTGGAATTTGTATAAGTTTGCTGTTTTCTCGCGTATAGGAAGACAAAACTATTTTTGTATTTTACCCAAATAAAAAGTTAGAATTATCCTTCAGGTAACATTAAATGTTACAAGCTGACGTTAGTGATATTAAACATGCAGCTGTCTATCAGTAGGTAGCTGGTTGGACTCTAAATGTAATAAGTTTACTGGCTAGTTTTATACCACTGTTGTCTTGTCACTGTCTTTCGGCTCTTGCGTTAGATGCTCATATTTCAGCCAAGCTGCTCCACAAATGGCTGGCTAACAACTAGTTGCAACCGCTAACTCTGCTTTGTTTTCAAAGCAACATTTTTTTCTTAGCCTCGGTGTTCAGATGTGCTCGTGGTGAACAAAATTCTATTTTTTCTTGTCAGCGCCGCCTACTGTACTGGAGGTTATAAACATTGGTTTTAAAAATGCATTATTGCATAACACGTACTGTCACAAACAAATCTCAGTTGGAGGGTCTAAGAGGAAGCCACAATGAACTGAATCATGTTCTCAGTGATTATGTTGACACGTGCTGTATACATCATCTCTGGATAAACGTGTTGTCTTTCCTCTATCACTGTTAAATTCCACTTGGGTCAGAGTAAGTGTAAGCAAAAGAAGAGAAAATTAGCCTATGCATTCAGCCTACACAATGCACACATTTCATTGTAGACAACTCTGGGGGTTAGACCATTTTAATTTTAAATCAAAACATATATTTGGTTTATATTACATGCAAGTGATGCAGCTTTTTTATAGAAGGAAAACATAAAACAACGGTGATGCCTGTGACATGAATATATAGATTATGCAATCATGAAAAATCAGTCCTGTATGTCATAAGGCCATCAACAAATAATTACAGTATCACAACCTCACTTAACGCAAGTCATTTCAACAATGAATACCCAAGTCAGTCATTTTAGTGAAGAATCTCCAAGACAACTTTCATGCCTTTACTGAACTGAAAATGCCTAGTAATGCTGACCACCATATGTGGTTAGGCAGACATACAGGGCATAATGTTACAATGTGTCAGAGGTAGTATGTGCAATGCACATGAATGCACAATGTATACATGTTTATGTATGTTGACTGATGATAAGTGAATGTATAATGTATTGTATAGTGTGTATAGTTATGATGTGTATGTCTCCCAATATCTTTGACTGCTGAGCTAGTATTTGTGGTGCTCTGACCTACAGTTGTTGAATTAATCAACATGGAAGTGTACAGTGAGATGTTATACTGGTCTGGTCATTTTAGCAGATTTTGAACCCAGGAGAAGAGCCCCTGTCTGGCATCCCGCTGTGCATTTGCCCTCTCTCTTTCCTCCATCCTCTCCCTCTCTATCTCCTGCTTTCTCTCCATCCTCTTTTCCTTGTCAGCCAGAAGAACCCGGTCCATCTCACGTTGCAAGCTGAAATGGACCATTTGCTTGCTGAGAAGGGGAACAATCAGGTTGAAGTTATCCACCTTCTTGTTGAGTCTGGCCAGATCATCACCAAAGGCCTGGCAGTGCTCCTTCCAACGGGCCTGTTCTTTGGGTGTCAGGGGGTCCCCCAAATTCGCCCGCGACCTCAGAAGCCCTCCCCGTAGCTTCTCCATTGTCTCACGGATCTCTTTCTGGGCCACAATCCACTGTGGCTGGTACCCGTTGTCAATTAGGATGCGGTTGAGGTTGTGGGTCATGGGGTCAGCATATGGGTTGTGGTCGAACTTAGCAAGGGGCTTCCCTGCCCCGCTGAGGTTCTGGAAGTCCCCTCGGGCCATTGACTCTTGGATGAGGTCCTCCACCAGCCTCTCCACTGCCTGAGTGATTTTGATCTGGCGGCTGCGTTTGCGCACATCCCGCTTCAACATCGCACCCTCCTCGGCAGCGGCCGAGCGCTCTAGCGCCCGCTGCCGGTAATCCAGCACCTGCTCGGTAGCCCTGTCCACACGGTGCTGCCTGTACTGCCGCTCCCTCTGGCTGGGCGTGCCCGTGCCGACACCCTCATAGCTCAGGTAGTGCCTGTGCTGGGGAGCCTGGCGCTTCGACTCCCCCTCTTTCACCTCCTCTTCCTCCAGGTCTGCCTGCTGCCTGGATACGTGTGCCAGTACAGCCCGATAGGCCTCCTCGACCTGGGAGAAGATTGCAGGGTCTGCGGTGGGGGCACCTGAGTCAGGGTGGTACAGCTTAGCCATTCGCAGGTAGGCCTCTTTCACCTGCGCCTGGCTGCTCTCCTGGTCATCGGGCAGCTGCAGAAGGCGGTAACTCTCCTTCAGGCTGTGGCTCTTCTGAGGGCCATGGCCAAACCGGCGCAGAGGGGGGGCACAGTACTGGGGTAAGAGGGGCAGCATGGCCCCCCATAGCTCCCCACGAACCAGATATTGAAGTCTGGAGGGTTGCTTCCAGCCCCACCCTACAAGAAAAGTTAGAACACCTGCTCAGTACACATGCGGTGCATGCATAGACACACACATACACTCACATAACCCATTGATGGTATTATGCAGGCAAAATTTACACTTTTTGGCCAGACTGTCTAACAGAGACAAACAATCTATGTGCCGGTTTCACATATAGATGAGAATACATTCTTCAAAGTAGAAATGCTGCAGATACCTGAATTTCCAAACAGTGTCGATCATCATAGAGGAACGAAGGCCAGAGTAATAACTACACTGAAATTAAGTTCTCACTTCTAACTTATGTTTCATACCAAACGAAACAACCAACGAAGTCCGCCAGTCAGGTGGCTATGACAAATGAACTAGCTGAGCTTGCTAGCTAGCGCAACCATTTCAGACAGGATACATAGACTGCAGTAACATCTATTTTGGTTTGATTTACCAAACAATAAAACGGTTAGTGCTGTAGAACTATTGCAAATACAGTAACTCAACTACCTTACTAATAGGCAAACTGCTTCAACATTCCTTTAGCATGCTATAAATACGGCAGCTAAGTAAGCAAACGTTCCCGGATTCACGAGCTAATTATTCGCAGAGAAAGCCAGTAAGAGATACATGGATTCTGTATTAATTATACAATTAATGTTATAGTGACAGGTTACCGTACAAACAGAGTGCCATACGCTTGAATCAAGTGCACCACAGCTCGAAGGTCAATTCATTTTCATGTAGGGTTAGCTGGCCAGCAGTAGAGCATTGGACGCAGTTGACAGAGGCGATTGTTATGTAAAGATGCATTTTGGGAAATGTAGTTTTTAAAGGGTTTCGTCCCAATTAAGCTTTCAAGATGTAAAGACCAAACCAAAATGATAAATTGTGAGCCAGAAATAAAATCACTAGGCTAAACATACCTGACATTATGACAGGGAATTTGTTTAATTGTACAACGTTAAAAACACGAGGTAAGAAAACGAGAGGCTTTGTGCTGTCGAATTTAATTTGAAATTACACGAATTAGAAGACGGCCAGTGTGGTTCTTAACAAATTTTTGCACCAAACATAGTTTTATATTTTCATATTAAAACTATATTATTATATATAGAAATATATTATATTTTTATATTTATATCTGATATTTTGATATTTCGACCACTTTCTAGATGTTCTGGACTCTTTGGTCCAATGTTCTATGGGCTCTACTAAAGTAACATCTGATTGGCTAGGAAGATAGGGTCTCTAGAAGTTTCAGTAACACATCCCGGCTTCTGAGTGGTTGTCCGACTTGATTGTCAAACATGTACGCTTTACCACTGGTGCATTCTACATTGGTCACGCCTACAAAGAACTGTGCCCTTTCCGTCGCACTCTAAAAGTGGGAACGCCGGACGTCACATTGAAATCAAAATGATCAACTGGAGGGTAAGTCTGCATAGTTCGTAGACATTAAACATTCGTGTCGCTTGAAATAATTCTCTGATTGTTAAATTTCTGTTGAAGTTGCCAAATAGATAGTGTAACTTTAATTAGTGGTGCAAAAAGGCTTGTCGTGAGTGTGGAAGTAGATGCGTTAACGTTAGCTTGCCATAGACTTGTGATTATCGTTGGGGAGGTTCTAGTACTATAAGTATACCAAGTATTTATCTAGTAAATTACATTAACTGAGCATGCAGTTAAGTGGCGGAACATGTATGATTTAGGCACGTTGTGTAGCATAGCTAAACGTATTGTGGTCTTTAAGATCAGTATGCCAATGAATGGTGCTAAACAAAACTACACCATATTGGTTTTCGTTGCAGTTGTTCTTATACTTCTAAGAGGGATGCGGCTGTGTACTCGTTCATGTCGATATATTGTATTATACCTTTAGAAGCCGATTAACGTGACATTTTATGTGGTGCAGAATTGTTTTGTTCTTCCGTCTCAGCAAATTTTCATAGATTGTCAAATAGTTGGGTAGGCTGTACATCTTATCCCCTGCCTCAGTCATGCTACACTGCCTATATCGCAAATAGCCAAGGGCTTGGGAGAAGACAGTGGATATTTTTAATCCATCCAGACAGCGTTACGGTATATTTTACCCCCACAATACGTTGAACAACCGTCTGCTTTATGATGGACTGATTTGTATGTCAGTGTAAAAGGACCATGTGGTTTTGGGAGTCTTTCTGGCACATGTAGCGGCGCTGATGATGGGAGAGCAGAGCCCTGTGCGGAAAGAGCTGTGGTTTGATTGACAGCGGCAGAGGAGAGGATCAGGGCCCCCATTTTCGGCAGCTGTAGCTCCCCTACAGTTTTCATCCAGTAGCCTGTCAACCCCCCCTCCTCACTCCAGACTCCTTCACCCTATCTTGGAGTTGCCTCATGGAGGAATGGGGGTTATAATGAAAGTTATTTTCAGCCTCCTTGTCTACCACTGTGTTAATTGAGTGGCCATGATGGACTAGGGGTTTTAAAATAAGATTAAGACAATGTGATATTGTATAGACTTATTGGTGCTGAACCAGCCAACATATAGAACGGTTAAGTCACCATCCATCACAACCCAATTTTAATTAAACCTGGCATAAATAATGAAATTAAAACTTGCCTGTGAAACTCAGGAAGTTACATTCAGGATGCAGTTGTGACCTTTGACCTTTCTCAGGTTTATGGCAGTTTGAGTTGATGCATTTTGGAGATGGTCATGGGTGCATGAAGCAAGAAGTACCCAGTGTTCTGATAAGCATGTTCTCGTGCCTCTCCTCCTGTCCTCTCCCAGGCCCTAGAGAATGTGCCTCTGCTTTTCTACATCCTGGCCGCAAAGACCCTGCTGCTGTGCCTGGCCTTCGGTGCAGTGAAGATGTACCAGAGCAAGCGGGCCGAGGAAGCACTAAAGAAGCAGATTGAGATGAAGAGGCGGCTCGCACAGCAGACCCAGGAACTCATCGACAGTAAGAAGGATGACTGACTGCACAGGTGTGTTAGACTGTAATGTGGACAGGTGGTGTACCTGTACAGGTGATGCGGGCTGTGTTATGGACAGAGACCATGTCTTTATTTGTTTCTAAAGTAATAATATGTATTTGGCCAAGCAAATATTCCACACAATTTCACAGTACTGCTTTCCAAAATAATGACTGATACTTGAAATGACACATTTGACTGATCTGTGTGTCTGTCCCTCAGGAGCGGTGATCCCATAACAGGGAGGAGGCGTGTCCTCTCTGTGAAGATGCAGAACTGTGATTGGAAAACTGTGGAGGAAGTCTCCTAAACGTTCCCTGGAAGACAATCATATGTGCACCAGGAGACCAGCCTGGGTGGATGGACTGAGATTCTTTTTAAATGTAATGTGTATCAGCTTTTAATTTATTATCTGTCTGTAAATAAAGGCTGTTTTTTTCTACAATATTTTTGTTTCTAGCAGGAATGCACTCAATTGACTTCTAAGGGGTAAGAGAGGAGTTCATACCTCGGAAGTGATCAGTAATGCAAGGGGTACGGATGTCCATGCAAAGTGTACAAACAAAAAAACTTTCTCTTGAAGGTTTGGGAACTAATGCATAACTGGTATGACATTGACATATGGTAACAGAGACTTGTAATCATTTTCTGATTGGTTATTTTTCTGAAGAGTACTAGTTCCACTGCTGTTGAGAGAAGTCCTCCATCTTACAGAAAGTCCTACTGTCTTACAGAAAAATATACCAATAGTACAGTGATATAAATCATGATACCATGTCTTACACTTGTGCAGTACATGAAATAGTGTCTGGAGGGATTTCAGGGGTAAAAATGTGCTTTGCATAGAAGAGCATATGCTTTATTACATATATCTGGGAAATATATTGTTAAAATACCATATTTTGGTGATGACAAATTTACCACTAGATGGCGGTATAAAATTGAACTTCCCTTTGGCAAGAAGTGAGTTGCATACAGTGGCTTATTATGGCATGAATGATATTTCGGGATGAAAGCTGTTTGTGTTTTACTGATTATTTACCTGTGTCATTGGTCATAATGTAGATACAAATACATAGATACATGAATATACACAAATATTTTAAAGAAAAATACAGCAACAACTATTATTTTTGGATCCTTTGGGTAAATTTCTGTGGATCATGATTTACAGTTATAACAAAAATGTAAAATCAAAATAATTAAAATGAAGAGCACTATTGTTAGGTTAAAGGGAAACAGCAGTGATGTTTAAATCCTAGTGGGTCTTTATTCATTAGGCACAATCAAAAATGGATTCATGATCATTTCAGACAAAGGCAGACTCTACCTTTTTCTGTATGGAGCCTACACAGACTATTTAGACCCATCGAAGTCTCACCTGCGTATGCTTAACAGTGAAATATCCATCACCATTTTTCTGAAACCAAAATACTGTGATTTCTTGCATCCTTTGAAAATACATTAAAGGGCGTGACCAAGGATGATGTTGAGGCAGTAGACATTATGTGCTACAATATAGCACCAGACACTGTTATCAACTGGAACCTCCTGTAGCTAAGAACCAGAATGGGTATCAGGTGGGTATAGAATCTGTGGACCCACCTTCTATCTGACACGCTGTCAGTCAGGCAGCTTCGCCAGGGCAGCAGAATTAGCAATGACAACAGGTTCCTTTTTGTCCTTGGTATGGCCAAGGGCAGCTCCGCCTATCACCTTGGAGAGGACAACGGACGGGGGTGGGACCAGGGCCCGGGTCCAGTCTCGAGCGATGTACTGGTGGTATGGGTCCTGGGAGTTCTCCATCTTTCTGGAGCGGATGTAGCTGAACATGATGCCGAATGTGAAAAAGCTGAAGAAGCCTACCATGAACAGTATGTACACCAGGGCTTGACCCTGGTTCTGGTTCTGGTGCTGAAGGAGAGTTTGTGAATGGGTATCAGTCGCCAGTGGCACCCCTGACGTCCCATTCAAACAGTGCTTCAGCCAGGCGGCCAAGAGTTCCTGAAGATCTGTCCTGTTCCCCTGTAACATTCTGCTTCAGCTGGACCTTCTACTGCAGCTTTGGAGCTGGACTTTGCTCCTATTCTATGCACGCATGCACTCACATATAAAAACATACACTTTTGTATGGGCACACACTCATACACACAGCACTGGTTCCCCAGCCTTTCTATGGATAGATGAATGATGCACTCAGTAGCCTTCACAGGGATGTCATCTCCGTCTGTACTCAATGGCCCCAAAAGAATGAAAAATATTGACATGAAATGACTTTAATTGTTGTACATTTTATCCTGGAGAGTCATGTAACATTATTACAGTAATTGCAGGCACATCCAGGTAGCATTTAGAAAGCTAATATGTTTTACATTTTTCTGATGCACATCATATTACAAAGAGCACCACTTTGGCTAATTACTCTGAAATGATCCATCGCTACCTCACTGACTGTATGAATGAAAGGGATTGGAGTATGAGCACAGACAAACTGAAAATAAGTACCTGTGAAGACCAGAAATGTCTTCAGAACCAAGAGGTGGCTGACACCACTGATGATGCTGATGATGGTGATGATGATGCTCGTGATGAAGAGTCCGGTTCCAAGTCAATCTGGGCAGAACTCAGCTCTGGTGAGCTGTACAGTGGTTGTGAGCGGCTGAAGCTCATGAGAGGTATAAACTCAAGGAGAGGCAAGATGCCACACCCCCTTCCTACCACCCCCTTATGTTGTTCCTTTCCTCCTGTCTTAGATTTCAGCAGTTTTAATCAGTTCGAGGTGACAGCTCAAGGTCGCAGAGCCCTCTCTACAGCCATCCTGTAAAAGACTGGCCCTGACCTGGGGGCAAAATATTGCATGTTTTTGTACCAATTTTTTGTTCAGCAGACTTCCCTCCTCACAGTATAAAAGTATACATGTGACATGTTCAAAAACAATATTTATTGAGATAAGTTTGGATATTAAGGTACTTTCCTCGAATGAAAATGAGCAGAGGACTATATAGAAAACCTACAAACTGCAGAGTCATCCAAATAACACTTCACTTCTTGATTAGTGTTCGATTTTATTCTGTGGCTCTGATTGGCTGGCCCATGAGCTTGGTTTGTTATTTTCAGGTCAGCTCAAATGACGAGGGCAGAAGGTACAGTTAGTTCCATGTTCCAGACTGTGTATATGAATAAGCCCATATTTTCGTGTAGGTTGACGATACAGGTTGCTGTCTTCTTCATTTGTTAAAATTAGGCTGTACCAATCTAACGAAACAACAAAATAAAGGATCATTCTTTCACTATTTACAGTATCCAGATCATGGCCACTGATGAATCTAGTATTTCTCATCCGAAGTCAATTTTAGTAAAATAAAACATGCATTTTCAAGTAGCCAGTTCATCTACTTGAAAAGACAATAATCAAGGTGATATAAATGGAGTGGAAAATGAGGGCAGCTATTTCTGAAAATATGTATTTACTAAGCATTTATTAGAGTGATTATAAGTATTAGGTTGTTGAAAAGGACCTTTGTTTTCTGAGAACTAGCGGAGTCCGCTGAAGAATGCAGGGTACATTAGCATTACATGTCCAGCCAGGAGCCTGGGACACAATGTTGCCATTGATGGTGTTATTAGCGTAGCTGGATGTGGGAGGTAGAGGACACAGATCAGGGTGCCGTGTGACGTGCTGAAGTCCAAGGTGACCCTCAGAAGCATCTTCATGCATGGCCCCCCTCACCCTACACCACGTACACACACTGCAGAAAAATAAATCTCTGAACTCCACTGGGTTACTGAAAGTAATGTTCCTTTAATGCCTCATTCAGATGAATTCAGGATAGAAGTACACAGTAGTACAGTAGTTTGTTCCAGCCATCCCATGCCTGAATGAAGTGATATGGACACAATGATCCATTTGTTCCTGCGCTGGAGAACAGTCCAAGTCATATACACTTATATACAGTACAGGGAAGCATACAGTATGCAAACAGTCCCGCATCATAAATCGCACAGTTCTCAGAGGGAAGCAGCAGAATGCATTACACAGAGGGCAAGGCCTGTCTCTTCACCCGGCAGAATCTCCACAGCAGTCACGTTCCAACCAGAACTCTGGGGTGGGACTCTTCTACACTGGGAAATGAGATGCAAATTGAGAACTAGCAATCAGCATGTGGTATGGTGCAGGGCATATCAGGTGTCATGGAGATTCATGTATTTTTATTACATATAAACACATCCTCTATGGTAATTTTTATCCCCTATTTTCTTTTTTCCCATCTCCAGCTGAAACCCTCCCAACTATACTGATGCTATGGCCAATTTTACATCATCCCATGGGGCTCCTGGCCAGTAAGCACTGGCACAGTCAGGATTTCAGACCATGGGCACATCACTGCACATAGGGCTAGGGCCACCTGCTCTAATCCATGGGTTATAAATGCAGTATCCGCAAGGCCAGTCTTCCCTTAGCAATGGGATTAATAAACTGGCACTCCCAGGCGGATGCATATGCATTTCTTAAGTACATAAATATGTAACAGTTATTTTTAGCCCTTGAATGTAACCAGATCTGTTGCATAAGGAGGATGTGAATCCTGGTCATGTCAGGTGGTTTGCGTATCTATTTGGTCTGCTGCCCTCTGCTGTTTGCATGTTGCTATTGCTCCCCAGCATCTGTGACACATAGTTCAAATTTCATTTCACAAAACACAGCTCTGCATGCAAGGACCAGAGGTCAAACATTAGAGGGTAGCAAACCCTCTACCCAGCAAAATATCTGAGTTACTAGTCTGCCATCCGATCACTCCATGGAAACATCCAATCAGGAGAAGGACAGAGAAGAGGGAGGAGCATTGCATAGAGGTAGGGATGTAACAGTACACAGAAGCCATGTAAAATAACAGGTCTGAATAACCTACACTGTCTCTCAGGCATTGTCATTGCCTCCCCCAGCATCTAGCACAAAACTAAAAAGGAAAACAAGTCCTGTTCACTCCCCCCTTGCCCACCAATAATTTTGTTGTCATATGTAATTTATAAACAGATGAAAGACAGGTGGTGGATGCACAGTCACACGCGCATACACACTCCCTCAGCTTGCTCTCCTGCTCTCCCCCATCAGGCCCTGATATCCTATAACATTGGGCACAGATGTAGCAAGTAAAAGCAGATGATAAGAGTTCAAAGCTCACAGTCTGATGGAAAAACGGAGCCTTCCTCTCAACTCCCTGCCACTGGCCCCCGGTGTAAAAAAACAGAAGATATAATAAGCTATGAGCCGAGTGAGATGGTGGAGGTGAGGAGGGCTCAGCTTCAGGGCTCCCCCGGTGGTGGGAGGCTATGCGTCCCACTGGGGCTTACACCCCCCGGTGGTAAAAATGAAGACTGCAGCGTGAGGTGACGGGTCACTGCAGGACAGTGGGAGCATAATCCGGTCGGCGAGTCTGGATGATTTTTGGGCGGGGTCTTTGGACATCCTCCTCCTCCCCGCCTGAGCTGTCCTGGTCGCTCTCACACACGTGCACCACCACACTGGGGGTGGTGGGGGTCCCTGTGTGCAGCTCATACTTCTCACCTGGGAAGAGGAGGGCGGGGGAGTTATTACAGAGACACTACATTGGACACACTGGGTGTGCATGTGTATAGTCAACTAGACCTATTTGAAGAAGACACACAATAAGCCATAAATAATGACAGGAGTGTGTGTGTGTGTGTGTGTGTGTGTGTGTGTGTGTGTGTGTGTGTGTGTGTGTGTGTGTGTGTGTGTGTGTGTGTGTGTGTGTGTGTGTGAGAAAGAGAGAGAGAAAGACAGTACGTGTGTGTACTACCTGGCCCTAGCTTGGAGATGGCGCACAGCAGGTCATAGTTGATGACGGGCGTTGCGTCCTGAGACTGCTCCCAGCCCACAGGTGGGGAGGCGGGGGGTGAGATCAGGAACTGCTTATCAGGCTTGGGGGGCTCCAGACGAGGGCTCCCAATGTGCACAGACTGACACAGAGAAGACAAGTGGGAGGGAGATTCATTTAATGGATGTCTTTATCCAAGTAACTTATGAAAAAAGTAAGTAAGTAAAAGAGGGGGAGAGGGGAAAAAAGGGGGATGAAAAGTGGTAATCCAGAGGCAGAGAGGTAAAACTGGGGCAATGGTACCTGAGCAAAGTACAGCCGCAGCTCCTTGCCATTAAAGTCACTTTTGTGCAGCCTGACTCTTGCCTCAGCTGCTGCAATCGCATCGGTAAAGTTGATCCGCACACGCCGGAAGCTCTTAAAGAATTGGAACGAGGCGCTCCCATCGAACGAGCGAAACAGGGCCTCGAAGCTGGCCTGGGAACACAAACACACACAAAAACAAACAAGCAACAATTAGTCTACTGAAGCGGAAATCCAAAGAAAGAAGCCATGTAGCATGGCTGTAGCGATAGGCTTTAGTTGCCGTCATACCCTTGAGTGGCATACTTATCCTGGGCAAGCCCTCTGTGCCTCCCTGGGCTAATGGATAATATGTCAAACATAAGCTCTGCAAATCGCTCTGGATAAGTCTGTCAGCTACGCAAATACATAATTATGCAACGTAATGTAATGTCTGTGACGTCCTTAGCTACGCAATGCCATTAAACGGTACGCAGATAAAGCACATTTAGAAATTATCATTACATGATTGGGTATTTATGCAAAGTACATGGAGTTCATGAATTTCTCCTCTAGGGATTAATTAAGTAGGTTACATTCAATGGAGGGTGCAGCATGAAATTCAAATGAAGAATGAGAGACAGACAGTTGAACAATCTACACAGAGGAAAGAAAACCCTACTGATGACCACAAACTGATCAGGTCAACCCACACTGGATCTTAACCACAATTAGACTGTGTCACATGGCCCTAGATGCTAACCAAGACCTGACCAGGTCAATCAGATCAGGTCAAATAACTTTACCAAAACCACACCAAGTCAACAAAAACTGAACATGAATCACAATCAAACCATTTCTCCCATCCTGGTTCTTAACCACAACTATATCAGAACAACTGCCTTAACCTCAATCTGACCAGATTAACTAACAAGTGGTCTTAACCACAGCCAGTCTCGAGGGTCAACCAAAACTGAGCATTAAACCCAATTAGACTGGGTCAACAAACAAGGGACCTTAACCACAACAAGACTAGGACAACCAACTCAACCAAAATCAGACCTGATCTACTGTTCTTACCCGTGCTTCGGGTTTGACGAACACTTCCTGGCTCTCCAAGGAGGCGATCAGACACAAGTGATCACACTTCATGGTCTTCAGGTGCATGATGGAAGATCCAAAGCAGTACTGGCGAATCCACTGGCGTGTGAGAGGGGTCAAAGTGCGAGAGGGGAAGGAGCAGCAGAACGGTTTTGCTTTCCCCAGCGTGAGCAATCTCAGAGGAAACTGAGCCACAGACCTCAATGTACAGCCACGGTATGGGAAACAGGAAACTGAACAAAACAATACAGTCACACAGTTTGTGACTATCTTCCCTATGCTACAAAAAAACAGCTTTCATGGGACTAAGAAAAACAAGCAGAAAGTCGTCTTTCACAGATCGAGCTGCCACAGTCCCTGCTCTCTTTTTGCACTCTTTCTCTCTTGTCGGCTGTCTTTGAGGAAGCAGAACCTTGCTGAAAGGACCAGATGCCGTTGCTAATGCCAGACCAGTGCCTCGTAGCCTTGACAGTCAGCTGCTCCACTTCTTATATGAGCTGCCAACTGTCTCCGCCTCTCACTCCGGGGCACATCGGAGCTCCGCCCATTTAGGGGAAGGGCTTACATTCGTACCAGAGAGCTGACTAAACACACAGTCATACAGAGAATGAGAGAGAGACCGAGAGCGAGAGAGGGAGAAAGAAAATGGGAGTGGAAAATGGTGACATCACTCACTCTGAAACCCTCTTCTCTGCCAGCTAATGTTTCCTCTCTCCCTCTCTCCATGTGTGCATTACATTGGATGGAAACTCTTACTCAGCACAGCTGAGCCGGGAGACAGCTGTGTTACCCAACTGCCTGCCAGCATACTTTCCATGAATGCTAAGTCCATTCCTCTCTTTTACTGCATACTCTCTCCCCCTCTCTCTCTCTTTCACTCTTTCTCACTCTCTGGGCCTGGGGGCCCAGTGTTCGCAGCACCACACGGTGAGGCCGGTGGTTATTTCAGTGTAATCTGGAGAGGCGCGGCTCAGCCAGAGGCCAGGGTATTTTTACCCGCGCTGACGTCTTTTTTCCACGTCCCGGGACTGGCCGCAGCTGCGCAGTGTGCTTTGGGCAGGCACAGAACAGCAAGGCCTGCACCATGTGGAAGTTTGCGGGGGGGATCTTCAGTTATGTTTCAGACACAGGTGATTTGGGCACTTCAGTTCTTGACAAGGCAGCTTGAATTTCCTGAACAATCAACGTCCATAGCCTTGCCCAGGGATTGAAGGTTTCATTCATTGCAAATGGCCATGTCTCATTAGTCTCCAGAGCAGAATAACTATATCAGTGGATTGGTTTATGTACTTCTTTCCATATCATAATTTCAAAGCACTCTAACATAACTGCTGCAAACAGTGGCTGTGTTGATACCCCCTACCCTCCGGCCAAGGACTAAAGAAACAACGCACTGTGAAATAGCTTCAACTGGTTGACAGGCACATCTCTCTCATGACAGCCAGCAAGCTTCAGACACTTGGTCAGAGCTTATATAACACTAACACCGATCTAATTATGCCACCCTGCCCTCCCAGGACGATGACAATTAAGAACAACAGCTGCAAGGGAACGACAGCCCAGATTCAAACCCAAACGGTCTAATAATGATGCTTTGGAATGACCCTGCATCCATATCCAGAACCAGACTGTGTACAAGAGGACAGCATTATGGACCAGTGGTCAGAGCAGTGGACTCTGCACCAGAGGGTCACAGGTTCTTATTCTGGCTTTGTTTGTATGTTCGTTGAGTAAAATTGCAAGGCAAATATATGATACTAAAAACAGAGACGTCAGAAACAAAGGGTGGGTGAGCACTTGAATGACGGAAACGCATTAGTCACCTACGTACAGACAACAAGTCTGACAGTCAAACGGAAAATAGAAGCACAAAGACAGCAGTGTAAAAAGAATGGCAGGAGAGAGGCAGGCTTTCTAAAGTGGGGGTTCTGCAAGTTTTTTTTTTCCAACATCAAACACAATTGCACAAAAGAAACCATTCAATCAAAGCACCAAATCAAAGCCGTTCAATCAAAGCTCAATAGCCACAGTCACGCATGCAGCAAGAATGACTATCCCCCAAAAAAACTACCCATTTCTTCAGAGACATTTCAACAAAGAGCTTACAGAAAGCCATTCGACAGAGTAGGAGTGCATCTGGCCGCGTGGGGGTAAGATTGGAAGAGTCTGGAAGAGCATGTGTGCGTATAGACATTTTCTACACAGACAGCATCTTCCTTCTAAAAATCACTTATAAATGAAGACTATAGCATGGTCTGTACTGACTCCAAAAGAAATCACATTTTTTTAATGGTTTGACAGTCATGGGCAGTATGGGTCACACGTCTCTATGGTCCTGGTGCATTGTTGGGAGCCAAACGGTTCCATGACTGTACATGACCAGACACAACTGTAAACATTTCCCACAAAGCCAATAATTCCCCTGAAACTCAATGGTAACAATGAATTTTCTGGTATCCATTCTTGCATCCCTGTCTCTCCCTCTCTTTGCGTGTGACACAAACATGTGAATCAGCACAACGCAGGGAAGATATGGGTCATGCTTGTTCACAGTCCCAAAGACCTGGGCGTGGTGTGGTGTCTCACATCCCGCTGCTGCTGAACACCAGCCAAGGCTGCACACCCCAAACCGGCCTGATCACAAATTCACAACAACTCTGAAAAACATCTAGAAGTGCACAGGACCCAGGCCTGGAATCAACCAAATATTCTCCCTCACTTCTGATTCTCAATCATTCATGAAAATATCCATGGTTTGTCAATGTAATCACCACTATTTGAAAATATATCAATTTCAACAGACCTGGACTGAACTCATAAAATATACTAGAGCACTAACCTTATCAGCTCAGATTAGCCTATTATAGATTGACCCGTGTCAGTGGAAATTTCCATGTTATAAAATATCCTTTCAATGCAAGTAGACAAAAACAGCAACATGATATATCGGTAAGTGACTGCCTTTGAGTCCAAATTATTGACATCAATACTGAACAAAAAAAATAGTAGGCTATTTTTTGGGCTCTTACTGAACCAACATGGGTTTCATACAAATGTAAAACAATCTTTCATCAAATTCCCATTACTGCTGAACTCTCCAACACCAATTCTGAAACCAACAGCTGCATGTGAGTAAAAGTTTATGACAAATGTTGAGTAAACTCAGATTGTTGTGGTTGATATTCCTGACTGCTCCTACACTATTTGGTTACACACATAACACCCTGGGTCCTCACCATCCGAACTGAAACAATGATGTGACTGCAAATTCAGTGTTGAATACATCTACTTCAGAGACAGTTCAGATGTGACTCCAAATTCAGTACAATCATTCTGCTCCAGCAAGAGCAGATGTTGTTACCAAGGCTCACTTTACTCAGTCTGGGTTTCCCCCTTACCAGGAGTCTGGGCACTTTCCCAGAAAGTGTGAGATATCCGGCACTCAGCTAAACCACATCACAGCGTTTCATTATAATATTACCATGTCCATTATCCAAGGGGGCCCCAGGCTAGAGAAACACAGAGGTACATTTTCTGAGGACATTCAGGTATTGCTTAAGGGTGCAGCCAGCTGTGGTCCAAGCAGGACTTGAGCCAGCAAGCACCTTTGGGTCACATTTTTAAGAAATTAGTTGGATTTCACAGCCTCATCGCAGCTATGCCTTGAAGTCTATATTTTTCGTAAGGGGATAGCAACTGTTCTGATGTGGATTGGAGTTAGTCATCTGACCTGACATTTAATCAGCATGAAATGCTGGAGTTATTCAGGAATTTATGCAAGCTCCATGAATCATGATCCAAAAAAATAACTCATCATCCTAATCTCACTTTGTCAAAATGGATTTAGAGCAGTAAGCCTACATATAGTACTGGTTTTGTGGTACAATGTTAGTCAGAATTATATTTATTCACAGTTCAGGCAGACAGATCGGGAAGCATGCAAGTTATGACACAACACTTATAACATGAGAATATATATACTGGGGGTGATTTTATTCACAGAATATTTAAAACCAATTGTTTCAAGTCATTTGAAAATGAATAACTCAGGAAACAAACCATCAAACATTTCTGATTTAATAAACCACAACACTTTCAGAGGTCCATGTGTGTATTTAGACATTTTCCACAGGTATACAGGCAGAGGTGCATTCTCCTTTGAGTGGAAGTACTCAGTGTTTTACCTGGTAACTCCCTACTCACTACTGCTAGAGGTACCAGCAGAGTAGCAAATAGTGTTCCACAGACCATCGGCACTTTCCACCAAAACACCAGACACAGCGGAAATTTCCGTCACAAGGCAGAAGGCTCCTAAGATGACCCGGCCTACTTCACTATGAACACTCAGGCTTAGTTTAAAAGAAAAAAGCTCAAAGCTGTCATAATTTCAACACTCTTTTCTCCAACAATACTGCCAAAATTTCCAAACACTACCCTTCCTAATTAAATACCGTAAGTCCAAGTGTCCCCAGACCACAGGAACTTGATCACTCTCTCCAGTGCTCTTCCTCATACTCAGTCTTTCCATCCATCCTAATAACATCTAACAGGACAATTTACCAGGATATTACACATACAAAATTTTTACAGAGAAACTTACTGAAATCCCCCATCCATTGCTCTATCATGTCAGGAATGCATCAACCCCATGGAAAAACAAACAGAAGGCATGACTACGCACAACTGAAATCTGCACACAACAATGTGCAAAACCACATGGGATCACATGCATCACATACACAGTACCATGTGGGGTTACGCACAGAAGAAACAACACATAAAACCACAGTATTCTCTTTTCCTGGGGCCTGGGAAGAGGACCGAGCTCTCTTCCTCACATACTCTTCCACAACCACAGGTGAACCAGGAAGAAACATTGAACAATCTGCTTGTTTGTGTTCAGACAAAAAGAGAAGCAGGTTAAATTAGCGGAGCTAATGAGACAAACACTGCAACGTCCTCATGACCTCATGCCGCACTCCTCTTACACATGCTGTACGTAGTTACTGCCCTTCGACTGGTCATGTTTTTACTTTTTCACACAGTGGGCAGTCTTGACCGCAGAGTCTTGCGCACCATCTGGAAAGGGAAGTTAGCCTATATTTGTGAGAAATGGATCTCCAGCAATCAAATGAAAACTGTTTCTAACTAGCATTATGCTGTAGGTCACTGGTACAGCAGACCTGAATTGCTGTCTCCAGTTCAAGTATACCTTCAAAAAATCAAGACCAGTCAGAAGGACATCTCTGGACATTGGGTTGACATATCTTGTAGTTTCAACCTGGCAAGGCTCATATTATCAACATGTTATCCAGAAAGGTGGCCCTTCACTGTGTGAAATACATAGCCTATGTTTTTGCTGTAGTTCTCCCAATTATTTTATGCTGCAGAATAGACTGTTAAACACGATAGTAATAAAAACATTAGAATTCCTGGAATCTCCAGAATTTTTGCATCTTTTTGCAATTTTGCAATCTGACTGACCCAATAAACAGAGCAGTGATTTACTCAATGGCACAGGTCCAATCCTAACAGCACCAGTGCCAACTGTGTCCAGGAGTCCAATGGGGCAGTTATGGTTGTGTCTTCAATAGCCAACCATGACTGAGAATCCATGGCAGGACACTACTGTTGTCTTTTCACTAAGGCTAACATGAGTCTGTTAGGCAGGGTCTCTTGGGCTTTTGCTACATTGCTCCTCCACACAATGTACCCATAGGCCCTCAGTCTTCACCGATGACAGATATGCTTCTTCTCCAACTTGCATTCTCTCTTAGAGAACCACATGGGTTGCATGTGTAGGGTGCAACACAGTGAAACAAAGTCAGTGTTTCACAGACAGGAGCAGTGAAGGACAACATCTAAGAGGTATCCCATCCAAGTCCAAAGCACAACCCTATTTAGTTACAACTTTTGTTCAGTGTACAATGTTCAGTAAGATGTCATATCTCAGTTTTGTGTGTGGTTTCAGGAGTTTTGACACGACTGTACATTTACCCTCACAAGGTTAAAGGAGACGGCCGTCAACTTGAGTTATGTTCCACGGATGGGCTACATTTTTTCCAAGTTTCCTGTTTTTCCCTTCAGCAAGGGAAAGAGTCCTCCATAGCTTTTACGCTGACAGCGCTGTTCCTGTCCCGCATGGAAGGCAGAATGGAACAGTTTGTGTGTAAGACGTCCGGGTGTGGCGTTGTTGGTGGAAAACCAGGCGTAAGATCCACCGATCAGAACATTCCAGGGTGGACGCATGACTGCTCCGTTGTGTGATCATGTGACAGACACGTTTTAATATCCTCTGGTGCTTCAAAATTAACTGCACTCTGTCAGCGCACACACTACTTAATGGGCACGCGATACAGCAGCAGACATCGGACTTTCAAGTGTTAAAAAGCTAGGCTCTCTATAACTTTACAGTGACTGTGACTGCAAAAACCTGCACGACGCAGATGGTTAGTTTACACTAACGTCTTCAATCATATAAAAGTAAAATGCTGTGATTTGTCAAACAAGTTTTAATATAGCACCGATTCATGAGTTTTGCATGACCCTTTCCTTACCTGTTTAGAACTGTCATGCCTCCTTTACAATAAATAACTGAAACCTGGATAGGGAAGCATTGCAATTCTAAACCTTCCGAACATCCATTACAGGAAAGATCAGACGTGCAATAACTTAAAACGACTTTAAAATCTGATGAAGTGGAGAGACGCACATAATTCGTCCCTTTGTGAAATAAAATGTGGGTAAATGAAGACCAATTGGAAATGCCATTTAACACATGCAAATTGTCCAAAAAAAGTTAGACATAACCCCAACGCAAGGTTCACATCGCAAATTATAGATCACACAATTAAATAATGTAGTTTAATTGCATAGAGCAACAAGAATGCTTCGGCTCCTTTACGGAATAAACTTAAGTCATACAAACACAGCTGGCGCAATAATTTTGTATTGCGCTGTTTAGCGTGGTTAGCTTGTTAGAAGGCATGACAAAATCATCATATGCTTTATGTTCAGCAAACTATAAAAACATGCAATGTGCGTATAATCCAACAGTTTCTTACCTTTAACTGCTGATCAATGAACACACCCTCTGCTACTTTGCAGGCAATTAGCGCGTTGGGGAGGTCAGTGAAATGCACATCGACCTGGGCCTCTTGGGCTGTCCCCGGTTGCTGCATGATGTACCGGGACGTTCAGGCTTGTCGTTTGGAGGTTTTTTAAAGGTAGGCAAGCTGATGAATGCTTCTGTCAACGAGAAGAAACTTAGACAGCTAAAGCTGGCTATCTTACGTTAGCTAAGTTATCCAATGACAGACCTCGCTGCTCAACACACGGCATCAAAACAAACTCCCATGTCTACTTTTCTCCTTCTCATCTGCAAAATTAACGGTTCAAAATGGCAGTGTAACCATAGTATTACTGCAATTTTCAAAATGTACAAGGTCGGACTGAGATAAGCAAGCTTGCAAGCTAATATCCCTCTAATTCAAGGTGATGACGTTCATTCGAATGACGCACTACCATCAGAGGCAAAACAGCTGAGAGACGAACTTCCTGTTTCATATTTTTACCATCACAGCATGCCCCGGCGTGTGAGTGACTGATAGCCGTCGCATCGAAAACCTTTTTGTGAAAGGCCGGGAAGCAGATAATTACGATGATTACATTTTTAAGACTTTGTCCGTATTCATGATCTGAATCTGATAGCTGACAGAAGTGAGTTAAAATGACGCAGAATGACATACCAATATACTGTGGTAACTCAGGACAGTCCGTTTCGAAACAAACGCGCTGCAGTACATAACTCTTTGGTTGCAGTATGCCATCTTCTGGCGAGTTTTATCTCGTGGTAAAAGTTAGAACAAGTGGTCTCAGGGGCGAAGTAAATCGAGCTCACTGAACCTAGATTACATCATACAACCACCGAGAGTTCCACGAAAAACTTCTCGGTCTAGAATCGTACAACGTAGTAAAAAGTGAAGAGTAAACTTTCTTTTGAAGACAATTTGTTTGAAAAATATATGGTTTGTGTGACTTTGCAGAAACAGCATAATTCCAACAAAGCTAATAGTGATTAGTTGTAACAGCATCCTTCTATTAATTGAAGATGGGGGCCCCGGGGGGGTGGGGTATATAGCCATTATCCCTCATCATCTCACCCATAACACTATCTTCTCTCATTGATTGCACCCCCACTGACCTCACACAAGAGCCTTCACCTGCCAAAACACCTCCCCCGCCCCCACTGAGGAGGTGGAGGAGGAAGAAGTGTCAATAACAATCTGTGAATAGGAGGTGGGGCATACGAACAAGGTGCAGAAACACCTAGACATTCAGGAAGAGGGAGAGTGCAGGAAGGTGGAAGAGCATCAGGAGGCTGTCGGAGTTGTAGGAATTGAACAATAGGAAGGAGCATGTGAGGAAACAGAATAGCAGCACAGGCAGGTTTTTAGGGATCAGCCATCTCAGAGCATGGAGGGAGGGTGTATAGACATGGAACAGCACCAATCCCAGCCTGTTATAAAACAGGAGGGAGGATGTAAGCTGATGGATCAGCTGCAACAGGCTGCTGAGGATGAGGGTAAGAAGATAGCAGAGGGAGGGTGTGGGTGGGAAGAACAGTGGCAGCTACAGGTGGTAGAGGAGGATCAGGCTGAAGGTCCAGCAGAGGGAGGGTGTGAGTGGACAGAGGAACAGCTGATTCAGGTCACTCGGGACAAGCCGGAGGAGGAGCTAGGAGAGACAGAGCGAGTGTGCACCCGTGAGACGCCAGAGAACATGGCCACCATCACCACCGACAGCCACAGCCGGGGTGAGATGGACCTGGGACACGGGGAGCAGGCCCAACACCAAGCAGGGACAGGGAACGGCCTACCGCGGAATGAGGAGGAGGAAGAGGTGCCGGCGACAGCAGAACAGGAGCAAAGGATGCTGCCTTTTGAGCAGGTGGAGCAGGTAGAGCAAGCCCCTAGGAAGTCAGTCAGAATGGTGAGCCCAGATCCACAAAAGGACTACGTCTATATCCCAGAGCCCCAGGAGTATGAGATCTCCCTCTACGTCAAGGTGAGCCAGTTACGCCTTTATAGGGTGACAGAGTGAGGCTGCTTATTCACTCCACTGAAGATCTTAATTGGTAGAACTCTCCAGTTTGGGTCACAATAGCTCAGAGCTCTGTCAGACCATTTGCGTGATTCAGTCCCTGTTTAATCTCAGCAGAGTCAGTCCAGAGGGGGGCACTTATGTATCCTTTAACCTATCCTTTTAAGCAGATAGAACTGGTTTTTACCCTGTTTCTTCCATCCCATCAAAATCTATGACTCTTCTTCACTTTTTATTTTTTTATAATTATCTACTACTTCATATTTAGTAATTGGAGTTGTGTGGCTAAAGCATAAGCAAAAAAAAAAAAAAAAATATTTAAAATTTAAATTCATAGCAATGCTTTATTGTCTAGCATACAGAGGTAATAATTACAACAGAAAAGAATATCAAAAGTACCAGTTAGTTAACCTGATAGCTAACAACCATGACATCAGTTGGTAACAGAACAGTTAGCCCTTTTATTTGGAGAATGTCAGATACTAATTGTTGCTGCATTGTGTATTATCTTTGTCCATCATACTGTGGCTTGCGATCACATATTTGGCTGCTTGCAGGGCTATGGGCTTTTCTTCTTGGCTTTTGGATATGTTTTCTCATCTGTCGTATTTGAGAAATAGGAGAGGACAGTGGTTGTGGAAGAATATATATGAAGTAAATCTGGGCCTCAATCTTTCTGTTCTCACAATGGTCACACAGCCTCCTCTCTCTGACTCTTTGCCTTTGCTGGCTGTTTTCACTGGCTAGGCTGCGGTTACTCTAGTGTAATTTGCTCAAGATCTGCCTCAGTTTTATGTGCTTGTCCAGTCATTTCCATACAGGTGTTCCACAGCTGTACACTGTTTGCTTTGTATGTATGTTGATTTGATTTTAGATTTTGTGTTAGATTGCTCACAGGGTTCAGTAAGCATTCACAGAGTTTAGTAAGATATAGCTGAATTGTGAATCCTGTAAAATATGGTATGTTTCCTGGCATAAGTAATTGACATTGTGTACATCAGGCATTCTGGAGATATAGCTTTCTGTGTGTTTGTACAGTTTCTGGTGACTGGGGCTTAGCCACTGCAAACCTTTAGCTTTCAGTGGCCATTTGGTGAGATGATTCAACAAAAGGAAAGGCAGTCAATTTGCTGTTTAAATATAAAAAGCAACGTGCAGCTAAAACGTTTTTCTCTCACAATTCGGAACATTTTGTAGCCCCATCTTAACACCACCACAGCCTCTGTTGTTCCTGAAAAGTACTCGCTCCTCTCAAAGTTTCACCAGCTACACCTTCATATCTCTCTAGAGTTCATCACATGAGTTGTGCACCTATCATTGCCACAGAGGAGTACACATAATGTGCAGTTGGCTCAAGCAGATTGAAGACAGGCACCCAAATTAACAGATCAGTCACTATGAGCCAAGGACAATCCTGGCAAACACACCTCCTACTCTGCCCTCTGCAGTTGTTGGCTACAGTCCGCATTGGCATTAGATGCCACACCATTGGGTAGAAGTCGAGTTCTCAGGCAGATAAGCCGGTAAATGTGCTGCACATGATCACAAGGCTGGACTCCATAGTTTTATGGGCTAGGGGACTGACATGTAGCACAAGCACACACAAACTTTAAATAAGTCAGGCTGTCTGGTTGCTATATACCACCAACTCTTGTAGAATCATCTTGCTTGTGTTATCTCAAGCACAAAAAAACCATTCCAATGGAGCAGTATGTTCATAAAATATGTTGTGGATATGTTCCTGTAGTCTTTCTTAAGTTACACAGCACTGGTTCACAATACGGGCACTTGCAATTTGGTGCTATAATGCGCACAAAATAATGTTGAAGCTAATACTGCAGTACTGCTGATAGTGCTTAGAGAGCATCCTGCAGCCAGACATTATCGCCATTCTTTGAGAAAATTAATGTGTTGTTTCCTTAAGTTGGGTGGAACTCAAGTTTTGTTTTCCCTGTACTTAAACATGGATGGAGGTCCAATCAATCAGGTGTCAGACTCCAAAACAGCTCTCAATTGCCAGCCATTGTTGAGTTTTTTTGAGCTAGAAACATTAATGCAACTTAGTTTCACATACAGATAATCAGAGGTTAAAAACAGAACAAAAAAAAACCGGCAGCCCTGATTATACACACAGTGCATGCTGGTGTACGGCTGCTGTTACCAGTGGTTTACTATACATTTTAAGAGAAGTGTTGTGCTTCATCAATATGCTCCGTCAATAACCTGTGCTGCAGGTGCAATAATAGATTGCAGAAAGTACCAAACTACCAAAAATATATATCAGTCCTACTCATGACGATTTAGATTCATACATGCTCACTTGATGACAGCAAAAAAATGCTAAAAAGAAAAGATGCTCAAGTGTGCAAATAAGAGCCAAGACACACAAATGGTTTGGTCTAATTTAGAACTTTCTTCTTCTTTCTCTCTTCCCTGCATTTTTCAATGCAGAAGTGCCTTTCTCTCAACCTTGTTGGCCAAAGCCAGCAGCTAAAGCTTCTATCCCATCACTCTGTCTAGAGCATCCAGTGACCCTGCAAATACATTTCAAAGCTTTTTTTTAAGTAGTAACATTTGTTACATAACTTTTTAAGATAATTATTTTTAACCTGTTTTGAGGAAATAAATCCTGAGATAAACACTTTTGCAATACATGCAAAATGGTTGGACTTTTAAAATACATATTTTAGAATAGGCAAGGGCAGTACAAACATTGCCCGAGGACATATGCAGAAATGCCCACACTGTTTTCTGGTATAGCCTGCAAGCCTAAATGCCCAGCTTAAAGGTTTGTGTGTCTCTCCTACTTGGCAAGGTTTGTATTGGAATGCAGTTTGTTTTTCCTCTAATGTCCTGATGTTCTTTGTTTTTTATGATTATGTCCTCAGGTTACCTAGCATTAGTGGAAGGTAATATGTAAGAGCCTGACTGCCAGCTGACAGGTGGGAATTGTCTTTGAGCTCATCTGTGGGGAAAACAGGATGAGTGCTACTGAAGCTGGGCATTGCTGCTTTAGCGTAGAATAGCTTAGGATAACTTCCATTGTTCATTTTTGGATAATCAATGTTTATGCATATCATAGCTTGCATTGCTTAAATCATCAATGTAAATCATCAGTTTATATACATATGTTTTGTAGAAATTCAGGCTTCTATAAAGGTTACAGTTGGCTGTGACGGTTGCATTTGAAATCAAAAGTCTAAGCATGTTATAATTAGTTTAAATCCTCTCTTTCCCCAGCAGTAGGGGAATATATTTGGTTCAATATTATTAATAGTAACTGCACCCAAACAACCCTTATGGACCAGCATAGTCTCCCATCAGTGTTGTAATCAGCCATATCAGAGGCTTAATAGTAAAAGTGTTTTGGGTGGTATGCCTGTTTTCAGTCTCTAGCTCAGTCATAGGCAAGTAATAGTGTTAGGGGTTAACATAGCAAGTATTCAAAGTGTAGGTCAGACCTGCACCTGTCCTAATAACCCATAATATAAATGTTCTAAAGTTTATTGCCAGTGCCCAGGTCTGACAGTACTTTACCACCAGTTAAGGCTCTGCACTTCCCCCTTCTGGTTTAATAGCAGGGCTGGTTTGCATAGAACAATAATCGCAATAATCATACATCCTCATTAATTAGAAAAAGCATTGCAATACATTCCCTCATGATATACCCTGATAAAGGTGTATAATTCTGAAACACTGTTAAAATAAAATGTGTGGTTATACTCAGAGGAGTGTACAACTTTCTTTCAGAAAGACATCATAAACTGCAGCTTTCTCCAAAAATAATGATTGCACCTTTGACATGAAAGCAGATTCGAAAATCTGCCAGGGTTATATTTTTGGTCTAGTAATCACAAATATTACATTTAAACATTGTTCTATCCATGATATTGCCTTCCATTGCATCTCTAGCTGTTTCTGCTCCTGCTCTCTCATCTCTCCCCTCTCTTTCTTTCACTGAGAGAAGGACAGAGAGGTGGGTTAATCCCTTGGTTGGTATGCATTCCTCCTTCATGCTGTAATCTGATTAAGATGCTTACTGGTCTGGTTTGGCTGGGGGCTGGGAATTTCCAGGTGGGGGTTTGGAAGGGGATAATCCTTAGGCCCTTCTGTGTATTCCTATCACTCTCACATTTAGTGATTTATGTAAGCGTATCTACTTTTAAAGTGGTAGTTCTCTCAAAGTCAATGTAACTATATTTTTTCAGAGAGGTTTGTAGTGAATTCTGCTAACTGCTAGAATCTTCAACACCAGTGTCCAATTTAGTCAGCCATATGACTCACTTTGAGGGTGAACACATTGTTTAACAATCTTGGATAATCTTATTTTTTCTCAGATAGAAATATGGTTTCAAAAACATACCATATACAGTGCCAGTCAAAGGTTTTGACACACGCTCCCATTTACTTGAATGAGAAAGTGTGTCCAACCTTTTGACTGGTAGTGTAATTATCACCAGATTCTGTATACATGTACTTCCAAATTAGCATGGCTGTGTGACTTGATTTGAAGTTACAGGGTGGTCATTTTTGCATGCCATTTTGAGAATGTCACCTATGGACACATACACTCCCATCAAGTTTGGTTCATGTAGATGTTGAATTAATGTTTAAAAAGCATATGTTTTGTGTTGGATGTAACATTTTACATGTAAATACGGTTGTGGAATTACCAGGGTTTGATGTGATAGACTTGATATTTACAAAAAGCAGACATGGCTGTAGCCTCCATAGGTGGAAAGGCATGCACAGGCCTCTGCCAGTAAAGCCAGGCCCTCTTTCTATATACGGGTAAGAAAGTGCTATTTATAGCTGAACACATCCATTCACACGCAAGACCTACTGAGGCCCCCTGCAAACAGACTGGCTCAAAAACGTAGCTCATTCACACTCTAGAACAAGCACACACACACAGGTTTAGGTTTGCATAATCACTCTTACCCACAAGATTAAATGCAAAAAACACTCAGACACACATGCACACGTACGCAGGTATGGGTTTACACCCAGTCTTGCCCACAAGTTCATATGTATAAAAAGGCAAGTCCTCACAATCACACACTCACAAACTCACACACTCACGCACACTCCCTCCAACCCCAGTAATAACACACTCATTGACATGTGCGGAGAGATAAAGCAGCAGGCAGGTTTTGCACTGTCTTAGGCACTGAAGTTTTTAGGTGCTCCCATGCTCACCTGTTTGGATGGTGGGAGGCCTTCCTGCACCACACAGAGAGCTCTGAATGTCCATGGTCTTTTTATCTAATGCTGGTGCAGTACACACTGCTGAGCAGCAGGCAGCATTGGATAAATTTTGGCTCCATCCTCTGTGCCCTGGACATATTCCCACTCCGGCTCTCTAATTCTGGCCCTCTAATCATCCCCCAGTTTAATTGGCTAAATTAATCTCACTCTCTCCGATTCAGCTTATGTATAGTGAGCACTCTGGTAGAAAATGGCTCCCTTTCACACACACACACACACACACACACACACACACACACACACACACACACACACACACACACACACACACACACACACACAAACACACACACACATTTCAAAGGCTCTTCACAACTTGATGAAAATCGCTATATTCATATTTGGTAATATAATTTGTAGGACTTAGTTCTTTCTTTGTCAGAAATGAGTAAATGGAGAATGATGATGTGTGTCCTCCAGGCAGGGAGTGATGGTGAGAGCATTGGAAACTGTCCTTTCTCCCAGAGACTTTTCATGATCCTGTGGCTGAAGGGGGTTGTCTTCAACGTCACCACTGTGGACCTTAAGAGGTAGGCATCTAGGGACTAGAATACACAGAGCTACCTGTACTTGCCTACTTTTGCAGGGCAGCACACAGATATCAGAACTAAATGTAGGTACTAAATGTGGTAAGCCCTGTGTCCACTAGAGGTCCCCATCTTACCTGTGCCCACAGAACAGAATAACCGAGGGACCTCATCCCTCACCCTGAAAAATATCCTCGGTCATGTTGCTGTCTGGTTTTGGGTCTGACTGTAGGGTTTCTGAGCACTGTGATGGTCATATGTATGTTTGGTCGGTTGTGTCTCCTAGGAAACCAGCTGATCTGCAGGACCTGGCTCCTGGGACAAATCCACCGTTTGTCACATTTAATGGCGAGGTGAAGGTTGATGTCAACAAGATCGAGGAGTTCCTGGAGGAGAGACTGGTGCCTCCACGGTACTGATGGAGTTCTGCTCAATACCTGTCTCCCATATTCTGTCCTTCCCTCTTTTAGATCACGTTATAAGTATGATTATATAACTGAATTTCAATAGCACTTACTGCAATACACTGGCCTTGCCGGACCCAGCGGAGACAAAGAGCAAGCCATCTACACAATAATAGATGCCAGGTGGAAAAAGGTTAATATAGTGTATAAAGTGTGTCATATGCTCCCATAGGTACCCCAGACTGGCTGTTAGACACCCTGAGTCAAACACAGCAGGCATTGATGTGTTCCACAAGTTCTCTGCCTATATAAAGAACCCTCGCAAGGAAGCAAATGATGGTGATTATTCTAAGATCTTTTAATACCAAACTGAATTTTAATAGCATAATTGTTGTAATCTAAGAAGATAAAATCATTCTTATTGTGTGTGTGTGTGTGTGTGTGTGTGCGTAGGCTTAGAGAAGGCTCTGCTGAAGTCTCTGAGGCACCTGGATGAGTACCTGCGGTCCCCCCTGCCAGAGGAGATTGATGAGGACTGCACGGATGATCCTGAGGAGTCTATCCGCAGCTTCCTGGATGGGCCTGAACTCACACTGGCAGACTGCAATTTGCTGCCAAAACTACACATCATCAAGGTATTGCACTGCCCCCTACAGCCCAAACTGCAAATCATAACCATTATATACAACACTGCCCCCTGGTCTTCTTTCTTTGTGTCTGATGGTGAACAATATAACTTCTTGAGTCTTGTCTGTTGTAGGTGGTGGCTAGAAAATACAGAAACTTTGAAATACCAGCCGATATGACAGGTGTGTGGAGATACCTGCACAATGCCTACCAGAGAGAGGAGTTTGCCAACACCTGCCCAGCTGATCGCGAGATCGAGTTTGCTTACCTGAATGTTGCCAAGAATATCACGTAGAGGGCTTAACAGTGGTAGAAAGAAACCACAATGTTTGCATGCATACATGTGTACATGAAATTGTGGGCATGTGTGCGTTTTGTGTGTGTGAGTGTGTGCTCTCACTGGTTGAGTAGCATATGTGTAGCAGCGCTATACTCTTGTTTAGCAGCTTGAGTGACAGGCAGCCAGAAGCCAGTGGCCAGTGAGGAAATAAACAGTCTGAGTGGTCACACCCACAAGAAGCAGCTCATTTACATTGTGTGCTTGGTCACAGTATTAGTGTTAATGAAGCACAAGATAATCTCAGTGTAATCTGTGATTGTTAATGTCAATGGTAATGTCATTGTAGTCTATGAATATTTTTATACACATTCTAACATTACAATGGCAGGACCAACAAATCTAGTGATTCCTGAGGCTCAGTTTTCTGTGAATAAATATACATTATACACACTTTTAATAAACGTTTGATCTAAACACCTGTTCTGGAAGCTGAGGGTGTTTGATATTAAATGTGATCAAACATTTATTAAAAGTATGTTTATGAAAAGTCTGGAATTCGTGTAGGCAGCCCTGGTTTGTGATCAAAGTTCTACAGCACTGACCACATTAAAAATGTCTTCATAATCATTCATGTATTGAAGACTAGAGCTTTAGTGCTGTCCTTTTGCAGTTATTTTCATTCATGTGTTTTTGTTGTGCTGTAGATAAGCAGAGAATACAAAATAAAAAAGAACGATTTAGTGCAATTAAGGCCATAAGTCTCCATGGAAATTTTCTACCACATTTTGTGAACATTATCACACATTTGTAATTTGTTATAATGAATGTACAAAGCACAATGATTTTCTTGAGCAATGTTCACATGTAAGAAATCTGTGGGTTTCTGATATACAAGTCCTTTTACCTGCATTTTTGGATATGTAATGATTCAAAACATGCAGACTGATATTTATATTTTAGAGTTTTTATATCTGTGCTCAAATGTTACACCAGCTCTGGATGTAAAATCAGGAGACTTCAATGAATCGCACAATGTGTTGTGTTTTTTTTAATTATGTAGTTTTATCCCATCCCTAAACTGTTCATGAAATATAATCACATGGGTTTTGAAACTCCATTCTGTCATAAAGCATCACTTTACCATCAGACGGTTACCACAGTTGGCAAACTATAACCATAAAATTTGGAGAAATGCAACACTCGCTGAACTGACATACCTCTTCACCTTACCTCTTCCAGAATCTTTGGTGTACCAACCTGGGTGATGCATAGCAGCCATTTTTAGACAGCCCAGAGTTTTTCCAGTCACAGTGGGGAGGCAAGGATTTATTTAGCCAGTTACATTGGGCACATCGTATAATTCCAGATTAAGAGGACAAGGTTGGTATTTTTGCCCCAGACATCTGGGTTAACGCCATTGTTATATAAATGTATTTAACTTAGTTACCAGATAACTTACTCAACATATATAGATATTTGGGTTTAAAATCCTTATTTGTTCCTGTATTGACTGTTTTTGATCCTTCAATATACTGTACAGTCTTGAGTATGGGAAGAAAATGCTGTGGTCAGGTTATACCATAAAATCAACAGGAGGGGGCAGTATTGGCTCTCATGGACATTGATCAATCTATTCCCTGTCTTTAATAGCAGTGGATGACCAGACACATACTCATACAGCTATGACTCTCTTCAGATGTTCCACACAAATTCTAGGCATTTTTGAGGTTTCCGTGGGAAATCATTCTGGCCATCCTCCATGGTTTTCCTGTATAGATGCCTTGTGAGTGTTTTGGGCGACTCAGCTCGAAATCCTGTGAGTTACAGGGAGAACAATCCAAATAGAGAAAAAAAAGCCATGCATACTATAATATGTGCTCCTAGATGTGATCTCATGACAAAAACATGTTTTGCATATGTTTACATGTATGTAGTTACTTTTCTATAGTCATAATATTAGTCTGTAGTTATTAACTTTACATACTGACAAAATGCACTTTTCATGTTCAGTTTTGCCAGTCTCCTGAAGTTGACTGGCCTGATAATCCAAACAAACATAAACCAGGAAACAGGAGTCCCTAGGGGAAACAAAAGTCTAGGGGAACGGCAGTGAGGGAAACCTGTCATTTTTCATTTGGTCTTCTTTCTGTTTCGCTTCTGTCCACCTGTGGGAGGTATATGCAGGTGACCTGTGCCACCACTCACTGACTTCAGCTCCCTCTGGTCTCAGGAGGAAGAGAGGCCCACTGTAGTACTTTCTGTCCAACACGCTCTCATGGGCAAAACCACACATATTCGCCCTCAGGTCTACTCATATGGGCCTGCTCACATAGGCCCTCTCACATAAGCCTGCTCACATAGGCCTGCTCACATAGGCCCTCTCACATAGACCTGCTCACATAGGCCCTCTCACATAAGCCTGCTCACATAGGCCCTCTCACATAAGCCTGCTCACATAGGCCCTCTCACATAAGCCTGCTCACATAGGCCCTCTCACATAAGCCTGCTCACATAGGCCCTCTCACATAGGACCTGCTCACATAGGCCCTCTCACATAGGCCCTGCTCACATAGGCCCTCTCACATAGGCCTCTCACAGGGCCCCCTCCATAGGCCCTCTCACATAGGCCCTCTCACATAGGCCTGCTCACATAGGCCCTCTCCATAGGCCCTCTCACATAGGCCTGCTCACATAGGCATGGGCCTCTCACATAGGCCCTCTCACCACATAGGCTCCATAGGCCTGCTCACATAGGCCCTCTCACATAGGCCTGCTCACATAGGCCCTCTCACATAGGCCCTCTCACATAGGCCTGCTCACATAGGCCCTCTCACATAGGCCTGCTCACATAGGCCCTCTCACATAGGCCTGCTCACATAGGCCCTGCTCACATAGGCCCTCTCACATAGGCCTGCTCACATAGGCCCTCACATAGGCCTGCTCACATAGGCCCTCTCACATAGGCCTGCTCACATAGGCCCTCTCACATAGGCCTGCTCACATAGGCCCTCTCACATAGACCTGCTCACATAGGCCCTCTCACATAGGCCTGCTCACATAGGCCCTCTCACATAAGCCTGCTCACATAGGCCCTCTCACATAGACCTGCTCATATAGGCCCTCTCACATAAGCCTGCTCACATAGGCCCTCTCACATAGACCTGCTCACATAGGCCTGCTCACATAGGCCCTCTCACATAAGCCTGCTCACATAGGCCCTCTCACATAGACCTGCTCACATAGGCCTGCTCACTGACAGCAGGCATTGCATCAGTGACTGTGTATTATCTCTGGGAAGATACATCATCAGTCCTTCTGTCAGCATGGAGGGGAGTGCAATGAGGAGAGGCGGAGGAACGTAGGCCAGAGGCGTGGGAGAAGGTGAAAAAGGGGGGTGTGGCTGGAGATGAGAGATAGACAGAATGGGTTGTGGTCAGAGATGGAGAAGAAGAAAAAGGAGTGAGAGTAAAATAGAAAGGACTATGGTCAGAGATAAGGAGAAAGATAGAGGGTTGTAATGAAAGAAGAGGAATGTTGAAACAGAATGAACAGTGCAGGGGAATGAGAGTATAGAGAGGGAAGGGAGGATGAGCAGATGGGTAGCATGTACATTTGAGGTGGGCAGCGGGTAAGGTCAGCTCTCTGTTTAGAGCGATTTGTTTTCACTGAAACTCAATCCCACCCACTTACCACCAGCCAAACCTACACTGGAATCAATTACCACTGTATCAATTACCACTGTCAGAATGAAACCAGAGCCTGAAACCACAGTAAGGGCTGGACCGGGGGGAGAGCATGGATGTGTATGCATGTTTCTTTGTTTGTGTTAGCATGCGTGCGTGTGTGTGTGTGTGTGTGTGTGTGTTTGCTCAGACATTTTTGTGCATGAGACTGTGTGTGTATGAGTCTGTGTCTGTGTGTGAATGTGAGTGCTTCTGTGTGAAACTGTGTGTGTGCCTGTGCTGTCCTGCTCTTAGAGGGAAACTAGAGAAATGAGAGATTTCATGTGAAGCTTTTGGATGGTGGAGAGAATCAGAGATTTCAGTATCTGCTGCATCAAAATGATCTAAATTTATTGAGCAGGATAAATAGTAGGGTATGCCAGTAAAGCTCATCAGCCTTACTGGGGACCTCCCCTGGTAAGCTGTATGTGTGCCAGGTCATTAACTGAATATACATTGAATATTACATGGTTCCCTGACAGCATAGGCGCTATGTGACTGCTGTCATATTAGTAGTGCGAAAAGTGCACAAGGTTAGTCGTCACATGAATTGGAGAAATCCTATGTATGACGACTTTTTGAATGAGTGGGAGAGATTTGTGTGGGAGGTGGGGGAGGTGGGAGATCATGCAGAAAATAAGTTAGCTCAGGTAGGCATACCAGACAGAGGAGGAACGGAGGGATGGGGGGAGGCAGGGTCAATGGGAGAGGACAAATGAGCCTTGCAGGAAATTAGGTAAGACATGAAAAGTGATTGGTTACTATTATCAGACACTAATGGGTGTGACATCGATAAGTAGAGTAACCTGATAGCAAGTTTTTAGTGCTAAGGCTTTCGTTCCTACTAGTCCATCAATCATTATAACGCTGTAACTGTGTTCTCACTGCCTCATGGCTAAATTATTCATCAGCTTTAAGAGAGAAAAAGAGGAGAAAAGAGAAAAAGAAAGAGAAAAGAAAGAACATGTTACTAGGTGTCCTCTTACACCTTTTTCCTTTTCTGCCCTTCCTTTACATCTCTGTTCTTACTTTCCTCTTTAGAACATGTGTTCTCACATTAACATACTGTACTATATTTGCAATAATTATCTCTGTGTCTTTCTCAGCATCTCTCTAAAAAATATTTTGAAATGCTATGACAGTATGTTGTTACTGTACTACACTAACTATACTATGCTAACAATGTTGTTTCTAAACCGTAAAAAACATATACCCAGTAAATATGCAGATAGTACATACAAATGACACATACAGAGCTACTACTGCCTTCTCTCAGAGCCATGATTCTGTCATATTTGCATTTTATGATAGGCAGGTGCTCTTGATAGGTCAGACAAATGCGGTGGGGGGTTGGGGGAACTCATGGGAATAGGTGACACTGCCTCAGCGAAATATCATATCCACCAGACCCAAATAGCACAGTGGACAGAACCATTTGGTCCTTCATTTGCTGATTTGATTCACACTTTGTGTTTTACGTGCAGCTCTTCTCAAATCAAATTCTCTTCACAGAGACATCAGTTCCACAGACTGCCAGCTGTAAAATTAAAAATCAGAGGGATAAGTCAGCTCTTTGGTGGAGTACAGAGTTACAGTTAGACGTAGTGGGAAATGTGCAGTCTTTTGAGGAAGTTTAAAAACTTTTTAGCAGGTCCCCTGTCCTGCTTTTCACAATTTATGGGGAAAATATGTAAAAGAGGACTCAAAATAATGGGACAAATAGAAAGATACATATACATCAGGAAAAGAGTGTCATACAAAGATTGGAATGGAGAAGGGAAACTGTGAGATGGCTGTGTTTGTGTGTGTGTATATGTACATGTGTCAGTGTGAAAAGGGTGGGAGGTATATGCAGATAACGAGAGCCAGACTGCAGTGACTCAATCTCTCTGCCCCCCGGGACATTCTCAATACATCGTTTACGGTATTTACACACGAGCTGGTTGCACGTCCATGGGAGACTTCTATCATCTGTTCTCTGAAAGACGGGAACAGCGCTACAGCCGTGTAAAGCAGATAGAAACTGCGTGGGAGGGGAAGGGTGGCTTTGTGGTTTTGTGTATGTGAGAGCAGTGGAAACGGACACCCTGTGGCTAGGGGGTGCGCAAGTGGCTCAGATTCTGTGGGGTGGAGGCACTGTGAGTTATAGAGGACCTGCAATGTGTAGACTCTTCAGGCCAATTTTGTGTGTAGACGGTGTTTCTATTGTGCTATTAAGCCATTCTACTGCCATTCTCTTGTATCACAAAGCCATATATGGTGATGATGGTTGAATCAGTGAAGTCCTGCACAGGCTGCACCTCTCGATGACGTAAAACACGTGAAGGAAGAGCCTCAGTTCCCTCTTACTGGGTCCACTTAGAGAAATGAAAGAAGGCCAGAATAACAATGACATTTTTATGAAAAAAGTGTCGGTGGAACATGGTTATACTGAGGTTTTTTAGAAGGGTCTCTTTGAGGTGTGTGACACAACACCAGCCTGCTCTCTGACTCTCACCTGACCAATGGCTGAAGCTACACAAAGCTGGACTTGCGAATGTTACGCCAAGGGCCTGTGGCTATCCACTCAGGCATGAGCCTGTCTGGTCGGTGTGCTGTCTAGACCCTCACCCCCAGTAACAGAGATTCCCTGCTGGGTCAGAACTTTACAACAGGATGAATCCTTGTTACTGACAGCAGGAGGTCCAGTTCCGTCAACGTTAAAGGATAGTAGTTTTAGGATTAGCTTTTAGTGTGCAGGATATCCATAAACAATATGCTATTTGATAAGACCTGCCGACAATAATGAACACATATTCCCCTGTCAGCAGCCGTCAAACTTTATGAAAGGAGCTCTGACTGCAGCAGACCTCAAATCTTCAAGATGTCCTGAAAAGGAAAAGATATAAAAAATGAAATTCACATAAAAACAAGACACCCAGCTATATACTCATATCCTCTGGTTGAGTCAGTGTGAGTGTTTCTGTATTATGTCTGAGTGATGTTATTTCCCTAATTAAATGCAGTTATGCCTGTCAATGCAGACTGTAGGCTATGTATATGTGCCTGTGTTAGACTGCTATCAACCTTAAGCCTGCTAACCTGACCTTCATGTCCACCACAAGTTATTAATTTATTTCTCACTAAGTATTTATTCATGAGTATTAATAAATAATTTATGAATAATGAGTGACAGCACTTTCTTAGGAGAAAGTTTCTGAATGAAAGGAATGAAAAAGAAAGGGGAGAGGAAGAGACAGAACACCTCAGGATGAATGCAGTCAGAGAGAAATGGAGAATGGGAGAGAAAAGGTAGATTCAGGGAAGGTGAACAGAAAGAGAAATGAAGAGCATGAATTAAGGAAGGAG
Source organism: Albula goreensis (assembly GCA_022829145.1). NCBI lineage: Eukaryota > Metazoa > Chordata > Actinopteri > Albuliformes > Albulidae > Albula > Albula goreensis. The sequence continues at coordinate 15,304,124 of CM040761.1, read as the reverse complement.
AAAAAGAGAGGGAGTGAGAAAGAGAGGGCCAGTTTTCCCCTCCCCTTTTCTCTTTGCTGCACTCAGACACTGTATATCCGGTTGCCAGAACAGACTGTTAATTTCCTGGTAATTACAGTTATTCCCCTACATGGCTAATTGCACACAATTGCTATACATCTCTCAGTCTGGTCGTGGGAGAGTCAGACAGTATAAGATTCTGCTCAAGTGGTGTGTTTAACCCCCCACCCCTCCCTCCTCAGACGGCTGAATCTGGCTGTCCGATTATCAGTTTTTCTTTTCTTACTAAGGAGATATGGGTATGCAGCTCTGCTCTTGTTTTAACACTTCTCTCCTTTCTCCAGTTCTTAAGTGTCTGCCCAATGCACAGGGGTGAGATACAAAGGCAGACCTTACCTGTCACCTGTCTGGTGTGGCTTACCTGGTGCAGTCTGAAGGGCACAGAATCGGTGTCCCACTGTTGTTCTTGGTCTTCCCTGGGCTGTGGTGTGATGTCTCTCCTGTTCCACAGAGATCTGAGAGCTGTTTATCTCACAGCCATTAATACTGCTGATTGGACCCATCGATAAGTCTAGAGAGGCCCTTTGGGGGTTAACGATTAACCCACCTATCAAGGAACCGCTGCCCTCCTGAGATTAAGATGCAGAGCAGACTAAGCAGAGTCTGAAGGTCTTTTCAGAAGTGTATATGCCTGTGGGTCACTGTCTCCACCCCTGGCCCCACACCTGCCAACTCCACCCTTGTGTCATATTGGCTCCACCCTTGTTTCAGACTGACTCCACCCTTGCAATGTGCTGACTCCACCCATGTGATGTACTGACTCCACCCATCATGCCCTAACTCCACCCATATGACATGTTGATTTCACCCCTACTATGACAGACTCCACCCTTTTTTTGAATCCAGAGGTCCATTATCATTAGGAATAATAATTGTTACTATTGCTATAATGTAAAAATGGTCCCAGCCCAAATGAAGAAAGTGCCACCACCTCAATGATAAAATACACAGCAATCATGACAAACATCATTCAGCTGAGAGTGATTTTCAGAACACTTCTGAAAATGTGAGAGTATGTGCTGTATTGTGGCCTACCACTTTTGTCAGGATCTGATTTATTATTATCATTGTTACAGTCATTATTAGTAGTAATAGAACTGTGATAATCAATAAATTAATTGATAGGTCACTATTTTTCATGGTGTACAGTCTAACATATCACAGAGGCAATTTCCAGTTGTAATCAGAAAACAGGAACATCTATTTAATGTTAGCGTGATTGGCATCATTATGCTCATGTCATTTCATTGTCAATGTTAGATACAGGCAAAATGTATATAAGTACTATATTGAATTAAATGCATTGATCAAAGAAAACGATGAAGCATGTTGTGGTTAGACTGAAAGCCCCACCCCCACCGCCACACGCATGCCACTGTGCTTTGCAGGCCAGGTGCAAAGGGCACAGGTCTCTCTCTGTGTGCTCATCGCCATGTCCTGCTGTACTTCTCGAACCTTGCACTGTTCAGTGTAACACTGTGTTACTGTAAATGACACAGAGTGAGCAGGCACATGTCAGCACTTATTCTCAGGCTGTGACTGAGCTGTTGTTCTGGGTGAGGGACGGAATGATCCTTTATCTGAACAACACCACCCCGCGTGCCCACCTCCCCTTACCCCCTCTGTTCCCTGTCTTTATACTGACTACTCTTAATAAAACAAATGAATCTTAAACAAATAAACAAGCATGTGTGCCTGTGGATTTCTGGAGTGTGACAATACAGTCCTCCTTTACACATTCACATCACAAGTTTCCCAATTCCTTTGTCAATCAGGTTTCCATGTCCATATTTACAGCCGAGCAATTGTAATAATGTGCATAGTATGGCGGCATTCTAAAGCTCTCCAAAATTCAAGCAAGCACATTATTATTCCACAATTATTATTTAATGTCCTAATAAACATGATAGTAACATTGCATTATGTTACAGACATTTAGCAAATGCTCTTTTCCAGGGTGGCTCATGATGCAAAAAGCACATGTCTCCGACAATAGCACCAGAAGACCTAGACGGTAGTAAAGTCCCAAGTGCCAAGGATGAAAGCATATGATAGGAGTAGGACCCTGTAAAAAATCTGTTTAGGATATAAGTACACAACAAAAACAATCCTAGCACAAATAAGATAATTGCTCTAGAAGAAATTAAACAAGTATAGAAGTGTGTCTAAGTAGAGGATATGGAGAGGGACAAGGAGAGCTGTATCATGAAAAGATGAGTCTTCAGTCTGAGCTTCAATTGGCTCATACAAACGGCATGACAAAGTGTTTGTTGTGTGATTTTGCAGTTACGGAAGATGAGATTCTCTCACCATTAGTCCCCATGGGACGGGGAGGGGGGAGGTTCCCTGACCATGTGCATCCCCAATCAGGCTCAGGGACAAGGACATGCATGCCACAACTGGGTTTAAAATCAATCAATCATCCCAGATATCAAATTCTGATTGGATTTGGAAAGTATGTCAGTGCAGTTTTGATTTTACTTCTCCTCCAATGAAGCACCATGGGAGTTGTTATTACTTCAGACAGATAGACTTGGAGCTGCTTTGACATGATGCCAGTAGAGATGGATATGTTTGGTGGATATTGCATCGTTTTTCTCTATCATGTCATCTTTTAGTAAAGTGTCTGACCAGGCCTGAGATAAAGACTAGGACACTGACCAGCCACATCGACATAGGGCTTTCACAAAGAGTGTGAAAGAATGAATCAACAAGTGAACAGTGGAAACAAAAAAATGCACATAAATAGATGAATAAAACCAATACCTATTGAATATAAGGTCATTCAAAAAGGTCATTCTGGGAGCACAAAGAACTAAAAAATGATTATGATGACTGCTACTACAATCTATATGACCAATAATAATAATAATGTAAATTGTTATCATACTTTTAATTTTTTTCATGATTTATTAGCCTGTTTCTGTGTCTATGCAGTATTATGTTTGACTACAATGCAGGTGTAGAGGCTGTTAAAATGCAGGGCACAGGGGAGGAAAAGGGCCTGGCTGTCTGTCTGTGTCGCTTAAGTCACAGGAGTGTGATTAATATTCCCTTGAAAGCCTTGGAGAAATGACAGCCACTCACACAAACACTCAGTGATGAATGACGACTGGCACTGTCCCCTGAAACAAGAGCATCAATTACCCCAGAAACACAATACAGCAGTCATCTTAAAACATCTATTAGTGATACAGACTGCTCAATAACCTTCCCTCAGGACAGAAAGAGAGAGAGAGAGAGAGAGAAAGAGGAAAGGAAAAAAGAGACAGGACAGAAGGAGGGGTGGAAAGGTGAGATAGGGAAAAGGGGAAAGAGAGTAGACAGGAGAGGGAAGACAGAGAGAGGAGAAGAAATAAAGACAGAGAGAAGGAAGCAGGGAATGGAGGAGCACAGAAGAGTGGATGGAGTTTAGGGAGCTGTGGAGAGGAATGGCAGAGGTAGAATTAATGAAACAAAGAGAAAGGAGGATGTCAGTAAATTAGACCTCTGGCATGGTGGGTGACAAGCTTCAGGCTGTAACACAACTCCACCCCACAGCCCCTGACCTCCACGCCCTGAACAGGTTTAGGGGAGCCCTGCAGCCCGCCCCGCGTCTCCCCACACCCGTCATTCCAGCTACGCATTATTCCATTACCGCCAAACTGTTCTGACACCCAGTGACTAACCGCCCCCACAGATAATATCATAAGGAGGCCGCTCGATACAAATCGGGTCTGGGTGAGCCGTTTAACCGGGCCGTACATATTTCTTATGTGTAACGTGAAGCGCTGGAAAAATGAAATCAATGGAAATGTTTCTTGTTAATGAAGATGTACCGTGCTGGCTTTTGCGGGTCGTAATAAATCTCCCACCCACCACTGCGGTCAGTCTGATGGTCAACACACCGTCAGAGCCAGCCAGCCTGCCCCAACTTGCTCAGCTGAAAAAGTGAATGTTTGTGTGTGGGTGCATGCATGAGTGTCTCTACATGCCATGTACACTGTTCGCTGCACTAGTCTCAGAGACAGAAACCGGAGGCAATCAGGAAGTGAGCATGTGTACGTGACAGCTCTGTAAATTTTTGCATATGCATGTGTGTGGTTGAGTGTGAGAAGTAGATGAGGCTTGTTGAGGCCACAAAACATCTAGATGCTCCACTGCTGCCCAAGTCCTGTTTCAGTATTGATGAACTGAAAATCTCCATGGAGATAAAACAACAGACAAAAGAGGTTGGGGGGAACAGTGTGGGGGATGTTGTACCTGAGAAATGAGGAAGGGTAAAAACAGGAAGTGAAAGAGAGTATGTAGAGACTTAAGATGATTGAACAAGGAAGTGAGCAAGATGAAACTGGTGTTGCAGAGGTCAGAGGTCAATTGCTCTGAAGCAGAGAATGTTTGGTTCCCTCAAACTGTACTATATCACCAGCATCTCCTCTCCTGCTGAGAGCATAGTAAGGTCTGTGGACAAAGATTACTGTGGAGAGACAAAAAGGAATTGATAGAGGGAGGAAAAGGAACAGACAGCAGGAGTGATATAAGGAGATTGGAAATTGAAAGAGAAAGAAGAAGTACAGCCCAGATGGATGAGGAGAAAGCAGATATTGGAGGGGTAAGAAGAGGGAGATGAGAACAGAAAAGAGAGAAAAGAAGGAAAGAAGATAAAAAACAGACAGATGATGGGCAAGGGGAGAGATGGACAGGTGGAGAAGTGAAAGGGACAGAGAGATGAGAGAGGTAGAAGGGAGAAAAAAGAGAGAGAGAAGGAGAGAGAAAGAGAGGATTATGAGAGGTAGAGGAGGAGAATACAGAACTGACCACAGACTGGTGACAAAGTGACACTGGCCAGATTTCCTCATACATCACTGTCTCCCATCGCCATGACAGCGGCCATCGATCTCCTGACACGCTGATCACATTAAGGCCTTATGAGATTACATTCACATTTTAATTCCCCCTCTTGAAAAAAAAATATTGAATAAATAAAATGAATATATAATTGAGTAGTGGATGATGTGAGGCTTCTGAGACAGAGGAGGAATGAAAAATGGCTGGAGTGTGTGTGTGTGTGTGTTGTGTGTGTGTGTGTGTGTGTGTGTGTGTGTGTGTGTGTGTGTGTGTGTGTGTTGTGTGTGTGTGTTTGTGTTAGTATGTGTGTGCGTGTGTGCGTGTGTGGTGTGTGTGTGTGTGTGTGTGTTAGTGTGTGGCCTATTATATCAATCAGTCTGGTGAAAGAAATGTGTGTTCTATGTTATTATGTAGCATGTGGCTTTGGGGTTAAAAACTACCCTCTCAACTGTATCAGCCCCGCAGAACCAGTTCAGTCAGGCTGAGCTTCCTGGTTATCAGCACAGCCCATGCGTATCTGCATATCTTGGACCCCTGGACTCAGCTAATAATATAGCTTTGTTTACCAGGGATCAGTGTGTTCTTATGTACTGCTGCTACAGCAGCATTTACATTACATTTTATATTTGCCCATACACAAGCCCATACTCAAGAGCTCATACAGCTTGTATATTTACCAAGCGGGGTGTACAGAGGTGACTCAGAGATGCGGACCCATCTCTGACCTCTGCACTACACCACTCCCTTATGCTGGCTCCAAATAAACCTGAAATTGCATCTCTCCTGTTTGAATGCATCATTCCTGCTTGAGGATTGTGTGTTTTAAAAACTTTAATCTGATATGAGAAGCTTGATGAGCATGAGGTGCCAGGGAGGACTGGCCTTTCCTGTGCTCACACTGGGAGAGCACCTATCCTTTTCACAGTCATGGCTCTCAAATTTTATATGAAAGTCAGTACTATTAATTGCTGTTCCTAGCATTCCTGTGCTTATGCAAAGGTATCCTTTTTTAAGACAGGGTTACAAGGCAAAATCTGAATCGTTTCCAGCCCAAGGCTGTGTTTTTTCAGCCATTTTAAACTGTGTGTGCTTGCTTGCACACTTTGCAGGTGTCAGATCCTCATGGCCCTGCCCGGAGCACAGACTTTACTCTGAGTTCTGTGGACACGTCACAGAGGTAGTGGTGATTGCTTTACAACAGCAGGATAACTGATAATTACAAGGCCCCAACATTTACAACACAGATACAGGAAAACTAGAGCAGTAACTAGTGCAAGTTGTATTAGTTAATTACTTGATAAGTAACACATAAGGAATCGTACACCAGACACCTTTGATTGATCCATTTTATGAGATACAGACACTAAGAAATGCAAAGACTTGTTGGTGTCTAACATCTCTGATGGTGTCTTTTATGCTCCTCTACCCCTCTGTGGTGTTCTCAGCTTTCCTTAATGGTCCCATGATGCATTGTGGCTGGTGGGGTCAATGAGACTCATAAATCACAGAGCTGGAGGGCAGTTGGTATATGGTGTATACTTAAGGTATAGAACTACAGTCTAAGATCATTGCTGAACACATATTAAAAAAAGATTTGATCTTTGGCTCGTCCAGGCAGTATTTTTGCAGAGAAGGGCGCATTGTTTGAGCATGCACTACACCAGCTTTCACTAGGTGTCAAACGTACCCCATTTAAAACAGCAAATTTTTCCAGAGAGAACTTCCACATGAAAGTCTGCTGGAGGTTTTTCCTCCGTATGTTTGTGCAGAGGAGACTAATTAAACATGTCGGTATCATGACAAAGATGGATGTATTTTTAATTATGTCTCTAGAAGTGAATTATGCAAATATCAAATGGTCTCACATTGGACGGCGAGCTAGGTGGACGGCAGATTGATTTTCAATCCACTTTACATTTGATTATACACCCAGTTACACCGCCCACCTAGAATCCAGGAGAGATCTCAAATGCAGGGCAAGTGAGTTTAGCCAGAACCACCACTCCACAGACCATCTGTCTACAGTCTTTCAAATAGAATCATGGTTCTGTTCTCAGAGAGAATATAAAATAGCAATCATATATATATTGATGCCTTCATGTAGATTAACCACAACTATCCCCCAAATATAGACAAACCGCAACAAATCATGCTTTAAAAAGGGCTTTCTCACTCCCTCAGATAAAAAGTATGCTTCTTCACCTGGATGCAGTCAAGCTCCTTCAGAGTTCTATCCTTATATCATAATATTATATGTCTAACATTCTATCCTGCTCCCACTGACCGAGACAATGATGGAACAATCAAGTTTTTTGCCCTGGTGACACAAGCTGACCGCTTGGTCTCAGATGTGAGGGCAGCCTGCAGGAGTTAGCAGCTCCTTCTCAAGACTGCGGTGGTAGATCCACTGCACTTGCTGGCGTGTTGAGCAATCCTTTTGCTGACGTGTGTAGTTTCCCACAGTGGTCTGCAGGGGGTGGAGCTGCGCCATGTGAAAAATTGTAATCCTCAGCAGAATTGGAGCAGTGAGTATGGAAATCAAACATACTGGGCTGTGCCGAATGGTACATCACAGAACCCTCTTAATATTTCTTACCTGAGGTGGGTGTATGAGTGGGGGGACAATGAGGCCTCCTCAAACACAGTGTCACTCTGCCTGCCTGACATCCAATCAGTCTTACAGTCCTCCAGTTGATGAGCCATTACTAAATAACAGGATGCATAATTTATTATGTATTCTCCAGATACATATTTCAGCCTCTGGTCTGAGTGGGGGAGTTGGCTACCAGAAGTGGTATCATACTTTTGCATTTAAGATTTGTGGGTTTGTGTTTAGACTCATGGGGGGGTTTAGTCCGCCGGTTCAACCCTGTCTTATTGTGTGAAAGGGAGTCTTCTCCTCAGCTGGTGTCTGCAGTAGGCCTGTACTGGCTTTAGATGAAGCGAACTCCTTTGACACAATGATTGCATTAGCTGCAGAGTGGAAGGAAGTGGCAGCTGGCAAGGGTTAAAAATTAAGATCAGGGATAAATGAAAAAAAAACAAGATAAAAATATTAATGGTGCAAAAAATCTTAAGGCCTCAGTCCTCAAAAAAATGTAATTTAAGTTTAGCATTACATTTCAATGGCTTCTGCAAAGCTAAAGAAGATTGCTTCTCTCTTGTACACCCACAGAATGGAAAGTGCAAGATAAAACACATGCCGTCTCTCACACACGTACACTGTCTCCCACAAACACAGACGCACCCACCCATTGACTAAATCAATGCTGTGTGCAGTTTATTTATACCAGACCACAATCAGTGACACAGTGCCAGTGGCATTTTCAAACCATGCATGTGTGTGTTTGTGCCATATGTGTATGTGTGTGTCAATGGTTGAACAAGCTGGGCCAGGATGTTCTGCTTGGTCTGTGAAGATGCTTCTCATTTCACTTCTTCATTTGTGCTCCTGTGAACTGCCTGACACCTTATTCTAACGCCCCTTCCGCCTTGGGTTTGTTAATGACCCTTAAACTGTTATTGATGTCACATAGTCACCTGGCCACCTCTCACCATTGGATTGTTATACATGCAAAGATCTGCTGTTGAGCTGAAACCTGGGTGCAGTTTTCTAATGACATGCGATGCACATGTATGGAGACTAGCCCCTGCACACAGCTGAGTTGAGACGATGCATAGCAGGTGATAGAGAGGGACATGGCTGCTGCTGCGAGTCCGGTGAATGCAGGATCCCTGGGAACCCAGCACTCCCTCGTGTTATTGTGTGGTTCTCTTAATGTGATGACATCATGCTTGCGGCTTCCGCAGCTTTGCGTGATAAACACAGAGATCACTTCCCCAAGTGCTCTCCTCAGCTTCTCTTATTCTGCTTTTAAAGCCTGTGTGCAACTGCAACCAACACTGACGCAATCTTGGCTGCTTGTGAGTCTAATACCGACTGCTGAGAAACGTCACATTCCAGCAATATGCTTGCAACACCAAGACATCATCCCACAATGCTGATGTCATGTAAGGAATGCAAACTGAACTGAACTGCATTTTGGGTTAAAAAACTCTTCCCTGTACTCAACTCAGGATTTACCCTGGATTAAATACACATGGACACACTTATGTTACATGTAAAGCAATGGGCTTTAATCACAACAGTCAAAATAATGTGTATTACCTTGAGCCTTACTATTTTGATTAGTTCACAATTATGTATGAAATTATATTGCATCAATTTCATACAAGTAGAATATAACTGTTTCCTGGCTACATGTATGTAATTTATGTTAGCTTTTGTTCTGACTCTGACATGACAAATGTTGGTTTTCAAAAAAACTTTATTCACCAATAATTTAGTATTCAAATGATTCTGACACTGACATGACAAATGTTGGTTTTAAAAAAAATTAATCTGACCAAAAAGCTGCAGGCAATATCAGATTAAAAGAGGATTTATGCATTTTACACCACTTTCCATACATGGTGAAATGCACAAAATTGAAGAGGGTTTTGCTCCAGTGTTATTACGTGGATTGCGTTGTCACTGCAGTTCCCAACCAGAGTCACAGATGGCAGTGTATTTCCATCCGCGCTGGAACAGTAGTGTTTGTCAAACTCAAAATTATCGGGGTTTGAGGTTTCAGACAAGGAGGCATGTTAAACTTGGTTTGCGCACCGGTGCCGTGGTGATCAATGAGTGTTTTGTCTAAACTTTTAACTGGGAGTTGACTAACTTTTCCCATGGCAGTCAGCAGTATGATCTCGCATCCCTGTAAAGAGAGGTGCCAGATGCTTTGCTGTTAGTCACCGTTACGATATCGCGAGTCACAGCCCAAAGGCATGCTACAGGCAAGATCCCCTCGAGACAGCAACATCTAACGGTGCGTCATCTTTGAGCAAACGGGGTATCAACGTGGGAAGAATGTTTTACGTTTGCACGACCCTCTCTGGTCTCTCTGGTCTTGGGGCTTTCCCCAAACGGAAGTTTATTCATGTAAGAACAGACCAGCTGTGTCCCTAGCCGGTTGTCAGATTGAGCTAACCAGCAGATAATGCTTAGCAGACAGCCTTATACTGGATAAATGAATACGTGGGTTTGTAAATCTGTGCTTTTTTCTGAGCGCCAGTAATTTTTATTTTATAACTCATCTTGAAGCACTTCAAGATAAAAGGGATAAACTTGCTTAACAAGGGAAAAAGATGTATAATGTATTTGGTAGGAAAAAAACACTTTCAGCTGGGACTGCATTAGTGAAAAGCTATTCTGTGATCCAGGATTGGGGGAGTTAATCGTCTCACACCACCCATCGGAGTGGAAAGTCCAGCCGTAGTCCAGCCAGAGTTGTTCTGACATCCCTCCTCCTCCTGAGGGTGCTTGTCCACACAGGTCAATAGTGACAGGGACTCCCAAGACTTTTTACATTCCTGTCTTAACCATATGGCATCAGTTTTTCTTACCTTTTTGTTTCTTTCCAAACTTTTTGAAACCTTAACTATTAACCAGTATAAATCAGCTATGCTAGGAAAGTGGGATAACATTTAAAACTAAGAAGAAGTTCAGACAGTGACTCACAAATTGATAGACATCACCTCATTCAATACCCCTTTTCGTTACTCTATCAGAAAGTATTTTATTTGTTACTGGGGGCAGCAGTAAAATGTGTGTGGTGTTTCTGTGTGTGTTTACACAAATGTGGCTGTATGTACTGATGTCCATATTTGCATGTGCGTACACATGTGTATTTTGCAAATGTAAGTAAGTGTCTGTAGTGGCCTATTGTTGAGACTGTAAAATGAGGAAGTTGTTTCTGGAGTAGGTGAGAGTGTGTGAGTGAGTTGGAAAGATGTTTTCAGCTGGTCATGAAGCTTACTAACCAGGTGCACCAGGTCCAAAACAATTATGTAATAGGAAAAGATAAACTGGAAAAAGATATACATTCATGTGAGAGAATGAAAACAAAACACAAAGTAAACCTGACTGCCCAAGCGCACTCAGACTCTACAACATGACTACATCCTGTCTTAGTATCTCTTCACTGTCAGGGATGCAGATCTTTACAAAGCACACATTCATTTACAGCAGCCTGATCTTTGAGATGAGCAAATGTAAAATTGAATTTGAGCCAAAAAAATATCCCAGTATGTTGCCACCTGCCATAACCTTGCCACACATTGGACTCTAGACCATACAATTTAAAAGATCAAAACAAACTACAAAACACAGACCAAAATAAAGAACTGCCACTCAGAGAGAGAGAGAGAAAGAAAGAGGGGGGAACTCATCCATGCTTCCTGTCAGAGAGGCAGCTCTGGTGTTTAAGTCAGATATGCTAGCTCTCACAATCTCACAGTGCACAGACACTTTCTTTTCAAACAGTGATGGTGGCAGTCATTTTTGTTAAGCACGAGGCGCATTGAGACAAAGTGACTTATTTTTGCTGTCTAGCACTCTACTCTATCTGCTCTGTCTATCACTATCTACTATTCTCAAAGCATAGACCAGAATAGAGATGGACATGTCCAATATGTGTGAGCGTGCGTGTGTGGGCATGTAAGATCGAGAGCCAAGTGTCCTTCCCTTGAGGGTCTCTATTCTGGACCCACAAGCCACAATTAGCATGGCCCCTGAGCCCCAGCCTGCTCTCTGTGGTGTTTTGGGTTTCAGTCATCAGCAGTCTGAGGTTGTGGTCTTGAGTTTCCTAAAGTGAGAAATAGTCAGAGTATATTTTCATCCAAACCAAAACTGTTCCATCAAGTTATTTGCATGTACAAATGATGACGAGTTACTACCAAACCGTCATAAACACACTTTTATAGAATCTTAGCAGGCACTGTTTTAAGGTAATGGCAGCAATACAGTTTTCATACATTTGCTACATAATTACTGCGTAAATGTGTACACATTATTGTGCATTTAGACAGCAATCTGTATGAATTTCAGGATGTTAAAGAGAACTGAGTTAACGCATCGAGGGGCAGGCAGTTGCAGGTGTTTCAGGTGCACCGGACACTTAACCCCAAATGGAAGGTAATGTAGGTAAAATGGAGGTGGTTTGTGAAGGACAGGTATATGCATATGTAAGCGGGACTGTGTTGCTTTGGAATATGTATACTGACCCAAATGAAAAAAGTGGCAAGTGCATGTTCTGTGAATCCAGTTCCTCAGTGTTCTTTTCCCTTCTCTCTTTATTCTGCCTTATTTTGGATGCGGTGAACCTCCGGAAGCTGTGAAATCTGGTCCTGATTGCCTGGCAATTACCAAACGCTTTACGAGAATCTCCCTGCTCCACCATCACCAGATGGCTGTTAAACACACATCTCTCTCTCCTTCCCTCCCTCTCTCTCCCTCTCTCTTACTTATGTATTTATTTAATATTTTTGGGGGGGAATATAATCTAGTATGCATGTGCTTTGTGTTCCATCATGTGGCCTTCTGTTTACTTTAGGTTAAATAAAGTGGTTTTTAAAAGTCAAAAGTCTCTCTCTCTGCCTCCCTCTCTCCCTCTCTCTCTCTCCCCCTCGCTTTCTCTCCCTCCCTCTCTCTCTCATTCTCAGATTCCTGTAATTTCAATAGTCATTTCTCAGAATGTCCATAATTTGCCTTTTGGGAATGTTTTTTTTTTTTTTCGTTCTTTCATAATGGGAAATGAAGCTCAAGTGGCCTGTGTGTGAGAGAGGGAAAACACATGTGTCAACAGCCGGAGATGCAATCCACAGGAGGGACTTCAGCTGCCTGTGCATGGATACAGTACATCTATGTGATGTCACGTTTCTGCAGGTATGCATATGAATGGACAGAGAGGTGGGGGGTTTCCTATTCGCTAAATAAAAACATACACTTAGTTATATTTGTGTGACCTTATAGGTTTGTTTTAAGAAGCCAGTCGATATTTTGGTCTTTTCTGGCTTTTCCCATAAGGAGAATTTCCCTCAGGCCATGCAGTGTCATTCTGTTTGGTTTCATTGGATTGTAGATGACATCACTTTGGCTTATGATTCTGAAATCAGCCCAAGCTGTGAATTTGGATTTGAATACAGAATTGGACAGTACTTCACTTCACAGCTGAACCCAGCTACACTAACAGAACAGTTCTATAGAAACTCCATTAAGAAGGTGTTCTTGTGCTGTGCTTAATTAGTCTTTGTTTATTGTTGAATAATGGTACTGCTGTCTGAATTTAATTTCATTGCTAAATGAATTGATTCAGACCTTGTTGAGCAGCAGTTCTTAATAAAGATGAACTCATATTGGTATGAGGTGTGGTTGTGGTTGGACTAAAATAACCAAGATATTGCATATGTGTCTTCCACCGTTTCTGTTGGCATAAAAAAACTCCCAAGAGACTTGAAGTTTCCAGTCATATCCAGGAAGATGCCTCCTCCAGAGGGTTGCACAATGTTCCTTGAACCCCCTTTCCTGGATGATGATGTTGGTTGGGCCTCATTCGTTGAAGAGAACAAATCTTCATGGAAACTGCTCCAGGTTCGGCCAAATCCTGTCAGAAATACAGCTCCAATAAACCAGTGAGTATGGAACTGTAGGAAAAATTAACACAATTTGGATGATTAAGTAAGGAAAAATACACTAGGAGGTAAGCAGAACATTGAGAACTTTCTGGTAACTGTGGACACATGGCCAGTAGCCCACATACTAGGAATAGTCATGCTGGGACAATCAATCGAACCAACATCCTCTCTTCCTTATGTGAACGGATTGCAGGATGGCTAAATGATTGCTCATCGGTGTGAGTGTGTGTGTGTGTGTCTATGTTAGGTGTGTCAGAGTGTGTTTGTATGTATTGAGCTTCACCCCAACACTCAATTTTAGCTCTAGTTGTGGTAATGGATATATCAAATGGCTTGAGGTTGTTTTTAACTTTATCTGAGTCACACTTAGGCCTCCTAACACAGACATCCCATTTGACAGAGAGATCTGCACTGTCCATTTCTGTCTTTGCAGCCTTTATTTGTCTGCATGGTCCTTGTGGAGCAACAAAGGACCAAAACCTCTTTCTCACCACCTCAGCAGGTCTCACTTTCTTCTGTTTACAGCCTGAGACCAGAAGAATTACAGTTCCTGGTTTTCATGTCAACAACCAAAATCCTTAATCCAGCTTCCCTAAGGTGCTGCTGGTTAGTGTGTTTGTCATAAGGTCTTCCAGTAAGGCAGTTATAGTTATGGGCCATTTCCACCATCGCCCCTGTGGAGAGCTGTTACTCAAATCACCACTGGGCTCTGCCTTCATCTGACTCTTGGAAAACTGGCTGGAATAATTAGGAGGTTTTTTCCCCCTGGTTTGTTTACAGGGTCTAGAGCAGTAAATGGACCACTGAGTCACCACAAATTAGCAAGCCTGCAAATAATCATGTTTGCCAATGGTAAGAGCCCTATGAGTTTGACTGTGTGTGTGTGTGTGTGTGTGTGTGTGTGTGTGTGTGTGTGTGTGTGTGTGTGTGTGTGTGTGTGTGTGTGTGTGTGTGTGTGTGTGTGTGTGTGTGTGTGTGTGTGTGTATATTGTGCATATTTATTTCTGTGTGGGTTTATTATTTAGTTTGTGTGAGTGCACCTGAGACATTTTTAAGTTATGGTCTTTCTAAATGTGCTTGAATGTACCAAATTTATGAATGTGCCTGATATTTGTATGTTTGTCATACGTAACACTGGTGACAAAACATGGAATTGGCCTGCCACATCAAAAACATCACTTCCATAACAGAAATATGGTATCTGAGATGTGTGTATATTCTCTGGTTCTGCTGTGGTCATGGCCGCAACTGTGATTCCAGCCCACACTTCCTCATACAAGATAAGCATTGCCTAACCACAGGGACTAAAATTCAGTTCCTCCCATGACCCCTGCGTGTGACTGTGATCAAGTGGTGCAGTAGTGAGTGTCCAGTCTGCAGAGGTGGGCATACTGTAACTCCAAAGCCCATGTGTATCAGTTATAATAAGGATAATGGGTGGGTATACTGTACATCCCTAGAAGTTTAGGTGGGTATGGTATACATACATTTATACCATTGCTGTGACTCTGTTGCTGTGTTGGTAGGTGGTAGCAATGTGGGAGGAATAGCTATGTCTCTAGGGTGATAGGAGGGGAAAGGGACAGAGTAAGGTTATAGTAAAAGGGTGATGAGAAGTGGGGTTAATGTGGGGTGAGAGGTTATGGTTGGGTCACAGTGGATGATTTAGAGTAACAATGGGGTCACAGATGATTAAGGTGAGGGTGCAGATCCCAGGCTGATAAAGAAGCATGTGAGAAAGGAAGTCTGAGCTGAGAAGGGCTGCAGAGGCAAGGAAATGACTCAGATAGACCAGCTGCCTCTCACTGCTCACTATCACTCTCTCTGTTTTCTTCACTCTCATTCTCCCCATTCCACTCTGCCTGTCTCTGTTCCTTTAGGGGTTTGTTCTTTGTAGCAAAATACTACACTGCAAAATCCATTGTTTCCTCATTTGGTCAGTGAAGGAATGTCAATGTGGACTACTATAAATGTTGGGAAGAGCTGAATGAGACATTTTTGTGTAGTAATCTTCGTCTTTTCTGAGGATGGACAGGGTGGGGGCAGATCAGGGGGGCTTATCATTCAGAGATAGTTATCCCATTCCCTTTAAGCATCCCACCCCCAACCACCACCATCCTATCAAAGTTCCACTACCTTGGCCCAGGATGTGAGTTGCAGGCCAAGCAGGAGTACAAGGCACAAAGCTTAAAGCTTGCCCTACCAGTTAAAACTCCACTCTCTGAACTATTATTTCTCTCAGCTAGACCCTACCACCTGCTCAAACTGAAGGCTCACTTCTTCTTACTTCTTCTTTCTTCATGGCCCCTTCCCCAACCCTCTGAAAGCTGCAGCAGGGACCACACAGTGCTTTGGTGTGAAGGGCTAAACATTAATCTGCTTCTCTGGTAACCTCATATTTGTATATTTCCTCTAGAATCTAGCTGGTGCTGGAAAGCTTTGCATATGTTTCTATGTTTATGTGTGCTTCATAATAAGGGAAGATGACTTGAAAATTCCATCACACATAAACCTTTACATGCTGAGATGATGCTTGGATTACCAATTGAGCAGTTGATATCTCTCTCCCTCTCCCTCTGTCTCTCTATCGCTCTGTCTGTTTCTCTGCTCAATTCAGAGCTATTTCATCCCAAGGACTAAGGAGGCAGAGGACAGGTGGGGAGCAGAGAGAAACCATTACTAAAGGCAACAGATCACATGACCACACTCACCCAATAGAGTTGTGGGTATCATTGGGCAAGGTTATGGTTAAATTTGCATTAGGGATTATGAGAGGTTTTCTGTGGGCTGCCACTGAACCACAAACCATCAGCAGAGAGCCACCACTCTGCTAGCATTAGAGAGAGGGAGGGGCAGAGCTGTAAGAGAAAGAAGCAGAGGGGAAGGGGGAGGGGGAAGTGTGCGCTTGCTGATTTCATCACCCAGATTGCCGAAAAAAACCACAACGTTGCTTTCTCCTGGCATAGTGTGGCTGTGTTGAGCAAGAGGTAAGCGCCTGCTAAAGACAGCCTCTCTTGCTATTACCACCGAGATTCGGCTCAAGCGTGTCCTGTCCATCTCCCCAGCATGCCCCGAACCCTGGACCAGGAACGGCATCATGCCTGCGTTGGACCTCCAGCCAGCTGTGGGTGTCATCATCAGGGGAGGGGGAGGGGCAGGTTCCTGGGGAAATGGATGGACGGTGGAGGAGGTTGGGCCTTGGAGGGGCACTCAGAGTTTTTATAAAACTTGTAGGAGTTTGAGGGATGCTGTTTCAACTTCTTATGATGTTGACTGGTCTTTTTAATTCAGTGATGTGTGCATGTTTGAGTGATGTATGTAGTAACTGTGATTATGTGTGTTTTGTGTGTTGATCAGTGCAGGAGAAGATGGAGGTGTGTTTGGGAGGACGGAGTCCCAAAGCTGTTAGGGATCACATGACCACCAAAAGCATCTTCCTGTCCTGCCACACCAGGGGTGAGTGCACCTTGGGGTTGGGGGGGGGAGTGGAAGGTTGTGGTTTTAAAAGCAGGTGTTGCTGAGCAGGTAAAGAGGGGTCTGTTCTCTGCTGCTTGTGAAGATGCACCAGAAGGGACTGCCAGTTGGCTCATTCTGCTAAAGCCCTGGTTTTTGAGGTAGTGACAAATGACAAATCTGAAGTAATGTGCTGAATGTGGCAGGTTAGACTGATATCTGATTAGATGTTACATTTCCTGGAGAGAAGGTTTCAGTGGGCTCAGTTGAGTCCCACAATGCTGTGGTACTCAAACAGCAGAGCCTGCTGAGCAGCTAGAGTCCCCCACCACCCAGCCTTTCTCCCGGGGATGCAGCATCCAGACCGTGGGGAAAGACTGTTGAATCCTTAACCAGAATGCTTAATCTGAACTGTTTCTTCAAACATTAGTCTAGATATATATGTACTTATGTGGATGGGAAACGTGTGTCCACATACACCTGTCCAATGCATAGTGTTTGTAGCTTCATAATGGCAGTGTGTTTGGGTAGCCATATGCTATGCCTGTAGGCCACATGTCTTTGTAATGGTTGGTAAATACAGCATTGAAAATATGATTTATTGATTTGCTGATGGGTTTTTATTCATTAACCGGGAATCTAATTTCCTTCCAAGCAAAGACAACTGTCCTGAACATTGAGTAGATAGCGTTTGTTTTGTCTGGGAGACAGGTGGGTATTGTTTTGGAGAATGTAAGGAATTTTTTGGTTTGTGTCTTTGTAGAGTGGGCTGAAGTGGGAGGATATTTTACCTGAACTGAAGGTGTTCTGTCCCCAGTCACGCTCTTCCCTATGCCTCCTCTACAACAATGGCTCCCAAACTGTGGGAACTAACAAAAGCTGAGGTGAATCACAAGACAGATAACATACTGTATATCAGGGGTGACCAAGTCCTGGGCCCAGAGGGCTTTAGTTTCTTCTGGTTTTTATTTTCACCCTAAAATCAACAACCGGTTCTGACCTGAGGAATTAGATGTGGAGACTAAACTGTACAATCAGCTGCTATAATTGATCAATTAAGTGCTGAGTAACAAACCCACCAGACCATGCAGGCCTCCAGGACCAGGGCTAGCAAGTCCTGCTGTCAATGACAGTACTTTCATAAGCATTCACATCTGCTGATTGAAACACTGCACTACTCACAATGAGCTAGGCAAAACAACAGACCTCTACAGATTAGCAGTGTTAAAGAGCTTTGATTAAGGAGTCTGTTCATCTCTAAATTATTATGAAATTATGACATTATTAAATGTGTAATTATTAACTATGGATGAGATATATAAATATGGATAAGATATATAAATGTATCTGAGTGTCGTTAGACTTTGATTGCTATAAACAAAAATCTGAATTTTGTCTCATGTGGTGCAGCTGTCTAAGACACTTTTGCAGAATGTGTGAGCATGCCAGTCCAGCAGATAGGGCTAACTCCTGGCTAATCACTCAAAAGTGCAGTGGAGAGCCACAGTAAACCTGCTCCAGCTGCAGTGGTTGCGCAGTGCTCCCAATAAGTAGCTGCAGCTCTTCCAATTAGTTGAAAACAAGAGGTCAGCTGGCTGCAGAAGTGTTAGAGCTGATATGTATGTGTATAACAGTAGTTGCCGTGTACTCTTTGTGCATGAGATGTGTTCTGTTGGAAACACCGGTGATCTGAGAGAGGGATTGTTGAGTTGTGTTTGCTGACTTAATTCTCAGCAGAGCAGAGTCTCGTGTTTCTGTTGAAAGTTAGGAGGCCATTAGTTATCAGATAATGGTTCTTATTCATTCACAGCAGATCCCTGTGAATTCTGTTGATCTATTCCAGCACATATAATCTATGTGAATCTGATCCTATATACTGTTTGACACTACAGCCTTGTTACTATAAAGCCATATTACTATCAGCTATGCGCTCACTACAGCCATGTGCCAGTGTGGGTCCTTGGCCTCTGAGGACTAATGGGAGCTCAGTTTTGCTTCCTATCTTCGCGTGTGAATGTTGTCAGTTAGCACAGGAAGTTTATCAAAGCGGACTGATGGTTGTTGACATGCCTTTGATAACAGAGAGCTTAGCAGTTATTTTTCATCAAGATGATCATTACACACACCTCACCCTCTGCTCTGGCTCACAGTGCTGCTCTGAACTTTGCAGGGTGGGTGTGTTTCGTTGTTCGTTCACACTTGTTGCACCCTTGTTGACAGCCAAGATCAGGCCTGAAGCCACACCCCTGAAGGCTGTATGTGAATCCGCCCATGTTACCTGTGTGTAGCACGTGTAGCACCACTAACACCTCTGTGTCTGTGTGTATGAGAGTGTGTTTTTGTGCATGTGTTTATTTGTGTGTGTGTGTGTGTGTGTGTGTGTGTGTCCATGCAAGAGAGAGAGAAATCCAGACAGAGTGTGCTTCTGAGCGTGTATGTGTGAGTGATTGTGTATATGGTTTACGTATATAAAATGGCAGTCTGCCTCAGACAGAAATGTGCCTCAGACTGAAATGTGCTCACATGTCCCTGCATCGCCCTTTATGTGGAAATGTGTCAAACCACACCTAAGCCCTAATCAACTGCAGCTGAGTACTCCCCTCAATGTTACTCCCATTACAGTGAGATTTGATGAGAGCCATCCATCTTTAGGAAGACAATGTTTCTCATGTTTTAGCCTCTCCAAACTTCTGATTGTAAAAAACTAAGGAGCTGACTTTGATCAACAGGACATAAAGATCAGTTCATCTGCGCAGATATTGATTTGTACAGATCCTGCTTTTTAACCAATTTGCCAGGAACATTAATTGTGACCTTGGTCATCTCATTCTGTAGGTGGCTCCCACTGACACAGGAAATGTAAAATGTGGCCAAAAATTAGGCATAACCTTACATGGTTTAAAGAAAGATGGTAATAAGTATATTCTTAGTATTATAGCGTCTCTTACTTTTTGAAGAGAAATAGAATTACCTCCTGTTCACAGACTGACTAAAACATATCAGTGTACTGGCACATCTGTTCTCATTCTCACACAGGGACACACACACGTACACACACACACAAACTCACACACACACACTCATACACGCATACACACTCACACTAGCATACACACAGACAGACACACTCACACACACAAACATACTCAAACTCGCATACACACACAGACACACACATCACACAGTCACACACACATGCACACACACACACAAATACACACACACACATGCACACTCACACAGGGACACACACACATACACACACACTCACACAGGGACACACACATGCGCACACACACAAACACACACACACACACATACACACATACATACAGACACACACAGTCACACAGTGCTTGTAGCTTGTTTATCATTATGTGCAGGCCTGCTTTCAGAAGGAAGCCCTGAATACTTCTGTTTTTAGATTTGCACAGAAAGCATGTGGTGTTTTGGAACAGCGCAGTAAAGGCACTTAGGTATTCATTTTAGCATGGTTTACCGCAAAGGATGTCAGGCCCTCATGCACTGTGAGCAAGCAACTGGGCTGTGTGTGTGGGCGGACGGGGAGGCACAGTGTCATGGCCTCCCAGGGACTCCATTGAGTGGCAGTCACACAAACCATTTCCTCCCTTTCCAGACTCTAGAGTAAAAGAGCATCTACGTCAAG
This sequence comes from Albula goreensis, assembly GCA_022829145.1. Lineage (NCBI taxonomy): Eukaryota > Metazoa > Chordata > Actinopteri > Albuliformes > Albulidae > Albula > Albula goreensis. The sequence goes on along the minus strand of CM040761.1, from coordinate 15,283,600 downwards.
GACTATCTGACCACAAAGTTCTGCAGAAATTCAGGACACAGATTTTGCCAGCTACTGTAGATGACTGGTTCATTTCAAGCAATTCTAAATTCTATGAAATCATGCATTTTCATCAAAAACAGTATGCAATAAAACTTTAAACTGTACATTCAATTTTTAGAAAAAGTAATTTATAACATGTCAACTGCCATAAAAGGCCCCCTATTCAAATTTGACCAAATATGAATGAAATTGAATGAATGACTGGCTTGATTGTATGTGGAGTCATTTGGCAGCTTGTGCAGTTTTGGAGTGGATTCAGTGTGGTTAGACTGGTGGTGTAGCACAGGAGCGGAAGATACCCTGAGACTTTATGAAACCACAGGCCACAGTTACTGCTCTGATAATGGCCAGTCCTCCTCCTCCCTTTTTCAGACCCTTAGTTGTTTCCTGCCTTTCATTTGACGAAAATAACAGCAACCGTTACGGCCACAAAGGCCCCAACCCTCCACGACATATGTATTTTTTTACACGCAGCAAAATAAGTGAAATATTGCAGTCTCAGCCTCATAAAAAGGAAAATATAATAAGTATAACAACGATTTGGGGGTGTTAATGTTTTCATTTCTGATTAAGTGAATGTCAGATCTGTTTCTGTTGGGGGAAGGCTGTTGTTGCTGTATCATTGAGTTACACTGTGGCATCTGTTGAGCATTAGTTTATGAGGACTTCTGGACCAGTATTGTAATGGTGTAGATCTCTTGTTTTAGACTGTCCGTCCAAAATTTTTAGGAAGGTTAAGTTTTCAAAAAATAACAAGCTATATTTTTTTCATACCGAGAAGCTTTTCTATACATACAAAGTAAAGCATTTCTCTACATAAAGCTGTATTACATAAAGATTTCTCTCTTTAATATAGTGACACATTTATACACAGATAAAGTGAAGCAGTGCTTGATATAACACAGTGGAGCATATAAAAACCCCTGCTTTGCATGTGGGTTAAAGAGAGTAAGCAGAGACAAGCCACAGTCACCACACTGCTGCCACAGTCTACCCACTGCCACAGAGACTCAACCTGTGTGCCCTCAGTCTCACCAGGCTCTGACTGCACTGAGGAAAGAACACAGCGCAGAGCCCATACACACACACACACACACACAGTGAAAAACAGAACCCACGCACTCTCATACATTCACAGGGGAGAGCTGCACCCACACACTGAAACACTCACACTCATTTTAGATCTACACAAAAATACCCTATGCATGCATGCACATAGACGCAGACACACATGTGCATGTATGCACATGTACACTCTACACAAACAAACACACACACACACACATGCATGTATGCACATGTACACACGCACACTCAGATCTGTACTCAATTTAGAGTGCAACATTTCCAAAACTCGTACGCATAGCAGTTTGCATCTAATGACACCAGTTAGAGACAGAGCTTCCTGAGGATGGGCGCTGTTGTTTGTGCTTTTAAATCAACCCTTGTTCAGGTCTCCAGCATGTCCGTTATCTGCGATGTCACAACTTTTTTCAGTTAAAGCAGCACATTAATAACCACACAGCACAGCTGCCATTTCCTGCCCCCCCCAAATCCCCCAGCATTACAAGAGAAATAGCACTCTGTCATCAGCACAGGAACTCAAACCCAGTTTCACTATGCGTTCACTACAATTTTTAACCACAATGTTTTTGTTTTTCACATTCAACAAATTTGGAATGTCCAGTTGTATTTATGGCTCTGTCTCATTGCTCTCAAATGCTCTTTCAATTCAAACTGCATTGGCGGAATACACTCCATGCCCACTTGTCTGTTGAAACAGATTGCACATGGGCAAACACACCAGCAGTACCTTCAGTGGACACAGATATCGCTGGTATTGAATGTGCATTGACTGGTATTGGGCAGTTTTCCAGCTGTGGCTGTAGGCCCAGAGAAGCCTGGGAGCAGAGTTAGTGGCATGTGCCGGAAACATGATTCCCTCCCTGGCCCCTCCCAGGCCTACTGCCCTCTGGCCTTATGGAGGTTCCATGTGGTGTGATGGCGGGAGATCAGAGGGGCGGTTCAGTTTGATCCTCTCCCTGCAGGTCTGCATGGGCTCCACCACAGAGGAAGAGATGCTCCAATAAAGCTCCTTTCATTTCCTCTTCTTTCCTTTGCTCTCTCTATTCTTCTCATCGCTCCTTTTTCCCAATTCTTTCTATCATCTCTTTGTCCCCATGGCAGTCTGCCCACATTTAACAGATTAAATGAAGACCTATAGGACAGCCACCAAAGCAGGGACATTCACACCTTCGTGATATTGTTGCCCAGTCAACGGCCCATTCGCCCTCTTCATAATGTTCATAATGTGAAAGGCTGCTGTCCAGTCTTAACACAGTTGTGAGCGCATCTTTACTATGTTTCATCTATTTGATGTCAGGATTGGTACACGCTGGTCTCCTTCCTCCTTGGCTCTGAGCTAGCTGAGGATTTAGGGGTGTGAGGAGGAGGCAGACCTCCTCTGGCATCAGGCCTGGTCTGGTTTGGGTTTCCTCACAGATCCCTCCTTTATCCCTTGTTCCTGCCCCAAGGAGCTTTCTCTTCCCCCACCCTCCCAACCCGCAATCCCTGTTCAGGGGGAACGTGTATGAACATGGGTCCAGGTGCTCTCATATGTACACTGTTAGTGTTAAATTAACACTGGACATTTTTCTGTGTGAGCAAGTCAATGGGAGCATGTGAGTCTGAGTGGAATCACTTTTGACAGGGTGGAAGGATGTGCGTGTGAAAGGGGGCAGTGGGGGTGTATGAATGTGTGGGGATAAGCAAGTGAGCTCACAGACGATCGGACCGGAGTGTGTGAGACTGAGTGTGAGTGTTTGTTTGTGATCGTGCGTGAGTGAGAGCGTGTGCTGGTCCATTCCCCTCCACGTGTTCCACAGATGGCTGAGTAATCGCGTCTAGATGCACGCAGCTCACTGACGGCTGGCTGAGTCAGGGCTGCCCACTATCTCCCAGGAATACACAGCCCTGGTGATCTCGTCCTCTCCCTGTGTCTCCCATGATGTGAGGGCTCTGGCAGAACCACCGCCATTTTTACCTTAACAGGAGAGTGGAGAGTATGTGAGAACATCATAAACCCACGCCATAGAATGAGTAAAATATTCATTCAGAAAGAGTGTTTTGTTGGACATAGATAACATATCAATCCGTCCACTTTCAGAGGAACTCTGATGCACAGTGGGAGTACTTTCTGTACTTCTGAATTTCCATTTCATATACTTCAAATGCTGTTTCCTTTCTTTTAAACTGACATTACAAAGTGATTTTTTTTTCTGAGAGAAGCTTCAGATGTTATTAAAGACAGATGAGACACATTAACATCAGTACAGCGGTGCAGAAGGCCCCCATCTGCTGCCATAGGAAGAGAAACAGATTTAAAACGGGGCCCTGGGGGGGCTCATTATTCACAGTGGGACAATTTCTCTGGAGCGCAGTTATACTTCACACTTATACTCCACCGTTATCTTCCATTATTCTCTAACAGGACAGAACTCTGTCTGTCAGTACCCCCTACCACAAGGGGTGGGGAATTCCTGGAGGCTTGGTGTGTAAGTAGGTTTATGGTGACACAGCCAAATTAAATTCCCTCAACAAACGTTTTAACCCCTTTTAGAGGGACCAAACAGCCCTTGACTGTGTCACAGGAGTTTGGGGAGGAGGGGCTGGGTGGGGCTTTTCATCTTGTAACAGGCTGTAATGACAGTTTAAGAGAAGCAGCACTTTCAGAAGGGTGTGATCAATAAACATGCTTGGCTCCCAAATCTCACACACAACAAAAATAACACATTTCTGTATCTGTGAACATTGACTTTAAGTGTATATAATGCTTGAATACAATGCATGAGTACATGTGCACAGTGTATATTTTTGAATATCGAGTGTGGATGTGTGTGTGTGTGTGTGCGTGCGTGCGCGTGCGTGCGTGTGTGTGTGTGTGTTTCTGCCTGCATTGTGAAAGGCCTGCATTGTGCCTTGCTATGTCTGATCACCATGGTCCTAACTGATATGTCAGAAAATCAATTAATTACTTTTAAGCATCAGTTAAGGGGCTCAACACAACACAGGCTCATGAATTATGGAGGATATATACAGCTGAGCTATCCTCTTAACAAACTGCACTGAAATATGAAGGGACAATATAATGCAATGTAGCTCTGAGCGAGGGAGGAAGAGAGAGAGGAAAAGAGGGAAAGAAAAAGAAAGGGAGACAGAAACAAGGACAGATCAAACTCTTGGGAGAGCAGAAGAATTAACTAACATTTTAGTTGATAAATAAAGTGTCTTGTCAATAAAAAGATAATCCTGAATTATTATTATTAATTCACTCAACAAATATCACCATTGTAAATATCTTACCTTGCCAAAATGCTTCATCAGATGGTTGTCTTGGACAGTTATGATTTTGTTATTTTCATTTTGTGGGATGTAGTTGCATGAATGTTCACCTACAGGAGACCTCACACTTGCTTTGTTGCCTCTCACGAAAGATAAAATAAAAAAAAAAAATGAAAATCTACCCTAAAATTCAGTTTGTCTGTCACACTGTGTTTTTTTCCAAACAAAAACACAGTGTAATGGAAGTTAGCAGGTTTTCTTATGCACCTGTTAAATTGTGCTTGTCAGTTGGTCAGGAGGGGGAGGGGTGCTAACCCCAGTCTCTGTACTCGGGATTCAAGGGTTTTCTCATCGATCTGTGATCTGAGTCTACAGGAAACAGGGGCCTTATCGATCCTCCAAAACTGGGGCGACTGCAGGAAGGGCGACGTGGCCCTGGGGTGTCCTGTCCCCAGAGACAGAAAAGGGACAGACTAGCCCGGGGCAAAAGGGGCAACAACTTTATCAAAGTGGCCAGACATCAGAGCAGTCCACAGAGAAGGAGGAGTCCGCACTGAGCTGCTCTTCTCCAGCACACTCCAGAGCAGCATTCAATGCCCTTTGTGTATTTTGGAAATCTACATCCTGTAAGCAATTACCATTGGAACAGGACAAAAGTAATCTTTACTCCAGATGTTCAATTGCTCATACAGCATCTGTAAGACATGTATTTTTTATAGATATAAAATCTGATTAGTGCCCTCATGCTTGTGATTCTCAGTTTAGTTGCTGGTGTGGTTATTGTTATATGTAATCACACCCTCCCCATGAGTTGCACTTATTTACTCTCACTTTACAGAAATAGTATCTTTGTATGATAATAACTTTGTGCTTCGCTAAAATAGACATTTCACATTATCTTATCTACTATTATTCAGGGTTCCAGTGTTCACTATATCACTACTCTGAAGTCACTGTACTGCCTTTGCATTGATAACTGTCCTATATCATAGACTCATACACAGAGATAGAGAGAGAATGCTATCATTTCAACTATATGAGCTGTATTGATATTATGGATGAGGAAATTGAATGTCTAGGGGCTTGAAAAGGGGAAAGTAACTGCAGACTCCAGTGTGTCACCCATGTTGGACTAACATCTTTCATTAATAAGTCTCATTTCATTCATTTGTTAGTTTTCTGAATGCTTAACTAAATAACTCCACTGATACTGATTAGCTAAACTTCAGCTAAACCACCACCAAGCCAGGGAGACAGATAGAGAGAGGGAGGGAAAGAATGAAAGAGAAAGGAGGTCAGGAGACAGACAGAGGGAAGGAAGGTTTACTTGCATGGTGTCAACTTTGAGCTATCCTGCCTGGCTGTGGTTAACCACTTCTTCTAAAAGCAGGGGGACATTACTGCAGTCAGACTGGCCACCTATGGGCTCAAACTGCAGAAGGATCACAGTCACAGTTTGACCACAGTTACCTCCCTCAGCAGCAGGCTGGCAGGGGATCAGGCTGTATATTTTTAAGCATTTATTTAACCATCAACACAGTAAATTACAAATGAACAAATCACATATTTGAAAACTCCCTTCCTCCCTGTGCCGTGAATACTGCTAAGGTCCTCACCAAAATTAACCAGTGGTTTAGGGTTCTCTTCATTGGTTCACCACTGACCATCCATTGACCTAACATTTTTTGGATTGAGTTGACTGAGTATGAGGTACCCTTACCCTCAACAACACTTAACACAAACCCATCACCCCTGCTCCACAGTGAAGTCATCTCCTGCTCTCTCAACCGAAGTTTGCTTCAAATTCCACTTGCACGCATCCATTCTCACCCATTTTACGAATTTTTTTGAAAAATCATTTGAGTAGCTAAATGAAATTAGCAGGTTAAGAGCGCCCCAGGCAAAGTGATGTTTGGTCTCTTGTGGCCTGGGTTCTGCCAGAGAATATATTAGGCATGACTGCATGTCTTTTTTCCCCTTCTCCAATTTGCCATCACTAGCTCATAGAGCAGGGGATATGCACATTGTATAAAGACATAGGAGAGAAAACACATCTGGTGCTTTGGGCTGAATCTTGGAAGACGCACAGAGCCAAATCCCTGTTCTGGTCAACCACAGTCATGAATTCTGGTTACTTCAGCACCACCAGGCCTTTCTCCTGGGCCATGTACCTGGTGAGGAATGGTCCAACCAGCGGCATGATCTTTGGTAACACCTTCCGTCTTCCTCTTGATCCTCTTTTTCTTATCCTGTTTCCCTCCTCTCTCTCTCTCCTCGCTTACTTCCCCTTCTTCTTTTTCTTTTCTCACCCTCACCTTCTTCTTTTTCAACATTTGTCCTTTTCCTCTTCCCCATACACTTCTTCAACGCTCTTCCTCCATCTGTCTCTGTTTGTCTTTCATTCTCTAGTTTATTTTTCTATGCTTTTCTCAGAAGGATATGGAGGAACTGCCAAAATACAGTAATTTCCCCACTTCTGCATTGCAACATCCAATAGGCTTTTTTGTGCATGTAACAGGATTTTCAGTTTAAAGAAACACAACTTTTGGTTTTGCTCAGACTGTAAACTGTACAGGCAACTAGATTATCCAAAATGGCTTCTCATGGCATATGTGTAAACATGTTTGACTTACAGGAGGGCATGTGTGTGTATGTGTTTGTGCATGCGCTCGTGTGTGCGTGCATGTAATTCTTTCTCTGCTACCTTCTATACTGTCAAAAGAATAATTGCACATACATGTAAAATTTGTAAATGCATCTTTGTCGCAAATTTTGTCATTGACCATTACTGGTAGGAAAAGCATCCCAGTGGCATACTTTGACAAACGTTTCAAACTGCATGCACAGGATGCATCAATGAAAAATGTGATGCCAGTTTTCAGTTAGGTGGAGGTAATTGCGTCACTGTAGAATACACTAGGGGCAGATATTAGTTCCCATGTTTTGAGTGTCGTTGAGACCGTTGGATGGATGGAACATGATAACACAAATGTGCTAAGCCGCGTGCGGGTGTAAATCATGTTTGTTCCGATCTGCTTGTCATTTAACGTCGCTACAAGCCCTGCATTTTTGTTACCCAAGACATTTCGCTGGAGATTCTATTATCTATACCTAACATTATGTTCAATAAACATCTTAAAAACAGTTGATTCGGCAATGGAACAAATAAACAGCCCAAACTCAACCTAAACGCAACAATTTAGGTTGAGTGTTAGACCCAGTACTGTTCTTAGATTTTTGATTTACAAAGAAATAGCTTAAATTAAAATCACGAAAACACAGCATTATGATTGAACATACGATTTCAAGGACCGCATTAAACAAAGACACCCTACAACCTGGTTAAATTGAACTCATATAATGATCGCATGTCTGACAGGAGAGATGTGCAACAGAGGACTGTCTCAACAAATGCTTGACGCAAAGAATGAAACAATCAAACTTATTTTTATTGTCAAACGAAGCCCCATAATTATGTTATCTTTAGTATTGCTAGAATTCAGCTGTGTTCACATGTATGTAACTGGATTAACTATAAATTTAAAGTATTGTCAAAATTAACATAAAAACAAGTCGACTCCGTTTGGAATCGTAACTGTAAACAGCCTGTTGAAAAGCATGCTCAACTAATTAGGATACTACGTTGCTCAGTATTTTAAATTTGACAGTTTGCTTAGTGCTGTCATCTTTGCTGTTTAGATATTAGAAGTCTGAACCCTTCAAGTCTTTTCAATCTTAAAGAATGCATAGTATAACATTATATAATAGTATGCACAATAAAATTAATTGTAGTTTGGAACTAAAATACCCCACTTAATAGATTACCCCTCATCCACACCATTCTTTTGCCCCAGGCAATTGAAAACTACTCCTTCTCGAGCGCTTTTTCTTCCCCTTGGCGTCACTTCAGGCACTGTCGGAGAGCTTGGCAAAGAATTTTGGGGCAACACGAACAAAATGTGACCAGTAGGGGAAGAGACTATGTGTTGTTTCTGCAGACGTTTGTATAGTTGAAGTTAAGATGGATTGCAATGTTTTCACATTGTCTAGAAGCCTACACGTTGTGAATGAGTTGTTGTGCTGAAAACTACTGTCTTAACAATGTGCTTTTGTGTCCCCGAAAATCTGCAGACAATACAATACAGGAGATGAGAGGCCAAATTAGAGTTGTGCTGTGGTTCTACAGTAAGCGAATGGGACAGGTTCTTCACCCACACGGCAGACTGCATGGGAAACAACTATCACAGGAAATGCAGAACGATACATTATTAATGTTCACCCCCGTGGCTAAACTTGCAGAGAGGAGAAACCGGCAGGTTTCTTCATTCTCTCTGACATAAATGTCAGACTGTCTCCTCCTTGTAATATCAACCTGATAATCGGTCCTGATAGCCTTCTTAAAAAGAGAGAGAAACGCCATGTTTCATAAGATACAAAATGATGTTCTAGTTGACGTTAAACATGATTTAAAACGTTTGGATGTCAGAACGCAAGGGATATGCCTTAGTTTTACTAATCTTGAAATGGTTGGCCAGAATGATTCCTCAAGAAGAAGATTCTGAAATCTTTTACGCAGGTCATTTGTTTTATTTTACTACATTTTGTGGTGTAGGCTACATAATCCAGGGCAGCTGTCGAGTTTCAGGTAATTTTTAACTTAATGTTGACTTTACCTTCAGTTCATAACATTTTTGGCAATAGAACGAATCTCAGGTACATAAACATCCCACTTGGTATCTTGTATCTGGGCTAGCTATCACCGTCTCCTTTCAGGTCATTTGCTGCCCTCTATTGGTTTATGGCCGTGAAGGTACGCATGACAGCATGAGAAACAATTAACGGTGAAGGACTTCTGTCAGCCACCGCAAAACAATGCGAACTAAATGAACAGAACAGAACCGATCTGCCAGGGATAGATTGCTAAGCCTCCGACACCTCTCACTATCAGCAGTGTACACTGGGAACAGTCGATTTTTTCCCATTTTGCGTTTGGAAAAGTGCGTATTCATGCCCCCCAGAATCGTCAGTGTTAAATTAACTCCATTTAATCGTATTCTCGCCCCCACAATCAGCGAATCAAAAGAACCTTTAGCACTTCACAGAAGCATGCACCGCGCTTGCGGAATTCCATTGACTGTTCAGGCTATGCAATCGGCTACTGTACTCCGGGGCGCGCCTATGATTGGAAGAAATTTCTTCCTGCCTCCTTTATGGCACCGTTCTATTGGTTAAAACTTCAATCTATGCAAATATTCTTGTCCGAGCTGCATTACTGCAGCACCAACCGCCAGTTAAGCCGGCTTGCTGACTGTTGTATCGCTCACAGTTTTAGTAGAGCGGCTGGATAGTGTGACTTGAAGTTTTAAAGTGTCTGTACTTTTGCGAAGAGGACATTTAACATTTTTTGCTTGTCAGCGGCGGAATTACAATCGCCTGTACACAATAACTGATATCTGACAGACACTACCCTTCTCATGTGTCTAACGGCGTGGGCTCAGATAGACCATCCCTGGTAGCTGGGTCGACGAGGACGGAGAATGTTGGGCATCCGCACTGGATCTAAGCCACTCTTAATTTAATCGTCAGCTGTTGATTTAGAATAGCTTTTTTCCCGAAAGCGTTCATGGAATCTGCAATGCTGTATCGACTGACAATATCTGTTGTGTAATTTTATCTACTATCCATAACAATCTAAATGATGTTTACTCGAAAGAGTAGTTGTTACAATATTGCCAGCAATTATTGCACCTCACTTTTCAACTCTGAATGACTTGCTATTACTGTTTTCCTTACTTTAATGGTGTATGTGCTGAAAAGAGATAGGGTGTGTGTCTTTGCTGTACGTTAAGTTGACAGTAGTGTGTTTCGCCTTTGAAGGCATCTCAATTTCGCACAGTGGACCTCACCTGGCCTTCTTTTAAAGTACGTGTGATGTTTTGGGCGATGCTGGCAGGGTGTCCGTCAGAGCTTCAAGGACCAGTTGCAGCGTGAGAGGTAGATAGGCAGGAAGGATACGTTTCTCATTCAACACCTTCACCGTCTACTAATAACTGCACAGACTGAACAAGTACCCTACCGACTCAATTCATGTGAGGTGTTTGTTCAGCCCACTTCAACATCAAGAGGAAATCGTGGACAGAGAGCGCGTGGATAAACCGAATTTAATAGATAACCAAGTTTTGTATCAACTCTTTGATCTGTGAAACTTGGGAACGGCAGCTTCAGAGAGATCAAGGATAGAAATAGTAAAGTGAAATTTATCAAGGAGCACAAATGGTTTTCCTCTGGGATAAGTACGGTACGTTTGCTTTATTTTGTTGTTTGTCTTATTAAGTATAAACGTTATAACAAATATTTTCATTTCCATTACTCCATGCCGAGCCCCGTTTTTATAGTACGTATGTATTACCAGGTTGTGCCATTCCTCTGTATTATGAAGTAATTTATTAACGCTGTTGATGTTCTGTTTCCTTTGCCCAGTAGCTCTGATAAGGCACACAGGGTGAGTTTTTGTTGTTGCCAGTTTCCAGACGACAAAGTGAAGTTACGCAGATAAACTAAACGGTTGCTGTTGTTAACCATCATTTATAGTTGTTCCTCTAAACTTGCCAAAGCACGCACGCTGTCATTGAGTGCGCTCGCGCGTCTCTCTCCATCTTTACTGCCCACATGTGAAATTGTCTTTCTCCCTGTGATGTGGTCTACAATGAATTCGTGCGGTATTGTGGCATTTATTGTGGTTGGCAGAAAGACAGGCTGCTGCTTACCCTATCACAGAGGGTGAGCTGCGGGTTTATACGCCCAGTGCTGGTTTCATGTTTACAAATGTTGTATTTCATTTTGAGTTTTCATTGAAGTAGGCCTATTCATTTGTAAGAATCAGGTGAAGTTGTGAGATCAAACCTCTCAAATTACAGCGACTTCACAGAGAATGTTAAACATGTTTTTTTAAAACTTTTCAAAGTTCACCTGCCTTTTTATTATTTTATTTTTGAAAGTCTTTGTTCTGCTAATTTCCAGAGTGTCAAGTTTTCTAGTGTTCTTTCTTAACCTTCCATCACTGTGTGTTCCAGACCCCACCCCTGGGCGCCGCTTCACCCCGCCATCCACAAACCTGAGCCCTGGGAAGATGAGTGAGGGGCTGCCCCTGGGGGCTCAGGACAACAGCGCTGGCCTAGTGGGGAAGTTGTGTGCCACGGACAGGAGTATGGTGGAGGTGCTGTCTGACAACCCAGGGGAGCTGATCCGCACAGACAGCCCTAACTTCCTCTGCTCAGTTCTGCCCTCACACTGGCGTTGCAACAAGACCCTGCCCATTGCCTTCAAGGTACCAATAGCACAAACACACCTGGTGGATGAACAACACTCTCACAGCACAGTCTCTTAGAAATCAAATTGCAGTCTCCTAGAAATCAAATCCAGTTTGCTTGCACATTCCCAAATATTCAAACCATTTGTCATTTCTCATAAACACCATGGAAAATGTTAGTTGACACACTTGACTACAAAAGCATCAAAGACATGTAAGAGAGACTGTATTTTTGCTAACTGGAAGAACATTCTGTTTTCAGTCCTTTGAGGATCCCTTTTTTAGTTTTGTGAAGGATTTACACAGTCCCACACTTTGTCAGGGTTCATGCAAGACAAGAACATAAAGCTATGGATTAAGTAAATCATATGTATGACTAAGCATTTTTGATTGCAGTAAGGAGAAATCTATACAGTTGTTGATGAATCATCAGTAAGCTATTCATCCATTCTGTGTGCAGAGCTCTGATCCTTGTAGAGACAGGCTGAGACACAAAGACCTCTCTCACACACAGGGCTGACTGTGCCGTGTTGATAATGCCCTGTTACATGCCTCACTCATGAGTCAGTCTACCCAGATACAACTACCGGGACTTCTGCTATTACTACTGCTACGACTAATAATAATCATCTTCATCATCGCACTCATAAAAAGTGCTCCATCTGTCATTAGTCATTAAATAATTGTCTTTTCTGCACAAAATTACCTTAAGTGGAAGTTCCTTAATCAGTACAGACTAGAGTACTTATTGCGGACTCCACAGATCTTTTGCATAATAATTGTAGTAATAATAATAATAATAATAATAATAATAATAATAATAATAATAATAATAATAAATGCAGAATCATAGTGTGGGCTAAACGTGACAGTTATATTCAAGATAATTAGTGCTACTTGATATTTTTCCTTTCTTTGTAGACTTGTTACAGATTATGTATATGTTTTTGCAATTGCCTCTTTGATGTTAAACCATTAGTACAAGAAATATTTAATGTTTGTCTTCTTAGACATATCACATTGTTAATGGCATAATATCAACTTCTCATTGTGTATGCCTGAAATTGTCAACTAGGTGAGTGTCGTAGGATTATTGTACGTTATAGGTTTCTTTGAATTCCCTTATTTATCATAATTTTTTGTGGCTATTAGATGTCTATGGTAATTCAAAGCAATTGCGGCGATGTGATATTCATTTCCTGGATTTATATTACAGCCGCAGTCAACTGAAATTGTAAAAGTATTGTTGTCTGACCGTTTTCTGTTAAGGTGGACATTAAGCCTATTGTCAGATATGGCTTCAATGACTTCCCGTAATTATTTATCCTACTCTCTGGTTTTTACGGATGAACTGACATCCCTTATTGTTACTTCCGCAATTTCTAACAGTCGCGGAAAATGAACTCGCGTGCCAAACGTTTATGAAATGTGTTGCAGTTGTCCTCGCGGTGTCGGGCCGAGTGTATTTCAGACTCAAAGCAATACGGCTTATCTTAAGTGCGGTAAACGTTTCAGATAAATGATCAACAATGCGAGAGTTACTGAGAATTGAGGACAGTTTATATGGAAATGAGTCAACTCCAGCACTTATTTACCCAGGGTGTGGAGTGTGGTGTGAAGGTAAAAACCTCGCGACACACAGATTATGTAACATATGCGCGGTATACGTTTAAATTATATTAACTTCTAATATAGTAATAGTTTCATGATAAACGTTTTCAATTGATAATTTTGTTTTTAAAAAAAGTTGTATTTCTAATGCCACTCCTAAGCTTACATTTTTTTCCATTGAACATTGACTTGAAGACATAGACTCAGTGTTTATATTGCAGGCCAATCACCATGTTAGCAACCTTTTATGCTCAAATTATTTATTATCTCACCTGTCCTCTTCCCATCACGCCATTGACAGGTGGTTGCCCTTGGCGACATCCCCGATGGCACACTGGTGACTGTGATGGCAGGGAATGATGAAAACTTTTCGGCTGAGCTGCGCAATGCCACCGCTGGTATTAAGAACCAGGTGGCCCGCTTCAACGACCTGCGATTTGTGGGCCGCAGTGGCAGAGGTGAGTGGTGGGCAGAGCTTGAAGCAGCACATTCCTCACCTGAAGAAGCAGAAGTGGGGAAGAGTCAATTGATTAGCTGAGGAGAAAGACAATGTTGTCTGGGTTACACACTGGTGTGTGTGTGTAGGAGGGAGCAGAGCCATGTTGTATGAGATGTAGACAGTGTGATGCTGTGGCATGTCCTGCAGGGAGGGAGAAAAGCACAATAATTCATGCCATGCGCAAAAGACCTGGATTCAATCAGTATTTGTCTTTACTCCATAACGTTGACTCATAAATCAATGCAGATTTTTTGGGGGGTAAGCAATGGCAGAACTCACCAATCCTTGTTTTGTATGAAAAGCAACATGCTTATATGTGTAAGAAATAGCTAATAACAAATGTGAATTGAACTCAGGCCAAAGTGCAATTGTAATTTTGTATCCCTTTCATGATACGGACTGAGTGCAATGATATCTTCCCTGCTCTACTTTCTTGCCTCTCTTAACCTACTTTTTTGCCTTCTCTCGCTGTCTTAACTACATCTGTTCTTCTCTTTACTTGTTTGCAAGTGTATTGGCCTCCAGGCCAGTCAAATGGTAACAGACTTTCAAAGCATCTCTCTCAAAGTCCAACAGCAAAATGGAGTCACTTAATTGTGGGCTGATATTATATAAATTATTAATGGGAAGAAGTCTGCATATAACTGGATGTACTATAGGTGCACACCCATCTCTCGCTCTCTCCCTCTCTTTCTCTCTCTCTCTTCATCCTCCTCTTTCCTTCCTTCTTCTCTGTACATCAGTCTTCATCCATCCATCTCTATGATGTCATTCTCTGACCAGGAACAGGGGGTACATTTAACTTGGCAGAAGCTGCTCCCCCCAGCAGAGCCCAGGGGCATTTGTGTTCTAAATTGAAAAGAGGTCCATTCAGGGTAAACATCCTGTCCACAAACAGGAACAGTTGCAGAGCTGTGCTCTTAGACTGACAGCAATTAATGGCGTCATAGTCTGGCTTGTACGGGTGGATGAATTGACGTGAGAATGCATGCTCTCATGGTTATTACAGTTAGAGAAACTCTGAACTTACAGGAACTCATAATTCACCAATTCACTGCTGACAACACAGGGAATAGATCACCTATTCATACCAACAGTGCAGTAATCAATTTTTCTTACTAAATGAATTTAATGCTGCACTCATGCCGATCTTTGATGTTCTGCCTCTATTATAATTGGCTGATAAAATAGCCTCCCCCATCTCCCCACTGGAGCAAATGTGACAGGACAGTTTGTTTGCTAAAAGGCAAAGCAGGGGGTTGGCTAACCAAACCCAGGATTCAAACTGACAACCCCCAGGTTCAGAATCCATTGTTCTGGCCGTGTGAGCCTTAGATCCCAAACGATGCTGGAGGAAAAGCATGAGCTCAGGTTACAATAGCATACTCACCTGAACCTGTCTATTGAAGACAGGAAAACAGGAACTCTCTCTTTCTTTAAAGATCCACCTGGTGTGTCCATAGGCCTGTCTGTCTGGCGTGACACAGACAGCTCTGTTCTGTTAGCGTGCTGCTGACCCGGCTCAGTCCAGGTGCACTCACATACCACACCTTATCTTTTCAAACCTCCTCAGCTGTGGGTATGTTTAGTCAGGCCTGTGTGAACAAAGGGATATGAATCTGTTTACTCAGGGATGTGTGTGTGTGTGTGTATGTGTGTTTCAATGTGTGCTGAAAAAGACAGGAGTTTTCTAACAGATTCTTGGATGTTTTTCGATTTCCTGTGAAAAGATATACACAGACCCTAGATCATTCGGGCTGATATGGCCACCTTGTTGAGAGTCTGAGGCGGTCTACCCAACATGCTCAGACCTGTCACATTATAAAAAGGAAAAACAGAGACATAGTGTGTGGGTGTGTGTGTGTGTGTCTGTGGACTGTTCTGTATGTACAGAAGCTTACATACTCAGCTGTATGCTTACCACATCGATGGGAGTGATTACAGCTTCCTCTGCCGGAAAGCAAAACAGCAGAAAGTAACGGAAAAAATATACACTACAGGATTCCCCCTGATATGACTGAAAGAGGCGGGTGGAGGTGAGGATGTTGGATGTAGAAGAACAAACAGATGAGTAATGAATGATACAAAGAGTGTGTCTGTCTCTTGCCCTCTCTTAACTTCTCTCCCTGTCTTTCATGGCTCTGAGTCAGCGTCCAGCCATGTCTCAGACACATACACACACACCTCCACACCCATATCTATACACACACATGCACTTGCAAGCTTTGGAAGCGTTTAGAGTCTCAAATGTGAGCATTGGGGTCTGTGTCTTGGTGGCTCTGTGTGTGTTTATTGGTGGATGTATGTGTTTATATTTCTGTATGTATGTGTGTGGGCACTGTAGCAAGGGTCATAGTTACACACTGTCTATTTGACCTCATTTGACTGCATTGAGAAGCAGCTGGAGTAGGAGCAGACAATATCCTTTGCTGCTATAAGGGGCATTTCCTTTCAGGACCATAGCATACAGCCATAATAACCCATGGCTCATATAACAGTGGCACCCCAACTGTCATTACTTTTAGTAGCAGGATTACAGATAATATTAGCAGCCTGATATCATTGTCCCACCACTAGAGTCCAACACACATTCATAACCTTAATACTAATTTACTAGGATGTCACACTGAGATTTAGAGCCTCTTCTCTAAGTGAGATCTAATCAAATAAAATAGGTGAATCCCCAATCAAACCCAGTTACCCTTTAAAAATCCTGTGTGTGGGTTATGTTTGTGTATGTGTGTATGTGGATGCGTGTATGTGCATGTTGTCTTGGTGTGTATTATTCATATTGTAATATTTCAGTCAGGCCTGACGTCAATCCCAGGTGGAGGGTTATTCCTATCTTCCTGTATTTTTAGAGATGGTGGGGTGGGTAAACTTGACATTGGTTGAGGGGGTCTGCCAGTTGCCAGCAGTTTGTTGGGAGCAGGAGTGTGCCCTCAAGGCTGTGTCTGTAGAACCTTATTGTGAGGGTTATATAAAGAACCTAGATAAAGATATCTGTATCTAAAATTAACCTTTAAGGGTTCCCCCAGTAGGACAAATGAAAAACCTTTAAAGGTGCTAGCACTTCTTTTCTAAGAGTATAGCTATGTGGTGATTATGTGTGGAATTGGTGGTTATGAAAAGATTATGTGTGGGGTTAGTGGTTATGTGGTGATTATGTATGCTTTTACTATTAATGTTGCGATTGTATATTGGGTTAAAAAGTGTTTATGTGTGGAGTCATGTTGTTATTATGGGGCTAGTACTTCTGTTGTGATTGGTTAGGACTCTGCTGATACTGAAAGAGGACTTTGTGTCTTGTATCTTCCCTTTACAGGGAAGAGCTTCACTCTCACCATCACCGTCTTCACCAACCCTCCCCAGGTGGCTACGTACCAACGGGCTATCAAGATCACTGTGGATGGCCCAAGGGAACCACGCCGTATGTCTCATTTCATATCTCCTGCTGCAGTGTGTCCGTCAAATGCAACAGAGTGTCTGTCTAAAGCAGCAGTGTATCTGTCTAATGCAACAGTGTGTCTGTCTAAAGCAGCAGTGTATATGTCTAATGCAACAGTGTGTCTGTGTAAAGCAACAGTGTATATGTCTAATGCAATAGTGTATCTGTCTAATGCAACAGTGTGTCTGTGTAAAGCAGCAGCGTATCTGTCTAATGCAATGGTGTATCTGTCTAATGCAACAGTGTGTCTGTGTAAAGCAGGTCTATGTGTGAGGCAGCAGTATCAGCAGTGCTAGCAGCATTGTATCTGTCTAATACAGAGTGTGACACATTTAGATTGGAGGTGGGACAGCCAAGATTGAGCAAGGGCAGGGAGAACATAGAAAGCAGGAGACAGAGATGAGAGAGAAAGAAAAAAGAAGAGAAGAGAGAGGAAATGAGAGGGAGTTGAGGAAATTAGAAACAGGCTGGGCTTCAGTACAGCGGAACCACCACCATCTGTGGCGGGGGGTGTGTGTTGTTATGGAGTGATTGTGTTTGTGTGTCAGTGTATGTGCATGCTGGTGTGCAAGTGTGAGTGAGTGTAGCTGTGTGTGTGTGTGTGTGTGTGTGTGTGTGTGTGTGTGTGTGTGTGTGAGAGTGCACTACATATGCAGGTTTAAACTGGGCTGACTGAATTGAATTATGCTTTGTGACGCTTTAGCGGTGATTTTAATTACTGTGAAGAATAGGGAGTTCCCTATTCTCCTAGCCAATGTCTCAGCCTAGCATCAAATTATCCCCCAGTTAAATTGGATTATTTATTTCCTCTCAGCTGATGTGCAGTGAGGAGCGTTGCCTAATGCTATCACATCAAAGAGCTGCACAGTCCTAATTCCAGATGGAATTATAGTGAGCTAGGACCATGATGCAATTCCAGGTTTGGCCACCAGGAGCACTCTGATTGGACCTCTGATTTCAGCTACTACACCCAAAGTCTACGAGCAGAGTGGCAAGCGTGGTGAGCCCCCCAGGACTAGACACTCTTTCTCACACCGCCTGTAATCATTAATTCCCCCCAACGCTCCCCCATACCTCACACTCAATCACACGCACACGCCAAGGGGAACCGTGAACCGAAACAGCCGTGTTGGAAACAGAACAGCTGCTACTGCAAAAGTCTGAATGAGCTGCTTCGTCTGAGTGTTTGTCTGGCGATCGTGAGCGGATATGTGCGCGACTGAGTGGCAGTGTGACTCTGCAGACAAAAATGTCCGGTCAGAGCTGTTTTCTCTGTGATTCAGTTAGTCCTGCGTTATGAACAAGACAGGCAAAGATTTTAACTTATTACATTTTTAGTCTGCATTGCAGCGTCTAGAAGAAAGCAAAAACCATCTCAAATCCCATGATGAGTGAGCAAAAAAGCAAGTTTTGTGGTCAGATGAGACAAAATGGGAACTTTTTAGTTGAATGCAAAGCCTGATATCTGGTGCAAACTGACTCTGTAGGCCTGTATAATTTGCCATTAGTCTTACAGTGGTTTCCCCTGCAGGTTTTATCTTTGCCTCAGAGCTCATGTTTGAGAGGCAGCTTGGTATAGACAGTGTGTGGGTGGCACTGAAATCAGACTTACCCACATCCAAATTATTGACGTCACAGCAATTTTTCACACCCATCTCTTCCAAGTGTTTCTGAAAGCTATCCTGATTTAACGTTTGAACTTTTGTTTGAAATTTACTACCTGACTTAGGGACCATACAAAGACCATACATGTATTTCATTTAATTTATATTTCTGAAATTGTTTTGCATTGCTGTTGAGGGACATTTCAACTAATCATCTGATCTTGACACTGATGAAGGTTCAAATGAGACCAAAACATCTGTGAGTCTTTTATTTGTGGGCCTGAGCAATTTTTGTTTTCACACTTTTTGTTGTCTGCATGTGAGCATCAATAAGTTTATGCTGTTTGGGGTCAGACTGGTACTTTGTCAAATTTGTGTGGTAATATTCTTTCTTTTCTAAGCTGTGAGGCAACACAATTTGAAAACTCCAAGGGTTCGAATAGTTTTGTAAGCCACTGTATACATGTGTATGTACATGTCTACATATTTATGAGTGAGCTCATGACTCTGTGTGTGTATGTGTGTTTGTTGCAGGGCACAGACAGAAGCTGGAGGAGGTGGTGAAGTCAGGCTCTTTGGCGTTCTCTGAGCGGCTGAGTGAGCTGGACCAGCTGAGACGTAGTGCCCTGAGAGGGAGCTCCCACCCCCCTGCCTCCAATCCCCGCCCCGCCCTCAATGGCACCCCCTTTAGCAGCCCCGCACACATCTCTGGTGAGTGCGTGATCAAGCCTCCACTGCTCTCTGCTTAATCAAATAATACATTTTGAGCAAGTAAGGCCAAGCACATTATGGTGGAGTGTGTCTTTCTACGTTTCTGTGTGTGTGTGAGAGAGAGGGAGAGAGAGTGAGAGAGAAAGCAAGTTCATGTGTTGTGTCTATGCAACATCTCACTGACACATTTGAGATGGAGACAGCAGGGAAGCTCTCTGACAGGTCCAATCTGTCTGTGGCCTCAGTTTACCCTGTGCAGGAGAGCTCCTGCCGTAGCACTGTGTGTAAACCTGCAAACCTTCAGACGTCAGTTCATTTATTTATTCAGTTTTGAATTGCAACACCTCACCTGAGACAAATCTGGTTTTTCTTTGCTTTGGCCATTCCAAATGGCAAACGGACCATGTGAGAACATTGTGGTGGATCCTGGCATGTAGATGCACGTCTGCCTGGTTCCTCTTCTTCTTTGCCTGTGGGGATGGGAGCAAAGGGGGGGGTGCAAGGAGAATCAGGGCGGAACGGAGAGCCTTGGTTTTGCTACACCAAGCCAGGTCTCGGGAGGAAGTGAGATACAGCTGGCAGGAAGCAGCTATATGTAAAAATCCCCTGACAAAACACAAAAAAACCAACATATGGCACATTTCCCAGTACACCTGGTGACAATGTGGTGCTGCTGGCTGGTGTCTCAGCTCTGCAGAATTCACCTGGTCGAGTCATATATATGTGTGTGTGTGTGTGTGTGTGTGTGTGTGTGTGTGTGTGTGTGTGTGTGTGTGTGTGTGTGTGTGTGTGTGTGTGTGTGTTTGTGGTTGTGTTGCTGTGTTGTATGGGTGTGTCTATACTGAGATGCAGGAAGATTATAGAGCATGCAAGCAACAGAGAGAAAGGAAGAAAGAGAGCATTGTAGAGAAAGGAAGAAAGACAGATAGAGAGTAGTCATCCTGAAAGCCATTATATAAATGCAATTTTTATTGAATGGTGACAATGACTATTGTCAGTATCTTCAAGTGCTTTACAGTGAAGGTTTGATGAACTCACTTCAACCAGATACCACAGACACAGAGGCGGGGAGAGAAAGCGAGGGAGAGGGGAAGAAAGGAAGGCAGAGAGAGACATGAGGTTCCAAGGCAATGAGGGACAGATCTCTTCCTGCCACTCATTGCTGTCTCTGATGTGGCTTTGTGACTGGCTGGAGAAACCTGTTCCCCAGCCTGCTTTTCTTTACCTATCGCCTTAAAAGGGTGGCTGGGCCGGGAGCCAGGCATTGGCAACTCTAACATGGCAACCCAGGGACTCATTTCACACTGCCGCAAACGGGGAATTATACTGCCCTACTCTCACCAAATTTAATGCTGATTTACTGCAGCTTGCCTACTGCTGGTCTGCTCATCGCTGCCCAGTGTTGCCCCAGTTTGCCCTGCCTATTGCTGGTCTGCTCATCCTTGCAAAATGCTGTCCTCACTCTTTACTGTCTAATACTGCCTTACTTATCCTTGCTTAATGTTGCCCCATGCCCTGCATAACATTGCCTCAGTCTTCTAATGGAGTTAGTACAGTCTGCCCGAAGCCTGTATTCTTTACTACTTAAGCACTAAACTTGAACCCTAGAGTTCAGTCGGCTGCCTCAAGTGTAGAACCATGTAGACCATTCAGGATCAATCAAACAAGAGTCAAACAAAAATAACGAAAATATAACATCAATAATCTTTGATTGGAATGTGAATTATTCAAAGCCTTGGATTGATCTATAAATGAATTAGCAATGGTTTAGATTTCCTGCAGTATGTGGGTCAGAGTTTGTGTGTGCACATATGTGCGGTGTGTTTTGGGTTCCAGTGAAAATTAGGTACATTTCCAGATACAGGATTCCTGCCTACTTCTACCCACCCACCCATGTGTGACTCCCATCCCAGATTGGAGCCCAGGAGTCTGGGGAGGGTTGCAGGAAAGGAGGGGGCTTGGGGGCTTGGCAGCAGGCCGCAGTCCATGCTGGGAGTGCTGGCTGCACTTAAAGGCAGCAGTGTCTGGGCTGCTGGGTATAATTCCCCTCTGATGGTCTCCTTTGGTCTGGAAGTCTGCAGGCGATCACAGCATTTATTGGACCACAGGGAAGGCTGGCCGTCTGCTCCATGCAGCCTGAACCCCCAGCTACCCCTCCCAAATCACTTCCTGGCTCTTCATCTCAATATCAGGATCTCTCTCTCTCTCTCTCATTTACTCTCACACTTTATCCCTCCATCTGTGTCATTTACCCATCTGATCCTCTCCTTCTTCTCTTTGCTCATTTTTCCATACTTTGCCCATATTTCTCTCTCTCTCCCAGTTCACTCTGTCTTTTCATCTCAATATTCTCAATATCCCTATCGTTCAGCAGTATCTCTGTCTCGCTCAGATCTGTGCTTCAAATTTGATTATCACACAATCACTGAAAATGGGAAATGAATCAGAATTGGAGTTAACTGGGTATTTTACAGAGAGAATTATTCAGAGTGATCAAATTCCTTGACCCATAAACCTCTGGTTAAATGCATCCTGCAGTTTTTACCACTGCCATTCTGACCGCTGCTCCAAGCATCTGCCCTGACCGGTGCTCCATGTTACTGGCCTGGCCACTGTTCCACACTATTGTCTAATTCCTCTCTTTGTATTTTTATGTTTCTGTATGTGTGTGCTGATTGTGAGAGAGACAGTCAGACAGAACTGACTGCGTGACTCTGATTTTAGACTCCAGACAGATGCAGACGTCACCGCCCTGGTCATATGAGCAGTCCTACCCTTACATTGGACAGCTCTCTACGCCGCCCGTCCACCCAGCAACACCCATCTCACCTGGACGGGCCAATGGCATGACTGCCCTCACTGACCTCTCCAGTCGGCTCTCAGGTAACAAGTGAAAAGTGTAAATTCCAGACTGTGGTACAACTAATAAACCATATAGGGTAACATTAACTTTCAAAGTTCTGTCTCATATCTATTGAAGCCAAAACATTCCAATTTGTTTAATTTTCATGAATAAATCAATATAGCATCAGAAAGCTCCTCCTATCAGTTATAACCTGCTAAAGTAAGGAATTGGAGAAAATTTGAAGAACACAAAAGATGCTCATCTGATTGCAGTAGAGAATCTGGAGTTGAGGGAAAGAACTGTAGTGGAACATCACAGATTCTTTGCACTTACCAGATATTCAGCTCCTGCTTTAATGGTGTTCTGTATTCTTCATAGCTAGAAGGGCTTCCAGTTGTTAACAGGAGTTTCAAGTGCTTTGTTATAGTACAGAACAGGGTATCTGGTGGGTCAGTAGAATCTGTGGAGGCACCAGTGAAAATGCTTCACCCTGACCATTGACTTCCCAAAGGTCCAGACCTGACAGCGTTCAGTGACCCACGTGTGAGCCTGGAGCGCCCCTTCTCCTCGCTGCCCTCCCTCCCGGATGGCCGCTACCCCGACCCCCGTGCGCACTACTCCACTGGAACCTTCACCTACACCCCGACCTCCATCACCAGCGCCATCGGCATCGGCCACCCCTGTTACCACCCCTACCTGCCTCCCCCGTACCCTGGTAGCTCCTCCCAGACTGGCTCCTCCCCCTACCACCTCTACTACAACTCAGCCGCAGGGTCATACCAATTCTCCATGGTGCAAGGGGGGGAACGCTCACCCGCTAGAAGCCTCCCACCTTGCACCAATGCCTCCACAGGCTCCACCCTGCTCAACCCCTCCTTGCCCAATCAGAGCGAGGCGGTAGAGGCAGAGGGCAGCCACAGTGGATCCCCTACCAACATGGCCACCGGAGCTGGACGCCTGGAAGAGGTGGTGTGGCGGCCATACTGAGAGCCTGGCCTGCTGCAGGCACACTGTCTCTTCATTCTTCCTCTTGGTTGGGCCTGATGGACTGACGGGCCTGTAGACAGACACAATGGAAATTGTTCAAATTTTCCCACTGTTAGCAAGGACAAGGCCAGTGTGGACAGGAATTTCACCTGACAGCCATTCATCATTTAATATTATTGTTCTGTCATTTTTTTTTTAAAAAAAAGAATTTTGAAATTATTAATGAGTATTTGAATCTTTTTATGTTGTATATGTATTTTGGATAAATGAGCTTGACTCAGGTTGTTTTTTAAAGAACAAAAAATAGATTAATGTGGCATGTCAACAAAAACCAAAAGTGGAGCCAAAGCTGGACAATGTTTGCGTGACCTGGTGTGTCACCTCATAGATCCTCTCTGTACTTCCCCAACTCCCTGATGTTACAAACAAAGAACTTTTTTATTTAACCATTTCATGTATGGCTTGTGGTGTTTTAATTTCATGCAACCCTTCACACCCTCCAGTGTTGGGTATACATCAGTGCCCCTCAGTCCTGGTCCTGGACAGTTGCCGGGTCCACTGGATTTTTCTTTTACTTTAAATTTCCCAATCAGTTCAAACTGTAATAACCTAAGTGAGGTGAGCTAAGCATTTGATAAACTGCGTAAATTGACTGATTCAATGCTGAATAACAGCAAAAAGCAGCACCCCCTGCAGTTCTCAGGACCAGGCTTGATGACCAGTGGTATACATTGGTCATACCTTATGTGCACAGTGTTTAGGTGTTACTTCTAACACTGCAACACTTGCTATGTTTGTTTTATTTATGAGCAAGCTGAAGAGTACTTGATGAGACAAAAATCACATAGACATGTACAAACATTCACACACCCATGTTTTAGAAAAGCACAAATATACAGCCTCTCATTTTACCCCAAAAGCATACATACAGAGGAATGGTAAAGACATATGTCTGTCACCATTACATTACATTACATTACATTATAGTCATTTAGCTGATGCTTTTATCCAAGGTGGCTTATGGTTGATTGGGCTAACCAGGGGCCAATCCCCCCTGGGTTGTGTGTTTAATGTGGAGTTAAGGGCCTTGCTCAAGGGCCCACAACAGCAATGTTCTTGCTGTGGGTAGGCTTGGGCTTGAGCCACCAGCCTCAAGGGTCCCAGTCATGTACCTTAGCCAATAGATTACAGGCTGCCCCCTATATAACAACACAAATGCCCTTTGGACCTTGAGCTCTTTGCTTAGGTTTGCTTTATGCTTTGAGTATTATATATACATTTTTCGAAAACCAACAGACTGTACAACACATTTTATCCTTATTTGAACTCATCCAGTTGTGTTTGTCTGAATGTTATAGTCTCACTCTGTCTGTGCCCTTCTCAGTCTTTATCTGTCTCTCACTATGTTTGTCTCAGTGTAATATTATCTTATGCTGCTGGTAGAGCTGACGATGAATGACAGGACACTGCCCCCTTCTATTCCTGACTCAGGAGTTATTTACAGGGCCTTGCAAAGCAAGCCCCAGCCTACAATCAGCCAGTAACACACACACACACACACACACACACACACCATCTCTGACATAGACACACACAGACCCATACACACATTGCTATCCCTGCCAACACCCAAAACCTATACCCCAACACTCACACATATACTCACACACCTACACACAAACACTAAGCCATGCAGACATGTATAACCATATTCACACGTACACTTTGAAATTTGAAAAAGGGCCACTGCTTGCAGATTTTGAAAAATGAACCCTCTGGGCCATTCCGTACCATGAAAGATACAGTTAGGCCACTAAGATAGATACCAAGGTATGCAACTTAAGGAACTAATTGCTCTGTCATTGCTTCTACAGGGGTGATATCAGATTCTGTAGGGTATGACAACATGATCATAGACATCTCTGAGATATGCTACCCACAGACACTGATACCCATACATATGCAGTCTCTCACACACATACACCACATCACATACAGAAACACAGTAACAAATATGCACACACTTCAGTGAAAACATGAACATTCATACCAATAGCACCCTTATTCACATAAAGGCAAATGGCCATAGAGATGTTCTGGAGCTCCAAAGTGGTGGTGAGATGATGAGTTAAATAAAGCAGTACAGTCCTGACACACAGTGTGATTAGGAGACTTTAATCCACTCTCTCCAGTGAGACCATAAAATACAGAGACGTCTAAAAACAGACTGGAGAGCACAGAAACAGTGCCAAGCATACTGCATGTCAAAGGCTGCTACAGTGTGTTAATTCCTGGAGCGCCTAACTTGATGATCATAGAGATTTACTTCAGAAGTTAAGTATATGGGCTATACGGGCCAGGTGCATGCCATTAGCCACCCCAGAACACTCTCACATATTCACATTCATGCTCTCTCACACACAAATACACTTCTGTGTTCACGCATATGTGTGTCTGTTTGAGTGCATGTGTGTGCACTTATGCACATTTCTGTGTGTGCAGGCATGTCTGTGTATGTGTGTGTGCGCTTGCATACATACCTGCACTGAATTTACCTAATGGGTGGAGTGGGGCCAAGCTTCAGGCCCTGTTCCCTGGAAAATCGCTCTCTACATAAGACTGATTCAGCTCTCTAATGCGCACAGCCCCACAGGGATGTGTTTATTCTCTCTGCAGTAATGTGTGAGCCGCAGACACTGGAGCTCCAGAGACGGGTATGCCAGACGAAGGGTGAGCCGCTCGGCTCTGCCAAGAGGAGGCAGGCGGATGAACAGCTGGTTCCAAATGTTCCGTCTCCGGCACCTCCACACCCCCGCAGCTGTTCAGTCCAATGTCCCGACCAATGAGCACTGGCCCAACATCAAATATTGCCTTAGAGCCATGACAAAAGTGTGTGTGTGTGTATGTATGTGCAGGAGTGTGTTATGTTAATGTGTTAGGGTTAATGAGCACAAGTGCAAGCATATGTTTATTCAGAGTGTGTATTACAAAATTGTATCCATTGGCAACCTGGGTCTTTTGATGTTAAAATTAGAGACATTGAAGTCTTGATATAATTTTTATATTACTTGGCCTTTAAACTATGAACTTATCATTTAACACATGCTCAAACACATAACATTAAATTACCTTTCTTGATGGCAGCACCATACAAGTCACCTGAGTGCTGGGAGTAAAACAGCCCATGAAATGTTTAGGTACAACCACAAATACCACTTTCCCCAAGCTTTCATTCGTAAAAGTGTTCTGATCTTTTACCAGAAGTATTTTACCAGAAGCACATTTGTAAGTGACATGGCAAACTCAAGTGCCTCTGCCTGTTTAAAAACCTTAAAACTCTCTTACTCGTAGGGCATAAGTGGTATCAACACAAGGGTTATTGTTGCATTTTTTTAATGGACAACAGCTCCATCCCGTGGTCAACATTGTTATAATCACGGTGTGGGTGGTGCTTGATCTGCCCCATGACTGTCCGACAACTTTGAGATTTTAAAGCCCAAGCATATACAATAACGACTGGCTGGTGCACTCTCATAAAGAACAGTTTTTGAAAAAGATGTGTGACAGCATATCGCCTAGCAAAATGTTATTAGAATTTTGACTTGGCGTCATTGCGTGCTCTCTCTCCACAGATGTCATTCGATGTCATTATGGGTGTCAGAACTTTGCACTGCTGTTTATTATTATTATTATTATTATTATTATTATTATTATTATTATTATTAGTTTCCTTTTTGGCTTATTTTGTATATATTGATCGTGGAGAACTTGTTGTGGTGATTCGTTTATTTGTGAGAACAAACTCACAAATAAACCAAAGGAGAAAAACCACATGAAAGAATATCTACTATATTGACAAACACTTGCTATCTTTGATAGATGGTTTACAATAGAAGATGTAATAATAAAACTATGAATGGAGGTTTCATTGCAGGAGGTCTAGTCTGAGATAGGAAGATTTACATAAGGATATTTTTGCCCTGTGGATGCTTTGAAGTTCTACAGCATTTAATTTATCGAAAGCTCAGAAATTGAAATGAAATGAAAAACGAAAGGCTGGTTGCATTCGCACCAAGAGAAGGTGAGCAGTTGTGTGTTGTCAGTTGTCAGAAGTGCTCATGTTTCGGAAAGCCCGCCCTCTTTTCTGCGGAAGTATGACGTCACCAGCGTGTCGCGTCTTTCACGCGCCAAATTTGTATTGTTTTGAGCTGTAGCAGAGCAGAAAGAGCAGAGGGTCGCGCGCCAAGGCGTAGGTAGGAGAAGTCTTTAAATTTACTAGGCGGGATAACTTAAAAACATTACATAAAAATGTCGGAACAAGCTGGCTACTCCCCAGCTTCAAAAGGCCGTCTGATATTCTACGGCTGAGAAGGAAACGGGCTCGCAGTGAGGGAGTAGGCTCCAGCGTCCGGAGTTCAAGCGCTAGTCCGGGTTTATCCGTACCAGGGGTCCGTCCCTTCTCCCCCGGTCCATTGCTTGGTGTCGGGCCTCGGTCCGGGGGTGTTAAGCGCAGGAACCCGTTCGCCAGCCTTGAGAACACCTACAACAGCCCTAAGAAGAAAGCCGCGTTACGGTCTGAGGAGGATGCGGACTCTCTCGGCTGTAAACCTCTGATTGGAGACGGCATAGAGAACCAGACAGAAGACTCGGGTCTTCGGGAGAACCCATCGTTCACAGAGCAGTTCCTACATGCTGAAAAACACAAAAAAGATGTGCTTCACAAGGTAGAACCACTGTAGCTGTTTTGTTTAGTTACCTGTCTAACTTAGCACCAGTCATTTTTGTATTACAGATATGTGTACTGTAACTGCTATGTGCAGTATTGACAATGGTCGGATTGCATTGTATCCGAGCCTCGAAAAACATGCCAAAAAAGTTACTGATGTGCAAAGAGGAATCTGTAATTGCATTGTCATACTCTTTTCTGTTTGTTTTTTTAGAGGCAAACTCCTTTGTCTTCAGACGATTCCGTCTTTGAAGAAGATTTGTTCTCAGAGGAGAGAAGATCGTCCCCTCTGTTGAAAGTAAGTATAAGGTCATTCATCTATAGACCTTCCATTACAGGTTGTATAACTTATCATTGCAGCTACATTAAACGTGCTTCTATGAACGTTTCAAATTGTTCAGCCCGTAGTATGATTCTGATTTAGTGTCAGTGGTTTGAAAGGTGTATGAGTACTCCACTTTCTTAATCCCACATTTGTAGCTAATAACAAACAATTGATGACTAAGTGTAATTGATTCCTCTTTTACACAACATGTAGTCTGCTCATTCTGCTTTTATTTTGTGCGTTGCTTCAGGTGTGCTGGTGCTGGTGTCCCTTTTACACACCTTGGCTACATATTCAGTCATATAAACATGTAGCTTAAATTCAGACACTATAACTGTGAGATTGTGCTGTTTTTAATTGAAAAGTCACTCTTGATAGGCATGGCATACTGCTTAGGTACACCATACTCCTTCTAAAACTGTACCATTTTCTCTTTACCTGTGAGCAGTACAGTAGCTGCATATACATTCAGCTTCAGAATGACCACAATTTGAATGAACAAAAAAGGCTATGCAATATAAACAACATGGAAAAGGTTTAAATTCAAATCTGTAATAGAATTCTATCCTTATTTATGTTCAATGTTTTAAGGGACTGTATTATGGCCCTCCATGACTTCCTGTTTTTAATTTTGGTATCAAAATGTGGTGCCATTCCATGGGGAAAAGCAATGAACAATATAAAAAGAAACTTTTGAGTGCTGAAAATGGATCCATATTTTTAAATATTCACCGGTAAAGAGACAATTGAAGTTACTCAAAGAAACTGTTTTGGCTCTGAGCGGTTGAAATGCGCAGCTGCAGTTGAGCAGTGACCCCTGTCTGTGTGTTTCAGAGCCCACCAAGCCGGACCCCCAGTGAAACAGCAGCCCCTGTGTGTGTGGAGTATCCTGCAGACTGGACCCTGAAGACTCGTCTCCTCTTCACCTCCCCGCTCTCCTTCTCCTGGGCAGAGCACCCAAAAGCCCAAGAGGAGGCACAGGGGTTGAGTCAGCACTGCCGTGCCACGCACACCACGTTACCCCAAAATATAGAGGTACCTCACATCACCATACCATAAAGTATTGTGGATCCCAGCACTACCGTACCTCAAAATATCCAAGTATATTACAGTAAAATACTGTACATGAGTGTCTCATATTCTTATCCCAACCTCTACAGGTAACCCACACCCTCTGTTTTTGCTGCAATAGAATGAGGACAACTGACAAAAATGTTTCTGGAGAGCATTGAATTGTGTATATGATATTCTTCCTTTGTGTTACTTGCCCAGACCAAGTCAGACATGGCACTGTCTTTTGTATGTGTGTACTACATGCCTGGTTCCTGTGTGGGTTGCAGGAGCCTTGCTGCTGCCCAGAGCTGCGCTGCTCCTTCCAGCAGGCCTTGCAGTACTGGCAGCACCCCTCTCTGCCCTGGCTCTCCCTCTTCCCCAGGATCGGGGCTGAGAGGAGCTTCTCTGGCAAGAGCGCCCCCTGGGCCAGTGATGAGGCACTGCAGCAGAACCTGATGAGTGAGTGGTGAGTGACAGTACAGCACTGAGGCGCAGTGGTTTGTGTCTAATGTCTCTGAGCTTTGTGTGTGTCAGTGTCTCTGTGTGGTAATGCATTTGTAACAATTCTGTGTCAGCCACCACAGATGCTACTATACAGAGCAAATATACAACCCATTGTGTCACACATTTGAATTCTATTTCTGCCATTGACATCGTTCTGAATTTCTCTCTGCAGGTCAGTGAGCATCACCTCACTGTATAGCCTTCTGAAGGCTCGGCTCTGTCCATATTTCTATCTGTGCTCCTACCAGTTCACCGCACTGTTTCGTGCCTCTGGACTGGGCGGAACGAAGGGTATTACCGCAGTACTGTCTCCCACCACAAGGGGCCTGAGAGAAGCCATGAGGGCAGAAGGTGAGTGCTTGCATGTTTGTGAGAGACAGACAGAGCAAGAGAATGTGAAGGCTTTATCACATGAAAACATTTAAAAGAGTTTACATGCAAGTGAGGATTTTGGCCATTTTTAGTAAGACAAACATGTCAATGATAATATGGACATATATAAGGGGTTTTTCACCACAGAATGGGTTTGGGGAATCCCTTTAAAATTTAAAGGGATTTTCTCAGCATTTTGGCACCTAGTAAATGGCTCTACCAGCCAAAATTAATTAGAGTTAAGATGTTACCATTGTAATCATGCTGTCTGGGGAAATATCCAGTCAAGCTAACAGAAAAAAACTGGTCAAAGCTTAAAACTATAAGGCTTACAAATGTGGCATGTTGTGCCTGTGTGCAGGGATTGATTTCACGCTCCCTCTGCTGGAGGAGAAGAGGAAGAACAGGGAACAGGGCTCAACTCGACATGAGGCTGAAGAGTACAGCACCGAGTGAGTGATGCAGGCATTCAGCTCATGAAAGCACCTTTTTACACTCACGCATGATCTCATGCTCATAATATAGAGCTCAAATCCTGACCTCAGTTTCTGAGCCACTGTTAATCAAATTTGTTTAGTAACCTTGCTGCTGTTGCAGGGCCAAAGAATTCCCAGAGGAAGAAGGAGATGAACAGAACTGTGAAGAGGATGATGATGATGATGATGATGATGATGATGAAGATGGTGGTTTCTCTTGGCTGAAGGAGATGGGGGTCCAGGACAAAATTAAGAAACCAGATTCAATCTTCATCAAACTGTATCCTTTATCCAAGCTCTACTGCACTTAGCCACTTTAATTATCATGAGGGCTGTGTGTTTGTGTGTGTGCTCACGTGTATGTGTAAGTGTGCGTGTCCCTCCTTGACACCTCCCCCAGACGTAAGGAGCACAGTGAGGTGAAGCTGGATCACCGGCCTGAGTCACTGGTTCTGGTTGAGGGGTCCAATACTTTCACCCTCCTCAACTTCCTCATCAACTGCAAGAGCCTGGTGGCATCAGCAGGGTCCCAGGCTGGCCTGCCCCCCACACTGCTGGCCCCTACCGCCTTCAGAGGGGCCACTCTGCACACGCTCAAGGTCAGCTCCTCCCCCTTCAGTGTTCCGTCCACGGATTTGTGCCGCTAAGCATTTCTGAACATTATCACTAGACCTCGAGTGCATAACCCCAGTCCTGGAATGTCTGTTTATATGCTGGTTTTTGTGGTGGCAAATCTAGGTCATGGAAGCAAGTTGTGTGGACCCAAGCCAGTCAGTGACTTAGGTGCTTTCTATAAACACCAAAATGCACCAAAGATCAGCATACACACCAGCATAACTGGAGTTTGTGCAACCGTCTTAGACTCCACTAATGCTCAGCTCCTGTGTCCGTACTTATAATGAGTGCTATCAAAGAATCATATTTCTCCACATCATAATTTTATCCATCTTGATAATAATTGCTGAAAGGGAAACCTGACCCTAGATTAGCACTCTGGTTTTCACTGTCCTTCAAATGACACCGGAGAGCTGTACTGACCAGTGACCTCTCTTGTTCCAGGCACGCAGTGTGAAGGTGAAGACACAGGTGCGGACAGGTTACCAGGATGTATCCAGCCTGGAGATCACTGGCCCTGTGATGCCCCACGCCCTGCATGCCCTCACCCAGCTGCTCCGCCCCTCCCAAAGGGGCTGCTTCTCCTGCACCCTGTACACCCACGAACCCACGGCCGTGTTCAACACTCCCACCAGCGCTTCCACGGGACAGAGTGTGCAGGTGGGTCTCCTTCATCTTCACCTCCTCCACCACCACCACCACCACCACCATCATCATCATCACATGCTATCAACCAGTGTATTTTAGCATTGTCATCCATGAACCTCAAAATAAGTGGAGCCACCATGCTTTGCACTGACCATTTTGTGTTTGACAGCTCATAGTTCCCATTTAGGGTTTCATGTAGCTCATTCCACAACTTGAAAGGAAAAAGTATAATTGGATGGAGTGCTTAGAAGCTGCTAACCAGTGTGAGGGCAGTGTGTACAGCTCCTTAAAAGTGATCTGGTTTTGGGGGCAAACATGCAGAGTCCTGATTCTCAAGGGCTCTTTCTCTCTCCACAGGATGGGGCAGTGCAAGATTTATCGGGCTGTGGTCTGCATCCTAGCACTGTTCAGCAGCTGGTGGAGCCATCTACTCTGGGAAAGAGTGCTCTCAGACACCTGCACATGAAAGAGTACTCTTACACCTGGAGGTCCTGACACGCACACACACGCACACGCACACACTGATACCTAAACAATACATGTACTCTCCACAAGTACATGTGTCATACATGTGCCGCCTCATATTTGCATGTTATGTGCTCCATCATAATTAGTTTTGACCCTCTGACATATTTTCCTTTTCAGCTGAAAACACCATTATGGGTTTGAAGAGTTTGTCCTAGATATAGCATTTTTTGAGAAAGTTTTGACATTAGAATTAGACATTAGATATAGTGAACCCAATTTGCTTGGAAAGAATTGCATCATAAACATGCCTATTCATTTAATGCTTTAAAATTACATTTAGATTTTGATAACAACTTTTTTTAATATGCCACTATTTAGTTTTATGCCCTATTTTAGTTTTGAGATGACAACGCGCACACACACACACACTCACACATTTGCAGGCACACACATGTGAACTGCCCCCTAAGCACAGACACCCACTGCCATCAGCAAGGACAGCTGACATCCCCTGTCACTTAAGTACTGCTTGCTTTCCCAAGAGAGCTCCAGTGCAAAGAATTTTATGTGAAAATGTATTTATCTCCTTTGCATGGAATTTAATGTGTATTAAATGAATTTTAATGAGGATACATTTTTTGTGATTATGTGTGATAATTTTTTAAATGAGTATCTACAGTTTTTTTTTTTTTTTTTGAAAAAGCTTTAAAATCAAGCTGCAAAATGAGAAATTAGGTATGTAGAAGCTGCATTTGCATTTATTTTGATTGCAGTTAGCGTAAAGTTCCCTGCAATTAAAATGTATATTATACTGTATTACATGCTATCAGAAGACTTGAAGTATATTTTCAGTGTAAACATTTTCTTTTAAGGTTTTTAATAATTCCTCCCTTTAAAAATGACCAAATGGCTGCCTCTTCTGTTAGGGTTTGTTCTTGGACATTTCAGGCTGAATTCCTGTTGTTAGCATAAACAAAGCAAAATTTGCATCCTCCAAATGTCAGAGGCCAAAACTTTGCCAAACAGGCCAAAAAATCCCAGTCAATCCTGAAATGCTTCTCTTTGGAATTTACACCTATGGTTAAAAAGTTCTTGCATAGAAAACAAAATTTAAATTCTGTTGTGACCTCTGTCTAATCTAATCTTAACACAGAAGATGGTGTCAGAAGTGTGCCTTCTACTAAAGGTATCAGATGGTCATTTGAGCTCAGCCACAGATCTGTGGTGTTATTGCAGGGTGACCACTCAAAAGTCACTGTTTCTGAGGATGTAGGGTGAAGTGATTGTGGAACCTGTGCTGTGACATTGACTTCATTTTTTGCCTAAGAATTAAGGCTGATTTACTTGTACTTATGAGGAGTTGCCTGCAGTGTCATTGTAGTTACAGTTTAAGTGCAAGTAACTGAATCAAACACTGTTTTGACATATTCCACCTTATAACACATCAGCACACCATCTATTGCCAGCTGTTAGGTTATGTTTATGGATCCAAGCTACCAAGACTTATCTTTACATCACCTGAAAGGCTATGAAGTTCACTAGGCCGAGCACATCAGCCTGTCTACATGCAGGAAAGTACAGTGAACCTCCACAGCGATGGGGGAAAAACTGTGACATCATTCTGACTTATAACCAAAGCTTGATGAGACTACCATGCAGAAAAAAGGAAATGTCACTGCTATTAGTCATCTTGGCCTTTTACATTTTTGACCAGACCATAATAAGCATCTTAGCGCTAACCACATTCATATCCTTATACAGCAGAATGTTCCACCAAGATCTCTCTGTGCTAATCTTCCTTCTCTGCAGGTTTGTCATGAAGCTACCTGCTCATATGATTCTTTTGGAGTTCAGTTTATAACCAAACCTTACTCCAGAATGCATCAATAATACCGGGCAAAAGAATTGCATTTATATAAGGTGCTTTATCCAAAGTGACTTACAGAATACAAAATCTGTAGTGCCAAAAATTAAGACGTTTTAGCTCTTAGCACAGCCGTAGGAGTGTAGCCATGCGCAAAACCCATGGATCAGTACATACCATGGTCTTGGGGTAATTGTCATTTTTGTACCAAATACAAACTGAAATTCCCACAATAAATATAATTGCAGTTTATTAGGCATAATGCGGAAAATAGCAAGGACTGGCTCTCAGCCAGCAGTCAGAAAAGGGAAACAAGTGCTAGAAGCGTGTAATGTGTGACAGTTACATTTCACATGTCATCAAAATACATCAAGTATTACAAATTAAATCTTTGGTTTGCTTTGGAAAAAACACATTACTGGAGGATAACATCTGAAATTTGTCATGGCAGTACAGATGGTCACATCACTTAGGATTTTCTACAGGCCCTTGCTATAAGGTTATCTTCCTGACACATGAGGCTGTATGGTTCATAACAGTGAATTACCAATGCCACCCACAAATTGTATTAAGGAAAGAATGCCTCCCTGGTTACTGCATAATGAGGTACTCAAATAAAGAAAACCTCCTTTCTGAGTGAGGAAAGTCCCATCATAAACTTGGAGAAGACTTAAAAGGTTGGAAGTGTCCAGCTGTTACAGCCATCTATGAAAGCAAGTCCAGAGGAACAAAAGAGCTTTATAATAATTTGTTTCGTAGTCATGCCAACAGGAGTCACCTGTTTGTTGCAATTGTGAATGGGGTTTAATATTCTCCTTATTTATTTATTTTTTTTTGCAAATTTAACATATATGGATCAAACACAATGATCTTTTCAGTGTTTTGAATTTGGAATTTGGACATCTTCAAGTCAATGCATGCAGGCTGATTGGAGAAGTCACAGGGTGCTCCTCGTCCCTCAGCAGCCCCAACTATAGTCAGTGTGTCTGAGGCAAACTCCCCACTCTGCCATCATGGCAATCTTGCCAAATGTTTCCTTCCTCTTTCAGTCTTCATAGCCTTGAGCTGAGCCTCTGAGCTGAGGAACTGTTTTAACCGTCTGCTTAAAAACATTGGCCACAGCAAGGACAGGCACATGACAAAGATACAAAATTATAAAACAAGAACTTAAGTATTAACCCTTACCTTCTCAAAGTTTACTTACTTATTCACTCTCCATAACCAGCAGCCGTACCACCGTGAACCATTCTCAGGTCAAACTTCTAAAAAGCTAAGTAGGTGTTGATTCATATTTTGATGGAATATCTCCTGGGAAAAACAGGGTTTCTGTTGGAAAGGGTGCTGGGGGGCCAGAACATGGCAGTCCTCCTACTGGACCCGTTAGAAATCCAAAGCCCAACCACAGTGCCATAGAAGATGCCATCCTATGACGATGATACACTAAAGTAAAGTAATAGTGAGTTCTGACTCACTATTTTCTTTAAAGATCCAGTTGTTCTTCTTGAAAGAGTATGGGTGTGTTCAAATAAAATGTCTCTGTATTTTCATTATTTTTATTATTATTACAAGTGTAAACTTCATTACCGGATTTCAAGAAAGATACCAAAAGCACCTTTAAATACTTTCAGGAAACATATTTTGAATGTAATGCACCTCAAAAAACATTTCCCCTGATATTCAGTTGTCAAATAAGCCCAGTTGTTTGGGTCATTGTGAATGACTTTTTCAGAATGATTAAGTGATTAAGGGGAGGGTTCATCATCACAATCACAAAAAGATCCTAAAGGAGACATAAGCTGTTTTTGCCTTTATGGTTTATGAACCAAAAAAATAAAAACAGTGCAATCTGTGATCATGCCAGGCTGCCATGAAAACCACAGCTCCATAATCATCAGAAACGACAAGAAATATACTTGAACAGGTGAGGGTTCCACTGTGCATGCAATCACCTCAACTGTGCTGGCAGACGGCAGCAGGATTACCTTATAAAGACAAAAAAAGTGTGCCTTCACTCCAGCTCTGTCACTTCCTTCCTCATTGGTGCGTTTTTGAATACTAACTCAGTTGTCGTCTGTCGCTCGACTTCTCCTGACGGTCCCCCAGACCTGACAGTCGTGCAGTGCATTTTGGACGTGGAGAAAGATTGAGTCCTTTCTGCTAGCCTTCCAAATCACACCCAGAGCAACCCAGGTACACCAGACTCAGGTAAGTCCCTATTCAGCCTACTGGATCTGGTTAGGCCCCCATTGCTCACTTTTGGCGTGGCCATTTGGACCTGTGCTGGTTGCACATTTGAGCTTCTTTTTAGAGCAGGTGTCTGGAGTAAGAGTCCCTTTTTGAGAATGAGCAGTGGACCCTATACCCAAGCAGACCCATAAAAACATTCTCACAATCTGAGCACAGTGGTGTGACAGTGGGGCTCTGGGGCTGCAGGGGGTTCTGTGTGCCAGTGCGGAGCTCGGTGCATTGACGGCTGCTGAAACAGCGATGGCGCCTGGTGAGGGAGCTGGGCAGGAAGCTGTGGTCGAGCCCTCCAGCAGAACCGAAAGCACTGACAGCTTCAGGCAGATAAATGACCCATTGGGGTCTGATTACAGGGCTTTACTCTATCACTTTCCTCCTTTCGTGTGGAATCAAAGCTAGGGTCTGGCTATGATTCCCCGCTGGACATTCATTCACAGACACTCCTCTCCTCAGCTCCTGCAGAAACTCATGCACCTATATGCAAACTAGTTTCCATAAGTCTTACAATGAATTGTCAGGAATGTTTTGTGTGTATGTGTTTAATGTTTTAATTATTTGTTAATTTTGTGTATTGGCTCTGGTCAGGGCATAAGTTAAATGAGAGTTAGAGTGCGGGGTTGAGATAGCAGTATTGAGCACGTGCAGAAACAGCGCTCAAAGGCGTGGCTCGTTTCAGCCATTTTCAAAATCACAAACAATGACTGAGAGGGAACTTCAAGGGCAGCATACGGCAAACTGAGATAGTCTATGCTGTTGGAGCGTTTATTCTCTGAATATTAGGTACCTGCAAGAGTCACCTATCCAAAATAAGATGGAAAATACCATGGATGGTACATTGTGAGTTTGGGTTCAGACCTTCTAACTCATCTCACTCTTATGTTGGTAAGAAGGAATGTTGAAACAACATTCAATCATCTTTTCAACATCATCATGTTTTTTTTTTTTTGTAGTGGGACAAATGTATTTATAGTGAATCAAAAGGGAACTACATTTGGGATGATCTCATCTGTTGCAAAACAAAATAAAAAACATGAATCATTGCTTAGATGTGTAGGATACCAGACTAATCCTGTTCATGATTACTGAGTGAATCAGGACTGTGGTCCACATATACAGCAGACAAACCAGCTTGGCCCTGATGACAGATGTGGCTTTCAGTTCAAGGAAACTGAGCGTCCCTTTGTTAATCAAGCATGTAATGAAAAGGAAAGTGGATATAATGATCCCTTCCAATCCTCACAGTATTCAAATACTGGATTCATACGACGATTTTATATTTGCATTACAACTGACATTTAAGTATTTAGTTTATTGACGGGACCATGCATGCACAGTTTTCAATAAGGATATTAGTGAATCCAGTATATTGCACCATAGTTATGTAAAAGGGTAATTTTCATCTGTAGTCCCTAAGCCAGTCAGAGCAATGATCAGCTGTGTGATATAGTGCTCTGATGAGAGGACACTATCTCTAGATGAAAAGATGGAAGATAAAATCCAATCAACCCCTGTTAAAAAAACACACATAGTTGTTCATTTTTTACCTTCATTTTTTTAAACAATGATCATTTGGAGCCATTATATTCAGGACACGGAGAAGATAGAACTGATGAGCTTATTGTTTCACGATTTAAAACCAGTATAAGGAAGCAGTAACAAGCTGCAACCTCGCTGTTTGAGAACAGGAAGAGAGAGAAAGCACAGAGTGCTGTGATCATGGAGGCACTGACAGTGAAAGCTGAGCAGCCATGCAGTGCAACTGACAGCCTTGTGGTGGGAACACAGCTGCAAACTTTACTAACATTTATTCCATGTTCTAAGAGTTTGAAAATGTGTTATACATTGTCAGTGTCTTCTAACTCCAAAAAAGTTACCTTTTGAGAGAAATGAGTACTCATTTTATCATTATTTTTCACAAGGTTTACATGCTTGTTACACCACATGAGCAATTTTATAATATAAAATAATATAATGATAACTTTGTAACAGAGCCATGATACACTGGCAATGCCAGTCATACCAGCTTTTTTAATGCCACCAGTTTTATTCATAGCTCTTTAA
The DNA here is from genome assembly GCA_022829145.1 of Albula goreensis. NCBI lineage: Eukaryota > Metazoa > Chordata > Actinopteri > Albuliformes > Albulidae > Albula > Albula goreensis. The sequence goes on along the minus strand of CM040761.1, from coordinate 15,244,847 downwards.
CGCCATCCAGAAATGTATGTCAAGACCTACCAGGACACTTTCTGGGATATTTCAAATATCCTCCACAACCACAACAGAGAGAGCTTTCTATAAAAAATGAAACCTTGGAGTTAGTTCCAAGATAAAAACCTGACAATTATTTAGACAATCAAATTTCTGAAAAAGGATCTAAAGAACAAGGGCTGCGTGAGTTTTGTTATGTCAGCAGTTTTGGTTATTCAGCTGACTATTAGTGGCAAACACTTTCTGTCATTGAAAGCAAATTATTGTATCTTGGCAAAGGGAAACATTCCTCTTTGGCCCAAACACACTGTCATGAGTCATTCAGTTGAGAGGATGTCTTTGTGTGATAAAAGCAGTGAATAATAGCTGAAAGCTGAAACGGTCCTTCATAATTCTACAAAAATATTTTACTGGCTCTTGGTTCAGAGTGATCCACAAGGCTACCAAACTCTAATCCAAAAGGGATGTTGTGACTGTACATTTTGAGCATGCAACATTCATATTGCAGTTTACCAACAAAACACATAACATGTATTTGGAATGATAATGGCTTAGGCCACTGTGATAAAGCAGTTCAGTGGTCTCATGTGTGAGATCACCTCACTTTTCTCATATGAAGAAAATCTTTTCTACAGATGAACACAGCACTAAACTGACTGCTATATTAAAATATGATGCTACTGTCATGTGCATGCTTAAAAGCTGCAACCGTTTCGGTCTTTACAGATTTACGGCTGAATTTCACACCTTTAGAGGTGAGACTGGTAATCCCCAGTGCCATGTTCGCTGTCTTGCATCTCTCTAACGCAGAGCTCGTTTCAAAAACCACTCCCCCTTCCCTTTAAAACAACTCTTTTGTGGGCCACTTCCTATCTGTGACCCGCTTCACAATAATTCAACTGTGACCGCAAAGTTCAAGTCAACTTGCATTTGTATATCTGATTGTGTAGAGCAATGACTGTGTAGGCACAAACTTTGGCATACAAAAATCATACAAATTACTGGACCACAATCAACAGTGTTGTCTTCTCATGACCTTATTTCTCACAACGAAGTTTGAGATATTCCTCCATCAATATTTACTGTATTTAGAGACCAAGCCTATCTGGTTTTTCATCCAATCTGATCGAGATATCCATAGTGAAGAATACTGCAGTGTCACACTGCATGAGAACACTCCAGATCCCTGTCACCAGTATAGTTCATAATTAAAAGCACAGAGTTTATAATCATTAGGGTGCAAGTTCATCTTTCCTGTATCTTTCTTAACCCAACCTTCTTCAGAAGACTATAAAGCATGAACAAGGCATTACTTCACTATTCCTCAGTGTAGTTCTCAGGCATTTGACAGGACCTGGATGTGCGATATCCATGGTTTTGGATCTCAGCAAAGCGTTGTAGTGCCAATGACCATTAAATACCTCCATACGTGATGAACTGAGTGCTTTCGCCACGATTTTAAAAGCTCACTTCAACTCATGAAGTCATTTCTGGAGATGGATCTGCAGAAGTGAGGAGAATTAGAGAGGAAGTTGAGAGGGAACTCATGACCAAAATTTGAACACTGAGTAATCTGTTTTTAGAGTCACAAGCAAAATTTCTACAATCTTATTTACACTCACACTGGAGATATTGAGAACAAGTATTTTTATCTTTTAGTGAACTGATATTATGAAGGTAAGGAATGAGACTGAGAGTTCCCTCTTCCTATCACAGGTTTCAGGTTTCCACGGCTGATTGTGTCACAAGATGGCTGCACAGATTTCCCAGGAAGAGGTTGATGACCTGAGGGAGGCCTTTGCCAAAATTGGTGAGAAAAGTGAAATATTGTACAGAAAAAGATCTTCCAACACCACACAGAGGTTTCCCTCCCATACTCTGTCTCACAATCCAAGATTCAGTTAGCACACAAAAACTTCTCTCTGTCTCCCTCCCCCTGCTGCCATTCATTCAGGAAGTGGTTTGTTACAGAGCTGATATAATCAAACATGAGCGCAAAGGCAGGAACACAGAGAAATATTCTAACATGGCCATGATTACAAGTGATCAGAGCTGGTGCAAAATTGTATGTCTACTCTCTTGACAAAATATCCAATCACCACTGAGGCACTCAGACATGGTTATGTATATATATATATATATATATATATATATATATATATATATATATATATATATATATATATATATATATATGCATATACACATATCACTTCCATTATTCAAACTTCAGTATGATCACCTTCAAAACTGTTCAGTTCCCTTTACCTTAACCAAAGGAGTACATCACTTAATGTAGCCTCATCATCCCCATTTCTGCTGTCTCAGTCTTTGTCTGTGGTGTTTTGCACATAAACAATCTGACCTTTCACCTCCCACCATCCAGATGTGGACTCCAAAGGTAGCATCAGCACCGGTGACCTCAATGACCTCTTCAAAGCGGCCAATCTGCCATTACCAGGGTACAGAGTCAGAGAGATCATCCAGAGCCTCGCTGCCACTGGCGAGCAGCATGACGGCATGGTCACCTTCGACGAATTCCTCAATGTGAGTGTGCCTGATGTCCTCCTGCATCTAAGGTCATCACTGACGCTCTGCATCAGATCACCTAAAACTATGACCGATAATACTAATAATGTCCAGGAGTTCTTCAGTGTGAGTGTATGGCTTCAGTGTCACAAGAGGCAGAGACATTACTATTACATCACTACTATATACAAGTGCATATACTTTGATATGAGTGCTCCATAAATTATTGATTGAATTAATCATTAAAACATCATTAACATTTGTTGTGGTATCTACATCTCAGTTAATACATGTGGACTTTAATTGTGTGTGTTGATCAGTCAGTGACAGGAAACCCAGGGATAATGTGTCTTGTGTATACATGACTGCAAATATGAGTGTGTGACTTACAGCACACCACTTCAATACTGATAAAAATAATACTCTGTGAGGGTTATCCTGTTATATCCCCATCTCTCCTCTTTTCTGTGTGTAGGTAGTGAGTGGGCTGAAGAGTTCGGAGGTGGCCAAGACCTTCAGGAAGGCCATCAACAAGAAGGAGGGCATCTGCGCTGTGGCAGGCACATCAGAGCACTCCAGTTCTGGCACACAGCACTCCTACTCTGGTGAGCACCGATCCTTTTTCATCCTGTCACATCCCTGTAGCGTGAGGCCATCATATTTACACACTATCCATTCATACAGCACTGGAGGGATGGTGTGTGTGATAGGTTTACTGATTTACTGTCAATAGAAAGACACGAAAACAACTCTGGCTAGTGCAGTCAATCAAATCTTAACCCCACGCCACCTTAACTCCTCCATGCATTCCTCCCCCCTCCCCCATCACTCATATCCATGCATTTTCCCCCCTCCAGAGGAAGAGAAGGTGGCCTTCGTCAACTGGATAAACAAAGCTCTGGAGAACGACCCCGACTGCAAGCACGTGCTGCCCATGGACCCCAGCACCAACAACCTGTTCAGCGCTGTTGGTGATGGCATCGTCCTCTGGTACGCCTCTATTTCCTGTGTCTAAGCTAGAAAAGGCAACTTCTGCACTGCATTGCATTTAGCTACATTATGTTATTTACATGACATTAGGCTACATAGCATTGCTTATGTGCACATACCAAAATGTATGAAGCAGGAAAAAAAATAAGAGGTATTCATTTGATTGTTCTGTAAAAATGAAACATCTCATACTGGCTGCAGCCCAGTTTTTGTCTGTCTGGTCTACAGTAACCAAACCTGCAGCTTGGAACATGGAAACATAGCACGGCCCAGCTTTGTCCTCTTTCTTTCCTGTACCCTGGCCCACTGTGTGTTTCTCTGGGACCATAATGACTCTGGTCTCCTTTGTCTTCTAGTAAGATGATCAACCTGTCTGTGCCTGACACAATTGATGAGAGGACTATCAACAAGAAGAAGCTCACACCCTTCACCATCCAGGTAGCATTAATGCACAGTCCGGAGCTTTGGTTTGTTAAGCAGTTTGTTGCATATTCATCTGAATGACTCAATGTCTTGTTATTATTAATGCAAACTGGAACTCTTTACATTTTACACTTACTTCAGCTTGCATAAATCCCAGCATGTCATGAGTGAAAACTTTTGGAAATGCAATAGCACATGTTTTGAGAATCCTGGTAACAAGTTTTACCCACAATGCCTCGTGTTGGGTATCTGTGGCAATAGGAGAACCTGAACCTGGCTCTGAACTCAGCATCAGCCATTGGCTGCCATGTGGTGAACATCGGCGCAGAGGATCTGAAGGAGGGCCGCCAACACCTGGTCCTGGGCCTGCTTTGGCAGGTCATCAAGATTGGCCTGTTTGCCGATATCGAGATCAGCAGGAATGAGGGTACGGAGTCATTAGTGTGTATATGTGTGTCTGAAGTTAGTGTGCGTTTGTTAAGTTTGTGTTTGTGTATGAGTATAGCAACTGTGTATGTGTGTGTTTATGTGTATTCTTGTGTGTAGTACTATGTGTGTAAGGTAATTGTGGGTGGTTATATCTTTGTGTTGAACAGCTCTGATTGCGCTGTTGAGAGATGGTGAAACTCTGGAGGATCTGATGAAGCTCTCCCCTGAGGAGCTGCTGCTTCGTTGGGCCAACTACCACCTGGAGGGGGCCGGCTGCCCCAAGATCAACAACTTCAGCTCTGACATCAAGGTAAGGCCTTACACCTACATCTGCATCGGTCTGTCCCACATCCTGCCCCACACACTACATACACCCTACACACCCTGCACACCTGAGACCAACACACTCTCATGCTAGACTGTGTGAGTGTGTGCTGGTTTTTATATGCCTGAGTGTGTTTGTGTCTGAATGAGTCTATGTCTGTTCATTTGTTTCTCTCTTCACCTGTAGGACTCCAAGGCATACTACAACATCCTGGGCCAGGTGGCCCCTAAGGGAGATGAGGAAGGAATCCCACCCATTGCTATTGATATGACAGGGATCCGGGTCAGTCTATTTGTCTGTCTGTCCATCTGCAACACTCACTTCCCCACCTAGATGAAGTCCTCTGCTCATCTTCAGATGTAAACCTTTTCATTTAGACCCCAAAGAACATGATTATCTGGTTTGCATGTTTGATGATTTCCATCTGCACCTATGCACCCTACAACAATGGCAGTGGAAAATGGCTGACACCATCAGCTTATTAAAACCTAAAGGATATTTGAGGATCTTTGGTGGGAAGATTAAAATGATAAACTTTGCCTATCTACATTCATGATTTACCTGATACTGTGACCAAAGTCCCTAAAGCATGGCTCAGTGCTTAGTTGAAGCAGTTGATTACATAGTTCATTCACTCAACATACTTTTTAGGTGTGCATTGGTTTCTAAGTTGAAAACAAGTTGGAGACCCCTGGTCTAGCAAGAATGCATCACCATGTCAAACCTGACCTTGAACACCCACATACCACATGCCGTGGAAGGGCAGATTTAGTCCTTAGAGCATCCCTTGTCTAGTAATCTGCATTCAGACTGTTTTCTCATTGCTGACCTCCTGCATGTTGCTCCCTGCAGGAGAAGGAAGATGTGAAGAGAGCAGAGTGTATGCTGGAGCAGGCCGACCGCCTGGGCTGCCGGCAGTTTGTCACAGCCACTGATGTCATCCGTGGCAACCCCAAGCTGAATTTGGCCTTTGTCGCTAACCTGTTCAACAAGTACCCTGCCTTGAAGAAGCCAGAGAACCAGGACATCGACTGGAGCTCCATCGAGGGTGAGTGTAACCATGCTTCAACCAACTATAATATTGAACTGATCTCAGATCAGTCAAAGATGGGGTCCTGAGTGACATTTATGTTTTCTGTTCCCCTAACTCATAGGTGAAACCAGGGAGGAGAGAACATTCAGAAACTGGATGAACTCTCTTGGTGTCAACCCCCGCGTCAACCACCTCTATGTGTGGGTGCAATGTTTTAGTTTTTTCTCCCACTACCAACTTTTACTCTTCCCTCTTTCTTTTGCCTCTCATTTTCTCTTCTCTTTCCTTCTTCCTCATCTCACGGGCTCCTGTTCTGCTTTTGATCCTGCCTGTGGGTTCTGTTGTAAATCATCCCTGTTCTAAAGCCATGGTATTCAGGGGCTTTTGTGTAACGTTGTGGCATTCACTGAGTTTATTTAATCGATTTTTGAGTTCAAGTTAACAGTTTCTGCCATGAAAAACATGATTGTACACTTACTGTGTTTGTATGGGTGTATTTCTGTGTGCATATGTATGTGTGTTTATGTCCTCCAGTGACCTGGCCGATGCTCTGGTCATCTTCCAGCTGTATGAGAAGATCAAGGTTCCAGTGGATTGGGGCAGAGTGAACAAACCTCCATACCCCAAACTGGGTGGCAACATGAAAAAGGTGAGGCAGGGCCCAATAGCATGAGAGCTACAGAATCATAACCATGGAAGCAATGTTAATTGTGTGACTGACAGCTGCAGACAGTAGTAATACTCACAGCCTGGTAACTGAAGCCATACCAATGGCAGTAAAGTCAATAATGTGAATGACAGATGGAAAACTTTATACACTGTACCTGTGATAACGATAATGGTGTGACTGACAGCTGGAGAACTGTAACTATGCAGTGGACCTGGGGAAGAACCAGGCCAAGTTCTCCCTGGTGGGGATAGCGGGGCAGGACCTGAACGCTGGCAACCGCACCCTCACCCTCGCCCTGCTCTGGCAGCTCATGAGGAGGTAATGCTACGATGTGATGACGTTAGTAAGGTTTCATCTCAGAACAGATTTTCATGGAGTTAAATGCAAAGAAATACAATTTACTTAAACTGGTCATGGTTTTATCAGTCATATCCCCTATACCTAAATTATTTTCTGGAAAACAAATCCTGATTACTCCAGTAGTTTTTCTTAATGGTGTTTGTGTTCATGATAAGGACAGAATGACCTTTACACTCATGCTATGTGTGGTAATTTCATCACTGACCCATGCTGCCTCCTTGTGTGATCAGGTTGTTTTTCTAACCGGTATGGTTCATTGATGCGTCTCTGATGGCTCATTGCTAGTTCTTCAGTGGCTAATATGCTCTGTCCCCACAGGTACACACTGAACATCCTAGAGGATCTGGGTGATGGACAGAAGGTTATCGATGACACCATCGTTGCCTGGGTCAACGACACTCTTACTCAGTCCAGCAAGGGCACTATCTCTGGGTTCAAGGTAGGGGGCAACACTGTGCCTGTTCAGTGTAGCAGAGAGAGATAAAGAGAGATGCAGCATAAGTCTAAAGTTAGTAGGGCTACATTCATTTCCGGCATACATTGGTAATATCCATATTCCATACTTGGCCACACTGTTGTTAAAAAGCATTTAACCGTAAGTGCTAAGAGTAACTGTGTTTGGCTGTGCAGGATGGGTCCATCAGCACCAGTATGCCAGTCCTGGACCTTATCGACTCTATACAGCCCGGATCCATTCGCTATGACCTGGTGAAGGCCGAGGACCTGACTGAGGAGGAGAAGCTCAACAACGCCAAGTACGCCCCATTGTCCCTCCCCCTGCTTCCCATGCAGCACCACTGGCCACCACTGTGTAGAGCCGTGGTATTAGAGATGGAACTATGAGCTTTCATGACACCATGAATGGGTGGAGCTATTATATAATACCAGCTCCTGACTGAGCTGAATCAATGTTTGTGCTTTGTTGTATGGGGCAAAATCATTTGTCTGTTTTCAAGAAGCCAAAGATGTCCCAAAATTGAGTTCAGGCAGTAACATACCATACACTGTTTCAAAGTAGTGCATACAGGACTGAATGCATTCTCACAGAGTGCCTCTCTCTCATCTCTCACCAGGTACGCCATCTCCATGGCGAGAAAGATTGGCGCCCGCGTGTACGCCCTGCCAGAGGACTTGGTGGAGGTCAAACCCAAGATGGTGATGACCGTGTTCGCCTGCCTGATGGCACGAGGCATGAGGAGGGCATGAGGTCACTGTCACCCCCAGCAACCCTTCTCTCCTCCTACTCCTCCAGCTACACCCATTTTATACAGCTTGACTCCTCCTACAGGAAGTCTGACTTAGGGCTGTCTTTGTGAGCACATGTGTGCGTTAGGGAGTACTCCCGACCACAGATACAAACAAGGGTAATAAAAAAAACACAAAAAAAAAACACAATCACTCAACCACTTCACACACACACACACACACACACACAACACACACACACACTCACCAATTTATAATTTGGCCCAGAATGTCAAATCACATCCTCAATATTTGTTTTATCCAAATTAATCTGTACTTTTATTCTAGAGCTAGAGCTATCATTGTTGCCAATGCTCAGCGCCAACCGAAATTTACGTTGAATTGTATTCAATTATCACCTTCTAGCTTTGCTAGCATAGCTGTTGGGTGTATTGTATAACTGTCTGTGATGTGGAATCACTTTTCTGCCTCTGGTTCACAAGAATATTGTTATTCATGTAAATTTAACGTGACAATCATTTCTACAGTGCATATGAAATGTGAAGATGTCTGGTTATGGTAACCTTGGATACAAGTTAAATGCCAAATAAAGTTTGTCGGGTTATGTTTATGTTGTACTGTAGCTGAGCCAATCTCTGTGTTTTCTGTTAATCATTAATCTGCACTCTCTCATAACAATTACACACAGGCACAAACAGATGCACAAACATGGACACACACAGCTGAGGTGGATTTCAGGCATAAAAATGCAGTTCCTTCAGCCCTCACTAAAGCACAGTATTCTTACAATGCTGTTGTGACACTGTTGGCAAAGAATTAAGTTAAGAGTCAGAACAAAGTGTTTTAAGAACAGAGAGAATTCACCATCACTTAGAAATCTGAGTGCTAGACCACCTGAGAGATCTAAAGAGCCAACACATAGCTGGGTTTTGTTTCCACTTTGAAATCAGCAAAGACTTCAACTCCAACAAACCTGATAAGGCACACTGACTGCATAAATGCATTAATAAATAAATTAAGCTCTGCAAAAAAATGGCAATTCTCCCAGACCTGGATGATTTCCCTCAACAAAAAAGATTTTTCTTGTTAGATTTGTCATATTATTTGACTTGACTATGAGAAGAGAATCACTTCCCGAGAGGGTTTGTTTCTCCTGGTCATTTGTGTAAATTTTAACCACGGGACAAACAGGTCTGTCTAAATCAATACAACTCACTCTGCTAAATCCACTCATCACGCTAGTAACTTATTAGACAACTGTTTTTAGGAGACAGGCTGGAGATATGAGGTTCCTTCTGATTCTGTGTTTTTGGACTTGTTTTCTGATTGAAAATCATAAATGCACACCTGAACAGTAAGTCGCTATTTTTATCATACTTCCTATTATACCAAACCATTTACTTCTTGCTTCAGGTTGTTATTGATTATGAACTGATTCCTTTATATTTAGAACATCCTTTAGCTGTATTTATTTTATTACTAACAAAATATTTAAGACAAAAAACATAGAATATGTTCACAATAAGTTGGCAGGCTGCACAATCAAAGTTTGAATTATGGTTTGGCAAACTATGAAATCCTCTTGAGGCTATCTTAATGTTTTTTGTTCCGAAAAACTGAGAAATATTACTGCATTCAACATCTCCACAATTAAAACTGGCAAACCTTACTTCACTACCGGTTACAGTAACATGGACAAACCGTCTCACAGAGTATTTTGTAGGATCTTATCTGACGGCATGACTCTCGAGAGATCTTGAACAGGTGCCATACCATGTAGCTGCCAAGTCAGATGGTCCAATCTGGTCTCATTAATCAATACTGGGAATAAAAATCAGGCAATGTCTCTGTGCAATGATGGTACCTAATGGTCATTGATGTTGTCCTTATAACCTCAGACTGGAGTTATTACTTAGTAGGAGTAAAATTACTGCCTTTCTTATGGTCACATGCTCAGCCCCCCCCCCCCCCCCCACACACACACACACACTGCAGACCCCTCTACCTGGCAAATTCATAGTCATCATCATCTTCTACCCTATTACATTCTTTTGGCATCATACCCCATATAGTCACGTGAGGATTCATGGAATGTCCAATGCCCACCTATGTCATATGCCCCCCTACCTCCCCGGACTCTCTAGAAACCGTATTGTCTCTGTGTTGGGTTTTCCTGCACTGAATTGGACCAAGGGCCCCTGACACTTATGAAGAGGGGAGAGAGGACGAGAGGGGAAATCTAAAGAGGGATGGGTATGGAGAAATAAGGAGGAAAGACATGGATGGCCTCAGAATTACTGAGTGCTGAAATGCAGTTTTCCCATCTCATGCAGCGATCAGGTTCTCTCAATCACTGCAAAAACTGAGGAGGAAGTCAACATCCTCAGAAACGTGTCCAGTGAGTATGAGGTAATGCACATGTCTATTGCTCTTCTTTTTGTTTTCCATTCTAAAGCTTATCACTTGTCATTCTTTTTTTTTCAGTTTAAAGACAGGTTTAGTTTTACAGGTTAAGTATGTATGTGTTTCTGCATACACCTTACTCAAGGTTAACTCCTCCTCTGTTGTATGGAAGCACATAATATGTATACATACAATGTCATGATGTAGTCAATAGACTGACATGCAAACTCAGAGTGATGTCAGAACACAACTGCCAGATTGCTATGCTAACGCAGGGAGATTTCACAATGTAGCTGCTAAATTGGCATTCTAAAACAGAATGAAGTCACAATATAGCGGTCCTTTGAGACTCTGAATACCTGAGGGAATAGCACAGCCTGGTAGCAGTCCTTGCTTAGTTGAGTGGTAGTAGTGAAAGTGACGTAGTTGATGCAGGGTAACAGCAATGAGGTCTCATTCCAGACAGTGTTGTGGCAGCCAGCTGCACCCAGTTACATCACAGCCAATAAGGAGGTCCACCTGTTTGTCCCTGCATCCAGCCTGGTTACAGTGAAAGACCTGCTGAACAAACAACACATCTCACACCAGTATGTTGCCTCCATGTTTATGATTCCAACTATTTGATACATTATATTTATATATTACAGTACAGAAAAAATGGTTTTATCATGTGAGTATCCATAAGTTAGAAATAAAACATAAATGTAAAAAGTGCTGAATGCAATCTTATATATGTGGGTCCACATAAATTCCTGAAGTTGTGCTTTGGTGATAAGCTGTTTCTATTCAAGCCATTTTAACATTTCCTTAAACTGGCCAATTCAGATTTTTGTGATTTTCTTAACCCCATAAACAGGGTGTACGAGGCTCTCATTAGTTGCTAAGGCACATCCAATCAAGCACAGGTAAAAGACTAATATTTTTAAAAGAAATACACTAAATCCCCCTGAAAAATGAATGCATGTTTCAGAGTCCTGTTGCAAAACACCCAAGAGTTGATTGAGAAGCAGACCGCAAATGTTTCCTCAGACCCTCGGAGCAGCATGTCATATTACGAGAGATACCACCCTCTGGAGGACGTAAGACCACTTTTCACTCTTACTGTACAAAACTATTCCATCCTGTGGTCCTCCCTTCTTGTCAAAACAGCTAAAGCACAATGTTTGTGTGTGTCTGTGTGTGTGTGTGGGGGGGGTATGTGTGTTTCTCCTGACAGATATATCTGTGGATCAATAGAACCACGCACCAGTACCCTGATATGGTGCAGCCCATTTTGATTGGCTCGTCATTTGAGAAAAGACCACTATGGGTTCTGAAGGTAAAAAATTCATACTTTTCTCTACAACCAGTTAAAAATGGGTTGAAATATCACACATCGTTGACTGTCAATTGAGTTCATCTTTCAAATGAACATTTGTGTGACTGTATGAAGACCCACGCTACAGTCTTGAGGACCTGGTTCTAAATCATTAAGGCTGGAATGAGGTTGTGCAATTCCACTTACAGGTCCTAACAGCCAATGGGTGTTTAGAGATAGAGTCCTTGCTGCTGGCTTATACCTGATGAGGTGAAATCCTTCCTCCTTTCTCATCAGCGGGGCTTTTTTCTTTCACAGCTGTCAGGAAAGAGAGGAAACCAGCCAAAGAGAGCCATGTGGATAGACTGTGGGATCCATGCCAGGGAATGGATCTCCCACGCGTTCTGCCTCTGGTTTGTCCAATACGTCAGTACCATGCTCCCACACTGCACCTGTGTCCCACCCCTACATAAATCCTTACATAAATACAGGGGATGTGCTTATATATGTTCTTAGGTCACTTACATCATAGACCCTCCTCCACAGCTACACACCACACTCAATCATGTAATCCAACCACCAACTAAACATTGCAACCACAGACTGTGCCACACAACAAAGTAGTCAGCTCCGTATTCTTACCAATTGACATTCTGTTCTGCTTAGATGCTTCCTGTGTAACTTATGAAGGGGTGTTGTGAAATACAATGCTGTGGCCATCTATGTACTGCAATGTAATGCCAATAAATTTGTTAAAATAAGTATTAAAATTGAAAAAGTGCTCAAAAAATGGAAGTCAGTGATGACATAGTAGTTCAAGGAAGTAGTTGGAAAAGTAATTCCCTCTAATTTGCTCAGTACCTTTACAAACATGAAAATTGCATTACATCTTTAAAATACAAAATAACATACATCATGATTGTGATATTATTTTAAGAGGAAGTAAAAACAATTAATTTGTCAACTAAAAGGCTGATTCTTCCACATTAGCGTGAAATAATTTTTAAAAAGAGTTTTTAACATCATGCTACAGTGGCATACTCTCCCTGTCTGCTTTTCCATGTTTTAGTCTGTTGATTTTTACAATCAAATTCCCGACATGACTGAGATTCTGGACAGCATGGATATCTATGTGCTTCCTGTGATGAACCCTGATGGATATAAATACACTTGGACAAAGGTAAGGCTTAAGCGCTACCGTGCGTTTCCTGGGTAGGTGCCATACACTGGTGAGGGTTGAGGCAAGACAGCCCCCATTTAATATAAATTCATTGAGAGCATAAAACACGCTGTATCACTGCAATCCATCTCCGTCACTCCAACCAGAACCGCATGTGGAGGAAGAACCGCTCCAAACACCCTGGCAACTATTGCACAGGGACCGACCTCAACAGGAATTTTGATGCAAACTGGTGCAGTAAGTTGTTGGCAGTTTTCACTGATAACTGAAAATCAAATAATAAATACATAACAAACAAATTAATAAATGAGTACTTTATACTCATCTCATCGGAGCATATAAATTAAGTACTTTTTTCAATAGTAAGTACAATAACCCAAAGCAGAGATTCATAAGAGAAAAGCCATATTGAAAGCAGTGTCTTGTGCCTGACCGCTGACCCTCACTTCACTGCAGCAATGGGCTCATCCCACCGCTCCTGCGATGACACCTACTGTGGTCTGTTCCCTGAATCCGAGCCCGAGGCGGAAGCCGTGGCTAACTTCCTGCGCAGCCACAAGCATGATATGAAGCTCTATCTTAGCATTCACTCCTACTCCCAAATGCTACTCTTCCCATACTCATGCTCCTACCAGGAGGCAGCCAATCACAATGAGCTGGTGAGCTGCATCGCCAAAACCGAGTGGTCAACTGCAGATTGTTTCAATAGGTTTTTTGGTGTAGGTTTTCAGTGCTAAGAAACTGAGGAAATACCCTCTGGGCTGATATGGAATTCTACTTGTGCCAGTGCTGTGATCAATAGCTCTGCATGGTGCCAGTTAAATCACACTAGTATTGATCAGTGTCAAACCCAGGTTTTTTGTCAGTAGGATTGTCCATGCAGACTGCAACAGCACTGTATGACATGTCTTCCTCCAAAGCAAGGACTGTGAATCTGGTGCTACAGGACTAGCTTACCAAAACCACAGGCAATTGCAAATGTATTAAAAAAAGAAAAAAATACATGGTTTGCATAATAGGGGATGTGTGATTTATGCGAGTTGTTTGTTTCTGATTCTTACTTCCCTGGAAAGCACTGTCAAAATGCTTTGTCACTGTGAAAGTGACATATTGATTGAAAGTACTTGGGCACACAGCATTTTACAAACCACAATATTTTTTTCAGAATGAGATGGCGAAAGAAGCAGCAATGAATATAAGAAGATACTACAGGAATCAATACAAATATGGAGCTGGAGCCAAAACCATATGTACGTATGTCACTGTCATCTGTGTAAGATCGCTTTCAAATATTCTCACAGGATGCAAATGGTGACTTCTAACACCAGCAGATGTCTTTAAAGCCCACCTGTTGTTGAAACATAAACCATCATCCGGAAGTTTAAATCCATTTTTGCACTCCTAAATTTACTGTTTGTATAAATTATTGGTTAAATTCTGAAACCATGTCTTCACTGTTTTGCATTGCGGCAATAACTCAAACTCCTGTCTGCCATCCATTTGTCTCACCACCATCTCCAGACCTAGCCCCTGGAGGCTCTGATGATTGGGCCTACAACCTTGGCATTGAGTATTCCTTTACATTTGAGCTCCAGGACATGGGGAGATACGGCTTCCTGCTGCCCCCAGAACTTATATCAAAGGCCTGCAATGAGGCCCTCACTGCCGTGAAGACCATCGCCCTCAAAGTCAGCAGGAAGACCCAGTGAGCTCGCCCCCATAAAGGAAAAACTACAAATCCCAGAACTATTGACGTACTGAATTGGCCAAACCCCACTGGACATTTTGAATGTCAAATGAGAGTTTGTGTTTTTATCAATCTTTTTTCCTGTTCACAATTGCTAGTTCCTTTTTTTTAAATTCATTTTCTTTATACATTTTCATGAAAACATTTTTTTGAAGATGTACAACCAGTTCAACTCCAATAATATTCACTGATGTAGGTTTCAAGTGAAATAAGTAAAATTTCTTGTCATGTACATGATATTAATGTAAATTCAAAATACAATTCCGCTTTAGTGAACTAATTAAAATTCATTTTAAAAAGTATAACATGATGTCCCATGGAATCTGGAACATTTTTTGAGCTTATGTTTTAGGTCTTCCAGAAACACAAATACGAGATTTTATTGTGCTTGTTTTGAATATACTACAGTGGAATGTAAAGCAGGTTTTCATAGAAACATACTATTCAACTTAGGCTTGTATGTTTTTAGAAAAATAAACAGGACTTATTCAGGGTATCAATGAAATACTTTGCAGGTCATTTTGTTTGGAAGATCGTGGTGCACTTCACACTGGTATACAAGCACTGTAGTGTATATTTACTCATCAGATACTGTAAATTAATCTAATTTACTGTTACCTCACTTTATAAGTCAGAGATTACTAGACACAGATGATCAGGTGACTTACCCTGTTAAATATCAGGCTTGAGATTCATTAAAAATGAGTACACACAGAGTACACAAGACAGCCCACTGAGAAAGGGAGCAAGGCTTCAGTGTGATGTGGATGTTGAGCTGGGATTCTCAGATCAGTCTGCACACCCTGCGTCTTCGACCCAAGCATACCACACAGCACATGAGCACGACTTGCAACTCTTTTAATCAGTCAGTAAAGCTGAGGTTCTTCAGCAGGTAGAGAAAAAAATCTTTCAGGCCATTGACCATTTCAAAACCATGTACACATATTTCACACAGAAATGAACAGAAATACAAACGTTTACTGAGATCAGAGTGGGATTTAAACAAGTTCTGTGATAGCACTGAGGTTCAGTGCACTGGCCCCACATTGGAATTGAATCTTGGCCACTCCAGTGTTGACTGTGGACGCTGGCCCTGCGGAGAGACACTTAACTCCCCTGCCCTGCTGCTCAGCACACACCTCCTCCTGTGGTCGTTTGGGAGCCTGCAGTCAGCTGCAGTCACGCAGCTCAATTGGCTGAAAGAATCTGCAGTTAGACAAATGCATGCATCACAGGGAATGACATGATGTGGGTTAGTCTTACAACCAGAGCTGGGCTTGCCAAACTGGGGAATAAAAGCAAAATAGGGGATAAAAGAATATTTAAATAATAATAAAAAATAATAAAAAAAAAAACTGAACTTTAAGTATTAGTCCAAAGACAGGGCATTTTTTTGTCAGGCTGGGAAGAAAGAAACTTCATGTGTAACCCTGATGCAAGGCAGTATCTTGCAGACTGGGGAGAGTGTTACTGCATGTGTAAGTCCAGATGGGGCGTGTTATTTGGTAGGTTTGGCCTCAGTGGGGTTTTCTCCGGTGTCCAGGGTCTTGAGCAGGCGGAAGAGGCCGGCAGCCTCACGGATGCGGCTGAACTCAATGCAGAAGGCCTGCACCTCGATGAATAGGTCCTGCACATTGATGATCTTGTTGCGGATCAGGGACTGCAGGAACACACACACCAGCCGCACCAGACGGTTCTGCGATGGCATCAATGCAATGTGTAAGAAATGGTGCTTAACAATATGAAAACATATGAAAAGTCTGCACTAAATTGACTATACAGGCATTTTCCTCTACGTTAATGAGATTACTTTTTTAGAGAATTTGCAGCCTCTACACACACAGTGGATCCACCAGCAGCTACCAAAGTTTGCAGTCTGAAAACAATCAGAATCTTTGTACCTGCAGATTTGCTTGACAAAATGACCTACCAGTAACTTCTAACCAAATCACTCAGCCCTGTAGTTCCTACATGGTATTACTTATTTGTCCTTAATAAAATTCTGAATTTACATTTATCTTTGATAGCCTCCCTGGGGCCCTTACCTGCATGTATTTGTCTTTGATCTGCTCACAGGTGGAGATACAGTTGGAGATGTAAAGGTGGATGAACTCTGGAGGCAGGTCGACCGCAGTTGTCAATCTGCACAGTAGCAGAAGACAGCATTGCATGTTCAAAGATGGAGATCAGAAGGTTTGAACTGTCAATGAGATAGAAGGCTGTAAGATGTGACCGTCTTACCTGTTCACCACCTCCATGGAGTGCAGGGACATGTCCATGTTGACCAGCACTGAGAAGTACTCTGTGATCTGACTGGACTGCATCAGCTTAAGCAGCATCTCTATGGCTACCAGCGGGTTGTTCTCCACCAAGTCAGGCAATTTTGCTGGCGACAAGCCGATATGGTACACCAGCTTGGGGTCCTTCTCTAGCTCACCAAGAAGCTGTGGGGATAAATAGGCAAAAACATCAGGAAAAAACCAAACATTTTAGTAATGGCCAACTGGTTCTCAAACACTGACATGGTTTCTGAACAGAACGTGCCAGCTGGGGTCTGGGTTATAGATATACAGATATGTGAATAGATACGTGCTGTACCTGAGCTTGTCGCTGTGCAGGTAAAGGTGAGCATCGTGCCTATGCAGGTAATGGTGAGTGACATACCTGCGCTTGTTGCTGAGCGGACAGTGGGCTCTTGAAGGCCTTGGCCATGATGCGTTTGATCTCCAGACCAGTGCTGTTCTTGACGCACATGGAGCGATCCCACTGTAAGCTGTGCTCAGGCTCAGAGGGGCTCAGCCAGCACAGCTCGTCCTCACACACGTGCAGTGGGGGAGGCGGCCGAATCAGTTCTGGCCGGAAGTGACCTGAGGGAGTAGAATTACACTATACTCCAGGCCAATTGTCTTCTGTTCCCTATCAAGCTCAGTTCTAAATGTTATAAATCCCTGCAGTGTGTAAACAACAGTTGGCTGTATGGGATGGGACTGAACATAAATAAGCATTGCAGGTGGACACATGTGACATGAATATAAGCTTCACTCACTCTCCAATGGAGCCCGAGGGCCTGTGACCAATGCCTCTGTGATCTGATTGGCTACGGAGCTGTCAAATCCTGAGTTGGAGGAGTCTGGGTCAGGGTCACTGAGGATGCTAGGAAAGCTGGCTTTACTCTGTGTAGGCAGCTCCGACTGACGTTCTGGAACAAACATCAAACATGCCGTAGCCACACCTTAAGAACAACTCAAATGCCTCATATGCAATTCATCTCCAAACAGGACTGCAGCTGCATTTTAGACCCACATTACAGGTGTCACTGTATACAATATAACTTTGGGTGTGGCTGCCCTTCTGGAGACCTGCAGCCATACACTCCTTGACCAGGGTGACAAAATGACCATACATATCACTGCCAGTACTAATACAACACACACCCAGGTTTACCCACCTGCAAGGGCCAGCTGAAGCCCACTTATATCCACAGACTGAGGCATGTTCCCCACATCCATACAGGACACCTGCCTGGGTGTCTTCTTAAACAGTTCTCTGGGGGGCGCCAACATCAACTGAGAGAGGAAAAACTTCTCTTGCTGTGTTATGGGTGGGAGGAATCCTGGAATAAGCAAATAGTTAAAGAGAAGCATTAGCCAGGTGAAAGCATTACGTTACAGTTCTATGGTGCAGAATATGTATTTCTCTTTGCTGTACATTCAGGAGTTTATTACCAGTAACCAATACATTATCAACGTCATGACCATATGACAATGAAAATAGAGAAAAGAACTGGCCAATTACCAGACAGTGGCTTCTCCTGCTCTTCTCCAACTGGCGAGGGGTTCAAAAGATGAGCGAAAACCGCGGCAAAGGGGTTTGCAGCGAGGGGCTCTGTGCGGTACATCTCCCAGAGAAGGTAGAGAGCTGTCAGTCGCTGGGGAGAGCTGGGCAGTACGGCAAGGAGGTCCGGCTGTTGTAGCAGCATCACTAATACCGAGCCTACACGAAAATGTTCGGCTTTCCCGAAGTAGTGATGGAAGGCAGTTGACAGACTTTCGAAAGTGTTCGTGCACGCCTCCTCGGAGATGATTCCAAGGAGATTAGACAATTCCTTGGGTGCCAAAGTCATTTTTCTTCTGTTGGGAGATTCTGTGAACTAAAAGTTAATCTGAAACTATTTGACAAAATCTCCCCCCGAATACTAACTCCGAATACCCAGAATACATTCAATATTCTTGCTGTTAGTCAATTAGCTTCATATGTAGAAAAAGCAATACATCACTTCATAAACGTCGTGCCGCAAATTAATCGTCGTCCAGTGAGTTTAGCTAATCCATAATTCCCTGAGCCTGCCGAATATATGTTCGTTACTGAGGGTCCAACAAGTTAGAGAATCATATGGAAATCCTTAAAAGTCGTAGCTGTCACTTACAAACAACTTTACACCAATGCTTTAAAAAGGTAACAAGCTAACGTATGGCAATTCGGTCTTGCTTTTACGACAAATAGTCCGGTGATGTGCATCACGGGAAACGCGGTTCAATCGTGCATAATATGTTTGTATGAAATACAGTGGGAAATCACAGTTCTCTCATCTGTGTACCACTCGGACCCATCGTCATTTCTAGATCACAAAATATAATTAGCAAGTGTAATGGTGTAATGTAAGATTGGTGAATACCTCTCTTTTTGACAAACATCAAGTTAGACGGATGTCAGTTCTGTTCTTCGAGTTTAATTCTACCCAGAATCCTTCACTACTTCCTTTCAAGTACTAGCTCACTAGCAGAGTGAGTATTTTGCTACACAGTGGTTTGTGTAATCTCATTGCATCCCCTTGTAAAACAGCATGAATGCAATCTGTGAACTGTATAGCTGTAAAATGCAACATTTAAACATATGTAATGATGTTATTCAAAATGATGCGTACAGATTTGGGCGAAAAAAACACTGATTACTTGGTACCACAGACTAAACTGAACTGGAGAAGTTCCGTGTATTCAGTCTCTGTAGCGTACGATTCACGTATCAGTTGTCCGTCCATTTGTGTGCTTTACTACTTAGAAATGGCTAAGGGGAATCTTGTATAATGTCCAGAATATGCCAACGACAAAACATTTCCTCAGTAGTCTAGCTTGCTGTTACCGCCTACTACTGTTGTGATAAATTCCAAGCCAACTTTTGTTCCATTTCTCCGCAAGAGTTGCTCAATGGTTTGTCTGGATGTGTTGACAACATGATTAATCGTTAAATTAACTCGATAAATTTGAATTAATAAAGCAACTGTCAGACTCCTGCATGCTTGTATTCTACTCCATGCAACGTCCATTATAACACCATAAATTGGTTTACCAGTTAGTTTTTCTGTTGAAGGAATCATGAATTAACCTAGTGATGGTGTGAGCAGAGTGCACTCAACTGTGTTATGATTACATCTGAAAATCCAATTGTCTGTCCTTGTTATCACTGAAGAATGTCTAGCAGGGTTAGCTGACTTATCCACAATGATACTTCCTTTGTTTTGTGTTTCAGATGGCTCCCAAGAAAGGAGAGAAAAAGAAAGGCCGTTCTGCCATCAACGAGGTGGTGATGAGAGAATACACCATCAACATCCACAAGCGCATTCATGGAGTGTGAGTGCAGTGGTGCTTAAGTTTAAAGAAGGAAATATGATGCATGGTACCAGAGGCCTCATTCATTAGGTGATCGTGGGAAAGCAAGTGATATAAATCACATGTTGCTTTCAAAGGCTTGTTCAGACATTGGTCGTTTTTGCATGATAGGGTGATTGCGTTCTTGGAAAAGTTTTTGTCCATTGAACCTTGTTTACTCCTTTCTTCAGTTACTTGTTGAGTTTCTCTTTGTCAAAAGTTGGAACAGATTTTAATTCACAATGTATGCTGATTTATGTTTGGATGGTTTTATCTGGGGGGTGTGTATGTTTGTTTCCTCACTGTATCACTGTCACCATGCAGTAATTTCTGAAACTCTGAACATCATACTAAATGACCTTTCACCCCTCCAGGGGATTCAAGAGAAGGGCCCCAATTGCGCTGAAGGAGATCCGTAAGTTTGCAATGAAGGAGATGGGAACTCCAGATGTGCGCATTGACACACGCCTCAACAAGGCTGTATGGAGCAAAGGTGTGAGGTACGGACATGTACATGTCAAGTGCACCTACTCTCAGCACAATGACTCTGAATGTCTCTCTGAAAGTAGAATGTAGGAAGTTAAATGCAAACTATAGCAGCTTCCAGTGATTCCCTCCCCGTTTGTCCACATTGACTCTGGGGTTGACTTTGGTGCAAATGTTGCAAAGGCCACAGAAACAGAGCCGCTCTGCTTTTGGAGGTCTGGTGCCTTTCTTTAACCATATGGCCTTTTTTGGCATGTCTCCTCAGGAACGTGCCATACCGAATGCGCGTGCGTTTGTCCAGGAAACGCAACGAGGATGAAGATTCTCCCAACAAACTGTACACCCTGGTCACATATGTCCCAGTCACAACTTACAAAGGTGAGTCACTATGCACATCTGTGCTGAATTTTTTGCGGTTTGAATAGCTGGACTACACTCAATGCTGTGGCATTGTTAATGTACTGTAATTATATTATTAATTATAATAATGAGCTGTGCTCATGCAGAACCCTGATATCAAGGAAACCTGGTAGACTAGTGCCAATAGTTTTTAATTTTCAGTACTGTTGAGTCAAGGGTTGTATTGCAAATAATTTTTTACCCTTGTGTGGTGCAGAGGTGAGAGTGATGAACACGTGTTTGAATTTTTGAAAGCGTACTTTAGTTGCATAACATTACAACAAAGTATCCCCTGTGGAAAGTAATTGTGTGTGAGTTGTTGTGGTAGGGGGACACAGACTGGAGCTTTATCCCTCATGCTGCTGAGAGGTTTACACACAGTGGTCAGTGTTCAAACTTTAGCCACTACAATATTTCTGCTCTGTTATTGTGTTAGTGTAAGACTGTTTTCATTCAGTTCGAACTGTTCATTTTGCTTGCAGTACATTCAGGTTTAGTGCTGTTTTTGTTTGCACTGTTACTGTCGTCTTTGAGGTTTAGGGATCCGTCCTTGTCAGAACCGTTATGAACCTGTTGACTCTTTTTCAGCGGCTTCTCCCCAAAGACTGTGTGTGGTGCTTTGTCACAATGTGAAATTACCCATTGCCAATTGATTTGACTGCCAAAATAAAAAAATACTTTGAAAGATGTTTAAAAAATGAAACATCTTTTTTTTTTTTAATCACAGAGTTCACACGAGTAAATGTACTTTAGTTTGTACATTACATGGGATTCAACCCTATGTGAAATTGTTAACTCTAAATCTTAAATCCAAATTTAGTGTCAGAGGCCTGATACTTTGAAGATGCTCCAGGTTTTTCAAAAATGAGCCTTGCTCTGAAATTCAGATGAAGAATTTCAGTGGGATGAAATTATTATTGCAGTATTAAGAATTTATTGATTAGTGGATACAAGAACTATTTTTGAGCAGATGCAGTAAAAGTGTACCTGATGTTTTGGTTTGAAATGTCAGGATTATCACTGCTTTTTATTTCTTTGTTTTTATCAAACAGGTCTGCAGACGGTGAATGTTGATGATAATTAGAATTGTTATCATTGCTGCTGAAATAAAATGGTACAATGACCAGTGTGTCTTGCCTTGATTTCCTTGTGTGTTTAATTTGAACAGCAGTTTGGAACATTGTGGTTAAATTGGAATGATAGGGCTGCAGTGTTCAGAGGTAATGATTGAGCGTTAGTTTATTTGTTTGTTTTAGTCAGTCATAAATCACAGCAACGTCAGAATTATTAATCATTTTCGATTTGCTGTGACGTTAAAATGGCTACTCTGCAAATGTCACAGGAAAGTGTTCATTGTTTTATCAACCCACAAGCCAAGCTTTCACTTTACTATGATAACAGTGCAATTATAAAAATGACGAAATGGAAATTAAAAAAAGGAACCCTTTATGGAAGCCAAAGTTTTTTTAATATTATGTAAATCATGTTATAAAAACAACTGTAGAAAAAAGGAAAAGTTTAAAACATTAAAAATTAAGCCTAAAATAAAAAATACATAAAAGGCCTCTTCATCGTTGGGCACTTCACATGATGTTCTAGACTGATCTGGACTTGCATGGAAGAGCTCTGGGTGGAGATTTGGGTGCTGTGGCAGTGTTGTATAAAGTGACTAGTACAGGGATTCTTTGGGTCAGATTGTAATTCAGTCTTAATGTACAACATGAGACCATTCAAGACCTATCATAAGGCTGTAAGGCATGACTGCTACAGGGTGAATGAGGGTTTTTTGAACACCTAATGGTTAGAGCTACTGTAACAGAAGCTATCAATCTCACACTTTACTCTTCCAATTGCAAAATACTGATTTATTCTCATTGGTCAATCTATTATGATCTCATAGTAGCTCCACCCACTTTTGGACTCATGAATCTGTCATTCTGCCACCACCCCTGCTTCACATTCTCAATTACTGTAAATGAAGGATTCACAGAGTTCATAAATACTTCTGAAACAGCAGTTTATACCCAGCTAATACACTGCAGCGATGCTATTATGGCTACATGGACAGAAAAGACAATGTCTTAGCTGGGTTTGGTACTCCTGTGATCTAATGCAATTTTCAATCACAAGTTCAAGTAAAAAAAAAAAAACTGTTCATAAATTCATCACATTTAAATTGGGTTCATATGAAGAAAGAATTTCCAATCAGGCAGGCAGCACAATATCAGAAAACAAATCCTCACAAAGAATACAAAATGTGTTACTTTTCCTGTTTCCTTCCTATAATTTCTCTTAATTGACATATCAGGATACATCATAAGGCTACACAGGTTTAATGGTTTCCCATAAAATAAAGATTCAAGAAATGTAAATGACATGACAAAGGCTACATGGACTACATGCGGCTGACAACAAACACTGTCCTGTTCCCCAAGGCTTAAACATCAAAGCTGAACGTAAACTTCCACCTTAGTTTACAATCCCCTACAGGCACTTCCTGTTCAACAGAAATGTGGTTCACCCTGGCATAAATCATTTCTTCAGCCATTCCTGAATTCTGTGGTCCAATCATCAGCTATTCCTGACTCCTCTGGTCCAATCATAGCTATTTCTGACTCCTATGGTCCAATCATAGCTATTTCTGACTCCTCTGGTCCAATCATCCTATGGGTTTGGCCCGCTCAGGCACACTGCAAAGCTAAGGGAGTCAATCTGTATGACGGCCAAATTAATTGCACTGGAGTATACATGAATGAATGTGAAGCATGCATGTATCACCTTTCATGAAACATTTAAAGTTATACACGAATGCTAAGCATGATCCAGATATGTTTCTGTGCTGTGTCATATTATGCTAATCATTGAGAAGGGTTTTCCTACATGGTCCAAAATGTATCTTGCATTGGTATAGGGATCAGAGACCACTTCCTTTGGCTGAATCCAGGCTACATGGGGCTTTGGGATTCAGGATTTTAATCAACACAACCCCCCCCCCGCTGTGTCACGATGTCGGTCCCTCCCTGTCAGTGTACAAATGTACTTTTTGCCATCAATGACAGTCTGTGTACATGACTGTGTAATATAGTATATATGCATTTGCATGCATTTTGTATGTTTGTGTGTGAGAGAGATAATGGCTTTAAAGTTGTTTCTTGTTGTTGCATTGTACCAGTCAGAAGGAAATGGTTTATATTTTAAGGCATGTCATTAAAAAAAAATCTTCTTTGAAAAGCACACACATACACACACTAATGCTATG
Organism: Albula goreensis; assembly: GCA_022829145.1. Classification (NCBI taxonomy): domain Eukaryota; kingdom Metazoa; phylum Chordata; class Actinopteri; order Albuliformes; family Albulidae; genus Albula; species Albula goreensis. The sequence continues at coordinate 15,220,463 of CM040761.1, read as the reverse complement.
TGGTTCTTGTTTAGTGCATCCCATGCAGGAGATGTGAGAAAGACCCCTGCAGAACAGAGGGGCGTATCTCAGAGGCACAGCAGAAGTCTCGGACAGAAAAAAAGTGCGCTGTCATTTTTAGATTCCTATGAAATTTGGCTTAGGTCCCAGATCCAAATAGGTACTGTCTATTCTCCTTTTGTAGGCCCACTCAGCTGTCTGTCACCAGGGAGATGAGCAGTCAGGCGCTCAAATAAAGGCACAAAGACGTTTCTTCAGTTGATGCATCCTTACAGGCTCATCAGTAATCAGGAGCCAGGAGTTGTGTTGCTGATCAGATGAGGCCTGATTTGGTTTGGTTTGGTTCAGCCAGGCCCCTGCTGGATCACCAGCAGGCCAACCCGCTCGTGATACTGCCTCTCCCGGGCTGAGCTGATCTTGGCCCTTAGGTCGGTGGGCTTCTCAAAGAAGTTGACCAGTGACTGCTCGGTGAGGAGGGAGGCCAGGATCTGGGCAAAGCTGACCGTCCACTCACTCTTTGGGCCTGTTCTGCCAGGCTGGAGGACTTCCTCCTGGCCTGTGGCCCCACCTTCCTCCTTAGAGCACCGACTTCGGTGGTCCACCTCCCCAATCTGCAGGACCAGGCTGGTTACCGTGGCAATAGCCTGGAACAGCTCACTTTCTTCTGGGTCTGCATGGAACATGCTGTAAAGGGTCTTACAGAACTGGATGAACTCTCTCTGTAAAAGGGAAAAGGCAAAAAGGACAGGTTAACCAGACAGAGGTACAAGTTGAATAGCTTACTGTCACTGGGTAGTTTAGTCCGAGTGTTGTTTCAATGAATAACCATATAACTGAGCATGATCTCTCTAAGGATCACCTGGTTCATCATGGGCAGGGGTTTCTCCACATTCTCTTCCTTCTCCTTGGCAAGATCCTTCAGCATTTGTTTGAGCTGTTCCTGGTAGCCCTTCATTTCTCCTTCACAAAAACAGCACATGTCAGTTCTCAGAACTAAGTCCTATTGCATCAAATAGCTCTTAACATTAAGAATAGGTTAATTATGCTCCTCTCTCCCCTCCTTCCTCGGTAAAAACCCCTCACTTCCTCCCTTTTTCTTGATTTGAGCGAGGCCTGACTGAGTCAGCCATACCTGTCTGTCAACAGGCTCATCACCATGGTAACAGCCTCAGAACCACTCTATCTGTTGTCCTTCTCCCACTCTCTGACTCACATTATCCCTCCTTCATTCTCACACTCTCGCTCTCTTCCTGCTCACTGAAAAACTGACTCTGTCTGTCAGGAAGGTGTTTCTCTGCTGTGTTTCAGTGGCTCTGTACAGCAGTAGTGAAGTGCTGATGGCCTGGGTCTTACCATTGGGACCTCCTTCCACATAAAGAGGCCTGGTAGTGGAGAGCAGAGGGCTCTTCAATGGGGAGGGATCGTCTTCATTCTCGGTGAGAGCTGGACGAGATCAAAACACAATATGTAGGTTACAAATCTGTTGCTGCTCTATAAACGATGTGACTCCACACAGCATGGGATTATGGGATGTCAGGCATGAGTACCTGGGGGGATGTGAAGACGATACAGCAGCCGGATCTTCTCATTCAGCTCCCCGCAGTACAGCGTGTCTGAGGGACACATAACTCACACTATTACTGCAGAAAAATCCATCACAGTACAATATTGCCTCTGAGCTCAGGATTAAGGCCAAAACGACTATATAGACCAGATACACAAAAACAGTACACGTCATATTTATATCAATACCAGTTACTCAATATTTCTGCTATAAAACATTTAGGAATAAACTCTTTAACATGAGTTTTTGAAGCAATACAGGAGATCTGACAGATTTTGAAAGAGGTCGAATTGATTGTAAAATTGCAAATGTCAAACTACAAATGTGTCAGGCACAGAAACATACAGCTACACTGCGCACCAAGCTAGATGACATTATACACAGTTAAATAGAGGGAAATAAGGATATTTCTCAAAACAAATAAAATAACAATTATCTAGCTTCATATTAGGTTTATTATCATTTGTGCAAAAAGGCAAAAATATGTCCCACCATATTTAAAGCATCTAGGTCTCCACTGAAAAGCCCAGTTCTGTATGATGATTAAATAAATTCCATTACACCTAACAACTTGTGCCAAATACAATAAAACACATATTTTGTGCATCAGTTGATGCAACAGATGCTGCCTCTATATCGGTCGACTGTTTCCTCTCATTAAAGAAGAGTTCCTACCCAAAATGACTGTTGGTAGCAACAAAATCAAGAGTATTTAAAAATAAGGGGACAATTACATAAGGTAAGTAATGATTTCAATCAATAAAGAATTTTTTTGTGCTTTGGTATCACTTACAGACCTTCAGATTACAAACCACCCCTGTTCCTGAGGTTCTAGTACACATGTTTTATACTTTGTGTGCCATCTCACAGTTCACTAACTTCGCAATCCACTTCTTTAATCAGCAGTATTTGGTTCTGACTTCTTGGAAAGCATAAGCCTTGTTTGCTGAACTCATTACTTGCACTCATTAATGTGCAAGCACTCTGGTGGATCAGCGCATTTCTGACGGGCCAATAAAACAGCCAGAGCTGAATTGAACTGGAGCAGAACTGAGGTCTCAGAGCAATTGGAGGTTATTTACTGCCATGCTGAGAATGTCACGTGGAGAGAAATGACATGCCATTCCGGAGTCAATTTGTGCAAAGAGCTCCCTGTGGCGCTATGGCTGGTGAAAACACAGCCGATCTCGGATGAGCTCTGCAGCCTGCGGGTCCCCTGATTCATCTTTAGGCTAGTTCTTTTCGTCTGCCTTCCTTTTCACGTTCATGGATGCTTTTTAACAAACACATGTAAGCACACAAACACATAGGCACTTTCAGCAATGCAGTACGTGCAGGCTCACACATACACATACGCATGGACTTATGCATGCACACACACACACACACACACACACACACACACACACATGCACACCACCACCTCAGTGTGTGACCTACCCAGCCAGCTGGCAAAGTGTTTGAAGTTGATGAGTGACTCTTGGTGCTGGTCCAGCAGGCTGAATGTTCGGTGGGCCACGGTGTCTGTGTGTGGACCGCACAGCCACGGTGCCAGCAGCTGGTACAGACTCTTAAACTGCGGCCGGTCGATCCGGTACTGCTCCACATACGACCGGCTTGGGTCATGGTGTTTCAGAGCTTCGCCCCCTGCCCCGCCTGCTCCTACACCCCAGTACAGGTTGATGAAATACTCCGTCTGTGACACAAACACACAAAATCACTACAAAGAGGAAGCACAAACACACAAACCCACCACAATAAGGAAGTATAATCACACATACTCACTACAGTGAGGTATTTAAAACAGACTCACACACAAGCACGACAGGGAGGTAGGACACATACACACACTCACTACAGAGAATTAGCAGACACACACAAATGCAACATACAATATGTATGTGTAAAAAGTAAGGGCCTAAGGATTTGAGGTAATTATGGATGGCTGCTATGGGCGCCGATGATCTGGGTGCTTAAATACTGGGAAGCGAGTATGAGCTCTGAGTTATTAAATTAAAGACATTAAGTTTATGTTGAGATGAAATTTAGCTGTGCAGTCCATCCAGACCCAGCATAATTTATCCATTTATTTATTCATCATTACACTACATCCATTTAACCAATGTTCTTATCTATAGAAACATACAAAACAAACATTGTACGTTAAGAAGTAGGTTTATTAGGGCAGCAGTAGCTACAGATAAGGACACATTAGTTCACTCTATTACAGCCAGCAACAATGTAAACAGTAAGAGGCAGAGTAGGCTATGCTATGCAAAAATATATCCTGACATATTCCAATTCTTTGTCCAGTACCTGGAATTAAACCAAACATTGTTATTTGGAGAGAGCAACCTAGATGTAGCATAAGGAGGCAGGTTTTCAGTCTGTGTCAGTGTCAGACAGATATGAGATGCCACCAAGAAGTGCAAACTGAGTAGAGTTGAGTCAGTGAAAGGTTTCACTGCCGTGTTTATGAGACACACATAGACACAGGTGACTTTTTATCCACTATTTACCCCTTCCCCCACGCGCACACACACACACACATAAACATTAACTTCAGGAGTTGGCTGAATGTAGGGAGCCTGCTTTTACCTTGAAGAGGTCAAATACATCAGCCAGGTCCTCCGGGGAGAGGGACACATCAGAGGTCACGACCCTCAGCTTCAGCATCAAAAGGGGAAGGAGACGAGAGGCAGAGAGACAGGAGCAGATTGTAAGAATTTATTAAAGCAGTTCCACAGGTCAGTGAGTGGGAATGGAAGTGGAAGTAGAAGTGGGAGTGTATGTGTGTGTGTGTGTGTGTGTGTGTGTGTGTGTTTGTCAAACTCACAGCGTTCTCCTTGGTGGTGTCCTCATGTGCCTGTAGTACCTGGATCCTGTGCCTGCATCTCAGCCGCTCCACCTGCTGCATGGTCAGATCCCCAAATTTCTGTTGAAATTTGATTTTTGAGATGAGGAGGATAGAACACTGAATTGGCTTATTTCCTTCATTCTCTGAAGTCTGACAGCAGTCCTGAGCCTGTCACCATGGTGATGTGCCTTCTGAGAGACAAGTTTGGGAGACTGAGTGCCATTTCATTCATCATTCAGCAATGGCTTCCTCCAAATTATTTTCATGAGGCTTTGTGACCCATCCCAATTGCAGCTCTGCGATCACTCACCTCGTAAGAGTCTCTGATGAGGTCAGTGATCTGAGTGCCCTCCGAGAGCTCCTCTCCCTCCACCTCTGAGCCCCTACCCTGAGACTGACTGGAGGGGATCTCGTCGTTCTTCACCTGATCCAGGAAACTGCACAGATACATGCACATGAAAGCACAGTATGACAATGTCTTAACTTGTCAAGAATGCGGACAGTCCTTACTCCGTACTTTTTCATTAACTCTCTTCCACCCTCAGGTGAGGTAAAGTCCAGGTGAGGTCTCACCTGGTGAGGATCATGAGGGCGTGGCCATCGTCGGTGCTGGCACAGAGAGACTGGGCATTAGCGTCCAGCACGGCCAGACCCAGCTGAAAGATGGCCTTGATCCCATGGAAGAAGAAGCAGTCGATCACACACACAGCACTGCGGAATGGGAGCACGCTGACGAACAGCGTGAGAAACCATGACAACGAGACAGATGAAAGTGGGGACAGGTCAGGGATATGCTCTGCCAGCAACGGCAACTTCTCCTGAATCAGCTCCTCAAACACGGACTGATCTACCTGCGCACCTGCAACACAGGGTAGAGAGACACAGAGATCAGATACACACAAATGTTCACATGATCTACTGCAATCCTATTGTGGAAATCACATGCACACTCACATACACCTGTTTTTCTGCAGTATATAAAGAGATCAGACAAACATTCACATATACACTCACACACTTACCCACTCATGCCTGTGAAATGTGTGTACATATACATGTGAGAGTTTGTGGATGCAAGCATGCCAGCCAACATGTGTGAGTGTACGGACATGTGTTTGCATGTTCACCAAGGCAAACATCAAACAAAGGCAGGTAGGTAAAAGTGGAGTGATCCATTTGTCATTGTATAATAAAGCTGCAATTAGTTTCATAACACTGAAACCTACAGGTGTGTAGCACTGCTGGACTTCAGCACCAGCATAGCAGAGAGGAGAAAGAGCAGTGTGTTATATTTACTGCACTCTTAACCACATTATATTTACAGCACACTGTGCACTCTGCCAAAATAGAAAAAGGCCTTCAGCCTTTTGGCAGCGTTTCATGGTGGATGAGAGAGCCACCTTTTTAAAGCATGTGAGAAACTGTATTCAAATACAGGAAAATCATTGCCATCAGAGACATGTAAATAGAGCTGTTTTCTTCCTGTAGCTGATGACCTAGCACTGACAAATACCACAGTTGCTAACTACCTATTCAATGGTGACATTTACTGCACACCGATGAGCCCAGCACTGATACTGACCAGCACACAGATGAACCCACCGCTGACATTTACAACAGAGATGGAAATTTGGTCTTTCAGACTCATTACACTGTTTACCAGACGCTGCATACTCACATGCCACATTCTTAAAAATTCATATTTTCTGTACTCATATAAAATATGATAAATGTACCGAGAGATTTTTCTTGGAAATCAGTGGCTCCTAAATTGTGACTCAGGAACCACTGAGTCACAGTGGGTAGGAGGGGTTGATGAGCACAATGAGAAGACACATGTTATATAAGATTTACTAAAACATTTGTGCATTTTAGCATGCGTAAGACCATATTTTGTTAAAGGCTGGACCATGTACCGATAACCCTTCGGTTGAAATAGTCAGGGAGCATCCTCTCGCACACAGCCACCAGCAGCCAGAATGCCTCCTCCTCTCTGGTGTACAGCAGCAGCACTGAGGCTAGGATATTCATCGACTACAAAGAGAGGGAGAGGGACATTCAACCACAAACAAATGAAAAGCAGAAAACAGAAAATGAATTACTGGCCTCGGTAGAACAACCTCTTCATAATCATGTACAGGGGCAGAGAAAGGGGAAAGAGAGAAGAGACGGAAAGAGGGAGAAAGAGTGAAAGAAGGATAGAGATTCTGGAACAGATTCATATCTTCATCTATATCACAGATCACCCTTATAAATTGCATCATTTACCATTTGTTCATTTAGTTCATTTACCTTTGTAAATGTTTATCTGCATTTTACTTCTTTTACTTGAACTTGAAGAAATATGCACTTCCTTGTAGAACATATTTCATGTCTACAAAGACACTGACAATGTTTGGTTTGTCATCCACTTATTCTGAATTGCCATACATATGCTAAATATAAATATTGAGGTTTTAGTCTCAAGGTCTGAGGTCTATTTATTGGCATATTTTCATAAGACACAGAAGTGAAGGCTCAGTGTAACACTAAATATGTCAGCTTATAGAGAAAGTAATGACAAATTAAATATTAATGAGAATAACAGAACAATCCATACACATAGAAACACAGCTGAATCACTTCCTGTTCCATATTTTGCTCACTGCACTGAAAGTCTTTATATCTCATTGCAAGAGGGTCTACAGTACAAAAGGCAACACTGCAATTGTGAATAGTGAAATTCTCAATGCAGCTGCCAGGTGATGGAGTGTGGTTGATTGACAGTTAAGCAGTTTCAGCTTAAGTTAAGCTTAAGTTAAGCAATTTCAGCAGACAATGCTGTTGTACATGTACTATTGACTCTGCAACCCTCAGATCCTTTGTATTTTAAATTTTCTCAACTTTCTGGTGTTATATTACAGCATAAAAGTTCAGTTGCTATAGCTATGTCCTTAGGCACATTCCTTAATGAGTTTTCATAAAAATATAAAATTGGAATTTGCTAATTTCAACTTCCAACTGTAAGGAGACAGGACTGTCTGTGTTCAGAACAATGAGCTGAGTGTTAGGCAGTTCTGTGTAATTTGTGGCTGTAGTCATGTGACAAACCACACCATAAAGTAAGAAAAGGGGTAGTGAAAGAATAGACCCTTTTGCATCCTTGTGAGCTCTTCGGGGCCTGGGGAGGGTACCTGGCAGTAACCAATTTTGGGGTTCCGATGGGCGTAGGTGGTGAGGACACGACGCAGGGCAGAGATTCCAGCCTCATTCTGGAAGGCAGGGTGATCCGGTAGGGAGCGGTGGAGGTCCCGCTCTATCTCCTCAGTTGCCAGGCTACACTGACCCATTGACTCCTGTAGCATCTTTCATAGTAACCTGGATGGGCCATCAGCTCTGAGGTGGCATCTGTGTTTCAGACAGGAGTGGACTTAGCATGGCATTAACATTCATGAGCAGTCAGACTAACAGTTTGTTTTGTACAAAAGCCAACCCTGATTCAGCATGCAACTATGTAACCTTACCTTCCTCAACCAGAGCATAGCAAAAACACAACCATCAATCACAGTTTACTGAAGTAGCTTTACAACCATTAATCTGTGTGTGACCAAGTAAATTGACAACCGTTAATCGGAGCATTTCTAAATTAAGAGGCCAGGTTGGGCCAGGCCACACAACAGTTCACTGACCACACTGTTTTTGGCTTTAATGGAGATTAAAATGAGAGTTACTCATGAGCCAGAACAAGAACCCAACTCCAATGTGAATAAATAGATCACTACAGAGCACACCAGCAAGTAAAGTGTCATTACTGGTTAAGCTCTTGTGCCATGGACAAATATAGCACTTGTGACAGGAAGTGAAAGTGGGCTGCAAAGCAGAGAGAACTGAGAAACCAGCTCCTCGCTGAAACCTGCTAGATCATGGTGACACCACATACATGCGCTTCAGTCCTCATCAATGCTAACCTGAGAACGCCATCCACAGCTCCCCCCGCAGGGTCTCCGGAATCCCCATGGCAACCAGCTTCTGGATTTTCTCAGTCCGGAACATGTGCACACCCCGACCAAACTCTGAGAAATGGTCCTCCCATAAGCGCACCTTCACACTGTCCATTGCCTGCAGCATGCGTGCATACAAACACACACACACAAACAAACATACATATATATTGATAACACACCCTCATATTCTCTGTGGTCCACACATGTCAGTAACAGCATACATACACATATACAAAGATACCACACTATCTACAGCTGTACTTAGAAATAGAAGCGTGTATAAAACATGTAAAGTTACACAACAATAACATGCACACATGCTAATAAATATGAACTCAGTCTCACACAGAAACACAATCTAAGGCCAAGACCACCATACACTTGCCAGTCTACCTGACTCAAAGGAGCAGATCTGACCAATGGCAGATTGTCTTACTTGAAGATTTGGCCAATAGTGTTGGTCAGCCCTATGTTACTCACAGAACTGTCTCCATGGAAGTCACTTTGGTTCTGGCGGAAAGTGGATATCAGTGCCTCTGTGTTCACCTCCTGTCGCACTGCCCTGTCGGCTGACTCCGCCTCCTCGTTGTCAGAGTACATAGTGTCGTAGTAGAAGGTGTAGTATGGAAGAGGATTCACCTGCTCCGAGATAACACATTCATCAGAACACTTCACACTGAAATGAGCTGAGGCACTTCTGCAAAATAACTCCCCATAGCAGTGAGAGGTTGATCAGTAACTACAGAAAACACTGAGTTGAAATCATTACTGTGGTGTAACCAATTATTGAGTCTAAGGGGTGATTATATTCTCACACAGGTACATTGGCTGTTGCATAACACCCTTTAATTAATAAACAACATAAGCTAGGTTTTGGTTTTTTAAACATTCGGGGGCAAAAATTTGCAACAAAGCAGAAAATCACACAAGGGCTACATACTTTGTCATGGCACTTTGGCACTACCTATAAAATGTGTGTATTATGTGTATACATATGAATATTTTTGTACATATGTACTGTGTATAATATCTTATGTGTGGACTGTGCATGTGCATGCATTTATGTGAACATGTGTGTGTTTACCGTGGCCTTCCTGCGAGGCTCCTTGCTGCGGAACATGGCCTGCTTCCACTGCAGGGCCCTCAGCCTCTTGGACAGGCTGTCCACCAGCTCCTCTCTCTGCCGCAGCTCTATCAGCTGGAACGCCCGTTTGCTCCTCACACTCACTATCACTGGGTTGGGCAGGAGCACGTGCTTTCAGGCTTCTCGACAGAGACCACCTGCAGACAATGGAAAGGATGAAACCTCAAACCAGCTCAACTGTGCAAGCTGAGCAGAGTTCCAGACCAGAGTCACACTGACCTTCTCTCCAGTCTACTGTTTACATTAACCCTCTGTAAACAAAGTTTAAACAGTGGCCCAAGACCTGCTGTGAGAACAGTGAGAGACCAGTGAGAACAAATTTCAGGTTTGCAAATTCGTTGTAATTCTGCAGAAGGGCCACACGATTCTTCATTCCACAGAACTTAAAGTTTAACCAGAGGGAAGCAGAGGGCAAACAGGGTCTGTTTGAACTTCTCTAAAAATACACGTCCTTCAGCTCCAACACCTGCAGCTCCTGTAAGGCCCAGGATGTTGATTTAAAATCAAGACTCAGATAAGCCTGCGGATGGAAACTCTTGTGAATTCTGCCACTGACTGTGGTTTTGGGATGGACTTAAAAGAACTAAATCGTAGGTATTGTATATGGCACAAATCGCACAGTCACAAAGTATTGTATGTGGTACAAATATTCATGAAAAGCAATGAAAACTTATGAGTATTTACAACCGTTTATAAGTGATTATAACAGAAGGATATGCAGGGTGTGTGTGTACCTCAGACATGGGTATGAGCAGGCTGCAGAGGCCCTCCTCTCGGCTGGCGAAGCACAGGTAGCTGTCGGTGGTGTAGAGAGTTCCGGGGGTGTGGCAGCGCGCATGGGGGGTCCAGATTGAGCATACTGCCACCTCCTGCAGGCGCTCACGCCGGGGCAGCCCAAAGAGTGCCAGTACGTGTTCCTTCAGTGACTGCTCCTCCAGAACCCTGCACACATACACCGATACAGAGATATCACAACCATACATGTGTACCCTCATCATACATGCATCAAACACACAGACCGACAGACACACAAACACACACATCTCATGGCAAAGCTTAGATAACATTCAGTGAAGGAGGGAGACATTTCCTTATACATGCTGCAAGATGTGGATGGGGGTCAGGTGAGTTCCCATATCTACATTTATTTGTTCTCATCCACCAGACAGAGCAGGTTTTCAAAAGGAGAGACCACACCCCTCTGGAAGAGGCTGAATGGAATGCTCCACAGCAGCTGTAATTACAGTGCCTGTCAAATCGCTAGCATATTTCTGCAGAGTAAGCCCTGTCCAATCTTCCCATAAAGATCTTTCCCTTTCTCTCTCTCCATTCTACAGCCTTGCCTGTGAAGTAAAATCCCCTTGAACACATTCTACCTGGGGGCAAAGTCTGCGGAGCAGCTTTTACTAGCTCTGCATCATGTGACTGGGAAACAGGATCAGTAGGACAGGTTTGATTCTCTGGGGCTGAATAATAAACTGTGGTTGTGGCTTTAAGGAAAACCAGAAATGGAACAAAAATGTGCCTATTTCCAGTGCAGCTTAAGGGCAGCACTCAGGAAAAACATGGTGTGACTAGTGAGTCTCTGAGTGCCCTGAGAAGTGGGTGTGGCAAATAACATTCAATCAGGTGAGAGAAAAGGGAAAAAAATTCAGAAGTAAACATAGACAATTAGACTATTTGATTTCTAGAAATGTCTGGACTGTTTATATAAACTTGTTGCACCCACAAGCAACCAGAAATTTTACATCGACCTCAGATTCCAAACAGATTCCACTCATGTCAGAACACATGGTTCAACCCTCAATCAAACCCCCCTCCCCAACCTTGATCAAGGGATCTCTGGTGACCTCTGACCTCTTTGTGATGTGGGCAGGCTGCTGCAGGACCTGGTCCAGCTCGAAGGCCTCGTTGTCGAGCAGCCGACGCAGGGTGATGTCTGCTAGCCGCACCATCATCCCAAAAGCCTCCTCCAGGTTCAGAAACATGGAGAAGTGGCGCTGACGGCGGCGCGTAGTCACACGTATCGTGTCCGTCATGAAGCTTGTGGAGACCCGGTCCAGCCGGGTCACTTCCACCCACGGGATCACCATCTTCACTGCAGGGCAGAGGAAGTGACCATGAATAAGCCTCAGTATGAAAATAAGGCTCAGAGTGGCAGAGGTTATAAAACAGACATAAAAATAAGCCTCGGTGTGTGAAGTGTATTAAAGCTGGAATGTGACAGTAAGCCCCAGTGTGAGAGATGCTAACACAGGTGTGAGCCCAGGGGGGACAGACCTTCCTTGCCCAGCAGGAAGGAGTAGAAGGCCAGGTGGTTGGTGCTGAGGTACAGCCAGCCCTGCCGGGGGACCCGCCCCTTCCAGCAGCAGCAGGAGTAGTGTGTCACCAGCTTTTCAGCTGGGGGCAGGCCAAACCGCAGCTCGAATTTTAGCACCGCCTCACGAAACTTCTCCGGGTCCTCCTCCTGCACCGCTTGCCTGCTCCTCACCTCCTCCGCTATCAAACCCTGAGAGAGAAAGAGAAGAGAGGAGGAAAAGAGACAGAATGAGGGGGAGAAAGGAGAGGAAGAGTCAATTTTTGAGAAAGCCAAGGAGAAGATGAAGCAGACCAGGAAGGAATAGAGAGAGAACAGTGAAGGAGAGACACAGGCCAGGGCAAAGGAGAGTGAGACAGATAAGGAAGGTGAGCAAGACAAATAGGGAGAGAGTCACAATAAGGGCACAGAAAGATGGTTGCAGGGGAATTTGCAAAAGAGATTGGGGGAGAGGATGGAGAAAGAGGGAAACAGAACAGAGTCGTCACAGTGAATAAGAAACACATATAAATTCAGATTACAGTGGTTCTGTGATTCATTTCAATAAAATATATTATGGCTTTGGAATTTAAGATACCTTGTCATTCTAGCCTGTTAACTGTTGAGAGCTGAGTGATTACATTTATTGTCCAGGTGCAGAGGGGGCAGAGAAACTGAAATCTGATTTGTGGAATTCCCCCCCTCCTCCCCCCCACCTCCCAAACTAATTCTGTCCCTCTTCTTGTACCACCTCCCTCTGTGACATCACCCACACCATCCCATCACACCTTCACTTTCCCCTTGACGAAGCTGGTGACATCATCCTTGTTCTCGAAGACAGAGAGGGAGTGGAGCAGGTTCTGCACAAGCCAGTCCCAGTGTCGATTCACCTCCTCAACTGCAGTGCCTGCCCAATTAAATGCAACAGGTCAAGCATAGACATCTACAGTCAGCAGGTGGACTACAGCATCTTCAGGGCTACCAGTGTGGGTGCTGCAGGGCTGCTATGCCTGAATGGCTGCTGTAGGGCTTACCCCATCTCAACAAAGAGCAACATCTTGCCAGTCATAACCGGGCCTGCATTCTCACTGTACCAGCTGCTCATAACTGAGCATAGACATCTACAGTCTGCAGTCTGCTTCAGATAACTGAGCGGCTCAGCTGGCGGACTGCAGACTGAGAAGCAGCAGCTGACAGCATGCGCCTCAGAGAAAAGCATTATTATTCTTGTATCCTGAATCAGTGCGGGACAGTGCAGACATTGGTAAGGCCAACAAATGCTAATTAATTAGGCATTCAAAACTGGAGCAGATGGGAGAGCAGGAGGATTTTAAGTAGGATAAACATTAATAACAGGCGTGGCACAGCTATGGAGCAGAGAGAAGAGCAGACTTACCGCTGGCAATGACCCAGCTGACCTGCGACCCCGGAACCTGCAGGAGGATACGGAATGGAGTGACCCGTGCATTTGAGTCCAGCACTGTGTCCAGAGCCCCCACCAAAAGCCCTGCAGGTAGAGAAAGGAGGACACAAACAGAAAGAGGTTTCTCATTATTACAAAGACAGCATATGCACAATACATTCATTTCTGGCTAATGTTTGTATATTCTGATTAGCACTTTTCCTATGTCAAAGAACAACTGCCTCACAATCTGCTATCAGTAGAAGGAGGAAGAGTATTTTATGGCCACTCTTGAATGAGATCCAGACAAAATATCCCCATGAGAGTGTGACAGAAGGAGCAAAGTCCCATTCTCCTCACCTGGGAGAAACTAAACCTCTTCTGTGTGATACATGAGCTGACCCCCAGCTTTCAGTTAGCTTTTCCTTCACTTTTTTTTTTCAAAAATAAATCACCAGTTTCCATAAGGTGACAAAGCCCATAATATGCACTTAAGATAGTTTATGTCATTTGTGTTCCATAATTTAAGAACTTAAAGGTTCACCCATTGACAAAGGTTAAAACTAAATATCAAGAGACCATGTCTTACTTTCATGTGTTATCACTTTTGCAACATTGATCACTAACAAGTCATACAGTCATACATATGTATGCAAATGAAGAGAAATAAAGGGCTTTACAGGCCAGGTTCATCAAAGCCTTTGAAAAATGTTTTCATTTTTGCACTTATAATTTTAGCAACATTAGTTATCACTGGAGGTCTTTTCGTACCAGCAAAATGTTTTTGCACATACTGACAGCTTCAGTAAAACAGGCCCAAGAGTTTAATAGACTCAAACAGAAGAATGGTTATTTTGGACAGCTCTATTAGGATATAAAAATAACAATTAATTAATAAAAAGGAGCAAGAAATACAATATTCATAGCATACCATATTTTACACTGTACCCAAAGGGCAAAAAAAGTAATCATTGTACAGCATAAAAATGCTTCATTTATACACCATGTTTTCAGAAAATTATCATAAACAGTTTATTTATGTATTCACTCACAGCCTACTTCATCCTTAGGCACTCAGACAATAAACTGTTTAACATCAGAACATCAGATGTCCCCATATTACCCTGAATTATGGTTCTTGTGAGCCAAATTCCCAGCTTGGCTTGTCCCAAAAATATTGATCAAACAACTCCTGTGCCTACTTTTCAAGAGACAACTGTATTGAATTGAAATGAACTGATTTGAGCTAAACTGAATTCAATTTAATTTAATTGGTCTGAACTCACTTTAATTCAATTGAAAGAGGGAGACAAGGAGAGAGAGAGAGAGATAGAGATAGAGAGAGACTAAACTGATTTCAGTGGTATGAGCCAACAGGATACACAAGCACATCTCTCAAGAAGGCCAATGGCACCATTATTGATCAGGTACATTTCGTTCAAGTAAGTCTTAAGATACGTGCACTTTCAAACAACCTGACAAAAACAAAACACACTTGCAAAACCACAAACCATAGTGTGAGAGAGGGGATAGCAATATACAGTATATTGAAGCAAATTATGCATGTTAGTTTGTGTACCAACTTCACACAAATAATGAATTTTAGGATGCATGGCCAAACATTCCCTGTTAAGAAACCTTAGTTGTACCCCACTGCTCCGATCTAACAGCACAAACGGGGCCTATCACACACATGCTAATCACAGCGTCTTGAGTCAATCCCATTCCACGGTAAAAACACAGTCCCCATTGCCCCATCCAGCACCACCTGCTAACCAGCACAGGAACAGGACGGTTTTAAAATCGCAACTTGCTTGTGCCGCACGTGCATTGGAACAGAGCGCTCAGCGGCACACGCTCTGGCGTCTGGCTGCGAGCACAGGCATAGGATGTGCGTCAGGAGAAGCTAATCAGTGTCATGCTCTTTCAGTTAGCGACAACGGCTCCGACATGCGTCTCTCTTCGTCTCCATTCAACTGTGTGAATTTCCACTTTGGGGGATAAACTTGTATTTGTTTTTTAGCCTCCCATCTTATAAGGGCTCAGAGAGACATTTAAATCATCTTCTCTCAAGCAGTGAAAAGCGTTATAGCTATTTCCACAAGGTACAGACACTTGATCCTTTCCCCATCTGGACCCCAACTGAGCTGAAGTTAATAACCATCTTGATCAGATATCCAGGTTTTGTAATAAGCTTGCACATGAGATGGAAAATTGCACTCTCTGTCTCTTGTGCACCCTAATTGACTTTTTACGAACACCAATGCTTGCTGATTATACCAGAAGGAAGAAGATCCAAAATCAAGAGCAATGCCACCAGAGAAAGACCCCATACTGGAACTGTTCTACAAAGTGAAACCTTCAGACATTAAGACCCTATTTACACAAAACATTGTTTGAACCCTACACCTAACAAGCAGAACATCTGTTCAAACAAAAGGCAGTTGAACTCTATTTCGATCTAATCACAAACCTCTGATATACTTCAGAAACACTAAATTCAAGCCCCTGGCTATACATGACAACTCTGTACCAAACCATCCACCAACTGGTCTAAATTTAGAATGGTTGCATTCACAACAATACTTCCTATTTCTGCAAGACCACTTCAGAAAAAGATGGCTGTGAAGGCACAGGCAGTGAGTTGAAAGCCCATACACTTATAATGTCCTAATGTGGTGTACATAGGGATAAAAATGTTTTAACTAGAAATTGGTCTTCATTGTTCATTCCTATATGAATTTTCTGTATTAAACTGATAAAACAGGGATTATTGCATATAAGGTTTTCTTTCTGACTGTCTTTATTTCATTTGATCTGCACCTTCAAAAGTATGCAAACACTGTCCTGATCGCTTGTGAGGTAACGAAAGCAAAATATCAATGTTAAAAAAGGATAAGCACAAAAAGAAACAGCTGTCTCACACGCAGTGAAAGAGTTCCAGGCGGATTATGGGATATTATAGTCTGAGTATACCCTTGTGAAAATTTAAGTCAGACAAATAGCTGGTTTCTGGAACAGAGTCCTGCAAAACCACATCTGACTGACATACATACTGGCTGCAGTTTTTTCACACATTGGCTTGGTATGCCTTCCAGAAAAACCTAAACTCCACAAACACACAATATAAAAATGAAATACATAAATAACATACATTCCTGCTAAATTCCAGCTTTGGTGGGGCCAATCAGATCACACATCTGAGGGTGTTTTTGGTGAAAGTGTTGCAGAAACTTGGACCAATTTTATTCCTATGGGGTACTCATTAAGAAAGAGGAAGCATGGTAAACCCACGGTAAAGACTAAAGAACAAGCCACTTGAGAAAAAAACACAGTCATACTGTGAATAAAACAAAGACAGAGGATCTTAGACTTTTGCAAATGCCAAAATGAGGCTATGTGTGATGAGAGTGACAAACACTGCCTTTCTTTGAGCCACAAAAAACTTTTGTTGTGGTGTTTTGACCTTTAACCCTCGAGACAACTCACTATAACCACAACAGAAATCCCACAAATTCCCATCTTTGCTTATCAACCACCTACAATGCAGGCATATGTACATTATTAACAAAATAAAATATTTGTTTGGCTGAAACCTTTATCCAAGATATCTTAAGTTGAGGTTTTTAAAGTGAAATTCTACAGGGTTACTTCAGCCAAGTTTTTTTTTTTTTCATCACCATATTAATTGCAGGTAACCACCTTTACTCACAGTAACTGTGGCAGTCAGTCACATGAGGATAAAACACTCCACTTTCTAGCTATAAGCCCAGTTCCTTACTGGAAAATCTCTCACTATGGCCAATATGCTGTTTATTACAATCAGCATACAGTCATCTTGCCAAAACTGGTCTCACTAAATATGCAAATGGTATTTATGGCACTTGAGTAAACAGATAAAAACTCTGCTTTAAAAAAATCTCACAGACACACTACAAACTCACCATACATACAGAATTTACTTACCATACACTTTTCCAAAAATAAGAAAATACACTAGCACAGAGACACACACACACACACACACACACACACACACACACACACACACACACACACACACACACACACACACACACACACACAATACACAACACATAGTGTTGTTCTCATGTTCTCATGGTTGTTGGTTCTCTCTGCAGTGTATTCTTCATGTCCCACCGACCTTTAAAAACCTTCTTTATGATTTACTATTAAAGTAAATTATTGGTAATGTAATTACGTGGTCTCTCAACAAAAAAAAAACTTTTAAAGCTGCTCATATTTCATATTGAGCACGATAAAGTACAGTATGTGTGCATATATCAAGATATACATATCTGCTGTCCATAATAACATGAATATCATGAATGTAAAATGTTCACCAATAAGAACGGATAATCGTCTCCAACACCACAAGCAATAAGATCATCTTAAATCATTACTGAATTATTAAGCACTAAACAGCTGAATGAATATGTTATTATGGACTAATGACTTGGAAAGTGGTAGGCTACTATTATAAGTTACAATAGAAACTTTAAGCTCGCCATCAATTTCGCGTGAGGAAGTTAGCATACTGTTAAATTTGTCACTGTACACTGAAAAAGATATGGGGTCCGCTTTGTCAGGAGCAGTACAGCCGGGCAATGAAAGGGGTCGATCCGACGCGCCCCTGTGTCGCAGGGCTTACCTGTTATTTTCCCCCCGGAATCACCATGACCTCTCCGGCGCTGTAGCAGAAAATAAGCATTGGATTTCTCAGTCACCCATAGATTCAATGCGTTTTTCAGCAACACCTCCTCGGGATTCAACCACATTCTCCTGACGCAGGTCAGAGGGAGAAGAAGGAAAACAAAAGGCAAACTGTGTTTTGTCGCACTTCTGTAGTTCAGGTGCACGCCAGCTTTGTTTATCTGGCGGCTTTGTTACCAATGCGTTTCGCGAGAAAGGCGATTTTCCGGATCGTCCATGGTCGATTTCAGCTGCTTCGCGGTAGCTAAGAGAACTGAGTCATATTTTGTCTGTCTCACCCGCGAGTGAAAATGTATACAGCAAGCGTCTGATTTCCGCATTTTACCCAAGCTTTCCTTCCTTCCCACAGTTCCGGCGAATATGGAGGAAGTTTGATTTCAATGGCTCTTTGTCATTGGCGACTGTCTTGGATTTCTTTGTTTTGTTATTCCATATATCCAATCCAAGAAAAAAAAACTAATAGTTATGAGATAAAACAGCGGGACCTGAATAAATATGAGACATGTACAAACTGGCAATTGACAGTTATGTCAGTCTCAAACCAGACGCTGAGTCTGATTCGGTAGTAATCTTATCTGAAACAAAAATAATTTTCCTGATACGGCGGCTGTCAATATGCCTCATGACTAAATTGAGATTAGTCAGGTGATTTTTTGCAGTTATTATTTATGCATACGTAGACTGAAAATTATTATTTGTGTACATTTTTTGAATATGGATTTGTGACACTATTAAACTGAAGACGCAAAATATTTACTGATTTTTTTGTTTACATTAAGTACATACTATCACCTTTTCTTTATCGATAGATTAGCAATTAAATGTAAAACCTCAACAGTATTCAATGAAAAATGTACGTAAACCTGCAAAATGCATGCAGAAAAGGTAAGGATTTGGTGCAAGTGTTGAGTCCTGGAGGGCCGCAGTGTCTGTGGGTTTTTGTTTTTTCCTTTCGATTGGCAGCCATTTTAGGCCTTGGAAACCAGGTGTGTGGACTCTTTAGCCAACCAGTGATTTTAATTAATCAATTAAGTGCTAAAACACACCAAAAACCAGCTACCACTGTGGCCCTCCAGGACTGGAGTTTGACACCCCTGAGTTAAACTATAGCTGCTATCTTCCTGTGATAGGCCTGTAGCAAACCATACTAAGGAGGTGTAGTCCTGTATTTAAGAATGTTTTTGCTATGCTTTTCAGCTGTGTATGGTCATATTTATGCTGAGAGGGGTATACTTGTGTGTGACAGTGCTGACTTCAGAGATTCAGGATCGGGGCTTATAACCGAAACATTTGTCTGTTTAATATACCCCAAATATCATTATACTCTTGGAGAATAAACAATATTCTGATTGCACCTCACTGTTCTACAAAGGAGCATGCAAAGTGGACAAATTATTTTTAAAAAAAAAAAAGTGTAAAAAGTTTGTTTAAAAAAAAAGTATACCTAAAAATTGCATAGTTTAAAAGATGGAAGTAAACCAATGTTCTTATAATTTGTAATAATTCTTCATCAGAGGTGTTTTTTTACTTACATTTACTTACGACCTGATATTGTCTGGAGCAAAGTGTTTCAGCTGAATTGTATCAATGAAGATCTAATTCAGCAAATGCATATTATGTGAAATAATGTGAGCTAATAAATAAATTAATGATGCAATGTGGCCCAGTGGTTTTGACTTTTTTTTTTTTACATTTTCAAAAAGGATTAATAAAACGGACTATAGAAGCTACTTCAAGCTCTTAATTCCCATGGTTTCAGGAAGTCATCATAAAACATTGGGCTCTGGCAGCTTGGAATACCAGTCTGTAAAGAAGTGCTTGTTCAATTCAAGTTATGAGTTGTAATATTTCACAGAATGTCGGAACAATGAAATTAGAATTGGAAACGTTAAATCACAGAATACACTGATGACCGTTCAGCGATTTTGTCCTTTGTCTTCAGAGTGAGTGGTAGGTCCACAGTGACTGACGTCTCGTTACAGCTGTTGTTTGCTTTTGCGGCTACAAATGGCATGTAGCGTTCGATTGCCTTATATGGCTATAGCTGGAAACAAACCGGATGTTGGTGCAACACCGTTTATAGTCCCTGCAATTTCTCTCAAAAGTGGAGTAATTAACACTGAACAAGCACGCTTATCTTACTAGGTGACATTCGGATAAGTAATGTTTACTGTCAAAATTAATGTGATTGGCTGTTATTGTTAGAAATCGAACAATTTAAAGGCACACATCTCAAGGATATTTTTGTTTTTTGTCGGAACAAATTCAAGTGCGGTCTCTCTACTTCCTCGTGTCTGGGTGGATAGGAGTGTGATTTTAAACAAGCCAACAAAATGCAGGTTTGTGTCTAATTCTGTCATTGTAAGTTCTAAAATTGTATTTTTACATGAGATGTTTACATTTCTACCTATAGTCATAAACAGGAAGCTAGTTACATTACGAAATATCCACATAAAATATCCATAATGGTTTACTTGTTTGCTGGACGACGACTCCTGTGTAGTACATTTAGTAGTTTATGACTACGATAGATACCTTAGAGCTGTCTGCCTGTAACTACCTGAAAGGCTAGCTACGTGGTAAACTTTCATTTACGAGCTACCAACTACCAGCCAGATAGTCTAGCTGGGTATGAAAACGAAATATGCTAGCTAGTCACCAACTTGTTTGGCTTACAGTTCAGACCGATAGCTTGCTCAGTAGGGACAACATCACAGCGAACACTTATTTGTTTGTGATTGGTCTTTTTGACGTGTTTCTACAGGATCCAAATGCAGACACTGAGTGGAATGACATTCTCCGGAAAAAGGGCATCCTTCCTCCCAAGGAAACGCCGAAGGAGGATGAGGAGGAAGAACAGCAGGTTCTGCAGCAGTCAGTTGGTGAGATATTTTGTTGATACATATATTAACACCACCCAAATTCAGTTATCGATTTGACTTAACCAGATGATGGTCTGTTGATTCTAAGTAAGATGTCTCTGCTTTTCACTGTGTGATTTTTATGAGCCCGATCGTGTACGAATGATTTCAAACAGTCATTCTTTTGCTCTTGATTGTAACTCCTTGAAACGACACTAGTCAATGATTGATTGCAGGATATGCGTAATCTGGTATCTTCCTTTTTGCGATTTTTACTATGTCCTGACATCAGTGAAAACTTATGAGGACATGACACTAGAAGAGCTGGAGGAGAACGAGGATGAATTCAGTGAAGAGGATGAGATGGCAATAGAGATGTACAGGTCAGTTTCTCACATTTATCTAGTGACCTTAAAACCTCCAGAGGTTTTCATAAAAATGTCATCCTTGACATTTAGCATGTGGTAAAATTCTAGTTTTACTAATTTCTTAAAAGAGAAACTCTTTTACCACCTCTCATGTCCATGCTAAACCCATCATAGTGATATCATCCTGCATAGTGATATCACTGTATAAGTGCTCAACTGAGCTCCTTTCCAATCCCAGTGGACCCGATAGTTAAGACAGTTTTGTTTTTGAATGTTTCAGTTAATTCATTTTAATTTTGCCTTTTTGTACCTCAGGCAGAAGAGATTGGCAGAGTGGAAGGCCAATCAGATAAAGAATGTGTTCGGGGAGGTGGTGGAGATATCGGGTCAGGATTATGTGAAAGAGGTGAACCAGGCCGGCCAGGGTATTTGGGTGGTGCTGCATCTGTACAAACAGGGGTGAGTACTCACATTGCTTCCTTAGAGTGTCACACTTGTGGATTTCATGAAGTGTTAAAGACTGTTTTACAGTGACAGCGTTTGGATGATTGTGTGTCCCTTTATATCCCTGTCCTCTCATAAGTAAATACAGTCAGTTTACTTTTCCCTTCATTCAAAGACAACAAAGATACAGTGATATGGCCTGCCATCATATGTCTATCCTTGCCATGCTAGAGTAGAAAGTAGCCAGCTGCTTCATTATGTGGTGTGTAATTGGAGGAGTTTGTCCTCATCCTGTGATTTAAAGGAGACCATGTGCATCACTGACTCCTGCATTGACTGAATGTTGGACCACTGGTGGATCACTTGTGGATACTATTTGTTTTGACATAAGTGGCGACTAAGGTAAAATAAAGGTGGATAATGGGAAGAAATGGGGATGTTTAGCAGAGGACATGATCAGCCAAATGGTTGTGGTTTATGTTAGGGGCTCTTGTATGTGGACTCCAGTCCTTGAAGGCTGGTCAGTCCTGGTTTTCTAGGTTGCCTGGAAGAGTAGATGAGTTATGTTGCCCCTGAGCAGGGGCCATTCCCACAAACGTCTCGTGATTTCGAAGAACATCTTGGAAGCCTAGAAGAGCTGTCCTCACTTGTCCCCACTGGGTGACAGCTGTCTTGGATGTTTTCAGAGGAGATGTGTTGAATCCAGGCTGGAAGTCATTACATATCCTTGTGGTCTGTGGCTTCAGAAAGCAGTCACTCTCAAAAATGACCAATCAAAGAACATAAAAATACATCAGAATAACCAACCAAAGAACACAAGAGCATAACCTGGAACTGAATTGTTGATAATTAGTAAATGTAACCTGTTGAGAAATGTATTTGTCAACAGTATGACAGAGAGAGACACATGGAATTTTATTTTCATTGTCTAGGTATTCTGCTGATTTAAATGTTTAAAAATGTGACAAACTTTAAAATCATGTAAACCAAATATTTCCCCTGATTATTCCCCTGCTTGTGTGTTGTTGGTCCATTTCATTCATTGAGTGTGCAGGTATAACAGGTCTGAAATGGTCACACGTTGTTGTCGCTTGAGCTGTTAAAAGACTGTGTGGAATTCCTGCACATGTGGATTGGGTCTGTGGTTCAAACTAAAGCCTCAGACGTCTGAGGACCTGAAGTGACCCTCCCTTAACTAATGTTGCGCATGGCGTATGACATGGTTCATGTCTTATCACAGAGCAACTGATTTCAACTCTCTAGTTCAGAAGGACAAAATTGTTTTTTTTTTTTTGCCATTGTCAGTGTCTACATGGTACTTACACCATCCAGTTACTTTACCCACCTCTCAGGATGTTTCTTCTGATATTTTAATCTATATTTTCACGCAATTGTATTCATAATTAAAATATTTCCTTCTTTGTCAGCATCCCCTTGTGCACCCTGATAAACCAGCACCTCTCTCAATTGGCCCGGAAGTTTCCTCAGACTAAATTCCTCAAGTCCATCTCCACCACCTGCATCCCCAACTACCCCGACAGGAACCTGCCCACCATCTTTGTCTACTTTGAGGGCGAGATGAAGGCTCAGTTCATCGGCCCGCTGGTCTTCGGCGGCATGAATCTCAAAGTTGAGGGTGAGCAGCACTTTTATGAATGAGCAGGCTGTGTTTTTAAAAGCATTTTCATTTTCCCTCATTAGTCTGAGGCTGGTCTACTAACAGCTGCTTCCCTCATAAATGTTTGCATGTAGAACTCATTGGTAATGTTTTCTGGGTTTGTTGGGTTGATGTGTAGGGTAATGGCCAGAGTCAAGAGGACAAGTAGGCTTTAGAACCTGTCTATAACACATTCATATATGCAAGTGTACCTACACATACATGTGGTCATGCACATAAGCCTACACACACACCGATGAAGTGTGCCAAATACCCAGGGCTAACCCCTGGTCTCTGTTTATTTCCAGCTCATTTTACCAGTCTTATCACATAATAAGATGGGGACATTTTATTCATTTCTGCTGCTTGTGTGTCAGTAAAATCATCATAGATACTTTCCTCATCCTTGTACCCCTTCTTTCCAACCCCCATAACCGTGTCCGTTCACATACCCCCAGAGCTGGAATGGAGGCTGTCAGAGTCAGGAGCCGTTAAGACAGACCTGGAGGAGAACCCCAGGAAGCAGATTGAGGACAAGCTGCTGTCCTCCATTCGATGCTCCCTACCCACCAAGAAGGACAGCGACTCTGAGGATGATGACGACTAACCAGGCTCTATCAGACACCCTTTATGACGGTTCATGTGCGTGTGTGTACGGTGTGTGTTTGGATGGCTCCCTCTGCTGGCAACAACAAGAAACCGCATGCTTTTCCCTGACTGGAGAGGAGTAAGGAGCAGTGACCAGGAAACCTGACAACAGACTGCTGTGCACTGACCAGGATTCTCTGTCTTTTGGAGAGAGGGTGACTGTGACCCTTAAGGTCCTCTCAGTCCCATAAGAAGAGGGTCCTCATGCTTTTGGCTGCATTTTGCCAATCAGCAGAAAGCAAAGCCAAATGCTGCTCATCTCTAGCATCATAAGTCTCACCCCAAAAACAAAAAAAAAAACAATTCAAAAAGGAGGAAGAGCATACACAATCAGCATTTTAATCTCATCAAAGCATTTGCATAGACTGGCTCATTCAGGGCATTGATTGATAGCTCCGCCCACTTTCTAGTACTCATGAAACCTGGTTGGTCACTAGAATTAGTGAGGGCCTTTTAAATCAGCAGAAACATTTCTCTCACATACTTATTTATCCGTTGGGGCTTTAGAGCCTGGATCATGTAAAGTGACCCACTGTTTTAATGTGGCCCCTGACGCTGCCCTGCTAGGACATGGGAGATTGGGGACGTAATGGCCCTCTTCTCACTGACCTGCTGCTGCACATGCCCATCTAAACACACCTTGAGGGAGGAATAAAAAAAACACATTTTTTTTTATTTTGCACAAGTTTCATAATATATTAAAGAATGATACATTTTACAGAGAAAATGTATATAATGTTCACTGTACCCAAACCCCAAATGTTTTTATTCATCATGGAATTATGTTGTTTCATAAAAAAAAGAATCTGGACAACACAGAAGCTTTGCTGCAGTGTTTTTATTACTTTACCACTTCTTCTTGTCCCACTAGTGGAGGCCCAGAGGGAGGGAAGGAGGTTGAGTGGCTGAGGAAATGGAAATGGGCGGGCCTTGTAATCACACCTACAAAGAGGGACCACTCCACCTTTTAGAACCACTTTTCAGACATTTATTTTCTTCAGTGAAGTGAGTCTGGTTTCAGCACCAGGCCCCTGCACTGACAGTGCGTACATTCAGGAAAACAACATTTAGAGCTTAACACAGCAGGAGTAGCAGGAGAGCAGGCAGGTCTTTCCCTCTCTTATGTACACTTCCTTAGGGGGCGTCCAGCTGCCCTCCCTCCTAATCTGGGATTCACTGTGCATCTCCTGAGAGAACAATGGGCTGTAGAGGGAAGGAGGGAGTGGTGGAGAGACAGAGTGGGGAAAGTGAGGAGAGGAAGAGAGCATAAAAAAAGTTCTGTTAAAATATCATACACAGAAATACACTACCATGTCTCCTAAATTTATGGACAGTAACATATATGTACTGCATGTGCAGTAGACAGTGTTTGCATTGTATACAGTGTCTATGCATACACACACTTCAATGTGAATACAGCATGTAAATTTTAATTTGTATATGCATTAATGAATACTGCCACCATCAGAAATAGTGTTGACATTATTCATATTCGTACTCCTTAGGTTTAGAGGCACAAATGCAGCTCTTAATACAGTCTTTTGTTCTTCTGTCTCAGCCTTCATTGATTGAAAGTGAAGTTTCAACAATGCCCAGAGTTTTGCAGTCGTAAACTAGTTTCCAGTTTTTGTGGTAACACTAAAATCTGAGTAATGTCCACCTGGAGTTCTTCTGCTCTTTCCTGACCTGTTTCATGGATGTGCTAACATCTCTGCTGAAAACTGTACATGGTTGACAATCAAGAAAATAGACCAAAGGAGCTCAACATCATTTAAGGTGGACTGATGTGTCGGCTAGTTTTAATTCCACAGTATCATTCACAAAGAATACACAAGCAGTCTGAAGCTGCAACTCATGATTTCATAAAAAGTAAGTAAATTTATAATTGAATCAAGCAAATAAGCATAGAAGTTGATATGAAATCCAAAAACCTGTTGGTCCTTTTTGTGCATCAAAGCTTACACTAATTCATCCAAATCTATAGTGGGAGTATAATGGGTTAAATGCAGTAATGTTTGCTGTGGTGTGGTTCCAGAGGACCTCACAAAGCTTTCAGCAGTCTGATTGGTTCTATCAAGATTTTGTCAGTGTTAGATTAAACTAAGCATCACTCAATGAGTTGGTTTGAATCGCCATCTTGCAACTTTAGCCCCACCAACACAAAATCATTATTCATCAGAATAAGAAATGGACTGTTCATTAGCAGCAAGATTTTTCCATGAAGTGTAAACCTGCCCATGACTACGGAATATTAAGGGCCACACAGTCCATGATATTAAAACTGTCTTTCAAAAGTCTATCAAAATGGCAGCCATACCTTTGTCCAGTGTGGCTGAAGGTTGGCAGCCTGGAGTCGTTACCTACTCTTTAAGATTGAGAAAAAATTATTTTTGTGCCTTTTTTTAATTAAAAAAAAACACCTTATATGAAAACAATAAGAACATGTTACATGTGTGTAAAAAATAAACCATTCCTACCATGAGGATGAAGTGTTTTTTCCTTCTCTGGGACAGTTTGGGAGAGAGGCGCATGAGAGGATGCACTGAGTGAGACTGAGGAAGAGAAAAGAATGTTACAGCAAAGACCCTGACACAATATCAGCACAGACATGGTGCTCTCCCTCATCTAGGGAAACATCCATAGCACGGTTTAGCAGCCGTGGTCTTGGAGTGCCTGTGCCCGTTCAGTCTGAGTAGTGAAGCTCCTCCACCACCTCAAACATAACGTCACTAATAAGGCAAATAAAGCACAAGTCTAATTTTGATTGAAATGATGTAGTTAGGTGTTTAAATGGAGCAAAACCATAAATGTTGGCACACTCTGAAACTACAGTCCATCAGCAGACAATACAACAGTGTTCAGATTGCAATTCTGGGGAAGTCTGTGTGGGATAGCAAGACCCCACCTTACTATTGAATCCAGAATCATCTAAGAACATGCAGAATTCAATCCAATATAATAGTACATACTGGATAACTGTCACTGAGTTTCCTGCTTACCTCACTCTTCACTGAGTGATGAGAATCCTGGGATTTGGAGTAATGAAACAAGAACTGCGAAAGAGAGAATGAGAGTGAGAGGTCCCGTTTACATTACGGTGGTTGAGAGTTGAATAATATTCTTGACATAATAAATTACAATTTAGACTTACTCTTTTGTAAACGTCTTGGATTTGATCCTGTAAGGTAAACAGAAAAATCCTCTCTTAACAACATGAGCTCTACCCCGGCACTTTCAAAAAACTATATAAAAAAACCTCTGATGCTTACCGTATTCTGATCTTCCCAAGTCAATTTACACGGCTTTCTCTGCAAGTCAGAAACCTATATATGGGGGAAACAGATGGCCAGCAGATGTATAATTTTGTTCAGAAGACATTTAATATTTCACTGCGTAGGTTTTGCCAGATCTGAAATAACTCCACCTCCCCATAATGTGTAGTGTGCTGAGTGACAAAAAAGAAGACTTCATCACCTCTGCCCAGTCTCAGGCAGGGTCATCACATAGTCTGAGCTGTCACCACCGTGTCTGATTAAAACCCCAGCATGTTGCATTGTAGAGATCACTCTCATATGAGGCAAGCAAAAGATGCATAACGCTACTTTTCTATCTTATTGCTTTGCTTACAGATTTCCATTTGTCTAAGTATAAAACATTTCTCCAAGGAGGATTTCAGATAAAACCTCAAAGTCAACAGAGCGCACAAATGGTATATAAGCAGACCTTATACAATTTTGAAGACACACGACTCTACACTAAATCTGTATTTTTTTACCCGCACAAATGTAACTATTAATCCACATTAGCTATTTAGATATCTGATTATGGTTTTAGGCAATTTGTAGTTTCTCAAAACTGGTTTTGTTTTACTTTATAAGTCTAAATTCAATCTTGGACCTCGGTGCCAGGGTACAAACATTTGTTTTTTCTACACAACTCTTAGATCAGGAAAGTAGCTTAAGTAAAAACAAATGTCCTCAACAATACTTCCACAAAATGAGACCGTTTATATGCAGAAAGTTCTTCTCATTGCATTAAAAAAATGTCCCAGTGATTTACGAGAAAAACAGTCCTTGGCAAACTGGACATGATGGCATGATAAACATAAAAAACAAAAGATCATTTACGCGATCTGAGATCAGTTTGTTTTACCGTAAACTGCACGTCTTGAAACACTCGTCACAGACAACACACATAATGGTACTGTCTGAACACATTCCCTCTCGGAAGTTTCATTAATGCTTTTTACAGTAGAAGTAATAAAAAATCGATACCTTTCTGAAAGGACCGTGATCCACACAGTCTGAGAACTCATATGGAAAGCCTGAAAAAAGAATGGAGAAAATAAATCAAGAAACATTATGGACGCTTTCAAATAAAGCCACAATGGAGCATTGTCTTAAACTTTGCCCGATTAATAATGTTTTCTTTCAACGGTTAGACGAAGTAAACTTACATTGGTAATTGTAGCAAGAATTATTAATCTTTTTGTAATTTTCATGAACACCGCGATTGGTTATAATTGAACTATTTCCCACAGTATTTCGATATCAAATCAATAATACACGACACTTTGTCAAAAATAAATATGAAGTGGTCAAAAAGTATCTGGACACTAGGTAGATATCGCCTTCGTGCCAGTAAATTATTGTGTCAATTACTGAATAATAAATGTTGTAAATATTCAAAATTATGTTAATCATCAGTGATTGGTAATCATTTCCTTGTCCATCAAAACAAATAATTTAAAAAGCAACAAGGAGGTGTTGCATGAATGAAATTGCCGGGTTTTCAAAATAAGAGATTAATTTCTTACCTGTGATTGCTGGCCAGGTAGCAGTAGACAAAATTAAAAAGATGAGAAGAAGTTGCAAACGTTTAATAGAAATCATCATGGCTATTAGAGTTGTTGAGTGTCACGCGATTATATTCGCTTTGGAGATATATTCAAGAGTAGTTTTCCCTGGGTTGTGACACAAACCCCTCACATTGCAACCTTCTGTATCTAATCCTCTGCTCGACTGAAAATGTGATTGTTATAAAAAGCGTTTCCTGGGCAGAAGTAGCCAATCAACGCCTTATCTGGGCTCCCCGGTCCCTCGTTACATTTCTGGCGCGATCATTTCCTATCCGAAGACCGCAGGTAACCATCTGTCTCAGTAATTGGTCCATTTAGAATACTAGATTATTGTACAAAAATAACTTAAATATATTTCCGTTTTGAATAGTTTAGAATAGCATACATTTTGTGGAGATTAAATCCAAACAGTCGTCTAATATGAGGATATTACATACAGAGTAAAATAGAGAAGAATATAACGGTTGTATTGTGGTGTTGTCCAGTTGTTAAATTCTTGATACTTGAGTTGACCAAAAATAACAAAATGAGGAAGTATGCTTCAAATTTTCTCTGACACAATTCCAAATTAGACTCAATTTCTAGACATGCGTTTATGATGATATGGCGAAGTTTGTGTGATTGTTTCTGAAGAATGATTGTGCTGATTCCGGGTCATTCATCTCAATCCTCAGTCCTTAACAGTCATTTATATTTTCACGTTTAAGACAGAAATAAAAATGGATGCTGCGAGTCAGTTCTGCTGTCAGACAATATTCTGTTATCCTTTATCATTAATTCTGTCGTAATATGCCGTAGGCCTATGGTCTATCTATTCCATCTGTTTTATCTATTGTATCTATTTTATGTCAAAAATATGCATTATTTTACTTGAAAGAGCAGATCATCTCTAAGCGCATGATCTAATCTTATCTAACAATTATGAGTCAAATGGTCTGTAGTTAAATAAACAGTACATTTACAGATCATGTTTTATCCTTGTGTCAGATTGATTAACGCTGTAAACGCAATGAGATTCACTGTATGCTACAGTAACAAAGGTGTGACGCTTGGAGCAAGGCACTTAGCTCTCATTGATTTGGGGGGCCAGGGTTGGACAGGGGCCCCATCAGTGCTATGAATACGCAAAGGGGGTGTGTCTTTTCCGGGGGCCTTGGAGCCCTTTAAGAGTCACTGTGGGCAGCTGCTTTTGTGCTATCTGTTATAGCCCGCTATAGCTTGTACCATTAGCATGCATTCATCCAAACTCTGATCAGCTGGCCCTACAAGGATGAATGCGTACACAATCTTTGCTTCATCATCCCCACCACTAGTGGCAGTAATTGCCCCCATGATTGCCCCTGATACTGATGATGATATCACAGTATGAGTCAGTAGCCCTACCCCACACAAATCCTATTACTTTATCTGTTAGGTTCACTGGGATTTCTTTTTCCCACAATCAATGTAGTTTAATGTGTCACTACCATTCCCAGAAGTCTGGGATAGGCTGTTCATCATCCGCAATTATATTCTATTCAAATACATATTGTACAGAGATTTCTCCGATAATGCATTAACTTTTTCTTTCTGTTCGCAAGGCTCTCAAACAAACATTAATCCAGGCCTTTAAGTTATTTTTCATTGGCGTTGTATGTTAGCAGCCAAGCCTACTAATAGCTTAATAAAGTTTGCCGGCACTTCTCAAGAGGCTATCCCATGAAAATAAAAAAAATGAAAAACAGCAATAAGAACCATATTTTGGGACACTCCTACACTGTTTTCAGGCACAAAATGGTAAAAAAAAAATGTATCCTGACACTAGCAACAACTTGCTAATGTTTCAAAGCAAGAAAAATTTAATGTGTGAAATACAAAAGAGAATGTTCCAGAAATTACATTTGTTGATTTGAGGTAGGGTATCTGTGATGAGTTGTGTAGTGCTGAGCAGGATGAAGGGCATGTGAGCTGTGTGGCTCACTGGGAGGATGTACCACTCCGGAGCTGTAAAGCGTCCACAAAAAACATTAGGCTACCCACTTGATTTTGGTTTGGTGAATTAAGCCCAGTTGTTGCCCAGATTTTTAATTAATCATGGTTTACTGAACCTCATTTCCGCTGGATTAGCTGTCCTTCTCTGGTTAGTCATCTCCTGGAAAAAAAGTCCAGCTCTGAGAGCCCTTACTGGTGGGCCTGAACACCAGCTCTGAGTCTCTGTGATGACACCAAGTGGCATTTCATGTGCCTTTCTCTGACGTCTTATATCACACAGACATCACCTTGCCCACCTCGTATGCTGAGTTACGCGTATGCTTCATCTAAAAATTGCGTGTGGGGCTGATTCAGGGACGAGCCTCTTGCATTGTATTTCACACCGTTCTGTTGTTTGCGTAAGGCCAGTCTTTAATTTCACTGACTGAATCCTGATTTCCACACACTCAGAAAGAACTGTAAAAGAGTATTCAATTAGTTTATCACCTGATCTTGCTGTGGAGGAGTCCTCTGTGTCCCATGGAACTGAGTGATCCTGTCTTTCTGTGATCCTGCTGTGCTTGCTGATCTTAACACTGTTAAAGACAGCCATATCTGGGGGGTTGGGGGTGGGGGGTGGGTATCATACAAAAGTAACATTTTTAAAAGTGTTCTAGCAAAGCCCACTACAACATTTATGCTGTCCACTTGGATTTCAACCACAAACAGGAGATAGATCTTGCTAAGCTCTGCTTTAGGAGCCAGAGCTAAGCCCAAGCAGAGCCTGTCCTGCACAGGGCTGTGTAATCCTAATCACTATATACAGGTGTGATATCTGGGACACAAAATAAAAGGTTTTGGATGTATATTTAACAGAAAAGTAAGATGGAGCCAAAAGGTGGTAATGGAAAGGAGAAACGATGCAAACTCATAACACTGCAACAATAGTTCAAATGAATTACAATGAAATAAAACAATGATACTCCAGCTTGCTATATGCAATTGAAGACATACAATGAATACGCCACATGAAACTCTCATGGAGTGTAGGCAGCCAAAACACCACACAGAACCCAACACTCCAGCAAAATGAAACAGCTCATTGATCTGTGGAACAGATGAACACTCTCTCATATACTGAAACACAAACACCAACTCACACATATGCATACTTAATTACATGCACTCACTCTCTCAGGCATACATAGAAACATGCATAGTGAATATACGGACACAAATATGCTCTATGAAGATGAAAATATGTATGTGAGCACACATAGACACAAACAGAGGCATTCTTTGTTCTTTAGGCTATTGACTAGACTGCAGTGAACATAACAGTCTTTCTGCTGTGCAAAGTCAGTGAGCCCATCAGGTTTGTGGTGGATGATTTCCCCCAGAGGACAGGAAACCAAACAAATTCTTCTGTCACAAATGGCACCCCAGTAGCGTTAAAACTCTTCCAAACCACTCTGCGTTTGTGTTCCACTGTCTATACTTTAGAGGGGTAAAAGGCAGCCAATGATGTCAACTGAGACTCTTTTCACACACGTAAGCTTAACTACGTGGATGAAAGTTCCAGGGGGACAAAATGTGACACACAGTGGCATGTACAAGGGTCTTTTAAACAGTACATAGACCTCACTCAATGGGGGAAAGGTCCCACTCCCCAAAAAGGAGACGAATCAAAAATTCTGTCTCGGATGTGTGCTTTACCACTGATATGTGCTTTACTCCACGACTGGCAAATAAACACAGCAGGGCCAAGAGAGATAATGATCTCATTCTTCTTGCCAAGGAATAACAAGCATTGAATTTGCATATCCATTACATTGCATTGTGCACACTAGGGAAAAGTCCAGCTATCCCATTCTTCCACTGCAACAACAGGGATTTTTCCCCCATAAACACAGAGTGCATTTTGTCATTCATAACAGCCCAGGCCTTCTGCCATTTTTGAAGTGCTTAGCAAGGCGTGGGGGAAGGAGGGGGCAGCATACAGTAGTCATGTTCCTACACAGTTGTGTATTTCAGTCTATATTCCATTACTAAGGTAGAAGATACATGTCTCATGTTCTCACCCTCCAAGACAAAAATGTTTATATCATAATCGCATCAATAAAATACCATTCAAAAACCAAGCAATGTAGTAACATTACCTGTGATAGACAAGTTGCATGAATACAGAATTGGATCATTCACATATCATGATTCACATTTCTTCTTCTGTCACACTGTAGGCTAGATGAGTGGAAAAATTGGAAAATCAGAGGACATCAATAGTCAGTAGGTGCAGTACGTTTTAATTGCCACTTAAGTGGATGATAACTATTTACATCCTTCCCCAAACTCTTTACCTTTCCCTTTCTTTTTACATACGCACAAAGTATTCCACTGGCTACTTTTACATTCTTTGGTATATGACTTTGACCATGCTACATATGTTGCGCTGCACAGTCATACACTCAATGCAATCACCTGACAAGCCTCTGTCAATAGAATGATAATGAAGTGAGTCATATTCTTACTTTTGTGGCTGGGGGGAAAAAGGAAGGTAGTGTTAACTCCTAACTGTTCCTTGATTTTTTTAAGGAATGGGAAAATCACACTCTGACACAATGTCCATATCCTCTGGCACCTATAATGAAGCATTCCACTCCAGGGGTTATGACGCAGGGTGTTCATAACAAGAGGGAAACCATCAGTCTACTACCTCGGGTGGCCTATAACTCTTCTGTTCAGGGACATATACCCTTTCAGTGAAATAACACCTAGTGGTCTACTATTGAAGAACATTGCTATTATGATCATTATGTGATACCTCTGTGGAACATAGCTGACAGTTTTGGAGAAACAAGCTCCAACAGAGCTGACGGTCTTGGTGAGCTGGGCTGACAGTACCAGAGAAGCTCAGCACCTTGACAAAGTTTCTTTGTGGTTTATTAATGAACTGTAAAAATTGCCATTAATTATATTTTTTCAACGGGTTAGCTGAATAGCAATTAATTTCCTGAATCGACTGAAATTTGAAATGGAAAATAACATAACATGTGAGCTAGGACTTTATCTTTGTTGTAACTGAATCACAAAGGCAGTTATGTAGATGAGTCACATTAAGTCGAATGTCAATTAGCAGTGTGTAGCATGTGATATGAAAGAGGTCAGGCCAATCATCACCTCCAAAGTAACAATGGGTTACAAAGTTCCAAAGAATGAAAGTTCATTGTAAATTAACGGAGCAAAGAAAACCATGCTTATTTTTCAAATTCATACTTTTGGATAAAAATCTTTAGATCAGGTGATAATCAAAGGAAAATGGACATCCTTGGTTAATTCGCCTGCAAAATAAGACTCCTCGGGCGAAGAACCCCGCAAACGTATTAAATGACTGAGGTATCGTTAATGACGTTCTTGACAGCTTCTAGATCTGATGGATAGTTTAATCCTCAAACGCAAGGGGGAGACGTTGTTCTGGGTCGCATTTCAATAATGAAAAGCACAGCTAGAATGCTTGTCTCAAAAATACGGATAAGAAGGGGCTATGCTGAAATGGTTCGAACAGTTTTGAAGGAAGCTGCAATGTTGTAAACTTGCTGGTAGGTTGAAGTGGTTTAGTTTAAGGATTATTTTGGCGCGTCTGTTGCTATTGTAAGACATTTCTGGGTGGGATTCTAGCAAGCGTAGTTATGAATGCGACTGGCCATGCATGTTTGAGTAGCAAGATCCGGGGCCTTGAGTTGCTATCCTCACGCTAAATGAGTACGGGGATTCTTAAATACATTTTTCT
This sequence comes from Albula goreensis, assembly GCA_022829145.1. Classification (NCBI taxonomy): domain Eukaryota; kingdom Metazoa; phylum Chordata; class Actinopteri; order Albuliformes; family Albulidae; genus Albula; species Albula goreensis. The sequence continues at coordinate 15,185,910 of CM040761.1, read as the reverse complement.
ATGCGACCTAATCACGTCAAGATCAAATAGCTATAGCTGGACAAACTGGACAGCATAAAAATAAAAATTACGATTCATGCAAAAAATATATGCTTAGTTGTTGCATTTACTTATTTAGCCGTCTGCTTTCCAGTTCCTCTGTTTTTGTGTCAAATGGGTACTGTAGGAACGTTTTATCGTAGTCCGCTAGCTTCGAGTAGGCTATGCGTTTAGCTATGCGAATACTGTTACCACAAGATCAGTGTTACCGCAAGATCAAGTTTAAAATCGTATTTTGTTTTACAACAGACTGGAAATGTCCTACATACACGTGTGGTTGTCATTTTGTGTGAGTATTGCTAAGTTAGACTTCAGTGACCGTTGTCGATACGTTTGTTTACCTGTAGTGTTACCACTTGTTTCCAGTACCCATTTCGGCTTTAACGGTTATCCAGTAGCAATCAAATGCACTTGTATGACAGAGATGGTCTTACCACATTGTTATTAATGAGGGAGTTGAAGAAAATTGAATGTATGCCACAACACAGAGCACTGATGAACAAGATTTTTTGAACAGTGAGACATTGTAAAATGGGCGTGTAATTGTGTTCTCGTTTCCAATGTACTCCAAATTTACTGTCACAACCGACCATTTTTGTCACGCTGTGATACTGATAAAATCGACTTAAGCAGAATTTCAGGTCCTACATAAAAGTGACATAAAGCCGTGCTGCGTCAACATTCTCAGTCCGATTCGTTTCGTGCAGGTATCCGTGCGGTGCCCATGCCGGCCGTAGGCTGATGACCGACACGATGCGGCACCACTGGCTGCTGCTCGGAGCTTGCGGGTGGGTGCTGCTTATTCTCATGTTCGCCAGCAAGTTCATCAATTTCAACTTCAGAGTCCCGGACGGTAAGTGCGGTTGTGTTCAAACAGACATTCGTCCAGCAAGGGCTACATGTTGTGTAGCTCGAGCGCGTTGTGGAATCCGTTAACCTTGCAGTCATACCACTGAGCTATTGTACAGTATTTTTTGCTTTAATGTTTGCTTTCAATGTTTGGCTGCAGTCAGAGACTCCAGTGCTGCAGCTAACATTTGATGCAAATCAATGCCTATTATGAGCCAGTTAAAATGATGGTAAACTGGGTTAGCTGACAAAATATATCTGGCTTTTGTCACAATTAAAGGGGGAATCCTTGGGTGGGGCATCCAACTGAACGCTAACTACTGTTGTTGTAAAGCATTGCACCATCTGAAACAAATCCTGAAGGGAATCCCACAGGCCATTGCGTAATTTGCTTCATTGTTGCCTAGGAAGGGAAGATTTCAGTGGGCAAGTTATTCCCAGCCTCTTGAGAAAGGAGTGGCCATTCCTGTTCAGTTAAAGGCCTTTGGCTGTCCTGCACCTCAGGTATATGAAGTGTTTGGCTCCAGGAGAATGGCTACTCAGCCTCGCTGATGGTCTAAATGAGTGAAAGGAAGCAGGTACTAGCTGTGGAGTGGGTTTAGTTGGACAGACTGGTTTAAATTGCGTCTTGGCCCGTGACTCTGCACATCAGTAGGTGCGATTAGTACAACCAAAGACCAAGGGTCCCAGCAAAGGGAGATAGTCAGTTCTTCTCCAGTCTTGTGTGTTTGTAACCAGATTTGGCAGACATGTATTCAGAAATAATAAAGAAAAATAAAAAACTTTTGCTGGCAGAGGTTGAGAGGGTGTAGGAGTATACTGTAACTCGATAGTCCATATATAATAATGAATTAGCCAATAATTAGCCAGTAATAGGAATACTGTACAACCTTGTACGTTCAGATGGTTATACTTTATATATGTCTGTTATACTGAAATCTGTCTCTAGGTTTTTTCACAAGGAGATGTTGGTTCTGTGGGTGAATGCCCCCAGCCAATTCCAGAGCTCATAATGAAACAGAGCAACGGGAACATGGAGGTTAGACCTGCATATTTGGCGCTCAGTCGCAGAATTTTTAATGGTAGCACTTTGGGGAGAGCCACTCCAGTTTGCCCGCTGAAATCTGGTAGCCTGAGAAGTGAGGAATAATGAAAAGTTCAAGCAATCTATTCAGTGGATGTGTGCTGTATGACCCATTTGAGAGAATTGGCTCCCTTTTTTGCCCCGGTTTGACTCTGTGGCAATTATTTTTGACACTTCAAAGAGTTTCAAGTACTCATACTGCACTTGTTGCTTGTGTGGGCGTTGCAGAATATCAGCTGTAACTCAGTGACATGGTTATCATGTAACATCTTCAGTTATTTTTTATCAGTAACATTTTTATATTGGTTAAGGAAAATGACAAGAAGAACACATCCGGTTCCTGTATGGTGTGTCGTGGGAGCAAAGTTCTATGTCAAAATTGGAATGAGGGAACTTTTATTTTGGTAGCTTATCTACTGGACACCCCATTTTAATTTTTTGGTAGTACCTGTTAATGGCGGAGCCAGAAGCATGATTTCGGCGCCTTGAAGCGTGTCAGGAACAACTTGCTAACATTATTAAAAACTCCTGTTATTCAGTTACACCTTAATTGTGCTGTGTTCAGCAGGCAGTGTTGGTTAGTTTATAATTTCACACTGCAGTTGCAAAGATTAGTAGTCAGCAGAAGTACAAGAGAAAAATGCATCCCCAAAAATATAATAATCAGAGGCAAAAATGCTGTTTGGATGGAAAAGCACTCCCATCTTGTGTCCGGTAGGTTTTAGCTTTGTCCCTCTTTTAAGACTTCAATAACGTGGGCTAAAGTCGTGACACTAAAAGGACTACATCTGTTAAATGCTGCATTCTGCACCTGGCCCATAGAGAACAGAGAGTTTTGTGCTTCTCCCTCATCTGTCTGTGTTTGTTTTATTGTTAGACACTACAATATTTGCCATTGCCTCCAGCCCTTCACATGTTTGATGTATTGTCTCTGATGTAGCTGCTTCAGAGAGAATTGTTTATTGCTACCAGTTGTAATTTATAATTCTGCTTATTGTCTAATATGTATTGTGAGGGATTTATGCAGCTGTTTTTTTTGTTATATGAGTAATTTATTGTAAATTATCCCACTCAGTTGTACAATAGGAGAGTATCAGCTAGGACTGAACCCACTGGTTCTATGTCCAAAGTGCACATTTGGGTCCTTAATAAGCCACCCCTGTTTGGTTTATGACAGGGTTATATTAATAGTAGGAGCCTACCAGTCAGGTCATATCCCATAGCATTTATTCCTCTCTCCGTGTTCCAGACTATGGAGGTAAATCCGATCTGCTGAGCTGGACAGAGTCTTCCATGAAGGGCATGAAAGCTCGTGAGCCAGAGAAGAGACCTCAGCCATCAAGTTCGGTACGCCCCCCCAAACATTCAGCTGATGGATAGGCCTGATGTGAGAGAGGAGTGTGTGTGTGTGTGTGTGTGTGTGGGGGGTTTAGTGACACCATTTACAGTGGTAAAAAAAGGAAGCTTATTCTCTGGTTATTCCCGCCTCCTGGGTCCCAGGTCACCACTGGCCCTGTGACTGTGGAGTCGGTGGCCTGGCAGGCCGTGGCGACGGAGCGGCTGGAACTGCTCTCTAGCGTCTGCAGGAACTCCACCCTCAGGAACCTCACGCACACGCCCATCAACAAATTCGTCCTGGACCGCATCTTCGTTTGTGACAAGCACAAGATCCTCTTCTGCCAGACACCCAAAGTGGGCAACACCCAGTGGAAGAAGGTTCTCATTGTTCTGAATGGTGAGGGACAGTCTACAAATTTCACATTGCTGGTAGGGATGTCCATTTTGATTCAGAAAATTAATAAATAATTCCTGTGACTGTGATTCCTCCCATTCCTTGAACACCCACAAGCAGTCTGGGAAACTAGTTCTTTTCTATCTGTCCCATAACTACAACTGTAGAAAAGATGACAGCCTTTCAGATGTTCTGTCTGGTGGTTCATTTGAGAAAGAACTGTATGTGCCTGAGGCAGAGCACTAAGCTGTGCAGTCAGTCGCAGGGAACCATGAGCTATGGTAAATAAGCACAGGTAAATCAGTGATGTGGCTGAGTGAAAAGGAAGGGCTAGATTGGCCTGTGCATAGCATACGGTTACCTCTTTGCAGAGGTGGGAATTTACCTCCTGCTTTGCATTTCTTGCATTCATTCATTCTCCATTTGGCATGAGGCAAGAGTTATATTTAGTTTTAGGTCCCATGCTTATAATTCTTGATGTTTTTCCCATAATGCATTATGCATTTCTGGCTGCGCTGTACCAGTATTATCATTGTTGTTTCTGATGGGTTGATGAATCATATCTGCTTAGCCATGCATTTTCCAGGCATTAATTCATCATTTCCCAGCTTATCCCTGTTTTCCCTTCTGCATGCAGGAGCTTTCTCTAATGTGGAGGAGATCCCAGAGAACATTGTGCATGACCATGAGAAGAATGGCTTGCCCCGCCTCTCCTCCATGAACGACAAAGAAATCCACCACAGGTGAGAGAATTCAGACTCAGTAACACAGGAACTGCTGTTCATACTAACTCGGGTCTAGCACCAGGATCCCTGGATTTTCCCTAAAACCCATTTGTTAAACTACTATGGAGCCTAAATGTATTCATGCAGGCTAAATAAACAGTTTTGGTGATACAGGAGTCTGTTTTCATATTAATCTCAGGATTTTGTTAAACAGTAAGAGTTTTCAATGGCTTTTAAATTCAACATTTAATTTACTTTAAAAAAAGATTTTTAATACCTCCATCATCCACAAAGGCAAGTCTTTAAAGCCCAGTTTCTTTTTCTTTCGGAAGATCCTGGTGTTCCTGCAAGCAATGCGTTACATTACAAGTGGAAAATATTAAACCCCAATACTGAGTGTAAATGCTAAACTGAGCCTTTGTCAGCTGCTGGAGCTGGAGCTGCGCAGAGCAAATGATGCCGTGTGTTATTCATCCAGCGCATGATTCAGTCAGACAGTGATTGAGGTCATTGGGAGTTGCCAATGAGGCACAGTGCTGTTTCCAGCTGTTTTAAAAAATAACAAGACATAAAAATTAAAATTCATGAGCCATAGAATGACCATTTTCTCTTATGCTGGATATTGCTGTAATTCTTTGTTAGAGCAGGGTCCTCATTGAAGCCACAGAATCCAAAGTATGCCTGAGCGTATGGGAAATCCTGATGTAATTGTGTGTGTATTGTCCTGATGGTAATGCGCCTTCTCCCTGTGCCTGTAAGCAGCTCAGGGCTCTTAACCTCACTTCTCCAGGCTCGCTGGCTCTTCCTCTATTACCAACACTCAGAGCTGAAAAAGAGGGAGGACAACTTGATTTAATATGATACTGCTTAGTTAAATTAAATTAAGTATTAACAAAGGACTTAATTTGATAGCCTGATTGTATAGGTTTAACAGGGCTCGATGTGCAGAGAGATGCATGGATAGTTAATAGGGCATGGGAACTCTGAAAATGTTTGAAAAGAACGTATGTAAATATCCTTGAGTAGCTGGAGAAAATTGACTTTTCTGTATAAAATACTGGTTTGGAAATTAATTTTACTATTTTAAATCATTGGTCACAGGACAGCAGCATGCTTACTTACTGTAATGTCGTCTAATTTGAGTAAAAATGTATGTCTACCTCACAAAAGTTGTGCACTTGCTAGTTTAACATTCGTAAAAATCATGAATTTGTCCTTTAAAATCAGAGAAAAGAAAATTAATGGAAAATACTGGATCTCTCTCTCTCTCTCTCTCTCTCTCTCTCTGTAGGCTAAGCACATATTTTAAGTTCTTTATTGTGCGTGATCCGTTTGAGCGACTAATCTCGGCCTTCAAGGACAAGTTTCTGCAAAACCCCCGCTTCGAGCCCTGGTACAAGCACGACATTGCCCCCGCCATCATCCGCAAGTATCGGCGGAGCCACCGAGAGGAGGCCACCGGCCTGCGCTTTGAGGACTTTGTCCGTTACCTGGGCGACCCCGGGCGCCGCCGCCTGGACCGGCAGTTTGGCGACCACATCATCCACTGGGTGACGTATGCCGAGCTCTGTGCCCCGTGCGACATCGGCTACAGCGTGGTGGGGCACCACGAGACCCTGGAGCGGGATGCCCCTTTCATCCTGCAGGCCGCCGGCATCGACCGCCTGGTGTCCTATCCCAGCATCCCCCCCGGCATCACCCGATACAACCGCACCAAGGTGGAGCGATACTTCTCTGGCATCAGCAAGCGGGACATCCGCCGCCTCTACGCCCGTTTCCAGGGTGACTTCAGGCTCTTCGGCTACCAGCAGCCCGACTTTCTGCTGAACTAACCAAGATAACACTCCTTTTTCGGGAGCTCCCCCCTCACAACCTCTGTTCCTATTTGTAAAAGTTCTTAATTACTGCTTGGCCTCTGGAGGAGAGAGGGAGAGAGATTGGAAGAGGGAGGGATCGATGTGGAGAGGGAGAAAGAGCACAATCGGGGCCACACCTGGTGACCAGACTGCGCACAGCACTAATACAGAATGAGAGCAGGTCCCCTTGGTGCTCTGTAACTGTGTGTGATAGGTGGTGACTCACCCAAAAACAGCTCTGTGAGTTGGGTCAGTGGCTCTGAGTGTTGCCGTCTCCTGTTGGGGTACCAGTCTAAATCTGGACCCTTCAGCACTCCCACCTTGCCCTGCGCTGGGGCCTGAAAAACCAGCGCCATCTCAGCGATGGTTACCCGCTGTGTTGCCAAAAGATCACAAGAGGTGCCACAATCTAGTCTTATTTAACAAAGTACTATATGATGAAGATAATAATAATAATGCATAATAAATGAAGATAATAGCATTAATTATTTTACCATGTAGAGGCCTGTTGTGACTGTCTCGTCACTCCTGTAAAGGGAGTGCAGATATATTACTGTACTTGGACTAACATAATGACCCAGGGCAGCTATGATGTTACACATCGACCCGTGAGCGCAGCTCTTTTGGATTGTACAAGAGGGCAGTGCAGAGAAGGACATGTGCATTTGACTGGCTGTTTATTGTCCTAATAAACTAAAGGGGGAATCTTTGGACAATGTTGAGAAAAATGAAGAAAAATAGCTTGATTTTTGAACAGGATAACCTGAGATTCAACCACAGTCCAAGACAGAGACTACTGGTCTCTGGTACTCCATTTTCCACAGGTCCTGAAGGAACATGAGGAGTATGTGTCCTGACATGTTGCATTCCGACTTCTGATTGGCTAAAGTTGGCTGGAGTGTTATGATGGTCACTGAGCTTTTTAATGAGCTGAAGTGGACTGCAGTGGCGTGTCTGCTGCTGTCTGAACACACTTCTGCAGGGGAGTCATAACTGCAAGATCTTAAATCCAACAGAATGTGAAGGTGTGTGTGTGTGTATATATGTGCGAGCATTTGAGTCTGTGTGCGGATGTGTGTTAGTGCATGCGTGTGTTCGTGTGTGTGACTCACTCGAAAGCAAAGATTGGGGTCAAACGCATAGGTAATTAACTCAGCCAAGTAGGTAGTTTAAAGGCTTAGGTATGATGATGAGCAGATAGCAAAGAAGCTGTGCACCTCAGCTAAGCCAGCTCCTCCACAGCCTCACAGCAGAGAGAAGCATCATTGTTCCCTCCTAGAACCCTTGTGAAGTCCGACTCAAGTCCCCAGAAAGGACCAATGGAAAGCTGTTCTGGACAAGACTGCATTACGATTGCATTATGACCTCTGTGTTTGGGGTGATTCTCTGTCTCCATTTTGTAGTGAGTCAATGGGGAGCGAGCTATGTCATACCTGTTCTGGGCTTCAATATGGCCCTCAGGTTCACACACCTACCCCTTCCTTCACTCCTTGTGTCTCTGAGAGCCTCTGTACTGTACTTTCGCACACACCAGGGGGCGCTAGTCAGCTGCCACAAAATTCAAATTGGCCCTTGTCTGTAAAATAAAAAGAAACGCATTCACTGTTAACTTTTGTTTGGAAAAGAACAATAAAGGTTTCTGTGACACAAAACAGCGCTGTCCTCTTTTGCGATTCCCTCTTCCCTCAAGGATACAGCCAAGATGAGCAGTGTTGTGGAGACAATAATGAACTTCTTACAAGAGTTGCGATCCACTCCATTTTAGTTCAGGAAATGAACTGACCTTCCTATAGACTTTTTGGAATTTTTAAATTCTTGAATTGAACTGCTATGTAATTGAGGTGTTCCTATACTTACAAAACTCACATAACAAATAGAACTTTTTTTTTTTACAAGTGAGCAAGTCCTTGTCTGTGTAATGCGGTATTTTAACATGTAAAGAGATTCATTTATATATTTTTTGCAAAAGGAACACTTCTGTGAATGTGTTTCCAGTTAAGGTGTATTATGTAAGCATTCCGTGGCATTTCTATGCATCAGAGGAATCCGTCCTGTGCTGGAGAACCACTATGACTCATTTCTCATAGATCAGTGTGTAATGAGGTCTTTAGGTTGAAGGGAACACAGTTCACTGCAGCATAACTCATTAGCTGCACCTCACATTCCACATATAGGTGCCTTGGCCAAAGGTCAATGGTTGTCAGTCAAGGTATGATTAATTGTACTGACATAAATGTCAATGCAAACTGCATCTCATAATCCACTTCAGCTGTGAGTGCACTCACTTCATGGGTCCCAACCCACATTTTTACTGTAACTGCATTATAATAAGTTATAATTATATAAGTTGCATGAAGGATATGATGATATACAGTTATACAACCAAAGTGAACATCTCTGATACATCTGATTTCACCAGCTCTGTTTGGGGGCTCTGGGTTGCACATACTCCTTATGTTACTGTGTGTCCTGCTTCTGGGAGTTGGAGTCCAAGCCATTTATCCTGCTTCTGGGTGTTGGAGTCCAAGCCATGCTGTTGCCCGCTATAGCTGGAGTTCTACATTAGTGAGACAACAGCTGGCACAGCCATGCTGGGAAAATACAGGGGATAAGCCGGTTAAACCCATCAGTATTATCACTCTTTATTCACCTCACCTAGCTGGCCAAGTGCCTGCTGGTTAATGAAGTGAGCATATGTTTGATCTGCGTTCTTCCGATGGAAGAGGTTGTATGAGACTGGTGTGAGAAATAGCAGTGAATCAGTAGGAGCTGTGACTGCTTCCTGTCTGCAGGGGAGGATTGTGGTGCATTGGGCTGACGACATGCTTAAATTCAGGTGGGGGAAAAATAACAAGGGAATTATTACAAATCTGTGTGCTTCATTTGTCTGTTTCTGGAGTCTGGATGTTTACGATTCTTTTCCCTCATGGCAACAGGCTAATCTGCCATGTCACAGGTGTATTGTTTGTAGAGTTTGAGGATGAATACCAAGGTATGTATTTTTAATAGTGCCCCAGGCAAAAAGTATAATTTTGTAACCTGTTGGTGGATCTTATGAAATACAAGCTATTGTTTGCCGTAAGGACCATGAGGAAGTCCGTGACCAAACACAAACTTAGAGGCCCCACCTCCAAGCCCCAGTCCATTACCTTATCTCTGTGTCCTTTCGTATGGAGCTGTTCAAATATTATTGTATTCAAATATTGCATATAGCAACTATATATATAGTTGTGTAATTAACCCATATCAGTTTCAGAAATTCAAAAGTCTACTTTTGATGCCTGAGTGATTGATTGACTTGTTAAACTTGCACAACTGGCTTTCCTGACCTATATATAACTTAATGCAAAAGTAACACAACATGCAGTTGTGATGAGATAAGAGGATTTTTGAATGCCTCAGGCTGTGTACAGGAGCTTTTAGTTGGTCGTGCATGACCTGACAAGTAACTCACCTCTTTAAAATATTTCATCAAGCTTGCCTTCATATTTTGCTGGGGCAATTCAGGTTAAGAACATCCCTGTTACAAAAGCATTATGTGACTTTCTGATAGCTGACCCACTTCCCTAGCCACTACACTATGCTGAAAAAACTTCACAAATCATTTTAAGGGCAAAAAGAATGTTCATTGCTCATTAAAAGAAAGAACAATTACAGGAAAATCGGATTTACTTTGGATAAGCCAATTTGTTTCTGTGTTTTTATGGAATTACCATAAATTCTTTGGACTCACTACCACTGTGCTTTCAACAATGAAATTTGTGTTTCTCCCAGTGAAGCTGAAACATTCCAGTCTGTTGCACTTTCAGAAAAATCATTAAAGAGAACAATCTAGTACAATGATGTGGCAAAGGATGTTCTGTACTGCAATATATTGCTAAAATCTGCTGTGGATAAGAAGCAGTGAGGGTCGAGGGAGTGTGGGAGCATCTACTGACAGTATGTTTATTTATGTTTAGATCAATATGTGCACGGCCTACTGTTGGCCTGTTTTGATAGTACCCTGCTTTGGTCATGTCTGCCCAGGGCACCGCCATACATGTGCTGTTTTGTGTTTCATTGTAAGTAGTATTACTGTTAATTTAAGACTGATGAAGCCAACACTAAATTGCCCAGAGGATTCACTTTTGTAACGCCACTTCTTTCCAAACTGCAGTCTACAAGGTGAGTTTATAACAGTGATCAGCAGTGCAGCATAGACCAGTGGGGTCTCATTGGGTTGACAAGTGAAACTGACCCTGGAATAGTGCCTCATAAAATTAGTCACCCAGCAACCCCTCACAGGAACCATTTTTAATCATCCTAGTCGCAAGACATGAACATAGTTTGCCAACAGATGTCATTAGCTGACAGATTACAATGAATTCAGATTAAAGACAAGCTTTTTTCTCCCAGTCTTCCCTGCCAAACCAGCTTTCCCTTCATTCCCTTCAGGGTATATGATCCCTTTTCTCACCCAGTTCTCACAGCTAACTTTCGTTCACCTTGTCCAACCAAACACCTGTTTTCCCACTCCTGCACAGCCCTCTCTCTGTCATAGCTAGTTCAAATCCAGATTTGATGTACTTAGGCAGTGGAACTGAGTACTTTAACTTATTTGATATCAGTAAAATCTGGTAACACTACTGGAGATCCCAAGAGTGTGTTCTGAATATCAGTACAAATGTAGAAATGGTTGATAGTTTGCAGGAGATTTCCTGATGTTAAAAGGGATACAATTTTTCAAATAAAATAAATACAATGTGCCACCTCATTGTACTTCAATACACGCACACAGATACATACTTCAACTTGGAATGTTTTGGTTTGAATAGCTGACAAATTTAACTTGAAATGTTAAAAAGTTATGTGGCTCGCGAATAATATTTCGTGTTATAACAATATGGCTTAGAATGGTTCAAGTAAAGTTCAAGGCTGCATCAGATATAAAATCAATCATCAAATATTAGCAACTACTGTTATACCGAAGTGGAATATAAAAGACACTGGATTGCATGAACTCGAACAAAGAGGTTTGATTCTTAACATGTAAGTTACCTGGTTCCTTAACGCATTTGTCACTATGGACACGTTAAATCTGTGGTCAAGAATCTGCTCTATCAATTAACTAAGGCTGCGGAGAGAAAATACATCTACCATAGATCTTTCCACGTCTTACAGTAGGCGTGCATGTGTTCATATTGTTTCCTTTATTGGATAAGGTGCGTGTTTTCAATTAGATGCCTGTCACGTTGAAAAATAATACACCAGAGGACTAACAGTTACCATAGAAACATATGTACTCCTGTTACCACCCGCAAACCCACTGCTGTTTCTCTGAATGAACAATGTCGTCTTTTCCCTCTCAAACGTTACCACAATGAATTCTGAACATCTTATCTTGGCAATGTCTTTTCCGTTTTATTTCAAATCGGTTTGGGAAGTTGCGCAATTCTATCTCCTTTCAGTAGCTGGGCTCTACACAGTCAAACGCAGCGGTAACAGGAAACCGTGCGACAGGTGACAGTCTCTCCTTTACTGCTTTTCTTCTTCCAAGGTGGGGGAGGGGGCTCCACACGTTTTCCTCAGTACATGCTGTAGCAGTTGAAGTGGGCTCTGGAAATCTAGTGCGCCCTACAGGTGACCACGGGGTTGGATTTAGGAGGACAATGGCAAAGTACATTTGATCAGCTGCCGCTAACATGTGCAGACTGCGAGAAAACAGGAAACGAGAGAGAAAGTGTACACACAATTGTGTCTGTTTGGGATGTTTTTATTATCAGAATTACATGTCCTTCAGTAGAAATAATAATAAAAAAAACACTGATTCTCAGAATTAACACTGTCTGCCTAATGGCTATTAAAACAAGCTTGAATTCTTCATCTAATTTCACATAATCATGATGGCCAGGAGACTTAAAAAGGACTTTTTAGTAGCCAGTAAACTGATTAAGACATAATCAAAGGGTTTAGCGGTACCTATGAAGTCATTATGACATGGCCACTCTGAAGTAGGAATCTTTGCCTTTCAACATAGAATGAATAAATTAACTAATGAATATTTACATTTTGAGGCAAATCTGTGCATATGTGTGTGGACAGCATGTCTTGACATTGCTACCCCTCAGATTAGCATGTGACTAAATGGCACATGGGCTGTGCCTTCAAGACTATCTATTTGGAGGGGAAATGGGAGCCTCCATATGGGTGGGTTTTGTTGTGGTCATCATGCATTTGTTGTTCCTTGGGGCACTCTGCCCTCCTTAAGCATTTATGTACAGGAAAAAACCCTGTTTTGTACAATTCCTCTTTGTTCAGGGGTAAAAGGCACCCTTGTTTGGTGTCCAGCAGTATTAAACAACTGATGACCTTTTCTACAACATAAATAGATGTTCTTGTAATAAAAGAAGGCTAACCCCAAACATGTAGAAGACAGTACCAAGGCTTACATTACTGTTATACAAGGGTGTTGTGCTTTTACGTAACATGTTCATGTGGTGAAAAGTCAAATATTGATGGCATCATAATCCCGACAACATTATTTTGTATAGTATGCCCAAAAAGGTAGCAGTATATGTGTATCTCTGAAGTTCTAGGCCATTGACTCAAAAGAGTTGTACAGAAACAAAACCATGGATGTGGGGATGCTCTCTCATCACCGCTGATGCAGTCGGAACACAGCTGGAACTTTGCTTCTGTAATACCAGATCAGTGGCTGCAGGCTTGCAGCCGGCAGATCACAGATTGAATCTAACACCATCCCAGCTTCTGATATCATGAGCATGAAGCCATCTGGTGAAATAGATGCCGTCTTTTCCCAGCACAGTTCTATGGCTGAATTCAAACGTTATAAGCTACTTATAGAGAATAAACATTAGGCTTAGGATTTTGCTTGTTTTTATTCAGTTAGGATGTGAGTGTTTGTCTATAGGTAACATGGCTGGGTAGAAAGCTGTGGAGATGAGCAGGCCTATATGTGAGAGGAGCAGGTGATTGTAAGATGAGAAAAGATGAATGTGAATCTCTGGCTTCTGGACTGTTCCCTATATTCCAACAATATTTTTATTGTGTAAGCTTTTTGATGGAGGTATTTTCACAATGTCCATCCACACAATTTAACTAAACATCTAGTATGCTCCACTTTGTAGAGACATGAGCATCCACACAGATAAATACCATTCGTAAATATAGTAATATGTTTCTTGCTGAGTTTGGTCCATATTTTGTACTGTTGTGGAAAGAGAGAATCTGTGAGTGGGACAGGGGAAAATTACAGTGGGAAATAATTGCTTCCAATATCTGAAGATGGAATGTTATTGGCCTGAGCTTGACCAAAGGAATCTTGCTCTGCTTTTGAGATGTTCAGGTTTTTAATCCCAGTACCCTCAGTTTGCTGCCCCTCCCACAGCCTCAATATCACTGCCAAGGATTATAATGTCCCTATATTGATGTGACAGTTGCTCTCTACTCTTTTGATTCTTGACCCATCAGAGTGTATGCATATGTGTACACTGAAGGGAGCTGGTTTTGAAATACTAACTTTTGAGACCCACACTGACAGATTAAACTCATATACACATCAAAACACAATCCAAAATCAGTAAACTCGGCTACCATGCCTTAGCCTCGCAGCACAGAGTTAACTCTGCCATCTGGGAGGATCCTGTAGATTACCTTGCCTGGCAATCTCAGGTCATCCTGGGATTATTCTGAGAATTAAATTCTCCTTAAAGCCAAAGTCTGTTCCCTCAATCTGTGTGGAATCCCCAAGACTCAATGCTGTCCCCTTCTATTCAAGAACAGGAACTCAATTTGATTCTTTTCTTCATCAGTTGCCTGCCAAAGCTGGAAATTCCCTATGTAAAGAAACAGAATCCTGATTATTGATGACTCAAGTCTCCATACAGAACTCTACGTGGGTGCACCTCCTACAAGAACAGGTTGTTCCCTTCCTTCAGGGAAGGAAGACAATTATAAGTGCACTACAAAAGCATCGGTACCTGAATTTTTACAGTGGGTTGGTGATCTCTTAACTGCATGCATGACTCAGGAGAGTTCTTTCCTCTTTTTTTAGAGTTCATACATTTCTGTAGGATTAAGTTAACTGAGGCCAATAAAACTAAACCATGCTCAAACTATGAATAATCCATCCATCTTTAAAGCACCCTACTTTCACAGGAAAATGATTAAATACATCAGGCCAAATTCCCTGCTATTTTTAAAAATATGGGACAATGTATGATGGTGGAAAATTATAAACAGGAGAACAATCCCAAAATAGAAAAGATGTAATGTGATTGTGAAATTATAGGGGAAAGTTTTGGGTTGTGTAAACCTGACATAAGAGTTCCTTGAGGGGAATAAATGAGGACCCACACCCTGAGATGCTGATTTCCTGTGAAAAGGTTGGGTAAATTATTTACTCTTTGCATAAGACAGAGTCCACCCCTACCAAAGTGCCATTCTAGGCAGTACGCCCTTCTCAACCCAGAAACATTTTTCATCTCCTGTTATGGACACTGAAATCACTCTTGCACAGTTTGAATATGTAATTGTAAAACATTTGATGCTTGGGAAGACATCCAGAAATTATTTTAAAAGTGTTATGATAAAAAAAAATCTGCTGTATACTATAATATGAGTCTGCTTTCATTTACATAAGCTTTATCAAAAGCCCAAAATGAAAACACAACCAGCCAAGTGGTATGGGAAAACTGCAGAGGCACCAATTTATATTTTGTTCAAGTGATTTAACAAGATTCTTACATCATTAATTGTTTTGTTGTGTAATGAAAAAATGTGTAATGTTGTGTAATGAAAAAAATGTCCCCCATAAATACTGTGCACACTTGACTGTTCTTATGAATTCTTTACTAAAACATAGTAATGTATTATTTGCACAACGATATGTAATTTGTTCGTGTAAGTGCAATATGGCTGATTGAAAGACGTTAGGATCCGTTTTTAGAACCCAAGTGCAAGACAGTTATGTAAAGTATTATATAAATTAATACATTCATCGAGTCAGTTGTTTGGACAATTCACATCATGCCAGGCTTCCCATTACATGTACCATCATTACTAAAATATAAACAAATCTCTGTAGTACGCTCGTCATTTCCCATTATCCCTGGCTGTGTAAGCAATCACCTATTAGAAAACCTCTCTGGAAATAAAAATGATCTTAATGAGGACACTTTACACCACGCACGGGCCATTTCGCTCTACTCGTATTGTCGCAGGCAACTAGTTATACAACGGTAGCGGGGTTATATAAGCGAACCACCTAACCGACCAATCAGATCATTACTCTGGAGTCACGTGCTGCTTGCGCATAACAGTACGAGCACTTCGTGCCCATTGAGGTACTGTGAAGGTGCCGAGAATATGTGTACAGTAGTTCTTATTTAGAAAACTTCTCGTAAAGCTGTAGCATATCTACACAAATGCAATGGACTGACTTGTTTTCAAATGTACGAAGAGCAACGACAGCGGTAAACTCATTGGAGCTACAGAAACCAGCGCATGTTTGTACAAGCTCAGGTCTCATTATATAAAACAGGTGATGTAAAATTGACGTTTGTTTGCTTGTTTTCTTCATTCCAGACGAAGAGAAACAGTTGAGAAGAGGCAGTCTGTGATTCCTAGACTAGAATAGGGTTTACTTTTGTCGGTTTTACTTTAGGTGCTCTCATCAAGAAGAGTTTTGGATGGAAACCTGGATAGGCAGGGTCTAACTCGCGGTCAAGTCAGTCAGAAAATTCAGCTTGTTCATCGTCATCTGCCGAAGATTGTACTTTGATTTTATACAATTTTTGTCGATGAAACTGACTTTTGTTGGTCAGTGCTCGTGCTGTACAAAACGGCGGGTGAAATTTCAACTTGGTCGATCTGCTAGTTCCCACACCGACGTAGAGATGATTGAAGTAGGCTGTGGGCAGTATAGACCGCCCCTTGTGTACGAAAGCAAAGAGGCAAATGGCCGAACCATCTCAGAAGTATAAAGGCTCTTTTTTCGCGTTTCACTTTCAATATATCTTTTTTTAAATACCCGGGAAACATGAATGCAATATTATGTTTAAACTGGGAGAAGATGAACATTTCTATACAAGCTGGTGCTCGGGGGTTTTATGTGGGTCTTGGGAAGGCGTTTCTAACGAGGCCTAGTTCTAGGAAGTGCCATATTTGAGAATGTCTGGAAAAGGATACGCCTCTTCAAAACAACCAGTGATTGTATAACCTGGAGTATAGCCTAGATTTTAGGTCTGTAGTCTCGGTTCTTTCAGCTCATTGTAATTGTTGTTTTTCTCCCACGCAGCTAGTTTCTTGTCTCCGTATTGAAGATGGAGACCGGAATCCAGCACCGTACGGAACAATTTGTCCACGATATTTCCAATCCCGGTGCTGCGGGACTTTGCCCAGAAATGTTGGAGGTGGCAGAGGAGGCCAGTCGGGCAGGGAATTTCGATCTCGCCGCGGAGATCTACGGGTCGCAACTAGCGGACCTTTCGCAACCTGACCGAGGACTGTGTCTGAGACGAGCAGATGCCTTAGCTCAGTGCGGGCGAATAGGCGAGGCCCTGGACTCCTACTGTACTGCTGCCAGTCTCAACAGGCTCCGACCAGAAGAACTTGGACTTTTAGTTGAAAACATTGCGCGGAGCCTGCGGGTGAAAAGTGAGTCTTTAAAAATTGCAGAGAACAAACCCGGCTGCAAACCGAGCGGAGAAGGGGGTAGTGAGGACCGGGGCAACGCACTGGAAGAGGAGCGATCCCTGGACTTATTTTCTTGTCGGCTTTGTCAGTCCTTGTTGACTGAGCCCACGACCTTACAATGCGGGCATACCTTCTGCAAACGGTGCCTGGAGAACGATAGCGTCAACGAATGTAAACTGTGCAAATATAAATTGAACAAAAAAGATGGACAGATCCAGCCCATGGGGTTTAGAGTAAATGTGATTCTTAGCAGCTTGTTGGATAAGTGGTTCGACTCGGAAAGCAAAGCAAGGCGGTCCTGGCTGGAAGGGGAAAGTATGTGGAACCAGAAGAATTTCACAGAAGCTCTGGAGAAGTACAACAAAGCAGTTGAACTAGGTGAGAAAACTGATTTAATGTGTTAATGTACAGTTGTTGCATTGCATATTTGAAAATGATTTTGAAAATGAACGGTTTTTTTTTTTTTTTTTTTTCTATGGTTCCTGTTGGTTTCGAAATGGGAGACTGGATGACCTACTTTTCCACTGGCTATAAAAGCTATCTAAAGGGGGCGATATGTGTCAGCTCGAGGTGGCCCCATTTTGCCCATACCTGGGAAACAGTATTTAAACACTTCTGTACACTACTAAACTTTCCTGCATAAAATTAGACTGTAATAATGTGTAGCTATTCTCTGCAGGCATTTGTTTTTGATGTAGTACCTATTTTATCAGTGTGGGCAGAGTATCTTTAACTTGGCCAAGCAGGATGCAAAATTTAAGTGCAATTTAAACATGTTTGAGTTTGAAGTGCACTGTTTACCTACTTGTTCTCCTATACACACTTGCACTGTTTAAAAAAAAAAAAATTTACTGAAGCTATTGTGCAGAAGTTTACTTCTCGGGATCCACATATTTTAATTGCCTCGCACATTGTGATGATCTTCTTCATGGATAATCCAGACGCTAGCCCTTCTTTCCACAGGACTATGTAGTTCCATATGAAATCGTTGATCAGTGAGTGGGCATGTTGTTATCACACCAAACAAGTGTTTGAAAACAAACAGAGCGGCATCCTGCTGCCTGAGCTAACGCGTCACTAGAGTCCATCTGCCGTTTGACAAAGCTGTCAACACTTGGGTAGGGAAGTGAATTCAAATCCGTTTTAAGTTGTGTAATGTTGGTTGAAAGGACAAAATTGCATTTTTAAAATTCCGTAACTAACCTATTCACTTCACTGTGAGAGAACTGAAAGGTGAACCTTTTCAATGAGCTAAGTGTTTTGGGGCCTCTAAAAACCCTTCTTTTTACATCAAGTTGTACAGTAATTTACTTAATGTAAGCACCTCAGGTGTGGATACTGCATCATATGTAGTAGAATTATTGATTCATCAAGCCCATCAAAATGACCCACGAATTCTTCCCAAGCTGCACTCTCCTAGATATGTAATAGGTAGCACCAATCTTTTAGCTATGGCAAGAAAGAAATTCTTGTAGAAACATGAGTTATCTCACTTACTGAAATGAGTCTATGAGTCTGTAACATCTTGTCTTTCCCATATGAGACTCGGAGCGTAGTTACAGTCATACAATTTAGGTAATATCTCTGCTGCAAGTACCTTGGGTTAATGTTTCCATTGCTTTCAAAACTCATGTGGTCACAGCACTTCTGATACCTGCATAAAAATATCTCTCCTCTAGGAAGAGTACAGGTATGTACCTTACAAGGAAATGTCCTACTTTATTATATTTGCATTTTGGCTGCAAGAATATGATAAACTGTTCTGCCAGAAGTCAGAGCGTTATGATCAAAATACATTTCATGGGCTGTTTTGCATTGGTATTTTGCATAATTAATCATATAGTTTTACGGCGGTATTAAAGCTCTTTCTGTCATTTTATCCATATGTTTCTAATTCACAGTCTCGGCCAGTCAGTGCAGTTGGTTCTGATGTTGAAACTGCGGTGTGGTTAAAAGCAGGCATTTAGGCCAGTTTGTCGTGAGGTTGTAATTAACCTGCCATTTTAAAAAGTGTCAGGATAGTCTGAGAAGTAGGTCGTTCTTGATTGTAAATGTTGGGGCATATACTTCTATGTCTGGAGTAAATGCCAATTTTCTATTAGCAAAGTTCATCATTTCCACAATACTGAGTGAAGTAGTTGTGCATTTTGAATTTTTTTTTCCCACAACCCTCAGATGTTTTGCAGTTCAAAAAGGTGTGTTTAGTTGTGTTCTCACTTAGGAAGGTGAGAGAACTTGCGTCAGAATTTTGTGAAATGTCAACCTCAACTGCTTATGATTCTTGCATTGGCATAGCCATTCCCTCTCAAGGTCTCATCTGTGTGATAGATGCTGGAGGTGGCCAACAGAAAACATAAAGCCTCCCTTATTGTGCTACACTGTCACCACTGCTCCTGGAGGGTTTGCAATATGGTATGTAGGGGTAGGGTTGCTTTATAACTGTAGCCAAGGCAACCTCTTTGTAGATGCTATAAAAAGCGGCCTTATTCTTTTAAGAGCAGTCTTGCATTTGAGTCTTCTCCTCCCACTCAAGTCTCTAAACCCGCCACCCTTGTTTTGTGATTGGTGTCTCAATGTGTCGATGTCCTGTCAAGCATAGCTATCATAGGAGAATTCCACTGTATTTCGGCACCCATTTCTTGTCTTAAATTCAGTTTTAATGCACTTGGGAATGTCCAGGAGTGAATATTTAAACAATGTACAGTACCCCCCATTCTGACCATCAAAATGATGTGTGCAACAGGATGGAGTGGACTGAGGCAGACTCGTGCCTGAAGAGAGTGGAGTTTGGTGATTGATTGTGTCTCCCTAGAATGAACAGGGGCAGAATGCGGAGCTCGATCGAGTTCCCCTTGCCCCTCTGCTGCAGCTAGGTGACCTCATTTTCCATGTAAAGCTCAGTTGACTGACCTGACCTGCTTATGCAACACATTGCAGGAGGGGGAGGGTAGGATAATGAGCACTTTCTTAACCCTTTACCTCTCTACTATAGAACTGTGTATTTACATATGTATGTGTATGTGGAGGTGGTAGACAAAACAATGATGAATGTATGTTAAGTAATGATGAATTGGCTCACCCTTTGACTTCAGAACCGCTTCAGTCCTCCTTGGAATGCTGTTATGCAAGGTTAAAACATTTTCTACTGCTTTTACTTGCTGTCTTTGCTCTCTTATCAATGCCTCCTTCCTTCTCATTCTGGCCTGAAACCCAGAAAGGACTTGGAGAGACCCTTCTCTTTTAAAGATGTAGGAACATGATCTGTGGTTTTGGCAGCATTTGTTTAGCAGCTGCTGCTGTTTGTCTGTTTTTTTCACACTTCCTACACATGCAAGTCAGGCTAACCTGGCGCAGGTGTTTTGGTTGTGCTAAAATTCACCCCAGAAGCACTGATTCAGCCTGTGTGTGGCTGACATTAAGTCTATGTCCTTGTTTTAAACAGAGATGTTTTACTCATCCAAGATATAAAGCTTCCCTGTGCTTCTATGGAGGACTGTGGGAGAGTTGCCAGCATGGCAGTGTCCATTACTGCAATCTGATGTTTTTCCATGCAGAACATTACCTTCCCTCTTGACCTGCTTTACTTAGGGCAGTGTTTTCCCCAGCTTCATTCCTGTGTGTTTACCAGTGGGTTGAGCTCTATCTTAATTCGGGTTTGTTGGGGTATAACCTCAAAACTGATCTTTGTTTTGATCCATTTTTGTGTGGAGTCCATTGTGAATTCCCTGTGAAGGAAATGTGCTTCTTTATATCTGTCGGTACTAATACAAAGTTACTCATTCAATGTTTTTTTTTTTTTTTTTTTGTCTCATATACTTGAATTGTCCTTGCCTTTTGTGAACAACAAGACCTTAGCCTAATTATTCATGACCTTAGTCTAATTAGTCATTATTAATAAAGCTGAAGGCTTGCTTCAGGAACTAATTCAGGGCCTTCATGTGAACAGAAATGGCTCACAGAAACAGTGCAACCTTTCTTTCTTTGGAACAAGTGCACTTAAACATAAAAAAGTAACAGCAAATACATGGTTCAAACTAGTATTCACTTAACATGCATGAGACTCACCTTTACTGGACCATCCACACTGTGCCCTCAGGAGCAGGCTGGGTGGTGCTGATTTTGAGCATTTGCATACTGTTAGATTGGAATACAATCTCATTGTAGTATAATGTAGCCAATATGAAAATGAGTCAAGCACACAGCCATTCAGAAGCTTGATACATTTTAGGTGGAAGTAAATGTCTTGTGTGGTAATCTGTCCCTTATCTGCTGGTTAGGGTCAGCTCCCTGTCTTAGCACTCACTGTCACCATCTTTGAGAGCAAGCATATCATCATTAAAATTGCTTCAGTGTCAATGAGCTTGAAATGTAAGCTATAGGTCATCCTGTGGAAGGCAAGGTATTGCATGGACCTGCCAATAGGCGTAACATTGCAATCACAAGAGTTTCTCTGTAGTTGCACCCACAGTGAATGATAGTATTGATAGGTTGAACTTCCTCTGCTTCTCGGAAGCCAGTTGTAGTTCACTACACATTAGGGTGTAAGGCACAACAGTGGCCTTTTCATCTTAGGTAACATGTTTGTCTGTCCTCTCCACAGCTCCCTCGGACTTCCAGCTGATTGGTGAAAGAGCTAAACTCCACATGGACATGGAGAGCTTTGGCCAGGCTGTGCAGGACGGGGAAAGCATGTGCCGGCTGAAGCCGCAGTGGTCTGAGGTGAGCAGGAGCGCCATTTCACATGACCAAGTGACCGAGGGCCAACTGCCCTGCTAAATAAAGCCTCAGACTGAATGAAGTCTCGTTGTATACCTCTGTTCACCCACAGCCCTCTGGTCCAAGAGTTTAGTACTATCACTAATGCACACTGCTGCCCTTAGATCCATCTCTCTGCCCCCTTCCTCACACTGCTGCCCTCAGGTTCAGGATCAATAGCTGTGACTGCTGCCCCACATGTGCCCCCTATGTATAGGAAGTGAAAAGATCACCCATTCAGATGTACCCTTTTGATTTGTATACATCTGGGGCAAGCACTGAAATTAGTTGCATGCTCTGTCTTGTGTGACCTGCTCCAGCCATGTGACAAGAGCATGAATGTATGTCACTGCCATATTTGTGTGGCTGGAAAGCAGAAGTGATTTTCTATTGCTTTCACCAATTACTTGCACAATACTGTGTTATACATTCATCTCCATGAAGTTTATCTGTCACATGTTGAGCTGTCTTTATAATTAAAGTTGGCCTAACCCAATAATTATATCGCTAGTAACAGCTGTGACCTTCATTATCACAGGGTGATTGGGGGTTTCAAAATAATCTCCACCACTATTAAAGAACTGACCATTTGTTGAAAATGTACCTTTTATGTCACGAGTAACAACATTTTCTATTGGTTCCCACAATCAGTGTGTGCTAAACCACTGACTCTGTCTTTCCCTTTGCGCGTGTGTATAGGCTCACTATGTAAAGGCCACAGCCCTGATTAAGATGGGTCGAAAAGAGGAAGCTCTGCAGGAGTACTTCCTGTGTGTGGCACTGAAGCCCAGCTGGACCAGAGTCAAACTGGAGGCCCAGAAGGTACGGTGCCCCCCGAATGCCCACACTGCCCCCTGAATCACCTGCCTTTACCATCCATATCACATAGGACTAGCCTCCTGTATTAAATACTCAGCATTCCTTGATGCAATCAATGTTTTAGGCAAATGTTCATTTATTTATCTTGCTACACTCCTTGCATTATACGGTTGTTTTCACAGCAATAGCAGTTTCAATCAGAGCTGAGGGATGAGGAAGGCAGAGCATTCAGACTTGTAGCTGTAGAAGTGGGTCAGGTGACACCCAGCGTATTTCATTTCCCCTTGCATCTGAACGTGGAGGCGGCCTGATATCAGATGATTACCTCTTCATTTTCTCTCCCTCCCCCCCAGATCCTGAGTGAAGTTTTCTCTTCTGTGTTTGAGAGGGACGGCCTGCCCACCCCCCTGCGTCCCCACCAGGGGGGTTCTACCTCGTCCGGCCCCACCTGCTTCAAGCCCTCTGCTCTCTTGGGTTCCCTCCAATCCCCTCCATGCAATGAGGCTGGCTCCTCCAAGGTACAACAACATAGGACATAGATCTCCTTATATACATTTCTTCGTATCTATGTATTCATGCATGTTCATAGGTCTGCCATGTCCAGTCGTTCACTTTCAGTAGTTCATCTCTGGGGAATGCCATTGACATTGCTGTTTGATGGACATAGTGTGGAGAAACTGGCAGTCATGTGTCCTGTCTCTTTGTGCGGTTTTCCCAGGACTCTGCCTGGAGCCTAGCCAAAACGCCTCTGTGTGATGGCCGCACAGACAGCACCAAATCAGAACTTCCATCCTTCAGTACACTGGACCCACCTTCCTCACAGGACACCAAGTCCCTGACTTCCATCCTCTCTGCCCTGCCTGCACCCTCCAGCCTCAAGAGGAGGTGCTCTAGTGACCCTCCTACCTTCAGTCCTCCCTCCAAGCTCCTCAAGCCAGGTACAGCACTCCCAGGCCTGTGATTCACCTGTCTGTGACTGGCTTTGAAAGTAAAGTTGGGAATCACTTTTCATTCTGTGCATCTAGGCCAGGTTTGGCTAACCCTCATCCTGGAGGCCTGCAAGACCTTTGATTTGTTGCTATACAGCACTGTTGCTTGGGTCTGAACTGCTGATATTTTTAGAGTGAAAACAAAGATCAGCAAACACTGCAGTGCTCTCAGGCCAGGGTTAGCTATCCCTGATCTGTTTGCTGTAAAGTGGGTCACATAAAATGACTGTTTATTTTTATTTTAAGCTTGTGTATAAATGGCTCTGATGTGTGTGTGTGTGTGTGCGCGTTCCCAGATGTAGCCTGCTCCTCTCAGCGTCAGAATCCTCCCACTGTGTATTTGGGGAGGCAGGTGCCCCCCCAGCTGCTGGACAGCGCAGATATGGAGTGCTCCCTCTGCATGAGGTAAAGCTGAACCCCTTGAGTACCCACATTCACACCTCCCTCATGTCTGTAGCAGCCTGTGAATAAATCTGCACACAAGAGCCATGGCATATGAAATATGATTTTTACCCAATAACTCCTCCCACAGACTGTTCTATGAGCCAGTGGCCACGCCCTGTGGACACACCTTCTGCCTGAAGTGTCTGGAGCGCTGCCTGGACCACAACCCCACCTGCCCACTGTGCAAAGAGAACCTGTCAGAGGTACAGACACCAACACTTGCCCCCCTTGTTTGTCCCTCCTTCCTCTCCTTTCTCCTAATCTCTTTCCCCCTTCCTTCATTCTCTCTGCCTTGCTTTCCTTCTATCCCTCACTGCTCCCAGTTTCTTTTGTCAAACTACCCAGTTGGCTCTAAGACAAGGTTTTAGTTAATAGGAAATGAGAATTCTGTTTTTGGAGTTGCTACATTCACCACCAAGCTTAACCTCTCAGGAGGCTGTGAGGGTGTTCCATTTTAGCTGGTGGTTAGCCAAATCCAAGGAAATGGCTTGTTTTGGAGCAGTATCTGCCCATAGACTAATTATTGTTAAGTGCTTTGTCTGTGATTTATCATCTGATTGGCCAGTTAAGGTATTAGCTTGCAGCTTGCTGCAGTCTTTGAATAGGCATTCAGTATTGTGTGATATAGCTGCTTAGTCAGGATTTTAGATTGGCCACAAAACCGAAAAAGTGTGTAGCTCATTGTTGAATCATCGCTGTAGCATGCAAAGAGATTGAACTTCCTTTGGGATTGCTGTGTGATGATTTCATCAAAAGTCAGAGCACGTACTCTTGCTGGATATCTCAGGATGGATCAATATGCTCTTCATGCAATCAACAACATAAGCAAATACTTTCTCTAGAGAATAACCATTTGCCTTTCCACTTTTGTTGCTTATCTTGCTCCATCTTATTCAGAGTAATCTGATACCCATCGTTCTTTCCTGATTGGCTAAGCCTGCAGCTGGGCGGGAGCAGGAGGAGGACATATCCCAAAATCTATAAACAGTATAATTCTCTTCTCAGCAAGCAAAACATATTCCTCTTTCTTGCTCTCTAATTGTAGACTCATTGTATGAACTGAGTGTCTGTAGTAGAGGGCAGACTGGGTGAAATAATTATTTTCAATACTTAAATCCTGTAGAGACTAAAATTGCAATCATGCAGATTACTGAAGCACCCATTTTTGATAGTATGCTGAACAAAGTAATTCTTTCATATAAACTTCATATTCATATTTTATATTGTAGCTTTGGAAACTGTAAGGGATCAGCAGGAATGTGTTAAAATTTCACTGGTGACCTGCAGTGCATATTTCAGGTTTCATTTGTTTTTAAATGGAGGTGAATCCAACAGAAATGCAGAAGAGGGTCTGTGTGTGTATTTGCAGTATCTGGCCACCAGAGGGTACCATAAGACCCTATTGATGGAGGAGGTGCTGGTACGTTACCTGTCTGAGGAGCTTGCTGAGAGGAAGAAGATCCAGGAGGAGGAACTGATAGAGCTGTCAAAGTAAGCCACCCCCCCCCCTCCTTTTGGGGGAATTTCCTAAGCAGGACATACTTTCATGTTATCATTGTTATGTATTGTTTTTGCTCTGGTTAGGTTTATTTGGGAACCTGAATGTTTTTACAGTCATGTGGTAAATGGCTTTTCAACACTTTCAACACTGCCTCATCTACAGCACAGTGCAGGTGTACAGAATAAACTCTTACCTCCTCATCTCTGGCTTACAGCTTGAACCAGGAAGTGCCCATCTTTGTATGCACCATGGCATTTCCCACAATCCCCTGTCCCTTGCATGTGTTTGAGCCCCGCTACCGGCTGATGATCCGCCGGTCCATGGAGACAGGAACCAAGCAGTTTGGGATGTGCATCGCCGACGAACTGAAGGGGTGAGCTGCCACAGCTGAGAGGAGGGAGGGAGCGTGCATATTTGTGAACAGATGTGAACAGTGTGTGTGTGTGTGTGTGTGTGTGTGTGTGTGTGTGTGTGGGGTCTGATGTTCAAGTGAATTCTGTACTTGTGGTTACATTTAGGCTTAAAAAAGATCTTTGATTGGTTCTCCAGGTTTGCAGACTATGGCTGCATGTTGGAGGTTCGGGATGTGAAGTTCTTCCCTGACGGGCGCTCTGTGGTGGACACCATTGGGGTGTCCCGTTTCAGAGTGCTAAGCCACGGACAGAGAGACGGCTACAACACCGCCAAAATTGAATACCTTGAGGACAAGAAGGTTTGTATGTGTTTTGAGTGTGCGTTTGAATACATGTCAATGTAAGTTATTATTTGTGCTCATGTGAGCTTGAGTGACAGCAAATTCCATGGTCTTTCAATGCTGACTATGTGTTATCTATGTGTGTATGTGTGTGTGCATGGGCTATGTTCGTTACATACATGTTGCGTTGGCTTGTTCCATGTGTGTGCCTGTGTTGTGTGGCAGGTGGAGGGAGAGGAGCTCGCAGAGCTGTTGAAGCTGCATGACTCCGTGTATGAGCAGGCCTCCGCGTGGTTCTCCTCCCTGAAGGACAACATGAAGAGTCAGATCCTCAGCCACTTCGGCCACCTGCCCGGAAAAGACCCCAACCCCCAGGTAGGCCACGCCCTCCATGCATAGGCCACAACATGTAACATACTAGCTATGTAACCTGAACTGCGCAGGTTCTGTTCAATGGATTGTACATTAGATAATATCTGCTGTCTGAGTTACTGTGTATATTAGTGTCAGTTAAATGCTGAAATGTAAAATGTATATAGTACCTTCTTCTAGGCTTATTGCATTACTCTAATGTCCTGCTCTGTGTCTCTCTTGCAGGGTAGTCCCAGCGGGCCGGCATGGTGCTGGTGGCTCCTGGCGGTTCTGCCGCTGGAGAACCGGGCCCAGCTCACCATCCTGGCCATGACCTCTCTGAAAGACCGCCTCATTGCCATCCGGCGTGTCCTCATTTTCGTCACACGGAAACGAGCACGGTGACCCCAGGGGGTTCGTCTTCGCCTCATCATCATCCTCATCCTCTGAGCAAAGCAGCAGCAAGGTGCCGGCTGAAACCACTGAGTTGGCTGGGTGTAAGACCAAACAGGGGACCAGCGTTGGATTCATGGTTTTTTTTTTTTTTTTTTTTTTTTTGGTTTATTTCCAAGACTGGGACCCATGTGATTGGCAGGTGTCGAATGGAGTGGGTTTTGACTGTTTGCAGTTGGGTCTTACCTCAGATATACAGTTTCACCGCCATTTTTAGTGTCAGTCCAGAGCTTGAACACACCCACTGTCCCACAACCCCTGTCCATCAATGGGCTATGACACGCCAATCATGTCCATGGGGAGTGTCCCACTGCAGGACATTTACAACTCCACAGAAAGCCGAGCCACAGTCTGCGCTTTCCAGACCTCATTCATGTCCATGTTAAACCTGGTATCTACGCTGGAGTCACACTCATCATTCGGAATGTGCCCAGATTTATTGCCTGGTTTCCACTGACCCATCTTAGCTGTGCGTGCACTTCTAATTATTTGTTAGAATCCTTACCATGTGGTACAATGAGCCTGACCAGTTTCAATGCTCAGTGACATCAGTTGGACTGAACTCTGAGTTGTCCTTCACTCATGAGCCAATGGTCAGTCATTACCTCTGATGGAACTGGATCCTGTGTAGGCTAAAACACTCAGCCATTGACCTACAACATTGTTTTTTTTTTTGTTTTTTTTCCTCCTGAACTAATTTAATTTCAGGAACACAGTCCCAAACTGTGAATTCCCTCCAATACATTCTCAATACATCCAATACATTCTCAACATGGGAGTGTGTTTGGGTTGAGACTACATTACGATGGAGTCTCCCCTATTTACTCAAGTGCTGCTGATCTCAAAAAAGCTTTTAAGGTGCCATTTATATGTGACAGTACCGTCATAAGCTTGTCTGAAAGCATGTCAGAGTAACTCCTCAGATACGTCAAGTTGGTGACTAATTTATGAAGGAGAGAGAGTTTCTGTTTCCATGCTTTTTTGTTTCCGTTATGCGGGTTTGGCCCGTGTGCTGAAGGAAAGCTTAGGGCTACTGCAGAGATGGGTCAGTGGCAGGTGGTAAAGGAATTTCGAGGAGAGATGTGACTGATCGATGTTCCTACATCCTTACACAAAAAAAAAGAAAAAAGCCAAATAACAAGTAAATGTGAAGAAACAAAAACAGGAAGTTGGTGTATGTTTGTCCCACTGTCTGCCTGGCACACAGTCTACCAGGCCCTGGGGACAAAACCTGACAGTGTATGGAATTTATCCTACAAACATGCCCGTGTTTCCTCTTTCAACACTTCAGTATTAGTGTCTGTCGGGCGTTTTCTCATTGGCCACCCATGGAAATTTGAAGTTTCAGCAGTTTCTCCCTGCCAATGGAGATCAAGCTTATTACCGTGTGTTTTACTTACTCAAACTCTGCAGCAGTTGCACAAAGCCAACATGAGCACAGAGGTGTCTAAAGTCTTTTGAGGGGTGAGGGGTCATGCTTAGTTTTTCGAAAGGTTTTTCTTGCAAGGTTTTAGGCATTTTTGATGAATTCAAATTGGAAAGCAGTCGACAACCTATGCCACAAGATGAAATGGATGTTAACTGCAATGCACTTTGCTCTTGACTTTGAATAAGCCTTTCTTTTCCTATATTTTTGACCCAAAAGAACAACACTAGTGTAACTTTGTGATGGGGAAGTAGTGTACGCTGCTCTCTGATGCAGCATTAGCAGGTGGTTGTCTCAGTTCCCCATCCCGCTGTACTATAAAGTGGCTTTAGACAGGGTTCTTCTTCATCCATTTCCCAATTATGCCCCTTTCAAAATATAATGGTAACTGGTTTAGCTCATAGTGGTGGAGAGGTAGGCTTGCCTGAGGTGACTGGAAGCTCCAAGCCTCAGAATGTGGGGATGGGGCAGAGTGACCGCCCTGCTCCACATGAATTGGCCAGGCAGCATCACTGCTGCCCCCTGTTGATGACTGTGAGGGCAGCAGCCGGTGGTGCTCGGTCACGTGGCATCAGTTGATGAAAACCTGCAGGTCGCACTGGCCTTCCCAGGTGAATTCACCACTAGCTTAACTGGGCCAGTGAGGTCAGTTTCCCGCTTTCCTCATTTTTTGTTGGTGAAATTCCCTCCCAAACCACTTACTGCCTGTCAGGACAACATCTCATAAAACCCTCACAGACATCAGTCATCACTGCTCCAGTTTACAGTTTCAGCTCAAACTTCAACTCCAGACTTGATTTGGAAAATTTCAGCATCAAATTATAGTAATAAACAATATTTCAATTAAGAAAAATATGTATTTGGTCAATAGTTATCACATAGGGGTCGACCTTGTTTGGTATGTTAATTGACTGTATGTTTGACTTCTGTGTATTTGTATGGTTGTCTTAAGTACAATATTCAAACTGTTTCTGTTTGAGGATCAATGTACAATTGAGGCCTTTTCAATGTAAATAAGTATTCTTTTTTCTATTGTGATTTAATGTTCTACTGGGTGTGACCTGTTTTACTCATTTAACTTCTCTGTTACCATGTCCGATGTAGGGTCATCAAACAGATTAAATGCTGCATTATCACGTAATGTACATTTGTATGGTTAAAATATTATATTTAACTTATTTTCTATTTGAAATAAAAACATCTGAAAATAACTTCTCCTGTAGTGCAAATTCATTTTTATGGTGAGAAAATGTAGGTCCAGGCACATGCTAAAACCTACACAGACAACATTGCCATATTCACCAGTAGTCCAGTTTCTTTAAAAGGGATGTAAAAAGTAGGAGTTGGTTTCATGAACCCCATAATTGAGTGGAGCAGCAGTGAGTTGTCAGTCACTTGGTGCTCTGAACTATTCAAAATGTTTTTCTTGCCTGTAAATTTCATGGATTTGTGGGGTTATGGTATAGTAGCCCCACCTATCTCTATGGGACACCTACCATTCCTTTTGAAAGGGTGAGCCATTTGCTGAAAAGTGTCCACCAGAAGGCTACTCTTAAAGTCGTGCAGGGCTAAGGCATTTTCAAGTTTTTGTGGCTTCCCTTCAATCGGCAACCAATAACAGGCCATAACAAAGTCAATCATTGAGATTAAGCTCTCGAGTGCTGGAACACACCAAAATCCATTAAACAGAAACAAGGTTATTAAAACTTGAGTGTGCTTTAATGACTGAGTGTACTCGAGGTTAAGTGATGAGCTGGGAGTAAGTATAGGGAGGTTCCTCACCTCTCTATGTGGACATTGCATGCATAACCTTGTCATTGCATTTCCAGAGCACTGATGTACACCATGGTATATGTGTAAACAGGGTCTCTCAGTGCTATGACCTACATAGGCTTTTGAAAACAGGTTCATATTGTTCCTTTGGGACAGTGCGATTTGTCTCGGGCTCTGGACGGTTTAGGGAAATATCTACACTATCACTAGAGCTGCCAGTGCCAAGTTATTCAAGTGCCCCCATGAAACTAAGGAAAAGAACCGTGAATGCAACAAGATTAGTGAAAGTTGAGCACACACAGTAGGAGCTGAGAGACAGTGGCCTGTTGCTTGGGTTTAACAGTGCTTTCATTGGGTGATGGGAGAGTTTTCATCTTTTTTTCTTTACATTTCTGCCATTGGAAGTGGTTTATGTAGGCTTTTCAGTGCTGCTGTTGCCAGGCGGAAGGGGAAGTTGATGCATCTGGCAGACAGCAGGGGGTATTGGCAATATTAATCCACAAGAGGTCAGCAGTGAGCTTAGAAGAAGAACCTGCATAGCTGTGGCTCGGACAGGTGTTTCCCAGGCAGGAGGGACTTTTCTCTCCTTTTTGGATCTTACTCTTTTTTTCCCTCAAAAATTTGCATACCACACCCCCAAACACCCACAATCCTTCCACCTTAATCGTTCTTCAGCAGTGTTAGTCCACAGCATTGGTGATATGCTTAACATCTGATAAAATGTTAATGGCGACATCATCAGTCATGAGCTGAATGTCATGGGAAAACCCATGATTCATTATGCTAGGGTACTGTAGAAATAGCAGGATGTGTGCATACCAGTGCATCTTTTAGCAGTGGTTAAAATAAAGGTTGGAGCACACTGATGGGTTGTAAGAAGGTGCTCAGGTGCAGTGGGAGATAAAGATTGGAAAATGCAGTACCTATAATACAATATATAATACGATGCAATACCTAAAATAAGGTAATGTACTTAAGGGTATATATCTTACCTGGTAGTGAATACAAAGGCATACAGCAGAGATCTCATTAAGAACCAAAAAACACCCCACTTGGCAATTTGTCTTTGAACCTTTATTTCATCATCATAAACCTTTCAGTAAAGGGGGATTGATTTAACCCACTGCCAAAACAAGGAAAACATCTTTAAACAATATTCAGCATCTGAAAACACCACACACCAAGAAGTGAGGCAGAAATTAAAATATCTGCAGCGCCTTGGGCAAAAATAAAATTTATCTCCATCTCTCCTGATTTGTTAAGAACTCTGTTCTTCATCATTGACAATGAATTAAAGTCAAGAAAAAAGAAGAACCTTTACTAGCAGTGCATTCTGTCAGTGTAGTATAAAGGAGATTCACAGAGACAATCATGAACAGTTACCTGCATCTTGCTGCCACCTTCCAGTCCCTTCACCTGTGACCATTCAGCTGAATCTATCCCATATCAAACTATCAAAGCTTTACTAATTGCCATGGACATTTTTGTTTTAATTATGAAATTAATGAGCCAGGAACTGCAAAAATAAAAATGTCAAAACAGATAACTGGTTTAATATGTACCTTATTGCAAAGTCCATCATTCTCTCACAGGAACAGGTTAGGAAGAAAGTGTTAATGTGTATGAACTTCCACTGTTCAACTGGCAATATTTAGCAACAGTTTTCAGTGTAGAGGAGGAAGAAAAATATTATCTAACCGTGTGACTTTCATTCGCACAAAGAATGAAAGTCCTTTTCATTCTGGAAATCAAGAGAATGCTCTGAAATGTGCTCTCCTGCTTGCTACAGTGCTAATAGAGATAATTACCCTTCTAATTGCTCCCCATTTTTTCCTTCGTTCGGATCACCTTCATGCTTTTGGGTGGCTTATAGTCCCTGCATATGTAACAGTTCTACCTATTTCAGCCCCTTACAGAAACCCAGTCTCAGATCACATGATCAATGGCCTAAATGCAACTTGGAAACCTAAAATGCTTCAAAAAATTCCTCATTTGCATTTGTCCAAGAGAGGTTGGATTATTTATAAAAACAATTGGCACTGTGTGGAACTGTCCATTGTTCCTTATGTGGTTCTGTGTGGGATAGTGGTGTAAACCATCCGTCTTGGAGATGTTCATATAGAGAGAAGTACCTGTAGCCTGTCAGTACAGATCCTGCTTCAGAGGATACTTTGTGTCAGAACATCACCTCTATCAATGCATCACCTGTTTCTGAATGTTATTTGTGTTTGAGTATCACCTGCTTCAGAGAATCACTTGTATCAGTGCATCACCTGTGTCTGAATGGCACCTGTCTGAGAAGACAAAATGTAAGCTGCAGTCATCCAGACAGCCTCCTCTGCTCCCGGCTGGAGCCTAACCCCAGGTAGACCCCTCTCCCCTCTACACACACACCTGGACTGTCTCCCCTGAGTCACCTGTATGGGCCTGCCAGCAGGTGCAGGATCAGCTAGCCCGCGGCATTCAGTGTGACTCTCTCCTGACTTCTCCCTCCTCTCACTTCCCTACAGTTACAGGAGGAAGCATGACTGTGTAACCATGGTGATGCTCTTACACAGACTGCAGAGCTCATAAAAATGCCAGGGGCGCTGCTCACCTGGTGGAATCCACTCTCCATCCGGCCCCATTGTTCTGACAACAATCAGGCTTAATGAGCTGCTGTGAGAGCAAGAGGTAAAACAATACCGCTATCCCTCCACACAATGAAACAAATTGGTTCAGTTACTGCACCAGCTATTAATACCGGCTAATACACTTTGTCCAATATCAGCTTTACATATACGATTTAACAGGCCTCAAGGATGCTTCAGGTACTTACTTAAAATTATTTGAGACAAAACAAAGAGTGCTAAAAACATTACAAGTTTTTTTTTTTAAATGTTCCAAATGCTTCTTATTGCTGTAATGAGGGAAAATATCTAAAGATTTTATGTGTGTCTGGTTGCTAAAAGAGCCACCCACCACACACACAGTCACACACATACACCCTACACCCCCAAGCCCCCCACATGCACAACCATGATTTCAGCTCAATGCATTATTTAAAAAAATATCAAATAGATTTTCAATACTGTACTACAGAGGTCCAAACTCTGTCCTACCTCTCCCATCTCACTCTACTCTTCTTTGCTGGTCTTCCCACATAGGATATTGAAAATAACATTGATGAAGTTCTTCTATAATTCTTTCTTTAAACATATTTGAACTAAATACACTGTAGTGTACTTGCCATTTGTTGTTGCCATTTGCTTTGTCTATAAACTTTAGATTACATTTTTCGAAAGCTCAGCTGAAGTTCTTAGGTTTGAATAAGGCAGGCCCCAGTTGCTTGATGGGTAATTTTTATTGTGTGACGTGAGCAGCGAGTTGCAGCTTCATTTTTTCATAAACGAACATAAATGATGGCTGTCTTGATTGTGTCTGGGCTCTGACGCATAGCTTTGTTTATGGAAAGCACAATGCTGTCGCTCACCTCAGTCCACCCTGCCAGTGCCAGAGCAGATAAACCTGATTGACCATGTGACCAAACCCTGCTATCACAGACTGTTGCTGTGACTATATAAACAACCAGACCAACAGTGCAGTGCCCCCCACAAGCTTGTCTGCCAAAACTGTGGCTCACTAGATGCTCTTGATGCTAAAATTACAAACTGTCCAGCATTTTTTTCTATTAAGAGAAATATTGCTTCTGATTTTTGAAAATGGTTTAAGCAAATTAAATAAATGGTACATCAAGTGAGTGTTGACTAAATTTTATTTTTTCCATGTTAGGAAGTCCTTGGATACAAACACCAGTAAAAGTAATGAAACTTCATAATCTTTATAACACATTCTACCTTTTTGTATGCCTTTTAGTATGAGCCACTCAGCCACACCCTGGCACATGAGACTGTGAGAGAAACAAACAGTTGCTCAATCCCTCGCCCAAAGGATTCTGGGAGCCTAAAGCACATCCTACTTCATAGCACCTCCCCGCCAATCGCAGCCTCTAAAACAGGTGAGGCTCAAACACTAATGAGGTACTAATCATGTATTACAGTACACCCAATTCTATGTCTTAACTATGTGCTCATTTAGTCAGATACAGTAAACTGGTCATATCACTGTGTTTGCTGTATGTTAACAATTTCTGCACATAACTCACACCAGCATGTTTTCTTCACATTAAATATCACAGATACGGCACATTACTCGCATCCATGTGTTATGCTTCTCAGTAACCAGATGATATACATCAGCCTATGCACATTGGATTGTTTGCTTTACACTCATGAGCTGAGAAACAACACAAAACTCACATCAGTGAACACCCTTTTCCACTATGAATTTTGCCAACATTTTTCACCTTGTCTCTCTTTATCCAGCATTTCAATGAATGTAACAGTATTTTCAATAACCATGATGGCAGACCCATAAATCAAACATGAAAAAATCGCTTTGCATCTCTCCTGCTTATAATCATTTGATGAGGCTGGAATAAAAGCCATACAACTGCCAGATTGCTGAAGCAGTTGAGGAAAGTATTTAGTTCTGAGAGTTTTTAAATTATGGATCAACTCATCCCAGTGTAAACCCTGTAAATAGACTCAGGGCTTGGGGAAAACGATGGTTTTCATTGCTTAGGCTCTTGTAAATACTTTGAGTGAGGTGTAAATGAAATGCAAATGACAGGAGACAAACTATTTCCCATCAAACCAGAGGATATTTCATAGTAATCATTTTGCAAATACAGAGACAACTACACATTCACAACTTCCAGAATGATAGCATCTTTGCAGCACATGCTGTCAAACACCCTCTATTTCGTCCCCAGTTATAAAACCATGATGCCTTGCTCTCAGTCCCTTACAGCCAATAGCAAATAATGTACACACTTAAAGTTTTAGCCATGCTGGAACTTGTCACATTTTTTTTCTTTGAGGACACAGTGAAATCCTGAAACACTTACCAGTAGAGAAGAAAGCATGTGTGTGTAGAATTGATATTTGCTTTTCTTGGGAAAATTGTGCTCTTGGGACTTAAGGTTCAAAGGTCAAAGGCTCCAGAGTGTTCCCTGAAAGTCATTTGAGTGAGCAACATTTAGCTTTTAGCAGTAAACTGTGGGGAAATCTCTCCTTGGAGAAGATGTTGATAAATCCCATGTAGCTGACAGCAGTGATGGGCAATTCTGAACATTACAGCTTGTATGTAAGTAAGAGAGGGTTTGCCTAGGTAATGTCCAGAGTGATTTAAGATATTGGAAAAGAAAACTCAAAAAGAAACAGAAAATTGGCACATTTGACAGTAGCAGTGAAATATTTGTGAGGAAATTCAGAATAAATACCATTTAGCATGGTATAATTAACCCTAATCTGTCTGGGAATGCCAGAGGTCTGAGGTATACAGGCATTATAATAATTTTTATTGGTTCAAGGGAAAATGTCCGAACTATGTATAACAGAGAGTCTGAACCATTCTTTCAAGCATGGGGTAAGTTTGTACTTTTGGAAAGAACTGAAACAGCTCTTTGTCCGCTGCTTTACTGCCCTCTAATGCACTGCCTATTATGTTTCTCAATAAAAACAACTTTTTGTGGCAGCAAAGATAATTTTCAAAGTGAATCTAAGGGGTTTTCAGCAAACTATATTGATGTACTGCACCATGGGACAAAGTACAATACATCTACATCTCTGTTTTGCAAATCTGATTCAGTTTTTGAAGTGCGGGGAATCTCACTGTAATACTGTAAAGCAGGAATCAAATAACTGGCTGCTGTTCATCTGAAAACTTTAATTTGGATCCTCTCTCCAGTCCACATGACCCAGAGTGAATCAAAATTTATTATGAGTCTTTCCAGGGGGGCCTGCACATGGTGTGTTTGTGTGTATGAGCAAGTGATGGGAGAATGAGGTATCAATACACCAAAAGCAAGTGGTGAAACTATGTTACCTTAACTTTAGATTAGAACTACTCATTGTATTTTGTTGTGACAAAATACAAAGTTTGGATTGGTCGAAACAAGTCAGTGAGTAACAGCTAACAGTTGCTCCATACCCTAATAGTGCTATTGGTACTTTAATTACCCATCACCGGCATGAGCATGGGCAATAGCACAAAATATATATACTAAACAGAACAGTATGCAGTATATAATAAACAGGTTAATAGTAGTTGAATATTAAACAAAGCTATACACAACCATTCAAACAGGAGACTCATGATAGAGGAATAATTTATCAAGATACAAATAACAGGTTAAAGCCAAAACAGGCAATTACTTACTGACTTGATTTAACCAATCAAACGTTTTCACTCTTTACAACAAAATAGAATGATTGGTTCACATTGGTGAGTTACTGGTGACATATGGCCGTTTCACTTGCTTTTGGTATCATGAGGCCTCATTCCTCAATGCTTATGTGACAGCCGGTCCCAAGAGGTGATGTCACTTCCTGTAACTGACTCAGAATCTGTTCCTATCCTGCTCTTCTGTCATAAATCTTCACTCCTCTTAGTCACACTGATTATTGCTTGGGACAGCAGTTGATAATTTCACATACCCTTTGGAAGTTAAATTTTCATCATGCAGAATGAAGACATCCATAGTTTGTGTTGTTATACTTACTCATTTACAGACTTTAATTATTTTACAATAATCTGATTATGACAGAATACTAAAGCACAGAGGATAGTATAGATGGTGTTACCTAGCTTACCATGGACAGTAGCAGCATATGCATCGGTGGTCCAGCTATGTAAGTCAGAGCACTGACCTCCAGATCTGAGGGCAAGAATACAGAGTAGGTATGACAGCCCTGAATTTTTTTTGTCCTAATAGAAGCTTTGTATTGTGAAAAGTGATCAGAACTCTGGACTCTTTACCTGAAGGGGTGGTATTTTATGAAAATATTAATTAATAATTAATAAATGAAAGTAATTTATTCATTTATTTATTAATGACCATTTCGTTGATGGAGTACATAATTATCACAGGATTTAAAATGTGAGATAAACTGCCCGATGCTCCTCAGAGGTGGCAGTATTTGGCTTTAAAAAATCTTTAGCTCCAACATAGCTTCCCCAGCCTGACCCCTTGCTTTGCGGGCCACACCCATCGGTACCGATACCCCCCGCGCCCGTTTAACGATTAAAAAAAAGGTCTCGAGCCAACCCGCCACAGCATTATTACAAAATAGAATCAGATTCCTTTTTGTTATTTTGTATATTATGCGTTTCCGTTTTATTTGTTCTGCAAGAGAAGGAAAGGGGGAGCTATTTTCCGCTTTTTTCCCTCACCATCTTTTTTTCTTGCTCTCGTTGCGCTCGCGCTTGCTCGCTCTCTTTGCTCTGTCAGTGCGGCAGGGCCCTGCCTTTTCTCTCTGTTACTCATAGAACCGGCTTCCTGTGTTTGTCAGTCTCTCATAGTGCTCGGAGAGAAAGAGAGAAAAAAGAGACTGAGAACCGAGGTCTGGGAGCTTTTTTGCCAGCCTGCCACCTCAACATGGTATAGCTGCGAATCCTCGACTACAGAAGAAAGGAGAACACAAAGAGAAATCCGCCTCAAACATTGTGTCCTAAAATTAAAAAAAAAAAAAAAAAAATAGCTTCACCAATGAAGAGATTCGGCGTGGCAGATATACAGTCACCGTGAAGGATAGAAGGATAGACATTGCAATTTTTATTTATTATTTAAAAGATGGCGAACGACTCTCCGGCTAAAAGTCTGGTGGATATAGACCTTGCCTCTTTGCGGGTGAGTGTTGAACAAGGGCAGTCCTTTTTTTATTTCGTTATTTAACACCGTTATTTTGTCATTTGTCTGCATTACAGCGCGTCATGTGTGCGATGAATCGATAGGGCCGTTTTTTAATCGCGGACATGTCTCTTTGTTGGGGTAAAAACTGGGCCATATTTGTGTTTATAATTGAGGCGGGGAGGGTGCTGCCGTCGGTGCTGAGTTCCGATCTTTCCTTTGTTTGCACTGCGCTGGCATGTGCAGAAATACTGCCTGCAACAGCTGCATTAAACTACAGTCCATCTTCCATCACAACCGTTAAAGCAAATAGTTTTCATTTATTTCATAATAATCGGTAAATGTTTGCTTACATATATCATTTCTGTTCCAGGATCCTGCAGGGATATTTGAATTGGTGGAAGTGGTCGGCAATGGCACATATGGACAAGTATACAAGGTTGGTTTCGGCACTAAGCTTTATATTCGTTTGCTACTGTACCATCATTTTGTCAGATACAATTATTTCAAGAGTAGTGTCAACACGCATGTCCTCTCATGACATAGTTTTGTGATAGCTACATTGATGACAACCAGTAAGGTCTGAAAAGACTGGTTATAGCTTATATTACGATGTGAAGTGGCGGCTTTCCTCATTTGTAAGCACAGTTTCAAGGCAAAAACAAACCATGGAATCACAAAATCGTTGTGCGGTGAGAAAAGGGAAGATAGACAATGCAGCACTGTGGCTAACCAGCTCCTTCACAAAGGCAATGCTCACGGTACAATTTGACGTTTGTTTTTGCATACATCCCGTGGGCGCAGCGCTTGTTTTGTGCTAAAGAAGACCTTTCAATTCGTTTTAAACACGAATGACTGTTGACACAGCCATAATCATTGGTTAAAGGCAGATTAAACGCCAGAGAAGAAGAGTCGGAATAGCCATCCCCCCCCCCCAAAAAAAAAAAAAAACCCGAACACCCATCCCTGGCCATCTGAAGTGAGTGTACCACAGCCTACATCACATCCTGTTTGGGAGTCGCTGTTGCTTGGGAGAGGGGCAGGAAAATGCAAAGGGAATATTGACTCGGCCCTGCCCGGTTAACGCTGATTCGGCGGGTGCCGATTCTCGGCCTGCTTTGATTTATTTAATGGTGTTTCCGGGAAGGTAGAGGCGGCCAGAGACAATCAATGTGAAATTTTCTTTTTGGATTTGTTTGTTGCCCCGTGATGGTCCTTCCCTTGCAAAATGGAACACATTAGGGTGATTGAGAGGAGATGAACTCGGTACGTGCTAATGTGACAACCAAAGTGAGTACAGAGATAGACCAATTGTCCTGTAGATCTCTGTGAGAAAAGGGAAAATAAAAGGAAAAGGTGGGACCGCCTTCCTATGTAGTTCCCAGTTTATCATGTCCATCTTCTGATTGTCTTTCCCCCAAACATCCCACTGTCCAGTGTTTACCTCCCCCTAAAGCCTATCTGGCATAAGATGTAGGTTTTACTGAGAAATTCTTAGTTTCAGTGTTAAATAAAATAAATAATTCAAGTGAGTTGTGTGGGAGGCAAGGCATATTTGTCTTTTTATCAACAAGGCTTGTGTGGTTAGTCTTTTGATAACCTCTCGAGGGTCAGTATGAGGACCATTTCTTAGAAGTATGTACTAATGTCTGCATCTTTTTTCTGAGTCAGAAGTATGGTCTGTTTCACATGAGGTTTCACTATAGAGGAATCCTCTGAACTTTAAAATGGAAATATAACAAGGGCATGTATATGTGAATGCATACTGGAGCTGGCCTTAGACACAGAAAATATTACAATTTTTGCATATCTGACTTCTTTCCATCTCCTTTGATTGCTCAGCCATGAGTATGTTGCCTGGTCAGCCATTAATCCCCAGACCTCCTTTAAAAATGAATGAGCTCTTCACTGATGTTGAATATAATGTGTTTGTCCCTGACCCCTACCTACCCTGTATTATTGCCTGATTTCCACAACCTCTCCTTCGCTGTGTGTGCTGCTTTAGTGAGACCCAGCATGACATCTTCTTTTCCAGTAAAGGGGTCTCACCCTGCTAAGGCGCCATTTTTCAGTGAGCGGAATGTGCCTTGTGGCCTGACTGTGTCTGAAAGGCAGTCTGCGTCTGCAGGGCAGTGAAAAGTTGGCTGTGGCGTCGCTCAAGGAGTGAGAGACCGTTTCAGTCAGCGGAGCTGTCGGCTCCCCCATGTAATGCTTCACCTGCAGTTTGTCTGCACCAGCTGCCCATGAACTGTACTGCGCACCTTTGGAACGCAGTGGCTGCACAGCTCAGCTGGGGGATCGTGTGCAGTAAGGCACAGTCCCTATGACAACTTTTACTGGGCCTAACAAGGGCTGCTTGTGGTGAGCAAAGATAAAACACCTCCGTTGATAATAGTTTGCATACATACCCCGCTGAGAGGAACACTCCTCTGCTCAGGGCAAATGGCCAACAGGCCCATAGCATTGTGTCAGTAACCAGACCTGGGTCAAATAATGAAGTGAAATACTTTCACTCTTTACAAATAAGTAAATCTGTGCAAATTGCACATTATTGTAGAAATTAATAACCGACATTCAGAAATATTCCAAATTCTCTACAGTTTGTGGGAGTGTTTTCCAAATTCACCAGCATTTAAGAGTTCAACTATTTCAAATACATATTCTGGTCTGTTGATAAAACAGGTTTTTTTCCCTGCTGTGAGGATGTACTAAACATTATGAGTGAGGAACAAGTGGTCAGACCAGTCTGTATTGTAAATCAACCTTTCACGCTTCACCTTCTGCTTCCTGATATTTGACTGTGTAATTTCAGTAATACTGAACAGATCTGTTCACTGCCTGTTTTTCACATTGTCTGCAGCCAGCTCATGTCTCACATTGTTGGTTAGGCGTCTGTGTTTTTGACCTCTTGTTAACAGCTGTGTGCATCTGAGTTGGCCATAGGTTTGGGAATTGTTGAGGGGTTGCGATGGGGGGGGGGAGCAAAAACCTTTCCTTACATGGTCAGCTTGTTCAGTGTAGAGTTTTTTTTTATTTAAAAAATGCGGCCTTATTTTCTCATGATTTGAAATGCTCATATGCGTTTTGGGTTCATGCTTCTTCCACTGTTGGTTCACAAGAGTGCAGATGCATGCCTGTTGGCGGAACACGTGATTAGGCGTCACTTTTCAGTACGCCAGCTGAACGAGCACAGTCAGTGAGTCAGAAGAGGGCACCCCATGTGCTGCTAGTTCAGGCAGACAGTTGTTATGCCGTTGATCAGACGGGGTCGCTGGGACACTGTGAGACACACACGTTCCACCAAATAAAATCCCTCCCTTTCCTGGGTGACACTATGGACAATTATGTGCAGCCTTGTCAGCTGATACTGGCACTGCCAGATTTGATACCACACATTCAGGATGTGTGGTATACCATAAAGGCAATGAGATTTGTAATCACAAGCTTGGAGGTTCTGTTTCCAGTTGCGGCATTTAAGCTGATGTTTGTTTTTGCCTTTCAGTAGTCCACTTGTTAGAAACATTAACTGTGTTATTCAAGGTAAGGTGATTATAAATTAAGGGCCTTTGAGCAAGGCCCTTAACCCCATATAGCTCAATCAACTGTAAGTCGCTGGATAAAAGCATCAGCTAAATGACTGCAATGTAAATAGAAAATAAAAATTCCAAGTGACTAAAATATGACAGCGTTATTAGGCCCAATCATT
The DNA here is from genome assembly GCA_022829145.1 of Albula goreensis. NCBI lineage: Eukaryota > Metazoa > Chordata > Actinopteri > Albuliformes > Albulidae > Albula > Albula goreensis. The sequence continues at coordinate 15,144,287 of CM040761.1, read as the reverse complement.
GCAAACCTTCCCCACAGATTAGCATGTGCACATGTGACCTGTGATTCACGGTTTAGCATGCTGTTTTTCACACTCCAGATCTGACACCAATCTCATATTGCTAGTGTGGTGGGAGGAACGCTGTATATGTTCAGTTCAGGTACCTGATTACAAGAGAATAATGAGACTCATATTTCCCTGGTGAGGCTGAACCAGTTGTTGTCTAGCCAGAGTGGATCTCCAGCCATTGCTGTCTGTGATGTGAGTCCCATCTGTGTGACACACTGCTACACTAAGGGCATGTGCCTCTACCTCATACATCACCTAAAGGCCCCAGATAAAGGCTAATGGGGAGTATGTGCTCTTGAGTCTGGGTGGTGCCACTGCTGACTATAGCTGTCCCCAGTGTGACACATTATTAGCCATACCTTCCCCTGGGTTGTGAGGACATCAGCCATCATCACATACCTGCAGCTACCTCCTCCGGTTGATTGTATGTGTTCTGCCTGCACCAGCTTCACATGACGTGTACTCCTCTGACTTGGTGACTACGCAGCTGGGCTGGTGGTCTGCAGTGTGGAAATGAGCAGCGGCTGGCTGCATGCACTTTTTGTCTTGTCTGTGGTCTCCTTATAGTGCAACACTGAGACGGGCCTAAGGATGTAATTGGACATTCCAAATTTGTTGAAGAGGAAGAAAACTGGTTTAAAACTTGGTTTGGAACAAATAACTTCACTTTCTCTCTCTTACTGGATCTGACATTTACTAGAGAGGAAGTGGACATTTACCACAGGTGATGTGATTTAGGAGAGGATGGATGGCCGGGAGAAGGTGTTGCCTATTTGACCAGATTTTCAGGATCTCCACCATTTCCCTCCTTTAAGCAGCTCTGTTTCAGAATGAGCCCCGCCCTGTTTCTCATCCTCCTCTGGAGTCTAGACAGGGATGCCCTCCTCTCACAGTAGGCTCTGTGCATGATCCTGTCACATGATCAGAGTTACTGATTTTTACAGATATTTGTTACTGCATCACATGGTCCTGTGGGCTGGTGATCATCTGCAGCCTCGCTCCACAGACCACAAGCCGAGAGACAGAAAGAGAGAGAGAGACAGATGGGCATGGAGAGCAAAGGGGGGTTGGGGACAGAGATGAAGGAAAAGAATAAAATCTTTGGCCACTCAGTCTAGTTTTCCTGGCGTATTTCCTGAGATTAAGGTTCAGCAGGAGAGTGTGTAGGCGGGTGTGCTGATGCTCAGTGGCGCCACCTGTTGGGTGTGTTTGTGACCAGGGTGGGTCGGTGCTGCTTTTGGGCAGCATGTTTCACCTGGCACTGCATACTTTAGTGGTTACTGTTATGATAAGGATTTAGAGACGATAATTTATTCTGTCATTACGCATGCTAGTCTGCTGGATAACGTATGAGAGCTTTCCCTTGATCCTTTCTTCATGAAGAAATGTGCCATCCGTTTACCTTTATTTCTTGTTTCAGCATCAGGCTGGGACATTAACAATCCAAATGCCAACATTCCTCTTTTAATTACCCATGAAGAGGGGGAAAAGCACTGAGAAAGCCTAGGGAAAGAGAACATAGAACCTTATTTTTAGCATGTTAATGATCCACTTACATCGCCACAAAAACACGCAGGTCTGTCATTTTTGGATCAGACGTTGTTACTGAACATTCTTTTCATTTCTGACTCGTTCTAGGCGAGTGAAGGGTGGACATGGCAGACTGTGTGGTAGAGTCAGTTTTAATGGGGCGTCTGTGTGGCACAGAAAGTTCTGAATCCTCGGTGTGACACCTTGTGTTCTTGACAGGAGATGCTTCGCTTGAATTGCTTCGGTACATTTTCTGCATTATGAATAGAGGGTATGTACAGATCTGTAAACTGTGGGAGTCACCTGAGAAAACGGCGTTTCTAATGTAATTCTTCTACCAGCCGTTCCATTGAAAGACTCTGAAGAGGATTTTATCAATGGCGGTGTTCCTGGGATATTCAAGAACACTTCCCTATCCAGCTTCCCTATCTTTAGTGTTACTTTGGTGTTATGGAGCAAGTGTCAGGTTCTCTGTCCTTGTCAGTATTGCTGTGATACTCTAGAACCACTCCAAGTTCTTTAAGCTTTACAGTGTTACCAGAAATATATTAACTAGACGGTCAGTCCCTGCATTCCATCCGTCCTCCATTTTCCTCAGTTATAGGATGATTTGGTTAGAATGGCTTTTCTTAAGATGCATCAACTTGAAATTTGGCAAGTTCTGTCTCTCTGCAGTTGACATGTTAAGTATGCCTTGCTGGGTATATATATATTATCAGTAGGGTTTGCAAAAGCAGGGGACCTCTGGTAACCAGATTTTAATGCGTTTAATACTATCACAAAATTAGCAGGATAGCAAGCTCATTTAAAATGGGAAGCATCATTTATATATGTTTCCTCAATATGAATGGATAGCTAGCTAGCACTTCCTGGTTTTTCAGGGCAAGCATTCGACTATCAAAGCTACTATTATTCAAGACTATCAAAGGTCTTGAATAATGTGCTAGGAAGCACCTCTGTCCATTGCTCACAGAAATCGTCCTCCAGATTGTTGTAATTTGTATCCTGGACATGACCACAAACAGTGAAATTGTAGGAATCTAGTGGTTTGTACGCCTTACATTTTTCTTTGGTGTATATGCTGGGTTTCTTAATCAGATATACACAGATTTACAACCACTGAAGTCTAGGCAATTTAGTTTAGTGATTGACCCACTGAAGGACGGGGACAAAAATAGGTGTAGCAACTTAATGCAGTTGGCTACATATTCATTTATTTACAAATTACATATTCATTAATATTTTTTTCAGTGGTAGCTCTCTCTGTTGTGTGCCTATGAACTTTTACAGTAGTTGCAGCAACTGTACTGGTAAGCCATTAGTATTGATTGTTTTGGTTTTTCTCACTAGCTTGTCTCTGCTATTGGCAGTCAGTGCTCTTTCTGCCTCCAGTTTGCACACACAGCTTCAGTATTTGCAAACATTGAAGGGGTCTATAGCTGTGGTTTCTGATTGGCTGGTATAACTTTGTGTCTGTCATAGCACCTCCCCTGTATGCCCTGCATTGGTGGGGTGTTCTGTATGCCTGTGTCAGGAGGGCATCCTAAAAACATCAGGCCCTGCCCCAGAAACCGTACCGTCTCCCTTAATGAAGGAGGTGGCATTTGGGGCCAGTCTCTGAGCCTAGGGGTGGCTTTTTAGAGCAAAGAAGATGCTTAAAAGAGCCACAACATACAAGAAACCATCTGGACTAGAGTTTAATTAGAGGGAGGGGCAGAGCAGAGATTTGGGGAGACTGCGACTTTTTGTGGGCACTAAGCTTTTAATAAGGAGAGTAAAATGGATACAGAGGAAAAGTTTTAAAAAAACAGCCAAAGGGAGCTTGTGCTTTTGAGTGTAAAAACCAAATTAAAACACTGAAAATTCCCATGTGCAGCAGAACAATTAAAATCCATTTTAGGCCTTTTAAAGTTTTGAAACCATCTGGATGTTAAATCATTCAAGATGCAAAAACTGTTATTTAATAGGATTTTGCCCTCTGTCCATGACTTGAGCTTATTGTGTGTGTTTGCATGCTTTTGTGTGCACATGCACACGCCTCTCTTTGTGTGTGTAGTTGTGAGTGTGTGTTAATTCATCCTGTGCACTCGTCTTTGTGCCAGTCTAAACACCATGCTGCAGTAGAGGCATATAGCAAATCCTTTAAAGATCTTAGTGCTGCTTATTGGTTTAGGGGCTCTCTGAGCCATACAGAAGAGCATTGATAAATGAAGCAGCAGTAAAAGGGTTGAAACAGAGGAGAAGATGGGAGCCATAGATCCCCCTATAGTCTCATCCACATTACAGCATATTGCATCATTTATGTATTTATTTTTGGGGAACAATTATTACCACCACCTTTTATTTCCCAAATTGGAAACATTAATTTGTGTCAGGTTACCAAATTTCCACCCACAACTGCTCAAGGTACACCAAGTTGGTGCAGTATTCTGACTCACTCATCTGTGAGCCAGTGGCTTTTCCATATCCTGTGTCACCACACAGTGCTATAGGGGAGTGCTAGCTTCAATCTTTGGGAAGGAATTTGTCTCGCTGATGCTAGCTGGTAGCCTGCTGCCATTGACTGGGACTAATGCGACTGTAACAAACACACCTTTCCCCTGATGTGATGAGACTGGTTGTGTGCCACTGCTGTCAGTGTGGAATCCCCAGCCACAGTCTGCAAATGAGACTTGAACCTGGCTTGAGCACCTTTACTGGTTGAGCATGTGGAGGCATTGTGCCCCAACCTCCCTTTGTTCAAACGTATACCCTTTTATTTAACTTCCCAAGGAAACCAAGTTGAAACATCTCACCTCAATCTGCTGTATCCCAACATGGGCTCAGGCCAGAGATCTTCTGTTGACACTGGCCTGTGACGCTGAACTGACAGAGCCATGGCATCAGAGTTTTACTGACATGTATTTGGGTCAGCTTCTTTCACATGTTCAAAGTCATCCACTTGACTTAAAATCATACTTTCTACATAACTGGCACAGTTTGGCAGTGTGTTCATATTTTATTTTGGAAGCACATTATGCAGCTGCTTATTTACTTTGGTGTTTAGGGTATGTGCCTTGCTCAACTGTGTACTACCAGTTACCCTTTGCCTGGATTTGAACCTGTGCCCTTCTTAGTAAAAGTCCTAACATGCTGTGCCACACGAATGTGCCAGGGCCTCCCTGCTGTGTGTTTGTTACTCGGTGCTGAGACTAATGATGATGTCATGTTATCCCAATGCTATGATGTCATCTGGGATGCTGACTCACCTCCGGTATTTCCCTGTACTTGCTTCTCCAGATCCTGATGCTCAGGAATCTTTTTGTTGCTCTTGCAGTTTGGTCAGTAGTGAGATTTTTTACTGGGTGTTTGCAGTTTTAATATGGCCAGGTGCTGAGATTTGTCCCTGTGAATGTGTGGTTTAAAACATGGACAGTGTTGTACATCTGTCTAACTGCTAGAATTCCTGTATCTTTCTAGCAAAGTTCTACTACATGCTCTGCAAACACAGCTGGTCAGAGACCATGAAACTCATTAGATTAGTTTTTATCACAAATGCCTTGGATACTGAGACTATGGCACAGCCAGTCACCTTACAAGAACCCTGCCCTCTGATTGGATTAGGCTGAGTTACTTTTCCTGTAACCGGGCAGACCATCAAATCCTGTGAGAATGGCTACACACACACAGACACTGATACTCTTACACAATCACTGACACACTTCCCCATGCACAGACGGATACATACACAGACAGACACAAACACACATTCCATGATACACACACGTTCACACAATAGAGTCACATATATTTAACACGCACACACACACACACACACACACACTCACAGACAGAAGCAGACAGAACAGATACTGACTGTCACACAGGTAGGTTGTCTCTCTCACAGACTGACACACCTGTCTCACTGTTAGTCACTACCTACATTGTGACCAAGACAAGAAAAACAACTCATCCAAGACATGTATGACTCAGTAACAAGGGACCTGAGAGTTGTTCATTTTGTTTCATGTGGCAGTAGATACAAAGACTGAACCTGAATTGAGTGGCCCAGTTTGTGTCAGAAATACTTTCTGAAATATTTTTAACCACTGAGTTGAAAAACAGACTCATTTCCGATTAAATGTCCTGCCCCCTCCTGAAACCTGCGAAAATTCCTAAAGCTCCTTTTGCATAGAGATCAGACAAATACTGAGAATATGTTGCTTCATCATCACAGAAAGGTTTTGTGTATGTTTGTGTGAGAATGTATCAGGCCGTGGCGGGGGGGGCAGGGGAAGTGAGGGTTAATGGGAGTCTGTGTTCCTCAGTGTTGTAATTTTGCGGTGATTGCTATCTCCACCACAGTCATTTGGAAATGCCTTTCTTCTCCTCGTCTTCCCTGATGACTACAACGAAACCCACACTCTGTGTTTGGGACATTTTGATGATTAAAACAAGGCCATAGTAACCGCTGTTGTTTGGTCCCATAGCAACCCATCAGGTCGGCTGGGAATGGGGCTATTTTAGGTGCTGGTGGTACCAGGCAAGTTTAAAGGTTGGATGGGGGAAGGAAGAGTTAACTGCTTTTGAAGCCCTCCGAAACCCATATCATTCAGAGTCCGCTTCCAAAGCTCTGCGGTTTGTTAACCATTTATGCTCTTGCAGTCTAGCAGTTCTGATAGTCAAACTGGGCTAGGCTTATAGGTCTGCTTGAGGTCTGTGGTTCTGTCTGCAGTCTGTGATCACTGCATGTCAGGGGAGAGTGGCACATACACATCCCCTTTGGGCTTGGAGATTTTAGGGATTTTGTGATCGTGACAGAAAGCAGATTGTAAGGCTCTAATCTGGGAATTTCCAACTTGGAGCCTGCTGTGCATGCTTGCATGTGAGCGCATGAGTGTGCGCACGTATTTATTGATGTTCATTTTGGTTATCCAGTCCCAAGCTGGTCTGTCCTAACAGATCAGACAGCTGGCTGGATCAGGAATGAATGTGCCAGGCTATGGACCAGGCTGAGCTAGGTGGCACAAGCACAGTGCTTCACGGGACTTCTGTAAGTCTCATTCAACAAACCACTGATTTAACTTTACCTTAGGCTGTAATGATAATGGGTTTAATTTGAAAATTGTATTAGCACAATGTAGACATCTGAGTAAGTGCCACATGGGTTCTACACACGCTTCTCCTGCTTTTGGGAAGCATCAATAATGTGGCCTAATATCTCTTTTAAGTTTATATTTTAATATTTATCTCTGTACCTTTTCCTCATAGGGCCACATTGTGAGGCCATCTTATTTTTCTGTTTTGTTTTATATAGTTTTATATACAGAAGTGTTTCTTTATGAAAACGTTTTTTCATGTCAGACAAAGCATGATGGGATTTCTCTTACCTTGGATGAATAGACGATGTTATGTCATCATGGCAGGTTTGTGTGGAGTGATGGGAGGGGGCCGGCAGTCGGGGATGATGCAAGAGCGGGGCAAGCTCCTCCCCAGAACACTGCCCTCTCCTGTTGACAACCGTCATTGCATCTGACTCTACCTCTCTCCTCTCCCCTGCTGCTTTTTTTTTGCCTTTTGTCATCCAATCCCACCACCCCAGACTCTGTCTTCATCACTACCACTTCCAAATCCCTGGTGTTTTTGCTGGTATCTGCCCATCCCCCCTGCACCAATCAGCAGCAGTTGTTTAGTAGATGGGCGGGGCCCATTCCAGCATGGCCAGCAGTGATGGTGCCACAGGCCACTATGAGATCACTGGCAAATGACTTGGCTCTATATGTAAACTTTCTCATTATTAATTCATAAAAATAAATTATAAATGAAGACTAATACAGAATTTAACTCTTTCTCATAAATAAGTGTGAAGTAGAGCCTTATAATGATATAAAATGACTGATTCAGTGTTTGTATTAATTTACCTTCCTGAGAGAGTGGAATGAGTGCTGATCTCATTGCAGTGAGTCACTGCTGACAAAGAGAGCTGGAGTCTCATACAGTGTACTTGGGGGGAAATGGCAGGGTATGATTATTTGAATATTTTAACAGGAAAAGCAGGAACACTGAAAGACCAGATGAGCAGACTGGAACACCTGCAGGAGAAGGAGGCATTGGTAGAGGGGGGGATTGGAGGGGTGCTACCTGTGTGCATGAGGAGCTGCAAACATCTGTCAACTTTCACAGTGGAAGGTCAGAGTGAGTGTTACAGAGTGAGAGAGTGTCAGAACAGAAGGCAAGCAGATGTGAATAGGAATTGTGGGATTTGCCTGTATTTGCAGCAATAGTGGCTGATGGCAGTGAGTTCAGTTAGAACTAGGAGCAAGTTGGGAGAAATGGGTAGACTTATTGATTTAATCCAATCATAGTGCTTAATAATGGAGACAAAATTCTTTTTGTTCCTGGAAATGGATGATTGACTAAATTTATCCAAATTCAGTTGTTAAATTTTGGCTGAATTTATAAAAATAGGCCCACATCTAAGTGGGTAGGAAATTGTGTAGTCTTATCAGAAACTGCAGTGACTTGGTCACTTGGTGGCAAGCTGTTAAGAGCCAGTTTTTGAAAGTTCATGAAATCAATGTCCTGTCACTACTAAACAAATGAAATCTGCTAAGCACTCTCTTCTCAGTTCAGTTGGGAAATGCCTTTGGTTTCTAATCAGTTGTGCTCGTGTTTCTCTAGGTCAGCTATGTTTCCCTTTTCTCTCTGTGTATTTGGTGTTATATAGACAGTGCAATGCAGCACTTGGCAGGCTGTCTCCCTTCAGAAGCCAGGGACACGTGACATCAAAGTCACGTGTGCATGTGAATACACACACACACGCGGACACACACACACTTACCTGCATGCATAAGTAATGCATCACAATATCACTATAATATTTAAGATGTATGCAGGACATTACTTAATTGAGATTCACTTTTTTTTAACTGAAAGTCTAATATGTCATTTGTGAGAAATTAAGGTAATGGTCTTGTGAAAACAGATTTTTTTTTTCTCTTCATTTTGCTGAGGTTCCCCTGGGAGTCCTGCATGGACCCCCTTGGGCCCGGACCCCATGATGGGGAGCTGTGCTCCACACAATGAAGCGCTGTTGGTGATCGAAGGACTGTTGATGTGCTGTTGCATGGTCCGGCACGTTCGGAGTTAAACGTTCTCCTCTGTGGGTTAAGGGCTATTTTTAGCTGGAGGCAGGGGAAGTGGGATTGTGGGTTGTGGGTTAGTGTGCTGTGAGGAGGGGGCTGCTCACTAGCTCTCACGTTCAATGCTACGGTCCAGTGGCTGTGTGTGACTGGTAGGGTGGGGGTGCACAGGGGCCTGCACCCCTCAGTTAGGTCTGAACCCTGAGCGAGACCCTTCACCCTTATCCCAAATCCTGTTTGTTTCATTCCATGTCATCCCATTCAGCTCAAACCTCACCTCTACCTATTTTAAGCCATCCCCTCAGATGATTCTGTCCTTTTTCAGGAACCAGTTTTTACCAGTGATTTTTATTTTTTATTGTTATTTTGTAATCTCACTTGTAAGCTTGTTTTATCTCTGCAACATCTTCCATCAGTTCAGGAGAGCACAGATAGCTGCTGCCAGCTTCTGACAGACTGCTCATGCAATATAAACCTTAGGAGTTACTGTTTGAAAAGGTGACAACCCTGCTGATTGAGACATCATATCCCTGGACTATGATATGGCCCATTATGAACTGTGATGTCAACAGTTGGCATTGGCTCCCATTGGATGATCTGAAATCCTCTAGCCCACACCCTCCTCCTGCCAGACACATGCGCGTGCACACACATACACATTACATCCTTCTCTGATGGGTGTCACAAGAGCCATGGTATCCCTTAGCTGTCTGCAGCATTGCCCCAACAATGTAGCACGAGGACCCCTTTTCCTCCCCCAACTGATCTCTTGAGATCTGACCATTTAGGTTTCCAGACTATTATAGGTCCCTGGACCAAAACTCAAATCCAAGAGACATGTAGGTTGAAGGATGTGCCAATTTTAACACCAAAGCTCAAAGCATAGTGCTGTTTGGAATAAAGAACAGGTCCTCTTCAGCAACAGAACTGAAAACATGGACTCATTTGGACTGCAGGGCAGGCTGTCCATTTTCCAGGCATGTAATCCTGTGTCTAGGGTCATGTTTTGCTCTCAGGATTTCTTTACCCTCCTGAACATCTCTGGTCTTTTTTATAGACTTCTGCAAGTATGACCCCTTTTCTAACTTGAACTTTTCCAGTGAGGACGTTAAAGCACCTCAACTGATTTTGAGTTAGTTGTTTATTAGGTAAATGTATATATCCTGCATAAACAGGGGTGGTCATGCAGTCAGGGAATATTTCACACTGTACATGAACACCCAGTCAGCATTTACTCTAGTGAACAGCCTCCTGAGTGGAAATGAGTGGAATTACTCAGTGAACACAGCCTCTGTGGACTTCAGCTGTGCTCTATTATTTCCCCAAAGTAAAATTTGATCGCAGTGGTATATTCACTGTGATATTCATAGTGGGGTTAATATCATATAAGCTATTGTATGAATTTACGGGGCTTTACTGCGCCTCATTGCAAAGCAATGTGAGCTTTCCCAGGCCTCTTGGTTTGATTGGTCCTGATCCTCAGTAGCATCACAAACGAGGTCATCTGATTGGCTGAGTGGGCAGTCTTCGCCTCAGTGATCATGTCCTGGAGGAGGACACCATGAAGGTGTTGTGGGTGGGGGGTGCTGGGATGGGTGGGGTGTGGGGGGGGCAGGTGCTGGGATGGACGGGTGCGGTGTGGTAATTAAATGGCACCAGTGAGAAGGAACAGATGAGATTCCTAACTGTGTAATTAATAATCACAGAGGATCCTCAGGGGAGGGAGGGGAAGATGTCCTGTCACTATCTCTCCCCTTGACCATCAGAGGAAGACTCCTCTCTATCATCCCTGTCTCCCTCGTACTCTCCTTCTCCTCTATTTATTCCTCTTTCTTAGCTACCCCTCTCTCTCTCTCTGTATTTGGATCTGGATCACAGTGAGGCTGTGTGAAAGTGCTGGGGTCTGATGGGGAGGCTCAGAGCTGTGAATGCACTCAGGTTTAGAGGTGAGTGATGAGCTTAAATCTGACAGCATAAACTCACAGACTAGCTGTCTGATTTTAATTTGTTAACTTGCTGTTGCATAACACTAGCTAGCAAACCTTCTTTAGCTGACATTACTTCATTTTGTAATATAACAGTGCTGATATGGCTGTATGAGAAGCAGTAGTGTAGCTGTGAGTGGGGTTAAGGAGAAGGAGTGGAGTGAGAGAGTGGGTATGGGAAAGGAGGGTGAGGGAAGAGGAGGCCATAGTTAGAACTGGGATATAGGGAGAAAGGGAGAGAGACTGTCAGGAGAGAAACAGGGTGCAGGGAAAGACAGTGTGGACAGAGACACAGAGAGCTGTGTGTTTTCTTCTGCCCTGTGCTGACTCCCTCCAGATCGGTTTCCATGGTGACGCAATCCTTGCTCTCTGCAATGCAATGTGAGTTTGATCTTTCTGTGGGTAGAGAAGGCTCTGCTCAGGCAGACGCACACATACACACCTTAAACACACCCCCTCCCCACACATGCAAAAGCTTCACACATACCACACACACCTCCAACTCACCTCATACATGTACACACACACACACACACGTACACCTCTTGCAAGTATTCACACTTTAAGCCTATAGTCTTTCTCTTTTTAACACATAGAAGCACATCACACAGTGAGTTTATGTAGTGCTGTTCAAATAACACATTCTCTCCGAATTAATGCTCTCCCATGCCATGAATTTTCAGGTGAAAACAGGACTGTGCAATTAATCCTCCATTTTTTAAATGGCTTTCAGTATGAGGCGTAAGCAGACAGACCGAGCATCCCTGAGCCCTATCAGTATGCGAGGTGAATAGACAGAAGCTGGACCGTGGCATGTCTGTGGTTTGTGGCGGCTTTGTATTGGTGAGCTGTGGCTCCAGAGCTTGTGGCACATCTCCCACACCGCGGTAGTGCTGGCGGCCATTTCGACAAAATCGCTCAACTATTGAACCACTTTCAGGTTAAATGCTGTGCATGTGGGTGGTGTTACGGCTCAGCGTCGAACTGTGCTCCTTACTGGAAGGTTGCAGGTTCAGTGACGATGAGGAGGAACTGCCATGGCACCCAGGAGCTCCTGCTCTAAACTCAGGCTCAGTGGTAAATGCCCCTCTGTATGTGTGGGGAATGATAAATGTGTAAATTTAAGTCATTTTGTGTAATGACATCTGATGAAATGGTTTTAGAGCAAGATGAGAATAACTGAAGTGCAGCATGGTAAAAACTCCTCCAGTGGGACTTCTGGCTGTGGCTCATTCCCCTGCATGTTAAAAATGCCTGGATTACTCTCACTGGCCCTGCAGTGTTCTGTTCTGATGGTCAGAGATAATGGGGTGGAGCTTTGTGTGAAGCCAGCCAATAGCAGGAGGGTAAAAGGCATCAAGTCGACGGGCTCAGCCCTTGCTGTTGAGATTATTGGAGAGCTGCAGTGCTTCAAACTGGAGTTTCCAAATGTAATTTGACTCGTGAAAAAGGACATGGTTGTAGTTTCTGGGAAAGAAGTGCTGAGAATGATGAGATGAAGAGGAAGACTGCAGTTTCCTGTGAAGTGCCACATTACGGACTGTTAATGTGTGTCATTAACACATCATGACAAGTCAAAGGCTTCATCTTTGGTTGCATGTGTGCACACATGTATCTGTGTGTGTTCCTCTGTGTATATGTATGAACTTTGTGTGTGTGTGTGTGTGTGTGTGTGTGTGTGTGTGTGTGTGTGTGTGTGTGTGTGTGTGTGTGTGTGTGTGTGTGTGTGTGTGTGTGTGTGTGTGTGTGTGTGTGTGTGTGTAAACATGTGTGGTCTTATCTGCCATGTTGGTAACCATTGAGGAACCTCCTTTACAGATTCACACAGGGTCATTTGCCTGTAATCAGACCAGGGATTAGTTTGTGTGTCTGTGGCTTTGGTTTAGGCACAGTGTCAGTTATTTTAACCAAAGTGTATGCATTGGTGTTCCTGACAGTTATGTTAGAGGTTGAGGGCATGTGCAGGGCAGCTCAGCCCCTGCTCTTAGTGAAGGAAAGTGCTGTGCTGGAGGAACGACTGTGGAGATTCTGAGTTACTGAGAGCAGGGCCTGTTTCCTCAGCGATTGGAGATTGGACAGGAGATTCTGGTGAAAATGATTTATTATACCAAGCTCTGTCCAGGGTGCTGATCAGGATACTGCCTCTGGTAATGTTTGATTTTCCACATATCCTGTAACACCATCTGAATGATGCTGACATGTTTGTTTATGTATCATTTGTTTGTCTCCTCATCCCAGTTTTGTTTATTTCCTCAATATGGAGTACCTCCATGGCAGGTGGTTGCTTAGGTAAACCGTTCAGCTTTATTGCCTGTGTGTGATATAGGTGAAAGCTGCTTCAGCAATAATCCAATCATTCAATGTCCAAAAATGCAGTTTTTCCCACTCTAAAATCAGCAGCTACATTAGTTGAGGATGAGTTAACCACTCTGTTAAAGCACCTGACAACAAAGGTAAGTGCTGTTTAATGATGAAAAGGAGCCAACAGTGTTTCTCTCCTGGACTTGAGTTTGAGACCCCCATGACTGGAAAAAATGCAGTTTGAAGTAAGACTCTAAGCTCAGCAGACTCTTTTGTGTTTTGTCATGATTCATCCCATTTCACAAAGTTGTAGTTCAGATTCTGTAAGCATAAACGGCCATGATAGCTGGGGCCATGGAATCTGATTTAAAGGACAATGGACAGAAAGCAAAGCGAAGCAGAGCTGGTTCCTCGGTCCACGTCTCAGAGTTCCAGGTGGTCCATTTTATTATTCTCATATTTTCTCCAGCAGCTGTAATGCAGTGATCCCATTTGAGCTGCAGATCAATAGTGCATTATCGACCAGGCTCTGTTGCTATGCTCATTAGCATCTTTCCCTCCAACAACTTGGCCTTGCTACAGAGGTTTGTCTGTCCAAAACCTCGACTAGAGGCTCTGCTCCCTCTGGTTTATGTCTCCAACAGTGTTGCGGTGTTTGCAGGGGAGAGTTAGAAATGCTCACACACACAGGTTCAGTCTATAGCCTTACACATATGAACGCACACAGCTGGTTTGATTTTGCAGGTCAGTCCAGGGGCAGTTTTCAGGTGGGCTGAGCTGGCAGCTGGGGACATTAGCAGATTCAGAGATAGTGCTAGTAGTTAGGAGTTTGGTTCTGGTGTGGTGCAGGTCCTGGCTGTGGTTCTAGCACATGTTCTAGTTCTGATTTAGGTTGTGGTTCTGGCTCTGGTTTGCTGCAGGTTTTGGTTTTTATTGTGGTTCTGGTTGTTGTGCGTGTTCTGCTGCAGGGCTGGCAGTAGGTGCTGGGGGTTCACCAGAGGACCAGCACTCTGTCATGTGAAGACAAGCAGCTTTTACAGCACTATCTAGCACTCCAACATGCTCATCTGGTCTGGGTTTGAGAAGCAGGAGAGTAGGGGGGTATGCATATGTATGTGTTCTAATGTGGGTTTGTGTGGCAGTTTGAGTTTACACTGAGGACCTGAAGGTGGTCAAACCCCTGATGTCCTACACTGCCCCTCACCCATCCATTAGTGCCCTCTAGGGGTATTTAAGCATTCAGGACTACTCAGCAGATCTCTGGTCCCTTCAAGGGAGGATGTTATTGAGCTTATTTGCTTGAGATGTTATGAAACCACTTCATGGCTATTGTTCTTCACAAACAGACCTGTGTTTTAGAGTAGTTCCTGTTAGCGCCTGTTAGATGCATTTCACATTAGGTAGTGAAACATGTATCTGCCTCTTCTTCCTTTATTATTTGTGGCAGTATTAGTGTTCTCCCAAAGAGCACTACCCCCTGAGAACCCCACAATGAGCTGTCACTGCAATGCAAATGCACGGAGGTCGTCTTTATGATCAGCAGTCTGGGCCCAAAGCCCAAGAGTGTGTGCATGGAAATGTAGGAGTGCTCTTATCATGAGGGGAGGGATGATGTCATCTGTTACCACCTGTAGGTGGGGTCATCTGGTGCTACCGTGTGCCACAATTCCAAAGGACACAGTTTAGTACTCCAACATTCCGGCTGCAGATCTAAATCCTCAGCTGAGCTCAGTATGTTAACTGTGTGTATGTCAACTGTGCACAAGTTTCCAGCACTCTATATAAAATATGTGAGTCCAGAAATTAAGACTTCTGGGTGGCTTATCCTGTTAAGGCTCGATTCCAGTGTGTAAACATTTTCCTATGGGTTGTTTGGAGATTAAGTGTTTATATTTGAAAACCTTCAAATCCATGTTTTACATACATCACTCATCAGAAAATATGATTAGAATCCACATTCTACTCAAAATGTTTGTGTTTTATTGCAGCAGTAGGCTGTGATGATTGCATTGATGCATTGGATGGTGGTGGGGGGGTGAGGGAGGAGTGTGGGATGTTTCATCATATTCTCCTGGAATGCAGGTGTTGTGAAGGTGGAGGTGAACATGTGGGTGTCGGCAGATTGAGCAGATGTTGCTGTAAGACTGTGGAAATAATCTCCTTTGTGTTGCTTCCTTGGTCCGTGAAGCATTACACAGCCGTTTTTCAGGCTGTGCTGTGAAGCATTACAAAGCAGTTTTTCAGGCTGTGCTGTGGAGTATTATGCAGCAGTTTTTCAGGCTGTGCTATGAAGAATTATGCAGCAGGCCCTGGTTCCTCCCATTGAGCGGGGGAGCATTGTGCTGTCGTGGAGAGAACACAGGAAGGGTTAACACAGATGTTGAATTTTTTTTTCTTTTTTTTTTCTTTTTTTCTTTTTTAAAGACTGCCAAGCCGCACCTACAACAGTCTTGCTCAAACTGTGACCCAGTGATCTGGATTAGTAATCTCCCTCGTGTGTGTGTGTGTGTGTGTGTGTGTGTGTGTGTGTGTGTGTGTGTGTGTGTGTGTGTGTGTGTGTGTGTGTGTGTGTGTGTGTGTGTGTGTGTGTGTGTGTGTGTGTGTGTGTGTGTGATTACACTCTCCTGGCATTTCCTCCAGGACATCTGTCTGTTCTGTGTTATCTGACCTTCATCTCTGCAAGTGGCTCTCTTGGGGGTGGGAGGGGTTTTCCCCTAAAAGAGTCCATAACCCCCACAGCTACACAGCACTACAACCCCCATAATCCTCACAGCTACTGAATGCTACAGACCCCATCACCCCCATAAATACTGCACCCTACAGCCATGAACATACACATATAGGGTTATGGATATGTATTGTACTACATCCCTGCCTTATATCAGGGTTACCCATCTTGATCACATTATCTATATGTGGGCTGGCTTATTTACTGTTTGCCAGAGAAATTAAATGCACAATAATATGTCATGCTTTCTTGAGTGCAGAAATACATTTTACCAAAATGGCCTCAAGGAAGTCCAGACTGGCACTGTGTGCTGCATGTGTGATTCGTGTGGGTTCAGCTCTGGGTCAGTCTGCTCATTTTTTGGGGTTGGCAGGCAGGGGTGCCCTCAGGGGCGATTAGTATGCTCCAGACTCTGCCACGTGGAGCAAACCAATGTGATCATAGTTTCCTAACTGTGGAGATGGACACACACAGTCTACCGGTGTGTGTGTGTGCGTATATCACACATACTATCTCTCTCTCTCCCTCTCTCTCTCTGTGCTTGCACAGACATGGCCACTCGCACACACCCCGCCTTCACGCCTCTGTCTGTACGGGACACTGATACCGGACGGATGAAAATACACTTGTGGAGAAACAGGATGTTGAATGTGGAGTTCCTTGTGTTTCTCTGAGCTTTGCCAGCTTTTATTTTTACCCTCACCCCTCCTGTGTGGAGAATAAAGGGACGTTGTGATGACCCTCAGATTCACATGCCAAGGGAAAGCACAGGATTTAGAGATTCTTATCACACAAGCCACATCCCCCTCTGAAGCTTCCTCTCACTCATGTTTCGGTCAAATGGGGTTCAGTCGAGCTATTATATTCACCCACATCCAGTGTACATCTATACCATCACAGCACAGTGTTACAGGGAATGGGTGAGATCTTTATTTTCTATAACACTGGTAAAATGTTACTGCAGTGTTATAAGAAATGGATGACATTAACACCGATAATGATGATATCTTAACAGCAATAACAGATTATCAGTTTTCAGAATGGACCAGGGAGAATCTGCCTTCCTATCTTGGGAAAGTTTTCTGGCACAGAAGTGAGCCTTTTGGAGGCCATCGTGGGCATATTTGCGATCTGATGGTGCCTGTAGTCATTCCTCTCTGGATTAGAGACTAAATCATGTTCTGCCAGGTGCCTGGGTGTGCTGCTGCTGCAAGCTTTGCTCTTTTATCAGGGGGAAGATAGCACTGTGAATCTTTCTGTGTGTGTTTGTGTGGTCCAATTTCAGCAGGCTTGGACACAGCCATACATGGCAAAGTCCCCATTTAAAATGTTCCATTTTGTTTAGTGGGGAAGCCCGTTGGTGGGATGTCAGTGCAGATACAGTGATCTGGCATAGGGATCAAGTGACTGGGTGCCATCAAGCACAGCTACTGCAGTCACTCCTCCAGAGACGTGTGGAAACGTGGCAGGTCCCTCTTAATTGCCCTGAACGTAGTTCCCAGTGAGCCATGGGGGTGCTATACCGTGTACGGCTGTGTAATTGCCATACACACTCACATTCCCCAGCTCTTTAACACCACAGACCTCCAGCGGTGTGGAGAAGGCTTACTCATCACCCAAACACAGGAGAGCGTGAAGAAGACCATGCACACTCTCCTCTATCCTGTCTCACAGGGCCCTGGGTTGAAACACAATTGTCTTAAGTATATTCTTATGATTAAACAAAACTCCACTGTACTGGTGCTTCAGCTGGAACAGTGACCTGTGAATGTGTTTCTTGGCAGTATATGGTGTGCGTGTGTACGAATGCATGTGTGTGACTCATTATGTGGTAATGTGGTGTCTGTCTTCTGTTGTGCCATAATGCAGGATTATGCTCTTCAGACAGAACACACAGACTTTGGGAGGAAGAGCTGGTTGTGTCAGTGAGATTTGGGTAATGTTAGGGGGTATTGGGTTAGGTTTTATCAAAACAGTGGGGTAAAGGACCAAGTTCAGAAGTACTGGGCACCCTCTTCCCCCTCCTCTCATGCTCTTTAAACTGCCTTGTCACATTTCTATCCATGATGATGTGAAAACTGCTGTCCTTAAGTGAGCCATCTGAAAAGCATTTGTGGTGTTTAACTGCCTCCACGCCCGGAAGATGATCTGCCTCAACTGCGCCCCCTGGTGCTTTGGCTGAATAATGATGCCTTATTTGTCCTGGTTTCTCTAAGGAGCAGCTGCTGCTGTGATGGCAGTAATGATGCTGTGTTCCCCTTATTGAAGCAGCAGGATTACAGACATGCAGAGCATAGATGGCAGGGGTCTTACTGGGTAAATTGTGTTTCCGAGGGGAGGGAAAATGGCCGATCTAAATGCTTTCTTGCTGTTATGAATGGGCTTACTAGCCAGCGGTGCTGACGCAGCCCGTAAGTAAGGCCCATGTCACAATGTTGCTTAGTAAATATTGGGTCTGATCATGCTCTTTTTATTTAGCCTGCTTATTTATTTTTTCTTGCCTTTGTGAATATTTTTTTCTGCTTTTTTTTTTTTTAAAGAAGCATACTCAGGAGTGAAGCAGTATGCATTCAGCTGGTATCATTTATTGGTGTTTTATGCCTGATACTGGAGAGAGTACTGAACCAGAGCCAGGGGAGTGTGCGTGGGTACTGGGCAGGCAAGCTGAGCTCAGTCTCTGCCACGACTGTGTGTGTGTGTCTGTGTGTGCTTTTCATGTGGTTGATAAAAGTATGTATGTGTAGAAGTGTATTTTTCTGTGTATTGTAGCAAGTAGTATTGCTTTTGAAAATCAACCCTATCAGTATTTTCCAGAAGGTTTTGAGTGTAAAACACAGAATGTTTGGTTTATCTTGAATCACATGCCTAACTCGTGCTTCCCTAAGTGTTTTTAAAGTGTTAAAGCCAATTCCTCTGTCTTTCTCTGCAGGGGCGACATGTCAAGACAGGTCAGCTGGCGGCCATTAAGGTCATGGATGTCACAGAGGTAAGAGCCATTTCCCAGACTGCAGTGCATGTAGGAATCAGGGAAAGAAATGAATTATGGGGGATTCTATTTTTAATATTCCAGGATACTTGGCCTGTCCCATTCAAAGGCATTGTCACCATTGCATTAGAAAAGCTCTTAGTTCATGTGCTGAAGCCTCCATTTATGTCACTAAGGCTGGCCGGCAGATCTCAGGCAGAATTCAGGCAGCAGGAAGCTAAAACTGGGCCCCAGCAGCCCCCTCCCCCTCCACCCATGCTGAGGAAAAGAACACATTTCTCTTGGATCCAGTTCCAATAAAAGCCTCATCTGGACTGGATCCCAGATCAAACCGGGTCTACACTCAACCCTAAATAGGGGCTGAAGTTGAATTTTAAATTTGAAGTTGGATGTTTTTTTTTTTTTTTTTTTTTTTTTTTTATATAAAAAACCGTCCCTGAGGGTAGTTCTAAGAAATGTGTGTGAAGCAGACATAGCTACACTTAAAGACAAGTATCAAATAATTTATATATCAAATATAAGTTTTGGCCCTAATTTCGGGAATAAGATTTTTATTACAGCCTATGTCCCAGACTTCCATATTTAGCCCATATATAGACTATGTTGTTTGGACAGACAGAATTGCACAGTTGCTCATGCCAAGCCAAACTACCCCCCACCCACATAACTATTTCCCTCCTAAAATAGCAGGTAATGTGTGTAGTATGAGTGTTCAGCTCAAAATAATGGATTTCCTCTGTGTGAGTTTTACCTCCATATGCAAAGCACTGTCAGCCCATGGTGTTAACATGATTTTCATTTATTTAGTGGAGTAGTTTCATGCACAGGCGGGCTTTGCACTGCGTGCATTTTTCATACGCTATAATCTATTCATAAAGCTGGGTATTTACTCCCGAGCCTCAGGACAAAGTCCCTCAGCTGTCAGAAACCTCCTCTTCTGATACACATCAATATTAATGCTGCAGGCTGTATCGAAGAAGGCACTTCATAGCCCCCAACTTTACGAAGAACCTGGTGAAGTCGGCTAAATTGTGTGTTAGACAATATGCTGTTGAGGGGTACAAGTTACTGTAGTTTCACCAATCTTATGCGGGAGGGCCAGTCAGTAAGTTCGATTAGTGTCCTCTGACTGCCTTCTGTGCCTGGATCATGTCTACATCCAGTTTCCCGCCTTTTTAGAAAATGCTAACTTTGTCATTGTTTTTATTACTTTTATTTGTTTTATTGCAAAGGGCAATACAAGAGGCAGTATTTGTTTTAAATGCAGAAGTGTTATAGAGTGGCACTTCGCTCGACTGGCCGGTTGTGATGCAGTTATCCGGCAATTTCACGGTGATGCAACATGATGACGTCTCTCTGACTGATGTTTCCTGCTGGGGGCGTTTGAATGCGTCATTACCTGCTGCTCCATCTGTGTCACGCCTCCTGCAGAGGTGCCCGGACCTGCTCGGCTTGTCTGATAGGAGTGCCCGATTGTGTTTGTTTAGCTGGTGAGGCATAGCCACACCTTCTGCACGCTCATCCACTCTCCCTAGCTAAAGGCCTTTACCCCCACGGTGAAATCACACAGACAGGAAGATCATCAGGCAGAGGGAGGGAAGAACAAAGATGGAGTTTTCTGGTGTTGACTCTGCTCATTTGCCAGTGGTTATTTATTTATTTATTTATTTATGCTGATTTGGATGCCAAAACAAAGGCGAGATGGTGGAATATCTCCATGTTAAAATGTTGAACTCTTGGTGCAGTGGCTTGCATGTCCTCTAGGGGGCTCACTGAGCAGCCTGCTGCTGATAAATCTCTTTGTAACCTGAAAAAGGGAGTGGCAGGATGCTGACTGTTGTGGCTGCCTTGTTTCCAGGTCAGCTGGGCTATTGACACCTCCATAACAAAACAACACTCAAATACATGATCGTTAGTCCACACAAAGTGGAGTCCTCAAGGCAAAAGACTATCTATCTGGGTATTGTAGGGAAAGGCTGCTGCTTTGTGTTAGTGGGATTCTGTAGTGTGTTAAACATGCTGCCACCGCTGCTGCTACATTAGCACATGGCTGCATGGTGCCTTGTGCCTTTGTGTTAATGTGCTTCTGTGTGTTATGATGCTAATGCTGTGTGATAGTATATTGGCTGACTCCCACTGTTTCTGCATCTCACATTAGAATGTGGGAAAGGGTGCAAACACATAATGATACATGGTAACCCAGAATGCTTTGCATTCACTGTGGAAGAGGGAGTCTGAGATCGTGTGAATTCTGGGACATCTGCAGAGAGAAAAGATTTTTGTTATTTTAGGCTCCTGAAGAAAAGCATCCGTCTCTCTCAGCTTGGTTTGGATCCAGCTGGCAGTCAGTGCCTGGGCTTATTCCGCAGTCATCCCCAGAGTGGTTCTGCTGACAAGGCCCAGCAAGAGTTCTGCAGCCTTTTTTAATCTCCCCAAACCATGCCCTCAGCGCCCCCCCCATGGGAGGACTGAGGGCCAGGCAACGTCTCAAACCCGAGGCCAAGGATAGATTCATTCCAGACCCTGATCTGATGACCAAACACAAGTTTTTAAAGAGTGGAGAGGGCAGGCCAGTTCTTTTGTGTTGTTACAGACTTTTTTTGTTTGTGGTTAAAGACACCTTGGAAAGTACCGACAGCCAAACGTGGTGCCGTTACCACCTGAGTCATAAGCACCGCAGAAAACTAATTGCAGACTGACCCACTGATTTTGGCAGGGATTGGTAAAAATTTCTCTTTGTTTCAGACATCCTTGTTGTCATGTAAATGATAGTGATGGCAATGCATTGTATTTATAGAGGATTTGTGAATGACATCTTATTTCTGGTGTGTCATACACAGCTGGAGCAGTCAGACTGCAGGTGCCTGGCTCTCCAGAGGGAGGTCTCTCGGCCCTGTCAGGCGAAACCCTCTCTGGGAGATGATTGGGTCTCTTATGCACTGCCCTGTAGGGCAGCTGGCTTCAGTTAGCACGCGCACAGTCAGGATCTGATACCAGACCTCACTGAGGACCAGTGCTTTAGAACCTGACACCCAGCAACCCCCCGTTTCTGTGTCCCAGTTCATGCTGAGGAATCGTCCGCAATTCACCTGTGGCTAAACGTACAGCATTATGTAACTGAGGGGGAGCAGAGTGGTAAAAAATATCACGTGTGATTTGGTTTATTTGGTTCTTGTTCATTGCCGTTATTCTTAATGCCTTCTCCTCAGATAGCACAATTGGTGAGCGACAGTGCAGACTGAGGCAAACTCCAAAGGCCATTAAGCCCAAGACAAACAGCTCATTAGAGATGGGAGTTTCAAACCATGTTAGAATATTAAGAGATTTTGTTCTCTGTGAAATCGCACTCACTACAAAATCACTACAAAATGTTATCCATCCTACAACCTTTCGCCTGTTATTCTTCTCTTTGCCACAGCTTGTTAGACTTTGTATGGAGGACAGGATCCAGTTGTATGTATATTTCAGTGCTATTACATATTAAATTTATATTCATAAATTCAACATGTAGGCCTACATTATTTGTAAAGTTGAAATGATTGAATATGGTTGTGAATAGTTCATCTTTTTCCCTGCATGGGGTCTGAGTCCATGATATGTTGGTTGTACACTGCCTCGATGAGTTTTCCGCCTCTTTGCCACTCATTCATGCACTCATTCAGGCATACATCTAGACACGTTGCTGTTCTTGACAACCAGTAGTTTAACAAAAGAGAGGGAATCGTAACCAGGAGATGCCCGATAGCTCCCCTATGCAAAACATGATTGTAAAAAAAAATAATAATAATGGATCAGTGCTTTGGAGCATCTGTACATTTTCAGTTGTAAGTCATTCAGCTAACCTGCCAATGCTAACCATGGGCAATATCAGTCTGTTTTGGGAGTTTTAACCCAATACAGATGCCTGTTCTTAAAACCATCATTGTGGCAATGAAAGAAATGGGAGAGTTGAGTTGTTTAAATAATTCAAAGGTATTCATCATCTACATCAATAAGCTGCTCTATCCTCAGCCTTGGTTTGTGGTGTTGGTGTATTGGTGATTAGGTTTAGAAAAATGTAGCTGACCACTTTCTCCTTTATGTTTAAAAAGAATATATCTATTGCAGTTTATTAATTACTGATTATCTCCTGCATCACTTGAATAAGTGATAAGTATATTTTTTCAGAGGTGGCAATTGCAGTGTGGATTTTTTTTGCTTTGTATGATGAATCACCCATAAACAGCTTGCCTGCAGAAATAATTAATTGAATAACTTGCAACCCCATGACAGTAATAATTTGTTTCCTGAAACATTTGGATTTGTATGCATTGAGGATGGGAAATGCACAGGCCTCAGCCGTATCCTCTCAGCATTGTCTCTTACCCCCTTCTCTCTCTCTGCTGCATGTAGGATGAAGAGGAGGAAATTAAATTGGAGATTAATATGCTTAAGAAGTACTCCCATCACAGAAACATTGCCACGTACTACGGGGCTTTCATTAAGAAGAGCCCTCCCGGGCATGACGACCAGCTATGGGTGAGTGACCCACACACACACGATTACCACTCTAACGGTCTCCTGCCCCTCTCTACAGTGACTACATCTGCAATGCGTTCATATCTTTCTACCTTTTAACAGTTCTTTCAGACACCTAGACTTTGCCTTTGGGTGCCATTTCTTGCCGTTTAATGTGTGAACTTTCCTCAGAACAGATATTTTTGTGTGTTAGTTATTCTTTCTGCATGCATAGCTTTTGATACAGCATGTAAATGTGTTTGTGTGTATTAGTATCTCTCTCTCTCTTTCTCTGTGGGTGTAGCCCAAACAGATACATGTTTGTGTTAGTAACTTTCTCTGTGGATTTAGCTGGTGAGAGCTCTGTGGAGTTCTACATGTGTTTGTGTCAGTAACTCACTCTCTGTCTCTCTCTGTGGGTGTAGCTGGTGATGGAGTTCTGTGGAGCTGGCTCCATCACAGATCTGGTGAAGAACACTAAGGGGAACTCACTGAAGGAGGACTGGATCGCCTACATCTCCAGAGAGATCCTGCGTGTGAGTATGCTCTGTCATTTCTCCTCCTTACTCTCTCTTCTGTCTCCGCTTTTCTCTCTGTCCTCTCTGACATGGTATTCTTGGATTCCAGTCCATCTTGCACATGCTCAGTTCAACTCATGTGAGTCTGTTCCCTCCTCAGGGGCTGGCCCACTTGCACGCCCACCATGTCATCCACCGTGATATCAAGGGCCAGAACGTGCTGCTGACGGAGAACGCAGAAGTCAAGCTGGGTGAGTTACTGCGTCTCTTTTCACACTTTGGATTTGGGGTATCAATACATTATATCAAGGGTGACACATGGGTTTCCTAGTTCTGAAAGTAAAGTACAGGTAGTTCAGATTATAGACCTCTTCAAAGTTAGTGTAGTCTGGCTCAGGGTTGGTGTAAACTAGCTGAAACTGGCTCAGTTTTGGTGTAACCCTCCGTGAACTTGGTCTCACAGTGGACTTTGGAGTGAGCGCCCAGCTGGACAGGACTGTGGGCAGGAGAAACACCTTCATCGGCACGCCCTACTGGATGGCCCCTGAGGTCATCGCTTGTGACGAGAACCCGGATGCCACCTATGATTACCGAGTATGAAACAAGAGCACATGCACTCAACCATGCACACATTCAAAACCTCCTGTACACATACAAGCACACCACCAATACACACACACTTGCACACAGAAAGACCTATGTACACATACTTGCATACCACACATCAAACGCATGCAAACGTTATGCATACCTCTAGATATTCAGAAACACTCTCTTGTGCACACAAAGGCACACTCTCTCACACACACTGTCTCACTACAAATGTTCTCTTGCAGAGTGACTTGTGGTCGTGTGGGATCACAGCCATCGAAATGGCAGAAGGAGCTCCTCGTAAGTACAGCCCTTCTGTCTGTCATAGACCTCTTTCATCGATCTTTCACTCCCTCTCCTCTATCCCCTTCATCTAAAGCTCCTTTATCTCCTCATTTACTAATTATTCTCTGTTATCCCCTCCCATCTGTGGACATCTACTCTGGTCTTCTCCAGTTAATCTGTGTGCATTTGCTCAAGTCTTCCACCCAGTTCACCTTAATGAATTTTAAGTTGTGTCCCTCCGATTGATCTGTATGCGTTTGCTCTTGCCTTTCAGCTCTCTGTGACATGCACCCCATGAGAGCACTTTTCCTCATCCCCAGGAACCCTCCACCCAGACTAAAGTCTAAGAAGTGGTAAGTGCTAGGGGGAGCTCAGCAGCAGTGAGCTACTATAGGGATGTGGTCAGCTGGGAATGATAGCAGTGCTTATGCCTGAGCCCATGCTGTGATTGGTCCAGTATGCTAACTCATCAGTTGTGGCTTGTTGTGATGACCAGTGCAGCTGTGATTGGTGTACCCAGCTTCCTGTGTAGCTCTGCTGTTGCAATGATGTTTTAGCTCTGTAGATGAGGGCAATTTCAGTTCTCTGCCCATATTTACTGAGGTTGGCATGTAGGTCATAAGCCCACTTGTTTTGGCAGAGTGTGTGGATTATAACAGAACTCATAACAGAAGGCTTGTATGTACGCATAAGGTAAGATTTGTTTACTCATACGAGTACTTGGTATGGCCTCTCCCTCTTCTCCTTCCCAGGTCCAAGAAGTTTTTTAGCTTCATCGAGGGGTGCCTGGTGAAGAACTACACACAGCGCCCCCCAACTGAGCAGCTGCTCAAGCACCCCTTCATCCGGGACCAGCCCAATGAGAGGCAGGTCCGCATCCAGCTCAAGGACCACATCGACCGAACCCGCAAGAAGAGGGGGGAGAAGGGTGAGGCTGACATTACCAAATATAGTGGGAGGCATGGGTGGGGTATAGAGCGGAAAAAGCGGTGAGACTTTAACTTTAATGTTTTTGACATCCTGCAGATGAGACAGAGTACGAGTACAGTGGGAGTGAGGAAGAGGAGGAGGAAGCTCCTGAGCAGGAGGGAGAGCCCAGGTAACATACCAAATATACAGACACACATGCACACCT
This sequence comes from Albula goreensis, assembly GCA_022829145.1. Lineage (NCBI taxonomy): Eukaryota > Metazoa > Chordata > Actinopteri > Albuliformes > Albulidae > Albula > Albula goreensis. The sequence continues at coordinate 15,118,562 of CM040761.1, read as the reverse complement.
GTATACACACGTGGCTTCATCATAGACAGAGCTTGGCATTGAACGTACCACATAGCAAAGGCTCACACTCTGTAACTCCAGTTGTTTAGTCAATGAAATAAAGCTAATGCTTCCAGCAGCCATGTGGGATCCAGACTGTGGACTGCCCAGCCGAAATATATCTAGACCTCTGCCCCATTTTTGTGTGTGTGTGTGTGTGTGTGTGTGTGTGTGTGTGTGTGTGTGTGTGTGTATGTGTGTATGTGTGTGTGTGTGTGTGTGTGTGTGTGTGTGTGTGTGTGTGTGTGTGTGTGTGAGACCCCAAGAGCGTGTGGAAAATTTGGGCTAACCCCTCCACCTACCCATGCAGCTCCATAGTGAATGTGCCTGGTGAGTCCACCCTGCGACGGGACTTCATCAGACTGCAGCAGGAGAACAAGGAGCGATCCGAGGCCCTGCGCAGACAGCAGCTCCTTCAGGAGCAGCAGCTCCGCGAGCAGGAGGAGTACAAGCGCCAACTGCTGGCCGAGAGGCAGAAGCGCATCGAGCAGCAGAAGGAGCAGAGGAGGCGTTTGGAGGAGGTAAGGGTGAACTGCTGTGCCAGACAGGGGTGCGCCCAAACTTATAGCAACACCTCAAAATATAACCATCTTCTCTATGGGTATTACTGTTTAAGATTCTGAAGCTAAAGTCAAGATTGTTGGCTTCAATTGAAGAATGATGATCTCAGTTCTTTTTTGTCACAATGAAATGTGCTATGCTGAGCTATGAAAGTCAGTCACAGTCCATGTTCCTCTCTGGCCATTTATTTATTCTTATTTTATTTATTGTTTTATTTATTATGATTTGCAGTCCACAGACTGGAACCATTCATGTTAGATCACTGTAGAAGATGCAGACATTTCCTGTCTCTGTCCCACATCTCTGCTGAGTGTAGTCTTTAGTTTGCTACTCTTGCTGTGTCTGCTTGCAGAACAGCGATTTATGGTGTGCTGAGCTCTACAGGCACTGCTTTGTAATTGCCTCACAGTAATACAGTGTCTGTCCACATTACCCTCACCATCCACTGCCTGACATGCCCACTTCCTGTTTCTGTAGTTCTGATTAGATAACAGACAGGGTTGGCGGTGTGTTTGTGTGGACACATCTGTGTGAGTGCATGTGCACTTGTGTTTTTTTTGCATCTGAATGTTTGTAGACATGACTGCATGAATTTGTGTTTGTGGGAGTGTGTTCCCATGTGTTATTGGTGTCTGTGAATGTGTATATTTGTGTGTCTGTGTGTTTTTGTAAGTTTAGTCATGTGAGTATGTGTGTGTATATGCGTACATACGTGTGTGTGTGCATGCTCTGTGTGTTTGTGTGAATATGTGTGCTTGCATGTGTGTGTGTGTTTGTGTGTTTTGAGTATGGCTGCACACGCTAATAGCCCTGCTTCGTTTCACTGCTGTCTCTCCCACTGTATGAAATCCTCCCACAAGGCTGCTGTAGGAGGAGACCTTCACTTATTGGCTCTGAAGGCCTAGACCTGACTAATGGAAAGAGAGCACTGTTGCTGGGTCTCCTACGCTTATCTAGTCTTCAGTCATGACTAATAGAGAGGGAAGGAGGTGGAGAGAGAGAGAGAGGGAGAGTGGAAGGGAAAGAGAGAAAGAGGAGTATACAGAAGAATGAGGGAGAGAGAGAGAATGAGACAGGCAGGGGAGAGGAGAGGGAAGGAGGTGTTACTTGGTCAATCATACAGACAGAAATTTACTCCCTAATTTGGATGAAGTTTTTCAGTTCACATTTAAGTGGTTGAAGAGTGAAGGCGCTCAGGGTTTAAAGAGTTCCTGCATTTTATGAGCGCTCAATTGCAAAGACATATACTCTACAAAAATACAACATCTCAGCTTGAAAGTCTGGTTTGAATAAGAAATCATTGGCCACCCTTTGTTTTCCTCGTTGTTCAGACCTGATTAATGGAAAAAGACAGAGTGATGTTTTCCTCTGGGAGGTCATATGGCAGTCATGCCAGCAGGCTCCATACGGAAAACATATCTATCTTCTCCACTTTGTGTTACTAGAATTACTGTGTCATTTCTCTAAATCTCTTTCCAATAGTACTCACCAATGAGGTGTAATAAAACAATGTTTTGTAATTATGTAACATATAATTGTACTGTGAAATGTATGTAATTAATATTATTGGTGCTTTTAAGTGTTAGGGCTATAAATACACAGTATGCATTTATGAGAGATTTGGATGTGGCAGATCCGCAGTATGGGTTTTGTTCGAGTTTCACTGTTAACAAGTCTTGTCTTGCCTGCATTAACCCTCACTGAAAATAAGAGGCTAATAGCTGACCTCTGCCTAACACCTGCTCTCTGTTGCCCCCTGTGGTGGTCCACAGCAACAGCGACGTGAGCGTGAAATGAGGAGGCAGCAGGAACGGGAACAGCGGAGGAGGGAGCAGGAGGAGAAGAGGCGCATGGAGGAGATGGAGCGCAGGCGCAAGGAAGAAGAGGAGCGCAGGAGGGCTGAGGAGGAGAAGAGGAGAGCTGACCGCGAGCAGGTGCAGAACGAGCAGGCTCCATGTGAACACTCACCTTGTGAGTTACACTCACCTTGTGAGCACGTACCATGTGAGAAAGCAGCTACAGAGTGGGAGAGGAGGTATCTTATGACAAAGCAGGTATCGTCTGAACAAACTGCTACCATCCAAATGCAGTGACCAAGCCACAGTTAACAGAACAACCTGAATTTCAGGGCACTAGGGTTTATTGCCTTGCATTGAGTTTACTCAGGCTACAGATAGATATGTTTCTTACGGGAAAAAAGGTTTGTAATTTCCTGTATTGCATTCAGCTGGAGGAAGGGATAAAGGGAGTGGATCAAGTGGAGAGATCCATGATGGGAGAGAGGGAAGAGGGGAGAGAAGGTCGCAGTGGAGGGGCGGATGAGCTGAGAGAGAGGGATGAAGGGGCAGAATGGAGGCTCATCTGTGGTGGGCCTGTGTTTGATTGACAGGAGTACATCCGCCGGCAGCTGGAGGAAGAGCAGAGACACCTGGAAATCCTGCAGCAGCAACTGCTTCACGAACAGGCCATGCTGCTGGTATACACACCTCTATACTCCCACACCTCCCTCTCTCCCTCTCTCTACATCTCCACCTCTCTCTCCCTTTGTCTCTCTTCTATCTGTTCCACTTTCTTAAACTCTACACACCTCTCTTCCTCAGCCTTTCCACTGCAGTCTCCTCCTCTCCACCTCTCTCTGTCTCTAGATGTCTGTCTTCTGTGAAGGCTGTGGTGCAAAGGAAGCCACTCTCTCCACAGCCGGCATAAAGTTGATTGTAGCTGCGTCACGTATGGATGACTGTGATGTGACATGCGTGTTTATTTGAATGTGTTCAGTCTTTACAGAGTTAATGTATTGCATTGCCTGGAGGGATGTTCATGGCGTTAGATCAAAAAGCTCATCTGAGAAATATCCAATATTCTTTGCAGGTATATTCATGAAACGAATGGGTTTTTATGCTACAATTCCATCTAAGCTGAGTTAATGCAACTAAAAACGACTTATTTATCAAGGGAAAATTTCACCGTGACAACAGGCAGGAAATGAGGTCATAATTAGGGGCCATCACTGCCATCTAATGCTTGCATTCACCTTGGTGGCTGCGTACCAATAGTTTTTCCTTGCTTTGTTGTTTCCGGACACCATACCCAGACCCTAATTCTCTTTGTCTACTTGAGAGACTGTCAGAAGCATATAAGACGCAGAGAGGGGGGTGGAGGACAAGAAAAATGAAGAAAATGGTGTTAAGCAATGATGCCACATGGTCACCATACCATAAGAATTTAAAATGAAACCCTACACACACTTGAAGCACTTACCAATGCAGTGATGTAGTGAAGGGGTAACATCGATTCCTTTTCACTACAAATCTGTGCATGGTTAGAGGGGTCGAGTAAAACTGACATGGAGTCAGATTTGCAAGTGGCTAGGAAAAACAGTGTTGTAATTTGTATAGCTCAGTGGCAGTGACAGTTGTTTAATCAAGGCATTGATGGGTATGACTTCCCATAAACATTACTTGTGACTTCTCAAAAATGACCTGTAGAAATAGACAAAGGGTATGAGACAAGGAAATGTTGAAAGACTGTTGTGATGCAGCCGTTGATTCTCTCTCAGGAAATTTCCATTTGCTTTTTATCTTTGACTTTGTTCAGTGCTATAGACTTATTAATAGATTAATCAAACCTGCCAGTTTTCAATCAAATTATTTTTTGGTTCTTTATTGTTATCTTTTATAAAAAGTGTGCATGTAAACTGAACTTTACGTTTTTATTAAAATGTGCCATTACCTCATGTGGCCAGCAGAGAGCAGCAATCCCCATGAAAGAATCACGCTTTTTTTTGTACAGGCGTTGCCTGGTGTTCGTGCAGACAGTAGTCTGCATAGTGCTTCCCAATGAGAGTCAGACTTACTTCCCTATTCTAAAAAAGTAAAGGGAAACCTGAGAACCATGAACTATTGTGAGAGTGTGAGCTGTGAAAGGCTTGTCATTTTGGAGTAGCAGTTTGTGTCGGAGCCTGAGTCCTCATTCCTCCCCAACCCCAATGTAGAACCACAACATACACACAAACTGTGCCCCTTCTGAAGTGAATGTAAATGTGCCCCCTTTAAAGCTGAGGGTCTAATCCCACCACCTCCCACCTAAACCACACTCCATCTTTGGCTGTGACTCTCAGCCCGGCCTCCTCCCTGTGGTTCAGGAGTACAGGTGGAGGGAGATGGAGGAGCAGCGGCAGGCGGAGAGGCAGCATGCCCTCCTGCGGGGCCTCAGCCCCGCCCCTCAACCTCAGCCTGAGCCAATCCTGCGGGTCAGAGAGGTGAACCCCGCCCCTCACCCCCAGCCTGAGCCAATCCTGCGGGTCAGAGAGGTGAACCCCGCCCCTCACCCCCAGCCTGAGCCAATCATGCGAGTAAGAGAGGTGAACCCTGTCCCTCAGTCCCAGCCTGAGGCAGTCCTGCAGGTCAGAGAAGTGAACTCTGCCCCTGAACCTCCATGCATTGCGCTAGTCCTGATGGCTCTGCCCTCTCTTTAACAATCAGTCGCTGTGCCGCGTGGCATAAACTAACCTCTTCAGCTTCACGCCTTTGGTTTTTATTCTAGTCACTATGTAATTGTTACTGAATGTTTTCCTCTGCATAGTTTATCCTGTGTTCAAATAATACCATCATTTTCTGCTGTTGCTTCAGCTACTACTAAAATTAAAAAAAAAAAAAAAAAAAAAAACTCTTAAAATGAAACATCCTCATTGTTTTGTGCATTCAGTTTTAAATTTGACTATAGATGTCCATTCGTGGAATTTTTTTGACAATTTAAATCTAACCTTCTGGTCAGATGGCAGTGTAGGGAGTATGTAATGGATAATAGCTATAACATGACAAGTTTTCTGTCATACTGTAATATAGCAGAATACATAAACCAGTGGATGATGTTGCAGATTGCTATTTTAAATCATTTTTGTTCTATTTTAGTTTTGTTATTGCAGTTAATAACATCCACAGTTCTCTTTTTTATCACCTAATGCACAAAGGTTCTGCCTTGCTTGGGCCAGTACATCGCTGTAATTCAGCCAAATTTACTGAGGTGCTAAATTACTACACAAGCTCTGTCTGACTAAAACTGATCAACACAGCAACTTACATTCTCCTTACACTGTCGCTTCCCATCGATCATATGTTAATGCGTAGTATATGGCATAACAACTCACCGTTCACACCAGTCAAGAAATCCTCCATCATCACGACTTACATGTTTCATTGCTAATGCAAGCCTTTGCAGAGGCCTCAAGCAGGACCATGCCATGCCAAAAAACACACCAATATACAACGTCCTGAATTCAGAATTAATAAATAATTTTAAACTGCCATCAAGGAGAATAAAATGATGAAAAACAGACAAAAAGGAGGGTGGGTATGGACATGTTTCAGTGCTGCAGCTCTTCTCAGTCCATTAAGCCAGAAACATTCTTAGTTATTTTTTTTACCTGAAACTGCCTATTTTTATCTGAAACTGTAAGCCACTGCAGAGACCTCGAGCAGGAGCGAAAGCAAACATTTCTGCTTTGGCAGAGGCCATGCCGAAAAAGCACCAATATACAATGTTCCATGAAATCCACTATTTCACATTTCTGCCTTCAAGAGGTGGCAGGTAAATATGCGTGAGAAGGCAGAAGTGTGAAAAAGCTTGTGGATTTTGTGACTAATATTTACTTAAAATGGCTTGTGGAAGGATACCTACTCTTCGTTATGGTCTCGTTTTCAGCCTGACTGTGGACAGGAGACACCAGGGATGTGTATAGTCTCTATTCTCAGTGATTATATAAACTTGTGTATCATACAGGATGAACCTGCTGAGGTTTATAGTTCCACCAAGCACCCAATGAATATACAAGCACCCAATTTAATATACATCAACACTGAGGAAAATTCCTTTTCACATCAGTAAATTCAGAAAATGAATTTAAATTAATTGAAACGAATTGAGAAAATCGAAAAAGGATCTATGGAGAAATTGTGAATTTCACTGGATGATCTGCATTCTAGAACAGGCTTGTGTCATGTCATGTTCAGGCCTTTTTTACCCAAGGTGTTGTCAGGACTGACTGCTGTTGCTATGGTGATGGGAGAGTGGATGCACCCTTGTGAGTGGAAGGTTTTGAGTTTGCTGAATGTGGCAGTGTGGTCAGCTAGCTGGTTCCTTTTCAAATTTTAATCGTGCTCCTGAGTCACTTTCACTACAGTAGCTCCTAAGCTTGAGCCTCAGTTGTTGTACTTCTGCAATATCGAGGTCTGTTGTCAGTTTTTCAGTGGGGCTGGGGTTATTTGGAAATTTATCTCATCTTTCAGTGTTACTTAGTCCAGTAGAGGGGTAGTTTGCATCCACCACCTGACTGGAGCGTGAGTTTCTGTGGGCCCAAGGCTCTCCCATTCGGACCTGGTGTCTAGTAGCAGCACAGGGGAGGAGAGAACTCTACCCAGGGACGCTGCATGTCTCAAAGATATAAATAATATTACTGTAGGACAGTAAAATTGCTTTGCTGGTCTTTCTATTTGTCAGTTTGTAATTATGCATGCTGTGTAATTGAATTGTAGACATCACATATGAATTTTGACAGCACATAAAGAATCTGGCAATATGGATCTTGTGTGGAGATGCTGGGGTTCCCTTTGTCTGATCCCGCATGTTCCCCTTGAATCCAGTGTGTTTAGAGTGAGTGGTCGTGTCGCGTGACGTTCCTGCAGCACTGCTGTAACGTTGCCATGCCATCACCATCCTGCTGAGAGAGAACCGCATAAACATGTCCTCAAGTGCCATCAAGATGTTTCATCTCAAGAGCCTTGTCATGCCATTAACATGTTCTGCATGCAAGCCTCCAGGTGGAGCTTCCATAGAAATGGAGATGTGATAGGAAGTGTCTGTATCTGTTACAGGAAGTAACAGGCTGTGGCTCTGGTTTTTCCATGTAGCCTTTAGGTGTGTGTGAATTGGCCATTTGATTTGAATAGCGGTTACTAATGGTTAATTAAAATTCTTGAAAATCTTTTCGAATAGATTGCAAGAACACATACAGTTTTTATTTTAAGTAATTAACCTACATGTATTAGTTTTTCCCCATCCTGGTCATTATATGACAATGGAAAAACGCCCTGGTGATGGCTTTAGACTGAGCCAAAAACCTCCAATGGAAACTCCACCATTGCCTGTGTTGTTTTTGTTAATGCTGTATGTTTATACTCAGAAGATTTTAAAAAAAAAAAAAAACATCTCTTGCTTGATTAATTGTCACCTCCACCTCCAGTGATTCCCCCGCCCCCCGTGATTTGGGCTGTTCCCCTGTCTGTGTGCCCTCAGGCCGATGAAAGGTTTCGGAAGAATATTCAGGGCTCCCCTCAAGCAGCACAATCCAAACAACCCCCTGTGCCCTCACGCCCTGAACCCTTCTCTAATGGAAACTCAGAGTCTGGCCCACCCATGCACAGGCCCATGGAACCACAGGTAATCATACCCCCCCCCCAACCCCCCAAAACAAAAGCCCTCCACTCACCTGCCCCCTCTGTATGTCTTTTTGTTTATCTCTCACATCCAAATCTATTGTTTTTCCTCCTATCCATCTTGTCTGAGTCTTTCTATCAGTACCTCTTGCTGTTCTCTGTGTCTCTTTCTCTCATCTTTCTTTCAGGTCAGTTCCCAATTCTCTTGAGGGTTACATGAACTTTGTGTTCTCTTGGCACAGGAAGTGGAAAAAACTTGCTGTTACTTATTAGAATCTAGTAGTAGTTTCTGAAAAGAGATTCAGTCAGAGGTCACTGCTCAGGAGGTCTGGGGATGGTAATGCCCCCTAATGGTGATATCAGAATCGCTGTGTCCCTACCCGTACCTTCCCGCATTAACTTTAACAAGTAGACCCTCCCTCTGCACCTCTTTATGGAACTGTTAAAGGCCTAGCAACAAGCTGTTGTCCACTAAACCCTACCCTTTTCCACCCCTTTACCCCCCCAAACGCGCATGGCCAATGGTCTCTTTTCTTTTGCATGGGCCAGTTAGGGAATGAGGAATGTGGGAGAAGTGCTAATTGCCCCTCTGTATTTCTTCAAATCGCATGACCTCTGTGTGCCATCCATCGAATGTGTGCGTTTGTGTGCATATGTGTATGTTTATCTGTATGTCTATGAGCATGCATGTGCATCCATACTTATAAACTTTTGTGTGCACAGTGCACGTGTGTATGTGTGCACGTCTAGTCATGAGTTTGAGTTGCACATGTGTGATTGATTTTTCACTAAATAGTCATCAGATCAGTTGAAAGAGTAAATTGTGCATGGCAGCATTGCATTTAATTTTGCATTGCATTTAATTTTGCATTGTCAGCAAATTTTCACTGCAAATATAATTATCAAGATATTTGGAATTTCTAAGGAATCACTGCATTGTGAAGTAAAGTGTTTTGACATCAGTGTGTAGCATGATCATTATTGTAACAGGTCCAGGATTCAGTAAGTCTGTGGAATAATCTTCAGCCAATCTAGACTTTTCCTAGAAACTGAGAAGTGTGAAGGAACTAAGATTTCAGCAGCTCCGGTGTCTGCACATTAGTGATGACATTCAACATTGTGTGTGTGTGTGTGTGTGTGTGTGTGTGGATGGCCAAGAGTGTGTTTGTGTGTATTCATAACATGCCTTACAGTACAGCTTTCACAAGTCTCTAATGTCTTCATGTATGTGAGCAGCATCGAGTGTATTTACTCATGAGAATTTGGGTGTGTTTGTAAGAGAGAGTATGTGTGGATGTGATTCCATGCCTCATGTCCCCTGGCCTCCCTGCTGTGCTTATCCCCTGTTTGTTATCTCCTCCAAACACCCCCCCACTCCTCCTCCACCCCCTCTGGAAGGTTCCGTGGTCTCAGCTGGCAGCCCCCCGTGTGTCTCACTCCCATTCCGTCAGTGATCCAGTTCCTAGTTTTGCACAACTCCACCTGCACGCTCAGGACCCACAGCCCCACCCAGACCCCAGGGTGGGGCATACGGGGGCCTGGGCCCAGGGCCAGGCAGAGGAGACCCCCCCGATGGTAAGGACAGGCATGCAGGACAGCCCCCTCAACCTCACTCACTATGCCCACTCTGGGGCATAGGGCCATCTCACCAACCAGTCATGAGATGTTGCTGATCTGATATCAGTGTGATTGGTATATCCTTTATCCCAAACTATTTACTTGAACTGATCTTAGATTGGTGTGTTGTCATGTTTTTTTTAATCACCATTGTCAGCCTTCAGGCCACTTTTTGCTTGCAGTTAGAATGAAGGAGATAATACATCTGTCAGTTAGGGTCAAGGGGTTAACTTGCAATAAAAAGAAAATTCTCACTGAAATACATTCATAACAGAATGTTACTTTTTTCATGTTGGAATATGTTAGGAATAAAACTCGCAAGACTGCTTGGAAGTTGTAACAGTGTCATTACATAAAACATTGAAATTCTATGCAAATTCTGTGGCTATGTGGATATAGAGCCATGAGGGTTATTTGGGACGTGGTGATAAGCGGCCTTCCAAACGGCAAGAGTATGCAGGAAAAAGCATGATCTCTCACTTCATTTTCTCCTCATAGTAATCTCATTTTGACTTCCCATTGGCCTCGTTGTGACCTCACTCTGGCCTAATTTTCACACTATTATGACCATATTTTAAGAGTTCAAACAAAAAGACTTGCTTTGAGAGTGGTGCTTTCCGTGAATCTTCTTTATACTCAGAAACCTAAGAATTTCTCTTCAAGACTTCCAGAAAAACACAGCAAGCAGCGTAAGCGATCATGATGGTGTTATGTGTTTTTGTTGAACCTGACATTTAAAAACTTGGTGTGGTGACCTAAAATCAGTCTTGTCTCAGACTGAGCCCTCAAAATGGGTGGTTTTTGATCTCCTGAATTAGACAGAGCCTGTCTGCTATATGCCCCAACTACAGTACAGTCATGTACGAACAATTAAATCCTCTGAAATCACACACTTACAGTCAAGGTCTTAGACACAATCCATTAAAATCACACTTATAAGATCAAAGTCCTGTTTGCAAATGATGAAGTCCACATAAGCACATTTGTGCTTAGTCAAATGATTAATTCCACTGAAATCATGCATGAAAGGTCAAAGTGAAGTCCTGTAAATGCTCAGATGAGTGTGGCATTATCACACTCATAATTGTGAAATGACGTTGAAGAAACGCACATAATACATGTATTAGTCAGAGACTCAAACTCCCCTGGCAATATATATTTTCTTGGAAACATCACAGAATGAAATCTGACACTGCTCAATGACACGAGCAATTCAAATGTATATAAGGTTCATGTTCATATATTCCTGAAGGACATGCTCACCTGTGTAAAGAGTGTAGGAGTTAAGATAACAGGACTGGTTTGAGTGAAGTGGATGATATTGTTTTCTCTCTGTAGTCAGTTTGACTTCAGGGTTGAGCTGTCACTGGAAAAAAGTCACTCCAATCTGATATGGAACATGGCTGTGTGAGTGTGATGTGTGCAGGGGTTGTTGTGCGTTCCCTGCCTGCTGCCCCCTCCTGGCCATGTAGCTTAATGCTCTTGGTATTTTTGGAAGGTTCCAGTGCGGACAACGTCCAGGTCACCTGTGCTGTCCCGCAGAGACTCTCCTCTCCAGGGTGGGGCGCAGCCGAGCAACCAAGCTGGACAGAGGAATGCTGGAAGGTACCTGCAGCGAGCTTACTCTTACCAGGAGCTTTTGGCAGATGGAGATGGTTTTAATAAACACTGTCTGTATAGAGGAGCCAGATACTGTTTTTGTGTACATCGGCTTTGTTTGTGTGCATGCATGGGTGTGTTTTTGAGTATTCTGGCTGTGTGTCTTTTAGTAAGGTGAGGCTTAGGAACTGAATCTCTCTCTCTCTCTCTCTCTCTCTCTCTCTCTCTCTCTCTCTCTCTGACAGTAATGCAGAGCCTCGCCTCCTGTGGGATCGTGTGGAGAAGCTGGCATCCAGGCCCGGGAGCGGCAGCTCCTCTGGCTCCAGCAACTCCCAGGGAGGCTCTGGTGACAGATTCCGTGTTCGCTGTGAGCCCACTGCCCTGAGACACACGCACACACACACACACATACACACACACACTAGGGATGGGCAAGATCAAACATGTTAACTTGTACATGCTTACATGGAACAGTTCCTGAATGTTTCCTAATTCTTTTAAGTCTGAGTAAATGGAAACAGAACATTTGTCACTATTTTCTTTTTAGAGGTATGTATTATGAGTAGATTTTTTTGCTATGTGCATGCTGGCTAAGGTATGGTTACCCTCACACTCATACTTATATACATACACACACACACAAACACACACACTCACAAACCCCCCCCCCCCCAAGATATTCTACATTTAAATTTCTAAATGCATGTGGTGTTCCATATTAACCCCTCTTTTCTCTGTCTTTCGACTGTGTCTGTCTGTGACTCCAGCGTCTTCCAAATCCGAGGGCTCTCCAATGCAGCGGCCAGAGAATGCTGGAAAAAAACCAGAGGAGAAGAAGGACTTTGTGAGACCAACACGGCCAGCGGTGGGTATACCCCACTCTGTCTGCTGGGGCAGAGGGCCCCTGAGCCTTTGTCCCAGGGGAGGGAGGGGCTGGTCTAGAAAACCTGTGGAAAAGTATATATCTTGCTTGAGTGAGATTTCTCTTGTTAACACCTGAGATTGTTCAATCTTAACTAGACCAGGTGAAAACATTGATTCTTTATCAATTTTTCCACATTTTTCACTGAACACATCCAGGAACTGGGACACCAGTAGGAACATCATCACTGCCTGTAGGGCTGAGAGCTCATATTTAAACTTTCTGTCCCAGTACCATGCCCACTTTAGTGCCATCAGTGTTCATGGGGGAGGCTTTCTGGATTCTGTAGTTGGGGCATGGACAGGTCACTGTCACTGTTTTTCTGACATGTGCAGTCTTTGCTTTTTTTCCTTGTCTTTTTTTGTGTCTTTTTGCTTGTTTCTCCACCAAACTACTCTACGGACACATCCACTTGCGGCGTCACATTAATCACGTGACCTCGCCTGAATTCTGTAGGGTGACGTGGTAAGCGCTGCGGGATCAACCTGTTGGCCGGCGTGTATCACGTGCCCCCATCCACCCCCATCTCTGCATGCATCCCTGGGGACCGCCAGGGTCCTTCATCTCCTCCTCATCTCTTTCACCTCCACTTCTTCCAGTACATGCGCTTTCAGGACAGGAACATCATCACTTTGTATTCCCAACCTGAGAGAAGCACTTCATTGGAAATACTTTAACCCCTTAGACATCTGTGACTTTCTTGCAGTTTGCTGACAGTTTTTTAAGGACACATTTACACAAATATTCAGAACAAAATTATTCTTCATATGGTTGTTACATTTTGTTTAGAAAATACTTTGAAAATTCTCAGTTATCTGCAGGAATGTTCAAGAATTGCTAGCTTTTAGGGAGTTAAAGTATTTCAAATATGTATTTTCCCTCTTTTCATATGGTATGTTCATGTTTACACACACTGTTTTAAACCATCATTCCCTCCCTGTAGGAGTATTTTATGTATTAATGGGTCCTGTTTGTGTATTAAGTGGAATCACCACTGCTTTTGAGTTTTATCGGCTTTGTTGCTGTTAAAATAGCGTGGTTCAGCTTTGTAGAACAGTTAAATGCTGAGAAGAGCCGATGGTGAAGGCACAGTTTCAGGTGAAGGTTGTGTCAGAGTTGAGCAGGTGTGCACATGCTTCATTCTTTATGAGGCTGAGGATTTTGGACTGATTCTTCTAACTGCTGGGGAACATGGCCAAAACATACCCTCTGTATCACCAGTCTGGCAGTAGGGAAAGTAAAAGGTTAATTGTATCACTGATAACTCGCCTCAGTCTGTATACCTTTGCTGTTATTAACTGTTTCCAATTTTTCTGCCTTTACTGTTGTGGCCCAACTTCAGTCCGTGCTTTAATCATTCCCACAAGGTTTTTTTTTTTTTTTTTTTTTTTTTTTTACAGCTATGCTGTAGTATTGCAGTGTTTATGGACCGTAAAGTCCACACAGATGCTTGTATGGAGTGCAAAGTCACCACCATAGTTTGTATTGGGTTTGAAGTTCACACAGAAGTGTTTATAGGCTGTGTGCAGCATTGTGAATAAACGTTGTGAATGGGTGAACTTCCTGTAAGTAGAGTATGGTGGAGTGCTGAACTCTATGTTAATATTTGGGAAAATAATTCCCAAACTCCTAAACAAAGGTGTGTTAAATCAGTAGTATGTAGCATGTGTTTATAACAAAGAGCTATAGTACTATTTATAGTTAAAATATCTGTACTGAGTCGGACTAAAATGTTGATGGGCATCAGTTAGAAATCATTCATCAGAGTGTAATAAAACAAAGGTATAAAGTCCCCACAGATGTTTGTATGGTGTGTAAAATCTCCACAAGATTTTTGGTCCAGCAATGTACTCATTCATCATCTCCACTTCAGTATCATTCATTCGCTGGCCCTTCATCGGCTGCAGCACCTCTGTGACCAAATTCCTCCCTGCAGCTTCCTGCTTCTTACCTGTGGTGGTTATCCCCTCCCCCTCCCCCTCTGAAACTTTACTTGCGATGAACTGCTGTTTCACACCAGGAAGTCAGTAGCCAGGAAGGAGAGAGAGAGTCTAAATTGAGATGGCTTTTAATTGACTGCAATGTCGATCAATGTATCTGAGTGCACAAGCCATTGTGCTCATGTGGCAGGTTTGTTGTCCAAAGTGAGATTTTTACTTCCTGGCAGGCAGTAGATGCTCATCACTTCAGGGGGGTGACACCTCTCCCTGCCTTATGGACAGTTCAGTCTGAATACTGGCAGTGGGGAGGGTTAATGTGTGGCTCACTTCCCATCATGTGATCATAGTTTAACCTCAGGCCCTCTGCACTACCATCACCAGGACCTCACCGCCCTGGCTAAAGAGCTGCGCGCAGTGGAGGACGTCAGGCCTCCGCACAAGGTGACCGACTATTCCTCCTCAAGCGAAGAGTCAGGGACTACCGACGAGGAGGACGAAGACGTGGATCAAGAAGGGGCAGACGAATCCACCTCAGGACCTGAGGACTCCCGGGCTGTGTATGTGACCCTACTTTCTGTGTATCATATTCAGTATAGCAGGAAACACAAGCAGAGAAAAAGTACCTTATAGCCGGAATACACAGCTGTCAGGAAAGCAGCCCTTTCATGAACATTTTTCAAAAGTATTCTTATCAGAGGACTCTATAAAGGGGAGCGGGGATCTTATGGAACCTCAGTTCATACTTATCAGCTCAAGAAAGATTTAGTTAGATTGATACCATTATTTTGAATGGTTTACTCAATTAATGAAAATCCACTATTGTAACAGACCAGTAGAATCCCCTGTAGCAGAATGTTCACAAGCATCAGCCCAATCAAGAGGCACCAAAATTGTCAGTCATAATATAATATAAAGTACTGTTGAAATTTAGGTTTGCCATGAATGTGATGTGAGCCTCACTGGTGTGATTTCCCCACCAAGCTCCTCCAAACTGAGTAATGGAGAGACAGAGTCCACTCACGACGAGGCAGAGAGCGACCCCGCCACCACACCCTGCAAGGACGGCACTTTAATTGTCAGACAGGTAATGAGGAGAAGGAGTCGTACAAAAGAGTGCACTTCCTGTTTTCTGTAACCTTTAACTTGTGATCGTTAATTCACGCATCCATCCCCTCTCTGTTTTTCATTAGGTTGTGTGTCAGTTTTTTTATTTTTCATTTCATTTTGTGTTGTTAGTTAATTTAGTTTGTTTTGATTCCTGCTAAAGTTCTTTTTGTGGGCTGGGAATGGATGGGGTTATGGGTGGAGGGGGTGGAGAGGCTGAGCTTCAGTGGAGGTAGCAGGACGATCACACAGGCCTTCAATATAAACATGCTACAGTCTGCAATCTGAGTTATCATCCTCTTCGCAGTGACTGAGAAAAGTGATTAGTTCCTCAAGCCAGCTAGAAGGGCAGAGCTATGTTAGCTCAGGCTAGCAGTAGCATACTCGTTTGCTGAGACAGTGTAGCTAAGAATTGCTTGAGTGCATGAGCTAAGCTAGATAAGGTGGCTGAGGAACAGCTGACAGCCAAAGACAAAATCAGTATGGTGTGAAGCTGATGGCATTATGTGCCCAAGAGGTGGGTGTCTGCAATCATAATACTGTTGAGCTGAAGAGGTCCAAATGCAGTGACCATTTGGTGGGAAGGAGCAGGTCACACGGACAATTACCGACCGTTTGGCATGTGCGCACAGTCTTTAGGAGGATCATACTTCAGGGCAATGCTTGTTTAAAAACACACGCAAGCACATGGGTTGTAATATATCTGACCATTCCATGGTGGAAGAAAGGTTTGATCTGATGCAGTGTGGAAAGGGAAGTGGAGATTGGATTTTGTTCATCACATCCAATTTCAGAGCAATTTTGAAATACTTTTTAGGCTCAATTCAGGCATAAATCACTTTTGGAAATGGTGGATAAAACAGTTTGTTGCCTGAACAGCTGACTAGTGTTTAACAAAACCCCTGTCGCTAAAGTAGAACATAGCTTCCCTCCTCTTCCCCCTACCAACCCCCGGGGCACCCCTTGCCCAGCCGAGCACAGGCCCAAGTGTGTGTGTTCTTGATTGCAGAGCACGGGCGACATTAAGTGTCCTGGCCGCGCCCACCAGGAGAGCAACGGCTTTGCCGGCCGCATTCACCACTTGCCAGATCTCATCCAGCAAAGCCATTCCCCCTCTTCCACCTCTTCCTCCTCCTCCAACACCACTTCCCCTTCATCCATCCAGGCCAGCCCCTCAGCGCCCCCCCACATCCCCTTGGACAAGCTCATTGCCCACCAGGTATGTCTGCCGCTGCCCCCTGCTGGTTGGCTGCCACTCTGCTCTGCCTGCTGCGTTCTATCTGCTCACCTACGTGTCCTGGTGCCTAAGAGCATGTTAACAACAGGAGTATTCTTGCTCCTGATTGGCTGTTCAGCTCAGAGCTCTTCCTCCCATTAGTGTCTGGATGGAGCCCTCCCTACCCTAGCAGAATGGAGGAAGCATTTCCACCATTAATCACTGACTGAATAGTAACCAAATGCAGTTTTTTTTTTTTTTTTTTTTTACATTACCTGTGAGGCTAATCTAACTTATTTAAGAATACACAGTCTTTTTTGGATGGTTATCTTTACCATCTGTTTGATTTTTTTGTGGAGCTCCACAAGTTCAGTTGTAGAAGACAACAGCGGGCGACTAAACCTCCTCGCAAAAATCGTCCAAAATTTTTAGACAAATGCCATGGTAGAGATCCTTTCATTATAACTGTTGCCTGCTGCATTTTATCTTGCTGAAAACCCCTAAACTGCCATTTCCCTCAGGAAGGATGTTTGTGGTATAGAACATACTGCTGCAAATAATGTTTTTTTTTTTTTTTTGGCCAACATGTTCTTTTTCTCCTTCCTGTCTAATAAATATAAACAATCTATGCCCTGGGCCCTCTGACTTGGGTGGCTGGTCTTGATGGATGGGGAAATCCAGCAGACACAAGTTTGGATGTGAAATGTGTGAAAATTACTACATGAAGATGCCAATCGGCGCGCGCAGTTATAGTGCGAGCCATACAGCCCCGCAGCCTGAATCGGACTGTGAAAGTGTCACGGCCTGCAGTCAAGTGGTGTGGAGTGTAATGGGCCCTAGAATCAGGCAGAGGGGAGGTGGTGTATTCCCCATGGCATTGGCTACTCTGCTTGATCAAACCATCGTATTTGCTGTGCAGTCCTCTCATTAAGACTTGCAACCACTTTCTTTGCCAAACCCAATTTTTGGGGATTTATTTTCTTAGCTGACCGTTGGGCAAATGGGTCAGGATATCCTATGTCCCATTTGGTTTGGATCTGTTAGAAAATAATGGAAAAAAAGCTGTGGAGAAAGATAGACATGAGCAATGACTGTGGCAGTTCAGCTGGTAGACTGCAGAGTGGAAAGGAACAAAAAGGCCTGCTGACTAAATGCATCATGGGGGGAGATGCACATGCTATTCACACCCTCCACAATTAACGGAGCTGCAGCCATACCATGGGCCTGTGGCTGTGAATGAGCCTTCCAAATTAGGAGGAAGAAATCTGATTAATAAATCAATGAATACATGTGAAGCTTCACATACCATGTGTAACAGATTTTGACATGTAACGCTAAAGCTGTTGAGAGAGTGACAAGGCAGCAGTCCCACCCATGGAGCCTCCCTTTTTAAAAGGGGTTTTTTTTTTTTTTTTTTTTTTTTTTTTTACTCCCATGATCCTCCTTGATCTTGCCTGTGGAGAATATCGCACTCTGCTCAGTCAGGCATTGCGTAACATCAGCACTTTAGTCTCTGATAGAAGTGTGTACAAGGTACCTGGGACTTGTATGAAAGCATAAGCAGGTTTGCAGTATTTGATACTGAGGACTTATTTTTATTATTATTTTTTTATTAAATTAGCAAATTTTATGTTCCCCTTTTTGTTTTTTCCTTTTTTGTAAGTTTTTTTCCCCATTGTATTTCTGTCTCCTTCCCATTCTTGTCATTCACATTTGTGCTGTGGTGTCATCTTAAGTACACTTTTCAATGAGGTCTATGGCTTTAATTTTGTCTAACTGCATGTCCCAGAATCCTGTGCTATACTCTTTCCCCTGTCTGTCTTTTTGTCACAAATACGTGTTTGTTCCTGGGATTGGAGAGGAGGACATGTATGAACGGGCTGCAGCAGCCCAGGGGTGTCCTTTTTGTTCTTTGTCTTCGTTATTATGATTTCTTATTATATGGATGTATAAGGATTTTACAGCACACGTTAGAAATGAAAGAATCCTAATTAGGACAGCAGTCTCACCGAACATTTGCCAGTGTTGTCATGTGCAGCATGTGGTTGACTCAAACTACGTTCTGCAACTGACCACAAAACACTGACCTATTTTTTCTCATATATGTGTGTGCCTGCGTGTCTGTGTGCATGCACATATATATGTGTAAGCTACCTACAGTGCTCTGTGAGTCAGTTCCTTTCTTTAGTTTTTGTGGTATCCCTCATCTGTGGTGTAAGTGTGACCCAGGACCCAACCTTAATCATGAAAACATGCTTTGTGCAAACGGATTTAAGATCTGGTGTCTGCTCATGGGTCTAGCATGAGTGATGCAGTGTCTGTGTCTTCAGTTATCATTGCTTGCCAGAAATGTCTGTAAAAGACCAAATTCATTTTTTATGGCTTCATTGAATATCACTAATTTGATTGACTAAATGCAACATGATATATGTTATCCCATGAGAAAATAAAATCTTGGTTACATTAGCAATTCCTAACCCAATGTGTGAGGAAAATTTGTGCTCATTTAACCTCCCAGCAATAATGAATATTCATGAGATGCATTCAATTAAAAATGTTCAGTTAAGAAAACAGTGCATTAGTTCTAGTTCTAATTGTTCAGTTTGTTGAACAGAATCCTTATAGAGAGTCAAGAATGGTTTTTGATAGAAACAGAGTGGTTATATGGATGGACAAGTGAGTGGTAGGAGGTAGAAAGAGGGATGTGCAGTCAAAGTTTGAGACAGGTGAATTGATACAGCAATGATTACCGGTACCACTGCTCACTCTGGTTCATGTGTTGTAGACCCAGTCTGCCAGTAACACTCTGCAGAAACACAAGTCCTCATCTTCCTTCACCCCCTTCATCGACCCGCGGTTGCTTCAGATCTCCCCTTCCAGTGGGAGCTCCCTCAACTCTGTGGGTAAGTCCCTTACCTGCAACACACCTTTCCATTGGCTCAGGCCAGGTACGTCTTTCCCTATAATTGGCCAAATTGTTTGACCACTGAACTTAGTGTCCTACTCTTCAGGTTTTGGGAATGAGGCCAGGTTACAGGAAGCCCTGAGGCAGGACCCCTCCAGGAAGGGCTCAGTAGTCAACGTGAACCCAGTAAACACGCGACCGCAGAGCGACACTCCCGAGATCCGCAAATACAAGAAGAGATTCAATTCTGAGATCCTGTGTGCAGCACTGTGGGGTAGGTGTCTGGTGCACTGTCCTGCCAAATTCCCTCTATGGGAGGAAAATGAGTTAAGTCAGTTTTGCCCATGCTGTTTGCTGTGGTTGCTCAGCTGCTTGGCCTCAGCAAACTGACTGTTGTAAGCACTGCAAGTTGGAGCACTACTGAGTTTTGAGTGAAGTATGTCATTGGGTGTCTGGGTTGCAGTTACCAGTGTGTAATTCTTCAAGAGTGCAGGATGCTGTGTGCATATGCGTATGCATTTCTATGAGGGTCATTTGGAGTTAGGTGATATGATTGAATTACTTGTGGCTGATTTTTTTTATATGTAGGTGTGATTGTTGGCCTGTGTGTGTGTTTCTCCAGATGTGATTTTTACATTACCTGTGTGATTTTCCCAGGTGTGAACTTGTTGGTGGGCACAGAGAGTGGACTAATGCTGCTGGACAGGAGTGGCCAAGGGAAGGTGTACCCCCTGATCAGCCGACGCCGCTTCCAGCAGATGGACGTGTTAGAGGGCCTCAATGTCCTGGTCACAATATCGGGTAATTCTCACCTGGCCTGTCTTATACTTGGCCTGCACCCCTGCTTTCTCTCAGTCATCTGCTCTGTCAGGCCTGCTCAAACTGCTTCACCTTCTTTATCGCACCCAGGTTCTCCTTTGCTGGTTGCAGAGGGCCTGAACAAGCATTTCCTGTTTTCTGTCTTCTCACAGGTAAGAAGAACAAGCTGCGGGTGTACTACCTGTCCTGGCTAAGGAACAAGATTCTGCACAATGATCCAGAGGTGGAGAAGAAACAGGGTTGGACCACTGTGGGAGACCTGGAGGGCTGTGTGCACTATAAAGTTGGTATGTTCCTTTCCCTTCACCATTTTTAGTGGTACAGGTTGTGGTAGAACCAAGAAGCGCTGGACAAAGATTGGTTAGGATTTTTGGAATAATGTTCTGTTCAGTCTGTGGAATCATATTGCAATGCTGAAATGCCATTGATGACACCCTGCATCTAATATAAGTCCATCATAGTCAGAGACATCACAACCAGGTGCACCCTTTTTCAGTCACAAAGCCCATGTGACATCTGATGACTTCCTCCCTTTGTAACATCAAACATTCCCTTTATTACATCAAACCCTCAAATTTTTCACTTGCATGTAGGGTTTTTCATCTGTTTGGGAACTTCCCTTTTTTGAATCACTACCCAGCTTATGGGAATAGTGTGTAGGTGACTGTGTGTCTGAAACCTGTATGATTTTTCCCCCCAGTAAAATATGAACGAATCAAGTTCTTGGTTCTGGCTTTGAAGAATTCTGTGGAAGTCTATGCATGGGCCCCAAAGCCATACCACAAATTCATGGCTTTCAAGGTAAGCCCATTGGGATGGTCCAGTACTGAGTGCTGGCAGTATGTTGTACTGTACATTGCCTATATACTGCTCATTGCATGGAAAGTGGAATTGGAAAGACAAAAAGAGATTCAAATATTTTGCAAGACATGGAACTATCACCATTTCAGGGGTTTTCAATAAATCCTATGTTCCCCACATTGACTTGAATTGTTTTTGTGTTGTTTTTTTGTTCCCTTTGCAAAATATCTACTTGTGAGTGCTGTCACAACCTGATTATAAATACTACTGTAAATAGGAATAGACGTGTTGAATGCACAAAGGAATTAACTCATAGGTTCGTTGATAGAGCAAAAGATGGATTATTTTAATTGACTGTCTTTTCACCCCTCCTCACAGTCATTCGGAGACCTAGTGCACAAACCATTGCTGGTAGATCTTACAGTGGAAGAGGGACAGAGGTTAAAGGTCATCTATGGCTCCTGCTCCGGGTTCCATGCTGTGGATGTGGATTCTGGGGCAGTGTATGACATCTACCTGCCGACGCATGTAAGGACTGTACCTGTCTGGGGTTGAGGGTGGGCTGGGCCGGGATCTTGCAATTACCGAAGGGACTTATTGGTAATGGTGATTATGTAGTCGGTGACTTTGTGTCTGCTGCTGGAGAGTTTGAATGGTGGGATGCTTCATGCTAATCCTTGGATCAAAGTCTGTTAGCACTGTCCATATCTAAAACCATATCTTATGTTACTGTAACTTCACTCCGTATTTCTCCAAACTCTCTTGCTGCCTCTCTCTTCTTTCTTTCTTCTCTTTCTACTTCACTCACTCGTAACTTGTTTCTTTCCTTCCCTCTTTCTCTTGTTCTCTTTGCCTCCATCCCTTTTGTTACTCTCTCATTCCTTCCCTCACTCTCTATCCCTCTCCATCCCTCCCCTCCCCGTTATGCCTTCAGATCCAGACCAGTATTCAGTCACATGCCATCATTATCCTGCCAAACACGGATGGGATAGAGCTGCTTGTGTGCTATGAGGACGAGGGCGTGTACGTCAACACCTACGGCCGGATCACCAAAGATGTGGTGCTTCAGTGGGGAGAGATGCCCACCTCCGTGGGTACGTTCCACCCTCTCGTTCTGCCTGGATATGCCAGGCCCTGGCTGTCTGCAAGGGCTCCTGATGTTTACCTGACATGCTTCTGCTTTAATGTTTGCTTTTCCGCTGTCGCCCATATAGCCTACATTCGGTCCAACCAGATCATGGGCTGGGGGGAGAAGGCCATTGAGATCCGCTCTGTGGAGACGGGGCATCTGGATGGGGTCTTCATGCACAAGAGAGCTCAGAGACTCAAATTCCTGTGTGAGAGGAACGACAAGGTGAGATGAGCTTTGTTTAAGTAAATGATGCACCATGTTTTCTGCTTCTTTCATTCAAACTGAGTGACCAACTAATAAAACCTGTAACTGGTCATGTTTACCAGTTTTTCTCTCTGTTAAACATGCAACAAATTAAATGATTCTAAACACTGTTGAATGCTCTCTCATGCTAATAATATTTAAATATTAAATTTGAATGCAATTTGGATTTTGATCATTATAGTGAACTAACCATTGAATGGTATTCTTTGAGAAAAGTGACAGCCCTAACAAGCACACTTGCACATGTACACAGGCAATGCAGTAACTCACACATTTTGATTTACCTGACACTTTGATGTCTGTCTGTCTGTCTCTGTGTGTGTGTGTGTGTGTGTGTGTGTGTGTGTGTGTGTGTGTGTGTGTGTGTGTGTGTGTGTGTGTGTGTGTGTGTGTTTCCCTGTTTCCCTATGCAGGTATTCTTTGCCTCTGTGCGTTCGGGAGGCTCCAGTCAGGTGTACTTCATGACCCTGGGCCGTAGCTCCCTGCTGAGCTGGTAAAACAGATGCTGGAAATGACCCCGTTTGATGCTTGGAATGACCGCAAAGAAAAATAGAAACCAACATCCTTTAACTTTATCTACCGCTGGAGTTACAGCCCAACGCCTTTCGCCCAGTGACGATTCAACGCAAACTGCATTTAAAATTAATAAGTAAATTCCTTAGACATGGTGGAGTAATAAAAGAATGGCCATAGTGTCAGTGAGACTGTAGAGGTTGGGGATCTGCACCAAGACAACGATGTCACCAGGCAGAAAAAAAAGACAAATAGCAAACTTCTGTGACGACTACTCCCTACCCCCAGCCACCCTGTAGATCAACGAAATAAGACCCCATTCTTTGCGTCCCCATACAATTCTCTACACACCAGCTTCAGCCCAGTTGGGCGGAGGGCGGAGGGCAGCTGGGGTTTTGGAGGCTGAGACAGAGGTTTCCGCAGGGTCTCGTTAAATATCCAGCGTAAGTAGATGGTCTTTATTCTGGGTCATTAGTAGGTGAAGGTTGAGGTGAATGAAAACATGGCTGCTGCTGTCACTCAGGATGGAGGTTGAAGGAGGCAGCCCTTGATGTTGCCATGACAGCAGGGGGTGTGGGTATTAAACATCATTTGATGGATTTGGGCTTAAACATTTTCAACGACTTTTCACAAAAGACCTAATAAACTCTATCCTGATATTGCTGTTTTTTGCTCTCCTGTTGAATCTTGTATTACATAAGTATCCAGCTCTCAGAGTGCAAGTTTTGGTCTATGTAAATGTAGAAGTGCTGGAAGAGAGATAGCAAGAGGTCTGAAGCTTTTAATTTCTCTGGAATGAAAATGAGGAATAGAAGGTTTCCTTTTGTTATTACTTTAATAGAGGCCCCCAAACCCTGGACATGAACCTGTCTCAATCCCCACTTCCCACCACCCAGTGGCACCGCCACCTTCTACCCTAATCCAGTGCATGCATTGTTTACCCCTCAGTTCTCCTGCTCATACCAGAAAACATGGGAGTGACCCCTGCCCACTCACACAAAAGACTATTTGAGGACTGAGGCAAAGATTTAGTTTTGGGAGAGACCTTACCGCTCAGAATGGTGCTGAAGAAAGATGGAAAGCTTTAGCCATCCTTAAGGTCTGCAGCGAGTGCGCTTAGATCAGCCCGTACCGAGGGAGTGGTGGCTCTTGATAAAGAATCCTGTTTTTACAACAGCGGAATGGTTTCATTTTGATAGAATTGCAGAACAGTATGTTGCTAGGAAACCGGGTTGTATTACGTTTTAATTGTTCCTTTTTTTAATTCTCGGGTCCTTTCATATTCTGTTTATTGAATGCAATGCACTAAAGTCGTCCAAAAAAGTGTACGTGAAATACTGCTTTCTGTGGTCACTGGCAATACCCGATCATTCACAGACCAGCCTTTCCTGGGTGTCCCTCAGCTTTTTAAAATCACCCGTGCTGAACAGAATGGGGAAAAGACTTGTTCAATAAAAATAAAAAAAATGTATAACTAAAATCGTCATTTTTTTTCCCTCTTTTCTCTTGTGTTTGAACACGAGCTCAGACTTTGATCTGAACCGTCTTTTTCACAGAGGGACAGACAGCATACAGTACATTTGAAAGAAATCAGCTAAGGTCTCTTTGAATGCCATCGGGCTCTTGCTGAAGGCTCCCGGAGAGGACTGCTTTTGCAGTTGCCTTTAATGTTTGTTTCAGGCTGAACAGAGTCCGGCATCTGTAAAGGACTGACACTCTAGGCACCACACAAAGTGTCCCTTCCTTTGAGAGGGTGGCGCAGGGTGTCCATTTTTTGGGCTGTGATCAAGATTAGTCACAATTTTTGGTTGGTGTTAAGATGTGCTTCTGACTGGATTATTGTTGAGTATGAAAGAAGGACCTCCCCAATCATTTAAAGGACTGCAGCAGGAGTGAAATGGCAGGCCAGTTGACAGGAAAAAGATGTGCAGTTTCTTCTTTGAAAGTTGCATCGTGCTGTGGGAGAGGAGAGGAGTGTGGGCAACCACTCATTCTCTTGGCCTGAATTTCCATACATCTCTGTCGAAGGGGGTGGCTAAATGCCCCCAGAATCCCCCACCCCGCCTGGGAGCCTGCACCCTGGAACACACATTTGTGATGGTCTGGGGGAAAAAAGGGATTTTAACCATCAAATACAGAGACATCCTTCTGAGCCCAAGACTGTGCCCCTTTTCTGAGCCTCGAGACTGGAATACCGTTATTGTCAAGTGACCTGATTGCCTGGTGTATTGGGACCTGATTGCTCATGTTTGTCTTGGTGTTTCATAACCAGATTTTTTTTCTTGTATAGGGAATGGGGAGGGGGGGTTTCAACAACAGAACCAGTGGGGATGTTTGGGGCCCTGTGTTCTTATGCTTATGTGTGTTTGCGTGTGTGCACGTATGTGTGTGGGTGCGCGCGTGTGTATGTCTCTAATAGTAGTTGGTCCCAGGACCTTGGAATACCATCTCTCATTTGACTGTCTTGTTCCTGATGCCAAGCAAAGGAATCAGGTCCTTTCATCAATGACTTTTCCATAAAGAAATTTTCAAATGGAATGACGTCACCTATTTCTGTCTCTCCCTCTGCAGTCTGTGAGAAGCAGTCCCTTGATGTGTTTTTTAAGTGCCAAGATGGCAATGTTACAAGTATAAACAGTATTGAAAAACCACTACATTGATATGAAAATGCATTTCAAGATCTTATAGCGTCATATTTTTCAATTTCTAGATTTAGTTAAGATGCAATGGTTGGTTTCTTTATGTGATTTTATTTAACCCCGACGCTCATACAACTGCAGCGGTTTAATTATAATGCACACCTCATGTTAAGTAATGTTTACAGAAGCAATGTTTTGTCACACTAATGTGCATCATATTTATGGGTTATTTTGGAAACATTCTGTTTTTTTTCTCCCTTTTTATTTTGTGTTATTGAACTCACTGTCAGCAATCCCAAGCTGTTTATTTTTAAGGATTAATAA
Organism: Albula goreensis; assembly: GCA_022829145.1. NCBI lineage: Eukaryota > Metazoa > Chordata > Actinopteri > Albuliformes > Albulidae > Albula > Albula goreensis. Next base: position 15,092,737 of record CM040761.1, on the reverse strand, counting down.
CAGGAAATTGTGAATAAATTGATTTCCAGTTTTCACACAGCGTTTTCACAACGTTGTGATGTTGCAGAAATTTTCTCTTGCGCGCTCTCTCTCTATCTCTGGCAGCACAGTGCGGACCTGGTCATGTGACATGTTTTCAGCCATGCTATATTAACTTATGTCCTACCTGTGCATCATGGGAATTGTATTTTCCTGAAGGTCATTTTTTTAATTATTGTTGTTGTTGTTCATTTTTTTTCTTGGAATAAACTAAAGGTAATATACAGGGTGTACATTTTTTGTCTGGATGGTTCCTCTGGAAAATTGCAAGTTTTAGGAGTTCTCTCAAAAAACAAGAGACAAACACACTGACACACACTTGCACTCCATACATACATCATACATGTGTGCACACATTGTTCATATACCAATCTATATGTACATGCTTATTATGAGGACCATATACATACTTTTACATATGCACATGCATACACAAGACATGACAGAATTCATTTTTTTTCTTTTGCCATGTATACAAGTATACTTAATCTAGCAGATCAGTTTACTGATTTCCAAGGTATGCTGTATCAATTTAACCTGACCATGATGATAAACTAAACCATTATGGAACATTACATGGTATTTTTTCATACCTTACAGAGATATATGCTGAGGTCACAGGGATGCTCCTTACTAAGATCAAACATGGAAGTGTTAGGTCACATCCAAATGTCATCTGCTGATTCGATTGTTCCACAACTTCACTCCACGCTTTCAGAAGAATTGTTTTTTTTTTTTTTTTTTTTTTTTTTTTTTTTTTTGCATAAACAAAGTTTTAGAATGTCAGCAGAAAACTGCTGTAGTTAAGGTTATTTAATGTTATTTTCAAATCTTACTTACACTTTTTAAGTCTGGATGGATCGACCTGCAACTAATTAATTTCTATTTGGAGAATTAACTGATGATGAACTAGTTCAGTTCATTAGCTATCACTGTGTATTGTATACTGTACTTAGTGGCATTACATTTTGTTATACATTGTCAGTTACTTCTCATGCTCTAGCACTGTTTATCTGAACTGATATTTAAGAATACAGATGCTATAGGCTTGCCCTTTGCCTTCAGAGCAGCTTTATTTATTCTGGGAACACCAATATGCATGCTTCAAACTGTTTATATATTTGACCATTCCTCAAGAAGGACAGCCTCCAGTTTCTTGAGAGATAGAGATATAGGTCTACTCCACTTTCCATTTTGAAACTCCTGGGCAAGGTTCAATGATGATGACTAAGAATGCCAAGGTGCAAATATTATCTAATCCTGATTTTCAGGAAGCCACACTTGAATCCATTTAGTGTGTATAGGGTCATTGATGTTTCTGTATACACAATATCTTTTTGAAGCAATTTTCCTAAAATTGATTTGTATTCCTTGAAGAGTAATAATCTGGCTGAAAGATCCAAGAAATGTAAGATGGCTGCCCATACCAAAACAGCTCTATCACTTTTTTTGGTACAGTTAGAAACAGGCCATGAGGCTTTGAGAGGCTTAGTCCGAAGAAAGACATGCTCTGTTTTTGTTGTTTTGTTTGATTACTCCAGGTTATGCGTTCCTGTGTATTTGCCTTGGCTATGAACCATTTCCTAAGACCAGCCCAGCCAGAAATGTCAGCTTTATGATGCCCAGTTTTGAACGCTGGGTCACAGGTGAGTAGAACAGGTTTTGTGGTAATATTTGTGGCTTTCCTTGGAGGTATCTGGCAGCTATCATGCCAAGTCCATCCATACCTGTACATTAACTTTGACTTGTGACTGTTCTTTACTGATTCAGGTGTTCCTTCTCTGATTTTGGCCATCATTAATTTAAACACTATTCTCATTTAACAGAAAATATTGCTGCAATAACTGCAATTTGTGAACCAACCATTTGACCACTGAGATATTGAGAAACGTAGGCTAATGGGCTTTAACTTGTAGTCTTTATCCAATAATACAATGAATACAAAAATCATGCCTGTCAGGCAGGCTAGCAATCAGCAAATCTTTATGGTTGGGTTGAGTTCGCCTAAATATCACATATTTAAAGAAAGGCATAAAAGAGAGGTCATGTGCATTACTCATCACTGTTAATCACTTCTGGTCTAAGCAATTTTGTACCACTGAGTTGTATATTACAGTAGATTATAGGCATTTAGCAGACGCTCTAATCCAGAGATTTACAACGCAAACTTCATTTCTTTCGGGACAAGGGTGTTAAAATGCTAGAGGGGGTAAAAGTCTCAAGTGCCTGAACTGTTAGCATGGACTAAACCCTGTGGATGACTTGCTGAAGAAACAAAAACGAAAAACCATGAGTAATCAACAACAATCTTAAGCCAACAGTATTAGGTCGCTACAAGTGAAACTATGGCTAAGTGGGGGAGCTAGGGAGGGAAGGAGAGAGGTGCGTCCTGAAGCGGTGTGTACTTCGCTATGTACTTTCCAACCAGGAAGGAACGTCACAGCAATTATAAGAAATGGGTTATAAATAGAAAATAGCACCCGCAGCTCTCAGTTTTCTGCTCCAGTTTTTCCTGAGGTGGTTCTAAGTGAAAGCAGGCTATTACATTTGACTTTACTACATGGTAATTGCGAAATCCAATAGGCATTTTAAAGACGTGTTTCGATATTACATTGAGTTTACCTCCCTACCTATATACGAAACTGTAATGGTCTGTCATTCTCCCCAGGTCGAATTGAGCGATGGCAATCTGTCATGTACGTATTCGTTCAATTCTTTTCTGACTAGTTCGGTTTTTATGGTCGCTTGTTATACTGTTTGAACTTGGTCTGCTGATTTCAGAGCTACATCACTGTTGAATATCTCTTCATCTTCATAAATGTACTTAAGTCGCTACCTCTAAACAACAAGCAACATATTTTGCTCTAGCACTGATGTTGGCATTATGTGAGAGAAAGGGTAGACCTAAATCCATTGTGACTATGAGCTTTAACAATTTCAAGCACTGCCAGGTTGATGACACAGGCTTCTTGAGCGGGTAAGTTGTTACATATTCTACCGCGATGGACAGAAAGGAAATTTAAGCGTTGTCTGTGATAGAGATTAGAGCGGTAAGGACTGTGCTCTTTATTGTTTAACTGAAATGTTGTGTAGTATATTACTGTAAACACGAACACACACGTGGTTCGTACAACGCCTAGAAATATTGTTCACCACCCCTACCAATAACCATCGAATTAATGTGTCAATGTTCTGATTAGATTTATTTCAGCAAAATCTTGCGCTCAGGGTGAAATGTTAGGCATGATGTGATGGTGGTGCCATGTAAGTAAAAATGAAATGAATGTCCATACTGTGTGGGAGCATGGGCTAATGGGTAAATTAATTTAAAAATACGCATATATAAGCCCTTCCATTGCATGATGCAACCGTGCATGTACTGCACTTAAGAATTGCACAAATGTAAGCAAATTGGTGTAACAAAGACATTTCATCAAGCACAGAAAGTATAAAGTGCATAGTAAGCGAAATTTGCATGTATGATGTATAAACTGTGAGAGTTCAGAAGTTTTAGCTCCAAAGTAACACCGTTTTTTTCCCCAAAGAAAATGCATAAATTAACACAGCAAATCATGTCAGACAACAGTAGTCAAGGTATATATCACATTTTTGCTAAATAGTGACATATAAGCCTGTACAGACCTATTGCCTACATCTGCTTTTACAATAATGCATTTTGTTTTGCTGGTGAGCACCATTGAATTGAAAATGAGTTCCATCAGTTAAAGCGGTGCGGTTATGGAAAATGGTGATTTTTTGACCTCACACATGATGAAGATACTCTACCAAAACCTCAGAGCTGTGGTATTTTTCATTTTTCCAGCCAAGTAATTCTGTTGAAACATGCTTGCATAGGTGAAGTTTCATTATGTTTTTTTTGTGTCTGTGTTCACTCTGCCATTTTGGTGTTGCTGAAAAGGTTCATCTGTTTTGATGGAGTTGTCACCCAGTAGGAGATAGTTAGACAGGAGTGAACAACTTGAAATTTCCAAACAAGAAAGAAAACAAACTGTGTGTTTTGTGATCTTTTCATTAAAAAAAAAAAAAAAAAAAAAAACGACAGAATAACACAGCCTACAGTGAGTACTGGACTGCCAGCTCTGTCACCATGACTGAACAAAATACATGCATTTCTTAATCTCAAAAAGCCTATGAGGCTAGCTGGCTGCAGAACTTCAATATTGTGACTTTGATAGCAGCTGAAGTTAATGAAATTTCTGCATTATGCTTTCATTCAAGACTGTGAAATTCAAGTACAATGGCCAAGAAAGGCCAGCCAGCGGGTGCTGCATTTGTTTCTTGTTTGTTTTTATGGTCCAGTTTGAAAACCCAGGTTTGATAGTCACAGGGACTTGGCAGGTGAATTAGTCCTTTTGTTTGATGGATTTTCATTAATTTCTTGTAATTGTCATATAAAGGTGTGGCTCTATGCTTTGGCTCACTGTTCAGTCCATGGCTGCTGGGTTTGAACAGAGGCACTGTGTGGTGTTTGGTGCTGCTCCTCCTTTACACCCTCTGGTCCCTTCAATGAGGCAAGTTGAGGAGATGGCTGTTGCAGCTTCAGAGAGAAGTTAAACTCCACTGCAGCCCATCACTGGTGTGATCAGAGCAATAGCTTGATGGAGCCATTTGAATATATATCTGTACCCATGATCTCACACAGAAATGCTGCTATCTCTTCGAAAATTGCTTTAGGTGACCAAAACAATTTAATGAGAAATAAATATGTAGAAATTGTCTTTTTAGCTGTTATATTACAGGTTTGATTTTTGGAGTGGGGCACAACTTTTCATCTTTCACAGGCAGACATTAGGTATCTGATTGACTGGAGAAATAGCTTGTGTGCAGTGAGACGAGAACCATTCCAACAACCGAAACTTTCCCTCCATAAGTGATTAAGCAAAAACAAAATTCCACAATTTAAAGGTATTGGCTTGTCTGTGACAAGCCTCAGTTAACCCATTTAAATAAAATAGATGATAATATAATCCAGAGAGATTTAAAAATCTTACATTTTGAGGCTCCAGGTGTAGAGTACCTGTTGGCCAATTTTGTTGCTTTAGTGGCTGCGTCTCAGTTGTCTATTCATAGCTGCCCTTTGGGATTTTCCTCTGCCCTCTTTCCAGTAAATGTAACACAGGAGCCAAAACTGGAGTGAGGGTAATGTGCTATTCTGTCCGAAGTTCCACTACATCCGGATTTACTGCTGGCTGGCCGTGTTACGGTAGGAAAAGAACTTTACACTCTTTTGTTAGTCACCTCCCTCCTAGTATTGTATTGTAATATAGGCTGGACAAATACATATTTGGAATACTATGAATTTCCAAGTATTCGAAGCTCACACGGTGTACTACAGGCATTGTTGGATGCCTTTTTAACAATAACATGGACATACTCAAGAAATGAACACATCTAGAGGGATAAATAATATGTACTTTTATTTGTTTGGGTATTTGTCAAAATACCTCTGATTAACTGACTTGATAAAGGCTCCAGGTGCACTTCCCCTCTCAGGATCTGAACCCGTAACCTCTGACTTAAGCTTCCCATTACTGCAACTCTTGGTGTGCATTCAATCTGTCCTCCTTGGTCTTGAATGGTTCTAATTTGTAACAGGAGATTATTTTTCTGTAATACAGTGCAATATATATATATTTGTAGTTTTCAATACTGCAATTTTTGGAACAGGTTTTCAGGGCAAGTAGTAGAGACAAAGACCCTTGGTGTGTTCAAGTCCAACCCTAATGCAGTACTGGCTATGTATTAGGCAGACTGTAAGTGAACGGTGAACATAGTTGGAGTGAATGGCCTGTTATTATCAATAGTAATAATCCATCGATAATAGTCCATTCTGTACTCTGTTGGGAGTACAAAGTAGACTATTGTGCATGTGATGGGTCTATAGAATCTATGGTTTTAGTCAGTCCCTGTAATTAGGGTGTATGTAAATGTGTGTTTGTCAAAGTTTGGATCAATTCAATTTTCATTCACAATTTAAGATAAGAATATCTGGTAAATGAAAATATAAATTTAATTGTTTGGTATCCCAGTACTCAGACACAGCTATGGGCCAAATACCACAGATCTTCATCTTGTTTACAGTCTTCATCAGCGGAGTCGCCATGATGATAGGTGGTAAGTACAATGTTTTCCTAGCTGGACTTATACGCTCTCACAGTACTCGCATAGTTATGTATACACACCACACACCTTCCTTCTCTGTTCCTTCTGTTGTTTTTTGTTTTGTTTTGTTTTTTATTTTGGTTTGACTGCACAATATATTGTGGTATGGATACAGTTTAATTTTACTCTATGCCCTCAATGTTCAATGTTGTGTTAAATAAAGGGTCAAAGTCTCTCTCTCTCTCTCTCTCTCTCTCTCTCTCTCTCTCTCTCTCTCTCTCTCTCTCTCTCTCTCTCTCTCTCTCTCTCTCTCTCTCTCTTTTTCTCTCTACTGAGTGTATGTGTTTCCCTACAGAGCAATGTGAAGAACATTCTACAATGATCAAAGAGATCAGTACAGTTACTGGTTACTCTGCAATGCTTAAATGCACACTAGCCCGCACTGAAGTCTTCAACTACAGAATCACTCCCTACAATATTTCTTGGTATGAGCAGAAGACTGGAAGGGAGCTGTCTGGAGTTACAGGAAGCATCCATGTTCGAGGGAGCATGCTCTGGTTCCTGACCGCTACTCTGGAGGATGCTGGTGAATATCAGTGTGTTCTGAGGTACGCTGTGTGGGGGTGCTGGTTGGGGCTAGCATTATGGGCCTTAGATCACTGTGGCCGGTAGCTGTAAAGCGAGGTATGTGTTGATATGCTTTGTTGATTTTGCCCTGATTAAATCTTTACAGAACACACAAGAATGTAAAACTGGCAAGGTGTCTCCTTTATCGTTATTGAATTCTTTTGGGCATCTTCTAAACTATGAGCTGCTTTTGTCTGTAAATTGGTCGTGTTAATGTCCAACAGAACTCCTGAGCGCTGCTTTGAACAAGCTTTGTCACTGACGGTGAAAAATCCCGATCCGGAGTACTGCGGTTTGCCATACACATCTTATAAACAAATAATGTACGCACCTGCAAATGGAGAGCTGGTCTGTCACTTGGAAGGCTACATGGACAATGCAGACAACTATTCAATTCAGTGGTACAAGGTGAGTCTTTGGACGGAACCAGTAAGCACATACAGGGGAGAAGCTGGAAGAAGAACAATTAGAGTAGTACTGGTAAAAAATGTTCCCTACAACATTTAAGGTCATGAGTTTCACTGATCTCTTGGTTACAATACTCTGAGTAGCCCCTACCCTTAAGTGCAACCCAGAGAGCCTTACAAAAAGGTCTGTTGTGTGAATTGTATGTAAATTGAGATAAACATGAAACAGGGCAGATTATAAATGTTTAAACATATATTTCAAATTTTGGGATTTAACCATGATTATAAAATTAGGCAATGTGTAATGGTATAGTTTAAGTAATCCCTAAATAGTGAAGTAATCCTTTTCTGGAAGCTTCTATACTTCTGTGGAATCATTAAAACAGAGTTTGGTTTTTAAAAGTGAAACCCTCTTTTTGGGCTGACATGGTGGCTTCTCTCTCCTGCAGAACTGTACTCCCATCCAGGAGGGAGAACAGTACACACCTTTTGGAAGGAGCAAACTCAACGTGCAGAAGGTACATCGTGGAATGGACAAGGACGTGTACAGCTGCCACGTGAACTTCAGTTTGTCTGGAAGCACTGGTCACATGGCCCTTAGCTTTGCTGTTGAAGTTATAGGTGAGGCAATGTTAAGCTCTGGCCACACTTTCTGTGGGTATCTGTTGTCACATCCTCCGTGATCTTTCTACAGTTTTCACACCTTTGCCAGACACATGCTTTAGAAACAAACAAAGCAGAATTTCTGGCATGTTCTGCCAAACATACTGATAGGTATGTGCCACCAAGCATGTGAGTGTCCAGTGTATTACATTTGGAACACATTTTTCCATCATTGCTTTGCTATAATTGTTTGCTATTTGTTTACCATTTCACTGTCACACTTCAGATTTGGAGCAGAATATAATGCATCAGTCATGAGCTTTTGCAATTCTGAACAGTGTACTGTAGGAGGAATGGCGGTACGTCCATTTACTTATGTAACCAGAAAACCCCCTAGCGCCCACATATGGGTTATATAAACACTGATTTAGTTACTTTCTCTTTTTGATGATCCATCATTGTTGCAGAGGTCTGGCATGAGAAGCCCTCAATTTCTGAACCGGTTAATGAGATAGTCATGGCAGATTACGGTGAGTGAAACCGCCTACTCATTCCCTCATCCCTTCCGTTCTTCATCAGTCGCTCTACTTTCAATAGCTGTTATCAGTCACTTTGGTCAGGACTGGACTGATGTAAATGCGTACCAAAATGGATTTTACAGGAGAAGATTATTTTCTTCTAATCTGCATAATGAATTATATGTAAAACGAAAAGTAAAGGTAAATGTAAACTCAGTTAAGTTACTGATATGTTTGTATTCCAAACTCCTGTAAACTGAAATGTGCTCTTTCACAGCTGTCACATCAATAGCTGTGTAAGAGAAAATATAAAAATTTAAATTTGGTTTAAAAATTTGTACAAAAATTATTCTGTGTAATATGGTGAATGCTTGGACTCTCAAAACAGAACTGTTACAGTTCTCTCCTTCTGTGTCTGTGATAATACTCTGTGTTTGGTTGGATGAAGCAGCCTCTTCCATCTACATTAATCTTCTCTCATTGGTCTTATTAAGCTGGCTTCTCCCTTTATGTTAATTATTTTCAGGTTCACCCTTCAGTAAAACCTGCAGGGTGTTTGTACTCAGCAAAGGGCTTACCATTCCCATGGTTTACTGGATGAAGAAGAAGAATAAGGAGGAAAGTCTGAGCTCCGTTTCAGCGTCTGCTTCAGAACGTGTGCATTACATTAATCTGAGGTGATTTCAGCCCTACTGCTCTGAAAACAAGTGCCATATTACTCCCTGGTTAATGGTCACACTTTCTGACCCCTGAATGCAATTGTGTTTTAGGACCTCACTGACTGCTCTGAATCTAATTGTTTCAAAGTTGTATCATATTGAATCCTAATGTCCACATAACAGGCCTGTATGATTGTTGGTTATGGCTCTATGGGTTTAATTTTTAGTTTTGGAAAGTTAGTCTTAAACTGATTTTTAAAACACATCTGTGAAAGTAAAATGTTAAAAATGTTATTTTTGTCCACATAGTGACAATTATCTGGAGAATGGAATACAGTCTGAAACATTGTTAAGATTCACTGAAGTTAAAGAAGAGGATTTTGGATGCACATATGTATGCTTTGGCCAAAATGATAAAGGGAGTGTCAGTGGAAACTTCACCTTACAGCCGCAAGGTAATGCTTAGTGTAGAATTTCATGGACATTTTTATGTAATTTTCAAATCAGGCTGGTTGTCTTTAAAACACAAAAACACAAAACAGATGGAGTGCCAACATCAAAAAGTTGTGAGAATAAAGCACTTCCTTTGTTGCTAAATGTAAACATTGATTACCACACAACTTCTGTTGTTGCAACATCCTCTTATTGGTGCCCCACTAGTTTTAAGCTAACATACATGCTTACAAAAAAGCAGCATCTTAGGAAATCATCTTGAACATGACATGAACAGTAGGGCCAACAAGTAGGGTTTTTGGTGGCACTCAGCATCCTTGGTCTCACACAGGCGCTTTTATCCTTGGTAGACTGCTGTACTTATTGCTTGCTGCAGGGGGCAGTGTCCTTTGCAGTCTTGTTTGCTTTCACTAGAATTGCAATGTCAAGCAGCTACACATTTTATTTATTGAAATGTGATTTATCATTTACAGCTGTACGGAAGAGTACTGTATCAGTTCTTTGTTGCCATTTAATTCCTTACACATCTGCTTCATTTTGTTTCTGAGAATCAGAGGGGTCAAACCCATTCCCGAGATATAAAGCAGAACATCACTGTCTAGTCACCTCTCTTGGTCAGCGGACCACCCCCAAGTTCATCAGGTGAACATATATTGAGATTGCGCCCCTTTGATTGCAGTCAATATGTGATTGTGAAAAGTCACCATGTGAATTAGCCACTAGTCTGTCGGGCAGGTGGATTCACGTGCTCCGTTGAGGAAAAAGTGTAGGAGACATAGACTATTTCCTTTGTTGCAATGATAGGGCATGCGGCAGAAATTTGTAGTGTTTTCCACTGAGCTGTGACTAAGAAGATTGGCCCTCTTATTTCTGTTGCACTTTTAGCGTGGGTGCACTTATTTGCATTCGAAAAGGTTTAAGATGGTTAAAAATCATAAAACCACAAGAAGATGAGTCTGCAGTCCTGTAGATGAGTCTCTAACACCGGTCAGGTTTATTACCATCTCTAGCTTTTGTAGCCTTTCAATTCTGTGAACTTTCCCCACATTTCTTGTAAGAGTTTCCATCCCCCTACCTCTTACTTGAGAGTGCTCAGTGACACAGGTCTAGTTTTATCATTCTTACATGCTATCTTCATATCTACTGACTTTTTGCTAGTTTCAGGATTTAAAATGGTGTTCTACCTTGTAGTATCAAGCCATAAGATTCTGTCCGGGCAGCAACAGAGAGTTGCAGCTGTTGATGCAGGTTTTATTTCCACCAGTGTCCTGGCTATATGCATCAGCACTTATTCAGTTCCAGATTAGACCTCAGTAAGACAATTTCATATCACCACATGAGCAGTTCACTGCTGTCATTCAAGAGTTTATTAATACCTTTATAAAAAATGCCATGTTTCACAAAAAATTACACTCATTGAATAATTAAGAGCAGAGGCTGGAATGAAATCGAGAAACCAATATGGCCCTTCTGATCCAATCCTAAAATAGTTGATATGTGATTAGTGTCACCACTGCATCATTAAAAATAGCCAAGTCAGTTACAGGTGAATTTCCATCAAAATGACTCAAAAATGACTCAGGAAAAAGCAAAAAAATAAATAAAAATGGGAGTGAAGGCTTTCTGTTGCTTTCTCTAAACATAAACCCATGTGTGGGACAAAGTATAAAAGAGTTTTTCCCTCTTTCTTCGTGCAGATCCAGACCTCAAGGCTCCTCTAATATTTGTGTTTATGGGCTTGGTGCTGGTCTTCGTCACAGGCACGATGCTGCACAGTCTCCTGAAGATAGACATCACTCTGTGGTGCAGAAGTTCCTTCCCTTATCTATACTCGAGGCCCGGTATGGTTTCATCGGTTAATGATGCCTGAAGTGATTATGGCTGTCGTGCTCTATGCTGCTGTACTATCTAAATCTCATTTGAGGCTGTCCTCACTCAGTTGAATGCAGCCATGGGAATGACCTGTTGTGATGCCCAGTGAACAGAACTGTGTCAATTTCTGCTCTTCCCCTGATCCACAGAGTTTACATCTTCAGCATTGACCGGTACTGATTCAGCAGATACTCTGATCTCGGCATTTGCACACACTGTGCATTTATGCAGCAGGATAATTGACTGATGCAATTTTAGTTCAGAACCCTCTGTTCAAGGGTGCAACTGGAGTGCCCTACATTGGAGGTTACTTCCTGACCACATGAGAGAGTGCTGCTAGGCTAATATCCTTCTTTAGTGGAAATACCTCCCCTCCACTGAAAAACACACTGGGTGTCTGAGAGAGAGTGTGAGTGAGAGAGAGAGACAGAAAGACTTTCACTTTTGATGCTCCTTTATCAAAACTTAAAAGCCAGTTCATTTCAATACAAGATAACAGCATGGCACATCCACCAAAACTCACAAAATGGTAGAAACCACTGGAAGGCCAGGTAACACTCTTTCCCTCATCATGGTAAACACTGCTTTCCTCACCAACCACATGAACTCCACTCCCATTATGCCATTGAAACTTCTTATAAGTTGAGCAATGTGTAGCAGAACTGTAAGAGCTGCCTGCTCCTTCTGAGAGTTTCTGAGAATGAGAGGTGTGGGGATTGAGGGAAGGAAGTGGCCGAGGTCATAGTGCTGTGCATTGGTCACTAAGTGGTAGTGGACATAGTGGAATTGGGTGTTATGGAGCAAAAGTTTTAGTTGAGGGGCATGTAGGAAATAAATGTTAAAAAGCAAGAGAACACTTTATTCAACCCTTGAGAGAGAGAATGATATGCCCACTGAAATGCATGCAAGTTAACAATGTCAGAAGCAGATTTGGTAGCTTCACCCCTTTGAAAAACTGAGTAAAACAGAAAGAAGTTTAAAACCCTTTTTGGAGTTGTTAATGTCTGGCATCATGGTATTGAACCTGCAAATAGGGTTGAACTTTCTTACTTAATCCACCAACATAGTCACACTCCCTCACAATCAATGGTAGTGGTTACCTACTCTCTGTCTTGCTGCAGGTTCTGATGGGAAGAAGTATGATGCATTTGTGGTGTACCCTCAGATGGGGTCCTGTAGTTGGGCTCAGAAATTTGTCCTGCACACCCTGCCCCAGGTCCTGGAGGAGAGCTGTGGGTACAGGCTGTTCATTTACGGCCGGGACAGCACACCTGGGGAAGGTAAGCATGGCATCTTGTGCTTGACTTCGCACTGATCGTGATCAATCACAATAAAGACAGCGTAGGCTAAGCATTATTACTGGCAGTTTTGAGGTGGGTGTGTGCGTTCATTCTTTTCCCTCAAACGATTTAGATTGTTTACAGTGCACCTCTGCATACCACTGGGCATAAGTATGTTTGTCTTTTTCTTTGAGGACATTTCCCATTTATTCTCAGTATTGGGAAAGAAGTATGGTGAAATGACATCTGGGGTTTTGGGTGTGGTAGAACTCTGTATGTCAGAACAACATTCTCACAGTATGTCCGTGATGCTATGCACCTCTCTACACCTGCAGCAGTGGTGAGCAACATCCAGGAGAGCCTTGCCAAAAGCAGCGTGCTACTGTTTCTGTACACGGCCTCCACGTTCTCAGAGAGCACGTCCGGGAACAAGCCTGACGAACACCTCCTCCTCACCCAGCAGATGGGCATGCACTGTGTCCTGATGGAAGACTCCATGCGGGTTCTCCTGGTGGAGCTGGAGGAGGTGACAGATTACTCCTCCTTCCCCACATCTCTGCAGCACCTGTGGAGGAAGCAGGGAGTGGTGCAGTGGTGGAGGCAGGGCGGTCAGGGTCCAGAGCAGCTATGTCCCTCCTCTCGGTTTTGGAAGAAGGTGCGGTACTCCATGCCGCCAAGGGGCCAGCGTGAAGTACAGGTGGAGAACGCTTTGCTGGAAGCTTAAAGGGTATTGGTGGATTTAGGGGTTATATGGAAACCTGGAGTGGAGCACACTTCACCTACCCCACAGATGCCTCTATTTCTCTGTCTCATTTTGCTGAACAAAACAGGCTCGCAATGGAGTGTGGGAGGGCTTTTGTGAAAGCTTCTTCTGTCAAAGTGCAGAAAGAGACACCTATGATGGGTGACAATTATGACTATCGAAATGCTTTACAGCACTGGGTTGAAAATGTGGTAGAACACTGTACTCAAGTGTGAAAAGAGGGTTAATGAAAAAGGTCATCGCCAGGAAGTTTAAAGTCCAGATCACAGCACCGAAACTTGAATGTGCAGTTGTCTTGACTTAAGCTGTCTCCAAAGACATTCAGCTGTATAAATAACACCATTACAATACAGGGTCTGTAAGGTTCTGATCATTGAAAATGCATATGACTAAATGTAATACTTTTCTGAAGCAACAAGTATTTTCTCACACAAAGAGGGAATATAATCCTGGGGAGGTGGAAAGTATTTATTCATTTGTTAATTACTATTAATTTGTTAAATTTATTGTTATTATTATTATTATTATAGTTGTTGTGCATATTTGTTATAGCCAGTCATGTGTACTTTGAGTACAACATTGCGGGGCATTACTGCCAAAGTGAAGCTGCCTGTATTAATGTAGATGTTGTCTGTAGCGAATGCTAGTGCCAACATAATGCTGTTATAATCTGTCAACTTTGCCCTTGGAAGCTTATTTCACTGCCAAGTTGCAGTATAGAAGTTTACTGCAGAAAATTGATGGAAAAATGGTCCAAGAATAACAAGCATCTGTTGTTCTTAGAAGCCTAATAACTTTAATAGGTGGTCGGCCCTATCGTCTAAATTAAGATATAAATCATTCGTTCTTTGTTGATCTGTTGTCTGCCCTCTTTAAAAACAAATGTGTTACTTCTGCCTTGTGGGTCAGGTGAGATATGACAGGAAATAGGCTTGTTCTCAGAAGACAGGAAAAACTATAATGTGACACAAGGGCTCCCATGTGGTATTTTAAATGATTACATGAGAAACAGAAGCATACGCCTTTTTACTCAGTTAAATATCATTCTATGAAAACTCTGTCATCATACATTTTTGACGTATGACTCAGGTTATGAGTGAAATTGAAACTTGTAGAAAACTTGTACTATTAATAAACATTGTGGAGTTTTTTTGGTACATTTAAATTAAGTGTCACAAGCAATAAAAGTCAGTCTTCTTAGTTTTCTGAGATGGAAAGCAAAATGTCATTGTCATTGTCAGGCTGTGAAGAAGTAGAACTAGTTTCTATGTTGACAAGACTGTACAAGTCCACAAAATGCACTTGCTTTTTCACACACCCATACCTAACCAATATCTATTGTCACACTTAAGATCTCAAGGTAAACAATAACCAGCCCTGAGTCACAGAAAACAACCAAACCAACCAACACTGATTTTAATGTTTACATTTCATACAAGTGAAGCCATAGCATTCCAATTTGATGAATGGTTCACAACGTTAGAGGCTGGGAAAAATTGAGGTGGGAAAAAAAGCACATACTATTTTATCCCATTCATTTTTATTTGGGGAAATTCCCTTGAAAAACCGGTCAAAGACACCTTCAGGTGCTTTTATTTAGCACAATATCCCACATAAATAAAGCTAAAGCTCTTAACCACATGGTCAATGACATCAAAGTTGACTTCAGTCCATTGGTTATGTAAGGAATAATCCACGACTGGCCGTGCAGTTCTATGGAAATGAACCACGACAGGGTGGTGTGATGCAGCGAAGCCAAACAAAGATATAATTCAGCACTCATTAAATTAGGCTGCTATTTTATTGTTTTTGAACAAAATATTGTAATATATGTTGTATTATATTTGTAATATATATTTATTATATTTAATTATTACAATATCTGCACATCCGCAGAATATAGTCCATTCATATGGCTAGCTTGACACATCCAAACTTTAACATTTAATAATTTTAAAACGTTTCTTATACAGTACATTTTTAATATAGACTATTTTTTTGCTTCGCTGTGGGGCCGCATCATACCACCCTGTGGTGGTTTATTTCCACAGAACTGCACCGCCTGTCGTGTTTCCAGAATTTCACTTGAGGTGTTTTTGAATAATATTTGAATATATTTATTATTTTATATAATTTTTTAACTTATTTTTTGGAGGAGGTGGGGGGAATTTCGGGAGGTTTTTTTTTTTTTGGTAATTGGGGACTTTGCAGTTGGTTTGACTGTAACGCAATTATTGGTGAGCAGTCCATGAATAAGCGAATGTGTAACTTTGCATGACGTTTTAAGTGTTTTAGAAGTATTTTGGCTTCATCTATATTCTTAATAAATATATTGAGCGTGGACACTTCCTTTGTGTTGACTGTTATCTTTCGAAGTGGTGTCTTGATCCTCGCGTCCCCAACTGGGATTTTCTTTTATAAACGTAAACTGGTTACTTAATCTTTGCCACCCCATAATGCGATTTAATTTTGTTAATTAAAAATATGGATTGTTTCTTGTTCCTTATTTCTAATTTTCCTGATAGTGCATTTCGTCTGTCTTTACAGGATCATAAATACATAAATTATAGACATAAATTGGATAAATACTCTAAGAAATATGAAATGGTATTTACAAATAAGGGTAAGAATAAGTTGTAATCAAGTAAAAGTTTATGATTGTTCTTTAGAAATACTTCCACAGTGGATTTTACGCATAACCATGTAAATACATGAGGAATATAGCATAGGTTAAACGAGCATGAGTAATTGTACATTCCGGACCAGTGCGTGAAGGTGGCTGACGGTCTTGGGAATGACTTAATAATGTGTAAAACTTTGAAAATAACCCGCATTCAAAATCTAGAAGTAAAATATTGATGAAGTTCGCAATTTATGAAAACCACAGGAACTTGGCTGCCATGCCTTACATAACATATACATAACCGCTGTCTTCAGTCGTTCTCTGGTTTCACACCCGTGAGAGGTAGGTGAAGGAAACTCTGACAGACCTCAACGCTCCTCTGGTATGGTAAATAATGAAATCTCAACAACGTGAACCGAAAATTGGAACTTGAATACCATTACACAACAGTAAGAATATCATGATTCAGATTTTTAAGATCTCTCTTTTTTTCCCTAGTTCAGCTTTATTTTGTTTTAGTCCAGTTAAGTTAGTTTCGTTTTTCTATGCGGTTCAGGGTTATTAAACATTTAAACATCTGAAGTGTTTCTCACTTCAGACACGCTGAGAGGCTTGAGTTAGCAAGCTGTGATTTGTAATTTAACAATTATGTTAATTTATATTATGATAAACATGAATTATTTTCCAATATGTGAACAATTAGAACCGTAAGACCTGGCCATTCCAAAAGAATCTCATGTTAGAAGGCATGGATTTTTTGGCTTTCTTTTCCTTGTAAAATGTTGAGTCCACTTTTTATTTTGTCATGGGGAACAGATATCACTTCTCTTTTTGTCCAGAGAGAACCCTGAAGAAATGTTACAACCCGTTCGCGACATCCATGGATCCTTAGCAAAAAATTTCGGCCTGTGTTCAATGATTGTGTTGACTCGCTGGGTGCCTTTCACGAATCTGGCACTTTTTCTCTCTCGCACTCAGGACATGCCAGGAGTGTTCTTCTGCGTCTTGACCTGGTTCGCCTTTGCGTGCTGCGCCCAGAGCTACGGTAAGATGGGGTACGAAGTTGGTTGTGAGAAGTTTAACGTTGGATTTGTGCTTATAGGGGTTTGTTAAGGTGTTTTCAAAAGCTATTGTCCTGAAGCAAACCAGGTAAACCACGTGCTCTTACTCTGTCAAAAAGTTTTGAAGAAAGTTTGAAAGAAAAATTTCGACGGCCCGCTCCAAGGTTCAAGGAAGGTGTAAAGGTTTACGGAAGAAACTGGGATTTTGCAATTGTCTTTGAATAGCGCCCTCTCTTGTCAGATACCAAAAAAAGGAAATGTTTTTTTTTTTTTTTACCACTTTTGTCATACTTGAAGTGCCAAACTTGGACTTAATTGTTTTCAGTGGATATATATGTCTACTGTGCAATAATAATAATAATAATAATGATAGCATTTAAAAGAATACCATTACAATTAGTTAATGTAAGGTAATGTGGTTACAAAAGCATAAACTGTCTAGGGTATAACGTTGTTTAACAATTTATTTATGCTATCAAATGGCTGTTAACTGTTCCCAATCTCTGTTCTGTTGTTCTTGCATTGATTATTCACCCTCACTCACACATTTACCAAACTGGGTCAAAGAAAATGTCAAATTGCAATCATGGTTATACACACAGCAACAATCTGGTAACTGAGAAGTCATTGTCCTACTTTTGAACAAAGAAAGAAGCTGTCTGCACAAGACAGATTCAGAGGTGCCATTTCACAAAAAGAAGCTTTACAAATTAAGTTACTTTAAATTTTTGTTAGTCTAGTTTGTATAGAAAAACTATCTATGGATGGATTCAAGAGACCTTTTGTACATGTAAATTATAGAACATTGCAATAATATTTCATTGTAATCTATATGAATTAAATAATGTGAATAAAAAGCAGTTCATATCACATAACAATGTATGCACAGCAAATGTATGTGTACCTAAACCCCACTGCATATTTCTTCCTATATTGTGTTGAAAACATCTCACTTCAAGTGACTTTTCAGATAAAGATCATTGTTGTGAATGTGGTTTTTCCAGTCTTAGCTGTGCTACTGCACGTTGTGTTGTCTGATTGGTTGAATTACTGTAAGAAGTTTAGGAGGAATGGGGAATCCCTGGAATAAACATCCATGGTTGATATAATCATGGCCTGTGAGCCCAGGGTCTCAGTCACTTCTTCAGGGATGGGGTCAATTCCATTTTGATTTATTATAGAAATGAATGGCAATTCAGCTAATTTACTGAAAAAACCTAATGGAACATTATTTAAATTGAATTTCAATTCATTAACCGAATTTGATTTAATTTCCTGAAATTAAATTTAAATGGAAATTAACTTCATTTCAGCACTTCAACCTAAATTCTTACTCTGAAATAGATTTT
The DNA here is from genome assembly GCA_022829145.1 of Albula goreensis. Lineage (NCBI taxonomy): Eukaryota > Metazoa > Chordata > Actinopteri > Albuliformes > Albulidae > Albula > Albula goreensis. The sequence goes on along the minus strand of CM040761.1, from coordinate 15,074,360 downwards.
TCTAACTGTATTACGGCTTGCAGCCCTTTGCAATTACAGCTGTTGTCAGAAATTGAAATTATGAATTGCACATTAAATTTTGTGATTTTGAAGCTCTTTACAGTGAAAGGGGAACACTGAATTTCCACCATTTTGTACAGTAAGCAGCCACATAGATAATACATGATAATGTTTTGTACCAGAATTCTCCCTAACACATCAGCTGAAGTGAACAGCTGCGGAATTGACTAGGTTGATGACTAGGTTGACAGGTTGTCTGTTTTCCCATGACAATCCTCCAAACATCTATGTGCCACATTGTTTCCTCAGGCCAGAAAGGGGTGTCTTGGCAGTACTATGCAGCTGTGGATCAGTTCTACGAGCTGAAGTGTGACATAGACCCCAGGGTCCTGGCTGGCAACACAACCCTGACCTGGCGCAGAGACAATAACCAAACTCTGGAAAACACATCACCGAGGATCAACATCCAAAATAACTCTCTGCTGTTCTTACCTGTTCAGCTCTCAGACATGGGACACTACACCTGTAGATACAGGTATTTTTCAATGACATGAAAACAAAAAATTCTCTGACAGCAGATGACGCACTGTAAGAGAATGAACATTTTTTTTTCTTTGATTTTTAAAATATTTTATGATCGTTAACTTCCAAATACAAGGGCTTTACATACTCTCTGTTTTTGTGCACATTGCTGCCATCTACTGGCGACAATGCAATATCTGTTACAATATAAAATGTATTGTACCCAAGCATATATACAATAAGCAAAAAAGTACAAACATTCAAAAAATTAGGTGATTTATCCAACCAATAAGTAATGAACTTTTTGCAGTGAGGAAGGGCCTTGAACCACTGCATGTGTCACACTGTCTTGATCATCAAAATAAAGTATTTACAAAGACACAATGATAAACAATATCAAATTCACATAATTTGGATAACTACAAACACCTGAACAGAGTGGTAATGATAATGCTACAGATATTTACTACAAAGCTAATCCAATTCAGTAAGTGCACAGAAGTGTAAAATAAAATGTTAGGTATGTGCAGAAACACAAAGTGCCGCAAATTTACCCCGTTTACCCCACTGTAAACATGTATGTTGTGAATACTGTGTTTTCAGCAGTTATGACACCAGCGTGCCGATGCACAAGGAAAAGAAAATGTTCCTCTCTGTAGTGAGAGGGATGTGTCCTGACCAGAGTGACAAGAAGTTAATTCAGATCGGCACCAATGATAAGCTGTTGTGTGGTCTGGAACATATCTCAGCTCTAGACCAGAGGGCAGAAATCAGCTGGCTTAAGGTAAACCATGGCAGACCATGCACCTCTGCAAATCTTTGGTCTGCTTGTTATCTTAACATACTGTATCTACAAAGGTTAGTTCTTACTTTACCTCTTATGTTGATGAAGTAGTTGACTATATAAGTCATGCTATAGGTTTCGTGCTACCTTTATATGATTTTAATGTTTATTTTCACTCTCTTTGTTCTCTCTTTCTAGCTCTGTGTATGAATCTTGTTTTGTAGTCATGGCTACTCTTACAACCTGCATTAATGCACTTATATACTTTGATTATGGAGGCACTCAAGATAAGACTTTTGCTAAATAAGTTTAATGCAAATCCAAAAGTCACAACTCAGTAATTCAGTAATTACTGTTTTATATATTGCAATGCCATTGCATTCAACAAGCGACTTCTCAGGGGATACATGTACAAGATCCAAATTCTATTCCCCACATCCAAGAGCATGTACTTTGGGTAGTTCTGCAAATTATAAATATTATGTCTGTAAGTCACATGACATGCTAAAACACCAACAATATGACACCAACAATTACCAGAGCAACCAGTAATAAAGAGCATGATCTTTGATTATTGGAACAAGTCAGTGATTGGCCCCTAATTGTAGCCCCACCCACCATTTGTGTCCCCAATCAAAGACACTGTTGTTAGACCTCCATAAAATAAAGGTTCTATTAATTATTGATTGATTTATTTATGTTATCTTTCAGGATTGCAATCCCATACATTTCAAAACTGATTTTATCAGGATCAAAAATATGAGCACCAGTGCGGAAGGAAATTATACCTGTTTAATGAAGTTCACCTATGAGGGAAAGAACTTCAGTGCTTCCAGGACAATACTGCTGACCGCGAATGATGGTAACACAGTGCTCCCGTAATATTTCAGATTATTGTAATACCCTGTATTATATGATATTAAAGTATATAATGTGCAAGAACAACATTTAAAGCAATCAGTATAATCAGTACAGATATTTGTTTCTGATGATCTTAAAAATTACATGGCTAATTAATGTTTAATTAGTACTGTTAATAGGTAGTTCCATTGGTCCAATGGAATTAACTAATGTAATTCCTTTTGTTGCCCTAACTAATTTAAGCATTGCTGCATGTTGATATTCTCTGTATTTGTCATTAAGAATAATTATGTATAACTGAAATATTTTCTGACATTATCTCACTATCTTTGTTCCCCTGTCTGTTTGCAGAACAAGCTTTATTGCACCCCAGGGTGAATTATCCACAGAATGAAACCATCAAGGTTAAACCAGGTGAGCAGTAATGGGAGACCACTGTGCAGAATTCAGTTTCCCTAAGTAGAACTGTCACTGGATTGGTTCATTTGGCCTCTCTTTCCTATCTAGCTGTGAAACAGGGTTCCCAGATGCTTGATGCTAGGATTTCTATGCCCCAGTCACTCCTTAACATCCATCCTCTGCATGTAAAGCTGAGAATGCACCAGTTGGTTGCACATAGAACCCTGCATTAGTCAAGAGTGTGGGCAGTGTGTAGATGGTGGCAGAACTCAGCTGTGCTATGTCTATGTTTCTTTTCTCTTAGGGGCAGAAGTGATGATTCACTGCACTGTGTTTTTGGGAAGGAATATGGATGTGGCAGAAGAGACAATTGTGCACTGGATTTTCAACAAATCCATCATCAAAGAGAATCACTATTATGAGGAATCTGATGAACTGTGAGTCAACCCTGCTTCCACTCCCACATAAACACCTATGAGCTCTCATTAAAGAAGACAGGAAAAAGTGAGTCAGCAAAGTCTAGGGCGTGCCCTGTGGATTGGCAGTGACTTGGGCCAGATTTTTCTCTAACCCTAAGCCTAACCCTTAGCCTAAGCAGGCACAGGGGTTCATATTGGACTGTTTGATGCTAGATTTCACAGTTACACCAGCCATGTGGAGCAAAATGTTTGGAAGAGTTTGTACATAGATATGCTTAGTCTGTTTGTCTAAAGCTCAATTAACAGCTCCTTAAATATTGAAAATGGTTAGTTCCTGATTTTAACTAAAAGGGTATGGTGTGGTAAATTGCACATAACTAACTGTCCTTCAGGTGGTGTTCTTGTTTCTCATGGTTGCTTTTTGAGACATTTCTTAAGAGCTGGTTGGCAAGCCTTTGTTTTAATTCAGTGTGTGAACAAACCTTTAATTTGCAAACATTATTAGTGTTTGAATGTGTCTCTATTTCTTAATATTCTCTGTTTCTATGATAAATAATAACAATCTACAGGAATCATAATGTGCAGGAATCTCTGTTCAGATTTACTTATTTTAATATAACAATATGTAATACAACCCAATTTGTTTTACAATTTGCTCAAATATCACTAAAATATTGTAGCTGACATTGGCCAGAATTTCTTTAAATGAGTGTTCATTGAAAACTCTTCTTTCTGTGTGTGTATACACCTGCACAAGTATGTATATTGTGCGTGTTTTGTGTCTTAGGGAGGAGAGAGACACAGGGATATATACAGTCTCCAGACTGGTTATTTCGGAAGTGCGGCCAGAGTTCTTCCATGTGCCCCTCCACTGTGTTGTCCACAATGCTCGGGGGATAGACAAGGGTGTGGTCCGGCTTGTGCCAGGTGAGACTATAGACTCCAGAATTTTAACCATAGATCATGTCAGTAAGGAATCACGTACCCAAGGAATGTAATAATACATGAAAATAATTAAACAAACTAAATTACATAAAACTAAAGAGGACCAGCTTCATTTAAAAATGAAGGTGTGATAAAAATAAGCAAAAGAAACCATATTTTCTTTGGTGAGATGACTCTCTATTGCAGGTTGGTTTGTTTTATCGTCTAGCATGAGGTGCAGCAAAACAGTATCATTGCATGGAATGCAGATGGAAAAGGGAACAAGCTGTTGATCAGTGGCTTCAATAAAATAAATACTCAAAAGAGGTTCAGGAATAATATTTCCATCTCTTCAGCTCAGGGAACATCAATGTATAAGAATTTATTCCCCTAACGGGCCTCACCCTCCTTCCCCTTCGCCCTCCTCCACCCCTCCTCCCTCCCCTTCCTTCCTCCAGCGGATGACAGAAACCTCTACATCCACCTGCTCTTCTGCTTGGCTGTTCCCATGGGGCTCATCATGGTCATGATGCACCATCGCTTCAAGGTGGACGTGGTACTGGCCTATCGGAAGCTTCGCCCTCTCACCACCAGCAAAAAAGGTAGGGGTGGAAAAATTCCCCCTCCAGGGGTCATGGGGGAGGCACCACTGTCCTGCAGAGGGATAGTATGCACTGAAATTGACTGAGTGAATAGTACAGCAACTAGAGGACTTTTAGGTGTTCCAGTATGCAGTCCGTCCCAGAATCTGGGCCATGCTGGAGGTGATTGTAGCTAGCAGCCTTGTAGAGCACTGCTTATCTAAATAACCAAAGTGGATGCCAGGAACAAGCCTGCAAGTACAGTTGCACATTCCAAAGTTAGGTGGAAAATAAAAAATCATGGAAACAGTCACTAGTGTGGACACACAGGGATATTACCCACAATTCATTGTAATAATTGCTGACTGAAAAGCAAAGGGACTAGACACCTTTCTATTTCTCATGAGATGATTGTAAAGCAAAGTTTGTGTACTCATTTACCAACAATCCACCTCTGAAATGCTGAATACAAAGCAGAAAGTACGAGTGTTATTATGAAAGTGTCCCTTCCTCTTCAGGCTGAGGGCAGATGTAATTACTGATATGGGTTGTGGTGTATTGTGAGGGTGTGGCATTGGGTTTGGGGTCAAGGTCATAATGTTCATGAAACAAGCAAATTAGAACCTGAAGTACAGAATGATCTTTTTGAATCACAATTTTTTAACCTTTTTTTATGTGCCCTGCCACTCTTTCCATGGTTGTCTGTGTGCAGATGCTGATGGGAAATTGTATGATGCATACGTCAGCTCTCTCCATGATGAGGAACTGTGTTCCTCCTGGCTGCAGAACTTCTGCCTGCAGGTTCTGCCAGACGTGTTGGAGCATCGCCATGGCTACAAGCTCTTCATCCATGGACGAGATGACCTGCCTGGGGAAGGTAAACACAATAGGGCATAGTTTGGTTGCGTTGGAGCTCTAAATTATGCAAAGCTGACAAGCGCATGCAGTTAAAATGCTACAAAGCTATCCTATTTAGCTCATGCACACCTGAGAAAATATACCCCTCAAAAATCACTTTTGAGACAGAAACATCTGCAACTAGTACTGTCAGCTGTACTCATAACCTGTTGATAAAGGCCATTCACAGCACGTTGTGCCTTACTGCTGAATCACTCCCATGCTCCTTGCAGCAGCCCATGATGTCATCGCTGATGCTGTCAGGAAGAGCAGAAGGCTGATCATCATTGTCTCATCCCTGAGCCAGTCAGACCCAGACTCTGTGGATCTGGAACTGCGGAGCTTGAAGCACGACCAGCCTGGTTTTGAACAGCAGATTGGCCTCTATGATGCCCTGGTCAACAATAGCTTACGGGTCATCCTGGTGGAGACAGGGAAGGACATAGACTACTCCCTCTTCCCAGAGTCAGTGCGCTACCTGAGGCGGAAGCAGGGGGCCCTGAGGTACAGGCAGGGCATTGCGGATCCCATGGCCCCACCCAACTCCCGCTTCTGGAAGTGCCTGAGGTACCACATGCCTCCTGGGTCCCATGTGGGCCCCAGGCAGGGGTCTGGAATCCGGACCCTCTGCATATGAGGATCCGCTGTGTGCCTTCCCACAAACAGGTCAAGCATGCCATTGTTTCTGTATTGCTACAGAAACACGGCAACAAATTTAATATTTAATTTAAGCAGGAAAATGAAGGGACTCGCATGAGAAATTGGGATGTTTAAAAACCGTTTGATTCATTGTGAACATTTTTTACAATTTTTTACAAATCACCGATTGTGATTTGAATAGCCCAGATTTTTCATCATGAAATTTCATTTTCATATTTTTGTTATTTATTGGCTTTCTGTTTACTTTGTGTGCTGTGTGGCAAGCGTTCTGGCTCAAACTGGCTGTGAACCATCCACTCTGGTACCACATATCTGTGGTTGTGAGGAGAGGTCTCTCACTTTCACTGTGAAGAGTTTTGAGATCATGACATGAAATCTTAAAAGAAAATGTTGTAAACAAAGGAAATGCAATTATTATTATTGTTATTATTATTGCTATTATACAAAAATTGCATATGCATACAAACAGATACATGTACAGTACAACAAAGAAGAATAAACAAGATATAGGAAGGGAACAATAATGTTGACAAAACATTAAAGAGGGGCAGATCTAATTCTGAGAGGTAAAGTGTTCCACAGTTTTGGGCAGAGATGGAAAAAGTATGGTAACCCATGAATTTTAACTGCCCAAACAGCTGATTTAATGACCGGAGTGACCTTGGGGTAGTGTAAGTACAGGTAGTATATACAAACCCACAAAGTATATATATGCCAAGTATGAGAGAAGATATCTCTCAGTAAATAATGTATTTTCTGTGAAACTGAGGTAGAATTGTACAGGAACTATCCACTTTATTGTATGTTAACATCTAAAATAAGTAACTAATTGTGGGCTGTATTTGTGGCTCAGGGCAGGACATAGAGTAAACTGTCAGACGTTGCATTAAACAGCTTAAAAATCTGTGTCACATTTTTTAAATTGCTTTCTTGTCTCTGTGTTTGAACTGTATGCTTTGTATATTAGACGTTCTGGAGTTCTAAATCACTGGTATACTGACTTGAATCAATTGTGAGAGTTGAAGTATTTCTTCGAATTAAAATCTATTTTGACCAATACGCAGACCTATACTCTTTCACGTGACTCTCTGGGACCTGCTGGATTTTTAAAATTCTAAAAAAGTTGAAGTATCGCGCCAGATCTGCTCTGCACAGTTATGCATTTCTCGATTGGTTTCTGAAGGCATTCAGACAGATGAGAATATCATGGGAGCATTGGTTCAGCAATGCGCTATATGAAGCATAGCATGTTTTTAAAGTTGGTTTCGACAAGTTGAAAATAATGCAAGCATCTGTGAGGCAACCCTGATTATCTGTACTGTGCGTGAGGAGGACTTCCAAAAACAGTTCACCTGCTTTGCTGAGAGAACACAAAAATGTGCTAAAGCATCTGTTTTTCTTAACAAAGGAGGCAAGTGGAAACACACACACACACACACACATACACACACACATACATTCAAAGCTCTGTGCTTCTTTTTTTTTGCACAGCCTCTTGCTGCTGTATTCAGAGCTCTGTGCATCTCTCTTCCCAGCAGTCTCTTGCTGCTGTGTTTCTTTGCTGCTGAGCTCCATATTTCTGTCTCCTCCCTGTAGAAACCATGCGGGCGCATGTCCTCATGGCTGTATGCATCCTGGTGGTCCTTCTGCTGACCCTCTTTGAAGGGATTCTGGATTGACCTGGTTCTTCTCCTTCCACCAGGCATGACAGGTCATAGGGTGAGATCCAAATGGCTCTTACTTTACTGTTTTCTTTTTTCACAAATGTTGCTGGAAATGATTAATTCTGTGCCTGCAACCCAAAAATAGAAAAGCTTACAAATGCTGCATAGGGTTGAAAAATGAGGTAGCACTTAGAGTGAGCAAAGCCCACACAGGAAGGGCAAAAACCCTATCTACAAAAGAACAGGTTGTGATCTGAGATCTCTTAAAAAGTAACCATGTTTTTTTTTCTGTGGCAGTAAATACACAATGAATCATGAAATAACCTACTAACTAATAGCCTTTCTTCCTCTCATTCCCCCTTCACAAGAGAAGTGTGCCACAATGTATTTAACATTTTTAATGGGAAACCAGAAGCAGAGAGTAGCAGAAACTTGTTGTGCAGACAGTTATTCTTTAATTTCACTTTAAATTCTGTTTTATTTTACATATAGTGGGCACAAAGCAGTCAAACACAAGACTGTTTCAAATATTTTATCAAGGTATGGAGTTTCTAACTTTTGCCACATGAGGGCACTGTCACTAAGCCTCAAAAACAACTAAATGCTTAGCATGACTTCTCTTTTATCAATTTGGCCAGTAATTGTAAGTTATCTTTCTTTATTATATTCCTAGATGGAAAGATATACAATGCCTATGTTATATATCAAAGGAACAACCTAGAGAAGATGGAGGAAGAGAGGTTGTGTCGTTTTGTGAGTGAGGTTCTGCCTGACATCCTGGAGAAGAATTGTGGGTAGTGACTCTTCATACAAAGCAGGGACGACCTGCCAGGAGTGGGTCGGTTTATTTCCACCTATCCAGACTTTAAGGTTTAAGTTACCAGTTCAGATTAAAATGAGACCAATTTTGAGCTAGACCGCTAGAGACCATCACACTGCTTTGGCATATAGTTCATAATTTGCAGCTGTTACCAGATTAAAATGGGTGCACATCCATATTTCCATTCTTCATGCTTGTAAAACCCATTGCATTCTCTCTCTCTCTCTCACACATAAAACACAATATTCCCTCAGTCATATTTGAAATGACTGCTGTCTCCTCCCTGTTTCTCCGCTGTTTTTCCCAGATCACACAGAACTGGTTCATGCTGATTTGAAACTGATTGACTTGGGGTCCGGATTGACTTGGGGGTTATGGACAACTGTGACCACCTGTCGCTAGGCCTGCAGCACTTGGTCCACAAGAGCGCTCCCCTCGGGTGGAATGAGGAGGAGGAGGGTTGCAGAGGTCACTCCTCCAACTCCAGATACTGGAAACGTATCAGATACGCCATGTCTGCATGCAGATATTACTAACCAGAGACTGAACCAACACCTTGTGTAACCCTCTTGCTTTGATGTCCTAGTATGAGAGATTTAATGGCAATTGAAATCTATTTGAAAGCCCAAATGTGTGGCAGTAGTTAAAATCACCAACTCACTCATCAAGAACTACACAATAATGACACCAGACTGGTCAGTCTACATACTGGAGAGGTTTCAAACTCCACCCCCCATACCTTTCCCTCAAGGAATATCACAAATTCCACTTGTAGGCAAATTTCGGGGTAAAGTTTTTGCATGTACCTACCTGAAACTGACCTTTTAAAAGTACATCTCTATTGAAATTATTTTCATTTTAATGTTTCTAGACCTAATAGCTGCAATCATCATTCCTCTTGTTCTCTCTTGTATACCCAATTATCCTTAATGTTTTCAGCAGATTTTTATTCACTCTTTTCCCAGTTTGCAGTTCCCCATTTGGGAGAATGCAATTTGGGACAGCAGACCTTGGTGTGTAGAAAGTGTGCTATGCTAGCTGGTACCTGCCCAGGAGTCCACCAGCTCAGCCTGATTATACAGAGAAAACACCACTGCGTGACCTCAGTGAAAGGCCAAAGAAAAGCCTTAGGAATTTATTTGTTTAGTACACACCAAGTAAGGTTCAGCTACATAAAATAGTATTCTCTCTCTGCAGCAATCACAAAATTCAATTGTCCACAGTTGTATCTTTGAGCATGGAAAATGTAGTGGTTTGAAATTGTGTGGGTTACAGTTGGGTTATAAATTTTATTAGATGCTCACATTTATGGGAGTATAATTGCAGATTCTCATTAATAAAAATCCAAACCTTTCAGTTTCAGTTTTCCAGTAAAAATGATTACTGAATATATTTATTTTACAGATATGGTACTTTCAAATTTGTTCTTAAATGTTCTTGAATTTAAATTGACCTACACTTAAATTCTAGAAGCCAAGGTAGCAGCACTCTGAAAAAATGTGCAGATTTATTCACACATGTGCATGTCTAGTTTATGTGCATTTGTGTGAATGTTCGTGTTTGAGTCTGTGTATGTGAATGTGTGTAAGAGAGAATACATGTGTATGAGAGAGGAGATAATTAGGAAAACACAGATACTTTAGCCTTTCAATGTAAAGTCACCCTCTCTCCACCCCCAACACTCATCACCCTCCCCTGAGGAAGTAAATGCACAATCGCCTCTGTCTGAGTCAAGAGGGTGTTTACAGAATGGCACAATCGCTCTCACAGACAGGACCAAGCCGTCCCTCCTTCCACAGCTCTTCCCTGTACTTTGTTTTGCTGAGTGCTGCGGCAGGAGTCTGAGGTGAGACTTTTTTAAATCTTTTTTTTTCTGTTGTTTTAAACATGCTGTGCTTCTGGAAGCAGTGTAACAGGTGCTGGAGTGTTTGGCTTTTGTTAGCTGAGAGACTACAGGTCTCTGAAATTGTAGTGGGAAGCTGCCTCTTGGCATAGCATTATCATTTAGTCATCTAGCAAATGCTACTACCTGGAGAGACTTGGCTGCAGACAAGAAAACAACATTGTGTGAATTAGCTTGAGGAAGATGTTTAGCATTGTAGTTGTCTAGTTAAGACAGTAAACAGGCCTGAAGTACATGCTGGGTTGTGATTTAGCACTGTCATGGGTTAGGGAACTGAAAGAGGATGAGGTGAAGGGAAGATATCCCTGTCCCATGTCATAAACAGCAGAAAAGCCCCTTCTGTTTTAGCAAGACCACAATGAGCACAGCCCATTCCACTGAATGATGTGTATGTATTGCATGTGAAGCTTGCCTTCACAGCATCTTGGCAACAGAGCTAAGCATACAAGCTTTTGTGTTTCAACCAAATTCATTCATGGTTTAATGATCCATAGGACTTTCATTGTAATTTAAATACAATAATAATGGTACGCTTCACACATGGTTCTTCTACTCAAGGTTCAGCTTTCCCAATCCAGAGTTTGCTAGTTTTAATAACATACCAGAAAAACCAGTGGCTTCAGTAGATGGGTCATAATTTTCATATTTGCATTCAAGCTGATATTTATTTATTTATTTATTGATTGATTGATTGATTGATTGATTGATTGATTGATTTATTTAACCCAGCAAAAACTTTACTTGCCAGGTTAAAAAAAAAAAAAAATCCTTACCTGTTGGTTGTACAAACTGTGTTAGTGTAAGAATTTTTCTCTGGCATCTCAAACAATCTGCCCAGACTGATGGGAAACTGAGGGTCACAGGCCTGAGAACAGAGCGCTGAAATTGCATGATTGTAATTTTACTGTCAAAACACCTGAAAAGACAAAAACCACCTTGTTGTTCTGGATAAGTGGTGCATCATGCAAAAGATGAGGGTTCACGCGCTAACAAAACACAATAAAGTGCATAGTGTGCACTTGTGTCGTTTTTTACGCGAACTTAAAATACGCGAATTAAAGCCCCTTCAAACACGATTCAAAATACGATTCATTTAATAATATTTGAATTGGCAAAGGAAATTACGAGTGGTATTTAAAGTGGTGTACAGCATTTATTTAGCAGAAATGTAATTATATACTGTACCATCAGCATTATCCGATATCCCCTTTACCAATACGATATCCACTCTCTTTCTCATAGATTCCCACTAGTTCTTGCTATTTTTAAATGAATTTTCTGAGTAAGTTAATCGACGTTACGCGACTGCAGAAGGCATTTCCAGCATTTCCATTAATTTAAATGGGGATATTAGACTTGAATTACGTGATTTTGCTTTATGCGAGGCTTTTCAGGACCACATCTTCGCGTAAAATGCGAATGCACTGTTCTACGGACTAATGTAAATAGCATGGACAGCAGCAGTCATTTTTCAAAATAAAATACCTTACGGACTAATTTAATTAAATAAAAAGTTTTTATTCTTTTTTTGCGGCCCGGTACTGGTCCGCGGCCGGGTTGTTGGGGACCCCTACTTTAACATACAGAGGGACAGGCACACATTCAAACAATAAAATAGGACAAACTTTTGCAGTACCTGTCATTAACAGTTTTGTTCAGTATAAGTTGAAATAGCCTAATATGTTTGATATAGTTTATTATATGCATAACACCTTCCTAATTTGGATAAATAATTCATCAGTTCTGATGAATATACTAATATGCCTGTGAACCATGTATAACCTAAGTAACTAAATGAAGATCCAAATTCCATTAAACTAAACTAACCTTTCTTTAGCGATGCAGTTTTATCCATGTATGTGTTAACTTGAACAAAGTATATAGACTCTACTGTGTTGTTAGAAAAATAGTTCCTTTGCTCCTCTTTGTCCCTCTTCGTTGGCTGCAGGCTGACACAAAGACCTCTCCTGAAATCTTCCTCTTAAAAAGCCCAGACAGCACAAAAATAATCCAAAATACTGTATGTGAAGTTCCTCTGACAAAACAGAACAGAAAACTAGAAAGTCAGTTTGATAGCTGTGGTTTGTAACTGAAATTAGTTTAACAGTTCCTTGACACAATACGACCTGGAATTTATCAAACTACTGTACTGCGAGAAGGAAACCTGTAGCCAGAGGTTGGTCTGGACCACCCATTTTCAAATGGGAAATGAACAGTTTTGATGAAAAGTTGGAAGAAGCTATTTTGAGGTTCTACTTAACTAGCTAGGAGATTTCATGCATACTTATATGGCCTCTTCCTTCCCAAAGATCATTGTGTTGAGCTTATTAACCACTACTACCCTTGGTAACCACCAATGACACAACACTGTTCTTTTGACAGATTAATGACAAGTTATCTGTAGAAAATTGGTCATCTTATGTTGTTTGTCACGTTATATCTGATATACACCACGGAAAAAATAAGATGAACGGTGTTCTGAAGAAATAAGCACTGGCTAGCATGCTCTGGAGTATGTATCACTGCTTCTGGGGTACACTGGTACAACAGAGGCTCAACGTCAGCTTATTTAAGTTCTGAAAAACGTACTGTTTGCCACGGGGTGCATCGGGGTGAAGAAGCAAACGTAAGCAAAATACGCTCGGCAATAACAGTATCATTGGCCGGAGTGGGTGAAAAAGATGCAAAATGAATTTTTTAAAACAATTTTATTTTACTTTCACTAAACATTTGCGTATTTTAAGGAAAGATTTATTTCTTATCGAGTCAAGGCAAGAACCGCTAATGTTTCGTAATATTAAGGTAATATTTGCGTTTGATTTACTGTTTATTGAGGTTTTGGCAGTGAACGTACGATTTTGGGAGTAATTCTTGATTTACGAACAAATTATGTATATTTACATATAAATCGGAAGCGCTGCCTCAGCACGTGGAATTACCATGATACTGTATCAAAAGAGGAGAGGTAATCACACCTGCGGGCCTTAGAGACTCTCCTGAAAGCTGTCAGCTGCTGTCAAAGTAACATCTTATTTGAATGTAATCATTATTCTAGCTGTAAGAACCATTGATATGACTTGTTAGCTGTTTGGATCAGTTGTATTACAGGCTATATGACACATTAAAGCTAGCATAATAAGTGATGATTTCCATTTTAATCCTTCACCTGCCACAGTGTTGAGTTTGGTAAGTCATGTGGTATAGTATTATTGGAAGTGTCTGTTCCTTCTCTGCCTGGCACTGAGGTCTGCAGTGGGCCTGGGATACTATCTGCTTGTGTCATGTATTTTGAGCATGACACAAGACACAAGTCATGAGCTTGATGCCGAGTTTGAGCACGTCAAGCAAATTCAAGTGTTGTTTTCAATTTGGTTGATGGTGCATGACTGGTGAATCAAGTAAAATGTGTCTGAAATGCATTGAAACATGTATGAAAACTGCATGTGACTGAACCACATGGAACTCTTCAGCTATGAATAGCCTGAAATATGTGCAGAGTACTCACATTTTATGCTTGGGATAACCTCTGATAAAGACTGAAGATACATTAAAAACTTTTCTTTGTGCATCTTTTTGTCCAGTTTTTAAAAAAAAAAAAAAATTATTTCAGAAGATAATCCTTTAATGAGTAATTGCTTTACAGTCATCTATTATACTTGGCAAAATATTAAATCATCTAACTCCTAACTGCTCAACGTTAAGCATGACATGGAATGCTGTCATTCACCATTTCCAAAATGCAAATACTGCCATTAGCGAAAAAAAAACTTTTATCCTTTAGTGTTTATGAACCATTTTCATTTATGAAAAGGTGCCTGTCCGCATTCTGCACTGTCTTAACTTGTCTGACACACCTGTCATGTTCTGTCTTATGGAGGTTCTTGGAGAAGATAGCATGTGTACATGTATGCCTGACTAGCACCCATAACCCTGCAAAGAGAATGTATGGCTATTTCTAATTATCTAGGGCAATATTTTAAATTTGTCATTTTTAAATTATGAATTATGTTATATTTTCCTAATTTTTCAAGGCAGAATTTTTTCTCTGAAACAACTTCCTATACAATGTTTTCAATTTCCATCAGTTAAGAATGAGCTGATTAATTCTCTTGTGGCAGAGTGCTGCCACATTTCTCCTTCAGATTTCAGCATTACATATAAGTCGTACTGGCCACATGGAATGGCTTCCAAGGGACAAAACCCATTGTAGACCAAGACCAAAGCAATGTAAGTATCAAATATCTTACATCATACAATCGTTTTGAATGAGGCTTGGAAGAAGGCAGGCAGAAAATGCACGATTAAGCTATTTAAATACTGATGCTAAAGAAGTCTAAATACAAAATGATTCTGGATATTATGAGACAAAAATAAATTGATCACCAAAAGAGCAGGCATTTTTTTGGGCTGGCATTGTGGCTGGTGGAATGAATACAATTGTTTCAGATGCAGTAACTCCAGTCAGAGTGAACCTTGCACAATGACAGGTTAGGCGAGTACTGATAGGAACATTGCCATTTCATGTGTGTGCCCACCTTTAACTTTAGCAAAATAGGCTACAGTTTGGGATTATCTGTCTAACCAGCAAGCTGACATAGGTCAGCTAACAAAGATACCTGAGAAAAACAGCATAAGCTGCACATATCATATCAGTTTTCCTGAATATAGCAAAAACAAACACCAAACTTTCTTTTCCAGTGGAACAAATAGATATATTTTGGCATGCTGTTTTGCCAGATGGAAATTTCTGCCCCCTGCTTTCCTGCAGAGTTGAAGCAACAGGTTGCTCCCAGAGCAGAGTGGTACAGGCTGAAGTGCTGCAGATCTCCATGGGCTTGAAGGACCACCCAGGTGATGGACTAGGCTGGATCCTGGACCTGGGCCTTGATTTGGACTGCATTCTTGCACAGAGTGTTGATAGGCAGCCTAGCCTGAGTGCTGTGTTGGCCATCACCATGGACAGGAGTGGGGTAGAGGGTGTGGCCAAGCAAGGCAGCTCAGAGGAGGAAGCTGTGGTGGAGCCAAGCCCATATTTACCCAACTCAGATCTGACAGCATCCCAGCTCACTGAGGCCCTCCCACTGGAGCCAAACCAGCTGAGTGCATTGGACCCCCTCATGGAGTACCGGACCAAGCTGGAGTTTGCCCTGAGGCTGGGCTTTGCAGAGGACCTAGTGAAGCTGGTGCTGGGGAAGCTAGGTGCTAATGTGATGATCAACGACATCCTAGAAGAGCTGGTCAAACTGGGCAACAGTGCTGAGACTGAGCAGGAGGCCCAGATCTCCTTCACTCCCTCATCCTCCTCCTCCTCCTCCTCCTCCAGCACCCTCCTCTCGGCATCTGACCCCCACCAGGCTGAAGCGCATCCCCAGCCAGAGCTCACTGCTGACAACCTGCGACCTATCGTCATTGATGGCAGCAACGTGGCCATGAGGTGGGTTTCTGTGGGGGTGGGGCTTCAAAGGGGAAGTGAGGGGGTGATTGGTTGAGATGTGTTTTCTCCCTAATAAACAGAGTTCCTGTGGCATGCCTCAGTAGCTCATCCGGTAGAGCGCATGCCACATAAGGCCAGGCCTTACTGCAGTGGCCCAGGTTCGAATCCAGCCTGGGCCCTTTGCTGCATGCCATCCCCTCTCTCTCTCTCCTATATTTCCTGTCTGTTTCTCTACTGTGACTGTCAATAAAAAAAGTGGAAAAATCCCAAAAAAAGTAATCTTTAAACACAGTTCCTGCAATAACTTATGAATTATGGTAAGACCATGATCAGGATTCAATCGATTGCATTCAATATCATTATGGATGTATGGTATTCAAACAAACCAATCTAAACCTTCAATATGAATGCCAATGCCATGTCACAATAAAATCTGTTTCATGCACAATACAGAGACATAATGGTAGAAGTGTGAAGCTATAGCCAAATAAAATACAATTTTCAATGGTTAGCATGAATGACACAATAGCTTGTGTCTGATTAATTGTTTTTGTGATGTTTTTGAATTCAATGTGACTTCCATGATCACATCCATCTTGGGATCATTGGGTTCATTTTAATAAGTGGATTGAACCTTGACGTAGGTACACACACATTATGATACTTTATCAGCTTCCCTCCTGAAAGAGTGGAGAGCTTCTACTATAAGTAGAGGTTGCTGTAATAAAAATGCTATTTCTATGATGGGGTCTTGATACCACTCACAACTGCTGTTGTAGAGCACCAGTGACTGATGTGACGTGCCTCCTGTCCTTCTACCTGTTTCACTTACTGAGGGAAAAAGTCCCCATGACTCAGCTCAGGAGTCATAGGAGTACACTAACCTCTCCACCGTGACAATGTGACAGTCTAAAAGTGTATAAAGTAAGGCCTCATCTTCTGTCATTTTCAGTCATCTGTTCCATGTTCTATGCTGCTAGACATGCTGTTGACATATCTTATGCTGCTAGACATGCTGCTGACATATCTTATGCTGCTAGACATGCTGCTGACATATCTTATTTGCATGCTCTGCAAACAAAATCATTCTGTCTTCACTTTTGATTTATGATTTGGCTTCTCCTTGGAACACTGTTTTGTATGCATTGCAGTTAGAGCTAATTTTACAGATGTACTGTTGAGTGATTTAAATGGTTGTCATATTAAGATGTGTAAGTACATGTTTTAAGTACAGTGATTACTAGGTCGCAGAAGAAGCAGCAAAACAGAAATCAAACATCAAAGCAACTAAAATTTTCTGTGCCAGCAGAATTGACTGAAGGATCTGTAACGGCTCTTATTGAACTAGCATCTTCACCCTGGGCTGCACATTTGAACTGTCTCACAAAAAGTTCTGCTCTCATATACCATACTGCACCATATGTTTGTGTGTGAAAACACTAAAAATACTGTCTTCAACAGTCCCACGTTCTGTCCCCAACTGATTACTTTATTACTTTATACTTTATTGCATATTCCGTAACTATTACATGAGATGAATTGCAATCACACCACACTTAAATTTCAGCTTTTAAATATATTGAAGTCTACCCTGAGGGAAGATTTTTTATGTTTACATTCCAGTTGGATGTGCTCACATGTTTACTTGATCACCAGTGGTGATGGGGCGGTTATTGAAAAATAAAAGAAGTGTGAATGAACAACAGGAAAAACAAGCACACATCACACAAGTAAACAAGTAAAAATTTGCCTTTTATAAGTCTAATACAAGGGTTGGAAGTTTTGATATGTCAAACATAATTTTACTGATGTTTAAAATCCTAGAGATAAATTCTGTTTTACATGTCTTTTCAGCAGTGTTGCAAATTTCCATTTCCAATACAGAATTGTGAGGGAATACTCCTTCACTCTGTATCTCTGGTGTGAGTCCTGTCTCTCACTTTGATTTCTTCTGTATCTCTGGTGTGAATCCTGTATTTCACTCTGATTTCTGCTTGAGCCCTCTGTCACACTGTGAATCCTGTATGAGTCTTCTCAGACTGTAGCTTCTGTCCTATCTCATGCAGATTCCTGTTCTTTCACACTGTGACTCCTGTGTGAATGCTCTCTCCTACTGTGAATCTTCTCTTACACCTTGACTTGTGTGGCTTTTAATAAAGCCATGGGAACGGGGAGGTGTTCTCCTGCCGAGGAATCCAGCTGGCAGTGGACTGGTTCTTGGAACATGGGCACAAAGACATCACTGTGTTCGTACCTGCCTGGCGCAAGGAGCCATCCCGTCCTGACGCCCGCATCAAAGGTATCCATCCTCAAACGATCACCTCTGGCTACTGAAACTGTTAAGTCTGCATGAACTTGATATTAATCCTCAAAAAAAAAAAAAAAAAGATTCCACAGTCTTGTTCCCACCTGCTTCTCTTAATACCCATTCCCCATGCAAACTATCCCGGCAGCTGAGGTACTCCTATGGCTAGTACAGGCACCGAACATTGTACCTTTGACTTTAGGGCAAATATTTTAACAAATTTTACTGCTAATTTTGCTGCAAAAAAATAGAAACAGAAACAGATATATCCATTTCCTGTCCTTAGGTTGGGCTGTCCATGAAAATTTGTGAATGTATATAGCACTGGAATCTTGGCAGCAGGACAAAATATGTGTAGTGGATGGAATGAATGTGGGAGCAGACTGTCTGATTAGACCATAGGATCTGTAGTAGCATCATTCCTGCATGCAACCTGCAATCCCATTAAGCAATTCTGACCAGAGTTCCCCACCCGTGGTAGGCCAGGACATTCTGCGTAAGCTGGAGAAGGAGAAGATTGTGGTGTTCACTCCATCCCGCCGTGTGCAGGGCCGCAGGGTGGTCTGCTATGATGACCGCTTCACCCTCAAGCTGGCCCATGAATCTGATGCAATCATTGTCTCCAATGACACCTACAGGGACCTGGCCAATGAGAGGCCAGAGTGGAAGAAGCTCATCCAGGAACGGCTGCTCATGTACTCTTTCGTCAATGACATGTAAGGTCACAGTGAGGTAGCCTGCTTTCATATCCAAAGTGGCCCTGTTGTAGTCACAGCAGGGGGAGTTTAGTTGGATAGCTGCCCTTGGGAATGTGCACTACCACCTTGACCACTCAGAAATATGGAGAGAGTTTGCTAATGATATTCAAATACCACACAGAAATGGCTTCAACTGGAAAAAAGCTGGAGGATGCAAGCTCTAGATACGATAAGTACTCTTGTCAAAGTGCATTCTCTGAATTTTTTGCAAGTTATATAGCTATCTAGCAAGCGAAGTTTTACCCAAAAATCAAATCTAGTTGCTAGTACTACCCTAGAGGACATGCAACCTGCTAGTTATGTTTTTCTTTTTAGTTAAATCTATCTTCATGTCTTAGTTAGTGGCTTTGTCAGTGATTTTAATGTGGCTGTGCAGGTTTATGCTGCCGGATGATCCTCTGGGGCGGCACGGACCCAGCCTGGAGAACTTCCTGAGGAAGAGACCCATCCTGCCAGAACACAGCAAGCAGCCCTGTCCTTATGGTGAGCCTCCCCCTCTGCCCTGTCCTTCCCCCTCCAGTGATCCTCCAGCTCTCCATCCCTCAATAACCCCAAAGTGTTGTCTTAGATTACTATACAGGACACGATGAGTATTGCAAGACTGACCATCTTTAGATTTGTTTAGATTTTGAGCAGTGACTTACTTCAGAACTACAAAGTCTCAATCTGACTATATTCCATTTCCTCCTCTCTGCAGGTAAAAAGTGCACTTATGGACACAAATGTAAGTTTTTCCACCCAGAAAAAGGGCTGCAGACTCGGAGCTCAGTGGCAGATGAGCTACGTGCTAAATGGCCTGCTGACAGTACACCAGTGAAGAGCCATTCCTTGCCCTCCTGCCTCACCCACGGTGCCCCCAAGAAGTCTCCAGGCCCAAACACCCATGCCCTACCCTGCCGAGACCCAGAACACAAGCACAGACAGATCATCAAAACCAGTGCTGGCTCCACCTCTGCTTGTTCTCTACCACTCACCCACTCCCACCCACCAAGAGACACTCATCCCAAAATATGCAGGAATCTGCCCTCGGCCCACACCGAATGGCCCTCTAGGATAGGTTCAAAGTCAGACCATGAGCCTAGAAGCTGTTCCATAGCCAGGGAGTACCGGGGCTTGGGTGATTCCGACCCCTGCAGTGCAGTGAATAAGTCTGGGGTGGGCAAAGTGCCATCAGGCTGTAGCATCAAGGGAAGTGAGGCCAGTCAGGACTGGCATGGTGGTACAGCCTTCACCAGCTCCCCAGAGCCCCTGCTGGAGGACTCTGAAACACAGCAGCACCACTGCCTGCAATCACCCCAACACTTACACCCACCCCAAAACCTTCACACTCACTCACCTCCTCCCCTGCAGAGCTGCCACCACTGTCCCCAGTCACCTCCATACTCCCTCTCACCCAGTCCCCAAATGGCCTGTCATTCTTTTCTTTGCAGTTCTCAGAGTGTGATGTTTGTGCATAGCTCTTGCCACCAGGATGTCCAAAGGCCGGCCCTGCCCTACCAGCCTCTGCACCTCCAGCTCCCAGCTGTAGGAGGATGCCCTAACTACCTTGGAAACCACCCTCAGAATGCCCTGCACACTCAGGTCCCGCTGGGGGTTCATGGCCTGACCTTTGCCCACACTGGGGGTGCCTCAGACTCCTGGCTGTATGACCTGCACCCGGTACATCGCTGGAACCCCCTCCCCAGGGCTGAGTCCGCAGGTGGCTGGGGGCTGCGCCAACCACACCCCTCATGCACCCGCCACGGCCAGCACATCTGTCAGGACCGGCCTGAGAGCTGTCAGTGGGCATGGGCCCAGCCCTGGGGACACTCTGCCTCCTTACCCAGCCGCACTGCCCCCAGCCCTGTCCTGGACCTTGGGCCAGCTCCCTCCTTGGTCCCCGACCTCAACAAGCTCCAGGAGGCACGAAAGAAGGTGTTTGTGGACCTGTGCAATATTTTCCCATTTGAGCTGGTGAGACAGGTGATGGAGAAGAGCCCACTCAGTGATGATGCACAAACCTTAGCTGCCACCATCCTGGCTGACAGATCTCTGGCTCACTACTGACCTAGGGTGGCATGGCCTTTTGACTGTGAAATTTGTGATCTGAAATTAATACTGGCCAAAGGTTAAATGATAGATGTTCCCCTTTGCTATTAAGAGAAAGAGCAAAGTTTTGAAGAATACATGAACTGGGTGGTGATTTTTTTTCAGTTACAGTCATGTTAGCTAGTTGTTTTCATTTTGTATGTCGCTTGAATTCATAAATATTATATCTGAAGTAAGGAAGGAAGAAAGGAAAACATTTCTCAAAAGAGCTGTTGATTTAATCCATTAAAGCGATACCACAGTATGTAGATGTGGAAGAAGTGACATGGAGGCGAACAATTTCATCGTGTAAAGCTGAACATTCAAAATCTACACCAGCAAGCAATCACAGCTATCTATGATTGCACTAGACCAGTGTAAATGAATAGAGAATGCAGACTATATATAGCTGAACATCCACTAGACAGCAACTGGTGCTTTTGCAACCCCTGAGATCTGAATCTCTAAAATGCTGTTGTGTTGGTAAGCTCTGCACGGGTAGGGATATTTTTCACATCATGTACGTCAGCCCTGGTTTTCATTTGTTATGGAGAACTGATACGTTTCCTTTTCTTTAAAATAGGTGCTGATGTTTCCTTTACAGTGTTTGAAGAGACACATTAACACAAGCACAGAAATGCACCTGTACATACTTGCATTTAGCTGATGTTATCTCTCTGGGACACACCTATGCAAATATACTCAATAAAGCATTTTTATACACCCACAAAATCTTTAATAAATAGAAACAAAAACACACGCATACACACACATGCATGCATACACAGACACACAGTACAAAAATGACAGTCTTGTGGGTGGATCTGTGTCACATAGAAAATAAATCACAAATTGAAAGATTAAGGTCTGACATTTGAATACCTGTTTCACCACGGCGCACACACAATCTGTCTTTAGCGTTAGCCATTGGTTTTGCTTGTTTGTTTTTTTTTGTATTGATTTGCATGTTAGCAATCTGCTTTAATCCCTTTGTGTGAATAGAAAGTACTGAAATCACTACTTTCCCTCTGGGGACAACCACAAAAATGTGATGATTTTCCAGTCTAACTTGCAAACTGCAAGTAAAGCACCTGAGCAGGAACAGCTCTCACTGAGCTTACCTGGAGAGGCTGAAGCTCACGCATTCAAGGACAGTATGTCCAGTGGGCAGCACATGTAGCTGTCTTGACGTAGTTTGAAAGCATTTTTAATGACATATTTCCAGAAGGCATAGCACCTGGAGGTTCTTTTCAGTCGTGACGTTGAAAAGGTTGACAGTTCCCATGCAGTTTATCCTGGGGTTACCATGGAGATGTGTCAGGTAGGTAAGTGGATGCTGCTTTTTTTTAAACATGACTGTGCCTATGGTGAAATGGCACATTTCTCATTACTCTATGTATTCATGGTTGTGTGTGTGTGTTTGTGAGGCAAAGTGGCAAACATTACTTTTTGTAGCTGTGGTCATAAATACACTTATGGTGAAAGTACGTATTTCCACTTGGCGTTTTGCAGCAGGGTTTTAGGTGTCAAATTTCCCAGTTCAGCCACCTAAAGGCAACAGGACTCACCCCATGGGTGTGCATCCAAACAATCCACCTCAGTCCCTCTTTTTCTTGTGTCCAGATTCTGGCTGAACTAATCCCAGCCCTGCTGTTAAATTGGAGAATTCCTCTGCTGCTCTATTGCTACCCATCGGGCTTTTGGGTGTATTACAAGTTGTACTGTATATGTGTGTTTCCAAATTTTAATACTTAACACTAACATTCAGCGTTGGCTTTGTTAATGAAACATTGATGCAGTGTATTTGAGGTTAGTAGTTAAACCTGAAGCAAGGTTACTTTGTGTATATGTATAATCACATAGTGAGTGATAAATTTGATGTGACGGAACCATTTAGCAAAATATAACAGTCATTGCAAACTGTAAATATTTTTTGATACATGGTGACAATTGGCTTAAAACAACTTTTTCTGCTGAAAAGTCTGGATATATTGTTTGGGAAAATTACTAAAAACTGAAAAATAAAATTTTTTGTATTTAGGTATAAAGCTTTATTGTAAATGTACTACACATTTTGGACAGTGATTTTTATGGAGTGAGGAATGGATCAGATAGAGCATCCACAACAAGCCAAGGTTAAGGTTAGTTCATCAGAGAGCACTTTAATATTTATTTGCTGATATACACTGGATAAAACTGTGAAAAGCAAAATAACTGATCACATTACGTTTGTTTTATATAATTGGATACTTCACTTTGACATTCATTTTTGTGAAAATACATCCTTAAAATGTGCATCTTCATAACATTTGAACTGAGAAGACAGAAAAATGCTGACATTTAGTTACATTATACAGACAGCCAATGAATGCTCAATTAAGGAAAATTAAATATATTGACTCCTGCCCAGTGTGAAGAGGGACAATGTTTTAAGTCAAGATGCATGACAATAAAAGCAAAACATAACACTAAATAAAAATTTCTACTAAAATTATTGCCACCTTCAGGCACAATAATCAGTGTCGTAACTTTTGTATGTGGAACTGAAATCCAGCCATCAATTAGCTTTTCCCTACTATATGTAGTAAAACAAAACAAGTTTTACATATAAAATAAAAATGGACTAAATATGTGGCTATAATATCAACAGCAAAACCACTGACGTATGAGCTTATTACGGAGAAGTGTCTCATGAGAAATCAGATACAACTACAGATGCTATATTATTGTGAAGGTCACAAGTCTAACAGCATTGCATTAATGACACTTAGATGAGGGAGGTAATCAAAGCAGAGACTGATACTAAAGGTCAAAAGATATTCTATGACTACAGATGTTAGGCCAGCATGTTTTTGTGATGCTGGAGCCCATCCAGTTGTACTCACACATAATCATTCAGTTTGTATCCATTGTGGGAGGTGGAGAATCCAGAGAGTGGGTCAGGCCCTGTGTTAGCAGCTGGGGGTTGGTACTTAGTGGGAAGCAGCTGCACTTCATTGGGGATCTTCTGATGGACAGGGAGGTGTTTGCGGGACCTCCCGCAGGACATACAGAGCACAGCCCCACCGGTGATACTGAAAGTGGCCGACACAAATCCAACGTAGATGGCCTGTCCAACCTCATACATTACTCCACTGGGAAGCAGGGGGCTGGAGAATTCCTGGATGACATCGTTGGTGGTCCAGGACACGGTGACCAGGCAGAGGAGGCCGGCCATGGCGTAGCACGCCCCGCCGCTCACCACCAGCGCGGTTTTCGTGGGCGAGGTGTGGACGCAGCTGGTGCACTTCATGCCCACAGCAGAGATGATCGTTGCCAGGGTGGAGGTGAGGCAGGACAGCACCATGAGGGCCCGGGCAGCTTGCAGGTCTCGGGGAAGATCCAGGAGAGAGGGGTGGATCTCGCACAGGTAGACGCCTGTGCTGTGCCACACACACTCCATCCACAGCCCCTTCATGTAGGCCGTGTCCGTGAGGGCGCTGGAGCCAACCGAGACTGTGCGACGCCAGTGTGGCATCACCGTGGCTACAATGGTTCCCAACATTCCCAGAAGACCTAGGAAGAAGCCTAGGAGCTGGACCACCATACTGGCCATCTCTGACTCATCAAAATTAATACTGTAATTAGTTACTAAGAAATAGGCAGATAATATTTGGATTTTTAACAGTTGTATTAACAGTTGTTTTTAACAGTTGATTACTTAAGAGCCTTCTGTAGAGATTTTTAGTATTGCTGGGTTGGCTGGTGCTCACTGAGGTTGAATATGAGCACTAAACTATACCTGCACAACCTCCACCTGTGGAGAGAAGTGAAAATGCAACAACTCAGTCCATTTTTGGATGCCTGTATTTTCTGAATCTTAGTTATTGTACTAATGTGCCACACAAGGTCAGATTCTGGGACAGGGGTATCAGGGGCCAACCCAAGCACAAGCGCAGAGCTATGACTGACAGCTGGCTTTCTGATCCAAATGAAAAACATCATAGCTCTAATTTCACTGTTGTCAAAAACGAACAGCTGTCCGCCTTGAAACACAGCATATAGATTTCAAAACACAAATGAATTCATCTTTAGGTAGTTGGTACATGGGAGATTTGCTTGCTGATGAGCATGAAATAGGAGTAATTATTTTAAACAATCTCAAATTATAGGCAGATAAGTAGTCACAATAATGTGCAATCATATTTTGCAATCAAACTTATGAGATTGTAATGAGAACAGATTTTGTCCTGTCGTTGCTATACCCTCATCACTGTTTATTGGACGGCTGCCATTTACAAAACTACTTTGTTGCATAGCTTCGGGTCTCTTATATCCGTGGGCAACAAAGCAGTTAGTGTCACTGATCCACAATTTATCCACAAGCCAATCATTACAGTCTCAGAATACATTGTGCACAATGGTAACTTCTGTGGGGCACCCATGTGATTTCTGATGAATGTGTCCGAAAGCTTACGAATGCATCCTTTCTACAGCCACGCTCTGTGCAGAACATGAAAAGCAACATAGGCTCTTGATTGTATTGGGTGACTTATTTTACAAAGGCAGACAAACAGTGATACAGGACACTGCTATTAGATTCATGCATTGCTTGTGCTCTGCTACTGTATGTCTGTTGTACTGATACACCCTTTTCTATTTTCAATAAAAGTTTGCATCTGTGGGCTAAGTTCATCAGAGTATTATGTTAAAATGTTATGTGGTTCTTATATTCCAAAATTGGCAAACGTTTCAAGCTATTTGTAATTAGTAGAAAAATATACAAATAAAGTGTATTGTTAACTTGCATGAGATGCTCTCTTAAGATATCCTTCTCGTTGTTTAGTATATTTTTTGATAACACAAAGTAAATGGTGAAAGGGCAAAGAATATGTTTATGGCTGTTTGCAGTCAACACTCAATGGCCTTACCCTACTGAATAACAGTCACTGAAGATGTTTAACAGTTTCATGTTTTGAGAAGTCCTTAAAGAAAGGTGCCCCTCCTTACCTGTGATGTGCAGAGTCACTCCCTCCTTTCAGTTGTGTCCAGTTGTGCAGGCCCGCAGCTTTGTGAAACTTCAGCCCGTGCACCTGCCGCGGACCCTCCGGAGCACATATTTATGAAGCGGGATCTGTGAGTGGAGCCAGCGCAGCGACAGTCGTGGAGCGGAGCGGTCGGGCTGTGAACAGCGCTTATTGTGCTGCTGGAGGGTGATGACTGGGCAGCAGAGCGGATGGCATCAGCACATCCCTCTCAGGCGCTTCGTCAGCCTTCTCACAGATCTGACGCGCTGAGATGAATGGGGCTTTGTGTTCAGGGCCACTACAAAAGCAGCTAACAGCACTAAGGTGGCACCGAACCCCTCCCATTGTGCTAAGGGCAGCATGCTAATGCATACTGATATTTAGGAATTTTAGCATGATTGTCAATTATTTCAAATATATTGCAGGAAGAGGTTGTAATTACCTAAGACATAGGACAGACAAGTATTGTCTGGTTGGCTGTTTATTATTACTGCATATGGTAATAATATGGTACTGAATATTTATTCAAATTCAATTTTACTTGATATTCTGTTTTATAATTATTCAAAAACATAAGTATTTGACCCTGGATAATATGCTATGTTTTTGAATAACTGTAAAACCGAACATCAAATACAATTGAATTTGAGTCAATTTAAAGGTTTAATACTTATATTTAAAATGTTTCTGACACACAACAGGTTTAATGGTTCAGTGTTAGGAAGTCATCGGGTCCTGGTACAGCAAAGCGTTACCTAACCATGACATTGCCAGCAGCATCAGTATGAAATTTTCAAAAGGAACCATTTGCCACAGCATAGACATAAAGTAAGCATTCATTTTCAGACAGCTGATCTGACTGATTAAAATCACTTTAAATGAATATATAATATTAATATGTATGATACGTTCGATTGCACAAACAGAAATCTGCATGATATAAAATTTGATGTATGAATTTTGTTAGCTGGTTTGCATAAAATCAAATCATAGTAAAAACAGCTTTTCTCCTTTTTCTTATAGCAGCTGCAGTGGCTTTGCCAAAAATGAACTCCAGACCTGTGATATCTTCCACTGACACGTACTGGTGTAGATCTTTTTGTCCAGAACATGAGGTTGGTTTAAAAAAAAAAAACCTCATACTTTGTCACAAGTAAAGTGTATACTAAGGTTTATATCGCCATCTAGTGGATAACAAAAACCTTTTTCAGAATGACAAACCAATACATATTTTGCGATGTGCTCCATGCCACATAAGGAAAATGAACAAGCACTGACAGCACTGAACTTAACTTTTATTGTTGAACAAATATACTCATAAACAGGCATATATAGTCTGCATGACCTGATGATGCCTCTTTGGAAACCATAGAAAAATAAAAACACATGAATTATAAGTACTTGTACTTTGTACAAAAAAGCGCTCCCATTGATCAGCAGTTACATGCTACACAGTCTTTCTCCTGTCTACCCGCCATCTTGTGGGAGAAAGCCATCTCACTGTGAACACCAACCAGTGCTTTCAAGTGTTCTCCCTGTCCTGGAAGTATTTGCTTGTCCCATAATCAGAAATATCAATAAGGGTGTTGCTTGGTGTGTGTGTATGTGTATGTGTATATGTATATGTGTGTGAGACATTTTGAACAAAATATTGCACAGTCCCCTAAGGTGAGTGTGTGAGTGTATTTGTGTTCACATTTACACAACTTCCTCTCTCTCTCATAA
Organism: Albula goreensis; assembly: GCA_022829145.1. Taxonomy (NCBI): domain Eukaryota; kingdom Metazoa; phylum Chordata; class Actinopteri; order Albuliformes; family Albulidae; genus Albula; species Albula goreensis. The sequence continues at coordinate 15,046,631 of CM040761.1, read as the reverse complement.
CTGTTATCTACCCTGCATAGCCCGAGATTCAATATCACTCTATTCCAATCCGGCTAATTTATCTACTATGTCAAAAATACTGTCATAAAATTATTTCCTAGTAGCACCACATATCCACATATTCATTTCTCATCTCTGTCACATAAAGTACTTTCCTACAAACTCGAACCTGTGGCCATCTTGTTATAAATCAGGTTCCCAAACCATTATACTACACTACCACATACTATGTGAATGGACACTGAAGCAGCTTTCTTCCTGACAGCTCGTGTCAGACCCATGTGTCAGTGTTGCAGATATACAGTCATCTGAATAGTGCACCCCAACTCTCTGGGGTCTTTACTGCTGCCATTGTTGGCATTCATAAGACCCCTTTAAGTGACCTGTCTGAGGTGGGTGCACATCTAGTACTTATTTAGGTATGTAGGTCTGTAGTGAATGTTTGTGTATTCTTTTTATTATTTTTTTTTGTTTTATTGACTTATCTTTATACATTCAGAGACCACTTTACTGGGTAAACCTACCTAATAGCAAGCTGGTCCTCACTTTGCTGTCAGAGAAGTCTGAATTTGTTGGGGCTTGTGGTGGATCTCTACTCTCACGGCTCTTTCCATTTCATCCCACAGGTGGTCCTCTGGACTGAGATCTGGTGAGTAGGGAGGCCACTGCAGTAAGCTGAGTTCACTGTCATTCCTGGGCAATCCTAGCCTTGTGGCACAGAGCAGTATCTTGCTGAAAAAATATGGATACACTGCAGGATAGACTCACACAGTCTGTTATATCCTGGCCCTCCCCTATCCTGTGTGAAAGCCCTCTTCCATCAGATCAGAATGCTTTTCTAAATCTCTGCTGTCCAGTGCTCCTTAGCTCTCTGTAACCACAACTTCTTGTTTTTCACTAACAAGAGCAGACCGTGGTTATAGTTTCACCCTCTGTTATGCTGTACAAGTTATGTCCACCTCTTTTGCCCTCTTTCATCACCAGTGTTGACTCCAAACACAGGACAGCTACTGGAGATCCCAGCAGGTCTGTTTCTGACACAGCAATACTGGCACATCTAGCAGCCACTACCCACGCCACATGCAGAGTCACTTTTCTTGCTTCTTCTCCCTTTGACTTATAGACACACATGATAGATGCTGTCACTGATTTAGCGGGCTATTTCATGAAGAGGGCGGGCATACCTAATAAAGCGGACTCAGTGTATATTGCTGAATTGAAGAAAGTTGGTCAACATAGCGATAAAAGTTGTATCCAAATTTACCAGGGCGTTCACATAAAGGACTTCACATACATAAATATCACGTTAAGATCATAGTTGTTATATGGATTAAACACTTAAATTGTTCATATTCAGAAACTGATTTGATGATTGGCTCCTCAGTATTTCAAGTATTGCCATACCAGGTATTCTGGGAAGAATTTCAATAAATCAAGGGTACCCCCTTTTAACATATTAAATTTTAAAATGATAGATATAACAAGCAAAAACATTTGATTGCACATTTGATAGCAGCTACATGGTTCACAAAACAGAAAGAGTAGATTACGTCCTCAAAAGTACCATACATTTGTATAAGCCTATAAGTTTGCTGTATTCGAAAATACTCTCGTTGCAGCAGGGTTCACACTGTACTTTTGGAAACTGTCTGTCGGTAGAAATCCAGTCTCCCCTTGTCTAACTGAAACAGCTGCTTATAAAAAAATCTGTCTTTATTTTTGAGTTCCTTTGCTGGCAGTCAGTTGCGGTTTGCCAGCTTGCGGTTGGACAGAGTAGCCAGGCCCCACGGCTGCAGGGGGGGGTCTACCTCGGGGTAGAGCGCTGAGGTAGGGGGCGAGGGCCGGCGGGCTGGACACAGTCTCATACATGGAAGCCTTTGTCCTGCACGTGGACCAGCTGCAGCCGCAGCGTCTGTATGCTGCTCACTATCCGCCTCTGATGCCCAATGAGAGTCACGCCGATCCGCCTGACATCGCTGCGAGAGGACAGGAAACACACACGCGCACGCACGCACATTCATAACCAAACATACAATAAGATGTACAAACACACATACACGCATACATTTGCACAACAATGTACACACACGCGGACACACACACACACAGGTTATGACTGTATGACCGGCCCTCAGGTCTAAATCTAGAGAATACACTGCAGTTATTCAAAATCATGTCTAATGGGGCAAATTGCCTTGTTATGATGAGCTACTTATCTATGCCATATTACATGACAAACAGAAATGAGCATTATTATTAGTGTAACTATTAATACTAGTATGTTTTTTTCATGATTCCCACTCACTCAATGCTCATCCTGGAGATGGAGTCCAGTGTGGTGAAGCCTGCAGCCAAGAAGTTGTTCTTGTATTGGCTCATTTTGATAGAGTCCAACCAATCACCAATGGAGATGAACAGAGGGTAGTCAGACACATCCACAGGAGACTCTGGCAAACTTCATTGATGTGGAGAGCAGAGCAACAGAAAAGCACACCATTTTACAAAGGAATATCCTTTTGTTTGCTCAAATCTGTGTGTTGCATCAAAGCTGATTCACACTCATTCACAATATTTTCTCATCCTACACAGACATAGAAAATGTCTTGTTGTTTACCTTTCCATGTCCTCCACCAGAGTCAGCAGGCTGCTGGGGTTGCAGATGAGCTTGTCCAGGAAGCTGACGATGTCAGTGAACCTGGGCCGCAGGCTCCTGTCCTTCTGCCAGCAGTGCAGCATGAGCTCATGCAGGGCCACGGGGCACCCCATCGGTGCTGGGAGACGGTACCCCTCCTCTATGGACAGGATCACCTGCCGGAAACAACAACCAGGTCAAAGGGCAGGTTTAGCACACACTTTAGCACACACAAAATTCCCTTATATAATCTAGGCCTGTAATTCCTTTGTTACAGGCCTGGCACATATACTGTATGTCTGTGTGGTGGCTACTCTACAACAATGACAAAGACATGAAAATCAAAAGCTTTACATGATGGTATAGCAGAACTCACATCCTGATTTGACATCTCCCAGTAGGGCCGCTCTCCATATGACATCACTTCCCACATGACAATGCCGTAGCTCCATGTGTCACTGGCTGATGAGAACTTCCTGTAGGCAATGGCCTCTGGAGACGTCCATCGGATTGGGATTTTTCCACCCTGTGAGCAGATGGAGACACATTTCCAAAATACAGTGCGATGAAACATTATTCATGAAAAATGTTTTCTTCCAAGATCAAAATAAAGCTTTTTTGCCAGGCTGTGGGTGTGCCAGCTAAATTTTTTGGGGCAACAGAATCATAACAATAACAATAACGATAACAGTACAGTTAAGACACCTGCTCAAACCCCTCAAAATACACTGTTCCAAGTTTCTTAAATAACTACACTGCAAAAGTATTTATATGCAACTCCTCAGCTTAAACCAAACATAATTATGTTAATTTATTTTCTGTACTACAAAACAGGATCTCCATTACCAATTCTAAACATTTTAATAAACAGTAAAAATTAGCATCAGCTGTGTCCTAACAAGTTTAGAATTCAGAAGAGTCTGTTTCATCTCCTTGCGCATATGTTGTACAATTTGCATTGTTAATTATTTAAATGATCAGGCCTAGTGATGCAGATCAGCACGGTTTATACACAGCTGTCACCGAGCAGTCTGATTCTTTCAACCTTCTCTTAAATGTGTTTAACCTTTTATCATTCTGCAGTGCTCAATATACAACAGCATTCAAAGGGACATCTTGTTTGACTGGACTAACTGATCTATATACCCTGTGGATTGAGCCACTCATTGGGCTCAGTGAATAGCTACACAGATCTGTGAATGTACAGATCTGTGAATCTGTGCAGTATCTGAACAGCATGGGTAATAAATCCATGCCTTTTTGTTCTGTCAGAGAGAGAGGGAGTAAGACTAAAATACAGACAGACAGCAGTGATCTTAGTGAGGCCCGTCTTCAAAAACACACATATCTCTGGTGACCCAGACTCAGTAAACAGGAAGTTACTGGTGCAGAACCAAATTGCCTGTCCAGTCATGCACTTGCATAGTGAGTCAGTCAGTCTGGATGAATGCTTCCCTGACTGTCAGATGACCATTACTCTTTAACAGAGTACACATCAAGAACTACACATGCTTTTCAAACACTGTCTGACAATCACGACCACATCTCCTCAAAGCAAATACCCCAAAGTGAGCTACAGGGAGCTGGGGAGAAAAAAAAAAACAACAGTTTTCAATTTCTGCCACAGTACTGAAATGCAATTTCCTGCAGATTAAGTGGTGTGGGATGCTATTGCATTAGATATCATACATTTGTAGCATCTACTATAAGCCGAGGTAGAGGATAAAAAAGAATTATCAAAAAGCCACAAGTATTGATTCCGCATAACCACTGTTTCAAATTACTGGCATAGCTAATTGCATGATAGAGTGAGGGATAATCAATGCGACTGAAGTACAACCAGTCACTGATATTTATCATTAAAATTAAAGAGTTTTTTCTTCAGAACCTAATGGATATAATTATACTATGTGTTCATATTTTCAACAGTGATTATTATATATTTTAAGATGTGATGTCTGATGTTGTGATGTCTGATGTCTAAAAAACAGTATGTCATTGGAAAAAAGTGCGATAGACATTGTAAATTCCTCAGAGGTCCACTCTAGACACACTGCAATTGCACATCATAACACTGGAGGTCAGTGTTGCTTAAAACAGGATTATGTTAAGGGAACACTGAAATAAACCTAACAATTTAAGACCATAAAGCTTCTGGCTTCATGAAGTATGTAATTATGTAATAAATACAGAGTAGCATATTATTAAAATCCCAATTAGCCTTATCTGTAATCTGACCACACAGTCATTCCGTGGTACTCAGAGTTTAGTGAACAATTTGATCTTCATGGAAGTTTAAGTGTTAATCAATTCATAAATCCCAGTCCCGTTTATTGGAAATTTAACATTTTAATATTAATAATCAACATGGCTTTATATCAGCGGAGGCCTTAATTCTGTCAGGGAGACATCAACCAAGCAGAATTAGATCATTAATCTGTTTGTATGACGATCCCTTTTTAATAGAAGGAAGATCACATTGAAACACTCTCTGCATTTAAGATGCAATTTAAATATAAATCCCTTAGGCCCAGAATTTTTAATAAATCAGTTTAACTTGCAGACAGCTGTGTTTTAACAGTCACGGCAGACATCACTGTGGTACAGGAGGAATGATGTCTTTGCTGCCACTCTAGGTGTGAAGCTGTCTAACACATTTTTGGAGGACTGGATCAGTGTGTTTGGCTGCCTCTGCTCTTTCCACACAAGGGAAAAAACCATAATTCCACACAAATCCTCAACGCCTATTTTTTTTTGCTGTGACCAATCCAGGCAGTGCCATCTGTGAGTTGATATTTTTATCATGCTGAAAATGGCTTACAGCCCCAGAATGCGCTCTATCCTGCCGCAGCGGATGATGGCGCAGAGGTCACGGCAGTGTCAGCTGCATTTGCTGAGCTCTATCTTCCTTTCCACACAAGATTGTTGGACAGCTGTTCTCAATCCCCAAGCAAAGCGATTCAGCATACAACCAAGTGACAGAATGTCACACAGAGACAAGCTTGAACGTTAGATACATTGTGTGTATGGAGGACATATGGCTCTGTTCTACACTGACTGCTGGTTATGGCCAAATCTCTCAGTGACTGATTTAATGCAGCTTTTCATTTTTTCTGTCACTTCAATACAAAAAAACCCAAATAAATTCAGATTTTCACTCATGAGGGATGCAAATATTTTGTGAGAGACTTCCTTTTTGAGCTATGGATACTATAAGAACAAGTAAAATAGCTTCTGAAACCAAACATGTTTGACACTGTATACCTCACTTCAGCATTTGCATAAACAGGAACTGAAATGAGCATAACCCTCTGAACTTTGACCTCTCACCCCACAGTTGTGACTTTTACACTGACCGTGGTGGTGTAGGCGGCCTCTGGGTCGTCCTCCAGCACCCTGGACAGGCCGAAGTCAGACACCTTGCATACCAGGTTGCTGTTGACCAGGATGTTGCGGGCGGCCAGGTCTCGGTGAACGTAGCCCATGTCAGAGAGGTACTTCATGCCCGAGGCGATGCCACGCAGCATGCCCACCAGCTGGATCACTGTGAAATGGCCATCGTGTTTCTGGAGGGTGGGAGAGAAATGCAATTGTTCAGCTTTATTAATGTATTTATTGGTTTATTTAGTTTAACATTTCCACTATTCCCCACCAGAATCAAACTACGTTTTCAGCCCCACACACTGGTAAACTCAACCAGACTAAAGAGTAAGTGACCACACCCAGGACTCCAATAATATACAATTGTCTTGGAGGGCTAATTCCCCCCTAGAATTTTGAAACCAGTTTAAACTAAGATAAGATGAGTTAACTGTGTAATCAATTGATTTCATTGGTCATTAAGCCTGAACACAACAAAAGCCAGTATACCTTATGGTGCTGTACCACTTATACTGTTGGAGGGGCATAAAGTCAACATATGTTCAAAGTCAAAGAATTGTATTTTGAATTTGAGAAGGCTGGGGGGAGGGGGTGGTGGGGGCTCAGCTGACAAATGGTATAGGCACATTTGGACTGACTCTGAGGCCGTTCACTTGGGACAGACACAAACCCTTGACAGCTTTGTATTGGCAGCTGTGTAATATAAAGATGGAAGCAGCGGGCGACTGAGCCATCATCAGTCTGTCATCAAGCCATCACTTTCAGACTCAATACCCTCCGTGAAATACATCACTGAATTCATAAAAGATTCATGTATTCAGTTTTTTATATAAAGAGAGTGTCTAAGAATTCAACCCTTTTATAGTTCTGCTTTCATTGTGAAATGGTGTTATTCTGTAGGAAAATTTTATCCGCCTTCCACTAAGACATCACCACATTTTAAAAGTACGTTAGGAAAGAATCTGTGAATTTTATCTCCGTGAAACCATTAAGGAGTACTTGAGTGAAAAAAGAACTATGACACAGCAGAATGACAGAGCATCTGTTGGCCTCATCTTATATAAAACATATTGCCTCTAGAAATTGTATTGATGTAATTCTTTGCGAACACACATAGATTTCCATAAAATAGTTTATTCATTCACATATGAGAACTCATAGTACTAATATGAGAAAATCATGATAAAAGTCTTTTCTGTACACCATTCTGCATCTGAGCATGACAGAGCTGTGATGAAGCACATCTCATAGACTAAAGTTGTTCTGTTCTATTTTAAATTTATGATGATACAATACATAACAATCCAATGACATATTTAGACAACATGGAATATTCGGGAAATATAAACCAGAAGTGAACTGGAGAAAAATAAATATTATAAATATAGACAAGGGGAGAAAAGAGTCTGTATCAAATCATCATGTTTCTACTCTATTTCTGCACTTGGACTAGATAGTGAGAACATAAATTGTCACCCTCAGGAAAGAGTCCAGGGATCCATTCTCCATGTATTCCACCACGATCATGGCAGGCTGGCCTACAGAGAGAGCAGACAAGATGACATCCTCAAAACACGGAAATCAATGCTTGCATTTGTGATATGCTGTAGAATGCAGAGATGGACTAAGGCTCTGATCAACTTGAGTTTCTGCCAGTTAAAAATGATGAAAAATATGAGCTGCTTCAGCGGCCCATGAGTGATCCATCACACAGTCCAGATCACAGAGCAGGTTAAAACCTCTGGGATAAAACCAGGAGCTCTGTTTATCCTTAGGTTGGTGTTTACTACAATTTTCCTATTTTGTGGAATGTATTGCAAAAGTTTACATGCTGTTAGCTTAAATAATTTAATCAGCGGCTCTGCAACTTATTGTGAAAAGTACACACAGTTAAACCTCAATGACCTTTTTAATATTCCTCTGAAATAAAAAATCCATCCAGCCCTTGACAGAGGGTGAAGACTCTTATACTTGAGCTTGGAGTACTCCAAGGTGTGTACATCCCTTCATGCTCACAGACAGGTATCAAATGAACGACCCTCTCCCTGCTCAGTCATTTTCCCCATGACGAATGAATGTATGCCCAACTATATATGTTGATTTACATACAAGCCTTTATTAAAGCCAAGGATTAGGCTATTTCTAGGAAGTTGTAAATATGATCTAGTTTCAATAGTTGGGTTTTAGCAGCCATTGACTACCAAAACACTTTCTTTGCATTAATTTGAATCCTGTCTGTTCATAATAATAATATCAAAGCAACCTTTATTGTTTCTCCTACATTGTTTCTCAATTAAAACAGGAACAAACAACAAAACATTTTTCGTTTTTTTCTGCAGCAACAATATAATGTTGTAAATACAGTATGTTTTACTGGATTCATCCAATAAAAAAATCAACCATAAAATGAAAAAGTGCATGTCAACGTATAGGTTATAAGTGTCACTTGCCTTCTGGTGTAAATTTAAGGGATCTAAAATCTCCCTTATCAAGCTTTTATATCGACCGTCGTGCTGTCAACAGAGATGTGGGTGAAAGCAACAGAGTAGTCCGGCAGAGCAGCGTATTGAGGCATTGTACCATCAATCAGACAGCAAAGCCGCTCCCGACACGAGCTAGGCCTATATTATCGATCAGCTGTTCCACCGTGCGCACTTCTCTCCGCTCTCCCTGCTCGCGTTTTATAACAGTTCAGCACAAGATCTTACAACACAGCAACAGCATCACATCTAATGATTATCTTGGTTTGACCAAGTCTTTAAAAACTTCAGTTTTACTTTTTCAGTTCTTAATCTGAGATGACAGAAACGTAATTATTTCAAAGTCATGGTTACCAGTCTCACAAGAAACAAATTGCCCTTGCGAATGATTTTGAGAGCGACGTAATGGTGCTTCGGCTCCGATCCTGGGTGAGCTAGGAATGAGCATGGGAGAATAACCCTGACACCTCAATTTGGATGGCAGAATGTTATCTGGGTGGTTTTTCAACGTCGGCAGAAGAGCGGAGCTCAGCAGAATCAATTTGGCAAAATCGTCTTTAATGGCATGGACTCCGACAACTCCAGCATACGCAAGTGAACAGCACAAGTCCTAATTATACTCCCAACCCCAGTGTTATAAAACTACGACAAAACCTCACAACTGGCTGACAACATAGCTCCACAAGTTAATGTTTTACACTGCTCTGCATGCTTCATCCAATTTACAGTCTAAGACATGATGCTGCAATGTAAGCTTTAGCATAATGGCATTGCCATGGCACATAAAATGTCACAGGGAATACCTTTTTTTATCAAGACACAGGAGGAGAGATTAAAGCAGACAATGGGATGTTTCAAAAGTTGTTTTCTCAGTGCTTCACAGAAAATATAGCCTTTCTCCAGAATTCGACTGCTTTTTCCTTCAGCTGAGATGGCATCTGGAAAGTAGCTCTTGGCTGGAAGTAATTTTATGGTTATCATTCTCAATACTAATGACTGCTTTATATAATAAGTATTAATTTTGTGTAATTGTATCTTGTCATATCTGTTTAATTGTCATTAGAATAAAATTGTTATGACACCAAATATGCACTACTTGACATTAAATATGTACTTGAACCAAAAACTGAGTGAGCAAGAGAGAGTGTAAGTGAGAAAAAGAGAGAGAAAGATAGAGAGAGAGAGGTACACGTTGCCATACACTGTGTGAATGAATGTGTGTGGGTGGCATTCGCCAGCTCTGGGGACAAGACGGATCACCCTAACAACTCGGTTCCCCCTGCAGCTGTCACCTCTAAACTCAGCAGCCAGCACTTGTCTATGGCAGACAAGAGGACTCTGGCTGTACACAGTGGCCTTCTGGGACCAGAGAAATAGGGGCTCTGAATGTTAATGCACCTGGAATAAGATCTTAGGCTGCCGTGATCCCAAAATCCCAGGCACCAGCAGCCGAGAAGACTGCTTTCCAGGATGGGACAGGTGAAGAAATTCTCTCCCTCCTTTATTCTACATACATACTTCCTTCAGGCGGCTGGCAGTCCAACATTCTATCGGCAAAGAAGGATTATATAAATGGAATCCACTGAGTAATGGATTCAAACTTCAGAAGGGAAGTAAATCTGTCACTTTGCACAATGTGCTTGACTTATATGACTGCTGTCACAGCGGAGACACTGCAGAAACTTTTCTCTAAACTTGAAGCACTTGCATGTCTGCTTTTGAAAAAGGTCTACCATGAGGCTTGAAAAATGGCAATTATTAAAACTTCTGCATAATTTGCCTACATCTATAACTTGAAAAGACATGAAACATGGAATGTTATGGAGTGAGGTGCCCCTACCTTTTTCATTGAATAACCTTTGAATCTTAAAATCATACCACATATAAATTTGGCGAAGAGTGTTTCAATTAAGATTGGAAGCCATGATTGTCCCCGGGGAAAAACATAAAAGAAGGGAAACGTATGCATGGCCCAGATGAATTTACAATATGTACTGTGTTTGGCAAAAAGTGGCATTTGAACAAGAATCGAGTGTTTCCAGTCATCCTTGAAAGTTTTAATTATGTGCACTGGTTTTTAAAAATGATCAAATATACCCGATAAATCAGTCAATCACTCAAATACTCAATCAATGTAATTGCAAAAGGTGATATTTATTCATTTGAAATTTTACCAGGCCACTTGAGAGAAGAGTCAATCCACTGTGTTCCATGGGAAAAATCAAACCTTCAATCAAATATCTGCCATCCACACCCTTTTCACTTCAGTTGCTCTCACATACAAACATGTCAGCTATGTATTCTCCAAGAAGCAGTAAAATGTAAAACCAGCCCACTAGGTGTAAGCTCCGGGCCAATCACTAACTTCCAGAGCTATCCAAGGAGAAACAATACATTCAAATACTACTTCAGATGGCACTTTTCCCTTTCTGAGCTTTGAGCTAGGTAAGGGGGGGAAGCACACATTATGTTTGTGGGTCTGATCTGCAGACAGGCTGTATCTAAGTAAAACTCCATCTATGCTGCCGCATACAGGCATGGTTTCAGAAGCTCTGAAACACAGTGCAGCAGGAAACAGGGGCAGATCCCACAGCAGGGAATTCAAAGTTAGGGTGAGTGCTCCAAATGCAAACAAAGAGATTACAGCCTCTTTATAATGACTCCAGTCCCTGCTACTGCGGCTGCCAAGGGGGACACTGAAACGCTAATAGATTGAAAAGACCAATATTATTTTTCTCCCAAAGCGGAAGGAGAGCAATTATTTTCAACCTTGCATGATGAAAAGCAAGATTTATTACTCTCTTGAATAAAATGGACAATTCCTCAGACAAAAGGTCCATTACTGGACCACTTATCTTTGTTTGTTTAGAGATCTTTCTATAATTAAGGGAATTATTATTCACAATTTAACTGAAATACACATATACAATTGCTCCAGACTGGACTAATAAACACAGAGATATGAATACAAAATAACCCTGTTCCTTACTTTTTGCTTTTTTAGTACAAAAAAAGCCCTTTTATACTTTTATCCATCCTATACAAATGTCTAAAATGTTCTTCCACATAATAAAAACAAACTGAAGATGAAATTATTTTTTAAATAATAATAAGCACAAACAAAATAAAGATCAACTAACATTAAAAAGTAAGTCCATGATTTGGGGGCCTAAACAGAGAAAACCTTGTCACTCTTTGTATGCTAGCATGCTAGGTTACAGATCTTAACCCTGAAGACTTTAGATCCCATTATAAACACATTTTTTCAATGTATTCTAAAACAATCAGTAGCCAGTATAAAGAGAAGAGGATCTGAGTAATACAAATCCTCTTTTTGTTTCAGTTAATAGTCCAGCTGCCTCATTCCGAATCAACAGCATGCAATACAATTCCAATTATATCTGAATAAATGAGCTTAGCAAAAGTCTGGATCTGAGGAGATAAGTGCATGAATAACTTTTTGCTTTTTCAGTGTCTTCATCATTTCAAACATATTCCTTATATGTCAGTAAAATTCCTGGATTGTCTTTCTGATATGATGCTAAAAGCTTTGATTTAAAGATGAATCGAAGGTTCTTTACCTAAGCCTATTCATCGGAGATTGCATGAATAACAGCCAGCTACTGTCACGTACTGGAAATTTTTCTCTAGATCTTTAACTGAAGTCACCAAGTTTAATGAGCAAATAATATTATGCATAGAATGTACATAAAGGGAGAGGAAATGCAAAGCTTCTTGATCATTTGGCCGAGAGGCTTCACGTAAATAGAAAATAAAATTTTCCCAAGGGACTTGGTACCAGGAGCAGTGGAGGACATAGTCTCCTGCTGACACTGAGAACTGTCTATCAGAAGAGATAAGAAGTGAGCAAACTTAGTGCACTTCCAACAACACCCGCTAAAATTCTTAGGTGAACAGTAGTGTCAAATGCCGAACTGAGACAGTTTCAGTATTGTGGATTGAACAAAAAGTGGACTGAAAACTTTAAAATTAAACTTAAGAAGGGAAAGAACTACAGCATTTGTACAGTATGGTGGAACAGTTCCAGCAGCAAGATAGCCATTAATGATCAGAAGGATCCGGTTCTGAATGCTGTGCCCATGGGACTGCCTCGCATTCACAACTGAACCATCCTGAGTGACACTAATTTTCCCAAAGTTTTTTTTAGGTTTTATTAAGCTCTAACAAATCTCTGGGGATCAGTCCAAATATACATTTTTGGATGGATTCACAATACAATCAGTTGTATTGAACAGGTCTCTGGAGATACCATTTTTAGATGCGAGAAAGGAGGCGTATTTTTCTCTTGCTCCTTGCACAACTTTACTATGTTTCAAATTCCTTTAATAAGCAATTTTGTGTGAATGACATTTTCAACACGCGGTCAGCTTTTGATGTGTTTGAGTTTTAAATTGGTGTAGTTTGATATTCTCAGTGAAATATAAGTGGGAAAGATAATATTCAGACATATTCATTAGCAGTACGGTACTGACTTCTACAGTACCTTGGTATAATTAGCACAATGGTCTACTGTTAACTGTCAGATTCCTTGGGAACGATGACTTTCTCAAAGTGACTCATGTGTTATCTCCGCCATGTTTGTGTTTTCTGGCTGAGTGCATCTTATCACAGCTTAACATACCCTTCACTGTTCCGGGAACAATTTCAGCTGCAATCAATGATAATGATGATGTCACCTTTATCACACACTCCTGGTACTAAATCCTACCTCAGCCATTCAAGTCTTTTATTTTTCAATTTACCAACAGAAATAACCCTGTCATTTTTGCAGTAATCTACAATACGATGTTCAAAACCTTGGGCTTACTGTATGTGCAAATGACCCTCTCATTTTTATCTTTGCTGTTAGTCATCATCTTAATCATCAGCAGAGTGCATTCTGCGTGCTCTCTGTTCACTCCTACACACTCACAGGCATGTGCTGCCATGTCAAACACACTTTCTTTACACTCTTCAGATACACAGTGATCTCCTGTGTACCTTACTTTCTTGGTGTCAGCTACAGAAAAGTATGGTTAGCTAAGAGGATTTGTTGGGTTTGTTTTGTAGTTCCAAATATTCACTGCCACAGCATTGTCCCAGGCAAATCTCCCTGCATATTCTATAAAAACATCAGCATAATAACTGCAGATTACTATTATTCACTGTACATGGTTTACTGAATGCGTTTTCTGTGGGCTTTATCAACACTAATTCCTTTGTAAAATACTTTTGTGCATTTCAGTATTTTAGTATAAAGTCAGGAACAAAAGCTCTGTTTAGAGTGATGATCAAGGTCTCTCCTTTCATGCAGGACTCAATTATTGCAGTGTGGTCAAGTAGTTATGAAACTAAACTTATCACCAAAAGTTTAAAAGATGTGAAGTCTAGTCAAGCACTGTTTTAATAGTCTTCAGTGAGCTGCTTCTCCTGAGGTTGCATAAGTCAATAAGGAGATGTGTGAATAGATTACATTTATGAGATCTTACTTTTAGTGACTACACCCTCCAGCCTGATGATGTTGGGGTGGTCAAACTGTCCCATGATGCTCGCTTCTCGCAGGAAGTCCCGCCTCTGTCGCTCTAGGTAACCACCCTTGAGGGTCTTAATGGCCACAGGGATCTCTCTCTTGCCAGGACATCGAAGTCTTCCGCTGCACACTTCCCCAAATTCACCTGGACGACAGAGCCAGAGGTCAAACTTTTACGTATGCAAAGTCATTTCACAGACATTTATTTGCCTTAGCTGTCCATTATTGTCTACATAAGAGTCAGGATGCATCTCTCTTAGGTATGCATTAGTGTGGGTGAATTACCATGGCATACCACAAGATGGCAGCCATAAGCTGTCAAGGCAAAGCGTTGTCTGCAGCAGCTTTTTCACCTTTTAATATTTAATTCCAGAAATTCACCTGCAAAAGAATAATCTCAGAGTCTATTCTTAGCAGCTCTCTTTTGTTTCACTCAAACCTGGAAATGGTTTAATTTCTTCCCATTGTCAGACTAAGCTAAAATGAATGAGTCACACCACACATGATGCACCCCAATTAGGCATATGAGAAAAGGGTGATTAAGGTATTTGTCAAATAAAAGCCACATGGCTTCTGAGATCACTGGGTTTTTTTCCCAAAGAGTGAAAATACTTTCATAATGAAGGTGAAATTTTTTCATACTCATTAAAGTAAATATTAATTCTAGAGCAGTTGAAGCTGAAGATGACTGACAATGCAGATTAAATATTTCCTGTCTCTTAACGTTAGACCATAATAATTCCATCTAAACGGAATTGAGGCAGAATGGGCTCAGGCGGCTCACCCGCTCCGATCACTCTCTCAATGCGAATCCGGGATGGGTCAATCTCCTTGGCAAACTCCCGGACCGCCTGCGTGGGATCCTCATAGGTGTCTGGATCAATGTACGTCTTTATTCCTGGGAAAGGGACTGGCATGGGCACAAAAACGGGAAAGCCATTTAAAACAGAAACCATGGCATGGACTCAGATCCCACCACATCTCCAAAGGTCTTTTCCATCAAAAAGAGATGTTACTGTTTTAACACGATTTATGTTTCATACATTTCAGTGACAGAGGACCTGTTATATAAGCGCAGAAAACAATACCTGTCTGTTTCTGTGTAATTTCATTTTCAGAACAAAGAATGCTGAGGTTAGAATGGTTCAGGGTGACAAATCTTGAAAGATAGTAGAAAAGAGTGAACTGTGCACTTCTGAAAAAAGAAAAATCTTCCGTATCTTGCTTCTGTTTGCACCTAGGATCATCAGACTTTTTTTAAAAGCAAAGTTTCTCCAAGAAATAATTACACATGGCCCTACCTCAGATGCTGTCTACTTTCAGGGGAAATTTAAAGTCCCTAATATGATAAAGCTTTAAGAAGAGAGGCATTGTAGGTTATGAAGTTTTGGAGGCCATCTGATTAAAGCATTCTTAGCTTTGAGTAACACAACAGTAACATTTCCACATGGACCATATTATTCATGGAAATCACTGACTGCTGAAATGGATGTTAACATAAAAGATAAAAAGAAAAGTAAAACTTGCTAAAAATGTGTTCCTCAGAGTTGAAAACTAAGCACTTCTGTGTATCCATCCCTGTTGATCTCAGCGGGGCCAGCTCTGAGCCCACAGCGCTGGTGTGTCTGAGATTTGAGACCTTGCCGCAGACAGGGACGGGGGCTGGATCCGCCTGCTGAATGGGTAATGAGGAACAGCTGGGGTCTCCATAAAGAGACGGGCACAGGCACCACTGTAATGCTCCCATACAGTACTGTGCATTTACACATAAAAGGGCAGCGTTTTCCATGCTGGCTGCATATAGAGACAAAGCAGCACATCTGCAGTCAGGCTGGGTGCTGGGTGCCAGGCACTTTGTGAGGTGGCACAGACGCAGACTTTGGCACTGTTTACGCAGCCCTGGCATCTGCAACTGAGACAGGTGCAGAGGTCAGGCAGTGCTGTCTCCAATGTCTCCAGAAGAATGTTTTTGTCCAGTGTGTCTCGCATCATATCCATATTTAACACACAGTGTATGTCCACATAACTGTCTCCCATACATACAAACTCCTGAATTATCAGATGCATTTTAGAAAGGCTAATTCTGGAACATTTCCATCAAAAGGTTCAACAAATCTGTCATTATTTTTATTTTCTGATATATTATTGCCTAGTGTTCATGTCGCAGCTATTTACATATTAAAAAAATGATGTTTCATACATAACCACTGAAATCAAATACAAATGAATGCATTTAGTATATTCATATTTTGAAACGGTCCTCTCCCAGACTTAATTTTAATTTTACTGGTTTATCCAAGCTTGCATGAATTGACCACCTCTCTGGTCCCCTTGTAGTCAGTTATGGGGGAGGACACAGTTCTTCAACTCTTTAGATACTAATAAAATGTTAAAACACTGCTGCCAATCTCTAAGAGCTTTCATGCTCCCAGCATATTATAAACTAAAACTTAAGTCATATGAAACCAGAATACAGAATGCAAAATACTCTCTTTCATTCAGCAGCAGGATAAAATCCAAAGGTGGAAAAAGCTCATATTATACTACTCAGAAGGCAGTACCTGATGAAAAAAATCAGACAGTATGGAAGCGCTGTGATTTTGGCACTGACCTCATGCAACATCGCACAGAGCTCGAAAGGGAAGCGATATAACAGAACAGAATGGCTTCAGGACACAGCTCAAAGCAAGGGTGTGCGGCGATGCATTGATTCAGTGCCACAGGGAAGCCTAATCAATCCTTTCACTATGCAATCTCAGCATGGTGTCTCTCCACTTTTTTACAATCACTGAAATAAAGCAATTCTTGGAAGTAGCCTGAGATATGCAAAGAAAACAGAGATGCTGCTGTTTCGAGCCACCCTGAAGTATAGTCCTTTCTTTGATCAAATAAACAAGCAAAAAATTCCCCATAAAAGGTTCTTCCATCTGTTGTGTGAAACAACAGTGGAAAAGGAGCGGAGACACTACAGACATCTAATAAGTCAGAGAACAGTCTTACCTAAGCATAATTCTAGGGTGCGTCAACATAAATATGATCGCATAAAAAAAGATCAGGCGCCGCAGCAACAGTGCTGTTCACTGTTTCTCTGGAAAAGTTTGAACATCTGGTTAAACATATTGCTTGAAATGAAGCTGCTCTTGATACATTTACATCTCAGGTGCTATTATCAACTTTAAATATAAGTAGTGTGCAGTGCAGAGGGTACACAACAAAACGTCTTCATTTGCATGACTATATTATTGGGATTCAAATTCACTTAGTAATATCAATAAATTATGACTAATTGGACTAAGAAACAGTGGTCATGTGCATACACTTATGATTCATTTTCGTGGACATTTCCATTTTATACAGAGGTATAAGCATCTTCTTGAAGGTCCCCTCCGGCCAATTAAAAAAATGTCAAAAAACTAAAGACAGAGAGTGGCGATATACAACTACTTGGAAAAGCAATGCCCCAAGCTTCATAATGATATGTCACATCAGTAAAATATTCAAGAACATCATGTCACACAAATGGGTAATCATTTCAGAGGGAAGTAAGAACGTTTTGTGTGTCAGCTGATACTCTCACATTCACTGAAAAGTTCATTTTCAGACCTGGATCATTTGTCAACATCATGGTCAAACATATAGGCTGCATCCTTTGAAAAACACAAACATGAGAAAAGCGGGCCTTGAGGTATTTATTTTATCAAACAAGTTCCCAACAAATATCAAAGACGGCAGTCTGTTTGCCAGCTTACTTACTGTGTCCGTTCAGGCAGTGTGTCCGCCTCTTCTCCACCGACTTCATTTTGGCTTTGATATACCACTGGCACCTGTGTGGCATCACACCAGCAGGGGAAGGAAATAAACGACAGTGATGTAAATGGCTGCTTTTCATCACTCTGAAAGGAACAATTGAAACACAGACAGGAAGACGAGCTCTGCAATGCCGGCCTTTCTCCAGTTCACCCATCTGTCTTTCTCCAGTTAGCTTGCACTGCCTCAGTATCTTACTGCTCTGGGACTGAGTGATGGTGCCTAACCAAGGAGGCAAAGAAACCTGAAACAGACCACTTGAAACTAGCTGTCATGCTGTTACCATTTATAACCATAAATTACAAAACAATGTACAGTACAATGAGAAAGTATCTGCATTTTGTCTGATTATCTGTATGTTTCAAATTTCTACACACTGAATTTGACCAGATATTTTTGTAGGCTGTATTAGTACATAGAAGGGGTCTGAAAGAAAAATGGATTCCATAGTTTGGTGCTTCCTTCATTTGTTTGGTGTCCAAGGTCATTGAATGTCCCCCCAGCATCAAATTTATTTTTGGTTTTTAAACAATTTGGCCCAGCCTGGCCCAATATAAATCGGATTTCTTTGGCCTTTACCGTCAGAGTGATGCTGACTGCACACAGGTTCAAAAAGCACAACATTCCACCAGAAGTTGCTGACGCCTACCAGTCTGAAAAGGAGGAAATCAAAGTGATTTCTAAGGCTCTAGGGCTCAACTGAACCACAGTGGAGCCCTGGAGCCATACTGTTCAAGTGGAGAAATCTGGGACAGTACTGAACCTCCCCAGGTGTGTCTACTCTACCCTGCCATACTCTCTCCAACAGCCACAAAGACTCGTAGAACACACCCAGAGATCTGCGGGCCCTTCTTTTCTTGACTACAATCAGTATTCATGACTCCACCATCAGAAAAACACAGGGCAAAAATAAAATTCATGGCAGAGTGACAACCACAAGAACATGAATGTTGGATGTCCCTTAAGATGTTCAAGAACAATATTCTGTGGACAGATGAGTCAAAAGGGAGGTTTTTGGGCATTCTACAGTGGAACTTCGTGGTTGGAGTCTCATGGTTTAAGGGTGCTTTGCTGTATCAGGATGAGAACAACTTGCAAACATTGAAAGAACCATGAATTCTGCTGTATATCAGCAGATTCTGCAGGAGAACATCATGCCATCTGTCTGTGCTGATGCTGAGGGTCATGAAACAAGACAATGGCACACAAGACACAAGCAGGAAAAAGAATGTTTGAAGGACACGAAATGAAACATTTTTGAATGGCCTAGTCAAAGTACAGACCCGGTTTCCCTGAGATATTGTGACAGGAACTGAAATGAGCAGTTCATGCTTGAACACCCAATAATGTCCCTGAGTTCTGCATCGAGGCGTGGACCCGAAATCCTCCATAGCGCTGTGAGATACTGATCAATACCCACAAGAAGCATTTGGTTGCAGTCTAAAGGTGGCATAACCAGTTATTGAGTCAAAGGGGAAGATTACTTTTTTCACACTGGTCACTGGGTGCCTTCAATTTTCTTTCAATATTGGCTTATGTGATTTTCCGTTAAGCATGGTTTGCATTTAACATGCTCTTTAACCCCAAAATTCATTGCCAAATAATTGCACTGGAGTAATAACCTCCTCATTAGAGATTGACTCACAGCTCTTGGCTGTGCCTATAGTATTCTCTCTTATGGTTTGTCCATCTGATTTTTGCATAGCATATTAGCTATGTATGGCAAAATAGTTTTATGCAAGTGATACACCCTTACATCGACAATTTCTTTAGACTGTGATCCAAAAAGTTGTACTACTTGAATTCCACAGTCCATATACTTCCAAAGATTTTCATGGTCGAGGTAGCAACTTTTCTATAATAATATTACAATCCTCTGAATATACCTTAGCTACAAGTAACTTAATTAACTTTATAAAAAATGCTCTGGGATCCAATTAAGATTTCGTTCAAGATATTTTCAAAGATCAGCACAGACTAAGGGCTTAACACCTTTATAACACCTTAAATCCCTATTGAAAAGGCTGTACATATCTCGCTGATACAGCAGTTAGGGCACTCACGCTATTTCCTTTTACTTTGGCAGAATATGTAGCTGTGGGTCAAGAGATGCTGTGAAAGGAGTCAACTAGTTTTATAGAACCCCAGCAATAATGAAGCACTGTTAAAAACATATTGGCAAATGTAAAATATATATTTACAGGGCAGCTTTATAGCTTGGCTTGACACAACTATATACCCTACAAAGTAAGCTTTCAGGTTTGAAGAAATCACAAGATAAAGAGGAAGCAAGTGTTACTTTTCCGTGCCCTTTTATTGCCCTTATTATTTTACAGTGCAGAGGCCTGCAGTTCTGTGTGTAATATTTTTGCTTAAGAGACATCAAAGCTATTCACAGCTCTTTTAAAATATACCCAGAGGGTCCCACAGGAAGACCTTGCACTTGGGCAATCTCACTCAGTGCCTGCTAAATCACTCGACAGGAGGAAACACTGGAGCCTGTTAAGTGTGTGTGTGTGTGTGTGTGTGTGTGTGTGTGTGTGTGTGTATGTGTTAAAATGGTCTCAGATGAATGAATGAATGAATGAATGAATGAATGAATGAATGAATGAAGGAAGGAAGGAAGGAACAAAGGAAGGAACGAACGATTTCTGGCCATGGCTGTGTGTATTTTTTATGTTTGACTGGTATGGACAGCCAGCCTAAAAACACAAAAAAGCATCATACCCTTTATATGGTGAATGAGGTGAGGGAAGTGAAATAACCTGTGCTCAGTGATGGGACATCTGATTAACCAAGCAGCACCTTTGAGCAGGATAATGAATGCATGGCATCAGCAGTTTTCTGTAACGTGACTCAGTGTGAGTCCACAGACTTGAATGGCTCTCCTTCAGAGTGACAGCAAGTCCTCTGCTGTTGGCATGGTGACAGACAGCATCTTCACACTCAGTGGCCAGATGCAGTCTGGAGCTTGAGAGAGAAGGTGAGGCAGATTAGGGACTCACAGAGGGATTGGGCTGGACACCAGACACACCTCCAGCCATGGGACGTCCCAACAGCTGCTCTCACCTTACTTTACCCTCACAGAGAGCCAGACGATGCTCGGGTTCAGATTCTACCCAGACAACCCGAATGACTCTTCAGCAGCACATTTGCAGGCATGATGACAGAATAAAGACAGGTCTGACAGCCCTGATGATTTTGGTGAGTCTGTCACCTCTGAATATAATCAAAATCATTAAAGTTCAAAGTAATCAGAAGGGTAACTACAAAGAAGATAGCTCTATCCACTCTGGTGTGTCAACACTCTGATATGACAGAATAAAAAATCAAATTAAAAATCTTCCTGACCTCATAAATCAGAAACTCAAATTGAGGTTCACTCTTCTTACATTGTTTTTGAAATAGCTTGAAACCCTATGCCTTAGTAAGAAATGTGTTCAAACTTTTTTAATCATGCATGTGCACATTATAGTTTTCCAGCGTGTGTCATAGATTAATTTGAAAGCTTCCCATGGGCTTCCTGTGAAGACAATAGCATTTGGGCCAAAGAGAATCTGAAACACACTCAGATATGACAGAGAGAGTTTTATGAGTCTAAAGACCATCCACTGGTTAACATGGGCTTTTCCACTGCTGGCCTCTTTGATGGGGGTTCCTCCATTCACTGAACACTAGTTTTGCTATTGGCCACTTCCCATTTATTCTTGATGCTACACAGCAACACATAAAAAATAAAATAATATTAATAAAAAGCAAAAACAATATTTCAGCAAGACTGTAATTCCAATACCGTTTCTCATTACATATGGTATTAATCCAACATTCAATCATTTGATTTTGGAAAAAAAAACTATTGTACTTTTCCATCAGGTTTGAGACTATTCAGATGCATGTAATAAAAAAACAATGCACAAAAGACCCATAAAACCATCGTATATATTGCAAAAATAGTACGGCTCTCAATTTCCATGTGGTAAAGACTTGGAAAAAGGTGAACCATTGGAAAAGCCTGCTGAAGTGGATACAGGAAATTTTGTGCAGAGCTCTCTGTTCAAATCTCTGCAATGCTTTCCCCATGGACACACTATAAACACTTGCAAAGACCAATGTGTCTGTCCTCTCACTGCTACTCTCACACCTCTTGTTGCTGTGTGTTATGGTTTGAGCCAGTGAGTGGATTATTATGAAAAATGGCTCTCTGGATACCAGATGTTTGCATGTTGAGTTGGAACACACAGCTCTGCCCATGTTTAGGGGCTGTCTAAGGTCCTGAATGACCCATCCAGAGTGTAATGGAACTGTCCAATGTTCTGAAACAGACCCAAGAAATAATTCTGCTTAAAAGAAACTGACAATTGTGATGATCCAATCTTCTGTTCAACAGTAATATTTTTAAGCATGAATTTTCACATTAATTGAAAATGGTAATATGTTAAAATATTAATTTTTCCACTACCATCTTTTAGTCTAAAAAACCCATGGGGTGACCTTTATAATTTTTAACATACAATACATTTATAGAACTACTTGCCTTTTGTGTGCTTGTCAACAAAATACTTTTAAAAGTGCAATGTTCTCGGTTACCACTGACATGATCAAATAGTGGAGCTTCTGTGTGGCCCCTGAACAGCAGTGAGCTTTCTTGCCTGTGACTCACAAGAGCGATTCAATCCCACCGCCAAGCCAGACAACATTAAGCATTCAGACATAAATCACTGATGGAGTTAGGCTGTGTGGCTTAAATGCCTCTTAGCTCATCTGGACGCCATGTTGGTCAGCTGGCCATGCGTTTCCCTGGCCTTGTGGTTAAGGTGCCTGGCCATAAAGAGGGGGAGAGTGTGCACTCAGGGATACCCACTGTCTTTGCGCATTAACGAGATAGATTGAGGTAACAGCCCTGTGACGGCTCTAACAGGGTGGGGGTCCCTATGCATATCTGGCTTCTTCATGCCTGGTGAAAAGCTTGAACCCCAAGCCGTCTGGGGTACTGATTCGACCTCCAAACTTTGTGGGCTTGTCTGAACTTTTCACAAATGCCCAAACAGCCATACCAGATTAGTGTTTAAATAGCCGTGGTATTTACATGAGCTGGGATTCAGATTCAGCCGAGCTGTGCATATGATATTAAGGACAGGGCACAATGGTATGGGCTCTGTTATGGAACATGGAGCTGAGAAGGATCATGAGCGTTTCTCCTGCAGGGGGTCTCTTACCTGCCAGTGATGAGGAAGAACAGCGTGAGGATGACCAGCAGGGCGAAGCCACCAACTGCTGCCGTGACGATGACCAGCACTTGACCCTGATCAGCCGCGATGTCAGAGGCTAAAGGGACAGAAAGTTCAGAGCAAGTGTCAGTTGGGGACATTACTACATTTTAACCTTCATCAAAGAGTCAAACCTCTGCCTGTAAAATTATAAAGATTCATGTATTCACTATCCTTTTGCCAAAATTCCATTTTAAGAGCGTGTCATTTACTGCTAGCCTGAATGAACATTTAAACATATTTTATTCTGACTTAAACAGGCAGCTAAGAATAAGACATGAAGGCCAGCTTTTGTACAGAAAGAATTATGGTTTTATACTATTCAAATGGTTTAATGTGTTCAATTAATTTGTAATTTACCACTGATTGTACTGTTAAATTGGACCAAATTAATATTCACAATCTCCCATTTTGTCGATGATTCCTCAAGTCTATTTAATCACTACTTAGTAACTCAATTGAAACGTGATTGTGATTGTCAAGCCTTTTTTCATTCACATCTAATGAATACCAATTTAAAATAACAGAGCAGTGGCTGACTGGCAGATGGATTATTTGAATGCTAATATGTAGTATTTACAATAGGGAGAGCTCGCAGGCCTGGTTTCTCTGGCTGTAATTAACAGGCTGTCTCTGAAGATGAGAGGAGACTGGAGATCTCAGCAGCAGATTACTCAGAAGACACTCTAACCTATCCTTGAGTTCTCACATGCATTGCAGGTGAAATGAGTGATCCTGGCCTGATTGTGCAGTGCTAATGAACCTGGTCTTTACTGAAAGGTAGGACTTGAGAGATGTCATCTTTGGACGGTAAGAGGGCAGCTGTGTGAAGCCCATCACATAAAAGAACTTGTAATGACCCTAGACAGCTCTTCTCCCTCTGCCCTAATTACTGTAGTTCAATATAATGCCTGATGTATGTATTGTACACATGTGTGAAGAGCAGCAAATTACAGGTGGCAATTTTAATGTAAGTGGTATACATTCAAAATAAGGTATGTGGTATGTTCACAGTAAGGTGAGAGATAAATTCAGTGTAAGGTAAGAGGCAGCATGAGAACTGGCATATTCAGTTTATGATCAGGGACAAACTGCACAAATAGTAAAAAGAATGATATATTTAGTGACAGAGCAGAGATATGAATGAAAAATGAGATGTTTATGCGTTGTATACATACAAATTCAATTCAAAATAGAATAGGTAAAGAACGGTCGATTCAGAACAGAATAGCTTGTGTTTGGATCTACAGGTGATGAATAAAAACATCATGGTATAACAGAACTGCAGAGGTCATAAAACCTGAGGCAATGTCATACCACCCTGTTCACTGCAACGTTTTTCTCCTTATTGCCTGCATTTGATCCCACACTGAATCCCACCGTATTGACAGCTGGGGTCTCTGGGTCTTCAGAGGCTCTTCCAGCAGGAGAGTGAAAGTGAGGAGATTACTGAAAGCCTTTGGAGAACGGCTGTAATCTCTCTGAATTCTGCTGTTGAGACCTTCCATGTGAAACACGCAGTCGTACCCCACATACAGAATGTAGAGCCAAACAAACAGGCACTGGGAGGGGGGGAAAAGGAGATGAAATATTTATGGTGGCAGTGTGATATAATGGCAGGGGATCATTAATCAGGGACTGCATGCTCAGATCCCAGGTGTGGCATAGCCATTGTTCCGGTGAGCAGGGTGCTCAACCTAAACGTACAGTCTAAATGTATACTGGGCAAAAATGAACAGTGTTCAAGATTATCTGCAAAGTAAAAAAAAAGTGTGAATGTGTTTTTGTAGGTGGGCATGTTGTGTTAACACAATCCTGTTAACACCAGCTCAGATGTCACATTCTAGGTGGTAGAGGGTCTTACTCTCGTCCCCAGTCTCGAATTCAAACTTGGGGCCATAGCTGCTGTAGCCAGCGGCAGTGCGTGCGCGGACGTGGAAGACGTAGGTGGTGGAAGGCTTAAGGCCTGTGATGATGGCACTGGAGGTCTTGGTCCGGGTGGAGGAATAGCTGAGCTGCTCGTGTTCCTGAGGGACAGAGCAGAGAGGAGAGCATTGGAGCACAAACCAGGATGCAACCTCAAAATGACTAAGTACGAGCCATTACTCACAGGAGACAGCGTGGCATCAGGAATGAGCGGAACTACAATTGGCTGTCAATAACTGACTTATGTCAAGTAATCAAAAGGTTTTTCTCTGGCAACAAATCACAAAGATCTGTCTATATCAGACAGTTATTGATTACAGATGGTTGCTGTACCTATTTTTTGTATTATGATACTTCATTTTCCCATTTCTAGCCAGTATTCTATCAGGATTTTACCTTCATCTACTTGCATTTGGTAGGCTCTGCTATCCACTCTGATTTACAATATAAACACTATACGTGATTCAATCAGGAATTCAAGAGCTGCAGTGCCCTAGATGGTGAGGGTCTGGAGAACTGTGAGACAGACAGGCTTAAAATGCTAGACTCAGCTGGAAACTTGACAAATGCCTTGAAAAGCATTGCCTAATAAATGGAATACGATGTCTGCATTTTCTGTGATTTTTTTAGTTCACAAACACAATTTGAAGATTGATACTTGACGATAGCTGAATTTGCCTGTTTTGGTGGAAAAATCATGAGCTCTGAATACATAGCCTTCATTTTTCCCCTTACAGATATGCTTCCATTTTACAGTGTCATTCTACAGGAAAAAAAATTACTATGGATGTCAGTGAAGAAAATTATATAATACTCATTCTATGGTTTTCAGGCAGGCCTCATTACAATGTAACGTTGTGTGTCATAAAATGTGCTGACATACCTTCTCATAGTACTTTATCTCGTAGTCCAGCACAGCCACATTAGGCTGTTCTGGTTCCTGCCAGGAGAGGGCGATACTGCTCTGAGAGGCCCAGTCCTTCTTCACCAGCCCCACCAGTGAGGGACCTGAAAGGCACACCACGGTTCAGCGTATCCAACACACCGCCCTTCTGCCCCCACCGCCCCTGTGACAGACTTTTCCCATGTGCCCTGTTCCCCAGGGGGCTCATTACTCAACATTACAGACAGTGAACAAGGGGAACAGCATGCCAGGGTAAGAGACTCAGGTCACCCAATATGTGTCCCCTGGCAAAGCACGACAGTGACCCATGACCAGGGCCTCCAGCCTGCTTCAGCTCTCCTGCTATCAGCCCGCTAAAAAAATCCCTCTGAGCACCAGTTGCACAAAAGAGACGACATGGGGACACCTGCCCGCGCCGTCAAACCCAATCAAGTTAATGTTCCATTTACTTTGAAAAAAGCAGAGGAAACTCATTACCACAAATTAACTTCATTTAGCTACTCAGTCATCCAAAATTCATGACAAATGTGCCCCCGTAGAAGAATCCATTCATCACCATAGCTTATTGACACAGAAGAAAGAAAACAACCTTAAAGTCTTACTGGCATTGGCAAGACAGACACAAAAATATTATTATAAATATTGTCAGGTTTAAAAATGAATAGAATGGGTATCTTTGTGAAGGGAATGTTTTACTGGTGGATATTAGCCCCATAGATCAAACACTCAGGAGGGCACTCAGTCGTGTTTGTAACCTTGTCTTCAAAGGTATACCTCCATAAAATACAACTGACATCAATGCTCATAAAGTTATATAATTGCCGATCAAAATCTATTGTGCTTCAAATGCACTCAGTATTTCAAACCTGAGCATCGTACTCCTATAACTCCTTTGGATATAAACCTATTGATACCTTTTCCATGTACCAGTTTATAAATGTGTAATAGTCCGATGCTGAAAAATGGAGGATTATGCTGTTGCAGTGAAAAAGTGTAGCAGACATTCTCCCCTGTATTTGCATTACTATTCATGGCAAAGAGGAGGAAAATGTTTAGCTGAGTAAATTACAAATTAAGAAATCAGATTAACGTACTGATTGAATTTGTGCTAGGTAAATATTCACACAGGGCACACTAAAGCAGCCACTACACAATAACAGCTACTGCCCAGGTAATTAACATCCCATTATGTGCGCAAGTGCAGACAGTAAAGGGAGTGGTAAAATGATATTACAGGCTCAGAGTACAGGGAAATGTGTTTCTGTATTCCTGGACTGAGAATAGTGTACAAGCCTATCTGAATATAAAGGGACACCCTAGAGAGCAAACCAGTGAAGCAAACCCTAATTTAATAATTCCAATGATCTCTCCCACGACGATTACACTCCCCCTCTCTCTTTCCCTCTCTTCCCTCAAATGTGGATTTTAAATCTCTTTTATTTCTTTAAAGGATAAAGAATTACTCTAGATGCACATTTATTTTCACAAACTTAGGTCAACTTTAAAGCCTTGTTCATATTGACTACAGGGTTAATAGGATAGATTCACATACAACTGATTGAGAAGAAAATGTAATCCCCTGAGACAGGTGTGATAAGAAATGTCAAACAACATATTGTTAGAGAATAAAAGCTGCTGACTAAATTGTCTTCTTTCCTATTGCGTGTGTGTGTAGATTTCTCTGCAGAGGCTGACAGTGTGGTGCCCGATGAGTGTGCAAACTCAATGCAGCTGTGATGTGGAGAGCTGTGCTGCCAGCCTGCTGATCATACCTGCTGGGCTGCTGGGCATATCTGCCCTCCTGCCCGCTCACACACACGTCTGCCCTCTCCTGCCCGCTCACACACACGTCTGCCCTCTCCTGCCTGCTCACACACACGTCTGCCCTCCTGCATGCTCACACACACGTCTGCCCTCTCCTGCCCGCTCACACACACGTCTGCCCTCCTGCGTGCTCACACACACGTCTGCCCTCTCCTGCCCGCTCACACACACGTCTGCCCTCTCCTGCCCGCTCACACACATGTCCTCCCCCTCCTACCCGCTCACGTGCTGCTCAGCTGGCTCCTCTGTATGGAGGCCAGCCACACATGCTGAGGGTGACCTCAGACTCGACCGCCTCAGGTCCACAAGCAGAGCCATGTTAAAAGGGCAACAGGGACGCCTGGCTTTACACCTGTCTGCAAGCACTGAGGGAGTGGATCGATAATCCCCAGCAAAGGCTACAACTCAGACAACGTTTCACTTCCCATCTCAAATGAAACAATGTGTGTACAAAGATCTGAGTGCAGCATGGTCTAAGGCATGCTGGGATGTGTGAGGATATGTCTTGTATGTTGTTGGGTAAGGTATGGGTGCCACTGGGGTTTCAGACATTGCACATATAATCAGGGAGTTATATGGATTGTGGCCTGTTGGGAAGTTATACCATAGATACATATTTATAGGGATGTGCTGTGCAAGTGAACTTGTTTCAAAAATGATTTAAAACTTGTAAATGCCACATTATCCAAGTTGGTAGGACTCAACACAATCTGAAAAGTCAGACATTGCCTGGCTAAATTACATATAGTTCTGGATGTGCTACAAGACACTTCTTTTCTTTGCAAATGAGGTTTATTTTATGTTTTTAGCACAGTCCTGCTCAGGCTTTCTGATTGATGGCCTGTATATTAACGTCTGTAACAGATCTGCAGATGAGCTGCAAAAAGTTTTTTAGTTCTGCTAAAAAAAATTATGCTTATCCTTGTTTACACAGCTAGAATACTTAAACCCATTAATATGGGCCTGGTCTCTGTGGAGGGAACGGCTAGAGGGCATTGTTAGTCAGGGCAGCGCAGGCTTTGGAGCCGTGGGAGCGCAGAGAACACAGAAAGCGCAGTGGGACTCAGGTGCCTTTTTTATGCAGGGGCTGCTGCGACGACTGGCTGCGGGTGGACCGGAGTGACCCAAAACGCTCCCTGTAAACAACTTTCGCTAAAGCTCCCGTTTCAGCCAGGCCGATATCTGGGACCTTGAAAGGGTTTTATTGAAGGGTAAATGACAGGTATGGTCATAAACAAGGTTTGGCATGTGTCCTGCCAACAGGGGCTGGGGTGCAGGCGGCGTTGTAAAATAGAGCGTGGAAATTGGCCTCAATGAACATGGTGGGCCGTGTGGACCGCTGTGTGTGAGCCGCCTTGCAGCCCCATAAGTGTCCTGGGGGATTCTGGGAGAGACAAGGCAGAGAAACATGGCACTGTTGGGCTACGTGACAGTTGAGTCGACATGGCACACGCTCAACAAATTACAAAAAAAAGCTGAATATGCAAACATCACCACCTATTATACAGGAATAACCATTTTACCTGATATTTGTAAAATATCTGCCAGGCTAAATGCCAGAGAATGTCAAGCATGAGGAAAAAATCATCAGATGTTATATCACATTTATATATAGTTGGCATGATGCGCTGAATACTTGTTCTCCAGAAGGAATTGAAAAACAAGGAGACCACAGGTTCAAACTGGGAAAAAAAATAGAAAATGACTGACTGACTAGTAGAGGCTAAAGTGCAGTAAAACAAATAGCGGTGATACCGATGGCCAAATATGAGTGCTGGAGAGCTTGAAATGGAGTAATTGAAACTTGGAAGAGCAGCATGGCAGTAGTACACATCGGATAGCATCATTACGGAATGGGCACCTCTGGGGGAAAAACACAATCATGGATGGAAGTTGGCAACAAATCAAAAATGTCCATGACAGTGGGGAGACTTGGTCCAAGACAGATGGAACAACTTGTCCTGAGAAATTAGTGCAAGTGAAGGTAAGAAAGTTAGGAATTTGGGCCACAATCACCAAAATGCCATGTTCCTCAGACATCCCAAAAACACAGTGACTGGTAGTATGTCTTCATTAGGGAACAGAATGTTTTAAGGGATACAGGTAAACAGGGTGAACTAGCAGTAGGCACTGTGAGGAAGAAACTAAGACAGACCACAGAAAGCACTGGTTTATAACTGGATGTAAGTATTTGGAATTGACCAGACATCAGCAGTGTTATATGTCATCAATTAGGACCCCATAATGGTAATCACATCCACAGTAATAGTTTGAAAATGAAATTTGATGCATCATGCTAAAAAAATCAGTCTTTTGAATAAAATCCATTTATGTATGAATTAGGTCCATTTATATATGAAAATGAAAGCATGGATAATCCACACTAGTAGCAGCAAGGCAGCCAACACCTTATATGTTTTATTTAAAGTAATTATTTTCAGTTAAGATTTTTAGCCACTTAAATTTTAGCCTTTCTGCAGGGAAAGCACATTTTAAACAATATTGGATGTCCTAAGCCTGATTATGCTGGGTGCTGGGGGAAAAAAAAAAAAAAAAAGAAAAGTGTCTATGGTACCCAAGAATTCCATTTCCCACAGGGGTACAGAGATACAAGAAAGGCCATACTGCGAATAGGAGCCGAGACTATGACACACAAACAAACCATTGGTTTGTGCAGTTGCTTTTTATTAAAATCTGGCCCTGAATTAAGCAGGCAATCTCCACTGGTCAATGAGGAATCCACAGTCCGCCTATACAAAATCTACACTCAAAGTGGCTTCCTCTGGTTCTTGCCTTTGTGTAGAATACCTGTGGATGGCCAACCTGTGAAGAATTGGCAGCTGGCAGTGTGTATGTAACAGTGGTGAAAGCATGTCAATCTTATCCCAGACGGACAGTGGAGGCAGTGAACATGGATTGTAAAATATGATTGGGCAATAAAAAAAAAAAGTGGAAAGGGTCCATTTAGCCCCATTGATTTTATGAATAAGGGAATAAGAAAAGTGCACCCCTCTGTGGACATTAACACTCCAGGAAGGACAGACCTTAGGACTTTATTTCCATGGCAACAATTGTGGAATTGGACATCTTAGAAAGTTAGCAAGCACTGTTCATTTTCCTCAGGAATTTATTTTCCAGTGTGTGCCTATCCTGTTTAAGAAGGTCTAGTGAACAGAAAAGCAAAACATAGCTGAAAAGGCAATATAGAAAATTATACAATACACGTATATTCCATTCCAATAGATAAATGACAGTGCCATCCAGTGAAAACTGGGGTTATTTTTTATGACTTTTTATATTGTATAAGTAGAATCAATGTAAAAAAAAAAAAGTAGAATCAATGTATTGTTGGTAATAATAAACCCATTTTCCACTGACACCACCATTTCACAATCCCACACGTATCACATACCTCCTTACACTGACAGGTCTGCGCTGCTCTATACCACAGACTGGCACAGAGTGCAATATCTATTGGAATCTCGGGAGGCTGTATGGGGGGATGCGAGCATTGAACAAATTGGTGAAAATTAGTTTGTGCTTGAGGGTTTTTTTTTCTTCCACTGCAAATTATTCTCAAACTATGGTGCCATTCCTACATGCCACCACCAGGTGGTGTCTGGATTCATGACCCCCGGTGATGCAAATTTGGAGGATCTACTGGGATAATGAAGTAATTGCAGAATATGGGCAGGAGCAGCGGTGGAAGTGAACAGCATTTACTGAGTGGCAGTGCATGCCAGTGGGTGACCAGAGGAAACAATTATGTGCCCAGTAAATGTGTCAACTTTGTGATGTCGAGCGAGCTCAATTACCTGATCGTTCCCCAGTGTGTGGAACATTATACATAAGAAGGCAATAACTAAATAAATAAATCAACAAACAAACTTACGTGATATCAGGACTGTCAACTGCTACCATGTTAAACCAAATTTATCCACACATAATTTCTTCCAAATAAAACAACCCTATATTTCAGTGTGGATGTTTCTTGAGGAAAGAAGATTTCACTTCTCTCTCTGCCCCTTGAGGCTGGACAGGGCTCTCTGTTCCAGACGTCAGCAGAAGCCGCTCTGTACTGACTCTGACATTTTCGCTGTAAGCTCTGTGTTCAGCCCGACAGGTGGGTAAATCAACCAAGAAAATGACACTTCACAGTCTCAAGTGGGGCTTTGTGTTTTTGGCAGAGCACTAACTACACTACAAGTCAATTACCCAAGTGTACTGGACAGATTTTCCAGTCAACTATTGTTAAATTTCCAGGGTGAGCTAAAGTAAACTGATTGACTCATTACATCTTCTTGCATTCGATTTTTAATTAGATCTAGTGCCCTTGAGGTTTCCATTAACTGTTTAACAAAATCAATTCAGTCTGTATTGATGCTACACTGTGTCTAAATGTGTTATACCCCATCAATACCAAATCATGGGAAGTAAAATAGAATGAGCTAACAAGAAATAAATAATTGGATGTCTTCCATTTGCTTCATGGGATTTCAGTTCAGTGAAATCCTTAATTATTGTACTGTATGTTTAATTAAACTGTGCCTACATTACAGAACAGATCTTTGCAGAGCCAATTTCCCAATGGACAAACTGACCGATACACACAGACACACACACATGCACACACACAACAATGAAACAGCTCTTTATAAAGACAAGAAACATACATGGACACATAAATTTACCAACAATTTTTAGTGTAAATAAATCAAGGAAAAAGTAATGTTTATCAAATTGGACAAAATGGCAACATATATATTTTTTTCTCAAAAGTAACATGTATCAAGAGTGATATACAGTGTTATTATATTTTATAAATTTATATAACAAGAAATGCTCTCAAGACATTTCTTTAGTAAGGAGTAAGACAGCTGTGCCAAAATCAAGATTCAAACCCGCAACTCACGGCAACTTACAAATGAAATTGTCCAACCATGATTTAACACTGTGGACCACAGACTCTGGTCCTTCAGTTTGATTCTGAGCTGCTGTGAAACCTACCAGCTTCAGGCAGAACAGTGAGTGGAGTCTGGATTTTAAGGCTTGGATTATTGTGGCATTATTTTAGTGCATAGTAAGATACATGGACATTGGCAGTCTGACCGGGTTCTGTATTCATTAATTCATTGTTTGAGTCTGAATACAGTATGCTGCACAGTTTCATAAACTCTCTGGTTTCTCTAAAAGCCTGCCACCTGTGATTGGGCAGTGTTGGACCTCATTGTTCTTTACCCACATACACAATATTTCAATAAACAAGTCAACTTTGTCAAAAGAAAGGACTGCTTTTCCCATCATGTCCTTCTTAGTTCACATCTACTCTATCCAACCTCTTTGAAGTGGTCTTTAATCTCATCTAATTAAAAACAAAAACCTTTTTACACATATATATCTGCCCTCCAGGTAAAATACAGAACATTGCCTTAAATTACTGCTACCTTGCATCTGTGAATGCAATTAAGAACAGTATTCATGACCATGGGGATACAGGTCTGGAGCAGCGCTCACATTACAAGACGACCCGTATAGTTAATGAATCAAAATCTCATTAACCTTTAAGAGAAAGTCATTCCAGAACCATTCCTGTTACATTCACAACCTAACACTACATGTGTCTTAAGAGAGCTTTCTCCTGTCGGAGTCAAAGAATGTAACATAGAGTCTATGAGATAGAAATCAGGAAAAGAGGATGCCCACAACTTGTTTTATTTTTTCCCTTTTGCATCAGTGATAATGTAAATATTGAATCTGCATAGTTATAATTGGGCATATTATTTTCTGTTTCAAATCCACTCTGTTTAAAGGTCACTCTTTAGTCTGGTCAGTATAATTGTGTGGTTCTCATCTCTGGGGTTCTGCTGCCCATGACATGTGTTTAGACTTTTTCAATCGACAGGCAACAGCCAGCTGTGGCCTGTAAAATGTTTATATCTCTATTTAGTTCAGTGGTTCCTGTAACTTCCTGTAACTGGCAGGAGTAAGAGAAAGAGGCTCCAAAGGAAAAGAGGAGAAAAAAAATCCTCCGCTGTAAATCACATACCGATCGTTCCCCAGTTTGGGGCTCAGCTTTGAGTTTTCATAAAGCCATCCTTTATGGTCTCTTTCCATTTGAAATTCTGAAGAGCACATTAGAAAGAGGAGTTTTAGCCCCCTCCCAGTAGAATCTGAAAAAACAGTCCCTGACCCCTTGAAAATCCATCTCACCATGGAATGAAGTGTATTGTGCAATCGTCAATTGGCGCGAAGTGCTGCAGAAATTGCATTTCTTGGATATATTAAAGGGATCAGCTGAAGCAGAATACACAGAGGAAAGGCTGAATTCTTCCTGAAGGTGATATGTATTAAATGTGTGGCTGGCAATCAAGACACTGACACAACAGATTGGACAATGATGAAACCGTCTGATTTCACATTAAATCTGTGTAGCTACTTTCTCTTGTGCCCTGCTTAAGTAGCATCAAGCTAAACACAAGATAACCATGGTATCATATTGACCTATATATATAATAATGGTGACCTTACATGTATATTAATACATACATAATGATTACATATTATGTTCTTAGCATGCAGTTATACATATATTGCCAGCTATATGAAATCCTTCAGCCCAGCTGCTGTTTTTATTATGTATGGAACTATGAATCCACTCATATTAATGTTCATATTTCTTTCATTAGTTATAATAAGAAGCTTGTTATTTGCTATTTATATTTTTGAGTTAGCTACCTTCACTTCATTTTCTTTTTAATTGTGTCAAGCTATTTTGCTACATCTCATTGGTAGCCAATTATTGGCCACATAAGATGGATTTTTATAACCACCAAGATTGTATCTTTATGTTAACTCAGGCTGGGATTCAATTAACGTGTCCTTAACTTTACCTCGCAAGTGCTCTTTTTCATCTTCATCGACACAGTTGGTCGTTAAAATTGAGTTTAAGTTCAGCAATCATGAAAATAAATGCACTGAACTGTTCTTGCAGAGAAAAAGCATAACTCTCTTATTCAGTTGTAAGTAATATTTAAGGACAAATATTGATTGAATCCTGGGATATATATTGATAGTTTCTCCACTGGATTTGTGAGCATTTCTTTGGTGTGATGCCAGTCTAATTCACCACATATTGAGGTCTTATCTGTGAAGTTCAACTCACAGATTCTTCTACATGTCCTGAGGAATTTCCGAACTAGACTTCCCGCGCAGTGAGACACATCTCTTAATTAGAGCAATAATTTGTGGTTAAAAGGGGCTTACGAGGGCCCTTTCATTGTGGATCCAGAGAAGTAGGGCCCACTGCACCCCATCTAAACTTCTGACCAGAAATGTAGGATCAGGACTACGGAAGACTAGAAATACCCAGAAATCACAGTTCTCTGTTATGGTCTGATCCATCCTTGTTTTCCTTAAAATGTAATCTGGGAATGCAATGAGGCATTATAAGGTGGTGGTAGAACCAGCTCCGGACCAGCCTGCCACAATCGATACTAATTTGTCCTCTTTCTCACAAGTAATTAATGAGACGGATGGAATTATCTCTCCAGTGCCAATTTCTGCCCAGCTCCGAATCCATTTCACACCGATGCTTAAGTGCTTTATTAGTGAGATCTTCCACTGGTGCCAACCTCCATGTGACAGGAGAAGAGCAATGCAGCCGGCACTAAATCACACATGAAACAAGAAACAGAGAACACAACAGCCTAATGCTTTATTATAAGCAATAAACCGGCTTTTGATTCCACTGGTTGTAACTGAGGAAAGAGGATATTTTTTTTAAAATCACTAATGGCATAGTGTGTGTTCCTTTGAATTATTTGTCTTCATGCATTAAAATATATACAAGGGCCTACCACTGATCCAAAACTCTTAATTGTAACATCAATGGGCCATTACAGAAGCTTGAGTCCTACTGGGGCCCATTCTGGAAACTCATTTTTCTCTCCTTCTCTCTGGAATTTCAAATGAAGAGAATAAGAAGGTAGTGAACAGAAATGGATACCTTCCCTATTTTGTCACCTGCTGTGCTTTCAATGAGGAAAACATATGTGGTATAATGGTGAAACAGCTATGAACTGAATTAAAAGATTGCAAGTTCAGATTCTAGATAGACCACCACTGCAGTCACCCAGTAAGAAAAGAAAAAAACTTGATTGGTAGAAAAAAAAGACCTATACCAAGACAGACATACATGCAGTGAGACTTATTTAAAAAGTTTCAACTACTTGCTAGCTAGAAATTCCTTTCCAAATATAATTGATCCCCCTTTTGAGTGATCATTTGGATTCAAGTCCACAAATATTACTGTAAGAAAAACACAATTTCATTTAAATATTTCATATTATCACACCCTTCAGCGATTTGTAAATTTCCCCTCAGATATTGAAAACATTACTGGGCAGTTGACACAGGTCTCCAAATTGGAAAACACTCACTTTGACTGCACTTGAATCTGCTGATGTTGCCACTGCTGTTTACTGTCACTAGTATAATGGCTTGTTTTCAGCACTCAAACACAACAGAATTATTCTTACTTGCACTGGGTTATTATAACAGCTTTGTTGTCTGTCTGGTTATTATTCAATATTACCTCAGTTCTCCACAACAACTGAGACATGGTCAAGAAGACATCCAAGGGTCTCCATAGTTCAATGGAGATGGAACAAGAGGACAAGACAAGGGGAAAGAACTGTATGGATTTTCAGAGAGGCGGGCATTTTCACAGAACATAAGTGGAATAGATTTGAGACGAGACTCTGAAAGTGTTGCTAACAGGCAGGAAATTGTATTTACATTGTGCCCACACAATCAACAAGATTTAGCTGGACAATATTTGTAATCATCAAATCAATTATATTGATGTGCAGCAACAGGTACTTTTGGTTCTGTATTATAGTCATGTTTTTTTAACCTGAGTACCATAAATGAGCCAAGTTCATGAACCACCACATCAACCAATATGCATATTCTATAACAGTTGCTCAAAAATGCTCAGTTACCTGAGTTACTTCTTAACATCATAAAATAACCCATGAAGCCATTGCAAGAACACAACTTTTTATTAATTCTTCATATGCTGTGACATTCTGCGCCCATACCTGCCATCCTGATATAACAGGCAGGGACAAAATAAAGGAAACTGTCATATCAATCCAGTAATATGCAGGAGGCAATCACATTTAAAAGAAGAGTGATAAAACAATACATCCCTATAGAATAACATGGAAACATAGCTAGACATAAGCCCAAGACTGGGCCAATTATATTTCACATTCTCACAGCGCTCTCCCCCCTTGTCAGAAGATCAATTTATTGCTGCAGATGTACTTCAGCAACTTATGCTTTTATGAAATAAAAATGAAAAAGAAAATAAACTGTTTTTGCAGGAAAGGAATGATTTACGCAGCCATGTTTGCTCCTGGTTTAGTCATTTGATTTGGCATGATAATTTTATAATGCAAGTCTGATGTCTATTCAGACAGGACATGTTTCATTTATGAGCAGGAGACAGTATTACATATTCCTTGGAGGTAGGGCTTCTCACATTTTGCAGTCATTCTCCATACTTGAGATACAGTTCAAATAAGGACAGTTAAAGGATAACGATCAATGCTTAGCTCCAAATAATTAAAAATGAACAAAACATCTATAACATGCTATTAAACATTTTCAGTACCTTTTATTATAATTCATTGTTTTGTAGCACTGCTACAAAATAAAACATGATTCATCATTAAAAATGATAGAATTAACTTTTTATTATCCTCAGAAGCAGGAAGCCCCATGCTTTACACCATAATTTGTTGTTCAATGAATATTCATAAGTCGTTTCTAAGGGGAGAGCACTTAAGGCCAGACACTGTCATTACAGCAGCAAGTAACATTATATCTGACTGTATGGTTCTAGCATTAGAACCGTGTAGGTGCAGAACCAAACCGCTTTGTGACGTCACAGTGCATGGTGCATCTTTTATGACTAGACCTGACCAGATTTGACTTTCATTTGCAAATGATATTTGCTTTCCTCCCATAATCAAAAAATATATTTACATTTATTCTATTGCTCTGCAAAACCATGTTCCCCTATTTGGAATGCTGAAAGTAAAACTGAAGGCCCCTTCCATAACTGTGACTTGTTAATCTGGGAAGGTTTTGCACCCTTCAAATGGCATGCAGTTCACCAGCTGGGCACTGTAGCTCCTGTACCAAAAAGCTGGGGCAGGCAGACTGCAGGTGCCTGATTAGCCAGAATAGATGCTAGTGTCCAATGAGGTGGCAGCTATCCCATTGACTAAACCCCTATCCTTGGGTGACACTATGGACAATTCTACATTATTATGCATGCTTCCTGTCATCATTGGCACGGACTAGGTTCCATCTAAGTTGTACAATACTTCGATCGTACACTTGGTAGAATCTGCACTTGGCAGATTTTTCAACAAGATATGCTCATGACTGAATGACAGGAAGCAGCATGCTTCATGCCACTAATCTTGTGTATAAACCATGATCAGATGATTAATACACTGGAGTCAGGTGTGTTTTGGTTCAGCTGGGAAGAAAACCCACAGCTACCCCAGTCTTATGTGGACTGAGATGCCCATTAATTCCATAAATCAACAACTAATATTTGTATTTTTAGGATGACTCATACATTTGCCATTTTGATAATGGCTGCAATATTTGTAACCTATATACACAGAAGCATAAACTGGAGGCTAACATAATGATAGGAATTAAAAAAGTCCCAAACCTTGGGACTGAATAGCAGAGTGTGAGAAAAATGAATTTCTCAGCACCTTCCTCATTCTTATCGCAATAACTGAAATAAGTGCCCTATAGCACACCAGAGCAGATAATTTAACTGAAAAATAATCTACTACCAAAAATAAGTTTCTACAGTTCCATTCAAATGGAAAACCAAGCCCTGAGTAGTTTGGTTGCTCTTTAAATTTTGACATTTATTGATGGCTATGTTTCCCCTTGGGTAGACCCTGTTTTATGAAACACTGTTTTCCATTTTGACCCACATATACAGAAAACTTATACTTGGTTATATATAAAACCAAGTTTTATAATAAGCTTATGGTGCAGACAGCCACTGGTTATGAAACTGTGACACACATTGCAACATTGTCACAGCTCACACAGTTTCCTTTCTTTTTTTTTTTTTCGCAACATAGCCAATATAACTTTATTAACATTGGAAATGCCATGGGAGCTGGTACTCATGATAGTGTCTAATGTTAGCAAGCTCTCATCTGACAAAACACTGGCCTTGTTTAAATGAGCATTTTTCCTTAAATTACAAATGAACATAAGTAGTATTGTTTTATGAGCCTGAAATGCTTATGCACTTAATTATGAATCAAAGTTAAGGGCAAATGCTGATATGCTATTTCTACACACAGAGAGTGCTATATTAGCCCACAGAAGTTGATCTATCTGTCTACCTATATCGATTTATCTCTGTCTGTGATACACAAAAGGGGGCATGTTCCTTAA
Organism: Albula goreensis; assembly: GCA_022829145.1. Lineage (NCBI taxonomy): Eukaryota > Metazoa > Chordata > Actinopteri > Albuliformes > Albulidae > Albula > Albula goreensis. The sequence continues at coordinate 15,007,372 of CM040761.1, read as the reverse complement.
CAAAAACATTAAAATATGCTGCCTGTGAGGATCTGAGACTGAAACCCTTGACTTGTCAGCGGAGTGATGATAAGAGGCGAGTCATGACCCCGCACTGGCTGACCCATCTATTCCCGCAGACACAGCCTCCTGGTGGGCAGGCGAGAACACACAGAGGGAGCAGAGGTCCAGTCTGCAGATGCACACCGCATCTCTCTGGACAGACGTCTCGGCGCTGCGTAGCTGACCAAGGCTCCAGCTGAATAGAGGAGACAGCATTGTCTCAGGAGGTCATCTTTTTTTTCCTTACGGCATGTCTGTCTCCTTGGAAATGAGCTTATGACCAATCCATGCGCTTCCTCCGCAATTCTGACACTCACCCCCACAGTTTCTGTGCCGCACCCTGACCTTAACCACGCAACTATGAAATACATGAGTCACAGTTATCTCATCATTCTAATCAAGTATTGCCATTTTATTATAAGCCTTAAATCTACAAACCTTCTCATTACAGGTTTTTGAAGTGAGTTAGTTTGGATATTTTTTTTTTGCATAATTTGATAAAATGAGTTAATGTAGAAATAAAAACCAATACCATTCATGCTTCTGAGTACAATGGGAAATACACACAGACGGACACACACAAACGTGAATGTACACACGTGCACACTGTGCTCCTGTTAGGGTCCCACACCCCGGTTGGCGTTCTTCAACTTGCAGCAGGCTGCATTCATCCAGTTATAAACAGCTCTGACAGCGAATCGCATGCTACGCTGCCCCAAACAGCCATGGAGTTCAGCCATGAATCTGTGACTCACGGGCCAGCCAGCCTCTGCAGCCATATGTGCCTGCTCACCTGCAGGCTCTGGACATTGCCATCTACACCCTGATACCAATCAGACTAAATAGCAAACAACGGGAGTAAGAAAAAAAAGACAGATTGGCACCTAGCGAGGATAAAGACATGGATCCGACGGCTTCTGCCTGCCCAGCTTTGGCTCTCCGTGTAAATCCCCAGGGATGAGCATTTACAAGCTCCAAATCCCCGGGCTCGTACTGAGACAGCCTCCGCGTAAGGCCAGCCTGCCGATCTGCACTGTCAGGGATCTGTCTCTCTTTAATTCTTTGATATATAGGGAAAAATCAACTGTTAAAAATCTGCAACTTAAAAAAATTCTGTCAAGTGAGAATCTAAAATGGACACTGAATAAAATGCATAAGACCATTAAAAAAATACAAAAATGTGGAGCTTCTGAGCCACTGTGGCTGTCATTTAGACAATCAGCAAGAGGAAAGAGGGATCAGCCAGGTCCTGTCCTCCTCAGCCTGGGCTCCCTCATCGTTCCCTTGGGCTGTGGAGCTGTCCGTCTCTGGGCTGTAACAGAGAGGATCTGTCCCAGACACGTCCCCTGGTGCCAGCCAGAGGCCTCTCCACTCAGGTTGTATCTTACCATTCCAGTGATGAATTTTGCAAAGAAATTAGCTTAGATGTGATGACCCCACACCAGGGATCTGAGGCAAATATCAGTTAAATGACTACATTCTTCAATAACTAAATCATGGGTTCCTTTGTTTGCGAAATACCAACAGGTTGTGAGATGGCATAAACAACATGGGTTTACTTAACGTAATACTGTTATATTTATAAGACTATGTTTTTTATTTATCAAATTACAAAGATTTTACTGGCTGGAAGCTGAATGGTACCAGTTACCATTATCACTGCTGATCTATAGGAATGACACTGTATCAATCTCATTCTATGTGGTGTAGTCCTCTTCAGGATTAAAGTATTGGTGTATGCATCAGTGGATGGTACTCTCTCCTGGACATGAATCAGTTGCACATTTAACGTTATGTTGCTTAAATAAAATGATTTTGGTGTTCTTCAGAATGCAGAAGGCTTATCTGCATTTTGCCCAGCACGGCCCACTGCATCTCCTTGGTTACTTCACTTTTAATTCAGTGCACCTGCCTTACAGACCTCCAGGTTAACAATATCTATATTTAAATCATAGTGAGTCATTCTCATTATCATCTAGTGCTCTTAGCAAAGACAGTGTCCCAGAGAACATCACAGAGTGTACGTCGTATAAACAATGTAAGAACTAGTGAATGCAGTGAAATAGCATGATAACGACCTTTAAAGCGTAACCATCATAAGCCTTATGAGAAGCAGATATTTCTCTTTAGGTTTTCACAATTACTGGCTAGCAACAGGTGTTACTTTGTCTCTAAAAACTTAGTGTGACAGGAAAAACGCACTCACCAACCAAGCTTTTAAAGAGCAAAGCTGGTAAAGTTCATTCCATAGTAATAGAAACAATGAGGTAAGATCATAACGTTTGATTTGAGAGTGAATGATGCCCAGATTGAATATCTTAGAGATACAAAATTTAGAGAAGCTAGATATTTTATTACAGAGGACATGTTATTAAGTCTGTTATTACTGGGATATTGGGAGATATGAGATGTACAGGAAGGGTAGTGTTGATTCCATAAAAACTGGGTCTATTTGTGAAAACAAGTGGATGAAACACAGAATTAGTCCAGTGAAGTTCTTGCACATGGCTCTTACAAGCGATGCACTTGGGTCCTCACAGATTTTCCTCCCCACCTCTGTGTAGCATAGAGAATGGCTGCTCTAAATAGCCTCAGAGGGCTCCTGCAGAGGGCAATGTGTTTGAGATGCTGCAGCTGGCCAAGATGGGAGGAAGTAGCAGAACTGACACTTTAAGAAAAGCTGGGTTAATTATGCTTTAGACATACATAAAATCTTTATATTAATCTGAGAAGATCCCTAAGAATTTTCAACAAAATGTGGTGTCAATCAAAAAGTACCATCATATGGAGGAAGAATGTATCTCACTCTTAATATTAATGTAATTACATCTCTTTTTTCTGGTGTCTAAAGGGCTAAAGTATCTCATTTAATTATTTCCTCAGGGTATGGTAAGAAGTGTGTGAAAATTTCTGAGAGTCATCTTGAGCTGTGTGCTCTGTCTCCACCAAAGTTCCCACTCATCTTGGATTCTGAAATGAGATTCAGGCCTATGCACGGCTCACTCTTACAGTCACACGACCCACAATCCCCCACGCCATCTGTTTTAGGGCAGGCTGATGGGGAGAGGTTACCATCTTAACCCTGGCCTGGCAATGCCAACGGCTTTGTTGGCATGTTTTGATTTGGAAAAACTCAGCTGGTCACAATGAAGCTACACGTTTTGGGGAATTTGTCTGAAATACTTGTCTCAAAGAACAGGGAAATCTCACTTGGGTTTTGCTACACAAAATTGTCTATTTTTCATTGCTGCAGTGCTACATGAGCTTATAACTTCAAAAGGAACTGTTTTAATCATCCATGCTTCTGATATCACATGAAAGAACACTTCTTATGACTATTGGATTATGGGGGAACAGAAAAAAAAACAATATGGTTGCATTATATTCACAGGTAATGTGGTGAAACTATTTTACAATTAATGAGCAGTCAGCAAATAAACGGAAACACAACTTGTGAGCTGTGTGAGAAATGTAAGAGCACCAAAAGGTGAACGTAAGTATACAAACAGGTGTACAAGTTGTATTTATTAATGAATCCTGAATGCTATAGTCTTCATATATCGTCTGCCATTACTTTTTATTCTCGTAGTCTAACTGGAGCTGGGAATCAAGGGAAAATTCATATCAAAATGTGTAAACAGTGGCCTTAATTTTATAAAGAACAATGATGGAGCTCACTGTGGATTAAGAGAAAAGAGGCACAGGATGAGCAACACTGGCAATGCAATATTTCCAGAACCCGGTATATTTCCCTGTGTTTAAGCATTTAATCAGTTAAGGTCACACAGGTTAGAATTATGGTAATTTATTTCATGAAATGAAATTAATTCTCAAGATGTTTTCCAAACAGCACCTATAAAAAATAATTTTATACTTTTGCATATGTTTTTTCTTTTCTTCTCTAGCAGTACATGGTTCACTTATTAAATTATACATGCAAAGGGTCACTGATTTTGTGTGAGCACTGAATAAATTTATAGATTTATTTTTTTAATCTATCTGCTTTATTGGCACAACTAAATAATGGTATAACTAAATAACTAAATGATGCAGTTGTTACTTAGTTACAGCTCTACCTATATCATTATCATATGTCATTGCTATCAAATGTATGCCATTTTTGAATAAATTTCTAAGGATGTAGTAATTGGCGGGTAACAACCACATCATGTGGTGGATGTAGAGATGAGTTCATCTGCACAGACCATGCAGCTCAGCTGCCCATGAAACAGCACACATGCAATTATATGGCAATTTAACTTTTCAGGATAAAAGTGAAGACTTTCTAATGATTCAATTGATTTTATAAAATTGAATTTGGTGTGATAATTTAAATTCTCTAATGTAACATGAAGGAGCAGAAGGCTACCAAATGAAATGCAATAAGAAAAGGCTTTCACAGATTAGCATGCCCCTTAACCAAGTAAACCAGAACAATGTTATGAGTAATGAAAAGAATACAGCTAAGATTTATGCCTCCTATATGTAAAACCCAGCCACTGAGATTACATTTTAAATACTTATTTACATATTTTTTCATATTTGACCCTATTATTTCACTTTGTTCGAGAAGCCATGCTGTATCCAGCAGTGGATGTCTCTGACAGAGAGAGTAGCATTAAGAATGTACAAAACCAAAAACATAACTAATATAATAATCTCTCGCATATGACTGAGCAGAGGTCTCTGAGTTACTACACCAGAATCCTGCGCTTCACAAGCACAACAGTAGGTGTTACACACCTGCAGCAAATATGCTCAAGCATCACTTATAGCTGGGCCGTGTTGCTGGCTGAAGAGCATGAATCCATCTCCAAACTTCCCCGATCCTCCAGTCCTCTTGAACCCCAACACCCACATTATTTCCTACTGAGGCACGTCTTTCGTGTTCATACTATCTGACCTTCAGATGATCTGATTGGTCCCCTTTTCCTGAATCAATTTCATGGGTATGGCTGTGGCTTAGCTGGGCTGATCCTCGTGTGCTCTAAACCTTTTAACTCCCGGCAGCCTTGCCTTGCCGCTGCCCTCCTGCTGGCCTGCATTGACTGTAATGGAGGAATGAATCCCGTGCTATCAGCACACCGCTAGTCCAGGGAGCGAATCGTGTAATTTCCAGCACACAAATCCTTTATTACGCCCTCAAGATATAACTATCTCCCTCTGTCTCTCTCTCTCAAATGTCATTTTGCCATTAACCCTGATCCTCAAACAAGGGTCTTTCCACCCCAGAGTCCCCCTTCATTTCATGCCAACAAGCATCCTATTTGTGCAGGACTCATACCAAATGCATATTCTGAATTATTTAAAAATCCGCTGGTGTTAATACACTTTTTATTCCATTCATGCATGGTTTATTAAATTCTTCTTAGCCACCCATGCTTTAAATGCATTATACTGAATGTGAGCTGATACTGAGGTAAAATAGCACCTTCAGCAAAACTGCAGACATCCCTGGAATTGATTCTGCTTTAGAACATTCAACATGAAGGATAGCGATTCCATGTAATGGAGACGCCAGTCTAGGAAAAAAAAAAACCCCAAGTATTGGAAAAAAGCTGGAAATACGAATATGAAAATGAATTTGTTATCAGCAGTTATTATTTTCATGGCACAGGCCTTCACACTAAATTTTTTTTATTATTTTTTTTTGCTCATACTCATTATTTATGTAGAGAATGTCTTTCTCTACTTTCACATTGACATTTTATTTTATTTTTATATATGTGTTGATGAATTTATATATGAATGCTATTTTTTGCACTTACAATTTTGAATTTCCTTTGGGTTGAGGTACACAGTAAATACTGATATTATACTTGGTGGAGTCTGACAGCTGAGGCACACAGTTTCCTACTGAGTCAAAGTAAGTCACTGGTATGTCAATATCTGATTCAAAATTGTGAAGATATCTTGCTGTTGGCAATTTAAGCTAAATTCTTAAGGAGAAAGGACAAACGTTTTCCCCAGTTTTTGGGGAAAGTTATCTGAATTAAATCTCAGATCTGATGTACCCTAATGGGATCTTTTTGAAGAGAGGAGTTCATGATTTTGGTTTTCTAGTGACATGGCTACTTGACATTTTAGGAAGTTCTCTCCAGCGCAGTGACTTATTTTAACCTTCGGGTGCCTCTCTGGCTGTCATGTTTGATAAAAATCCAGTGTACACAAAAATCAGTGAAGGGCCCAAAGCACTGTCAGTGTCAACCTACAAGAGGCGCCTTGCTCATTGTTTTTGTCAAAAACTATGTATGACTGACTACATACATGCACGGCACATTTTAATTCCAGCATTTCTGCCTCATGTCAATACTGCTTGATTTCTATCAGGAAATGTATTGTGTGAGGACACACATGTAATGAGACAGCACAAATAAAAGGGGCTGCTTAACTTAATTTAAATAAGAGTAGCATAGCAATTATGATATCTCATACTGGCCTTTTGTAATTCATTTACATATGGTACTTGACTTCAAGAAGTACCCAGAAAAAAAAAAAAAGACAAAGACATTACACCATGTTACAGCATGGTTTTAGGATACCATGTTTCCAAGGAAAGTAAGAGGTATGAGTCGAGTTGTTTTTATCTTAGGTATATAAACTCTTATTGGATATTACGGTAAACAAATCATATAACTCCTATCTACAGTCAAATGTAGTGCTCTAAACATGCAGGTCATCTAGATGTGTAGTGCCTGTACACGTCACTGAAAATGAGTTTTTTTGCATGGATGCTGAGCAGTTTGTGCCGAGATATTTCAGAACAAGAAACTCTAATCGAAGGGCAACATGAATATTACAATCATTTTACAAATAATGAAACTTTTTGGGTTAGGGGTGTTGGTGGTGGAGGTCAAAATATGAAAACAATCCTGCCACCCCATGACAAAGAAAAAAAAACATATTATTAACTATGTAATTATTTATATAAAATAGGTTTGTGCAGATTATTAGTGAAAACAGTCTCTTAAAAATGTTCAGTAATCTGTAGAAATTTTACTGGTGTCCAGAGAGTTAAAGCATTTCAAACAATTATGTAACCGAGGTGCAAGGACCACTGGCCTGCCCTAAGAGGTCCAGTGTAGAATGACACAGGGTAAGGACACGGAGTTCAGTAATTCTGGTCACTTGACAGTGGCCATCGGTAAAGCTCCTGGTTTTTGTATTCGGCTTCAGCTTCAAGTTAAATTCATTGACGCACTACGACACTCATCTCAGTCACAGTGCAACGCATCCATTAAATAAAGTGGAGGTTTTGGGATTACTCTGCTAAGCTGTCACTTCACAGAGTTTCAAAGGTCAGTAGCCAGCAACTATTTCAAAAATACATAATCTAGTTGAGGATGTCCAAACCCACATGACCTTCTCCATGTGTGAAGGTCACACCAGCTACAGTGTGATGAATCACCTCTGCTCTTCTTCAGGAGGTAAACTGGAATGCCACTAAATACTACACATGTAATCTGACTAGTTGCTTTGTATGAGCCTATTTGTGGCCTGTTTGCCTTATGACTGTGCTGCTCACAGCAAAACAATGAACAGCTATGGTCAGATTCCAGGATGAATGAAGCTGCGCAGGTGGACGATGCTGCCACTTCCCTTTCTGCCGCTGTGCAGCTGCATCGTTGCCATGGCAATAGACGACCAGGCAAAGGGTACAGCAGCCAAAAGCAGGACAATAGCTTATGGCCCAGTCTCTTCTCACCCCATCGCAGTCACAGTCTATTTTTTGTACTTCCATACAGCACCTCGCCCTGCACCCTTCCAGGCTTCCTCAGTTGCCTTACCATTAAAATCCTAAAACCCAGACTTTCTGTTTATGACTTATTATTTTTAACTTTGTCTGTCTGTGTTCCAATTTTATTTAAAGATATAGTAGTGCATTTTCTTACTTTGTCATCCAGTAACATTATTTGTTCTCTCCATCTATCACAGACAGACAGACAGACAGACACACACACACACACACACACACACATTTACCTGCCTAACCACAAGTTGAACCCCCTCACTCCTCACAGAAGCTTACTGTTTTAATACTGGGCTTTATATCTCAATATATCTCATACTCCATCCCTGCTGGCCAGCAGTATCTGTTGACTTTTGGTGTGTCTTATCTTGGCCTAATTTAAGTCATTGATTTGGTACACAAGCATTGTTTCCCCAAGCTTAAATTGCATACTGACTAGTAGGAAACTAGAAAAACCCTGCAGATGCTGCAGCACGCTAGGAATGTAAATAAATCTGTGGTTTAAGAGGAAACATCAAATACCTCAACGATACGCACATGATGTTAGAGGACCTGTTTTTAAGTGCATGGGGCATTTTGATGGAATGCCGCAGAGCTGCAATGTAGCCAGAGGACAATGCATCAGCAGCAGACCGGCTTCATCGCAGCAGGAAAAGGAAAATATACAAATGCAATACCTCCCAGTAACACTGCCTGAGAGCAAGATGTGCATGCTAATTTTCCTCCTTTATTTTGACTTGGGAAAAGTTCTGTCAGAGTCCAGCTGATGCAGCTACACTCTCACCGATGTGATCTCATTTTTACCTCTTTTTCCCCTGTCTGAGATAAGCAAGGACATATACTGATTGCTGTGAAAGCAGCCACCAGTAGGAGGCTCTCAGTACTTGGGCCTTGGGTTCAAGCATAGTGAAGAAACATGGAAAATTGTTTGAGACACAAATGCAAGTTGTGCGCAATATTACGCTAGAGCCCGTTACAAAGGCACACAAGCAAGCTGGGCTGGCTGCTCGGTTTTGACAAGTTTTTCCAAGCTCAGACGACTGAAAAGTCAAAGTGAACTTGACTCTGCCTGGGGAAAGAATATTTGCATTATAATATCTTCCTCTAAGAAACGGCCATTCATTTTCACCATCTTCAATTTCCATCCTTACAGGCATGCAACGGAGGCTCTAACCTGGATCCAGCGTTTTGCTTGCTATCAAATTTTGAGGTCGTGTAAGTCAGGTTAGTCTTTTTATGAAAATATGCATTCATCATCAAGTTATATGGTTGTGATAAAATGACTACCTGCATTTGCTCACAATTTGCTGAATTGGACAAAGAGAAGGTTCAAGCAGTACAAAAAAAAATCTACCTGAAGCCATAAAATGCTGATGTCTTTACTATACTGTATGCTGTGACATATAGAGTAGGTCTTTCCATTTACTGTTTTATGTTAAAGCTTTTTCACCCTGGGCTTAAAGGCACACAGAAAACGAGATGCAAAAGGGTCCTCTAAAAGCTGTGCAAGCGGACATGCTACCGTGCGCAGTGATATTTTTACAAATTTTCCGTACAATCCTTGAGTGTACATCCATCGTTGTAATTTAAACCAAACAGTTTTCTGAATGAAAACATAGAGAAGGGTTGCTGGTAATGTTTTTCGCTGGTTTTCACTGTGTGTTTAATTGGGGCAAGTATTTCCGTCCTCCCTCCAAGCAGTGGGCGATTATATTGAGGGTACAGCTGGCACTGAGGCATGGGGCGCACAGCTGAAAATTACCGCCATTGCCTGGAGGCAGCATGCAAGTTACTCCAATCAAACTGGCTTCACTGAGACTGAAATGATAATACCGATTTGTCAGAGGAAAGACTATTATGAAGCTCATCTACTTCACAGTGGTTGAATAAAGACAGCTGACCCCATTATACATAATATGGAAAGACGGGTTTCTCTACAAAAGAGAGATGCAATATTTCTAACACTTCACATAACTACACTTGAACTCTGTCTGAAAGAAACATTTAAACTGCCTACATGTATGGAATTAGAGGGTGTGTTTGGGGTCTTGATTTCTTTCGATGAATCCATAGCCAGGTCCAAAACTGGCTTTCATCTGTGTTACTTCAGTAAATATCCAGCTGTGTTAAAAAAAAAAAACACAGATCTGTAAGTTGCCCTGGACTGGGGAGTGTGCTGAGTGAATAAGTAAGGAGCCTCTTACATATTATAAATCTATGAATAAGACAGCCGTGAGGAGAGAAAGCTGTCTAATAAATTTCTTTGAAGCCTGCTGCAACCACTTGCACCTTCCCACACACCAGAGATAAAAAAGGACAATGAGCATTGGCGGTCAGGCTGTAGGTGATGGAGATTGTCTTGTTCCCTGTAAGGTCACAGTTGGTCGCTGTAAGGTTACATTCTGCCCGTTAGGTCACCTTCGTAGACACAGCCGTCCCTCACAGAGTCATTAAAATGCTGGCAGACGGCTGGCCTGCAGTCACCACGTGTGGGCCTCTTCCTGTCATTACCCATAATTCACATGTAATGTTGAGTCTTACATGATGCTATTAGGTTGGTAACGCCAACGGGTTTTTTAAGATGCATCAAATAAATCCTGAACCAACTGTGTGTTCACCTCTATTTACTGCCTCCACCTGTAAGGCCTTGTCTGTCCTCATTATAACAATGTTTACTGACAACTTTTCTTGGCACCCGTTAAATGAAATTAGCACTGCCTCCATCTACAGGAACACCCACTGCATCTTAAAAAGCTGCAAATCAAAAGTGACACATGGCATATGGCACACACACAAATATAAAAATACCTTTTTCATTTGTTAAAATGCATTAGCAGGTCCTGAGCCTGATGTGAAGGAGGCATTCTCATTCTCCACACCACATCAGATGCCAATGGATTATAATTGATGTAATCATAACAAGAATGATTAACTTTGGTACACTGTACCATCTCTGAACTCAAAGGTGAATAAAGGCTAGCAAATGAACTCTTGAAAACTGATGCATAATCATAAAATTTAAGTGATGAATTCTTAGCAGATTAACTCTTTATTTCCTTAGCATGGGTTTTCAGATTGAGAAAGCTGAGTAGATTTATCCATATTTTCTGATAATGTGTGAATAGACAGTAAACAATGCACAAACTGTGAATGATTGTATCATGCAAAGACAAATAACCTATGCCACATTAATTTGATAAATACAAATATTGTAAGAATCAACTGGAATGGTTTGTTCTATAATAATGTCAATTGGTTAATGTCAGTTAAAAAGCAATATGCCAAGTGTTTCCAGCTGATAAGCTTTCACTGATACATGTTATACCAGTAAAATACTCTTAGTTAGTGGGTTAATATCACGCTAATGTAATGAGGGTTCACTAACCTGTGAATGCCCACAAATTAAAAAAAAAATCAGCTGTTATAATGTGTCACTACAGTAAAGGTGAATAGGAACATGGTAACTGATAACTGTCAAATATGAAGGTGATAGCAAATCTACAGCTATCTGCATGTCTGGTGTCCCTGTAAAATGAAATATGTGATTTGCATGACTGCACACAGTTCAGCTCACCATTACTGCTATGACCTGTTCTGTAATAAAGTCAAAGCTGTTTATTTCCGGTGTCTGCACTAGCAGTAAAACTTGTGAAGCAGGCAACGCTGCATGATGTGACATGGCTGATTCAGAGAAAACATCTTCATTAGACTGACCTAATATCTCAGAATAAGAATAATTTTATTTCTTAAAGTTTACTGTTGGTGCTTAAAAATTAGTATTCATGTTGCATTTACAGTAGACCAACAATTACAACAGCTATGTAAAGATTACTTTTAGGCATAAATCCACATACATTTTTCTCTTTTAACTGAATAATCTCCATAATACAGTGATAATAATACAGGCATGCTAACTGTGACTCTTAATTACTGTCATGTCTTTGAGTTGCCAGACATGCAGAGAGTGAGTTCTCTGAAGATGATCACTGCTGTGCAGCGATTTCCTTCAGGGGAGCTGGAGAGCGGAGGCCTGTGTCTCACATTGACAGAATATGACAGGGAAATAAGTGGACATACACTATTATTACTTGAATAAGTGCTTATCTAAGATTCTCACTTTCCCTCCCAAGGTCATTTCATAACCCAGTGGTTATGCTGAAGTGCACCTGCTGCTGTGAGAGGTCAGCCCTTAGTTTCACCATGGTGGGTGAGTTGGGCTCTGCACAGTACTGTCTTACTGTAGCATCTGTGCAAATCCCTCAAACCCAAGCCTTCATCTCTTCGCCAGATGGGAGATTTGTACTTCATTACTTTACATTGCCACAAACCATTTATCTTCAAATACAGTAAGTTCAATTAAAAAAGGTGCATAAATTTGTTGTATTGTACTTGCAGGAGAAGAAAATAAATATGGGCTACTGAGCAGAGCATCCACTGTGCCCTTTGTCTTAGAGTCAGTGGAGGAGGTTTAGAGAACTGGGTTTGTGACTCAGATGTTGCATGTATGATTCCCAAGGAGGAGCACTGCTGTTGTACCATTGACCAAGCTACTAAATCTTAATAGCTTCAGTAAACTATCCAGCGGTATAAATTGATTTCATGCAAAAAAAAGTAAGCTGCTTAAGCTGGTCTAGATAAGCGTGGCTGCTAAATGCCTAAATGTAAAACGTGTGTAAGTGTCTAATTCAGCGATGACCCCACTACCCAGGTGAATTGCTGACGGTGTCGAGGTGCACCGCAAAGAGATTCTGGGGGTGAAAGGGTCATGTTCAGCAGGAAATTCCTGCCTCGTTACTAAACAGCACCTAATCTGGTCGATCAGGCTTCTTCCTACAGCAGCTGCATCAGTTCTTCAGCCCTGGAACTGCACAGCTCAGCAGCTTCACAGCAAGCACTTTGGAGTGCGCAGTGCGCCCAGACTGACAGAAGACTGTGCATGGAAGGGACAGAACTAAAAGTATGGGTTAGCAAATTGGAGGGTAAATCAGGGATTAAACAGTTGGTTAAAGATTCATTATCGGAATGAGCTTTATTATTGAATCCTGTGTGGATGCATCATAAATGTACACTACAAACTCAAACGGAAATTCATAAAAAAGCAAGCATCGCCATTAAGCACCACAACTCCAAAAGGCCAATTTGTTCACTTTGCTATTATTAGTGTTTCTTTATTCCAGTTTGGCAGGCAGTTAGGTCTTGAAGCATAGAAAATGGTTTATTATGCCTTTCCCAATCAACATCATTGTAATTTTCCCTGGCTGGTAATTAACTCTGTGGCCAATCTGTCACAGTTAGTTAGAGCATGGAAAAGTAATGAGCGTAAGCAGCCTGGCCAAAGCTGTGGTCACTGTGGAGACCGATTCGTCTTCTGATAAATGACCGTGTCATAAGCCGGAGCGTTGCGTCTGCAGTCCCAAAGCGCAATAATAACACAAATCTGTTCATTTGCATGGGGAGGTGGGGAACAAACACAAAATAAAGTTTCTATGTATGCTATTGAAAAAAAAAAATCATGACTTACAAATAATTTCAAGAGACAGTGTTGGTGGGTTAATCAAAAAAGTAAGGAAATTCAAATATAGGTGGCTTATTTGATAGCTACCCTTAAAATGTAATTGGTGTTTGAGAAATAACATTTTTGTTTGGTATTTTCATCAGTGTGCTTGTTTGGGCAGTCTGTATACCGTTTTAAATGGAGAAAATGATCACAGTGCATTAGCACTGTGGCAGGGCTAGGAGCTCCCTTATGGAACACCTGCAGCCCCTCGTATGACAGCTATACATTATCATCAATGTGACACGGGTCTCAACGTGAGGTGAATTCCACTGGAGATATTATCAAGATGAACATGTGTCCCAATGTATCGGTCACCTTCTGTCTATGACAAGAGACTTTAAAAACATACCCCAACAGATCTCAATAATCATGCCATTTCTTGAGCTGAGTTCTTTAAATTATGGATAAACACAGGTCAAACACAGCAGTGATTCTTCAGAAAACTCCTAATAAAGCAATTTCTTAGGAAAAAAACTTTGTCCTAAGATACTGTAGCTAGCTTCATATTTTGTCTGAAATTGGCCCTTCTCATATGTTCTTTTTAATGTAAACTATGGCTACAGATTGACAGGTTCAAATAGGAATAAACAAGTCAGAGCATGGAAGATGTTTTTCAAAAAACAGCAATTAGCCTTTGCGTGACCTTTTGTTAATGGTTGGGAAAAAAAGTTTACCAAAGCTGAATTTTGTTTTCACCTTGTGAGGTTCATTAATAACACATACATACACAATTGTGCAAACAGCACGATAATAGCATATTTCTCACTGAAAGTGTATAATCGTAGCTGATATAATTAATGCTATATAATTGAAAAGAGGCTGCTTCTGGGCATACTAATTAAAGGAAGTCCAAAGATCCTCAATATCTGGTTGCCTCCAGTAAGTAAAGAAATCAAGTACAATGCATCCTTTCCTGCATCTCCTTTTGTACCATTTCCCCCGTCTGCTCCCTTTACTCCCCATTACCTTTCAGGGATTTATAACGCATCGCTCTCTCTCAGCAATTAAGTTTCCATGGCTATGCTTTTCACTTATTAATCACTGTTACAGGGGGACAGATGGGAGTCTCCACTGTACTTATACATAGCCCTGCCCCCAATATCACAACGTTGACCAATCCAACCTGGTTCCACACCCTGCCCCACCCCATTTTCACCTCACTCAGCCCCCAAATCCACCTGGCTGTCAGCACGTCCACACTCCTGAAAACCGGTTCTTGGTCCACAGAATCAGCGGAATACTTATCAGCTGATGTTAGCACTCTTCTGGGCAGAAGAGCTCTGAGGCTGTTGTAGGCGTACGGCGACGCCCTGACGCCTTTCCTCACACCCCCGATTATCTCCTGCATAATGTTGTATTCAGCAATGCTATATGCAAACGATGCAGTGTATCAAATCTATATTCTCAAGTCACTGGTGAAGCATATTTTCTATGCATATATGATGAAAATATTAAACCCTCTATTGGTATGCAACAAAAGACTAACATCAATATCTGCATCTCTACAATGGTATGTAGACGCCACATGCCATAAAAAAATTACATTAGCGTAATTAATAAAAGTTATATAAAATATAATAAAAATAAAAGTCACATTTTTGAGCACTTAATTTTCCAATTAAAATTAATATGAATATGCAAAACCTAGACCTTTTGAAGCTAGTGAAATCTAAATAAGGAGTGTCCAGAATTCCATTCATCTGCAGATCTCTGTATGCTGTGTCTTAACTGCACAACGTGATTTCGTTGCAATCCCTGGATGTCTCTCCACCTTTTAGTCTGAATTCACCTGCCAAATTACATTCCGCTGTTACCTAACAATTTCAAATTTATGCACTGACCCAATGTGGATTATCTGCTTGATTTCTAATTGGATATTACCATGGTGATCAGCCACATGTCCAAAGCCACGATTTCTTCTTAGTAACCAAACAACACATCATCTGTTACAACATCAGTTTGTGTAGTGTAAGCCAAGTCAGCACCAGTTATAACCTAACTAGTAATGATAGGGTTTAGGAGAGACTGTACACAAGGTCTTACTAATGAATTTAGAGCTAGGGCAGCCCTGTCTTAAAAGAACAGTCTGGCATACTGTCTGCACAAACGTAGTAATTAGTGAAAGGAAAAACAAAAATAGAAGGCAATTTTCTTGTTTTTTCCCCTTTTCCCCCACCTAAACACTGCCGAACCGTCTAGCCTCACACAACGACCTGAATCTGCTGACTCGCTGAGGAGGAGGCAGTCATACCAAGTGGCTCTTGGTAGGATGAGCGCTTGCTTCTTTTCACACTGCAGATGCACCATCAATAAAATACTGCATATGTCACTGGAGGCTGATGAAGTCATCATATACTTGATTTGTCCATTTATATTCACCCAACCAACCAGGACCAGTCATATGAGATAAACAACCTTAACTGCTATGCCCTTATCTTCCCCTGGCAATGCAGGGCCAGTTGTCACCTCAACAATGAGTACCTCTGGCATTGGTCAGTAATGGCTCTGCTTGGACACAAATCCCCTGTCACAGGGCTTATGTCTGCTCCCCAAGTGAACGTATTCTGCATGAGCCACCCACAGGTCCCCTCTCTTGTGTTTTTATATCAAGTTCTCACTGCTAGTGAAAACAGACTTGAATCCTATTTCTGTCACCAGTCGCTTGTTAGGCGTCTCCTGTGTGCCTCACCTGGTTTAAAACAATGGGATTCATTTCATTTTATCTGACACATGATAGAAATTCTGTGAAAATCTCCAGTGTGCTTTGGGTTTGAGAGAGCACTAATATGTTCTTATCTCTCAAGGTCAATTTCCTCTATGAAGTGCCAGATCTTCCCCACTGGAGTGCACTGGAGGCTGTAACTTGATACCCATCATATCTCTGCATGTCCAATTACTATATTCCCTTGTAATGAGCGACAGCGGGATTGGCAAACCCACAATATCATAAAGGTGCTGTATTTGGGGAGAAATGTGATTACACAAAAGTACTCACTCAAGAATATCATTATCATAAGGAGTTTCATCTAATGGTGTAATGAGCGGATGATTACATTCTTTTAACCAATTTCATTCAGAGTGTGACAAGAAAACATGTGAATAGGACTGCATATATTCACAGAGGACGCAGTTTACATATTTCATCTACCATTGACCTTTCGTGCAACTGTAGTTGTTTCATATGTTTCCACTTATCTTTGACATTTTTAACTTATTTTCCCTCACAATCCTGAGGAGGCAGAACTTGAAATGATTGCTTTGGACAGCTTCCCCTTGGCCACATGGAAGATTGTTGAAACCAGCAATGATGGTGTTAGATTCATTGCAATAAACAGAATGGTAGAGCTATTCCTTTACATGCTTAAATTTCCTTGTTCTCCAGTTACCAGTCAAGAGGTAAACAATATCGATCCCCTTGTCATGTATTTTTTTCCTTGCATTTCATAGTAAGCAGCTGGTCTGAGTGTTTGTCTGCCTCTTGCCTTGAAATTCAGTATCAAGCGATATCGATTAATTCAGAAGAGCAAGATGCATTACAACAGAACTGCAGTTTAAGGACCATTTTTCTTTTTTTTTTATTTTTTCTCTTGAGTTTGACATTTGAGACATATTCAGATTCTGACTAAGAAATACTGATAAACAGTGGCTAGTGCTTCTTGGCAAGCCTTTTATTAATAATTGTTTGCACATAATTCAAAATAATTTTTGAATTCTGTTCCCAAAATCACTTATCAATAGCATTTAATAACCATTGCAACTACCATTCATAAAATTACCTTGCTCTTTGCCAATCAAAACATTTTTGTGATATACAAGAACTTGTATTTTAAAGCAATACAAAAATGGTGGCCGTTTTAAAGAAAGAATGCTATTGTATTAAAAAGGGTTGCCATACCTGCACAGTATTCCCTATTGTTCCCTAAAACTGCTGTATTCCCATAAGCCCTCACATTATCAATGGCTTGATTATCATTAGCTCGAGTGCTATTATTTAATGCTAAATGATATTACTGTCTAACAGCCTGCCCTGAAGCTATGTAGCAGACATTGACTTGTGTGTGATAACTGTTGATCAAAACAAATATTCTTTCAAAATCAGTGCATCAGTACAGTCAGTTCATTAGAAGTATTCTACACAATGTGTTTGTGAACTGCACACCACTAGTATAAAATCAATGTAATGCATTTTAGGGTGATGATATGAATCCACTGCAAACAGAGGTGCACTCACCTGAAGTAACTGTCTCAAGAAACACACATCAGATGGCCTGTTGCCTGCTTTGTCCTGGCATAAAGCCTTGTCACTAATCATTTATTTTTCACAATGGAGTCAGCTTTCCTTTGTTTCCCCTGTCAGGCCTTGGCTCCTCAGCACAAGCGCAGTGCTGTTGTCTGCCTTTCTTATCCCACAGTTTGACACATCTGACCCACTGTCCCATTGATCAGACTGCAGGTCCACTCCCAACCCCAGTTCATGCTCACAGACAGCCGTCACACCAGTAATGATAAATTGAGGAGGGCAATAATGCACTTCTAAGGCACAACAACATGTCTGAATCTGCCGCTTTTGCATCCACACACACTTATGCACATACAGATTGTCCATAGGATACCCAGTTTACCGCATAATTAAGCCCTTAATGGGAATACCTCATTTAAGCTTCATATTATATTAACCCTTCAAGAGAAAAAATGTTCATACCTCAAATGAACACCAGGGAACTTACCTGGTCTTAACTAAGTTAACTTTTATTGGTCTTTACTTGGGGTAAAATTCTGTTACAATGCCTGGCTTCTATTGACTACATACAACATACATGCATCTGAAGGTAACACCACTGCTTAGTATATGCTGATGGATACATTATATTAGTACAAATTGCATAGCATGCATTTTCTTCTAATAAACAAACCAATTATATGGCAGATGGATAACATGATACAGCCCAGTAAAAAAGCAGTATTTTCTCTGCATTAAAATTGGGCAGCCCAGGATGGATATTCCAGAGCAGAGAATTACCCCAGAGTGCTTGTAGCAGGCCCAGCATTTGCCTGCAGCGTGATTGCATTCTGCAGCACACTGAGGTGGAAATGACCTATCACTCACTCACATCACACTGGCCAGTAATGGATTCATGGTTGTCTACTGTATTAAAAGTGGTCCAAAACTGTTGGTTTTTTTTTTCTTTTTTTTTTGAGATTGTGTCTAAATCATTACAGTGATACATATGAAAAACGTATCTTTCACAGAGGAAAAACTATATATTCTGGCTTGGAATAGTGCCTGCTAAAGAATGATATTGTTTTCAAGAGACCAGGATCATAATAATGTCCCACAGATAAATCATTCTGAATCTAAATAATTTCATTTCAGTATTTAAATACAGAATATTATTCATGCGCTTTGCAGATGTCTTTATCAATTGCGATACACATAGTTTACATTTTACTTTATCACTCAGCCCTGTGTTACATAGGACATTCAAGTTAAAATGCATACTGTCTTCAAGGGTACAGCAATGCTTCACACTTGGGATTTAACTGCCAGAATGAGCCCCCACTCCACAACAACTTCAACATATATGAAATAATATTCCATTTGGAAGCAATTTTTATCCTGGGCATACATCTCTGAAGTATGATTAGACCTAGGTCAAATACATATTTGATATTCTTGCTTGTAAAATCTTGAAAACATTCCCATAGTGATTTCCAATAAAACATGCAACCAACCAAAGCATACGATGTGTAGTTTAGTTGAACATCTTTTTTCCCCTTTAAAATTGTCAGTAATCTGCAGGAATCTTTACACAGCTAATCTGTAAAAGGTTAAATGCATTTCAGACAGTGATTTGACCCAGGCCTGTCTGGTATATGTACTCACCACTCTGGTCTGTGCTGACGGTGATGGCTGCCACGGGCCGGGGGAAGGAGCTGAGCTCGGACACACCGTTCAGGGACTCGATCTCGAAGGTGTAGTTGGCGTGGGCGGTGAAGTCCAGTACGGTGACGGAGGCGTTGGTCAGGCCCTGGGGCCGGGGGACGAAGCGAAGCCCCCCAGTGCACAGCTCACACTGCTGAGGGCTGGCCCCGCACCGCTTGCACAGGACGTTGTAGGTGAGGTCCTTCCTGCCTCCCGTGTCACTGGGCGGGCTCCACTCCAAGAACAGAGAGGTGTCATTGATGTTGTAGACCACATTGCGAGGGGGGGATGGAGGTCCTGGTTAGAATGCAGGGGCAAGGTTCAAAACATTTTTTTAGGAAGCTTTACCGAACATAAAATTGCATCTCAATGTTTTTTAATACCAGTTTTACATTAATAGCCGATCCCTGCATGCATAAGGATCCATCACATTTGCTTCTGTTCCAAATGATGCATACAAGCACAATAATGTGAGGGATTCCAAAAGAGAGCAATCTGATCAGTAATCTGCTAATGGCACATTTTTATTACTGCAGGAGATCTGATAAATCAGTATTTTTATAACTCCATACAAATGGAACCTTAAACTTGTGTGTGTAATTAAATGTGAAATTAAGTGTTGTGGTATCTTGCTTTAGGATGCAATAATATTCACTGCAATACCGATAATGATATTCATGCATATGCACGTTTTCTTCTTGTTTCTGGTTTGTTTCCTCTGCCATGAATAAAACTAATTGTATAATATTCGTGCAGCACTGAAATATTCACAAGAATTCTGTGACTCACTTAATGAAGTTGATGGGGGGACCGAGAAAAACATTCTCAGAAACTCAATTTCTGATTCAACTTTATTTATAAAGACTGATTTTTTTCAGACTGCAGTTCAACACCAATTCAAAATTTTCAAAAAGACATCACACATCTTTCAGAATCTTGAACTTGAATATTTCTGTTGTTTATGCATGATTTATCTATGACAATTTAATTTTAATGTAAAATTCAAATTCAATTTAAAGTGTAAAAGACCCACTTATTTCACTCAATCTTGTGAAGCAAATGCAGCCCTGAGCTGTATTGTAACCCATGTTTCCATGTCCGTTAAAAAAAACCTCTCTCCATTACCAAATTTTCAGAACACCTGTGTGAAGAGATGAAGGGAACACCCCACTGCCACATCTGCACTCTCCTTTTCAGAGTCTCTGCTATCTGTGCCTTTTCTTTCCATCAAAGAGCCTCACACTGCGAGCGTCCTCCCATCAATCAGCCCCTCTGCTGCTCCCAGGTGGAGATTTTTATCCTCCAGACTTCTGCTACTGCCTGCTTTTTCCTCTTAGATTCATGAATGTGAAACACAAGAGCACTTTCCTTCTCTTGATCTTTACTGAATTCATTTGAACCAGATCATCTGCAGTGTGATCACTAGCCTCCTTTTCATGGAGAAACTAAATGGATGTGGCCGTTCTGCTTTGAGATCCTACCTTCCGCCAGTTTTGAAATGAAATTGTAACAATAACTTGTTACCTCAGGTTTAAGTAATGTCTGCATGACTTCCTATCACAAAATCCTCAGCAAACATTTCTCAGAAATAATGATCCTCACTTTCCAGTTTCTTTCAGTTCCAAAACATGAAACTTTTGAAAACGGTCTGTTTGTTTGAACATGTGGAACTTAGCCAAAGGACCACAAGCTGATAAGAAAATTGGTTTAAAACGAGAGGGATGCCAAAGTATTCTTCTCTGCTGTATACATAGAGAGAATGTAAAATATGAAGAAAAAAAACGCTGTACTCGCATGCTGTTTAAATTCTTACAGTGATTTATTGACAAACTGACGAAGACTGTGTAGGTTGAAAAGCATGCTTTTTGCAATAAATCACAGAGGGTATCTAAACAGTAAGGGCTACCTTATTTTCCCTCTATTTAAATAGCTACAGCACATAATGTTATATAAGGACACACATTACATAACCTGTTGTTTGCACATGCATTATCCTTAACCACAGGGCAATGTAGATACAGATACTACTAACTCACCCATCACACAGTACTGTAGTTAAGTTATACCTACACTAATATGGTCTCATCTGACTATCAGTATTTTTGCATACATACATTTCCCTATGATTGAGCTATGTCACACCATGACATAAAATAAAGATAAAGTAGAGATTAATATGGTCATCAGATCGACTGTTCTTCCATCACTTACGAGTACAGGCCATGGTGGGCGGGTCCCGCCCCGCCCTGAAGAAGCCTTTTTCACAATAGCAGAATGGCGAGCCTTCATCGTAGCTGTAGCTGTGAGGGGGGCACTTGGTGCACTTTATGTTTCCGGCGAAAGCTTTGTAGAATCCAGGCTTGCAAGCTGTGAAAGGAAAAGCCAAAAAAAGGTCCTGAGTTAAAATTTCAAAGCTTGGAAAGAACTCTTAAAGCTGTGGGGAGAACCATCAAACAGAAAGCAAGGAATGGCAGTAACCCCTGTGTGTCATTCCCGGATCAGCTGGAACTGGGATTCAAGACAAAGATGAACCTGCTGATGCATACATTTCTCTTGGCATAACATACATTTATTCAGCATAAGCAAGCAGCAGCATCCAGCCATGTGACATTTTCATTCTCAGTAAGACACAAGAACTGTCCCACATAACAACATATGAACAGTCTGCTTAAACTTTTTAGTGGTATTTGTGGCACCCTTGATTCATTTAACCGTTCATTTGTTTTGCTCATATAACTTCAGGTGTTGAGATATGTTAGTAAAACTTTTCTAGCTAGGCAGGAGCGGCAACAACTAGGGAAAATAAAATATACCAACAAATTTACCATGGTTTGATAGAGAAATGCAGGAGTGTGGGCACACCTAATCCCAAATTCCCATAAATCCCTTAAAACCAGACAAAAAAACAGCCACGCCTGCACTGGGGGCAGAGATGTCACTGGAAAAGATGACGTTTCAAAGCCACTCTGGTCCCTTGCTGGTAGTTAGAAATGCAGTGAAAGGCACAGGCTACTGCCTGTAGCACATTTCAATGGTTTTCACAATGCATGGTGAATTAACAAGCTATCGCAAGCTGAGCAGCGCGCGGGTCACGCTGTGGAACAGAAACCACGCTCATTCCTCAAACCTGTCTGTCTGATACATAAATGTGATGAAGGGAAGAGAGTGACGCTCCCTCCTGAGCACTTAGGCCAGACTGCAGCGCAAAACCAAACTGCACTGATGTTATTTTTGTGTGATGCTCCTTGAACGGAAACGCTTAAGATGTGCAATTAACCCTCAAGCACGCAGGTGTCCTTGAGCACAGAACAGTTCTTCACTATAGCTCTTACAAAGCATCAAACTCACAGTTGTCAATCTTGTTGTGTGATCCTTTCCCTCTGACCTGAATAATCGATGTGCATCTGTGCACTATTGCTGACGCTTACAGTATTTCCAGCTTACTCAAGATATCCACCAAAATCAGGCTGTTCAAGAATAACATTCAAACTGCTTTATGAGCTGAAAGCCTTAAACACAGATGAAATGTGTGAGTATTTTGAGTACAGTTTGGAAGAGTAAAAATCATATGGCAATTAAAAATATAAGCATACACTCGGAGCTTGAGAAAACTGGATAGGAAAGACATGGCTGTGACAGTTCATAATTATAATAGCTGAATATATTTACAAACCTGGATCCTACATATATGGATTTAACCATTCTTAACTATAGAGATATTGTGTAGGCAGTGTATAGCCATTCAAATCACATTTGCACAAGCAGAGGTGATTCCAAGTGTGTCACAACTGATCATAACAATTATTACATCAACCTACAGTATTAAGTCAAAAATTGTTGGAGGTGTTGTTGAAAAATACTGTGTCTATTGTTCATATACACATTATATTCTATGTGCTATGCTATGTACTATGTACATATGCACTTTTGAATTCAGAGCAGCACCTGTGCAACATTAGCAGTGATGGTTTGGACAGGGACTGGGCAAACGGCTTGCACTAGATGCACTTAATAACTCTCAGAAAATCACTCTGGAGTGGTACATTGTTTTGGAGTGGGGGTGGGTTGGCTATCGGCTGAATGGTGCATACTGCACTGACCTGTGGGGGCTCTGCTAACTGTGTGAGTTTCCCAAGGTTAATTAGCTTTGGAAGTCACCCAAAAAAAACCCAGCAAGGAGAAGGACAGTAGGGCGCTGATGGGCCTCTGAGCACACTGGAAAGCACTCATGGTTAGTAGCCGGCAGATGTGAGGGGATTTTTCACCTGTCCGCAGACTGTCACTCCCCCTTCGCTGTGCGATGATGGCTCGGTGATCTGGGTTAACGTCTCCCCGCTGCACCCCCGAAGACCAGCGATTTCAAGAAAAGCACAATTCCGCAGCATTTATTTGCAGAGCCTCATAAAGAAATGTTGCAGAATAGTTCAACTCTTGAAATCAAGGAATGCTTGATAAGATGTACGTGGGAGATAGAGCAGAAGGATTCCTGCTACAAGTATTGAATATTAAAATCAACACTTGTTTTTCAATTTCATACTGCACAAAGAGGTTATATTACATCTCTGATTAGAAGATCTACACCACATTGCTTTTCCTTCCATCAGTGCTAAAGAAAGAAAGAAAAAAGTATGTATATGTATAAATGGGATCCTTTCACACATGATTTAGAAGTTATCCTTTACTTTTTTGCATTCTTATTAATGTGAGGGTAAAATATTATCAATATGTTATATTTCTATGAGCTTTACTTACAATGCCAGTGAAAAAAAACACTATAAGAAAGTGAAAGTTAACCACAAACTTGCAAAATGTAAACCATATAGAGACCATATACAATACTACAGACTGAGACTGTTTGCAATGCCGGAGACCAACAATTCCAGAGTGGGAACTGAAAGCACGGTTTCACAGTTATTATGAGTTTATGGACAAACTGTAACATACAGGCAATTGATTAGCAGAGTTTTGTATTTAATTCATCTGAAAATCAAGGGAAATGAATAACCTAATGTTACAATGCAAATGAGGGTAAAATATAAACTGGGACAAAAAACACCTGCATTAGTCAGACAACATATCTTCTTTCTAAGCTGATTCAACACTTCACATGACATCAATAATAAACATATTTAGAAGACCTTACAAGACCTGTGAGTCACTCTCTCACTCAATAGCTCCATCAGCCTTTTTGTCTTTATACAACATCCTTGTTTACAGCTATATGTTAATACACCTACATTATCAAAAAGTTAGGGTATTTTTCTTAATGATTGCACTGGAATTTTCCACTAAATAATGCATGCGTATGCATTCTAAATGTAGTCATTAGGCCTGCGATGCAATACATTTTTTTGTCATGTAAATTATGCAGGAAAGCCTAGAACTGGAGTGGATGTTTTACAGAGATTCTCTCTGCAGAATAATGTAAGGTAAGTTGCTGAGTATATAGTTAGTGTTGAAAAATGATACACAGATAAGCCTACGCTTTCTCTCTGGAAAAGCCCTGCCTTGCTTACTGATAAGGTCTCACAGACTATGTGCAGAGAGCATGTTTACATGTGCAAACTGATCGTGCCCAAAGGACAGGTCCTCAGAGGGAATGGGGATGGTGCATTGTGGGCAGGGGGTGGGGATAAGCGTGGATCTGAAGGGCTATCAGCACACTGCAGTAGAAGGCCATATGGCTGTCCTGTGGAGCCGGTGTATGGCTGGGTAAACTCTGCCAGCCGACAGCGATGAGCCTTGACACTGATTGATTAATCTGGCCTGATTGTCAGTTTGTGCCTTGTTTGAACAAGCCAGCAATCTAGGTGGAATGCTTGGTCTTCATTAGTGCCCAGCAGCAGACAGACTTAAGGGAAAGAGCTGAATCCCCTGACGCATTTAAAAACCAAACCTCTCCCTCTCTGTCTCTCTCTCTTTCTCTCACACCTCGATTTCTGAAAGTTTTGTTTCACTCAATGAAAAGCAAATCAATTCAATTTTTGACTTATCTACAATATTCACGCCGTGTGACATTAAATCCTTGTTACATATTCTTTGGCCAAATGGAAAGACACAGGTCTGAATGCCTTCAAACACCTCCCCTGACTAAAACAGAAATCAAGGCAAAAATAATAAAATACTGAATACTGAATTCTGCACAAATCCTAGATAATATCCAGGAAGTACCATGACTACAGCACTGCTAATATTCTAAAGAGTCTAGACACAGAGTCTAGAGGCAATAAACATATTTATAAATATAAAGGTGCTTACATGTAGTTTATTATTCCAAGAAACTGTACAATAGTATTATAACAGCAGACTACCACCCTTAGACATGAAAATGGATTTTATGGATTCCATTGCTCTCTAACCTGAAGACATTTTCACTCATATGACATTACCTGGTCAAGAGCACAGCTATATTTAGTTCTCAACAAAGACTTCCTCTTAAAATGAATTAAAGTCAGCAATCAGGTTGGCTTACATAGGCTATGCCTAGCCTGCATTTCAGGGCTTGATTGAAGTAAAACAAGAAGAGAAGATATGCTTTATTGAGCTGTCTGGACAGCAATGTTTCATTCTGTGTGTTTTAATCTTCATTTGACTTGCATGTTCTACAGCTGGCAATTCAGGATAGACATTGCATGTAATGTTGTGTCGGTTATTTGATCAACCTTTTAATAAAAATGGGAAATAATAGGATTTAACAATCCAAAACTATCAATCACAGTGTGGCATGCTTCAGTTATCACATTTTAAGACCTCTGTGAAATATGCATTCAAAATAATGAATATTCCTTAGATGCCAGTGAAATTGAAAATTCCTCCTGCAGCTCCTTAGAATTTTTTTTAACAAAACATGGTACTCAACAAATTGTAGAATCATATTAAATAATAAAAATGTATTATAAATACTGTAGAACATATATGTTCCTTTCATACCTGTTAGCAATCCTGCAGGGATTTTACTGGTGTCTAAAGGGGTAAGATAATACAATAAACTTATAAGACAATACCTTCACAGTACAGGTTCTAGTTTAGCATATGGTCAGAATATGGCCACACAACAATATATGCAATGAGTAGCATACATTAATATAATTATCCTTATGACAATCATTATCAGCATTGTAAAACTGTTATCATTTGTGATTACTGATTGCTATCCAAGCTGTCTGCTCATTTGTAATGGTTTCATTTCTGAGACTTAAGAACGGACCCTCTGTAGCACATATGAGCATTTATAAACTACTGGTAAGATACATCTCTATGAAGTACCTAGTTTCATTTTTAGTCATTTGAGGGTCATCTTAATGTGTACGGCTTTTGAAACTGAATGTAGTTTTTGTAACTAACTCCCACATGCATGATTGAAGACACATTTGTCCACTGCATATTACATATATCCATTTTTGAGATTAAATAAAGCTGAAAGCCCCAAAAAACAATAAAAGCAATTGTTACTACAACAAATATAGTCTGAAGAAGCATGCCGTTGATGGTGTCTTCTCTGTTTTCGCCTCAGGCAGATGAGAAAAGGGTATCAGTGAACTCACTGAGAGATGTTATGTCTAAACATGGAATAATTGGGCAGAAATGTATGACAATCCACACTTTCTCTGTACACAGCTACGAATGATGGATGTCCACACTTAAAATACACACATAAACAGACTCATGAGACAAACACAAATGGATTCCATTCATCCATGGATGGATCATGTTTCGAAATGTTGAAAAAATCCCAACTGTATATGCAAATTGTAATAGTTTTTCCCTGTGAGTATTAACACCTGCAGTTTAAACATGCAGGAAATATAATAATATACAAAATGGTCATCATTCAACAGGTTTTTGCCTTTAATGTGTATACGTAAGGATAAAAGATGAATAATGTTTACTGAACAGATGTCCATTGAATACACAGAGCTACTGTACTTTCTCTTTTATTTTATTTTTTTTATGGTTTTGCACAGGAAATCTTCCTGCAATTTAGTGTGCAGCACATCAACATATTTTACATGGCAGACTTCAGACAAGTTCATGTCCCTCTGTTTAGCAGAATCAAAGAAGTTTGAGATGAACTCATAACACTGTTAGGTGAGTCCATATTGTTTGTAAACACAAGCACTGAATTCTAAATTGCGGATTTATTGTCTGCTAACTTGCATTAGAGATGGTTTGTTTGGTTTAGCAATCTCACACATGGTAGTTTATTCTGAACAGGCTGCTGCTAATGTTAGTGTTTGAACTACAGTGGTCTTTTGTTTATCCTTTTCAACTCTGTGTTTCCATCTGGAACACTGGAGCAGCTACCACTACCAGTGATGATTTGTTATAAATGATTTAGCCATGTATGTGAGCTCATTGGTGTTATTAGATGGACAAGCCCGTATGAGGAGAGGCCATCTTCATTTTAATATTCTAAGCTGTTAAAATCATGCAGCAGTCATTTGCACATAACATGTTGTTCATGTGTGATGATGTTATTACAAAAATAGAGCTCCAGCACAAGAAGAAATCCCCACTACACCACTATTCAGAGGGTCTGGCAAACATGGATGTCAAATAAAGTCATTTTAAAAATTAAATCTCAAAGAGACTGTTCAACCAGTTGTCAAACACATGAATAATAAGAATTGTGTCATAAAATGTAAACATTAAACATTTTTAAAACATTCAGAACTACGTCTGTAAAATGCCAATGTGGACATTGCCTGTGTGGGTGTGTGCGTCAACAATTTTATCATTAATATGGGAAAGATGGCAGACAATAAAATTACATTTCTGCTGCTAGATGAAATTTCCATTCCACTCTAATAATTAATTCAGCAATGGAGCCCTGCCTGCATATATGCAGAAACAGTCCCCTGTTTTTCTCCCGGAAAGTTTATCATAAGATGGAAATAAGCACATTACCTCCTGGCTACCTCTCCCTGGTAGCAAAATTGAGTCATGATAATTACTCAGCACACTAAAAGGCTGGGAAAGATAACTTAAACTGCAGAATAAACCAAAGCTTAATGTTTTAATAATCTTTTTTAAATAAAATAAGTATTGTGTTTTGCCAACCTTAAAGTCTACTGATGACTTCAGGTATTTAAATACCCCAAACTGCATTATGTGCCAAGGTCTGTCTCTCCTTTTTGCATTGAAAAAGACTTTCATTCCAAGTCTAGACTGGGGTCTTTACTTTCTGTGAATTTCTTTACTTCATGCCTCAGTACACTTCTGGAAATGACTAATTAAGGATAATATTCTTTCATTTGATGTACATTTTGGTTAACACCATGTTCAGAGACCTGTAGGAGTATATTCACATTTTACAAAATATAAATGAGTTAACTTTCAGAAACCTGAATTTTAAAGAATGTTAAGCACCAGTCTCTAAAATGATAAATAGGTACTGCTATATAGTATTCAGATAAAAACTGGGTACTAATGATACATCTCAGTTCCGATCTGCCTCTGTCAAATGTAGCTGGCAGCCCCATGGATCCAGAAGGAGGAGTACAGCATGACCCAGAAGGAGGGCTACAGTCAGCAGGATGCTACCTGCTTCATTCTGTCTTCTCAGATGGATTGGCTATGTACAGACTGCCATCTGTCTCGACGATTGCATTGAACAGCTTGGCCAGTAGATTGTGAGTGAAAACAAGCAACGGTTGGTTAAACAAATTTTGGAGGATGTTCATTCCAGCCTGGACCATCCTCAGCTGAGGGGAATGCTGCAGTGATGGAGGGGCTTACATATGTTTTTGCGAATTCAAAATGTGAATGAAAAGGAAAAAATGATAGGTGGATAAGAAGATATTCAAAAAGACTGGGTAATGTGTGCCATCCCGGAAGGAAATAAACCAAAAGTAAAATCATGTTTATTTACATCTGACTGGAGAATATTTTGGAAGTGCTTGGGCACAGTAGCAATTTCTTTCGTCTAAATTATTTACTTTGAGGAGAGGTGAACTTGAGCAGTCTCAGAACTGCTGTTTATCATTCAATTAATGTATTCATTGTTTGTGTTTTATTTATTAAACTTTAAGTACTCATGCCATTTACCTCCCAGGACGAGCAAATGTTCTGCATGAATTTATAATGTGAATGTAATGAATAGTTAATAAGGTGATATGAAGATTACATTGACTCATCACAACCTTCTTTCCACCTGATTGATGATTATCAGAATTTGAATACTGCATCAAATAAGTCTATGTGACCTTGACTAAAAGGTCATATTACAATAAAGCCCTCCTTTTAGTAATAATATCTAAAAATAAAAAGTAGTAACAACGGTGATAAATTACAAACAAATAGCAAATGGTATATACCATATATATGGTAGAGGTATGGAAACCATAGAGCTGAAGGCGTTCCCAAGGTGAGATGCCCCTTTAAGTGACTTTCTGTTGGCATTTACATATTGTTGTTGACTACCTGCATGCTACTGACCCCAGTCTGCCCCCTCTAATACTGGCTCCTGTGCTGTCTTTGGGTAGAGTGGTGGAATTAAACACCCACATCCACCAGGACAGTCACTCAATGCCAACTTCTTAAGTCTCGCCACTTCAGCCTGTGCCAGTTTCTCAGATTTGGATCTCATCAAAAAGCAGACTGTGCTCTGAAAAAATCATATAATTTAGTCCATGCTTATGTTAAGAGACAGTGTTGTCACCTGTGAAATATTAAAAGTGGGCAAACAAGCATAAAAACTGAAATTTTGTGTATACTAGCAAAGCCAGTAAGTTTTTTATATATACTACTGTGTTCTTCTCACACACCAAATTTACAGGTACTTTGTAAACTGCCCAATAAAATGATGTCTTTAGAATACATAAATAACAAAGAAAGAATATTCAATAATAAGATTAAACAATGCCATTTTTATCAAAGTGAGCTTTGCAGAAGATATGACTGTATTACTAATACATTCAAATTCCAGTAATTCTGTAAGCTTGTAGTCAGTAAAGATTACTCTTAGCCCCTCACAAACACAAACGTAGCAGGGACACTGGGTGATATGTGACATAAAGTGACTGATACACAGGCCTCAGATATGATACCTCATATCCAGTGTTACAGTAAAGAGAAAAGTGTCCATGGAGAAATGGGGTTCTCAAAGATGATGTTTCAGTGGTCTCTCTCTCTCTGTCACACACACACACACACACACACACACACACACACACACACACACACACACACACACACACACACACACACACACACACACACACACACACACACACACACACACACACACAGTATCAATATTTATTATGTTCACCCATACAGAGTGCATGGGACCTCTTCATTGCGACCAATTCAATGCAAATGCAAAAGGTGGCTGGCTGTCTAGAGGGGAGGAGTGAACACATTTTCAGTTAGTGTTTCATTAGATGTTATTGTTTTACATATATAAATAGGTAATATTTATAACAACATAATGAAAAATGAAGTAAAAACAGACTGGAGGATGAACAGATGGAGGAAGAATGTTCTGAGGAGGCAGTGCTCAGCTGCTCACTAAGCACACACAGTAAGCAGTGGACAAACTCCAAATATTTATTGTATACTGTGGTCCTGTAATTCTGCCATACGTCTCCAAACTCCTAACACACAGAGACTAAAGCATTTCTTGTCATTTTCAATGACATATGGTCATTAGCAGAACACTGAGCCTTTCTCTGGAAAATATGTGTAGATCAGGGAACAAAGACTCCGTAATCTTAAATGGCTTCAAACAAGTTCAAAGATGTTAAATATGACATCTAAAATTCAGCTAATTTTTCAGAAGAGTGAACTCTCTTATGTTCTCTGTCTCGCTTTTCTTGTGTTATTGCCTCCATTTCTGTCGGAGCAGAAGAGGCAAAGGGCTTATGCATGAGAGGGGGGTCTGATTTTTCTCAATCTGAGACACTTTTTTGTGACCAGCTGCAGCTGGAGTGCCTTCTAAATATGGAAAAATGGGCTTGTTTATCATACTGACTGCGCCCCTCAGAGCATCTCTGCCTGATTTTTTTTTTTCGATCCGTGATTTCATTAGCATGGCCATGATGACATGCTACCCATTCCTCATGGTAAAAATCTCTAAAATATTAAGAAGTCTGATCTTCTCCTTTCCTTCTTATTCTCTTCCAATTTCCCCATGGCAGTGAAATGTCAGGCGGACAGATGGGGAAGAAGCAGGATTTTATGAATACGTAGTCTTATGGGTTTTGACATATCTAGGTTTGTATGCGTTAATATGGATTATGACTTGACTATTGCAGCACATGTACTTAATCATTTACATTTTTATGGTCAAAGAAGACAGATAAAAACATCTTAATCACATGCAATGAGGGGGTTACACTTCAGATGTCCCATTGCCAGTCTCAGGAGTAACATAATGATAAATTAGGGTGAATACAGCAGTGTAAATATGAGTGTGGATGAGTGTGTTGTACCTTATGCTAGTTATGTCTGAGTTAAGCATGACCATATTCTCATATAAATGTTAAAGGGACAAAATAAGCTCAGTTAAGTGCCATGATTAAATATTAGCTATGTTAATATTTATGTCTATCTACATATGAGGCCGACATATATTTCCATCACCGTTTATGAAGCCCTGATCATTCAAGCACAGCATGAGCCGTCCAGACAAGAGCTGGCCTGGCCAGCACCCCAGGGTAAGACTGGCCAGGCCGAGGGATCTCTGGAGGTGAGGATGCCATTAAACCTCTGACAGATGAAAACTGAGGACTGCGGACAACCCAGAAATGAATGCTTTCAGAGGAACCTGACCATACCCCAAACCAGGAATGCTGGGTAAACTCCATCTCTGTTTGCAGGTCCATACCCCAAGATACACTCAGTATTGTACAATTGTGCCTTTTTTCTAAGGCTTGAATGGTAATTCACTTTCTGTAGATGGAAAGCAGGGAAAAAAGTGGAATTCCATGACAGAGATTGCCCTTTTCAGAAAATAACATGGTAGAATTTATGATCGTGTCACACTGTGCCAGGAACTGGAGTTAGAAGAAAAAAGAAAGAATGAGAAAATTGGAATGTTCCTTCACAATAGCATTGTAATATTTCTTTTTGTAAAGAAACTCATAAATTTCATAGAAACATGCAATCATACCGGCCAGTTTCAGATGCATGTTGAAATTACAAAGGGATGTTACTGGATGATTGGTTTGGATTGAGAAACCCAGCATTACATATATACAAATATCAGCTATGATACCTTTATGACATGAGTTTAGGGTGACTTCCTGCTTTCACTGAAAGTTGCATTATATAGTTAATAATGCATTCACAATACCACGTTGTGTAGAGTTCTACTACTCTAACCATCCCTCCTGGAATTAATAGTGTTCAAAAGTATAGTAGATATCCTTTTTCCTCCACTTTTCAAAATGTAAATGCAGTACATATAATAACAACATCAAAACAATAATGACACTGTTTAGAATGAGTTCTGAATCTCCCCGTTACATTAAAAGTAAATAATGAACATGCAACGAAAGCCACATTTTAATAGCGCAGCCACTGGTGATGTATGAGACCCTTGTCAAATAATTGGACTGTTCCCACTTGCTTAATTTATATGCAGGTACTTAGACTGTGGAGGAAAATGCCTCTTAATGTAATCATACCCAGTGATGAAATGGCACTTTAAAAGACTTGTGAGTTGCATTAGTAAGTAATTAAGTGAATATGAAGCCAAAAATGCATACAGATTCCCTCATTAATAATCTGTGCCCAACACAAGGCTTGCTCTCATCCCATCCGTAGCGTTTTTGTGCGGCTCCCAATCAGACGAGGTGACCTGAGAGCAATGGTTTGCAATTCAGATGAAGAAAAGCCCCTCTTAGACCCAGCACTGCCACAGCATTCAGCTCCATGACCCAGTGTGCTTTATTTGTTACATAAAGAGCAATTTAATCATAATACATACCTATAGGAAACGGAGAATAAGTCTGTAATTTATATACCAGACACCGCCATTGTGCAGTAAAAGGAAAATGTTAATAAGTCATTTGTTTTGTTTTAGCACTAAAACACAGGGTCGGTGAATAACAGTAGTTAGGTGAAAAAAAGCACATTGGTTATGGTTTCATTATGAGAATAATTGTCTTATTAATTTACACATATTTAATTACTATGAAGAATGATGTGATATACGACACATTATCATCAAATGGCGGTGCAGTAATTGTATTTATTTAAAAATATTTTTACTGTATATGTGGCCCAACAGTACCATGCAAAATGAGGAATCTGCAACAATACAAATTACAAGGGATGGAGGATGGAGTGCTAGTGTAGTGAAATGCTCATTTGTATCAATGAAGGCTGAGACTATAATCAGTGGATATACAGCCCTTAATGAGATGATATTAGGCACTGAAAGAGGATCCACAATGCAATTACACATAAAAAGTAAAAACTGTAGTTGTGTCTAATCTCAATTATAACGAACACATTCCACCAATAAATGAGCCTCTTTTTCATTTTTGCTCACAATTTCTTTCCCTCAGATTTGCCAGGATGAATTTTTTTTGTTATTTTTTTATACAGCCTTTGGAAAGAGAGGAATGAAGTTCTGAAGGCAAAGATTCATCAATTAAAGTAATTAACATAAATAATCACACAAAATAATAATAAACTGATAATATTAAAAACCTGTGATGCAAACATGTAAATCAATAGAAAACAAAGCTGGTAATGATGGTCAATTGCCAATAAAGTAATTGCTGTTGGAACATGTTTGACATAAAGTGTGCGTAACGCTGCAATACCACCGGCCTTCTGTTCTTGTTGATAACAGATTATGTCCAGTGGCTCAGCTGGGAGCCGCCCAATCACCCAGACACAGTCATGGATCAATTACATTTGATCAATTCAATTCATCTTTATCTGACAGCCACTGCCATGCCACTTATTGGCTCATTTCAATTAAATGCATAAAGCAAGTTTATTGCTGTATTTTGCCAAATTAAAGATTCAGAATATGTTTCCTATTGTACTGTTGAAATGAATAAATATTTAACATTAGTATTCTCAGGAAAGCGCTGGTAGATTGTAATATAGAGTACAGTAATCTGGAAGTAAATCAATCTGAAACCAAGCAAAAGTTAAAAAAATGAAGCTGATCATTTCAATGCCCATCATTGACTATGGTGGACAATTTCCTTAGGGGCCTCACTGAAATTTCCATCTGCTTTCAGCTTTGAAATGATGAGACATACAGTTGAACTGAACTTGGTTGGCAGTTTTTGCAATGAAAAAGTAGTTGTATTCAGGGTTTTGGCCTTTTTTCAAATAAAATGATTCCATTTAGGTCACATTTCACTAAAGATGCTTCACTCAGTTTTATTACGCTCTGTTTAGTAGCTAACGAATGTGACAATCTCAACCTCTCCCTCTCTTATTGAAATTCCTCAGCCGCAATTTCATTACGGATGTAGCCAAATTAGTTTGTGATTAAAGGATTAAGTGTCAGTGACTGGCAGGTTGTGACCAGCCAATCAGAGGTCATGAAAAGGAAAAGGTCTGCCATTAACTTGGACAAACAAAATGTCAAGCTCAGCTCATTTAGTGTGACCATTACAATTTTTGTAAGGGTCTGATAGCAGAGCGAATGATTTCTCTTTTACGATCACTTACATTTGCAATAAATTTTCAATAAGCTACTAGGCACAGCTAAAATAAAGCTAAAATAAAGATGCATCATGAGTGTGCAGGTCAGGGCCAGCAAGGGAAAAAAGGGAGGCACTACTCTTTCTAATTGGAGGCAATGAGCTCTACAGGTGCGGTATTTTCTGCTCTTGAGTACTGATCCTTGATTTGGTGTGCCAGTCCAAAAGCAGATTGATAAGGGACAGCAAAAGAGCCCCACGTTGTCATCATTTTTTGGTCTAGCTTGTTGATGAGACTGTCAAAAACTCCTTGTCCTGAGAGTGAAATAGCCTTATCCCTCATCTGTAATAACAGGTTGCTCCATACTGCTAGACACCACCATGAGCGCCACAGATTACATTAATTTATTTTATTGTCCTCTTAATAGGATATTTTTTACCCCAAAGCTCACACAGTAAGTAAGACAGTGAAACAACTTATTACTGTTTCAGAGCATGTTCATCTATGCCTGAAATGATTATGATTCATTCTTTGGGAAGGAGGAGGGGAAATCAGTCATTCTCAGAGTACGATTCTATTCCACAGAGCTCAAATTCAGCACTGCTAGTTAGGCTTATTCTCCAGTATACAGCGTTTTAATCTTTAGACAGGATAGCTTTGATCTCAGTGTTTTTTGAAGTAAATAAGCTAAAAAAAAACAATCAACCCCTTCACCCCAGGGCAGTAGGTGCTGTCTGATGGAGACGCATCGCCGCTGCCTGTCAATCAGCTAAACTGCTAGCCTGTGTGGCGCCCTCCATTAATACGCACTTCAAAACAAGCACACTCTGCATCTAGATGCATTTATACAACAATCCTGTGTCCTCAAGTCCTTCCACATTTCTCCAGGAAGTGGAAGGGATGTTGGAGCGCATTCTGCTGGGGCAGGGACGACACAATGCTGACACCCTAATGAAGGAGCTGTGATGCTCCCCATTCACTGAAGGCAGACGAGAGCCTCTTCGAGTGGTCTGTACTAGAGCTCAAGCTCTGATCTCTTCTGCAATGACTTCACTGTGATTGTCTCTGCTCTATACTACCACCTGTGTTGCACAGTCATCAGGACTGTGTACACTTTCAGCTGAATTAACAGTCATGAAAGTTGAATTAACAGTCATGGTTCAACATTGAATATATTGTCATATTACTGGACATGGAAAAATAAAAAATAAAATGATAATGGAAAAAATCTGAAAGGAAATTAAATCCATCAATACATGCATGCATGATACACACAGTGATGGTTATGACTACAGATAGGACCTTCATGGTACGGAAACAAAAAAGAAACCGAAATGTGCTACTTTTGATATTGGTTGTATAATAAGCCTCTCTGGTACCTTCCCTTTTACACAAGAATAGAAATAAAATAAATACTGGTGATTTCGCTCCCTGACTTCAACCAAACACAAAAAATTATGTACTACTGTAATTATGTACTGATGTATTTAATGCAATCACCATGTGCTGGCATCATTGAGATGAGAATTAAATTACCATTACTCTTGTTAATGGGCCACTTTCTATCACATTGCTGATATCGTTCTGTTTAAGTAATGAAAATATTCCTGCCATTTGTAAAATTTTGAATTCTTCAGAAATGTATCACAATCACTGATTTTCATATTTTAATACTAATCTTACATATCTTTTGGAACTTGGATATTTAAAACAGTTATTTGAAATCTCTATGCAATTAACATTGACTCAGTGTTGGGGATAATTGATTGGGTTTGCCCTTGTTATAAAATATTTATTTATTTCCTAATTACAACTACTGAATATGTATATATATGTTTTAACAAGCACACATTCACAATAGCTGAGACCACTTACATAATTGTATCTACAAGTGCATGCATTCATACGCACACAACCTCATAAACACTTGACCTCCATGCCAAATTTCAGCCTCCTAGGGCGAAAACTGTGGCTGCCAAAGGGTGGAGAAATTTTTGTGGACCAACTGACCAACAGAGCAACCTATAGAGCTGCTGGTCACAGCTAAAAATCTAATTAAGATTATTAATTGCTGTAATACAGAGTTATGGTGCTGCCCAACAGCTATAAAATTTTCCCATAATTTACCCATAAAACTAACTGACCACAGGAGAGTCATCTCATGGGGGGTTAGTAGCATTTTTTTCTGGTGGGGTGCTCATACAAAATTCAATGAGGTGCGCTGGTTTAAACTCTGGGATTTAGTACACATTACATGGACAGCATCATACTGCACAAGCAACTCACTTTTGAAAAATGATTAAACAATTTGAACTTAATGGTTAGATTTGATTATGCCTGGAGGCACTCTCTCCACTGTCAAGGGCAAAGTGTTTTGCATTTGGATTTGTGCAGAGAATTTAAAGAAAGTGATTTCTATATCTGTTTTCTAACACAACACAATTACCAGGTTTCTGCTCAAATTTACTGCACAATGATTCAGAGTTCAGCAATTATTATAATGAACTGGCCAACCTGCATGTGTAGGGAAGAAACTAATACTTGTTGATGAATGTATTTATTGAATCCATATCCATTATGGACACACACACACACACACACACACACACACACACACACAGACACACACAGGCCTACATCCAAGTTCACGTTCACAAACCAGCACACACCACTATTCATTTTCATTAAAATAATTACTCATTTTGGCATGCCATCACAGAATGTATGTTATTCTTTGAAAAGCAACAAATAAAGCTAGAGTAAATATAAAATTAGTGAGAAAAAAACATAAAAAACAAAAGGTAGTGGAAAAAAGTGCACTGCTGGCACCAGCCCCTACACAAGAAAGACATCTACTTCAAATCCCATCCTTATATCCTGCTCTGTCATTATTGCACAGCTGGTACTCCTACAGAATGCACTCAGATAGGTACATATCTTCCTTATACAATCTGACAGCTCATAATGCCACCCTCATTCAGATCTGACAGGCATACTTCATTTTCCAAGCAGAATTTGTCAGTTTAGGTAATTTTTTAGTTGGGCATTTTATTAAGGGGATTTATGTTGTCTGGTTGTGAGAGGCACCTGGGAATGGAAGTGTGAAAAAACAGTGCACAGTTTAGAAAGTATACTGAAGCACCAGAAACTCTGACACCCGCTACTCTGCTATGTGAGTCTGGTATAAATGCTATCAAGAAGAAGTGACCCTGAGCTGTTTAATTAACAAAGCTTTAAAGTGCAAATCCTTCAGGAGATTTGTGGTGAATCAATATTATATATTATATACACACACACACACACACACACACACACACACACAAATCAGTCTCAGCTCAACTCAGACACGAATACAAGGAACAATATGGCCAGGGAATCATTGTTTAAAAAGTGTTGTATTTTTACATTTTTGTTTAAATACTGGAATGGAATGGCTTATAGTATAGACATTATAACAGAATAGCAATCTACTTGGGGATGAGCATTGCAGGAGGAGTGAGGAACTTATGGAGAAAAAACAAAGTTGCTGGAGCAAAACTGACATTTTGTTTTATTTAATCATTCCCTTTCTTTCATTTTGACTGACTGTTAAGGAGGATAGTTTGAAGATAAAATGTGATTTGATTTTATTCATTTACATATTCACCATATTTCTACTGCTCAGATGCCTCCTTCTTTCTTCCTGAAATGGTGTACGTGTTAGTTCCTTACTGTCGAACATGTTAAAGTGAAAGTAAACAGTGTAAAATGGTTGGCAGTTGGCAGCTGTTGTGCTTGAATGTGTTGTACCAAGTATTTCTTTTCCAACATCACTACATCCACCATAAGGCAGCTGAGAATTTATGCAGAAAAAAATACTCAGCAAATCTCACACATTCAGTGGCAAAGTTAGAAGTCTGTGTACCCTTCAGCCCCAGTGGCATAGCTGGTAGCTGCAAATGAAAAAGATTTTCCGCCATGGTGGAAGATGACATTGGCTGAGAGTGAAGTAATTGTGACCCTGCTAACGTGTCTGAATCCTACAACACCTGGCCCAGCCTTGTCTGGGAGGTCTAAGGTGGTTAAAATGATTCCATCTCACTGCTTTCTAGAGTCCACTCCTGGACAGCTGGACACTGGCAGGTGCACAAAAAGACTGTGATAACGTTTTCGTTCTCTGACGGCCTAGGCAGTATGTAACTGGTAGTGCATCTGCAGCGTGGAAAGCGGTAAGGGCTACTCCAGAACTGAAGGAGTCACATTTTCATGGCTGCCTCCTGGGTCAGTGGGAGGAGGGTTGCTGTGGGACGATAACACATTTTCGTACTTCAGGGTGGGAAACAGGGAAAATCTGGACTTCATAGTCACACCATTACTATTGCATGTATTAGGGGTGACAACAACCAGAGATTAAGAACGTTACTTTCCTTGTTTCTGTGTGTGCTGGTACATCACCAGTATAAACTCCACATACAAAGCTATATGAAAACTCAGATCACAGAGGTTCAGCCTCTTCTGTAAGAGCGGGAGTACATGGCAACACCTTCAATATTCCATAGCAAATGCTCTACTTGCATGCAACAGGACACATGCAATCTCATTCCCCTTGCCTCAGCTGTTTTCTCTAGCACTGTTAAAATGCTCATTTGAGAGGCTCCTGCAGAAAAACTATTCTGAAAATTAATTCTCGGATATGGAAGTGAAAAAAGCTGATGAGTATATGGCAACATCCATGCTTTCCACACTATAATGATTATGCTGATTTAATAGGTTTTGCTCAACTGAAGAGATTGTTCCACAGTAAAAGCCCCATTAGAATTTCTATATTATTTTACAGGGCTGGTGAGGAACCTAACCACTGCATGGACACAATTGGGGGATTAATAAGAAAGGAAGTGATCTCATAGGGCAGAACATAAGAAAGAGATTTTTTTGGCGTTTCTTTTTCTCCTGTTTCACACCACAGATATTGTAATCTTGCCAGATACTCAGCTCCTGTGTTCTCACTATCCGCCCCACTTCTTAGCTACAGGAGTTTCCAGTGGTACAGTATATCAAAGCACTAAACCTCCTTCGCTACAGTTCCTGGTCAAACTGTCAATGAATCTTCAGTGGCTACAGAAAATGTAAATGCTTCATTAGCAGCTCTAGGGGACTGTATTTCCAATGTAAAGGATACAGAGCAGGGTATCTGGTAAGTCTATA
Organism: Albula goreensis; assembly: GCA_022829145.1. NCBI lineage: Eukaryota > Metazoa > Chordata > Actinopteri > Albuliformes > Albulidae > Albula > Albula goreensis. The sequence goes on along the minus strand of CM040761.1, from coordinate 14,967,298 downwards.
GACTCTTGTGCTTACACATCCCTTGACATAGAATTAAATTTTCTGTTTGATATGATTTGAAGATTATTTGAATTTGAATTTGCACTGTATATTTGTACATTATAATATTATCATATATATTATATAATTTGATGAAAACAGAAAAAATAAATCACATATAGGTTCTATTTTCTCCACTCTGTCTTACGTAATTCAAATTGTAAATATAAAGAATAAATTGCATGCTAACTAAGTATACCTGCAAAAGTTGCAATATGAAAGTAACGGAAGAGATACAAATAACTGTATTTTTTAAATAATGTAATTAATTACGGTTGAATTTCATTGGTCTGAAATAAACCTACAAGTTTTTGAACATGTAACAAAATGCAAATGACTTCCAAGTGAAGGTGGTGTGAAGGCATGCTTAATCAACAGAAAAATTGCACATAATGTAACACCTGGTGTCATCTGTGTGTATTCTGTAATTAAGTAAACGAAGTACGGCTACACCTGTTTAATCATTCATACACACTTACTTCACATTTTGCTAAGCAATGGTAATACATGTAAGTCACTAACAGATTGTGTGATGACTAAGAACGTTCAGATTCATTGCTTCTGTGTTTAGTTTTCATTTTTCGAAAAAAAAAATGTTCTTTTCCGTTTTTAATAGTCCCATTCAAAACACCCCCAGTGTAAAGCACCCTGTCTGATTCAAAAGTATAGGACGGCTGCCTTATAAAAGGTTATACTTACAAAACATTTCCCAAAAATATATGGACATAAAGCATGGTCAAAGAGGAAATAACATTTTGTACAAAGAATTTTTAGGTATTTAAAAATATATGAGAAAGAATTTGATCTGTATGTTTATTCAGACTGCGTGTTTATACTGTTTAATTTCATTTGAAAAAATGCGTCTGGCAGAATTATAAAAGGTTATAAAAGAGCTTTACCTTTGCAAGAACTCATTCAAACGCAAGGCCAAAACACCAATTCTGCGGTTCTGTTGAAAACTGAGTTAAGAAAAAAAACATTTTGAAAACCCAATGAAAAATATTTTTTTTTCTAGACAGGTTTCTTCTATTCTGCAAAATGTGTTTGTTGTCCAATTACAACACACACCTTTACACATTTACTTTTACACAAATTACAAAATTTGATTTTTGTTAATTGAATCATGAAAACATTTTTTACACCTATTTTAAAACTTTATCAAATGCTAATCTCTGTTTCACATTCCACTCTCCACTGCTTGGTGACATTTCTTAAGAAGTTATGTGTAACTGAAATGCAGAAGAGACTTTAATACTGGAAAGATTGACAATTGGACCTCTCAGGTAATTTCAGTGAAAAATGACACTGTTTCAGAGGAAATGGCAGAGAAACTCTGGAGCAGATGTACATACCATATAATTCACCAATTACTGTACATGAAGCCCTCAGGGGTTAATTCAGCAATTAACTGTAACTACAGTACAGTTTCAAATCAGTGAAACTTAGACAATGTAACCACAGAAAGTGATAATGAGACTAATTATTGTGCTTTAGTGTGTGTGTTTAATATATTCAAAGCGATCAATGCTGAAAAATTCAAAGGCATCAACACAGAGTCATGAATGAGTGAACGCACTACCTGTTTGTTTCCTGTCCATGACTGGATGGCTTGGCTTGGTTCATGTGAAAATGCATCCTGTGGCTTTTTAATTATATTGCACGCCAGGTACCAAATTGAATCTGTCACTCGCACAGCTGTATCCTGGCATGGTGTGCAATTTGGCTATTCAGTGCTAAATGCCCCCTTGGTGGGAGAGCTGCCGATCATATGCATGTTGTCATGGGAAGGCTGTCAGGGCGGGCGTTTGAGGAGACGTTGTACATGCCTTGAAGGAGCAAAGTAAGAGGGTGCAAATGGGTAAAGATGTTAGCTGTCCCCACCACAGGGTCTGTGGCTATAACAGTTAATGACAGAGTATGACATGGACAAAATGCCTGTACGGAGCTTGCCCAGGGGACATAACTATGATAAGTGTCTTTAGCGGGGCTATTTGTGTATAGTCTTTTCAGGTCTGAAACCCTCTAACAACCTTAGAAAGTAAGAAGTCAGGCTAAATCAGTTCAATCAAGGCAAGTATTATTTGAATCAAGTTATTACATATCTTGCTGTAACAAAAAAAAAATTAAATAACAATCTTCCAGGGCTAGAACTAACATGAAGGGTCCTTGATAATAACAATGAATTCTCCAGTTTATGACTTCTCAAGAATTCAAGAAAGGTGTAAAAATCAAGGCAAGGCAACATGATGCTAATAGTGAATATGGAATACATAAGCCAGTGATCAAATCTGCCAGGAATAATAGGGTATTAATAACCGGATATTGCCATTGTTTGTCTTCCCACAACTGCACTTGATGTCAGTCTTCCATATAGAGCAGTGGTGTCTACTATGTGGATTTTGATCCACTTAATGATCTTGAAATGGATTGCAAATTGATTTGGTTTTAGATGTATATTTTATATCTTTCTTCTCCAATAATAACAATGATAGACTATTTAAAAAACAGAGGCTGTAGACCTATTTTATGCACTAAAAATGTTTAAGAGTCCCTGTTTCAGATTATCTGTTTATATGTAGCTTTAAGACATTGCTAGATGTTTCACAGAATTGCATTCTTAAACTGAATGACAGGTCTCAAGGCTCACTGTGATAGTTTTCCACAGTGAAGTGGACACCACTGATGTGAAGCGTGCACATTCTGTATACAACACACAGCTACATTGATTATTTAGTCAGCACATTCTACAGGAGTTACTTTCCGCCTGTCAAGAGCAGAAGCAGCACCCGTTGATTTTGCACATGCACCTTTCCACATGCCACTGACGAATCCCTAAAAATACAGGTGAGCATGTACTCTCCAAAAAGACATCTCAATATACTGAAGAGAAAGTTGATGGAAGTTTCTTCACTAGTACTGTCCACAAGAGCTGTGATATCATAACAAAAGAAGGAAGTAAGTGAGTGGAAATTTGTTTCAGGATCTCATAAAAAAAAACACTAAATGATAGGATGCAAACAAACAATGAATGCATGTAATTTGTCTCTTCATCCAATGGGAAATGCTTATTGACATCTTCAGTTTTCAGTATTGGATGAATACTGAATATCTCAGTCACCTTAGAATATTCTTCCAGGTTGGCATTATGCTACTATAGTTTACCTCTCAATATGGAATTCATTAATCTGAACTTCAGAATCAGCGGTGAAAGCCATTTCATTTTTCATGCTTAATTATCTATGAAGATGTTGCCAGTGCTATTTTAGTTTCGATAGAAAGTGATAAAACTTTTTGTTTAAAGACTGAAGTAAAAGGAAATGATAAGAGAGCTATACATCAGAGAAAACCGTTGAAGCCAGCGCATTGGGGGAGAAGCAGACTTTCTGCCATGCAGTTCAAATCCAGAAATAAAAAAATAAAACTTTTTTTTGATGACACAGATTCAATAAGAATAAATGAAGAGCACCCCGATGTCAAGGCAGCAGACGTCTCTCCCAATTAGCAATTACTCTCACCCGAACTCGCTGTACTCAGACAGAGAGCTGACTGGTGCAGGCACAACAACACAATGCAGCCAGAGACAAGGGCATGGCAGCTTAATTTAGAAGCTGCCATCGAAATCCTATATCCGCCGCCACTCCATACACCAGCAGGTGATGTATATCTGCCCAAATAAATCTGCCCACTGAGCCCCTCTCCGTTCAGCCTGCTTCCCAGACTCTATCCCCAGTCCCCCTCCGACAAGCTCCGGCCTCCCTTACTCCAATCATTCCTCCTTTCGGATCATAACAGTCATTTACGATCATTTTTCTTTTACACCCTCTGAGAAAAAAAGTTCAGAAAAACTAGATTAGAAATACTCATCACCCCCCCGTCAGTGGCTGGGCAGATCAATACTGTAAAAGATGTAGCCTCTGTTGACCATCTACTTTTTTGACACTGAAATCAGGTGAACAAATGTAGCATTGCTGTAGTCTCTCTGGCATTCAGCTGGTCTCTGTACCCAAACCCCCTCCCCACTCTCTGGAGCCTGCAGACATGAGCAGTGCAACTTATACCCTTTGGCATATTCCAGCAGCACTGCGAAAAGACAGGAACGAAGATAGAGTATGAGTGTTATAATTATAATCTTTTAAAACATGGAGAGAACACCCATAAAAAACATAACTGTGGACAAGCAATAGGGTCTAGCTATATTTTATTTTGTATTTCTTGAATAACACAAATGTCATTGTATTAGCAGCAACCCAAAGTGTTTTATGTCTCTTTATATAAATAAATGTAAATATTAATCGCTAAAGTGTTAGGCAAGAAGTTCAAAGCATCCTGGTCATGCAGAAGTTCTTGTATTTTAATATTCAATGATATGGAGAGAGGGCAGAGAGAAGGAGGAAGATCCTGGTGCAATATTTGGCCTCTTCGAGTGGGACTGTGAACAGATGGAACCATAAAGAATGTTTACTCATATCTTCCTGCTTTGATATGCAAATACGGAGTTCACAGAGAATTTGAAATGCACTGACCAGTAGTTACTAAAGACATTCGTCTTCACCAGAGGGAGTAAAACAGAGATAGAGGTTGGTGTGGCAGACAGAGTATGCATATTCAGGACAACAAGGATGGTCTGAGCAAAGTCTTCAGTAGCGGGCTGGAAGTTTGAATACCCCGCTGAGGTATTGTCATGGTATTACAAAAGTTTTTGAACTCATGATATTCTGAATACCAATATGATGTAATGCAAGCAAATTTTGGGAGGTGATGTAGGTTTGACCATAAGGCTACTGTCTTTTGCACTAGTACAATAGAAATGTCCCAGTAATGCAGTGGACAACACAACCAAGCTGGGTAATTACATAGCAGATGGCCATGGAGAGCCAAAGTGATGACGCAGAAACCACTACTCACCACTGTAATGGAGAGTGTATTATAACAAAAAATGGAATACAAACCAGAATAAAAGGATGTGTGAACTTCAAGAAAATTGCAATCCGACAAGAATCTCACAAAGAAATCTAGAGGCAGACACCTTTGGGCTTTTTTAGACAAGGTTTGACACAATGCTAGACACTGCCTAGACTGACAAAATGATAAATCTATATGGAGAGGGTGGTCTGCTCAACATGCATTTGTATGTATGTGCACTGGAAATGAGGGAAAACAGCTGCCATATGGAATAAATGTTTGTATAGATTTCATATCATTTTCTTGTTCAAATTACATATGATGAAATGGAAAATGTCAGAACAGCATTATTTGGCAAATTTCAAGATGAGGTGTTCTTCCACAGCCTTTGCAGGCTGGCCTGTGGGGCTTCAATTTCAACTCACTCAAGACTGTGCTGATTTCACACAAAACACAAATCCTGTTCAAACCAGGGGGTATACGTTTCCCTACAGAAAACCTTTGTAGGGAAATGACTCAGTGACTCAGTAATCAGTCACTGCTAAATCAGCAAGATGAAAAAGGGAAAGCAAGGAATATGTCTGATCAACCATATTTATGAAGAAGCTGGGTCAACCTTTCATTTTAAGAAGCACTCAGACATCTTGAGCACAGTAAGAAACAAAACATCCCCTGTGTGGAATGATTAGACAAAAAACATCAACAAATCTGTTATTTTTTTACTCAAAGTTCCCTCTTATTGTTTCTTGCATAATTTTACTGTTTGAATCAACAAACAGCAATATTGCATTTCTAAAACTACTTTTTAAATTGGCAAATATGGCAAACTTAGTTCTTACAAAATTCTACACATTACAATACATCTGCTTTGCACAGGAGGGGCACTTTTAATATGAATAATCTTTTGTCATTAATTGATGTTTATGCTGCAGCCATTCACAGACACTGCTAGAGGTGAGCACCTTCCGTCTCTGAGTATTCTTCATGAGCCGGACCTCATTAAACACCAAAATGGGGGCCATCACCTTTAGTGAGCAGTGGGGGTTGCTCCAGGCCAATTTTTGGGAGTCAGTGTCCATTTTTCAAATTCAAATTTTGCTATTGTAGCAGATAAGATCATTCTGTCTCTTAATTAGTGTGCACTGTGATTATTTTGTAGGTGATTAAAGTTAGTGCTAAGGGTGGACATGCTGTTTGAGGTCTTTAATGTTGGATTCCTTTGAGCTGAGCCAAGTTTAAAGGAAAACATAAGGGCCGAAACCTGACCAGTGCAGGCTTTGTTCAGGTTATCATTGAGGCCAGACAACTCATTGTCATAATGTCTGAGAAACTTGGAGTAACGCAAAATCATCTCATGCTTTACTAGCTTACATTGAGCGGAAGGGATGTCTATCTAGAGGAGGACACAGAAACTGATTTTACACTTCTTTATTTGTGGTGGGGTTGAACTGTGGTTTAAAGAGAATAAATTTCCAGATGCTTCAGAAGATTTGCTTTTACAAAATAAGGAAGCTCACAACAGGTCACAGGGCTGGTTCTTGGTCAGTGCTGTGGCAGTTGACGGAGCTCTTGTTCACTCGAGGGCCAAAATGCAAAATTCTGTCCAGAATCTGCAGGGTAAATCAGTGCCTGTACCCAGCAGCCTGTTGTTCATGTTAGCTGACTTTCTTAAAACCACTGCTTACCACTCTTACTGAAACCAGTTATAAACTGTTGTGTTATACATCTCATTTTCTCCTTTTCTTATGTAGTATTGCACTGTCTATATTTGATTAAAGCATTTCTATTCAAGTTAGGGAACAAGTGATGTTACCTTCCTAGCAACTTCTGGGGATCCAAACAACCTATAAACAAACGACATGAAAGATGTGAATGTCTGAAAAAGGACTAATTGTACAATAATACTGTGTATAAAATTAGCACGTTGTTTAGACATTCATGACATTTCTAATGTTGTTTATCCAGGTGTTACAGTTTAATGGCGCAAAATGCTGCAAAGCATCTCAGAAAGGATGGATGACTTTGGTCTTTTATCTCAGACAAAGTGTTCCAATTTTGCAGATCTGCAGAAGTATTTGTTTATGGAGCAATTCATTATGCTGCTTGTGCTATGTGTCCAAAATAAACCCAGCTAACTGTGCAGTAGTTCCAATATGATCCCACTGATTCCATCATAACTTACAGCCCTTTCATACGGAGGTGAAGCGCTGCAGGTGCATAGGCATCTTATTGTTACTGTACAGCATTTCTTTCCCTTTTGACACTCGAATGATTAAGTCCACACAGTTTATAAAAAACTCACAAACATTGGCAAGACTATGAAGAGCTTCAATATTGATCCCCAAATATGGCATATATTTGTATTTTTGTCATTTTATTACACAAACCATACTACTCGGTAAGGTTATCATGTGGTTGTTACAGTGAATAAACATTGTTACATTGCTGCAGGCTTAATTTAAAATAAGTTTTGGCTCTGATGTTTAGGGACTTTGTTAGCAACAGGTTAACTTGTGGATGGCAACAAGGCTTGATAACCATAATATACATAATGGGTTTACCATAAATAATTGCATGATGGTGGCAGTTTGGAGATTGTAATTGTCATGATATCTGTAAGTTGGCACACTCCTGGGTTGCACTTGTTATGTAGACAAGTAGCTAACCTTTCAGTGATAAATTGATGTAATCCAGAATTTCTCTTTCTTTTTAGAAATGTACTCCCCCAGACTGATTATTAAGCTGTCTATACTTGGAAATCTACAGAGACATCCCAAGTACAGAAAAGACTGTTTACGTCAGTGTAGAAGTCTGGGTTCCTTTGCAATAACCTTCAACTTCTCTAACGGTTTTAAAGAGGAGATATTTACCCAGATGAGGAATCTGACCGTAGTTTGAACATTTAAGAGCAATCCTCTTACAGAGAAGTTGTTTATCTTCTCTGATATTCTGATTCATAATTGATATACAGGGCTTAAATCTTTACTGCAAACATCCTAAATTTAACTCATTTTGTGTCTGCTTTCATACTGAAAACAATACAGCCCTCAATAGCTGGCAGCCATTTACTTCACAGTGACTCTGAAAACAACACTTTGGAAACTCTTCAAAAGAATTTCTCAAAAACCACAAATACAGACACCATGAAAACATAAATAAATAAATCTAACATGGTGTTTCCAAGCCGATTTGGTGCAATTGTGCAGAGCTGCTTTAGAAGAGTCATCCAGAGTTCACAGTAAATTCCCATATGGAAAAAATGACTCACATAAAATGTTTCTAAAATTGACCTACTTTGCTCATCTCACTTCTTGTTTTGAGCTGTGTGGATTAGCTTGTTAGCAGAGCTCTTACTGCAGTGTGAATAATTCGATGTTATGCATTTTGTAGTCCTTATAGCCATGCTTCCAGGCCTACTTTCACTGATACAGCTTTGGACCTGGCCTTCTGTGAAACAAATGTACCCAAAAGTATTCAACAAATGTGAAGACCTATAGGGAGTGACACCATGGTACCACTATTATGGGGATAAAAGTGCCACTCAGAGGTTACAGGTTTGATTCCCAGGTGGGGCATTGATGTTATACTGCAGCAAATGTGCTGTATGCTATTTCAGTCACTCTGAATAAGGCCATCTTCTAAATGCTTACATTTAATATAAATGCAATGTAATGTGAATGTCTATAATCCATATCCTCACTCAAGCCATCAATGTTTACCTGAAGTAGGAAAGGACTATTATCTTTATCTGGGTCCACAGTCTTGAAGTCTGGCTCTCGATGGCTGGCATAAAAGTTACCTACTGCTTCATAATAAAGAAATATTAAAGGACAAAGTTTAGATGCTCATATTAGGTTATAACTGCATATGAATAACTCTTTCTGAACTTTTCACATTTGTACAAAAAGAGGAACTTGACACTTCCTGCTTTGTCAATTGAAGCGAGGCTGACAGGCGACCATCATGTCATTAATAATTCAACTGACGCTTTTCAAAAGTTATTTCCTTCTATTCAAAGGTATACTGGGACAGAAGACCAAACGGGGAGCCTTTGTTAATAAAATGCTGACTCCTGAATTCTTAATGACACTGGTATGTTTTCACACATCTTTTGGCTCACTCATTATGCAACCACTATGTCTTATTCAGGCCATTATATAAGCTCCTTGATGTCTTATTGAGTGTCGTGTTTTAATAGCTAATGTAGAAAAGAAGCTCAATTGAAACATTACGTCCAATATGATTCTATTGGTGAAACAACAAAACATCAAATGTTGCGCTCTCTTTGTTTTGTTGGCAGTGAAGGGCGCGTTTCCACGTACTCTGGCGCATCTGGGAATTTTTCTGGTGTCTTTGTTCTGGCTACCCTTTGAAATGACATTCAAAAACACAGGAGGAACCAAAAAGTCATTGCAAGTTCACATTTAAACTTGGCTCAACTACTCGAAAAAGGGATTTAGCATTTATTTCTCTAAGTACAACCTACTTTTTTTGGCTATCTACTAGTAAATTAGTGCGCTTGTAAGAATGAAACACAGAATGAATCCTTGAGAGGAATCAAATGTGCAAGTCAACCAGACCTGGGACACATACTTTAGTAAAACTCCTTAACCCTATAGACACCAGTAAATTCTCTGCAGATTAGAGACAAAGACACATTTATTATTTTACCCTGTATTCAGAATGAAATTTTACATTTCAGTTGTGCATGTTGGTAAATCTCAGGTATCTGCACGCATCCAGCTTTAATGTAACATATTTGAATTGTTAAACTGTGAAGGAAAGACAGCAGTGTTTTTTTATCCCTTGTACTGTTTTGAGCTATGCACATAGCCATACTTCAATATAATGTTCATACAATCTATGTAATGTATAGTACCATTCTTATCAGGGTTGGAGTACTGCTGCTTTTGATTGGAGAAAATGAAACATTTTCAGACCATCTTTGCTCGGAAGCAGCTTTTCCCATTACCCATGATTCACAGTCTGATGACCGGACATGTCCAAAACCTGTGAGTAATGGCCACCTGTCCAATTCCAGGCACAGTCCAGTTTCAAAATCCAAAAAACAAAAACACTCGAGCTAAATTTATGTCTCACTCATTTTGGAGAATTATGATCTTGTGAATGTATTGGTGCACTGTAGCTGTTACTTTCTGAATTCTTTACCTTCCATGAACAACTTACGAGTAGTAACTAAGTCGGAAGTAAGTAGTAATGACTATCACCAGTAATATCATCTGAGCACATCATTTGTCTCCTGCTGTGAGGGATAATTGCAGTCAGAGGCAGAGAGATCCTCTCCCTTCCCAGGGACAGATTGGTGGAAGCGTCCCAATGCCTCGGATACTGACTCCCCTCTGTTAGCAAATCCTGCCTGCAGCCAATTTCTGCTCACAAAGGCAGACTCTAAGGGAACACTTTATTGGAAGCCACATTTCTGGACTAATCTCAACCAATGTCTGCACTGGTTCCCTTCCTTTGACGACAAAGTTCTGTCTACAGCGGTATAAACAGAATTTTAAATTTCAAAGCAAATGGAAACAAATGTGATTAGACATATTTTGCAATTATACAATCCAAAAGCCTTTTCTCTGCCTCATCTCCTGACAGTTAAACTGTGCCTGATGAAATCATCATGCTGAACTTTATGACATAGTAGGAAAGTTATGAATTAAGTCTCATGTATTGTTCATATCACCATTGTGGTATCACCTTCTTGTCACCTATCTGACTGTATGGGATCTGTGGTCCTCAGGACCCCAAAGGTTAAATGTTATTCAGGTTAAACATTCACAATTAAATGCAAATATTCATTGACACATTCTGGCAAATTCAGCCATCATGAAACTTTTCTTGTAGGGAAAGAGCATAACACCCTTATTCAATTGTAAGTAAAAGTTAAGGACAAATGTTAATTGAGTCCCAGCCTATACTTGCTAAATAATAAAAAAAACACTTCCTGAAAGAAATCTAATTTTAAAACATTTTCACTTTCACAGTAATCTCACATGCAATTTGACACATAAAACAACCTTTTTTGAAAGAAAAAAGGTTTTTTGATGCCCCCCCTTCTGTCCTTGGCAGCCACCATGTCATTGAAAGTTGTGCAGCTTTTCCACATTCAAAAGCAAAGGCTTGTTGCACTCTGGTGTCAAATGCAACAGCAGGTGCACCCCACCATTTTACACCACACTGAAGTCCATCACTGAGGGGCAAATGTACCTCATTGTGCCTGCAACTTGAATGTCATGCAGAAGGGTTCATCCCAACGAAAGTTTCGGATTCATAATTTGCTATGGATACTTTTAAACGCGTACAGACAGAGTCAGAGTGGACCAAAACATTTGTGCCTTTTCACATATGCAATTAAGTGCCTTAGAAATCAGCCCATAACTTCCATGTTAACTTCACATTACACAGAGAGAAATTCATTCAGGGGAGATCACATAATCCAGCAGCTTGTAGAAGTGGTAACAGAGGTAGGCCTCATCACTGTGTTTCACATTTGTAATAAATCGGCACACTTAAACATATTTACTGAACAGCAAAGCGGATTACACAAATTTAACTCCTCAGACTGTGTCCCTTACTAGTCACCGTCAGGGTCTTCTCATGAGGCACCAAATTAAGTTATTCCCTCAACAGTCACTCGTTAAACCGAAATGAGTGCTACGAATGTCACGCTGTGACTCGCTCAGTGTGTGCTGCTGGCTGAGGAAAACAATGACTCTTTCCGGCTGTGTGTGAGACAAATCCTTCTCCTCCACTGGTATTCTGTCTTTTGTCTGCTACACCTTATTTATTTTTTTTCTTACATTTCATTTCCCCATGACAGCTAGCGCGGGGAATTTCAACAGAATATCAGTCCCCGAGCCCATCAAATCTCATTCACTTTAAGTGAAAATGTTTGATTGGAGACCTCATCAATGTTTACAGCTGTCTTCCAATTAAATCTCAGGGCACATTCTGATACACGAAAAAAATAAAACATTTATGCGTTTTTTTTTTGCACAAGGAAAAATGTTTTTTTTTGTTTGGAACGCTGCAGAAGATTTAAATCTGCCTGAAGAAAAATGGCTAGACACAAACTCTGGATAGCACATTAATTATCCTACTTTCTTTTTTTTTAGAAAGGCACAGCTATTTGCTATCCTGCAAAATGTAAAAACTGGGGAGGGTGGTGAAGAAAATGGGGCTCTCTCAGATGGTTTGCGATGCTCCAATTAAAAATCGGCATAAAAACAGAAATACAAACTACAACTCTGAACAAAGGACAAGAGTTTTGTGAGTGGGACATAAGCAGTGCAGGTGCCTGCCTCTGACTGCAGTGCGGAACCTGTGGGCGCTTGGGTTTATCATGCATGTTCCATGGACTGCAGTAGCACTGGCATGTGTCAGTGAATTGACTCATTTGAAAGTGATTGGTTCATTTCAGGCTGGGGCTTCATGAAGGGTGGTGGGAGCAATGTCTCTGCACCTGCACCCCCTCAGATTCACTGCCTTCATTCTAAGGGAAAGAAACCATTCACTGGCTGTCCTCTCTAGGGTTAGGCAGGTGGAACTAAGCTGGGTCTGAAGGGATTACAGTGGAACATCTCAGCCAACGATTTGAGGTGACATCACCCCCTGAGCTTTGTTCAGCTCAAATAATTTTCTGAAGCAAATTGATTTTTGAAAATTTTTGGAAGAAATTTTAATTCTGAACTATCAGTTTTTAGAATGTTCAATGACTATTGAGTTCTAACCAAAATTCAACATATAGTTAATATAACATTTAGTCAGTTCAATTTAATTCAATTCAATTCAATTTGTGAAATCTTAAGGTTAAAATCACAGACAAAACAGAACAATCGTTTAACCTTCTGTAATGTATTAACGTTCTGAAGTGGAGTAGACCATAGTCCTTAAAAAAATAATATTCTAAGATATATAAAACTTGACAGTCTTGTCTGCTTTAACAGTTTTGATCTTAACTGAGCTTCAGATTCACAGCCTTCATTTTAGGCAGAAGACACCATTCACTGGCTGTGCTCTCTCTGGGGTCAGGCGAGCAGAACTAAGCTGTGACTCCAGGGATCACAGTGCAGCATCAGAGGTGATGATCTGCAGCGACATGACTTCCTGAGATCAGAGCTGCCAACTTGGCCGCCTTTGGTGTGGATTCAATCCAACTGCACTGCGGTTTCACCTTTTCTTTCAATAGCATATCAGGTGTATAGTGTTTATTTCACCTGTGCAGGAGTTTGGAACTTACCGACAAATATTTTATAGGGGAGAATTATTTTTTGGGAAGTCTTTGATTTGTTTTTACATTTTTTTTGCACAAATTGCAATGTTGAAGGATACCATCCATGAGCTCATATTTAACACCATATAAAAGGCTACAATATACTCACATCTTGAACCTTAGTGAGGCTGCATAAGTACATGGGAAAAGTCTTACAGACAGTGGAGGGCAGTGTTAAGTATTAAAGCAATGCCCCATTGCGGTGATAGGGAATCTGAGCTTTAGGAGGCTGCACTGTTACAGATGGTACATTAATCACCATCACAGACTCACTGATTAAAGAACCTGTGGCAATTACCTTGAAGTTCCCCAGTGACCAAGCAAAATTCCAAATGTGGTCCTAAAAACTACCTAATCTAATCATCTGTCACTTTAGTTGACTGAACGTCTCCCTACCCCTCTACTTCTGCTGAAGTATGGCAAGCGTTCAGGTACCAAATTGACTGCAGTGCATTACCCAGGTGTGTGCTACACATGGATGGTTATTGAGGTGAATCATCACCCCCACTACTGAGCCCTTGGAGATCCTCGCCTGTGATGGAGGCTGTACATCAGTGCCATGCCTGGCACACACAAACCATGAGGGAACTGTAGAGCCAACCTCTGAAATCACTGAAGCATGCAGAATTCCTGATCATTACATGCATTACTAAAAATCATACCACGATAATACAGTAAGGCTAGAGGCATTCCGTTGTTTACCAGAGCTATGGAAAAGACCAAAAAAATGAATACAATGATCCCTCCTTCAACCCTTCCCCCTGTACAACTCAGCACAGCTGAGAAGCCAAACACAACCCCCTTTGATTTATGTTGCAGATTGACATAATCTATAACTTTTCTGACACATGAAATAAATATGCAGGACAGGGAGAGCCTATGGCATGCCGTTTGTCATTTTTGGAGAGGTCACATTCTGTGTGTGTATATATATGTGTGTGTGTGTGTGTGTGGCAGGAAAAAGACCAAGCAGAACTACTTTCCAGAGTCATGCCTTCACCAACCCTTCCATCAATTTCAAACAGAATCCATTAATGGATTCATGATAACGATTAAGAAATTGAAAACATTCAATCACTTTCAGACATTCTTTTATGGAAAAAATAAAGAAAAATGGTTTTATCTTCATCTCCCTTAGATTATTTGATAGAATGCCCTGAAAGAGTTTCAGTTTTGCATCTTATATAGCAGACAGCCGAGTCTGTCTGAGCACAAGAGAATCAGACTCTTCAACAAGGAAAGCAGCTGATGAAGGTGCAGAGATAATGTCACCCTTTGCACTTGGGATCTCATTCTTTCCCATTTATAATATCCAAAATAGGACAAACTGTATATTTTAATAAAAAGCTGAGAGAGTTTCGCTGATCAACCAGACTACATTATGTGAGGCTACAAGACGCAAATCAAATCATATCTGCCAGTAGGAGAAGGAAAAAATATGGAATAAAACATAATGTTTTGGAACTGTTATTCACCGTTACATGATCTAGCCTTAGCCGATCTACAGTTTATGCCCCCAAATCACAGCTGTCCAAACTCCCAAAACACATTCACAGCTTATAGCCTGAAAACCACACAGTCAGTTCAAGTGGAGCGGCACAACTGTCAGTGATGGAGACCTAATTACTGCCTGACGTTTTTGCAATTGGAATTTGGGGATTGCAGAATATTGTTTCAGGGAACAAAGCTTTATCTGTATGTAAATATATTAGCAATTTTTTTTTTTTTTTTTTTACCAGGCTGTCTACTCATTGACTGTTGTTTTTCATTCCCCCAAAAGCAGCTCCTCATGCGGACGTTTGCCAGCTGAGCAGCAAGGACACAAAGTGCTGATGGCTCTCAACTCCAAAATATACCTCGATTGCCATGGCAACCAGTTAGCTGAAGGATAACAGAATAATGAGACCTTTAAGTTCTGTTTGTGCAAATTCAGAATGAAATGCTGAAATGTCACTCCATACAATGTAATCAAATGTAGACTGCAAATTGTGCGAGAATATATGCATATATCAAGCAGGGCTGTCAATTTATTATAAAAGATGTATTTAATTGCCTGATTTGTTATAATCAAGTGCTGGTTACATAGCTGATGATGTGACGAGCCTTCCATGATTAGAAATAACCAACTAAATGATAATTAATGGTTATGGTCACTGTAACATTATTATTTTCCCCATCTGAGATTCCTTCTAACTTCATAAGACAGTCACATGTATGCCCACCCTCTGTGAAAGATCTGTTTCAGTGCCATGTCAGGGGGTCTCTATTGGCATGTGGTCTGTATTGGTGGCATGCCTATGAAAACATGCATATACAGATTTGATTTCTTCTTCAGTTACAGCAACGCCAAATGCATGAATACAGATGAGAAAGAATAAAACTAATTCTTCATGCTGTTTGGAGGATCTTATTTGCGAATATCGACCCCATCAATTTTAATATGTGACTCAACATCTAACGGAGGCCATAGTTACAGATGTATCATTTCTATTCTCTGCAATTTTCCAGATGAGCAAGGGCACAAAACGGTTTGAGAAAATCGGCTAATTTCAGAGGCTGATTTTTCTTTTCTGTGAAGTTTGCTCTGTGGTTTGAGCATGGTGGGGGACTATGGGATTTTTTTTTTTTTTCAACAGGGCTGCTGTGCGTTCCCAACACTGTGAAGATGTGAGAGGGATATGATTTCTTTTAAAGTCTGATTTGAAGGGCATTCCCCTCTCACTATAGGTGCTTCAACAAAGTTTCTTTTAATGCCTCCATTCTGACTCCGTAAAGCTGGTGGAGCATTTAAGATGGGATCCCCCTGAAGGGAAAACTTTAAGCTGTAAAGCATAATAACTTTGTCTGTTTGAATCTGGAAACAACGAGCAGGATTGTCCTTCTCCTCAAAAAAAAAAAAAAAAAACACCTGGCTACATGTAGCCTACAGCTGTGAGCTCAGCTAAACTGGGAAGTATGTACACATAGAAGAGGAAAGCTGCACAGTGCTGTTTGAAATTACCAACAATATTCAAACCCAAATACTTTTTGGTTTAAAGGTGCCTGCTACATATATAAACTAGCTGTTTGAAACTGTAGATATAAAACTAATCTAGCTGCATATATCCTCTATATATGCTTTGTGGGATGCTGTTTTATTAGTTTCTCTTTACTGCTCAATTTGCATAACAGTGAAAAGGGATACAAAACCAATGCAAGACACAAGTATGTTATGGTGAGCTGACCTGGTGCAGGGCTGGGGTCAGAGTGGGGGTGTCAGCAAAGAAAACTCTTCACTTTTATTAACAGCTTATCAAAACAAAACTTTTCACTCATCATTAATATCGCTGTACACATTTTTGTCCATCCATGAAATTGCAGAAACCTAATCTCTCTTATCTAATGATCAAAGTTTTAGCTTTCTTTTAGAGCTCACTTATATTACTGTGAGGCTCACTCAAAGGTGAAGCACAAAACACTGGGTGATTTGCTCAGTTAGAATACAAGGCAGATTTAGTGCCCAGTGCTCTCTTGATGGCCATCAAGCTAATGAGTGTAATAACCTTTTATAATAAATAAATAAGTAAAGAACATTCAAGGAAATCAAGTACTCTCCACATTTACAGCCATTTTTTAATTAATCATATGCCTTGTGTAGTGCGCTCTTATTACAATTTTTTAATAACATAACATTTTTATTTTAATTTTATTTTAGACTCCAAGAAAGATAACAACCCTCAAATCTCATCCTCTCCTGGGGATGGTTATACTGGTACTCTTCTGGAATTCGATAATCAATCCCATCGTCCCAAATTTTTAGGAAAGATTGGGTATAAACCTCCTTTTTTCTTACTCAGGAGAGTCAAGTTTGCATGTGGGATGGACTTCCTGCTGATTCCGACCCAATGAAGACTACTGAGGTGGATGCAAGGTCCCAACACACACAGCGCAAATAAGAGGTTTTGAGAATCTGTTACAGATTTACCTTCCCTGAACCTCTACTCTGCTCCTGATCAGATTAGTGTCCAGTGGCTTGGACAAAGCCAGGTCTCACCGTTGTGATGATATTTTCATCATTCATCATAAGAAACACTGTTTACGATGTTTGGGCTTGCCTAGCAACAAGGCAAAACTATCCTCATTCTGTTATTCATACAAGAGCCTGAGGTTAAGATGCTGCTTTTGGTGTGAAATCCAAACCATCAGAACTGCGGCATTGGGAGAAACAGAATCCCAAATTCCTCAGCGCACACCTGAGTGGGATCATCCAACTATGCTCTGAAACAAAGGAAGCAAGCCAACCGAACAACGGACAACCTAGACCCTCAACATTCCTTCAGCAACCAACCACACAGACTTATCTTTTCAAATAACTCATCTGCATTTTGGAAATAATAATCGAAATCCATTTTTTGTGTTATAAACAGTCTCTTTACTCCAGAATGCTCTGTTAATTAAAACATACTAAAATCAAAGGTGTCTGTAATTTCCTCCAAGATAATAATGAATTTTTAATGTTATTTCATCAACCAGCACCCCATTACAGAAGGAAACCCTTGATGCATTAAGTCAAAGTCATTCTTAACAGACAGTCAGTAATGTGTCTCTGGATGTGCTTACCCAGTTACTCAGGTAATGATAATGCCCAAAATGAAAGGGAGAATTCTATGCCAATGGCAAATATAACTGCACTTATAGTTAGATGAACATTAACAGCACTGAAAGTATAGTTGCAATTTCAATGTTAGGTCATGGGAGCTAAATTACATTTTTCAATTACGCATTAATGGAACATTTGAATAAAACCTATGAGGGGCCCTTCACTGTGATTTCCCCAGATGGTTTGTTTTGGGTAATATTAAGTTAGGACTCAGCTCTGAACCAACCCATTCTTCAGAGATGCGGCAGCCTCAGAAATGTTGGAGTCAGCGGGAACATGAAACAGCACTGGAGAGGCATATTGCAGTAAGTCTGAGAGCTCGTTCTCTCACACAAAAACCTATTTATGTGTTGCTAGACAGCCATCCATTTCTGAAACCTCACTGGATACAAGGATAACATTCCTCTCAACCCACTGCAGAATAAGTTTAGACTTTTAAAAGAAAGTTTTAAAGGACAATAACAGCACTTACACATTCATGAGCAACTGTAAGAAATGTGTGTGTGTGTGCGTGTGTTTGTGTTCACGCGTGTGCATGTCTGTTGAAGCTTACCTAACTGTTATTTTCCAAGACAACCATGCTTTGTTACCCTTTTGTCATTAAGAGAAGAATAACAAAATAAGAGCTTTGGAAAGATGAAGAGGTTATTACTCTTTCCTCACACATTTGAATTAGCAATAGAAAAAAGCGGATTGTCCCAGATTTTAAATTAATTATGCATAGACTAAGACTGCCCCCCTCCCCTGACCTGTAGAAGATATTTTTGCTTGGTTTTTCACATTTTGTTGGGTTATAACCTTGACAAACTATTTGGCAGTTTAACAGAGTATTTTTTTCTGTTGTGCTGACATCCAGAGGGTAGTTAACGAGCCAGGTCTGGTTTGTACTGGTCTCTTTCTCCTTCTCTCTTGGCTGATAAATTTCTCTTCAATGTCTTGTTAAATGTCTTTGTTTTAGTTCATTTTAAGTAACAGGCCTACTAATAATTTCCTGTGTCTTGTTTGTTATCTGTGTTTAATCTTGGATCTGACTGGGAGTTAGTTTCCCTTGCAGGCTGATTTCAACAAGTATACAGTTTGATTGTTCTGTTAACACATTCATAAATTAATATTAAAACTATTATCTTGTTAATTTAGTTAATACTGTAAATGTACTTTTATTTTAAAAAAATGTACACAAACAGTGCTATTCGTATACAGCATTGAGTCTTCTGTTCTATCTTACCTTCCGTTATTATCTTTCAGAGAGGTAGTCTGTTAAAAAGAAGTAACAGTGTACAATAACTGGATTCAGTGCTTCAACACACTATTTGACAAAATTTGACTGAAACAGGTAGCTCAAATCAATGGTTTTCAAGCTCATTGTAGTCAGAGTACCCACATGTATGTATGCTGGTTTTCATTCAAACCTTTCTGCCCATTCATTAAGTACTAAGAGCTGCTCATTACTTTTAATTATATGCTTTTATTGTATAATATGGTGTGACTTACCTACTTAATGCCATATATGACAGAAGCAGATGTTACAAAGAATGAATATTTAACATTCATTAATGACTTTTAATCAGTCAAATTAATTGTCAGAGCTAATGCCTTCATTTATTTGTAATATGCTGTAGCCAAAGCTTTGGAAAGAGGTTACATCTTGTATTAGACGACAGACTCGAAGCTGAAAGTTCTAAATGCTGAAAATGTGGACATCTGGACAATGAAATGAAATCTTGAGTTTCATTTGAAAAAAATCTGTTAAGCATGTCCTAATAGTCACATGAAAGGTGACTATTATGTACATATTACTCATACATATGTACTTATTCTCTATGGATAAATCACAAAAAATGCTAACTCTGACAAGCTAAAGATTTTTCTGTGTTAGATTATGGGTTGTAATTTGTACAGGTATCATGGAGACAGCAGCTGTTCTGTGGCAGGAGCCACAGATGAAAAAATATGAGAAACATGTTTACAAAACAATGAAAGTGCGCTAACCTTTAGCAGTGGGCCATCCAGCTGCCCTGAACGGTGGGGCACAGAGCCTTCAGACTATCGCCATGAATATGGCGCCATGAAAGCACTCTGCTTGTAGCTGGGCTTAAAAAGGTCTACGGGTGGCCTTGGAGCTGCTTACCGATTCACTCTGCGGCCCCAATACAGTCACACAGCTTGACAACTGACAGCTGCGCGTGTCTGCCAGTTTAATCTTTTGTGTGATCCATTCTGTTGATAGCGCTCCTGAATGGGCTTGCCTCTGAAAGAAGGGGGACATGTCTGACACTGCGATTCTGCTCCCGATGCCCCTCTTTTCCTACCTGAAAGACCACCCCACTGCCCAGGTAAATATCACACCCCAAGCAGCAAGGCCTTCACTTTTTTAGATCTCATCTGAATGCGTTTGCGTATCAGCAAACAGATCCAGCACTGGCAAATTCAAGTTGTTGTTGCGGAGATAGCACTGCGGCGCCGCTGATAATGCCCTCTATTTGCCTTTGTGCTCCTGCACATGGAGACACAGTCTGCCTGTCTATGCAGGACTGATATATCTGATTTACAGTGGAAACACAGGACTTACAGCTCTGGAGCCAGTAAAACTGATAGCTTACTCTGACCTACAGGCACTATGACAGTCAGTGGCTTGCATAAAGATATCAGCAATCTAAATCCTGGATGCCAGGAAAGTGGTGCTGTACTCATGACTATACTTGTGTATTATTCTGTGTCAATTTGTGAGGCAGGAATTTATTTAGTGATCTTGCCCTCATGGCAAGATGAATTCAGTATAAAGAGGTGGATACCTGAACCAACATGAGCCTGTGTGCAGAAAAGCCTGTAACAAGGTGACTGACCACGATCCGTTCAGTTCAGTTGGCATTCATGAGGCTACCAAGATTCTTAGCTGAAATGTCAGGTCATATAAATGACTGGGCTAATTAAGTTGGCATAAAATTCAGAAACAGATATTGTCCTCCTTGCCCAAAGAAACATAAGGTCTGCACTAATCTGGCCTGTCCTAGGTGCCAGGCAGCAGGCTCTCGAAAAAATCTAACTGTCTTATGGATAAATTTCTTTCTGGTTTTGTAAATTCAAACATGACTTTCGCGTTTTCCATAGAAACACCAAGTACGGCAGAGTTGCCCAAGACATCTGGAACCTGCTTTTCCTTGCTTGTTCAAAACCTCTCTGAAAACCTCTTTTTTAAAAACCATCATGCTAGGGAGAGCTTAGATGGAAACTTAGCTACAGCAACAGGCAGAAAGAAAGAGAAAGAGAGAGAGAGACATTTTTTAAATCTACACCTATATATTCATATTTATATACATTATTCCTTTCTCCTCCACATAGAATGCAAGGTTTTTTTGTTGTTGCTTTTAGTAGTTACCATTGTTGCTTAGGCAACACTATGTAAAGCTATGCCATAAAACACCTTGAAATTGAAATTCAAAAGTTGAGAGAGAAGGAGAGACAAGGAGGAACAACAGCAAAATCACTCACGGAAGCAGTTGCCGTCCTGCTCCTCGTAGCCTACGCTACAGACGCAGCGTCCCAGTGGTACCAGCCAGTCACCGTCAGCACCACAGTACAGTTTGGGAGTGTCACGCTCCTCCGCGTTCTTAACGCACGCCCCCCGCACCTCCACCAGTGAGGATGAGTCCACGCGTGGCACGGTGTCTGGGAACGTGGCCAGGTTCCGGAAGGTGAAGGGGCACTTCTTGTAGTACACGCGAACGGACACCAGAGCAATGCAGGCCCCAATGTCCTGGAAGGCCAGGTAGAAGCCCTTCTTGGTGATTGGCCCCACCTCCCGCACCTCAGTGTTCAGTTTGAGGATGCGGTCGCCCAGGTCGGTCTGCGTGAAGCTCTCATCGGCTGCAATGGTGTCAATCTTGGTGTATTGGCCCGCCCTGAACCTGAGGCCATGGGACTCATCAGTCTCCAGGTAGTAGAGGTTGAAGGTCTCCTTGCAGGTGCCCGACACCCAGGGGATGCTGTTGCAGTCGCGCAGGGTGAAGCGTAGTTCCACATACACCTTTTGTGCCGCCTCGCGTGAGATCCAGTTGGACCGCAGCCAGTTGTTCTGATTGGGCTCCATTACGTGGCACACCTGGAATGTGTGGATAGGGCGGTTCTGCTCGTCCATCTCTGTGATGGTGTCCCACTGTGAGGGAAGAGCAGTGGGAATAATCACTCACAGGAAATAACAACAGACCCTGGAACTACTGAAAAATTGCTCATTTGGACCAAAGCATAGCACAGTCATTAATTGCACTGTAGAGCTTAATAAACAGTTACAGTGCTTGTATAAACAGTGCTGCACCTCTCCACAGTTGCTGAAAACAAACTTAAAGTGGGGAGTTCCATGCATTGTATTTTCTTTATGATTTATTTAAGGCATCGAAAAGCTGTCAAAAGCTGACAGAGAATTCCTATTTGCATGAAAATAGCAATACGCTGAATGGAAAACAGAAAAATAAACATTTTTTATAAAAGATATTCAATGACATTATACTGTATACTAGTGTCACAATACAATTCTAAAATAATTCCCTCCTGCATCATAGTTTTTCTCTTCTTTTTTTCCTGACTGCAATGCTTTTACCTCCTCTGCATTATTAATGGAGAGATAAATTCTCAGCAAAAAAAAAAATATTTACAAAGCAAATCAATTTCAGGTTCTATTCACTTCTCCCCATATAGTTAAAAAAATCAATCATAGTTCATTAAATGGGTTTTTTGTCAGAACTGTAGTCAGGTCTGTTTTAATAATTCAGAGTAAATGCAAATACATCGCCACACTAAAGCCATTTCCTGGTATTGCTATAATATCCAATTCCTCTACACATGCAAAGTAGATTCAAAATTCAGTGAAGTTGCAAGGGTGAAGCTGCCATCAGCATACTTCTAAATCCTCTTCATTTCCTTCTGACTGTACCCTCTACCATACAACGTATTTATACTAATGGCAAAGCCTTAGCAGGGGAACATTTCTGAAAAGAAACTTTAGCAGTTGTTGGGTTATTATGCCTCCTGGTTTTAAAGCAGAAGGTCTCTCTGGAATTATCTCTCTTAGTTCACTGCATTTCAGTTTACTTGTCTGTCTCCTCATCTCTATCTCTTTCTCTCTTTTTCCTCCTTCCCTTACCCCTCTACAAAATCCTCCCTCTTCACTTTATTTTCCTCCTGATTCTCTCTCTCCCTCCCTCCCTCCATCCATCTCCCCTTCTCTCCCCTGCTCCCTTTCTCCATGATATCCCAATGTGAGACCAGCCCCCTGCAGAGTGCCATCTTAGGTGCAGCAGAGTCCCAGCTCTGCAACCCTCACTCTGATGCTACACTCCACTGCTGATCACAGGCCGTCAGCAGAAGAGTAGAGTTTTCTTCTTTTTTATTGAAATCTGAGAAACAAGTTCAGTGCACCAAGGAAAAGCACCAAACCCGTGTTTTGACAAGGCTGCACGGAAACGTGACGATACAGTAACTGAGGGATGCACCCATTAGTGAGGTCCTCATAATTCCTGCATTATGCAGGGGGAAGTGGTCTGGAGGCCTTGCTTCGGGCTCACGGAGTAGTGGAAGAGTACATTTGATTTTCTGTGGTGCATCAAATCTATTTTAAAGATTGCATATTTTATGCGGAAGTAATGACAAAGTTGCACTTAATTCCTCCTAAAGCATAAAGAGAGATTAAGAGTATGTGTAGTGGAATGGTCACGGCAATGCTGTAGCGGGGTGCCATTGTATGCTGCTCTGCTTGGTGGCACGAGGGCATCCCAGCCAGAAGGGAGAAACAATCGCCATTATGGCAAGTGAAATCACTATGGTCTCCAGTAAATATTGCAGCAAGCAGGAGTTTGTGCAGGAGTATTTTGCCAGAACAAAATAACACCAAATCTTTGCTAGGCTGTACCAGTGAAATTTTTCTCTCAGTGAAAAGTCTCTTGGCTCTTGGAAGTACAGCTTTATTTTTTTAATTATAGATTTGTATTGGAATGGTTTGGGTTCAGCATACAGCACCCATCTGAAAACAATAAAAAAAAATTACATATATATTTTTCAATGTCACCCACTCTCAGGCTATTTAAGTTTAGATTCACTCGAGAAGAATGACACTGCTAATCTAAATAAAATCACCGAGTCAAGGAGATCTGCTAAGCTTATCAAGGCATAAGCAAAGCTAGCTACACAATTTATTTTCTAGCAATGATAAATATTTCCACATGCAGTTTTATTTGGTTTATCACTAAAGTTATAAGTTTATAAAATCTTATCAGAATTTTGCTGTCCCTTTATTGGATTTGATATTGGCTACTATGGCTTCCAGGTCCACTGGCAGTGACTGAACCCAGGTTCACCGCGCAATTATTGCTGCGGTTCTTAAAGGAAAGGAATCAGGAAGACAGCATTAGCCTAAGCTGAAGTTTCAGCACAGAATCTTAACATGCATAATTGAAAAGTGTTCATGAAAGAGAGAAAGATTGATTTCTTTGAATGGTGAAACCCATTCCAACATTTCAGTGCAAGAGACTCAATTATTTACAGCTGCCTGCCAAAGGTGAGGTAATTCTATTAAATTTGTAAAGTCCTTGCTATTGAGAACAGTGCTGTGGCCAGATTTATAACCCAAAGCTTTGGAATGAGGAGAGAAAATTAAATATTTTGAGATTTAAACATAAATGAGGTTTTGTGATGTATGACTTTGATGTAATACAGAAGTCAAATTTCCTGTTCAGATATATGTGAATCTTTGGCATATCCAAAGCTATTTGAGCTTTGTTTAAAAAAGAAACTTTGCCTCTTCATTATATTTTTAATTGAGACATAAATCCATGCTCCTGGCTTCTTCTCTCTGGCTGACAGAGTTACAGAGATGCAGTACTGTACTGTGCAAGTTCAATAGGGAACAGACAGTATTCCTCTCCCTGTAATATGGCCTCACGCTGTGACCAAAAGAGTCTCAGACAGATTTCTCCATGGTGAAAACATAATTTAAAGTGCAGTATAGCATGATTGGCTCTGCATACACGCTACAAAACTACATGAGAGCGTGGACACTTAATACCTCCACAACAAATAAAGCACAGACACTAGGGCTGATGAAACCAGAACAAATAACCAAATTAATAGAAAAATAAAATAAAATTGGGGTTTAAACAAGTGCAGAAGGTTGTGATTTCGGCTTTTTTTTTTTTGTATGGACACATGTCCACTGGAGGGAGACAATTCAGTGTCCATCAGGGACATGAAGATAAATATTTAAGGGAGACATCAGAAAAAATGAGAAAGCAACGAAGGATTTGTGGATCCACTGTAACTATATTCCACATAAACCTATGTACATAGGTTTATTAACTTACTTGCTTACGGAATTGTTCAACAGAGACAATTCTGTGAACAATGAGCTCTTGACTTATTTGACATTGTACAAATGTTTTATTATGATTGTTCCATATTGACACATCTATTGTGACAGCTGCATTATATAGCTGTAAAGATTATTTCATTGGTTCAGTCAGTTAAATAGGCTGCTGATTGGTTTCATGTCCTAAGATAATGGTATATTCATACTTATGGTCTAGAGGTCGACCAACTGAATACGGGCTTTAACACACAACAATTAAAAATGCAGTATGTTCAAAATAATCAAAATACTTTTTTTTTGGTCCACATTGTGCCGTAGCTGACACACAAACACTTGCCTGCAAGCACAAAAACACACACAAACACACACACACAAGCTGAACCATTCATCCTTTCCATTATTGGAATCATCAGGAATAATTAAATTGCATAATGCAACAGTCAGTGAGTTATTTACCCTTGTCTGTGAGAAACAAAAAAAACAATGCTGGTGGGATTGATCCCTGTCTGATAAAAGAAGGAAAAATCTATAGGCATAATGAACGTCCCTTCAGTATTGATTCAAATCTATCGACATACTCCGCACAGTCATAAACACCATGCTCTAGCTTATTCAGAGGACCACAGGCTAACTACAGAGAGCTACTTCAGTCTGCTTTCCTGCATACAAAGTGACCCACCCACCTCTGATATCACTGTCTGCTGGCCGTGAAAGCGGTTTACTATATGCTTCACTGTGTTCACACATAACACTCAAAAATAATAACTTTTTTTTTTTTGCACTTCAATTTTTATCATAACTTTCTTCTGAAATGCATTCAGCATAATATACATGCAATCACTGACATGGAAATCTGCAGGGGTCACCGTAAGACTTGCATGACATGGTAGTTCCCAGGGAGATTGCAGAATATAAATCATATTAAATGATATTTTAAAAATAAAACATATAAAAATGAAAATAAATGTAGAAAGAAACTAAATCCAATGACCACTACACTCTCTGTTATGTGGGTGGACTCCATTAAAAGTAATACCACTTTACTCAAAGTCAAGATAATGCTGCAGGGATTTTTAAGGACAAAGATCCACAGCGGATGGATTGACTGCCCTGTTAAGCCTCTCTAATTTGCATCTATTTTGTCCTGACTGACACATTTATGTTCTGAGCCCATATGGTCCGTCCCACCACTCTCTGTACTTCTGACAAAACAGATTTTCCACAACCTTCCACTGTACTTACAATCAACCATCTGAGAGTGCCATTACCTTTCCTTCATTGTGTGCTTTTGTGAATACAGCCACACTTGATTGCCCTTGTATTTTCAATCTAGCCAGAAACTCAAGTTACACTCCGCTGTGTTTCAGCAAGCATCTCACACATCACCGTGAAAGCTCTCAGCTTTAATACTGCACAAACGGCCATGATTAATGAACAAAGGGCCTTCATCTCAGCCAGAATAAGCCCCACGGGCTCTCTCGGGTGATCTTTCTATAACCTATTCACACGTGAAAAAAATGGATTCACACATCAAAATTTAACATGCCAGTTCTGTTCTTATTTTGCCCAAAAAAACAGCCTTAACACCGATACACAGCTAAACTCCATCTAACAATAAATATTACCTCTCATTGCTTCAGGATTTTTCAAAAGTCCAAGATATAACTTTAATTGTATTTATACTTTGAAAATGCTATTTGAAAATTATATTGGTACAAACATACTACAATATACTGTACAGAAAGCAGACTAAAGAAAAATATATGAATCAAGAAAGAGCATTCAGAAACCCTGACCACAATTCAAAGGCACTTAATATCTCTAAGAGCATATGCTCTTCAATCAAACAACAATTTATTTGAATTGATTCATACTGATTTGATTCAGACAGACCACATGCATCTAATCAACCAGTGCCATCACTGAGATGATGAGACAGGAAGCTCCTGCCGAATGAAACCCTCCCTCATTGGGTGACGGCCATGCCTGCACTTCAAGGGCGTGTCATTTCACTGAGAACAGAAGCTTAATTTAGATGAGCCTCCTGACATCCCATTAACGCCATTCTTTTATGCAGCAGTATCTGACATTTGCCATTTCAAGCTTAGCAAACCCTAGTCAATAATATCCTTGTAACACACTTCACGGAGACGCGTTTTCTTTGGGTTTTGGCCGAGCTTGCCGCTTTATTTTCCAGCTTCACAACCACACTCCAATAGCCATTCCACCATTTTTACTCTCTGCGTCACATCAACGTACGAACTCTCTCTGCTGGTGAAACGTGGCAATGACAATGCTGATTCATCACAAACAAGTTGGCACATACCAATCCACAACTTTACCGTAGTTTTATCCACTGACCGACTGTAACCCTATAACTGTAAACGAACAAATAAACGCATAAACAATAAACAAAAATGGAAGGGGGTGCCTTGTTTTTAACCACTACTCCACACTCTCCCTCCAAATGAAATGGCGTCCCGACATTATGAGGTTCTCAGTTCACATTATGATTTAACAGTGCATGTGATGTGAATGCATAGCATAGAGGAAGTTCATGTCTATGAAGGAGTCAGAGTTAATCAATGTCCATAAAGATGCACAACTGCACCCAGTCTATCACATGACATCCATCTCCTGTTAATGTCACATGTTTGCAGCAGATGTCATTGTGCACGATAACAGTCCACTGCCACCTCCGCCATGAACGCGGGTATCTGCATCTTTCCTGAGAGTAAGGTACTTTACATAGCAATAACCTCCTGTCTACATCAACATGTGGCACAGTTTCTAAGGTCACCTCACTGTCTGACATTTGGAATAATAAGTGCTGTGTCTATTTGGGTAACCTGTATAACACTATACATATAAACTCCAGAATAACATATTACAACACATTCAAACTCTTTTACAAATCTGTTCTCTACTCAATCATACGATGTGGTAGGCTGTCCTAACCTATGGTAAGTAAACACCATTTTTGGTTTTCTCGCTCTGAAAGGATACTTTCTCTGTGGAGTGGGAGGATGATCAGGATCTTCTTCTTCATTGCTGGATACTGATCCAGAAGACTGCTCTTCCCTCTGAGTGTTTGATGTATCAACATTATGTTCTTGTGTCCCAATTACTTCTTCCTCCGGTTCCGACTGTTTTGTCATGCTGTCCTCTTCCTGATGATCATCTACCACGTCTTTTCTTCTGCTTGGATGGAACTCGTGCGCCTCTGCCCTTAGCGTACTTTCCACTTGTCTGTTAGATCCCTGTTTCAGTCCGATGATAGATTGCCAACTATCCTCATCCTCATCTCCTGAGCTGTATTCCTTCTCTTCATGCCTCTGTTTGTTTTTTATCTGC
This sequence comes from Albula goreensis, assembly GCA_022829145.1. Lineage (NCBI taxonomy): Eukaryota > Metazoa > Chordata > Actinopteri > Albuliformes > Albulidae > Albula > Albula goreensis. The sequence continues at coordinate 14,938,720 of CM040761.1, read as the reverse complement.
CTCTTTTTCAGGTGTAGCAGGTGAGTCCACTTTTCAACAGGGAGGAAGTCACATGGTAACATCAGATTCCTGTGCATGACTCTCACACGTCCCCTTCCATTTTCTGGTCTGAGTTCATACACTGACTGTCTGGGTGCTTCCTCTGCGTGACAACATATACTCTGTCCTCCCAGAATGATCTCAATTTCCCTGGACCCCTTTTTCATTCAGGTTCCGGACTAACACTCTGCATCCCGGTGACAACTCAGCACCATTTACTTTTCTGTCATAAAGTGCTTTTCCTCTCATTCCTCTTTACAGGCTGATTTGGATGCCAGCTTGTATGCTTCAGTCATTCTTGTCCTCCATTTCTCAGCATAGTCTCTGTGAGATGAGCTCTGGTCTTTGCTGTGAGGCCAAACATGAGGTCAATAGGGAGTCTGGGGTTGCGACCGAACAGGAGAAAGTAGGGTGCATAGCCAGTGGCTTCGCTGCGCTGCAATTATAGGCATGGACCACTTTTGCCAGTGAGGACTTCCAATCAGCCTTAGCCGTCTCTGGCAGGTTCCTGAGCATGGCCAAAAGTGTCCTATTGAACCTTTCCACCTGGCCATTCCCTGTGGGTGGTATGGCGTAGTCCTGGACCCCTTCACTCCACTGAATTCCTCTAGTTTAGCAAACAGCTTGTTTTCAAATTCTTTGCCTTGGTCATGATGGAGTCTTGTGGGAAACCCAAACCTTAGTACAAAATCTCCATATATCTTTTCTGCAGCTGTTTTAGCTGCTTTGTTGCGGCAGGGATAAGCCTGGGCAAACCGTGTAAAATGATCCATCACAACCAGGATATATTCATATCCTCCCTTACATTTCTCTAGGTGTAAGAAATCAATAGAAACCAACTCGAAAGGATACGTTGTGATGATATTTGTGAGTGGAGCTCTGGTTGGTCGGTTAGGACGCTTGTTCTTCAGACATCTGCAGACTCGTGTGATGTAATGCTCAACATCCTTTTGCATGTGAGGCCAGTAAAAGCGGTCTCTGACGAGGTTTACAACTCGCTCTACTCCAAGATGGCCCATATCTTCATGGAGTTCTCTGTAAACCAGCTGATGGTACTTTTGAGGCAAAAGGAGTTGTGAACGGCTAGCTGTCTTCCTGTACAGTAGTCCATCATCACCAAGGTGCAGTTTATGTCTCTCCCTTACCAAAGCTGCTATTTTGTTATTTTGAGGGCATCTTTCATACTTTGGCCACTGCTTTGATGTCACACACTTGAACACCACTCCAATCACCAGATCCTCTTTTTGAGCCTCTCTCAGCACTGTTTTAGGATCTCCTTACTGATGTCAGCTCATTGCTTTCCTCTTCTAAAGCAGTGGAAATGGTCACTGGACAGAGCCATGGGTCACTCTCTTGCGAAACAGTCACAGCCTGACTTACACTGTTCATCACATCAGGCAGTACAACTTGTGTGCATGACGACATGTACTGCTCCATGTCCACAGGCATGCGTGAGAGGCCATCAGCATCCCCATTAACTCTGCCAGGGCGGTACTTGATGGAGAACTGGAAATCAGCGAGTTCAGCTACCCACCTGTGGGTGGTTGCGTTCAGCTTGGCTGTGGTGAGCACATACGTGAGGGGATTGTTATCTGTATAAACTGTGAATGGTGGTGAATAAAAGAGATAATCCCTGAACCTCTCACATATGGCCCACTTCATAGCTAAGAATTCCAGCTTTCCCGAATGAAGGTGGTAATTTTTCTCTGGGGCTGTCAAAGTCCTGGATCCATATGCAATCACTACCAATTTTCCCTGCTGCCGCTGGTAAAGCACCGCTCCGAGACCCTCTTGTGAGGCGTCACAATGTAAGGTGAATGGTTGCTCATAATCAGGATACCCTAACACTGGTGGCTGAGAGAGAAAGTCAATTAGCTTGCAGAGTACCTCCTGATGTTCTGCTGACCATGTAATTGGGTGAGATGATGGCAACTGGCCTCCACCTGGTTGTTTCTTCCTGCTGTGTCTGGTTTGTCTGTGCTTCTCCTTTACTGATTTATCTGAAGAGAGAAGATCATAGAGAGGCTTTGCAATGCGTGAGAAGTTTGGAATGTAACTGCGATAGTATGATATAAACCCCAGTAGCTTCCTCAACTCCCCTATTGTGGTCGGTGTCCGCTGCTCAGGGCCTGTACTGGAGCAATATCTGCCGGATCCATAGTGTGACCATCTTGGGTGACCAGCCTCCCCAGGAATCTCACTTGTTTTTTAAAGATTTCACATTTTCTGGGAGTCAGCTTGACTCCATGGCGTTGGTAACAGCGCAGCACACTCTTCAAATCATTCAGGTGGTCCTCAAATGTCTGAGAGTGGACCAAGTTGTCGTCCAGGTAAGGCAAACATACTTCATCCCTAAGGCCCGTCAAGCATTCCTCCATTGACCTCTGGAACTCTGCTGGTGCGGATGATAATCCAAAAGGGATTCTCACCCACTCATACAGACCCCAGGGCGTGATAAATGCAGTGAGAGGACGGCTTGACTCTTCCAGGAAGCCCTGGTGATAGGCTTTTCCTTGGTCCAGGACTGAAAACCAAGAACTTCCTTTTAAACTGTTGAGCATGTCTTGTATGCGGGGTATTGGATGCCGGTCAGGGATGGACTTTTTATTTAACTCTCTATAGTCGATACACAGACGGAGACTTCCATCCCTTTTCCGCACACAAACGATGGGACTGGAGTAGGGAGACTTAGACTTTGTTATCCAGCCTCTGTTTAACAAGTCCTCTAAGTACTCTTTAACTTCTTTGTGAAGAGGCTTAGGTACTGATATATATGTGCGTCTTACAGGTGTGGGGTCACTAAGTCGAATCTTGAGCTGCAGCGAGGGGATGGTGCCCACATCATGTTCATCTCGAGCAAAAGCTCCACATTCCTCTCTTAGAAGCTGTGTGACTTGCTGCTGTTGTTCCAGAGGAAGGTGACTGAGGGGAACTGGAGGGTCCCACTTGTTCTCACTCTCATCCTTTGTTTCATGTCTTTGTATCTCCTCCCATTTCCTATTTTAGGTGCAGCTCTTGGGGTCTGTGCCTCTGTCTGATGGACTTCCACAGGCTTTGTCTCTGCAGGATAGATGGTTTTAACCCACTGCGTCTGTCCCAGTGTGGTTCTTGGGGGTAACAGGATGTCATGAGTGGTGCTATTCGTGACTGGAATAGTGACACGTGACCAGCTCCCCTCTCTGCAGACGCACTACCCCTTCTTCGATTTTCAACCCCTCTGGCAGCAGAGCAGGTGGACAGGGTTCAAATGAAACATCTTGTTTCTCTGGGAGCGTGCCTGCTCTAACACTGCACTTCACTGTTCTTGTCTGACCTGCTGGAATAGATGTGATCTCTCTACCCACTTTTACAGTGCTTTCACCAAGCCTATCGTCCCCACTTCTCATTACTTTCAGAAATACCTCAGTTTTTTACAGTCAAAGGAGAATGCTGCACTGATTGCATCTGTAACAACACAAGGGGTTCTATGCCTGTTGCTAATACACACTCGATCACGTTATACCCAATGATTGGCTGCTCTGCCACCCCATCTTCATCTGATACCAAAACTGGCACTAGAAGTTCCAGCTGTTTGGCATTCTCTGATGGTAACTGGAACGTGATCTCAACCCATCCAGAAAAAGGAACTGGTGTCTGATTCACTGCCCGTGCATTTAAGAGATCAGGGTCCACAAGCTCAGCTAAGTCCCTTACTGCAACATGTGGAATTTGCTGTTGTCTCCATTTCTCATTCATGAGACACACTTGTGACCCAGTATCCCACAAGGCCTTGGTCTCAACCCCATCTATCAGGCAAGTGATGATGTACTTTCTCCCAACTAGGCTGAGTAATTGTGCTCTTTGTTTTGGGGAAATGAGATTGACACTAACTGCTTCATTCTTTTGTAGGGTGATGTTCCGTGTGTTAGCTGCCATTTTTGCTTCTAAGTGTTGAATACTTTCAGTGACTAGCTTGTACATGTCCCTAAACTGTTCATTCTGACTGTCTTTTCCAACAGGCGGTGTTGGGATGGCTGTCACAGTGTTAAATGACATGTCTACTTGTCCTGGTTTGTCAGCACTTCTCCTTCCCGTCCTACATCCACGCGACAGATGACCACTCTGCCCACATTTGAAGCAATGGTTACATTGTTCCCCTTTGTTGCTGTCTTGGCAGGTCCTGCAGGAACGTCTCCCGCTTGCTCGCTGTTGCGCAGATGATCTAGGGGACTCATGCATGACCCTTTGATTTCTTCCACCTCTCCTTTCAACTGTTTGATGATGTCAAGGAGCTCGGAATCTGCATGAGTCACTGATGGTTGTGTTTTGACTGCTTTACCTTTTGTGAATGCTGGGATGACCGTTCTGACCACCAACTGCTCCCACTGTGGCCTCTGGAGTTGCCTGTGCTTCAGCTCCGATTTCTCTCACTTTTACGCCTTTACTATTCTTCTTAAATTTCTGTTGTCTTTCCCACTCAAGACTAGCTGCTTCATTTGTCTTTGCAATCAACACATCATCAGTGACGGTTACATCATCCAGGTAGATTTTGAGCTGGTATTTTACATTGTCACTAATGAGTCCGGTCCCCACAGCTCTAAGGAAATTCTTCTGCACCAATTCACGGCTATACTGCTCTTCTGCACCAGGTTCTCTGGATGCAACCAAGAGTCTCTCCTTTAGCTCTATGGCGCGGAAAAGGAAGTTCTGGGGTGACTCATTGCTGTCTTGAGTTATGTTTATCAGGCGATGGTACAGATCAGTGGGACTATCTTCTTTATAATGGCCCTTTAAAATGGTGCGCAGTTGGGCAAGAGTGAGGTCAGATTTGATTTCCAACATATCACGCAAATTGAGACCTGGGCTTATTGCCCTGACCACTGCTTCAATAATTTCTGCCTCACTGTGTTTTTTTTCTTTAATCCCATGTCAATCTGGTGGATCAAGTTAGAATATGACAATTTATCTTTCTGACCCCTTTCCCCAATTTGACCATTAATCTTAAATTCCTTTCTAATGGTCACTTCCGGTGGCTGCGTGGCTATTGGGCTAGCTTGTTGATGCAAGAACACATTGCTAGGTTGTTGTGTGGTTACTTTATTGGTTAACCTTGCCATTTCCTCTTCAAGTTTCTTTGTAGAAGCTTGAAAACTCAGCTGTAGTGCTGCATATTGTTCCTGAAGACTAGCTAATGCGGGCGGCGTCTCACTAGCACCGTCTTCATCGGTCCTCTGTGATTGTGAATCTCTATCTTTTACTTCTTTAGCGATTGTTATCAACCGGACCAGAAACGCAGATACTACCTCCTCTTCTTCCTCGTCCTATAGCTTTATCAGCTGTTTCGCTTATTAATCTAATCAGCGTGTACTTCTTCGACCCTTTTTCAATAGCGATTTTAGCATGAAAACACACTTCTTGTAGCTGCTCACACACAGCTGCACCAGGTACTCACTCAACTCGTCCTGCAGTCTTTCCAGCTCCATTGCGCCGCAGTTTCTGCAATCACTCTCTCAGAAGCACAGCTGATCCCACCGCTGCCACCAATTTTTGTAACACACTTCACGGAGACGTTTTCTTTGGGTTTTGGCCGAGCTTGCCGCTTTATTTTCCAGCTTCACAACCCACTCCAATAGCCATTCCACCATTTTTACTCTCTGCGTCACATCAACGCATTTAACTCTCTCTGCTGGTGAAACGTGGCAATGACAATGCTGATTCATCACAAACAAGTTGGCACATACCAATCCACAACTTTACCGTAGTTTTATCCACTGACCGACTGTAACCCTATAACTGTAAACGAACAAATAAACGCATAAACAATAAACAAAAATGGAAGGGGGTGCCTTGTTTTTAACCACTACTCCACATCCTGTCAAATAATTTGTCATTACACCTGAAAATACCTTTGTGATCATGGCTTTTAAAGAATGATTATGTCTTAAAACTGACCCTTTAGTGATGGGAGTAAACAAAAAAAAACCTGTAATATTCCATTAAAAGTAATACAAAAAAGTTTTATGTTGCTTTGGAAACATTAAGGCATACTTTTTATTGTTATCTATCAACCATATATACAAAGTTCATATATACAAAGTTTCCTCTAAGATACAAGTAGCATTTGTATGACCACTACCATCTTTGTTAAGGATTGTTGTATGGACCTGAATTTACAAACCTTGCACAGTCATTCTTTGAATATCTCTGATCACTTCTTGCCTTTGATAAGACCACAAACATTTCATACACTTTAACAGGTCCCAGAGGCAAGCACAAAAATGACTGAATCAGGTGAATTCCCTGAAGATGACTGAATACATGACAAGCTTTGAAAAGACCGGCACACTTAAGCCATAGGCAGTGTCGTGAAACCTGCTAAAATACCGGATATTTAGTTTACTGTTTTCCTCAAAGCCGTACCCTGATTTTCTGTAAAGCAACAAATAAAGAAAGTTAAATGAATGTGCCTTATGTTTCACTATCACTGGGTCCTATATGTTATATCACACCAATCAACTCTGATTAGACTTTATTTGCAATTACCAATTACAAGCATGTTTCTTATGACCTTGATAAATTACATTATATGGTGACAGGTTAAGGCAAGGCTGCAGTGTTCCTCTGATCCTTCTACTCTCATTAAATGCCTGAAGTTATCTGAGAGGTTGCTGTATGGTCATTTTTGGGTTGTGACCCAAGAAAACCAAAATTAAGGAGGGACTTTGATGCACTGAGCCCCTTGTAAAATTTACTCCTGCTGGACTCACAATGACTATGGGAGGACAAAAATGACTGAGGGGGAAAGAATGAGCAAATTACTTAAGATCATTAACTCAGTAGGGAGTATCACAATGAGACGTGGCACAAACCTACCCTGGATGGATGAGCTGGTGTGAAGAGCTCTTGCCACTGTGCTGTGTTGCAGATTACACAGATTATAGTGGAACATTTCCATCAACGGCAGTCTGATTTGCATGGTATTTAAATAAGGAAGGATGCTCCCTGCAGCACTGACAAACATCCCTGGAGGAGACAAATGTATCCTGCATGAACCCGGGTCCCTGGTGGTGCCTGGCTCAAGGTAGCGGGAGAGAGCTCAGAGAATTCATTTACTCTTGTCTGCACATTCCCTTTGAATTGACACCATTTCAAATGAGGGCAATATTAATGCCAGTGCACTCATCTTTTACATCCTTCTCCTCTGTTCCCTGCCTATGTGCTTGATAAGATCAAGTCTCCCTATGGACAGAAAAGGGACAGTTCTATTTCATTTCCATTTTTATAGCAATAGGGGTTGTTCCTACGGTCATTCCTCTGTTGTAGTCCTCTGGGGACACTTTATTTGCTGCTTCGCATTCCAACTGAGCTGTTAATTAATGGGGTTTGATTGCAGCAGTTAACTTAACACTGGGCTAAATATAACAGTCCTTCACTGAAGAAAAACTGGAGGTGCTACACAAATAGAAAATGAAAAAGGTATTTCATCAAGTTAATCCTGCTCTTTGTTGTTACCCACAAAACAATTGTGAGAACACAGATTAGCGTTACATTTAATAGGTTAAGACCAATTAGTAGTTTAATTAACTGTTTTAAGCACTGGAACAATTCATTGGACACCTAATTGAGCTTAATGGAGACAGCTGTCTGAATTTGTTTAAGGAGCTGATATTAGCAGAAATGTGTTGGATTCTGAGTAAACATTTTAATTTGTACGGTTTTATTAGAACACCTGTTAAAAGCAAATTCCTATCAAGCAGGACTTAACAGCTTGTTAACAGTTAGGAAAGGGTAAATCTACAGACATTGCTGAGTTAACAACCCAATAAAACCAAATTAATGAAAAGCGGCTGGAACAAAATCAGTGGGTCCCCAGGAAAAGGGATGTGAAATTGTGCTCTTCCTGACTATTCTGACAAATTCTGTGCTTGGAAATGCTGTTCCGCTGACCGGTTAGATCCCATTCGCGGCCGGGTAATTCTGCTCTGCTGATTGGCCGGACCATAGTGCCACTGAACAGCAGGAGAGACCTTGTGCCAGATGAAACCAAGAGCAGAAAGAGAGATGATTAAAAAAAGGATTAGATCACCCCGTGCCAAAAAAACCTGGGGAGGACAAACATCGCACAACCACATCCGCAATACATCTGTTAGACTTGCTGTGGATACAAACAACCCGCATGGAAACTCTGCCAGCCATGCCATGAGTATTGATTGTTCTACGTTTCAAAAACAAAGCGAATAATATCACTGACGCCTCACCCACGGAGAGCAGACCTGCCGTACAACTGCAGCTGGTCTTGAGCGAATCAATGGACTCAAAATAAATCAGTTTATTCAATACCGGACTGGACAAAGATAGAGAGAATTTCAGATAAATACTTGTGTGCACACTCCGTTCTGTGGAAATAAAACACTTTTCACAGTTTGATTGATTTGGTTGAAGTTATTCACAAAGAATAAACAGTGAGACTAAATAAAACATGATACAATTTAGTAATGATAGTAAATCTATTAATGTAGCTAGCCAGATTAAGAGATGGTTAAAAACCTACATGTGCTTATTACATTAGGTTATCTGATTGGGTGTATTGTGGCTCTTTGCTTTTGCAGTTTTTCCTTGTATGCTTTAGTCTTTCAACACCATTATGCTGAATACATTAAATAATTTTGCCATTTCTGTGACCACTGTTTTGGCATCTCCCAATTCTGTTTCTGTTTAGCATCACATATTAAAGTGTTGATTTTAAAATGTCTTTACTACAGGAAACATATTGTGAATTAGTATTCAGATTAACATGACACAGTTTATTTTGGCTTAGTCTACTTCAAAGTCCTTCTTTATATTTTTTACTTGGTGTTTCCATTCTTTTGTCCACCCCTGTATGTGTCCAGAGTTTGGCTGTTCGTTTGACTGCAGGCAGCAGGACACAGAGTCAATACTCTCCCCTTGGGGGCATTGCTTAGTATGCTGATGGCACGGCTCTCCTTTTCAAGGCCATGTCAGATCTATGGCAGGTCTGGAGGAGGCCAGAAAGAAAGACTGACCCTGCCATACATATCCACAGTGAGTGCAATGCACCATGGGGCAGAGGTGTCCACCAAAATTCTATGGAATAAACACTTTTAGGCCCCTGAATACATTTATCTGCAATTCTTCTTGTGTTTTAACCTAAATATTGTTACAAAACACATTTTTAGAAAAGAGCTTCAAGAACTGGTGATCATTTCTGGGTGAAATTGAAATGGTACAAATACTTATTTATATAATTATTATATAATTATTATATATAATTATTTTCAGTTATATTTAGAATGTAATATAGGAGAAAAAAATGTAAAGAATTTTAGTAATATATTAGCCATTAATTAATTTAATTTATTAGATCTTCACACCATAGAAATACCTTTATTCACCTGGAAAGTATGAAATTGTATAAAACTACTACATAATTTTTAGGTGTTACATGAAATGAAAGATGAAATCTCAAATGAAGACAATCTCTCTGACACATGTACTGTGCTCACAGCCTGCCACTCATTACATATGACTCTTAAAGAAAACACAGGCCAACACCAATATATGCCTTTCAATTCTTTGGTTTCCCCTTTCATATAGCAGTAATAAACTCAGTGACAAAGTGAATACTCCATTCCTATCTCCCAGAAGCAACATGTTACATATAACTTTATTTCTGCAAAGAACATAAGTTAAACAATTAGTTAATCCTCACATGTGGAGATGATATTTGATATGAAATGTCACTATCATTTAGCCATGCTATTTCAAATTTACTGTGACATGATAACAGTGATATATGCATCTCTCTGCATGCATTCTGATATCCATACCTATCCATTTATAATCAGAATATGGTAACCATCTGATTAACAACGTGTAAGGGATTCTCACATTTGATTGGAAAATTCTATTGCAGGCATTTCACACACATTGTCATTCAGAGCAAATTTGGCTACAGCATGGTGAGGAGAGCAGTGTTATCCTGGGAGTGGGGAGAGCAGTGTTATCCTGGGAGTGGGGGAGAGCAGTGTTATCCTGTGGGGTGGGGAGAGCAGTGTTATCCTGTGGGGTGGGGAGAGCAGTGTTATCCTGGGGGTGGGGAGAGCAGTGTTATCCTGGGGTGGGGAGAGCAGTGTTATCCTGGGGGTGGGGGGAGAGCAGTGTTATCCTGGGGGTGGGGAGAGCAGTGTTATCCTGGGGGTGGGGAGAGCAGTGTTATCCTGGGGGGTGGGGAGAGCAGTGTTATCCTGGGGGTGGGGAGAGCAGTGTTATCCTGGGGGTGGGGAGAGCAGTGTTATCCTGTGGGGTGGGGAGAGCAGTGTTATCCTGGGGGTGGGGAGAGCAGTGTTATCCTGGGGGTGGGGAGAGCAGTGTTATCCTGTGGGGTGGGGAGAGCAGTGTTATCCTGTGGGGTGGGGAGAGCAGTGTTATCAGTGTTATCCTGGGGGTGGGGAGAGCAGTGTTATCCTGGGGGTGGGGAGAGCAGTGTTATCCTGGGGGTGGGGAGAGCAGTGTTATCCTGGGGGGGTGGGGAGAGCAGTGTTATCCTGGGGGTGGGGAGAGCAGTGTTATCCTGTGGGGTGGGGAGAGCAGTGTTATCCTGTGGGGTGGGGAGAGCAGTGTTATCCTGGGGGTGGGGAGAGCAGTGTTATCCTGGGGGTGGGGAGAGCAGTGTTATCCTGGGGGTGGGGAGAGCAGTGTTATCCTGGGGGTGGGGGGAGAGAGCAGTGTTATCCTGGGGGGGGGGTGGGGAGAGCAGTGTTATCCTGGGGTGGGGGAGCAGTGGGAGAGCAGTGTTATCCTGGGGGTGGGGAGAGCAGTGTTATCCTGTGGGGTGGGGAGAGCAGTGTTATCCTGGGGGGGGAGAGCAGTGTTATCCTGGGGGTGGGGAGAGCAGTGTTATCCTGGGGGTGGGGAGAGCAGTGTTATCCTGGGGGTGGGGAGAGCAGTGTTATCCTGGGGGTGGGGAGAGCAGTGTTATCCTGGGGGTGGGAGAGCAGTGTTATCCTGGGGTGGGGAGAGCAGTGTTATCCTGGGGGTGGGGAGAGCAGTGTTATCCTGGGGGGTGGGGAGAGCAGTGTTATCCTGGGGGTGGGGAGAGCAGTGTTATCCTGGGGGTGGGGAGAGCAGTGTTATCCTGGGGGTGGGGAGAGCAGTGTTATCCTGGGGGTGGGGAGAGCAGTGTTATCCTGGGGGTGGGGAGAGCAGTGTTATCCTGGGGGTGGGGAGAGCAGTGTTATCCTGGGGGTGGGGAGAGCAGTGTTATCCTGGGGGGGGGGGGAGAGCAGTGTTATCCTGGGGGTGGGGAGAGCAGTGTTATCCTGGGGGTGGGGAGAGCAGTGTTATCCTGGGGGGGGGGGAGAGCAGTGTTATCCTGGGGGTGGGGAGAGCAGTGTTATCCTGGGGGTGGGGAGAGCAGTGTTATCCTGGGGGTGGGGAGAGCAGTGTCCTATCCTGGGGGTGGGGAGAGCAGTGTTATCCTGGGGGTGGGGAGAGCAGTGTTATCCTGGGGGTGGGGGGAGAGAGCAGTGTTATCCTGGGGGTGGGGAGAGCAGTGTTATCCTGGGGGTGGGGGAGCAGTGTTATCCTGGGGTGGGGAGAGCAGTGTTATCCTGGGGGTGGGGAGAGCAGTGTTATCCTGGGGGTGGGGAGAGCAGTGTTATCCTGGGGGGGTGGGGAGAGCAGTGTTATCCTGGGGGGTGGGGAGAGCAGTGTTATCCTGGGGGTGGGGAGAGCAGTGTTATCCTGGGGGTGGGGAGAGCAGTGTTATCCTGGGGGTGGGGAGAGCAGTGTTATCCTGGGGGTGGGGAGAGCAGTGTTATCCTGGGGGTGGGGAGAGCAGTGTTATCCTGGGGGTGGGGGGAGAGCAGTGTTATCCTGGGGGTGGGGAGAGCAGTGTTATCCTGGGGGTGGGGAGAGCAGTGTTATCCTGGGGGTGGGGAGAGCAGTGTTATCCTGGGGGTGGGGAGAGCAGTGTTATCCTGGGGGTGGGGAGAGCAGTGTTATCCTGGGGGGGGGTGGGGAGAGCAGTGTTATCCTGGGGGTGGGGAGAGCAGTGTTATCCTGTGGGGTGGGGAGAGCAGTGTTATCCTGGGGGTGGGGAGAGCAGTGTTATCCTGGGGGTGGGGAGAGCAGTGTTATCCTGGGGGTGGGGAGAGCAGTGTTATCCTGGGGGTGGGGAGGGGATCCTGGGGGTGGGGAGAGCAGTGTTATCCTGGGGGGGGGAGAGCAGTGTTATCCTGGGGGTGGGGAGAGCAGTGTTATCCTGGGGGTGGGGAGAGCAGTGTTATCCTGGGGGTGGGGAGAGCAGTGTTATCCTGGGGGTGGGGAGAGCAGTGTTATCCTGGGGGTGGGGAGAGCAGTGTTATCCTGGGGGTGGGGAGAGCAGTGTTATCCTGGGGGTGGGGAGAGCAGTGTTATCCTGGGGGGGGGGAGAGCAGTGTTATCCTGGGGGTGGGGAGAGCAGTGTTATCCTGTGGGGTGGGGTGATCCTGGGAGACAGCATTAGCACACATGCATTAGCTAAAAAAGAATACATTTATCAAAACCATGATAATTAAAAAGCACAAGATATGTTCTTTTCATGCAACGAATATGATCACAGTAAGCACTAATTCATTTAATTAACGGAATACATTCAAAATTAAATATGCAGTTAACACAAAAGTTTGATTTCTCTGAACTTAAAATTCAGACACACCCTTGTGGGTGATCTTTTGCTCTGTGACATTACCATATCTGAAACAGCTTTCTGATGCAGTGCACTGAAATTTAAATCCAGTGAAGGTGGGAAAAAAGTGTCACACTTCTTCCCATGCCCCCCACCAACACTTCTTGATCGATACAAGCAATTTGATGCCTCTGAGTGAATGAAATCTAAAGACCCCAGCCTCATCTCAGCGGTGAATTCATCACCACCAATAAGGAGTACAAGAGGCTGCACAGAACTCCCATCTATCACTTGCCCCTCAACAGAACAGCAGATAATGAATATCCATCTCCTGTGGGGCACAGGGCCTGTATGGCAACCCAGCATACCCATACATCACTGCATCATGGAGACACAATAATGGAACAATGTCCTCTCTTCCCTGCAAATCTGACGGTTATTGTTACAATAAAACCTGGATTGTTGGGTACGGAATGATGTCTGTTCTGGGTAAGTCAGGGTTATTCAACGGCTGAAAAAAGCATAAGCTGTATTAACGACCGAACATATCTTATGGCAAATGGTAACAATTGTGAAGACGTCATAAAAACTTACACGATCTGAAAAAGTAATGGGTTATGCATTAGCGAGCTCTTTCACATGCACCAATCATTCAAACGCTCTTCCTTTACACCCAGGATAGAGGGAAACCTGATGTGACTGGTAGCCCTGTTCCAAAGATGTCAGCTTGCATACAGTTTGTGCAGGAAAATGAGAAAGGGACTAAATGAGTCACTGTGAAGGGTTACATGCACAGTATTGAATAAAGCAAAAAACTTTCACCATCAAAGGTGGGTATTAGTGTTCAGTTCTGGTGCTGAACAATACATAGGATTAGAACCTTAAGGCACCACTAAACAGTAAACTGTCAGTGCCAAAAGTTAACAAAAGTGACAATTTTAGTGACACTTTTGATGTCTTAATTTAATTTTATTTTTTAACATTTGGAGAAATGCTACTCCTAATGCAAAAGAATCATCCATTGAACTATCTGTTGAAATGTCATAGTAACATTACAAACTTGTCTCCCTATTTTACATCAAGAGCAGCCACAATCTTCAGCTAGCCATGCAGACAATGGGCCCTACTCAAGTATAATTTGCATCATATAATCAAGTCCCTCAGTTTGATCTAATAGCTCATTCATTTCTGATTGAAGAAACTTCTTTGTTATAAACTGGCCACTTTTGCATTTTCACTCTCACAAGTTGTCTGAGAGGATGTAATCACTTTTTTGCTGATATTACACTTAAAATTAGCTAGCATCGATACCTCAAAACAGCATTATTGCCTGAAATATAATTTGTCATGACAAAATGTGCAAACATTTAACAGTGGCAGGTAATGATCCATATCTTTCACCCTAACCTGAAAGCATTGACCAATATTGCAGAGCAAGCATAAAGTTATATTTTTGGCCCAGGTTCTTCTATTTAGATGCAGCAGCTCCATCTTTCATCAAAAAAGCAATCTTCCCGCTGCAGGCCCCTCACCCGTACGCACACGCCTCAGAACAGTGCATTTGGATGTTGGGACCTTGAGTTCAAAACCGGCTGAAACTCACACACATTGAAAGCAGCATACACGTTTCACTGTATTTTTCTTAATTTCCATTTCTCATGTCAAACTTAAGAGATGAAACAGGTCATAGACTACAATTTTAATTAGATGGGATTAGACAGATATCAATATTGTCTAAAAAATGCAATGACCGTACATGTAGACACAAGATATTTACTCATAAAATGCATTGTTGGTTTATTTCCTGTATAGACAACAAGAGGGAATTTAGGCTGGTGTTCACTCATTTGTCCTTCTCTTTTATTTACAACAATTTTATTCACAACAACAGAACTCTTTCTCTACATAAACAGTTGGATAAGTTAATTTTCATGATTGCTGAACTTGCAAAACTGTTTTCCTTCCATTTAATTGTGAATCAAAGTTATGGATAAATGCTGATTGAGTCCCAGTCTTAGTCTATTGATTCTTAAATGACGCATCAGTCTTAAATAATCAAAACCATTTCAATAACATGGTCATTAAAGATCCCATGGCCATCAAAGTTTTATTATCCCTGAGGTTCCAGAAAGTTTCCAAACCAGGCACTACCTGGCTGAATAATTCCCTCCCCTCTTTCCACAGTGGACTGTAACTGGCTGAATAATTCCCCCTGCCCCCACCCACTTTCCACAGTGGACTATAACTGGCTGAATAATTCCCCCTGCCCCCACCCACTTTCCACAGTGGACTGTAACTGGCTGAATAATTCCCCCTGCCTCCACCCCCTTTTCACCAAGCTGATGTGTGTGGTGAGTCTTGTGCAAAACGCTGTTTTGCATTAGGCTGGCAGGTGTAGCTAAATGACTGCTGTTTGAGCTGAGCTCCACTCGACTGGAAGCAGCTCTCAGATACATAGATCTATATATGTACTACACAAATGTAATCCATCACTATTACCTTCTATCAACGTCTTCATAATGCTCAACGACGATATAAGATCACTTTTGTATCTCCATACAAAGTGCATTGAGCGCTCTTGATTTACTCTTGTAAACATAACTGAAGTATTGTAAAGAATCTACAGCTGTGCTCTGAGGCAATTACAGAGGTTGACAATGCGGAAGAAAGCCTAAATCAGCCCCCAGAGTCCCTGGAGAGTGTGTGGAAGTGAACAATATCCCCCGATTAAAAAGTACTTCCATTTTAAAACTAGTTGCTAGTGAAGACAAAAACTCAGGCAACAACAGGGCTTGGTAATGCAGCATGAATTCAGGCCAACATCTTTCAGCAAAGGGCAAAAGGGAGATCCTGTTCTGCTTTACTTAATAATGTTTAACTATTTTCCTTCAACTTCACAGAGAAACAGTATAACACACAGATGCAAGGTTGTTTCAGTGAATGTGGCCTGATCACAATTTTAAATTAAAGTGCAAGCCTATTGTGACTTATATACTTTCAATTAAACATATGCCCTGTACTTTTACTTGTGCATAACCATAAAATACTGCCACGTCTGAGGTGCCTTCAGATTACTAGTAGGGAAAGTAGAGACATCTATGATTAAGAATTAATACAGGCAGAAAAAAGCTCATTCACCTGATATCAGAGCAAAAACAAACCCAGAGCTTACACAGACTGGAGCAACAGCAAAAGACATGACAACATACGCAACAATAAATAGAAATGCGCAGTAAATAAATAAACATGCAGCTGAACTAAAAATTCAAAAGAAGGAGAAACAAGTATTCAAGAATCCTCGCAAGACTGGTACTGGAATAGGCCATAAATCGACCAAACATTTGTTTGAGGTCTGCGAAATCCAGTATGAATACTGTAATTATGTAGCCCTACGGTAACTCTGCATAGTTCTGGCAGGTTTTAAAACAAACAATTTGGGCAAAAGGTACATTGGAAGAATAATAATATGACATGTTGGCCAATAACGCACCCAAAGCAATTTGGCTTTTCTTAGAGTACAACATAAGAGACTGGGGCTGACATACATAGACAATAAAGCATACAACTATTTCCAGTAAGTATCCTCCAGTCATTGTGAATCCATTCCACATTAAGTAATGTTTATCTACCCTATATTTTATAGGGGCCTGTGCTTTTGCATACAAAAATGCCTATCCTATAAATTAGTTTTTCTTAACATATGCACGTCTAATTAAGCATACCACATTATTTATATTATTATTGATTGTTGTTATTGTTATTCTAATTATGTTACATTTTTTTTACAATATCACTAATCGATTAAACTACACAACTATTTCATGTTCTTTGGAACAAATAGATTTGGAGTCAAATGCTCTGACAGGCAGAAATTGCTGCCCACCTATTTTATAAAGGTAGAGTACATGTGCTTCTGTCAAACACAATTTTTATATGATCATGGCACAGTTAAGCACAGACTGTTTCCCAATAGAGTGAGACCTTTTCTACCTCTACTTATTACATTCAGAGCATTTGAGAATCTGTTTGACATAAAATGTCATTTCATTGGCAGAATAAAGCACATTTTTATTTCAGGTTGTTGGTCACTGCCAAATACTGACAGTGAATAGGAATCATTTTATTAAAAAGAAAAAAAATCTACAAAGTTTTTTTCATTGTACAATGATTCTTTGGAAAGAGAATAAAACAGCTTTTTAATGCAAAATGATACATCTTTGTCAGTTTTTAGATGCCACTGGAATATCTTGATGTTAAATGCTTACTATTTGCATCTGATAACAGATCATGGACCCCATTTTAAAGATTTTAGCACATGGCTTACAGAGAATAATGCAAAGTGAAAAGTAAATCTCTGGTGTTACGGAAAGCCATTTTTGCTAGTTTGCTAGTTAGTAAGGCAATATGTTTGTAGCGTATCAATTATAAAATTTGTAGAGTTTTATGGTTTAATTATCTGTCATGTGTAGTTAGTGTAAACTCACAATGAGCCAAACAGAGCATTGGTCTCTCTTTTTAATAAAACATGCCTGCATTAGCACCATTGCCAGAATATTTTTATTTAATGAAAATGCAGAAGAGGTATTGTGCAGTAGTTTTTCAGGTTCTGCTACAATATCAGGCATTAGGCTTGGCTATTAGTTTAGAAGTGTCATTGTAAAGATCCATGTCCAATACTAACATTAACTATTATTTGACATTTTAGGTCATTAATATACGCGACATTTAAAAGGTTTGTCATAGAAACAGAAATGTTAATTGCACTTAAAGTCATTCAAAAATAAATGCAAATTAAGTAAAAGCCAAGAGTAATACGTTTTAAAGTTAATTAAATTTGTGCCATCTTAAAATGCCAAATCAGTGCCAAATTAGGAAGTTGTGTTTTGACAGCGAAAATATTGGAGCATTGATAAAATGCACCTATAATTACTTCCAACAGATCACAATATGCCTTAGTAATGTGCTCACTACAGGTACCCTATAAACAGAGATTTTTCTGGCCAATCCTGCATTGTGGCAGAACAGGTTCCTGAAATAACGGTACACTTACAGAAGCTCCAAAGGAGCTGATTTAATTCTGACAAACATACCCACAGTTCAAGAATTATTAGCACCACTGATGTAGATAAAACAAAAAACTAAATATATTAACATAATATAGTACCATTGATGATGTGTTATATTTTATACTCAGACATATGGGAAAAGTATATTTTTATTTCAGTACAGTTGTTCTAAAAGTTTTTGTTTATTTGTAAGTACAATTATTTAGAAACTTTTTTTTATTTATTTATTTATTTATTTCAGAAAAATAAGTGTCAAAATGTTTGGCACCCTTAAGATTTTTTTCAACAAAAGGAGAAAAAGGTAATTCTATTTATTTAAGTTCTGTGTCTTAATTAATGTCTTAATAAAAAGCATTATAGTCTTCCATGACTTCTTGTTTCAGTAGGGTATGAAAACGGGGTGACATGCATGCACCATCCATCACATACTCAAAAAAGGTGTACTAGCCATAAAAAATATAATTTTTCCATATGTTTGAATATAAAATGTCTTACTAACTGTATAAGGATTGCCATGTATCTAGTCATATGCCTATGCGTTTAGATTTTTTATGGCTGTACATATGTCTGTATTTAGAAGAGGAAGTAAAATAATTGCTTCAATGACACAAGTACCTAAACTCCTCCCGCTGTTTAACCTATAATACATAACTAAAGGATGGAAACATCAAGGTGAGATGTGAAATGATCTCTGTAAAGACATACATCCGTATACATCTTACATTCATCTTAAGAGCCGAGCCGTATGTACACCAAAATATAAAAGCACTGCTAATATACAGCTAGAAAAGGAAAGATGTCTTTATAGCAGAATATTCAATAGGTTAAAAGCATTCAATCCTGAACCTCCTCTGTGATAAACACACAGTTCTTATCTTACTGCATTGAAAATGCCTCTTTCCTTTCTGTCCTGTGCAATTTCCAGATCTAGGTTTCGCAAAACATAAGGACTGTTTACAGAGAGTCAAACTATGCGTGGGAAATGTGAAGAGGATGTCTGCAGTTTTACATATCTATTTTTACTAGAGTGCCAGGCAGTGGTGAATGTCAATATGGGGTGCAGCCAGCTCTGACTGATCCCTGTTCAGTGTGACAGGAGTGCAGAACAGGGGTGAGCCATGTCTGTCTGTTTACATACAAAACTATGTTAAGTCATCATCTCAGAAGTACAGCGCACACAATATTTTGTGACTTGCACAAAATTAATTTGCCTTTGGTATGTATCCAATATCTACTGCAAATTATGAGTAAAATAAATTAATCCAGTTATTTCCTTAAAAAAAACAATGAAATAAACCAGCATGATTCACTGTTGGTGCAAGCTTCCCACACTTGATGTAACTATTTTCAGAAATGCTTATAAATGCAAGACTTATTTGGTCTACAACCCATTCAGCCACACATGGTGAGGTATTAACACATAAACAGCATTTACAGATTTAGCATTATTCAATACATTTTGCACACTACTCCTGTGCAAAATAATCATCCAAACCAAGGCTCTTCAAACTGGATAAATATCTTCTCTCCTTGCAAAGTACTGCAGATTCATCTGCAATATGCAGCCCTATTTGTGTGACAATAAACATTTTTGTTATGAACTAGAATATGTCTAAACTATACAGAGACATGCAAGAAGTAAATGGACACCAACAGTGTTTGATAAAACTATGGATTTCTATTTACTTCTTGCATGTCGCAGTATACTCAACTGAAATACTGTGGCTGGGCCTTTTGTTATCAGGGCCATGTAGCATGACCATTAAACAGCTGTATCCATCTCTTCCTGTTAAGTGCTCTATGATAAAGATTAACATTTTACCAGTCATGTGTTTTCATGTTGGGTGCATGCATTATTAGCACCAAATTAAGAACACATGGGATAACTGAGGGTGACCCTCTCAATCACTTCACTTAATATGTGCTAACCACTCTGTTGGTCAATCATGGTTGATTATGAATCATGTTCTGCTGCATTTAAAGCCCCAAGAATATTTACAACCATTGGACAATTTCAGTAGATGATAACCGGCATAAGGCCAAATTAATTAAACACTAATTTTGCTCAATAATGGAAAATAAATTCAGATTGATTAACAGTGGTTCTTATAATAGTACTATAAAGCATATCATGCAGTACATATGAATTTTGCTGCCAAGATACTGTCCGTGAAATGTTCGCTCAAACAAAAATAACTCATGAAAAAAACCTACTGGCATTACTGCCATGTAAATGATATTCCTTGTACTACATTCTCCAATCCCAAGCACACAGCTTTGGCTTTGAGGGGCTTTGACTGGCACTCCTTAACTAGGTGAAAAGATAGATGTGCATTCCTCCAGTGGACAGCCATGTATTGTGTTTCTGCTGCTTCAGAGCTTATTCCTTTATTTCCTTCAGGTGAAGTCAAGCTTGCCTCAGTTTGGGACTGCCCACCATCCCAAAGTCCCATCCCAGGGGAACTTCTCTTCCCAAACAACAGCTGCTGACATCCCAGAATGAAATCAATTTAGCTTCAGCCTGTGTCCGTTAATGTGGGATTACTGGAAATGAACGATGAAGGAGCCAAGTGACCTGACTCCAGACAGACACAGGAGTGGTGTGGTACTGGCCTGCAATATTAGATACCAAGTCTCTCCCCACACACTCAGGTCTTTCATAAACCATCTGTTACCCCGCAACACGCAAGATCTCATCTGTACTTTTCTTTAACTTCAGCAAACAGAACAAATGATGCAGCCGCAAGGAACATCTTCGACTCTGTGATCCCCATCTATCTCCAACACAAAGGAAAATCTATACCAATGTCACAGGGAAAAGAGAAAAATGAAGATACAGACAATGTCTGCGACCATAGAGAGTCTAATGCGTTACATATTTCTCACTGTCAGGCGGGTTTAGCAGACACATTTGTTTTGGAGGCGTTTGTTGGAGAGCCTATCAATCTTGGTTCGCCTCCTCATCATTATCTGTGTGTGGGAATAGAGGGAAATGCATTTCAAACCTGAAGCAGAGCAAAACCGAACTTGATTAATTCAAGGTCGAAAGTAGCCAATTGGTATGATGTCTGTTTTCCCTATGAACATGTGCGCAGCAGACCTGGGTTTTGTTGTATCCATAAGCTTGTCCAGGGGTGTGTTCTATTAACATGTGCCCAGCTGTCCTAAGGCTGCTTTGTGTAGTTATCCTCAGGTGTGTGCAGCCAACGCTCTTAATATGTGTGCAGTCACCCTAAGGTGTGTCTTCCCTTTGATCAGCGGAACAAGCTGGATGGGAACAGTTCTTTTTTAATCACATGTGCGTTCACGATGGCATTCAGTGCAATGCGATGGAAAATAATTTCATTTTCACACTTCTGTACAGTAACAGCCATTTCTGTGTCAATGACTGATGATGGCATTTTAGTGTCCATCTGTGATAATTGGCAATTCTGTGTAAATGTGCCAAGAAGAGGAATCATGAGCAGTGGCCAGCCCGGACACAGGATCCCACACTGGAATGGAGCTGTGAAAGGCAGCAGATTCTGCATCTGATTACTTCATGCTGGCTGTTTTTAATAATGCTCATTACCATGGCTGGTTTAAAACATGATGTGAAAACCTGCACATTTGCTTTACCTCCACACTGAATCACAGTCATCAGCTGGACCTTTAGAGCATCTTTTGTCCAGATAACAGGTTCATTTTGAGCATTTTTGTGGAGTACATAAATCATTCACTTGTTCCAGATCAACTGCTGTTGACATTGCAGGAATCACACAAAAGCCTCTAAAGGTCACCTTTTTCAAAGTGAAAAACGTATCTGGGAAGTGGAGAAAATTAATATATTTAGAAAGAAATTTAACTCTGTTACTCTGTAACTCTGTTTCCAGTGAAAAGAAAAATAGCCTTGCATGAAAAGTAAAATATACAATTTAGTATACAATTTAGTATTCCTACTACTGCATGCAGTAATGGCTGGATAACACTGAAGCCTCGCTAAAACACGATGAGTCATTGGACCTTTTTTTGGTTTGGACTTTTTATATTTATGTTTTCATTTCTACTGTAACAACAACAATTTATTAGCGGAATTCTTTCACTCAAAGGTAATTGACTTGCCAGAAAGTAAACGGGTCAGATAGGGCAAAACAACAGGGGCGTTTTAGGATGTTAAGTTGACACTGGGTCAGTCTGAACGCTGATTTTGCGATGTCGCTTTTTTTGCAATGACATTTTATAGAATTCAACGATCAAGTTATTACGCGGCCGCACTGTACTTCAGTTACTGATTACAAAGTACACGACCAAAAATGCAATCAAAAATGTAATCAGTATTATTTGAAAATACTACTGTATATTGGTCTTACTACTTTTACTTTAGTAGTGTAATCTGAGTATGTTATGATTCATACAATTACATATAATCAATTGCAAACAAATAATGTACATACGTATTTCACAGCCACAGTTTATATATATTGTCAGGGAGACAATAACACATCATCAAAGGGCTCCTGAAATTTTCATTAAAGAAGTTTTCGGGGAGGTTGGGTTTGGTTGAAGCTACATTTAAGAGATAAAGATACAGATGTTCAGATAATCAGTTAATTTACAGAGTATATTAATCTACATTATTAAATATAACAATATAATTGCAAATATAATATCAAAAAATATTTCTTTGCTAGAAATGCCCTTTGTGAACATTTTGTGGTGGGCATTTTCCTCTAGTTATACTAAAATGACAACAAGAATTAGTGTGAGTAGCATGACCTCAGGTAGCTGTTTTACAGAGTCCTCTGCTTGTTCCAGACCCTCATTACTCCTCACCCTTTAAAAGATTACTCCATTCCTCCTCCTCCCAACAGGATGTCTCACCTCGAGGACCCAGCTACAGGCCGCAATGTACAAACAGAGTGAACCCCTGGCTCTGGAGTCAGGAAAATGCATTTAGTGTAGGAGGCTTCAGTCCTTCATTTTAAGTGAAGCTCAGAACAGCTAAGCCCTCTGCCCTTTCACAGAAACCTGTGTATTAAAACACATAACTCATTACAACACAGCAAGTACCAAAGAGCAGGTATGAAGTAGTAAAAACATTGCAAATTCTATGATACTCTTCTGTCATCGATTATGTGCTATGGTCCGCACTTATTAAAGACCTCATAGCTCTGTTTAAAAGTAAAGGATGTGGAATGCAAATTACCAATGGCATAAATTCAAAAATGCTATTAAAAAATTAACATTCGAATAAGAGAATACAAATTTATTATATATTCAAGCATATAATATAGCTAATGTTCTGCGTTGTTTATCTTGCACAGCGTTTTATTCATCTTAATCAAGGGTACCAATAATTTCTGAACTATTGGTATTAATAATTTATAACAATATATAAAGTGCAGATACAGCAGACCATAATTATAATTCACAAATACGGCACAAACTTCAGTCTCAAAAAAACTCCCAGCAGACCTAAAAGTCTTACAAGACGTTATTAAAAGTCTTGCAATGTTATTGAATAGCGGAAAGTAGAAAATGATACATTTTGTGTACACGGGGTGCAATACAAGGTGTGCACAAAAGCTTAGCATTGCCATCAGTGGGGACGGCTGAAAATGAGGGGAGAAAGCCAGTGGGGAGGTGGGTTAGGTCGGGTGAAGGTCGAGGTGTAGTTTAAATTTATGGCAACACCAAAAACTACCGGTGTGGGGACACCAAAAGTGAAATGGAACTGGTCAGGCAGACAGGCTTTGTCTTGGTCCAAACACTGAGAACAGGGGCAGGGCCCAGGAATATCTTATAGGGCATTTTATTCCATATTTAGTGCTGCTAATTTGGGTTGTGCAGTCTATGAAGACAATGAGCTTAATGCTGCAGTGTAAGATTGCTATGTGCTCTCAATGTCTTAACTCTCTCTGCGAAACTAGTAAAGGCCTGCACTTTCAGAACATGGGGCTCCCAATGCCGCAACAGCAGGGGAAGACCCCGTCAGCAATGCACACCTCGAAAACTAAAAGGGAACTCCAGGGTCCCCTTCCCCTCATACATTCCCCCATAAAATGCTTACCATGTGCATGCTTGTTTCTTCTCAGTCACATTTGCACAAGGGGCAAAGATAGATAACACCAAGTTCATATAATAAAATATATCAAAGTACTGACATACCCTTTTCCAGAGCATCAATATAATATACAACCATCATATTGTTATGTCTTCATTTGAGGTGAATCTACTCATGTTACACAGAAAATGGTAGTTTTAACAGCACAGACAGTGCTATGTGCAATTCCTTACAGCCATTTTATGTAATTAAATAAATAAATAGCTGCTTCTCCACACTCTTGGGAAACAACTCATGCATATTTCAATATAGTAGCTGCCATTGCTGAGAAAAGCTTATTGAGTGTGCATACAGATGCCAAATCGAGCTTTGTTTCCCTCTGCAAAGGCCAAGAAGATTATTTCCAACATTTTGTGAGGGAGAAAGGAGAAGTATGCCTTCTTTTGTAAATATGCTAAGTTCTGCTTTGGTCATGATTCGCTGCTGCTACCTGAGGAGACATTTCAAGCTGACAGTTCTCTCATGCCAATAAGCGGCATAAAAAATTAATTTCTTCAGATTTTCCATACACAACGTCAGCAATACAAAGGGACACAATGAAAATACTAAAAAATGTAAATGAGGCTAATGGACTAAAATGGTGTCCCAAAATAAACTTAACATCATTGTTTTGACAATGTTTTACATTAACATTAAAAGCTATTTCTTCATCTTTCATGCCACCTATCTTACAATATAAAATTATCATTAGATAGTATTGCATTATCTTGACAGAAATATACATGGCAATATGCATTTTCTTTTTATTTGACTCACCTTGTATCTGTTAGTCAATATGTGGTGGTTTAAATTAAAATAATATCTGGGATTAGGATATAGGCCTAATTACTGTAGCTACATCCAGAACCTCTTCATGTGAATGCTGATATTACACTACTGCATGAAAGCATTTTGCACCCAGTGGGCTGAAGATGCCAATTTTAAAAATACATTACAGTGATGGGGGATCAGAGACAAAATTAATTAATTAATAAAAACAGCCGTGCACAGAGCTTTGTCTAATTTTAACTTTAATTAAAGATATTCCCAGGTAGCCTGGATGATCGTGTGAAACATTCCCTCTGAGATGAATTAAGTGCCTTTAAGATTCACCATACCCATGCTGAACATGTTTATTTGCCCATGTTGGGCTTACATCAGTGCTTTACCGGCAGTGTGTGAAACAAAAGCAAGGCCCCAATTAAACAAAAAAGCTACTAAAAATACTAGCACTCATTAGCAATTTTTTCCTCTGTCTTCAGAATTTTTATATTCTATCATAAAGGACATATTTTCGTTTCTGACCTATGTGGAAAATAATGCATTTATTCACAATTAAGGAACCATTTGGCATTATTGTATACAGGGCTGCACATAACTTCTGTAGACTGGAAAAAAAAAAACTTTAACATATATTTTTTTTTCAAATTTACCTTCACCTGTCTTTAAAGATAACCACAGCAGAAGAGGGCAGCACATACACTGATAGCTGGTGTTGCATCCCTGTGGATATTACAGTACGGGAACAGGAATTTAATTTGCACTTAAAAATATAACCCTTTGACAGCATATCCAAACATACCAAGCTCTAATCATGTTAAGTCTGTGAGAGTTACAGTACGGCAAGCTAACCACACGCTATCTCGAGTTAACTACATTGAATTTGGGCTGGATTACCTCCCAGCGATCCACCTCCTCTCTCTGCCCCTCTTCACCTTTTTGCATTAAATATTCATGGACAATCTGGTTTCCTGGGCAGGCGAGGAGACATCTTGACAGCTTAATCACAGAGTCAGAGCTGAAGCCAGCCCTTTCCTCTTTGGCTGCTGTCAGACTGACCTACATGATGTAATAGTCTCTCTTTTGACACTGGGAAAAAATCTGCTGGAGAAGTACAGCACAAACAGATTTCACCAGCCTTTCAGAGATAAAGAAAATGAAAGGACAGGACAGACCACTGGGTAAAGATTAAGCTTGGCAGGATTCAATTTTTTATTGTTAAACATCCATAAATATTGATTCAAAAAAACTCCAAAAAGACTGATGAAAAACTCATTTATAAAAAGTTACATTAGTGTTGGTTTGAGTCTGACATGAGGTAAAATAACAGGTCAGAAATTGCCAGAAGGCATGTTACCCAGCCAACTCACTGGGGTCCTTGCAGGGAGTTCTAGGGAATGTGAGACAGCAAGGAGGATAGAATAATTTAACTGAAAATCATAATTACAGTTCATATTTCCATCACGTCTAAATCTGTACACCGTCATTCACTGACAAGGCAAGGAAAATACATGTTGATCCTTAGTATCAAGACCGTAGACACTGATTAAATTTATCTTGTACTTTGAGGGAACTCTGAGTAAAAGTGAGAGACAAAAGGATTTAAAACACCAAAAACAAAGTGCTTCGCTCAAAGCACATGGGGAAGACAGTCCTCAGTTATGTCTCTTTATTAATCTGTTTATTTCCTTGAGAAATAAATTTAGGTGGGTTATTTTTGATTATTGCGGAATCCTAAAAACTGTTGAAGGAATCCAAGCCTTTGTCTTTAAAATAAGGGCAAAACATGTCAATGACACATGCAGAAAATAACCATGACTTTAAAGCGAGGAGGAAAAACGAAATTTCAATACAGGAAAATATGGTAAAGACATGCAGACTTTATGAAATTCTGATTATCTGAAAACTCCCTCTTGAAAAACATTTTGGGCTTGCATAATATCCTTGCAGCGTGCTGTATTAAATGAATACAGCAGAGTATTGCCATTACGAATAGATCTGTTTGTTCACAGACAATAAGCCAGCATCCAGAAACTGTGAATTGCTGTAAACATATCAGACTGTATCCTCTCCAGTTACACTTCATTGCTGAACACTGTGTAATTACGCTGGTTTGCCATGGTCATGAATGGACACTTAAACCTCCGAAAATTTGTCAAAGAGCATTACTTTGAAAATGACTTTCAAAGACCTACAAACAAAAATATTGAATATGTAAAAACAGATATGTTGGTCATGGAAATGAAAGTTTATACAGTATAAACTCATATCACATGTAATACTGAACAGCTGCATGTCTCTGCTGTCTTTTTACTTCCTCCAAAGACCAGCGACCAATTTACATCCAAAAAATCAGGCTGAGGTGAGTTAACCACACAATCAACTTTGATCTCTCAAATAAGCCATGAGTAAGAGCTAAACCCAGCCCTCCAGGGCAAAGGCTGGCCACCTCTGTGAGTATACTAGTACATATCACATTCGCTGTGATAGCAAATTAGACCATCTCATTCCTCCTGCCCTTATGTCAAAGGATAAGTATGACTGAGTGACCCAATAATGAAAGCCACCCGTGACTTCATTAGAGCTTCATTTTTCATGTCCCGGAAAACGAACAGCGAAAGGTCCAACAGGTCAAGGAGCCAATATCCCTCCTCCTTTTTAATGTGACTCTTTCTGACTGTTCAATTAGAGCTTCCTGTCTTCTCCCATTGTTTCCTTGCGTGGCCACAACATCAAAACATGCCATGAAATCAAATTAGCTTAAAACTAATGAGGGGGGTGAGAAAGAAGTAACAATAGATAAATATTTAATTTAAATATTACTAATATGCATTAAGTATTATTATCCACATAAACTCAGATATGTGGAACTGTGAAAAAAATGCCCCTTGTCTTATTTTTTGCTTTTCTATACATTTGTCACATTGAATTCTTGTATGATTTAGTAGTATATAGAGGGATTCTCAAAGGAAAATTGTACGACTGCCCCTATTCGTCCGCCAAACCGTCTTAGAGTCTTTGCCGACTAAGTTTTCATTGGTCGGTTAGTTGCAGAAAAGAAAAAAAAACCCTCAAACTCCATTCGGGAGCTGCACCTTGTCCTTAAAAAGTTATTAGACTATGGCAGGAAATCCAAATGGGTGAAAAACTATTGAAATTGTCATTTATGGGAATTTGTAGCACATGGGTGGTACGAATTTGTAACACGGGGGTGGGTCTACAAAACAGGACCCGTGCAGGAGATACTCATGCTGATGGCTACTGATGAAGAGCAGCAGACAGAAGGAGAGAACAATGAAATTAATTTACTTGGATATACTTGGAGGACCGAACAAATGTTGATTCGGGGCCACTGATATGGTGGGAAAAAACTGAGGAACGCTGCCCTAAGCTTGCCAGAGCAGTTATTTTTTTCAATTTAGTTATTTAACAAAAGGCTGTTTTTTAATTACCATTTGTTATTGTGTTGATGTTACATGTTCGTAAGTTGAGTGATGTTATACTGTGTTGAAATAAATTAGCAAAATGTTCAGTCTCTTTGCTGGTTGTCATCATTACCACTGTTGCCGTCAACACTGTTGTTAACAGGCAGCTTGCTTTGTGCACGCGCTTGTAAAATGTATTATATTTTAAAGGCTCATTATTACAGTTTCGTATTTTTTTGTAATGTTGCACAGTGTTAAAAATTCTTATAAAACTCTTTCTCTGCCCTGGAACTCCATTTACTGATTAATGGAAAACCATTAACTGATTCCCAAATATATATATATATATACATTTAAATAATTAAATTAATATCATAAACATGCAATGGCTAGTCGACCGATGGCTTGAACTAATGAGTGCTAGTCGACTAGGAAAATCTTCAGTCGGAGGCAGCCCTGAAATTGACAATCCTTTTTTCATTTTTTGGTGTGCACACTAATTATATGCAGTCTGCAGCTGTGAAAAAGTATAAATACATTGAATCATTTGATGGCATGATAATTTTATGGCATGCATGAAGTGCGATGAGATGTTATTTACACTTTCAAACATGCAAATCCCCATCCTCACCTTACGCGCCTGTGTGTGTGTGTACGCGCATACTAGAACATATTATGTCCCGTTATACCAAATTAGGCCTCAGTCCTCCTGCCCTTGTGTCGTATGAAGGGTATCACTAAATGAAAGGAATGACCTAATAATGACCTTGACCCATGACAGACACAGGATGGAGATGGAATATAGTAGCTTTTCTAGTCATGAGTTTGCTACTCAGCACCTTAAACAGGAACCAGCTGCTTCTTTTGAGAGGGTACCGAGCAGGTTGCATGAACTCACCCCATTCATGGGATACGTCTTCCAGCCCAGCTCCCCCAGCACAGTGGTAGTATCCAACAGAACAACTGGAAAGAGAAATAACGGTAATCGATCAGCATACCATCAACATTCAAAACAGCCATCTGTACTGTAAAAACCAATGACAAAGTAAATGGGTTAGAATGCTTCCTACAGTCTTGTCTGGACTGTGACCATAGAAACAATACAGGAAGAACAAGAAATAAGTAATCACATAGAGTTTTCCCTTTCTTCCAGTCTGACTGAGAGAAGATGTCTGGTGACTGATTACATATGTGTCAATTTTATCTGTGAATCCCTGTACTGAAATCAATTATTTTGGATAGATGGCCAAAGTTCATCGGCCCTTCACATGTCCCCTCACCAGTCTCTGAACATGACTGTCTTTTTCTCAGAAGGCAACACTTTTCAAAGCTTGAAAGTGGCATGTGATTTATTTCCAAAACCACATTAAATTAAATTAAAATCATGCAATTAGTTATCATTCAATACCTTTCAGACATGACCAATACCCTATTAGAAGAGGGTAAATTGTATAACTTGCACAACTTAAAATATTGTATTATAGTGGAATCCCTTCAGAAACCTCTTTAACACCAGCAAAACAAAGTCAGTGGTATCAAAAGCTAATACTTTGTGCTCCACTTTAAAATCCAAATTCAGGGAACCATGGTCAAAATACAGCGTCCTCTATAAAGTAAGTTATCAAACAAATATGGAATTTCAAAGAAATGATGCATTCGACATGATCTTTTTTTTTATTGTACAAAGTGTTTAGTCTTCCAAAACAGAGGACTGAGTCTCCATGCAAAAAAAACATTGAATGAACTGAGTGGAAAGTAAAAAAATCTCAGGAGTAAAGGCTTAAAAGACAACTTGCATAACTAGAAAATATTTTTAAAGAATCTCCCTTAACTATAACCTGCTTTGGGCTGCAGAATGTGTGAATTACTCAAAACTGTCAACATTTTTTTGACAAAATTTTTCTCCCAAGGACACAATGTAAAAAAATAACAAAGAAGCTATTTTAATGAGATAATTTGAGGTTGTCAACAATTGGAAAAAATACAGCACTTACTATAACTTACTACAAGTTAACATGGTAATCAACAGATAATAACGAATGTTGTAATATAATTTGGTGCTTTGATCCTACAGAATTCATGTTATTGCTCAATAACCAAGAGACAGATTTTTAAAATATGTGAAAGATTTAAAGTTTAACACTAAGCACTATTGAAAACATGCCATTAGCTACAGCAGTTTCTCCACAGAATCCAGACTCTCCCTGATCAGAAACAGAGCTGCAGCAGAAATGCACCTCCTGAAGGCAATAGGGTTTCCAACATTTATGAGTCCAAATCCCGCATGTCTGTGTGACAACAAGTCAGCCACTGTCCTTCTGTCAGCCTCCAGGCCAGCTCGATATGATGAATTAGCAATTTTCTCTGTCTTTACGGACCCCGTTGATTATCCTTTCTATAAATAGTCATAGGCAAATGGCCACTTCATCGATGCCAAGATGATCGTTTGAATGTCACTCACATGCTTTAACCACCCATCAAGGAATCCTAAAGGATTTCATTACCAAAAACAGAGATACACACACTTAAATAAGTCATAATTTCCTTTTCTCATGGACTTATTTAAATATTATGTATGTGTCACCATTATAAAAGAATGTTCAGAAGGCTAATTTGAAGCTTGGGGAAAATCTGACCTCCGATTCTGAAATTTTAATGTTAGCACGCCCAAAGGTGGCCAAACAAAAGTATAGGCCAGCAGAGGTTGTGGAAATGGTGAATCACTGGCAGCTTTTTGGATCTGAAGGGTCAAGCAGAGTTAGCACAAACTGAAGACAGCTTAATGAGGATGGCTGGGATTTCAGCTAGGCCCCTGAATGTCTGACAAATGTTCAAATAACTTCAGAAACATAAAACTGCACTGCACAGAGCTGGAGACTGTAACATACGCCTCACATATAAAAGGAATACATTTTCAGTCGCACACATTTCAGTTACAGTTAATATTAAGTACTAACATCCAATTAAGAATAAAAAATCTAATTTATGATTTCACACAAATACTGTAAATCATTTACCTTAATTATTATGAAGGTGTATTTTTAAATCTAAACTATTGATAATAAAAACTATTGCAACTTTTTCCAGTGTATTGTTAACATTTCTTTGACAGTGAGAGGGTATTCTTAGATGTAGTGTCATCTTTATCGTAGGTGTTGTTTTACCTATATTCTGCAGAGATACAGTTTCAACTGTGTGCTTATTTGCTCTGTTTCTGCTTTGGAAAGAGTAAGGGAAGTCACTGGATTGGGAGAAAAGGTGGAGAGGAACCTCAAAGCTCAGACATCTTCCATGCAGGGAAAGAGTGTTTTAAAATAGAATTCCAGCAAAACATGATGTTTGGCGTGCTGAGTGTTGACAAACATGAGTAACACACACTTCTTGAAACAGAATTACAGGAGTACACTGGCTGTAGAATAGAAATCAAAAAACTAAAAACAAGGATTGCCATGGGGGGCTGGAGCCTATCCCAGCATGCACTGGACAAAAGGCAAGGAGACACCCGTCCATTGTATGACCAGACTGACAAGCACCCACATATCCTCATGCATATACGCATGGGAAATTCGCCAAATCCAGTCTGCCTAACCCTGCATGCCTTCGGACTGATGAACAAAACCAGAGAACCTGGAGAGCACCCATTCGAACACGGGGAGAACATACAATCTCCATGCAGAAATGGCCATGTTCCCATGTCATTCAAACTGTCATTGTTTTTTTCTGTACGTTTTTCCGTTTCTGGGTCAGCAGCATAGTTGTTCATTTTCACCAGCAGTACACCACACTGAAATGGCATTAATAAAAGTAGGGAGCAAGAATAATGGTGCTCAAAAAAAAATCTAATAAAGACAAGAGGAGGGATCAACCTCCGAATCACAACAAGTGAATATTTATCAATTTTTGCAAGTGGAAAAGCTAACAAAAAAACACTCACAAAACAAATACAGAACAACAAAACTTTACTTACTCCTACACTCCGGAGAGCCCAAGTGCACAATTTTTTGATACTCACGAAATTTCCTCTCTTTCAATTATCCTGCTGAAGGGCTTTAATGATACTGCATTATCCAACTTTCTGCTACTCTTACACCCACTACCCCCATATCCGAGTACATTTTCCACTCCCCCGCAATCAGGGGTTCCCAGTGGGTCCCAATGCAGCCCTGTAGCTTTAAGGACTCTTCCGTTTCATTCCCCTTATCTTTTAGCACCAGCAATCAGAATCCCTGGCTATTTGTTAATAAATGAGAGCAAGATAATACAAATGGCTGTGCAGAGTATTAGCTGCAAAGAATTAAATCAATAACAATTTTACATAAGAGATAAAACATCCATGCATACATGTGGTCAATTGAAGGAGACTACAAATTGATTTATCATTTTCCAGAACATGGGCAGTGTGAAAATTAATCTGTTTATCCATGCAATGAATATTTGATCACAGAAGAGCAAACAGAACTGATGGGATATCTTTCAAGAGTCCTGCAAAGACATACTAATTACAAAATTGGCAGTGACAAGTCTGTGATATTCATTTAGCTCATAAAACAAAGTTTAGACACAGGCAAATAAAGTCAATATCACACATCTCATTCTATCTTTCCATACTACAAAGTACATACTACACACAAAATGACATCTAACATTGACTTACATCTACACTGTTTCTTTTTCCATATGTGCAATAAATAATTCTGTGTTTTGGGTAGCTCATAATGCAATATCATTTTTTTCCGGCTTTAACATTTGAAAATAGCCTTTAGATAACAGGTAATGTGGCTTTTCACATTTTGACTCAGGGCTGGCTATTAATTAAAAGTATTCACAAAAAAAATGACTGTTAAAGAATACATGTACAAGGATTAACTGCAAAGCATATCTCCCACAACATTACACAATTTATTAAATATAAGATGAGACAAAATACATCATAACCCGAATCAGAACATTAATCTCTCTTAGAAACAAACACATTCAGAATCACAAATGCTACAAAATATGCAGCAAAATGAATGTATGATTGACTAAGGATGTTGGGTCAAGCCCAAGAGACCTGCCATTTGAGAGCTGAGCTGTAACAATGTTAAAACATTGCAAATGTATTGCTAAGGACCCAAGGCTGTCAAATGAATAGCCAAAATCCCTTTACTGGATAATACAATCAAACAGTGAGATTAGAAATATGAGTGCATTGAGCTGTCCTGTGGCTTTTGTGTTTTTAATGTCTAAACAAAGTGGGTTCGGTAAATTTATTCTTATTGTCTTTCTACCTAATATTTAAACTTCATCACTGGGGGCCACCAGACATTTTACCATTACCTTATTAAGCACATTTCACTTCATACAAATGAATGCATTTCGTCCTTGTATTGTTCAGATTGCTGTAGGCTATGCTGCAAACCCCTAAGACCATTCCCATAGTAAATGTGTCATTTTACAGTCACGCTGAAGAAAGGATGTGCCTTAAAATTGTTTGTTACTAAAAATGCCAGGAGCTGGTGTAGATTAAGACCTGAATGTTTTCACCATAACTCTTACCATGGTGTGCGGTAAAATAATTCAGGATGACATTGACAGCCAGCAGGCTGGTGGTCATAGCTTCTCCAACTGACCAATCTTATGCAAATGATCTGAGAGTTGTTTATCAAGAATCTTTTCCAGCATCTTGTTAAGACAAGAAAGGTTGAAGTTTGGACAGTATTTACCCAGTTCCTCCAGGGACAGAGTGTATTTTTAGGAGTTTTACCTCATCAGCCATCTTAAATTCTAATGGAACTAAAGCAGGATATTATGAACCATTTGCTGTTTCAGTAATGTCTGGTCCAAGGGCTGTGAGGAACTCTTTCAGGAGCCAGTCTGGGTGCCAGTATTTCTGATATTACACCTCCCGTATCTCTGCCTTTAACAATATTAATCCCTTAAGAGCAGCTGTTGTGGACAGAGGAGGTGTAGGGGGATGGAGACCCACACAGCGGGTAAATATTACTTCATTTTTTTAACCAAGACAAATAACAAAGTCTTGAAAATGCTGTGCTTATTTATTAAAGTTGAGTTGGCTACCATGGAGTTATTCTACCTTGCACTATATTGTGCCAGGTGGAGATTCCAAATTTCTTTATCTACATTCAGCCCAGTTTTCTCAACCGCAGAGAACCTCGTCCTTCCCATTTAAAGGCTTACAGGGCATCTTTAAGTGAAGTAAAATAACACAGAGCAGAATTGCACACAGTTCAGTATGTGCAGAATAATTTGCAAAACACTTAATGTGTCTGAAATCAGTCTGCAGTCTGAAATCAAGTATATACAAAACTGAGGAGACTGGGAGAGCAGACCTTCAATACAAAAAGCAACTAAACCAGATGCCATTGGCTCACAGTAATTGTGGCAGTGAGAGCAATTAAGTGAGTGTGCACAGAAATGTATGAACTCCACCCCAACACAAGGCACACAGCAACAGTAAGAAGGCAGTTAACATCAAAGTGGCTAAAACCTCTTGCAAAGCAATCTTCATACCCCTACATTAATTCAATCTAATACTGTGATTAAAACAAGCCGTGTCTGCATGTCATATACATACAGTAAACCATGGCCATCAGCACATGTAGGTTTCAAGGAGCACATGGCAGCTGGTTCAATTCTGACCCAAAGCAACAGAGGGGAGTTAAATCACAGGCAGCAAAAAGCGGACCTAGCAAGGTGGCAGCGACAGTCTGAGCAGGTTAGCCTTCCTACGTGGGGAAAGTGCACTTAGCCATCAGCAACATGCTGCGCAGATGCTGTGCACATTGACAGCCCGCAGCCACAGCAGAAGGTTGAGGAATGGGGCACCGGGCAGACACAGAGC
The DNA here is from genome assembly GCA_022829145.1 of Albula goreensis. NCBI lineage: Eukaryota > Metazoa > Chordata > Actinopteri > Albuliformes > Albulidae > Albula > Albula goreensis. The sequence goes on along the minus strand of CM040761.1, from coordinate 14,903,817 downwards.
GGCACTCCATTCACCATTCACAGTCCATAGCGTAACAGGGCAGGATCACACCCAGCACAGAGCAGCGCTGGCAGTATATAGTCCACATCTTTAGCGCCTGACAGCACCAGAGCACCGTTCCCTGTTCACGGTCCACAGCAGGAGAGTCAGGATCACACCAGGCAGCAGCCAGACAAATGGGAGCGTTACAAACTATACAATATTGATAGAAGTGTATCCCACGAGCATGGGACAACCACTTAAGCATAAGATGTTTCAGTACACAAACTGTACCACTGATAGACTTCACTAAGCTCAGTGATAAATGAGAAAAAAAGTTAACAAAATAAAAGTTGGCTGTTAATGAAATAATGTACAAAGTAGAATGTTAACTGCAGTTTTACTACTTCCATATTAATAAAATATAGGAAAAAATAGGAAATAAAAATTATGCTTATATTAAATATGAACTATCACAGTACTAGAAAATTCTTTTTACACTTGGCACGAAAATAAGACAGTCCTCTATCGGCCTAGCATACTTCTTCAGAAATCCAGTTTTCCTATGAGAGGGTCTCTGGTCCCTCTAAGAGCCAGTCAGGTACAGCTTTTTGGTGAGAGGCGGCAAGAAAGTGGACAGGCTGCCACGCATGTCGACAAAATAAACATTACAACATTTCAAAATGAACTTGCATCAAAGGGAAGTGTGTACATTGTGTATGTTTCCTTGGATAAGAATGGTTGGTTAATAACTTACCAACTTATTCACACACAGTGCAAGCAGACACCTGCGCTGCCCACACGAGAAGTTAAGGACCATAAAAAGCCTGCTCTAATGGATTAGCACACTTTTGGAGTTAGCGCATATTAACAATCATTAAGCCTGACGGTCAGGCCATGGTGGGTCACAGTGGCCAGGGTGCTGGAATCTGAAAGGCTTTGAGTCAAAATCCATGGTTGGAGCACGTCTGTTCCATCCTTGAGCAATGTAATTAACCTGAATGACTTTGGTAAGCACAGAATGCAGCTATTGAAACTGGTTCTATGTTCCACTGAAGCAATGTAGCCATTTTTCAGGGAATCTGCCAAGCATAATATTTACAAAACAGGGTATTCAAAAGTAAATTCATGAGCATTTTTCTCCCCTCATTACAATCATTCAAAATTGTATATGTACAGCCATCCTACTTAAACCTACAGAATTACTGTAAAATTACACAAGTAGGTATTTTACAGTTCTTATATAGCTATATTTTTCATTCAGTGGGAAAATAAAGAAAAACAGTCTTTTTTTCTGTGAAGGGTACATATAACTCCCTGTAACTCCCTTGAGCTTGCTGGGGCTTTGCTGTGGCACAAAGACTGATCATGTGACATGTCTGTTTACTATTACATATTATTTCCAAAGAAAGCAACCATGCAGCGGCAATGACAATATTTCCCACAGTTTATTGAATATTTTTCATTTCTGCATCCTGTCATTTTCCAGTATTAAACTTTACCATGATAGCAGAATATTTTAGCTGATACCGTAGGAAATGATATTGTAACCAAAACATGGTTAATAAACAGCTTGAGGCATATGGGTCACAAAGTGAAGGAAGAGGCAAGTTGAGCTTTAGGTGCAGAAATAGAAAATCAGCTTCAAGCATAACGTCTTATTCAAAGAGTGCATCTGGTCATAACTGTATGCTCAAGAGAATTTCACCAACATCCTCCCTATTTCATCATACAGTGAATTTATGGATGTTTACACATGCGTCTAGCCATACAGTTCAACTTGAAGATACTTTTATCAGCATATAAACATTGTATTTCAGTGCATAATTATGATAGAATTGTGCAAGTCTTTTGACATGAGGGTGAGATAAAGTGAATGGCAAATCCTTCAGGTAAAAGAGTACATTACAGAATAAATTTAATGGACAGATGATTCAATAGATTTGATGGGGCATAAGTGATTATGCTGTGTCCACATGCTTAGTTGACCAGCCTGTCTGACATTTTGTGGTTCATATGTCAGAGATTTTATAACTCTGTGTTCAAACAGTAATCTATTACAAGGATCGTTTCCTTCAAAATATTGATTTTCCATGAATAATACAGTGTAGATCTTAAATCCAAAAATGAATTGTGTTCAGAGAGTTGTTCAAATCAGACTCTCAGACCTTATTCAGTACTAAAAGTCCTTCAGTTGAGTGTTTATTGTGATACAGCTGCAGGTGTTTTAAAGGCAGTGGCCTATTTGTGTGGTCTCAAGTTGCTGGATTTTAAAATAATAAAATCTATGGTATTCAAACATCAGTAGTGCAGTGCAAAGCTGTACGCTACCTAGCTTGGTCTTGGCATTTGTATTTCACTTTGAAACTAACAATTGTGATTTTGATTTCAAAGACTCCATGAGCTTTGAAAAACACTTCAGGGCCAACCATGCTGCTTTCTCAGTTCAAAGGTCACATAAACATTAGCGTAGGCCGAGGACAATACTCTTTCTCTTCCACAGTGACGGCAACCAAAGGTAAAGCGCTGGGGATTAAGAAGGCAATAAACTGAATCCCCCATTTTAAGTAGAGCATACAAAATATTAAAATGTAGTTAGGTAAGACACAGGCAGCCAACTAACAACATAATCCTGTTAAATCCTGTAATTAAATGGATAGTGGTACTGGGTATTAGTGTTTTCTGCACAAAGTACTGTGTTTACAATGTCAGATAGCTGATAGATTCCCTCTAAATGCTGAAACCTGCCAGGATACTAGCCATCATGGAACATAAAATTAGGCCAGCATCACAAACCAGCCACCAAACGCAGGCCTATCTAATATGTAAACTGAGCCTTTAACTTGATTGTGATTTCAAATGTGAGTTTGAGCTCTGCTGCTACAAGCCTGAATGCTGAAGAAAGACACAAGATAATGAGGCCCATGCCAATGGCTGCACACATTGGGGATACTACCGTACAGTGTACAGCTCTTTGTGAGAGCTTTGAAAGCATGCAAATCAAAGAGAACACGGAGGGCCGCCTGACCAGAAAAACTCAGCAGCATTAAATACTGCACACTTCAAAGCAGAAATAGGGTCTGGCAAACAGGAGGCAAGCCCTCCTGTAAATTTAACACAAGCTACTGCATCACTGTGGAGAGCTGCAAAAAAAGGAAAACCGTCATGGTTCAAGCGGCATGCTTCAAGTGTTCATATTATCCTGCTGTTAATCGAATACTGGTGATGCCATTGGAGATTACATACGCTACATGTATGTAAACATGTATGTTTAATTCTGGTAAAACCAAATTTCATATCAGTCTAGGATTAAGATTTTCTAGTTCAGAGGTCCATAACTACCTTTATAAATATCATGGGTTGCACGTAATGGACCTCTGAAATAAAAAATCTTAATCCATAACTACCTTTATAATTATCATGGGTTGCACAAAATGGAGTCCTAAACAATATAAGGAAATATGACAAACCAACTAGTGGCTGGTCAGCCAACTGGGCTGTGTCAGAATAGGATCTGTAGCTGAGGATATCATGTCAGGATTTAAGTCATTTATTGATTCAAATCCAAATGTCTTCTACATTGTTTTATCTGAATGTAGAAGCATGAACTTTGGTAGATATTGGGTTAGTTCCTTTCATCCCACTGTAATATGGGCACGGTCTACGCCAACTAGCAAAGTTTGACCCTGGTCTGGGTTAGACAGATTAGAGGATCTCCTATGGTCTATAATGCCTTTTGAAGACCAGAAGTGTTCCTGCAGCTCCACCCCCCATTACCGTCACTACCACTGTGAGGCTAAAAAGACATGAGAATCATGACTTTCACACTCGTCTTCTGTATGTTCTCATGGGAGTCAGAAGGAAGATCAGATGATTCTGTTGCATTGGGTATGGGGAGATAATAAATTACTGAGTGATACTGGCAGCACAGCAATATTACTGCATTGCAGACTTGCTCACTAAATGTGAAGGTTTATTGCTGATGAAAGATTAAAAAAGTCTCTTAATCCAATTTCAATAAGTCTGATTTATTGAAGAGCATGCTAACACAGACACACACATAATTCCATGTACATGAGCGTGTGTGCGCACACACACACACACACACCGACACACAAAATGAAACATAACTAAGGTCAAATCCTTTAAGAGGTGTGAATGCTACTTTGTCTTTATTTATATAAAGCAATATCTTTAAAAGCCTATTGATTTATAACAATCATCCTGGACAATCAAATATTCAGAATTGAGTTTGTATATATTAAGTACAATATTAAGTGTCGAGACTAAAATAGTTATAAGCCATTAAATGTTCAGGCCTGGAAGTTCATCATGAGTAGCAAACCGACTCTAACAAAGAGCTGTAAGAGACAAAAAATGTAAAGCAATATTATGGACTTATGAGGGTTTATTCATGATTATTAACTAACCTTACTGAAAGTTAGGACCAAAAACCTCTATGAAAATCTTGCCTTTTAAATTTCTATCATGCCTGGCATTGATTTGCATGCTTCCAAGTCCCACTTTTAACCTGTCCACTCAATCTTCTCTCCCTGCATTGCAAAATGTAACCTGTCGTACATATTACACTGACTGACATGTACTGGTCACTAAGCACATGAAAATAAGTTGTTGTTTTTTTAGTTTAATTTGTGATATAGTGGCATTCTCAGAGAATATGAAACAAGGCTGCAATAGAAAGTTAAGTCTGGTAGCAACTGATTTTATTCAGCAAGATGCAACAGGAGGTCAACAAACTCTCTTTTTAAGGTCTAAGATTTGACTCAGAAGACAGGGCGAGTGGTTTAAATATTGGTTACAGTGGTTTCATAGATTATTTCTACCTCACATCTGACTAACACTGAATGTAAATTGCTTTAAAAACAATGAATGTCATCAAAAGAGAGCATAACGTTGCTTGCATGTTGAACAACCCCTCAAATGCCATTCAGAGACACACATACGGACATGCACACACATGCCAGTGTGCACACACACAGAGAAGCATACATACACACACCGAGGATATTGCGTGCCTGCCTTATAGAGGGGGAAAACGTAGCAGCTGTATCGAACTGCGAGAACAATAAAGTAAAACCTGGAGGCATCATTCCAGTGTGTATCTGTAAAATCAATATTACTATTTAGAGCTGGAATGTCAGCAGACGCTGTATTCTTCACATATTCCGGAAGATTCCATCCCTTATAATACTGCACAAATGTAATGCTTTAAGGAATGCAATACCTTAAAAGCTGATTTAAAGAAATTCTGATTATCAGCATGATATTGCCTGTTCATCCAGTTTGTTTCAATAAAACGCAATAAAACTGATCATCAATACAAGATACACCTTGAATAGTTGGCACATCCTAAATGAGTCCTATTTTGTTATTTATTGTGTACTTAAGAGGTGCGGAGGACCAATGATCAAATCTTTTAAACGGACCACGCAATACTGTAGTTGAGTTGTGCTGTAAATGATGGTAGGAACAAAACGGTTTGCATTTTTTTTCTTCTTCTGGAGACATAAACATTATTTGCATACTGTCATCCCACTGGAATGGGTAAAATATGAGAATATCATGGTATGATCTGGACTGAGAGTGAGTTTTTTTTCCCCTTATCGACAAATTCAGAATGCGAAAGTTTTACTGTTACATTCAAAAGGGGAACGACTACAATATCATCTTTCAGCTTCAGTACTCCTAAGCTTATTTTATAACATACCCCACAAATCCTGTCTCTTGTGCTAAACAAATGATATCCCCAGTAAGCAACGTGAGAGAGCTGGCGTTTATTATTCAGCCACAGGCTTGAGTGAAAATGAATATTCTGCAAACGCGACGACTTTTCAGACGTTAACTTAAAATTTGATACAAAAACAGAAGATGTGTGTCCCTGGTAGGTTTAAAGTTTAAACAGGAACAATTACTAGGTCATAAAATAATCGCGGAAAAAGATGCAGGCAATGACAATCACGTATTCAGATACATATACCATAATCTAACAAGGCACATACTGTAGTACAAAATTAACGTGTTTAATCTCTTCACCATTAACACAAATGTTCAGCACCAAACTAAAGGTGTACCACTAGACTGTTCTTTGTAACCGATAAGAAAGACTATACTGCGCATCTTCAGAACCACGACAATAAGTAAATAAATAAATAAAAATATGTTATACAACTAGTAGAAAATAATCTTAGTTTGCCTACCTTGATTACTGTGACTTGAATCCGTGAAGAGCACCCTAAGTAGCACAAAAATGAGACAGAATTTTACTTCAAAACCCATCTCTAAAACATCCACAGGGTTGCCCGGTAATCCTCTGGCCATCAAAAGCAGTATCCACGTGTATTTCCTCAAACTACGGATTTAAATCCCTCGGAATATTAAAAAAAATTACACGGATGACCTTTTTTCATCCCAGTCGACTACAGCAAGCTTTTCTCACAAAGTGAGTATAGAGGATTCCATCTTTTGCATGCGCTGCTTTAACGGAATGTGAAGTTGTCTCTTCTGTGATGAATTACAATGAGAAGAAACACTCTTTGATTCCACGAAATATTGGTTTCTGGAAACAACTAAAGTAAACTTATGGTTGTTTCCAGACAGCGTCTGTTTTAATCCTCCTTATAATTGTATATTGCTAGTTTACACCATTCTCGTAGTGATCAGGTGCATGCATGACTGTCGGATTTGGTTGCAGTTAAGGGAAACTGCATTCAGCTGTGCGGAACGCATGTAAGTTCTGAACTGTGCCGATGTATTGCGGTCGCGGTAACCTTTATGTGGAGCTCATCCCAACTTGGATACAGAAAAAGACTAGAGCTCGGGTGATACAGCGCGTAAACAGTTCTAGACCACTGTACTGACAGCTCGGCACTAGAGGGGGTTAGCTGACTACAGTCTATCGATTCAACGACAGAGGAATTTCTAAATCTCGAGGTTGCAGTCACGTTAATCCGTTCTTCCGCATCCTGTGTAAAACGTGAAGTAACATTGAACGAACATTAGCAATCAATATTACGCCAAGATACTACTTATACCATCAAATGCACAATTTAAAATGTACGGTTAGAAAAATTTGGATTACCAACAAATCATCGAACAACCCATCAATTTAAGAATGGTATCTCGGGATTATGCTCTCCCAAACGTGATAGGTTTCACGTTGATCTATTCGTTCCTTTGCTGAACCGGTTCAAAACGGCTCCACTGACCTGACTTTTTATGATGCAATTGATGAAGATAAAGTCAGTTGACTTATCTTACTGCAGGACATGTATTGCACGACCAAGTTCATATTGTCCTTAACATATATTTGTTTTGATTGTAAAAAGGAGCAAAAACGCTCTATTAGCCACTGATTGGTGGTGTTAAATTAAGTTAACAGTTGTACCAGTTAATTGATCTGAGATATTCTCATGTTAGGGTATATAATGAAATGGATCTGCATATTTTTGCAAGCTCTTCAGTGAACATCTACTATAGTATATTATTTAGCCTGAAATCTTCCAAATACTGTGTGTGACATGCAGGTTGAATGACCTAAAAAATGTTGAAACAGTTTCTTTTACCATTAGAAAAGCACTTGCTTGTGTAAAAAGATAGCCCTCTGCATACATTAATAATGTTAAAAGGCATGTGACATACAATTTCAAAAGCATGGAATTTTTTAGATGTTTAACTCTGTGGCAAGTATGTATTTTGTGCATAATGTGACTTTCTATTTGCAGATTCAGCTTGGGTCCATTGAAAATAAATGTTTTATGTAGCATTGAGTTCTGTACTTTTAAACTGAAGCATGGATGGCACAACTTATCACATTTAGTGCTAGATGGTGAAAGTTTACAGTTGCAGCCCACAATGCTTTCAGTTTGCCTTAGTGTTGTTGTGTGGTCAAAGGTTTCTTACCAAATACCATTTTTTTGCTCTTTGAAATATCATTGTGTAGGGGGGAGAGTCCCACCTCTATCATTTAAGATTAAAAACAGCCCTTATGTCTACCATCTTGAATATGTCTTGAAGCTTAATGTAAGGCAAAAAAAAGAGTAGCATTTACACTTTAAGTTGTAATATTGACATGGTAAACATCTGTAAAGATTGGTTGATATAAAAAGGGCTAAAATAAAATCCTTCATTGAAATGAGATCCTCTCTTTTATCTAAAGAGTAAGAACATTGTCCCTTTATAATGGGGAGAAATGGACTGTGACCAAAATAAATGGAGCTCATACTGATCAAGCATCTGCCATTCATTACACCTTCTTCAGTACAGAGCCAGTTTAACCACACGCATTTCAGAAATTTCAGCATTTCATCTATGGTTCTCAAGTAATGCGAGATTCATTGTAACCATAGGTATTCCCATAGCTTTAGTGGCAAATGAACTTTTCCAGTAACAGACCTTGGATCTGGTTATTGCCAGGTTGAAATTTACCAGAAGAGTTTGACAAAACAAATGTCATATTTCCTTAGTATTTTGATAATTTAGTTGCATGCAGAAATAGCCAACATGCTAAGCACCTACCTATGGTTAATGGAAAATATAGACAGATATCAGATTAAAAGAGATGCTGATGTTCTTTGATGATTTCATTGTAATTTCCAGTGTTTGAAAAAATATGAAACTAGAGTTCTTCATGTGCTTACTCTCAAAGAAAATAGTTTCAAATCATCTTCAGAGAAATGTCAATTCTTCCATACTTACATAATACATATCGTCTCAAGGAAGGCAGAGTAGTTAATCGTGAAATCTGTTGTGCCCTGAAACGTGTTGTATCAAAGGCGTACATTCCGGGGTGCTGAGTCCTTACCATCAAAGAGGGACAGGGCATCCCAACATTTGGGGCTCCTCTTGTTTGAGTCCATTTTGATTGAATGTAAAAGGACTAAGTTCATGGGATTGGGTCCTGGCCTTAGTGGGTCTCAGCCAAAGAATTATTATGATAATTAAAATTACATTCAAGCTTGAAAAAATGCCCATCAAAATGTATCAAGTTAACATTCAGTTTATTGAATATCAGAGCATATATTAGATGGAGGCTGACTTCAAAAACAAAGCTGAATGCATGCCCTAAGCTGTTATTTCATTTCTTTGGTGGGTTTTGTATTGTATTAGCATGACAAAGTAATATGCTGATGCAGGTCAATAATGCTTTCATTATGAGAAACAATAAGTTCCGATGTTCATTGGCAGTCAACAGAGAGATGTTTGAATAAGAATGAAGTTTTTGATCTTTTCTGGCTTGTGTCAAATATTGTTTTGCTGATTTTTATTTTTTATTTTTTTAAATAAACTGCAAATGACAGCAAAAAATTCTGTTATATTGTTTTACACTGGCTGAGATGCATTCATGTGTTTATGTCTCAGTTTTGGAATTACTACAAAGTACTACAAATGATCTGACTGTTCCTTCAATGAAAAAAATGTCACTTTTATGCATGGATACAGAATGTGTTTTTTAATATCCCCACTGAAACGCTACAGAGAACAACATTCTCCACTTTTCTCTGTTAATAGAAAACAACGGAAATCCCTTTCAAAGATGTCAAAGTACTTTACAGTAAGGGGGGTGTGTCACATCAACCACCAAAAATATATATAATATACAAAGACAACAAAGCCCGATTAAGCACAATGAAAACTGCATGCATTTGAGCTAGTTGCCTGTACCATAAAGGACCATTTAAAAACACACATTGAAAGTTTAATATAGATGGATGCCAGACCAAGTGAGATTGTTTAATGGTGTTTCTTTGCATGCAATTGTATGCACATTTCATAAAATTAAGATTTCCACCTTTCCATTCATTATGAACATGTTGTCATTTGTTGACGCTCACGTAGTAGACCCCTCCTTCTCAGGCTGGTTTCTTATTTTATCCAATGTGAAAGGTCACCACAGGGTGCCTCTTTATTAAATGATAAACCTTTTTATTTGAGCAGAGATCGTAATGGTGTTTTGATGGATGGATTCAGAGAATAGTAGCTTAATTGTGTAGCTGATGCCAGATGAAGGAGAAGACCCCACAAGGTCACCCAGAAGAGGCTGATAAGACCCATTTCATAACGGTTGCTGTGCTGATCAAACTGGAGAACTTCACTGTGACTGGGAGCACGCCTCACATAATGTATAGTGTTGCCAGGATAAAATGTCTCCGGATGGTATCACCATAAGCCCTGGGATATCTGTATCTCAGTCTCAGACTGTGTGCCAGGATTCTTGTGGATAACAGAATTCCAGTGAACAGACAATCGCCAATATGCTGAAATACCTTCACATCTTGAGCCATTATTCAATTTGAGTATTCCAGAGTGTGATGTTGCAGCTTGCCAGTTTAAACACTGGCAGGCTGCAACTTCAAACTTTGGAATAACTGGAGGAAGCAATGGCTTAAGTATCTCAGACAAATACATGAATCTGTGGTTTTAAACATTTACTTGTGCAAATACATCCTCTCAAAAACCGCTATCAAAATAAATAAACATTGATGTTTTAAAATCATATTAGGTTTCCTTTAAACCCTACATTTACTAATTAAATAAATGATATTAGATACCCCCAAATATCTGAAATGATTACAAGGTGCTTTGCCTCAGGAAATGTGTATCAGTTTATGTCTTCATTTTTTTAGACTTTTCATTATCATATTGATCTGAAAATCATTGGGAGAAAGGGCTCCTTTGAGGTGGAATGATGAGAGCAGACACCAGGCTGTATCTGGCCACAGTGGCCATGATGACATTTCTCCATGGTCCTGCAGACTCTGCCCAGATCTCATCAATGTGTTCTTTTAGGAGGAAAAAAGGGAACAGAAATGTTTGATGTTTGATGATGAACTCTGAGAATGTTCCAGACGTAGAGATTGATTTATTTCAAAGGATTCTGAAATGCTGTGATGGCTTTAAACAATGGCTAAATGTTAGGAAAGATCATTCCATCTGTACATGACTGCTGTGTAGTCTTTTTGTGAATTGTAGAGTAGATACAGTCTTGCCTTCTGCCTGAGGTTGACCCTGGTTATATATTCCCTATTGCCTTCTAGAACTGTCAATAAAACATTCTACTAACAAACACCTTTCTTGTCATGATTCTAACTATATACAATAAGGTACATATTGTGGGGCATTATCTTGGGTATTGCATAAGTGTGTCCTGGAAAGCCTTGACAGTCCATATGCCAGCTCAGAGCTGCTGTGGTCTTTAAGAATTTCCCACATTTAGGGAAATTTGGCAAGTCTTAATTCTCAGTTGAAAACATATATTTTTTGGTTTATTTTCCACTAGAAGATTATTGAATACTGGAAGGTTCCACTGGAAGGTTATTAGATTACTGACACTTTTTATTCTGTGCACTCAATAAATCTTGGTTAGATATTAAAACGTTGTGACAAAAAATAATATGCGTTGTCATGAATCAATGTAAAATATGTTACAAGTGAAGCTGATCAATTTTAGTTACATTTCTGTTGCTCCCAATGAAAATGAAATTTTCAGAGTTATACCCCCCCAGCGTCTTCTCCCACCTTACACTCAGCTCTGCTTCTCTACACACTGCAGATGCAACACTAGCCATATATTTCCCATGTTGGAGGAACACAGTCAGCTGACAAAATTTCAGGTGCCAGGAGATATTTAGTGACTACGATTATTTGCATAATCACTAAAAAATGATCCAATTAATAAATTTAAGATGGACAGACAACAAATAGGGTATCTTTTTGATGGCCAAGTTATTATGTTATATTTTGAATAAATATAAGAGGCAGAGTATATATGTTCTGAATGGAAACATTTTTACAGGTTTCCTGCTCAATTGTGTGTTTTCCTTTACTGTCAGATCTGTCGTGTCAACTTTTCCAATCTGCTGGGACAAGAACTTTTGTGTTCATTTCTAAGAAGTCAAGATAAAAATATCACTTGTCTCTCTGCAGTATTGCATTGTTGAAGTACCATTTGTCTGCATCATTCTCGGTTATTGATTCACTGTTATGGACATTTGAGAGTTCCAGCATATGAGAGTAGGAACAGACAGATTTAAGAATTCCAAGGTTTAGAAGTTACAGAACATTCATAAAATATAAAATGTATTTCAATAAAAATACAAAAAATACACAATAATTTCAATAATTGGCTGCTGACTTTAAGGTGAAATGAAAAGAAAACAGTCATAGCGTGGCTGTCCAAGGGCAAAGTGAATAGCCTACAGCTGTATTAGAAAATGTCTTTCTTGGCATATTGGTGATGACTGACACAAACTTGGTTTATTTTTGGCTCTGTGGACACTAATGATGATGCTGCATGATTGTGAACACGTTAATGGCTACCTGTCATCAGGAAAGGTTTTATAAGCAAACTACATTTACTGTTTTGTAGGAGTGGGGAAAGAGGGTCATATCTGTTTCTGAATTCCGTGCCAACTTCTACTCTTTATTTGACCTGACATCTCAGCTATATATCTTGATAGCCTCATGAATGGCAGCTGAACACTGTCAAAACTGAGGCAGAGTAATTGATGAAAACAAGAACCTGCAGACATACCAACCTTGTAGGACAGGAATAGCCATTCCTGATTTTCAACGACTTTGATCCTTTTTCATACATTTCATGCAAGTATAGAGTGAAGGGTAATTAATCAATGTAGCCACCAAGAAGAAGAAGAAGGCGTAAAGTAGTAATGTATGGCACATATATGCTGAGGTATCATGGGGTGTGGGATGGTTGAGCTTATTGAAGAGGTTTTATTATTGCATGATGAACTTGGCATAAAGTGTCATTGAGTCTTGATGACAAGGAACCAGGTTTTCAAGGTTTCATTCAACGTACAGCATCCTCTGCAGCACAGTGTCCCTATCACAGGTTTGTTTACCATGGGATACCTCCCCCAAACTAAAGTTGTTTCTGGAAGTGATGAATGTCACCTATGCAGCTTTATTGTTATTTGAGACTTTGGCACCTCAAACTTTACTAGAGAGAAACAAAAGTTATTATGTTCAGCAGATATTTTTCCCTCTACCTTCAGAGTTACAGAGGCTTCATGTTTGAAAATATCTCCTGCTATTTTTAATGACTTACTGTTTTCTTGATTCTTGTTATTTTCTGTAAAAAAAACTGGGAGACTGGCAAAGAAATGTGTTTCTTTAGAATGTGTTGCATTAAATGTGTTTCTGTCTATCTATGCCAGTTTGCTAGTCCTCCCAAAAGAAAAATGCATATTTCTTTTTAACTGGTAGTGCTGTGACACTTGAAGAAACTGTATAGTGTGAAAGTCAGTGCAGAGCAAACAATGGAAACACAGCAGTGTTCCAGTACTGAATGGCTCTGGTGGTTTGGTAAAGACAGTTTACTAATGGTCGGGAATGCATTGGCAGTTGTTACTTAATATGCCTGTGAAATCCAGACATGATGCATAATTTAGACAGTAATTCCAATTAACTAGTCAGTGGAGCACACAATAGTGTGAATGCTTGAACAGTTAAATCATTTCATCAAGGGTTTATTTTAAAACTGTGAGCATGATCATGACTCCTTATTCAGTGGCACAGATGATATCATTCTTTACCATGTCTCTTAGAAAGTAAGGAAACACGGCTACTGTGCGGTATCATGTATAAGCGAAGATTTCCATCTCCTGCTTCCGTGACTGTCCTGTGAGCGATTTCCATTCCAGAGGACTGTCACAGTGCATGAAATAAATCATCACTTAGGATCAAATCATAGTAAAAAAAACAGAAATATTCCTGTACCTCCCCTCCCGGGATCCTCCCTGTATACTGAATATTTCATGGAATTGAAGAGCTTGCCACCAAGGAAACTCTCAGTGGTTCAAGATCGCGTGCAAATATTTACTTACACATTCGGCGGACAGCGCGTGCGGTGCGGCAAAGCCGCTGAGCTCTGAGTGAGTTATATAAATAATGGTAATTACTTGTGACACTGCGCTCAGCAGGGGGGCACTGGGTACTCGTATCCTCATGCTGTATTGATGGTGCTGTACCACACGCTTCATTTAAAGGAAGACCAGCCGGGATGGAAAAAGAGTCTAGATGCATTCACCACGGATTGACAAGTGTCTGTTTTGGCTGGGGGAATCGAGCTCAAACGCAGGTTGGTGGAAACATCAAAACACAGTCAGGGCTGACACGAAGCTGGTGGATGGGGAGACTTCCAAAGGCCTCACAGGTCTGGGAACTGATCTCTCTATAACGCTCTGTGCCGTACGGCACACACAGAGAGAAGTCTGATGCATGTGATCAGGATCATACTCAATGCCAGCTCTAGCTCTCTATTATTTCTTGTCACCTCGCCATGTTTTGCACATTTTCCTCTTTTTTCTGACAAAATTAATAGCCAGAAAAAAAAAATATTCAATATGCTTCAAAATGCAAACAAAGCCTTGTATGCTATTTTTGTCATTTAAAATGTTTTTGTCTTCACACATTTTGACACTAATTCTCCTTCAGCTGTATGTACGGAAAATGTCTCATCACTCAAATAATATAAGGGGTTCAAAAGCCCATCTGACTAAGCCACAATGTTATTTTGGTAAATGGAGAAAATAAAGCTTTTTGGCTGCCCCGAGAATTCCATTTATTGAGGATGACGGTGTAGCATGACAACAACACTATGCTTAGTTTTTTCATGGGTAATGGATCATATTTGCATAGTGCATTTCAACTAAAGATATCAAAGCACTTAATAGATAACCAGGATGGGAGCACCCCCCACAGCTGCTTCTAGTGTGGAAGACTGAAACACCTAACTAGAAATATCGGAAATTTAACATGGAACCTGCAATTTCCCACGATTCTACATTATGTACAACATGCAAATAAACATAGAGGACAGGTTATTATCACAACATGATTTGCCAGGAGAAAAAGACATTAAAAAGGGGGAAGATGCCATCAGCAGAGGACCATTTTACAGCAGTTAACTCTTTAAATGATCAATTTTATGGTTTTTATGGATGGCTGGGATACTAAAAGGTTTTTTTAATCACAATTAAGTTCTGCTACTGCTACTTCAACTACCACTACTAATTCTGCTTCGATTAATATTACTAAGAATACTACTATATCTATAAATCCCTATGGTAAGTGTCGATGGCTTCAGAGAGGAGCACCAACCTTTTGAAGGCATTTCAATATGCGTGACTAGCCTCCATCGATTTTACTGTGTCAGGTGCTTTTAATGCTGCTAAATCTGCCTAATCCACCCCTGTGACAAGTGTGATTGTGTGAAGAGTAAGGATGCGGACAGAGGCAGAGGAGATTGAAGGTGACAGAATACTTGGGGGAGGAGCTGAACCGAGTGTTAAGGCGAAGCTGGCAGAGACACTTTAGGACACTTTCAATTAATTGTACAGTCTATACCCCTGAATTATAGATTTTATACATGAAATAGTTTGGGTTAAATGTATTCATTTAGTTATCTATTCATTTATTTCCTCAATTACATTTTTACTTACTTATTCTTAGTGCTGAATCACAGTGTTAATTGGTCATTCATGGTGAAATGGTATGCACTGCTTGTGTATTAAGTATAACACTTGATTTAACAATCGACTGGTTATGGCTTTATTATATCAAATTATTGTTAAACAAACACTAGAGGTATATTCCCAAATTCAGTCCTTTCCTTTCCCACATGAATCTCTGACTACAGTTAGTTATGTGGAAAATACACTAAAGTGCAGGTCTAAATTTGGCTCCTTTGGAATAAAGAGATCAGTGTCACAAGTGTGCCCTAACACAATTGTTTTATGTTCATCAATAATTTACTTATTTGTAACTCGTGCAAAACCATTTTCTTCTTCAGTGAAATCTAATTTATATTCTTCCGTCCCATAACTTTTATTCAAGACCACATTTTATGATGGAGCTTCTCAGTGTTAAAAGATACGCACAGAATGTGGCCAACAAAATATTAATGTTCTGTGGCTCCCCACAGATAGATTAATGGAATGAAACTATTGCACATATGCTAATATGAATTTTCAGAGCTGTACTCATTTCCAACAACAATATATTTCCTGTATTTATCATTTTAATGTGGGAATGGATAGCAAGTCTCATCTTTGATGTACTTAAGGTAACAAGCATGGCTGTGTTCTTTTGGCTACGTTGAGCACAGCATGAGATATTGCTCGCTGTATGCAATTCAAAGTCATAAATTTGATCGGGTTGACTCAGCTGTAATGATTTGGATTTATTAAGGATTGTATTGCACTTATCATGCAGGATAAATTATAAGGAAGTACTTCACCACGCAAATAAAAAAGTCATCGCAATGAAATCTTGAATATACTTCACACTACATTACTTATCAAGATTAATTGATATATTTTAGCAGTTTCATATAGCCATGTACGTTATGCAGAGAATTTATGTAAAACAAGAACATGGCGTTTAAAACAGACTTCCGATTTTATTGTCCTCATGGGAGGAAATAGCTTTTCATCAGTTGCACATACTGTACATACAAAGCAGAGAGGAGAGACAGGAGGGAACATACAAAAGTACATGGTAAAGAAACATGGTAAGTGTGGAATTAAGGTGCTGCAATCAGGGTGCTGTAGTCAGTGTTGTCAGGACTCAGTGATAGCTCTGATGGTAAATGGGTGTGTAGCCTGCTGCTGGAGCAGGCCTTTTTGCAGTGCAGGAACCAGTAGCCTCTGCCAGATGAAAGGAATCAGTATCATACTGTGGTGTAAGAGATGACCTAGCTCAGATATGATGATGAGGATGCCAACTTTATTCTGGATGGCATGGATGTTGAAATCCAAAGAATAAAACAGTGTACTCACAATATGTAGTGGATATGCAGAGATTACATTTGCAGCAAGGATATACAAACATGGCTGTTGGCATTGCTAGATTTGTAAACACATAAAAGATAGAACACAGGTACCAGATGGCATTGGCAGGATATGTTTTTAAATTATTTAATATTCAAGATTCATCTGATTGCCTTCGTGGAAGAAATGAAAGTACGCTTTTCCTGACTGTTGAACTGCTTGATTTTAGATTTACATACTTTAATTAGGATACTTGCTAAAAAAAAACCACCAAACGATGGCTCAGTATCAATGAAATCTTTTTGCCCTGCGCATTGTAAAGGTGATTTTATGGTCGGACTCTGGACAGCTGGACATCTGAGCACTGTAAAGAAGTGATATGGTCTGATGAGTCATATTACATTCTTTTGAATCTGGAAAGGTATATGTTTGATGAAAGCCAAACCTATATCTCCTGTTCCCGGCTATGAGGATCCACCATGGTATAGGCAGCCATGTCAGCGACACACTCAGTCACTACTCAGCCAGGTAGCATTACAGCCAAGGGTTATGGAGCCTTTTGAAGTGACCAGGTGCATCCTATAGCACCAACATTGTTTTATCAAGATATTCCCACATTTCAAAATGATAATGGCCCTATGCACACTGCAGAACAGATCCCTGGGATCAGGAATGACCGGGTAGATTCCATGTTCTTCCCAATCACCAGACTTAAAATGATTGTGTTGGAGGATCTTGAAGATGGAATACAGAAAATATTAAAAGAAGGACTGAAGCTCTTCTGAAGACGAAGGGCGGACCAACTGCTTATAAATAAATAAATATTCATAGAGGTGTTTCCATTCATTTGTCTGCCCTGACACTGTGTTCCTGCACATGTTAAATGTCTAGAATTAAATGACTATTTCACTATTTCAGTACTGTAAATGTGTGGAGTCAGAGAGATGCCACTTATGCCAGAGCAAACACAGAAGCCAGCTCATAATTCTCCCATCTTGTGAGACACATGTGTGGAGGAGGATGATTCAATTAACACTGGGAGCTGTTGTTGACTCTGATTATGACTGTGTACTCAGTATAAAAATGTATAAGTGAAACTCCACAAAGTCCATATGGTAAATTTCTATTGGCTAACAATTTACATGTGCAACTACAGCCATACTGTTGCTGCATTTGCATATGTTATCCAAGTCATTTGCCATGGCCACATTCAAGAGACCTAATATACAGGATAGTAAATAGTTGTTTTGTGCACTTGTGATGTTTCTTTCTCTTTAGTTTTCTGTGATTTGTATCAGATTTGTTGTGATCTCTAATTGTGGTCAATACAGTGACACAAGCACTATCACTGTTATTATGACATTGATTATGACATGTATTTTATACCAAACACCATTACATCATCAGTTTGACCTGACACCAATCAAAGGCAGACGCAAATTTAAGATTAAGGTGACAATTAAAGAAATCAGTTGTTATATGTTGATTTCACTTTCAAAGCTATGAGCACTGAAATTGCTCTAAAAGACCTCAATTTCCAATATGTATCTATATCTGTGATTCTACTGTGTAAGTAATATACAGCATAAGTAATTGCTTTCAGGTGTCATCTAAATCTCGACATTCCTCTGAAAAGAACATATCAAAAGGATGCTCTAAAGCAGTAACCTTCTGTGCTGAATCTATACAGGATTTTCAGCCATTAAGCTGTCCTGTCATGAGCTCACATATAAATCATCCTCACTCTGCTGCCCACCCACTCCAGCTTCTCCACAAAATATTTGGCTTATTTTCAGATCTGTAGATTCACTATTTTAACAGCATCCAACATTTAATGGCATTTCACAACCAACGTATATTTCCCCCTCAAAGTTGCCAGCAGTAATATCCTGGAAGGCAGCCAGTAACGATTTTTTTAGATGTGCAATTTCAGTGTCATTAATACTTCACTTTTATATATTTTAAAAATATATTTTGATAATAAAGGAGAGAAAAGAGGTTTTTGTTTGTCCAAACCTCTACTATTGTCAGCGTTTCATCTTCTATATTTATTATCTATATTATTAAATGGGCACTCTAGTGCTGGGATGAACCGACAGATGACCCCTATGATTCTATGAACAGGGAATCATTTTGTCTGGTCCTTTCAGGGGTAAAGAAAATGACACCAAGACTATGTCAATGGAAGCTCAGTTGTGCTATCGAAGATGCTTTATGGAAGATTTAAATGTTACATGAGAATTTGCAGGCTGTGATTTGAAATTTGGGAGGGAAGAGGATTTTAGTTGTGGGGAAAGATGTTTTAATCACAATTATATATTCTGTTTGCAGATGTTACTTTTTATTATCCTAATGTGCTTCTTGACTGGCAAGTAGGACAGCTGTAGAGTCTGGTGTAATTGGCCTGGAAAAGTTCGGAAGAAGATTGAGGGAGCCATAGCTAGAGGGCATTACTTATCCTAAAGGGTATGCTTGCTTTGCCAGTCCATTTTCACTCAAATAATTTGTCAGATCTAGTGCCCTGTTGAGACTGTTTTAACTTGTGAATACTTCTCCCTTGTTTATTGTCCTTATGTGAGTGTATAGGATATTTAGCAAAGCTATTCAGAAACAAATAGGTGATCAGGAGTCTATATCTTTCTCTTTGGTGCAAGTAACTTTTTTGATGTCCTCCCTTTTGTGATTATACTGCCAAAGGAGCACAAACTCAAATGATTATTTCAAGAATCTTGTTGTTGCACAGCTGTGCAGGAGAGGCTAACTAACAGCAATGAAACTGAGGATTTGAACCTACTTCACCCACGTTTGTCCACTGTAAGGTGGAGCCAATTGCTATTGGTTGGATGAACACCTCTAAGCATGGGAGCTGCAGAACCCATAGGACCCACCTTAAAAACATTCAAGGTTTCTGAGATTTAATGTTAATCTGAACGAGGCAGCCTATTAATTGCCAGTTAGCTTGCAGAATTAATTTACCTCAGTGCAGCGTCCACCTTCACAGTGATTCCCTCACTCATTCTGTAATCACACACTACCACAGTATCTTTCAGGACCAGATATTCAGTAACTGTTCTTTACCTCCTACCAGGCACTGGAAAAACATTTTAAAACTATCTCTTCCTGGCTAAAACTGGCAAAAGAGCTATTACTTTATTTATTTATTTATTTTCCAGCAGAAATACATGTTTTGCCAATTTGATTGAAATATAGTTATAACAATGATTCTGCATTGGCAATAATGAGAGGCTAATCCTTTCTTTTTACTGTAAACATACATATTTAGCTTCTTTGAAACGAGGCTCAGATTCAAGCAACAAGAGGCTGAATTGTAATGATCACTGAGGGGCTTGCCACGGCATTCTGCCTCCCAGCGTGCTGTAATCAGGGTTCGTACCCTGGGAGGGTTACTAATGGAGTCATTCAGATCGTTTTCAGTGACGCACGCTCTAAACTTTGACTTTAAGTTCATGTCAGAGAGGGCTGACTCACACTTGATTGCTGCGTCTGGCTATTTGGTTGGTTTGGTGAATAACAATGCAGACTTCAGCTTTTAACACTGCCTTCAAAGCCTTCTTAAATCGCAGGCTGAGCCTATGAGAAAACCCCATTCAAAGGGCTTATAAACTGTGCAATTGTTGCCTCCTGTTACAACTACAACTTCAAATTAGGCATATCCATTTGTCTTTGACATTGGTGAATAAGAAGTCATATTCCCACTCATGAAAATATTACATACTATTTGCTAGGTATTGATGCTGATGATGACTGTAAATGGTAAGAAATGTTTTAATTTGAAGGTTGCGTGCAAACAGGTTTGCTGTCTAACAGAGATTTATCCTACATGGCCACAAATCTCTAAAGGTCACTAGTTTATGTAAAGCTAGCGACTGAGCGTCACAGGAGCGATATTTGTTTGGATAAAATTATTCTGTTGTATCTGCATGTGCTAGTCTGTTATGGAAACACTTGAGTTAAAAGATCAAATCAAGTGCTCCTCACTGGATAACAGTTTGAATGGGGCTTGTAGTGCCCAAATACATTTCTTGTAAAAGCAGTTCTCAGTAAATGTGATGAGATGAGTTCAGAATGTATTCCTTACCTCTAAATCAGGCAAACCTTCAACCATGAAATAATAATTATAAATACATAAGTGATACCAGTGTTACACTATTCATTTTCAACAATTAATGAGGCTTGTGAACAAGTTTTGTGGAATTAATATGGCACTCATTGTAAATATTTTGTTTGATTTCCATATAACCCCAGGATTAGTGAATGCTAGTTTACAAATACGAGCGAAATACAAGATTTTGCTTCATTGAGTAATCCTCAACAGGGTCACTGCGCGAGAAAGAAAAGAGATTTCAATCAATTCCAAAATGATCAAAGATATCTCAGCCTTCTTCTATGGAAGCAGCCTGCATAGTGACAGCAGAAAATTGGTTCACCTCAAACAAACTCATATTCAAACTAATGCACGAACCAGTTGAGAATCACAACACCTGTTATTTAAAGGCAATATCTGGGCCTCCAGAGGAATGGAACAGAAAGCCAGGTGGGCCATATCCTCTCTATGATGTTTCATGTTTCAGTGATATGCTATGTGCCAGTGGAAAATGTGCCTGATTTTCATGACCTTATCCATATGGAAAACGAAATTCTCCTGAACTTTCAGTAAGTGTTTCGGAAGAACTTTGACAGGCCTAAAGAACAGCTCTGTTCTTACAGCAAGTATGCAAACATGGACACCCATAGTCCGAGAACATTGTAAAATGTCCCAGAGGAAAGCAACCAATAATCAGGAATCTCAAATGATAGTGTCGGAAGGCTGCAGTGTCTGCTGATCTGATTGGCTAACTTGTTTCTAGGGCCTAAAACTGGCTGCTGATTGAAAAGGGACCACAAACCCCAGCCTAGAGAGACACAACGTCTGCAGGTTTCCTGGTAATAATAGACAAACAAGAACGTTCCCTCCCCACACTATTTTTATAAATGTAATGTCAACGAATAAAGATGAAGTGCTCCCACGCTGTACCCCACCCCCACCCATATTATTGTCACCCTCGCTTACTGCCAGCAATTTTTCATGTCCGAACATCCTCCCATAGGAACCCATTCTATTTCTACCATGCTATATGGCCCCCCACTGCCCGCCGGCCCCCTGAGCAATACAAACATATAAATAAACTTTGTATATTCCCTAGCTGCAGCACCAGCCAGAATTAGCGCTATGGATGTTTGTTATTTCAGCAGAGAACGGGAAAAAAAATCATGGCTGATGGATCATTTGGTTTCGTAAAAAGGGAAAGAAAGGACAATACAATCGATGTGTGTGACAACACAGAAGATATTATTGCTGAGGTTTACACCACCTGGCAGATACTGAGATGCACACTGGTTGTATTTTTTAAAGGAACAGTGCTAATAAATTTACTACAACTATTGTAACTACTGTAATGCTAATAATAATAATAATAATAATCAGCAAAATTAATTTAGAATTTTTTTCTGCATACCCCCTTGCATAATCCTGTAATACTGTCAATTTGACTTATATTGACATAAATATCTATTTTAACAAAAACATAAAATGGTTTTTAGGGTAGATATCAGGGTATTATTCCAAACCTTCAGGAAAACTAAACAAAACACTTTCTGCAAAACCAAATCATTAGCAAAACCAACTTCAGTGAGACCAAACCAAACCAAGATAACTCATTTACATTAGTCCAGGTTTACATTATTATTGCTTCAAGCAGCATAGCAGTATCTGCTCCAACATACATCAGATATCTGTGTTGACTTTGTGTTGAGTGTTTCATCTGTTTCCTGCTAAACAAAACGGCACAGCATGTGTGGAGGCGGCTCAAGTTCTGCAGCATTTTAGTACAAAGATCTCACTTTTCCCTGTACACCTCCTCTTCCCCTCACACACACACACACACACACACACACACACACACACACACACACACACACACACACACACACACACACACACACACACACACACACACACACACACACACACACACACAAACAGTACCCCTGCCACCTCCTAAATGACAAATTATTAGTGTGCATTAAGTTGGTACTGATTCTCAGTTGTCCCAACAAAGCTGCATTTTCCATTGCAACATAATCTAGTGACAAATGGCACCTTTTGCTGAAGATAAAAATCTATATATATTTTATCTATGTATGTTTTTATTATTTTATTTTTATGAAAGTATTGGGGTGTATTATACTAGATCTCATCTGTTAACCCACTATACCACAATTTCCATTTTATTAAATTTGTAAATAAATGCATATGATTTGACAACTAATAAACCTAAGACTGTCCAACTACATACATAACACATATGCCCCTTGTTTGTTTCCTAATTTTAAACATGCAGTCCTTTTTTGTTTCTTTTAAATAGATTCCAACCCAGTGCTCTGTGGTAATGCATAAAGAGAGGAGGAGTTTGGCTCCAAAGCTGTGTAACTTTTTCAAGTCCCAGAACTCAGTTGGCAGGATTATCGACAGTTCAGTCTCAGCAGAGTCACAAATATTAGTGTATCAATCAACCAATCAAATTTTAACAGCTCATATTCTGTGATGTTATTTCTGACTGCCAGCCTCCTATTATGACATTTTGATAAGATATAGGTGATGGCCTTGAGCACATGTATGTACAGGAACTCTCGACTGTATAACTATAACTAAAATTTCATGAGTAGTTCAGCAAAAAATGGAAACTTATCAACTTAAATTGAAAAGACCCAGGCAGCCCTTATCCAACCCACAAACAGAAGGGCAGGTTAGAGCTCAACTCTTCACGCTGCTCCCTGACTCTGGGAGTTTTTTTTCTGCAGGAAGATAAAAAAGGTGGAGTGGAGGGCAAAGTGTGGAAGAGGAGCCATAGTGTGTGTGTGTGTGTGTGTGTGTGTCTGGATTAAGGATTAAGTTGCCCCTCAACTTAAGAAGTCTATTAAACTTTACTTGGAAACTATTAGAGATGTACACCACACTATAACAGTTATATCACCCTCTGCTCATTAATTGATTATCTTGAGTTATTAATTTAAAAACATCATTACCAATTACCTGATTCTGACTCACTCTTTTCACATCCACTTCTGCAATGCAATATAATTTTGCATTCTGTTGAATCATACTGGAAATAGAAATGAAACACACACACACACACACACACACGCACACACAAAATGAATTTTTCCTGATTATTCATAAAAATCCTTTGCTGATATGAACATTTTGTAAATATTTTATTTAGTTCTCATTTTAGTTTTGTGTATCGAGTATTTCGAGTATTCTTTAAGACTACATGCTATACAAAAGATTTTCTTTCTCTGTGAACTGACAATATGACTTGAGGCTAGTTTAGAGTGGTAATGATGTGAAATTCATTTGTTTATTTGTGTGATATCCTACTATCAATCACGCAAGTTATAGACCGGTCTCCATGACAACCCATTACCCCAGACCTCTGGACAGCATGTGCGGTATTCTCAAAGCATGCATGCTGGGGAAGCGTCTGTCTGCCTAACACAGCCCCTAATGGGAGTTTAATAGCCTGCTACTGTACCTTTGAAAATGAAATCTGCTCTCAAATGATTCTTGCATATGTAGGTGGTGTCCTTTGCAAAGTGAAAATGATAGATATGACTGGAAAATCTGTTAGGTGAAAATATAGCTTGGTGATAGCTTAGCAAAGAATCATTCAACATGTGTCCCTAACACTGACTCACATTCAAAAGCAAAGGTTAATTTAGTCCTCAAAAGCAGTTAGATTTTTCTTGTAAATGATTACAGTAATTGCTATTTTTCTGAAGAAAAATAGTTACTTTTAATTATGCATCATTGTTGATCAAATTCTGGCCCGGCCACCTCTCTGAACGGTTTGTAGAAGCAGCTGAAAGGAGCCTGGAAAAATACATTATAATATACATTTAATAAATGTCCATTCTCTTCTAAAAGCTGACCTCAACAACTTTGATGTTTACTTATTTGAGAAGCCTCAGGATTTGCTGGGCAACTCAAAAAGAAGAGCAACATGCAGATATAATACTTGTAGAAAAAATTAAAAAGGGCTGAAGCTGTTCAAAGTGGAGACTTAGGAAATCATTAATCAGCTACATCTGGAAACTTTATCAGTATTCAAGGCAAATCTCTTGGTAATATGCACCTGCAAAAACATTCTGTCTAAACACAGAGATAAGCCAGAAAACAGATAGATTCTAATATCTCCCCATTCATCACAGTGATGTATCATTAGACAATGTTTCTCTGTGCACTTTCTCTCCGGTTACAAGCAGCCAACAAATTATACCCTTAAGACTTTGTTTATAATTGCATTAATATAACTAAGGTTTTTCCTATCAACAGTGTACTAAACCAAAATACATGGTTAAATAATGTCTGAGCCAATCACATAACAGAAAATGCATATTTTGTGTCATTTTACTTTTGGGTTTCATTTCCCCTTTCATAAATTCATGTAATTCATTTTCTTGAATCTTGATTCTCGGATTTATTTATTAGCTATTATTTTTTAATGCTAGCAATCGATCTCTACCACTACAGTATTTCCAAGGTTTGTTCCTGGAAAGCTTTTAAAATAAATTTCTGATGAGTGCCTGCAGAAAAAATCCTGTGAACAACCTGTGTTCATCTGATTTAAGTATTACCTGTACGATTTCTGAATGAGTCTGTCTGACTGTGGTGCCAAGTCATAATGACGGATGCTTGTCTTCGTGAAGTTTTGCTGTCTGACACTCTGAATGATGGATTTTCTTCTGCCTCTTCTTTGTCTGATCCTGACCCTCATATATGATTGTGTCCTAAAATAGATTCCATATACTCCCTTATTTTTCCCTGATAAAGATGGACTCATTGTGTGGCAGTCTAGCCACAGCCTGTACTGGATTCACTCCCAGCCATGAAACCTACAGCTGGTTCCCTTTTCATAAGTGATAATACCATATGCAAACTAACCAGTCGACTCAGCATTCCAGTAAGGCCAAATGCACTATTTCATGAGGGACGGAGTGAGAGACCTCCTTCAGGAAAGGAGCCGTATCATCTGATTTCTAGCCTTCAAAAACATGTTAACACTGCTGATGTGAGAGCTGGGTAAACAGCACCAAGCTGAGCTTTTGCCAAACACTTTTCACTTTCCCACAGATGGCCATCACAGCCATACAAACATTAGCTCCAGTACCTGCTGACCGACACACAGATTTCAGAATTCAGACATTACTTCACAAGGCTCAGAGCTCCCCCTCACCAGCTTTTTATTGTTACTTTGAAACTATTGTTTATTAAGATCTGATGATCAGCCATATTTTGTGTCCAGATGCCTGCAATTGAACATTCTTTCTGGGAAAATAAATTAAAATAAATGTCTCTGGCATTACAAATAGAAGAGAAGAGAGAGACCAGAACAACAGATTGAGCATAACAGAAAGAGCATTTTACTTAACTGTCAATGTTTTAACAGATTTTAGCAAGTGGTGAGATTTCAGATTTCATTTCATTGAGTTATGTGTGCTGCGCTGGAGACAATTGTGCTGTTCATCTGTCAAAGAATTTGAAATCAATCATATACAACACGCCGTTGCTGTAACTAATTGTTATCTGATCATGCTAACATTTTCTATGCTATCATACCAAGGGTGATTTAGCTTTCTTTTTATTGCTCTGTTGTAATGTATTCTATTGGACGTGGCCAATGTTCTTTGTCCTTTGCCTTGTCTGCACTGTATCTCTAAAGAGGGAAGCATGGTATTAGGTATCAGCGCTAGGAATAAAAAAAGGTTACACTGCTGTATAATAATAATAATAATAATATTGCATTTATTTAATACTACTATTCAAGCAGCAATCTCAAGGTGCTTCATGGCAATACTACAGCACAGATAATGAAACAGAGTAAAAAGGCAGAAATGTAAGGCCCAGCAGAGCCACAGCAGACAGGGAGACACAGCAGGCCCTGCATTATTAAAAGAGCTGCAGTCACCCATGCTCCAGGAAAGTGGATTTGTTCTGATGGTGCTGGAATATCGGATCAATCCCCATTAAACACTACTTTTCTTCCCCTTCTCCTCCGTAGTTTACATACAGTCAGGGTCATGTTTACCATGTAGCTTGTCCTAAGTCTACATTTCCTAAGTCTGATGTTATGTCTAATCATATTACATTAACTCTTTGTGTCATTGTCAAAGGCACCTCTGCATAAAAGGGTATAGAGCAGCACATGCTATGCGCAGCCATAAAAAATGAAAGTATGTGGCAGCATGAGTCTTTATGTGGAGCAGATGAAAGCAGTTTCATGTGAGTATGACTGGATCCTCATAACTCCATTCACTGTTACTGATGTTATTTCAGAGATAACCAGTACAGCAGCCCTTTCTCACCCTGACGTTCCGTATCATTTCAGAATGGATCTCGTGCAGTCTAAAAGGACAGATGTTACATCTCCCGCAGCTGTGTGAAAGAGTCTGTTTCACTCATGGGCTCAAGGGAACTGTTCCCCCAAATGACCAGAGTCACACCATGTGGTGGACAAGGCTGTGGTCACTTCTGCAATGTTTATTTTATTCAGAACATCTGAATTCCACTGAATTCCCGTGCTTAAAGACTATTTGCATTAGTTCATCATTAATTTCCTATTTTATGAGATTCCTCATTGCAGTTTATTGTGACTGGTGGTGGAAGTCATCTGAAGAGATAAAATGCAAAGTGCAAACGGGATAGGAGTAGCAACACAGAGCATGTAATTCACATGTGTTTCACATTCACATATTCCTGTGAAATACGATGCATGGTAGTTCTCAATGATCACAGCTGGGAATAAATGGGTGCTTCTGTCATACTTTTACAGCATTTCTGTCCCTGTGCAAGGTATCCCTATGCAACAGAGCTTGTCTGTCATAGATATACTGTCTGTGATATTTAAGTGCTTCATTAAATTTACAATTTAACACAAGACTAGTCTGAAGATACTGACATGTGATAACAAACTATAATCTGATACATTTAGGCAGCTTAAACACAAAGGCAGATTTGTTCATTAATTATCCATACATATGTATGTAATATGTATCTGAACTGATGTAGTGATATGGCATAAAATAAAAAATGTCTTATACTGATTTTTTTCACAATTTTTCTATGTTTAAAATTGATTGACTTTTTGCATCAGCTCCTCTCCACTTATCCTTTCACACTGAGGTCACTCAAAGCACATGTTAGTGATGATGAAGAATGTATTCCCTGATTTTTGCTTGACCACAGTCTTTCATAGCACTAACCCATTTCAAATGATACTAACATCCCCATGGATCCAGTGAGAAGGCAGAATTACAACCTGAATTATCCAAGAACACTGTTTTATGCCTTTCATTTATGCTTTTCATCTGGGAGAATTGAGATGGGTATTAGAACATTATTTCTTAGAGCATAAAATAAAAGACATTGTATCTTCCCTGATACTTGTAATAAATGCACAGTGTGAGTTATTGTAGTACTGTATTAATATCAGATCATGCAGTATCTGATACATCACATTCTTTCATTCAAAAAATTTTAGCTGGGCATTCGGGCATATGGGTTCAATGAGCAATGGATATAACTCATGTTCAGAATTAAAGATGAAATATTTTAACACACACTATTTGTTTAGTTATGAATATGCAAAAGGGATTGTTTTTATATTGTAATAGTTCTGCGCATTATTGTGGTATTCCCTGGAGATGGTGTTCTAAAAAAACAAAAAGGATGTGAAAAACTGCACAAGCATATTTGGCCTAGATTCAGGACCATGGACAGCTCCTCATTTTGGCTTGGTTTTGTTTCTGGGTCCACTTGCTCTGCACTGAAGGCTATGCACCTGTTTGACTCTAAAACCTTCCTCAGCTGAGAGCATGCACTCCGCTGGAGTAGTCATGTCTAAAAGCTGAATCTGTATAAAATGTATAATTACCCCAGCAGCAGTCACGGTGGTGCCTGAAAAAAATATATCACATTTCTAAAGACCAGGTGGCACCTGTTGATAAACTGCAACGACAGTCATTATATGCAAATAAATAATGAAATAATATTTATTTTGTATATTATTTCTGCAACCATAATATAATGTTGAAAGCTCCAAACTGTCCAACTAGATAATCTGAAGGTGTTTCACAAAAGCAGGTCACAAACAAGCTTTTCCCCTCTGAAGTATATAGAATATCTAGTGTTCTCAAACATATTTTAATTGTTTATAAGTATAGCTGCAGATAACATGGTAAATCATTATTTGTTGATTCAATTATACATTCACAGAAGCTATCTAAGGTAATCTGATTTAGAAGACATGAGTTTTTATATAAAATACAAAAATAAATAAATAAAATGGCAGGCACAGAACTTATTTTTCTGCTTTTGAAAAATTAAATAGCATCCTATCATAGTGTGCATTCAACTTTTACAGAATAACACCCTGCATATTAAAATTCACTAAGGCACATATATTTCTGTGCTCACTCCTTATAAAACCATATTCTTATTACAGAATATGCTACCCCAAGCAAAGCGTGCTGGATGGTGTGCGCACTGTGAAAAACAGAATTTTACTTTAAATCATAAATAAATCAGTAAACAATATCTGGCTCCACTGATTTTAATTTCACCTCCTCCTGAAGATTTTTAGATTAATTTTATGAGTGTATTGGAACCTTTTTCTGATTACTGAGGTCCGCTGGTGAAATCAAGCTGCAGACTGACCTTTTAATCAGTGGGAAAAGTAGATGTGTTGAAATTAAAGAGCAGTAAGCTTGCAAGGTGTTGAAGTGCACATTAGATGTGATGCATGAGACTATTCTGAAAATAGATTTAGCCTAACAAATACCTCATCCACATGTTTAGCATAAATTTAGCAACAAACCAATCTCATGATAAAATATGCATACTAAGATAATCTTTAGTAAAATAAAAGTCACAAGGCACACAATTTTAAACATGGGACTATTTTGAGCATCCACTGTCATGCAACATGATATAAAAGGACTTTACCTTTTCGTGTGCGTCATACACCCACAGACTCGTTTCACAAAGCCCACTGCCTGAGCTTGATTAAGAAACCCCACCTGTAGCATGGTGATAGCTCCACACATATGGCCTGCATTGTCGTCACAAACCAACCTCGGAATATTGAGAGCGGCTCAGAGCTGAAGGAGAACCAAAGGGTCCCATGGAGCCGTGCCACCTGGCCGGCCATCCCCTGCAATCAGTCTACAAATTCCTCTGCATGGCAGGCAGACAGAGAGTGCCAGGGTACACATGTGCACAGACCAACGTCCAAATCTCCTCTCTTTAGGCCCGCTGCCACCTGAATGCTCAGTCCAGCCTGACAGTGATTCAGGAAGACAGGCATGGCTGGCGAATAAAATGCAATCAATGGTAATCAAATGGCAGCCCAAACCCACCACAAAACATCAGCACAGACAGTTGGCCCCATGAGACCATCATGCACATGGAATAGCAGGTCTGCCATGGCAATCACACCCTGAATAGATAAATAATACTGAAGATACTGCTTTGACACTGTCCACCATGCAAATGGGCTAAACAGAAATACACTTATTTTCAGGAATATGTGCAGTTTGTCTCTTCTTTAACCAACAGGAATTGGCCAGCCAGCTCAATATTAATATTTGCTACTTTCTGCTATTACAATATCTTTTGAGGTTTTTTGTAAGGAAATGTCATTCTCGTTGAAGTCCATTAGGAAAGCTTATCAGCTACCTAGGGGATGGATCTCACAGGGCTAATTTGCATTATTCAGCATGTATGTATTCGTCCCGCCCATTTTAGAACTGAAGCGCCTCGGCCGCACAGGTCTGGATTTGAATAAACCCAAAGTGCTTAACTCAGAGGTTCGTAAGTGGCACTTAAGAAACCCGACTCTGGATCCATCCCAGAGTCTATAAATGGCTGAATTAGATGACAGCTTTGCAAATCCTCAAAACGTTGGAATACGCGTCAGCTGCAAATGCCACAGCCATCGAGACTCGCTAAGCAATTGATTGCTTTTTGTCTCAGCAACTGTGAGTGGGTGTTCAGCACGACTGGATTCTCACTCAGCCCTGACAAGTGCCAAGTAAGAGTTCCCCCCTAACATTTTACCTTAATTATAGACAATGGCTCACATCTCAAAGTGATAATTTATCAGCTGTCAGCTTCATCTATAGGCTATGTATAGTGGCACCAGTTTTTTGTTGCTTAACGAGCCATCAATTGCAAGGGATGCTTTGTGTGTTATTATTTTGATTAAAACACTATTACCTACTATTTCAAGGCCGGGAGGAAATGTGTTCTTTAACAGCTTACATCTGAAATATTGCTCTGGTCCTTGGTGACATCTGATAGCGCAGCTGAGCTCTTTTGCCACTGTTTTTCACAAAGTGAACTTTTTTTAAATTGCATCTGGCACTAGAGCTGTGATAACCATTAGCCTGACAGGGACTTTACTCCAATATCCGTTGTACACTAGTGCTATATTTATTGTGTAGTAATGTTGTTAACACATTCATTGGCAATTAAACACTGTTATCTACTGATTAACAAAGTGGAATTCCATTATCTGTAAAACAGTATCAAAGATTAAACTCCACAATTCTGGAATTCAAAATTCAAAAGATTATGAAAAGATTAAAGAAAAGGAATATTGGAACCTTTATTCTACTGAACAATCCACTCCAGTTGCCTTTTAATCCAGTCCATGTTTTATAGATTTATATATTATATATTAAAATTAATAGTTCATACATTGTATTCACCATTATCATTGAAACAAGATGTATTGGAGGAAGTTATTATTTATTTATATTCCTAAGTTATAAATGTGAAAAGAACCTTGAAAACTTTTCCCACTTAGCACTACTCTTCCTCCTACTCAGTCTCATTGACTCGAGAAAATAAAAATTGTTATGGTCATACTCCTCTTCTGACTCAGCAGAATTTCCGATGACAAAGGTATCTCTGCTTCATTTACTTTTATTGAATTCATTAGTGTCACTCATTAATTTATCTGCAAGGAACTGTTTACCTAATCAAATATAACCCAGAATGTTTTTATGCCATCCTTCAAAAATGTTGTGGTGAGATGCATTGAATACACAAATCAGGATGTGGGACATAAAATATGAATTATCTTCATAAATTGCATGAACTCCCATCTGCCATTCTAGACAGAAAAAACTAACCAAAAAATGTATGACAGTCTGACTCATCTCTGTGTTCAAGGCATACAGTTCTGCAATACTTTTTGTGTTATGTGTCTGTATAGTGTGTTTATTCTTGTGCTTAATTATCTCGGTTTCTTAGTTCAGAAGTAACAGAATGACTCTACAGGACAGACACTACACTTCTTTTAAGGACACAAAGGGTTGTGTACTTGTAATGGTATTTTTAAGAGATAGGAGATTAAATTGGTGGCCTGACTGTGGTTTATTCTGTTTGTTCTTCAGTTATACTTAATAGTATCTGTAAACTCGCATTATACTGAAAACTGAAAAAATTGGAAACATATCATAGCTTTTATCTAATCATATTTTAATCTTGGCCATAACAAAAAAGACTTTCATCATAATTTACATTGTATAAAACTTTACTTTTCAATTTTTTAACAATTTTGAAACTAAAAAAACTCATGCTTGTTGAAAATACTGCTGATACAAAGTGCAGTAGCTTCTATCATAAATAAACCTGTAATTTACAGACAATTAAATTGTAGGTGTTGAATCACTAAAATAGTAATACACTGTAATAGTGATTCACCTCAGAAATGACGCCTCAGAATGGAAGATCTCCTCAGAGTCTAGTTAATATAGTAGAAAATATGGATGCCACCAAAAAATTATTTAAAAAAATAAACTTTTTTTTCTCAT
Organism: Albula goreensis; assembly: GCA_022829145.1. Lineage (NCBI taxonomy): Eukaryota > Metazoa > Chordata > Actinopteri > Albuliformes > Albulidae > Albula > Albula goreensis. The sequence continues at coordinate 14,871,091 of CM040761.1, read as the reverse complement.
AATTGCCCCCTAGAGGTCTGGTTTTACAGCTGAACATTTGTGTTCACATCAAGACCACATTTCTGGTAGCAGATTTTAATTACATTAAAATATTGCTGCACCATGCAGTTGCTTCTTTCAGCACACCAAAACAACTGAATCAGCCCCCATTACACATAATTGGTCCAAAAGATAAAAATAAGGATAAAATTTGCAATCTTGACATAACTGTCAATTTTTTTGTTGTTGTGGTGCTTCTCCTAAATACTGATATTTGCAAAACTAAAATGCAATAGTTTTGAGTTGCAGTTCATGTTCAGAAAAATCTCACTTTAGTTCTACTATTTGCCAAATTCTTTTTATATTTTTGATCCACTGGATGCTTGTGGATTTAAAATCTGTTACCCTGATATTAACAGATTGTATTACACCCTTGTCATTTGAAATGTTTTTCTGTTTTTTTAAACAATGTGCATTAATAGTTGGGTAATGCTGGTCATAAAATGCCTCAGAAAGTTCAGTTTATCTAACTTGTCATAAAACACAAGTGAGGAGGATAAGCCAAGGACACATTACCATTCATGTTGGCAAACGCCTCTTTCATGTTGGGTATCTGAAGGTTTTGTGTTTCATCTCACTGCTGATGACTTGACATTTAATTAAGAATAGGCTCTTAATTAGTTCATGGATTAGTTCATGGATCAGTGAGACTGTAATTCCCAACCTGATCCCATGATTCAGCCCTGCTCTTGCCACATTTCTGCAGGGTCTGTGAATTGTGCTTGGAAGATGTTTCTCATAAATGTCCATAGGAGGTGCTGATGAGCAATGATGTTAGCCCTTCAAAAATAAAAAGAATACTGAGCTTTATAAGCGCACTGTGATAATAATAATAATAATAATAATAATAATAATAATAATAATCAATCATCATCATCATCATCATCATCATCATCACTGGCTGTGGTTGTGTGTGGGGACAGTGTTTGTTTGGTGTTGTTTTGATCACTGGCTGTGGTTGTGTGTGGGGACAGTGTTTGTTTGGTGTTGTTTTGATCACTGGCTGTGGTTGTGTGTGGGGACAGTGTTTGTTTGGTGTTGTTTTGATCGCTGGCTGTCTGTTGAGAGCAGAGTGCGCTTCATGGCGGGATGGAGAAGTTGGTAGTGCTCGCGTGCCAAGCGCTCCCTCAGGGCCAGCTGTGTATTCCACTCTGTGCTCACGGTTTGAAGAGGGGGATGACTGCGACTGCAGGAGGACACAATCTCAGCTCTCTCCTCCACCCTCCCATCCACCCCCCTCCCCCTGCCTTCTCTGCTCTATATTTCCCTCTCACCCTTCTCCTACCCTATCCCTTCTTCCCTTTCTGTCTTTCCTCCCCCCTCTCCCTCTCTCTATCTCTCTCTCTCCCTTTTGCTCTTTCTCTCACCTCTCACGGTCAAGTGGCTCTGTCAGTGCATCAGCTCCATTCACACAGCAGGGAGTCTGTCTGCTTCAGTTATCCGAAGGCAGGGTTTCACCTCTGTGTCTTTTTGCCTTTGAAATCGTATTACTTGCATATTCACTGCTATTATACGAATGGCGTGGCATGAAAACTGATTTAGTGACCATTTGTTATCATGTAAGCATATCAGCTGGAAATGACTGTATCAAACAGCTCATGTGAGTTGTGCTTGTTTTGAGTTAACCTCTGGATAATTAAATGTCATAGAGTAATAATGATTTTCATTTCTCCCAAAAAAATGGAGGAAACAAGAATAAGACACAGATTGATTTTTCAAACCTCACTCATTTTGTAGTTCATGACATGGATTCTTTGTTGCAGGCAACGCTAACAAATTGTTCTGCAAGTGTATAATTTTGTAGACCCCCCCCCTCCCCCTCCCTTCCCTCACTGGGAGAGTGGAGGGTCTAGACATCATTTAGACATAATTGAACACCTTTATGAAATGGAGATCTAGTTTAAGTCCACACTTGTTTCCCAGATGACCACTTCATGGATATGTAACTTCCCATGGCCTGTCATTGCACAGACAAGTGAGAATACACGCACATGCACATGCACACGCACACGCACATGCACACACGCACATGCACACACACAGCTGTGTAGGGCTGGTCCTCTTCCTAGTGTGAACAGATGCTGGCTCAGGTGTGTACCTTAAGTAGAAAATATTAGCTGTCAATCAACACAAGCATAATGAATACCTATCATGATGAATGACCTCTTGGGCAAGTGATCATTTTGCGAAAATTATAGTTTCTGCTTGCAGCTGTTTTGACACTTAGTGCCCTTGTTTAATGTATGCTTAAGGAGAGACCAGAGGAAGTCTGGTCTGTCCTTTTTTTTCATTTTTGTTGGAACATTTGATAACATATGATCTCTTTTCTGGGTAATCATAGCAGAATCTGTATGTTCATATAGACATATAGATTCTAACCACGCATGTGTTGGTTTGGGTCAGTACTTAAATGGTTGTCACCCTTCTTCATTAATAAAGTATATGGAAAACATAACTTCCAAACTCATAAGCCCCTAAATGTGCTAAATAGTTCTCCATTCAACACCCCAAATTACTCCATTTTAGTTTATTATAAGCTCAAAATTTAAATACTCCACATGAGAATGATAATCCTTGGGGTCACACTGAGTCCTTTCAGAGATATTTCTGCATCCTGTGGAGCCTCAGAGAACTAATAAAACCTTACAGTATGTCTTTAGCTGTGGGATGAATCCCTTCTGCTGTTTTAGGGGAGGGAAGAGAGGGAAACAACTAATAAGCTAATACCACAAAATCCCATCCCTCTTGTACATGCTATAATAGAGGAACAAAGCAATCCACCATATCAGATATGCCCATGCATGCACAATTTAAGGCTAATTATATAATGCAAATCTGTGAAGCACATTTTACTATATATTTCAGTACTTTGCAGTAATCTATTTAATTCTGTGTTAAACAGTTGTGTGGTTGATCATTACTGTAACTGCTTCATAACACCAAACCACTTCAAACGCATCTAGAGCACACCCCTAACATATAATGCTCTTGTCTGATTACCCAAGATACTGTAAAGAAGCACTTTTAAAAAATCTTAATTGGTGCAATATCTCTTGACATCTTGATAATTCACGAGAGGTGGAAATGTCAATGAATGAGAAAACTTGTCTTAATAACCTATGCCTTCCCTATGCCACATTTTAATATTGAGCATCAATTTTAATTGCTGTGTGCACTGGTGGACCATCCCTTCTTGAGTTCTTTCCTTAAAAGTGCAGCCTAGCCAAATGTGCTTCAGTATCACTAGGTTTCCCTAAATATGAATGGAAAGCCTGAGATCTGTTCCAAAGGGACAAAGTGGCATGTGAGTACTAACTACTAATTACCATTTAAGTCCAACCATGGGTCTCATTAAACCTCACATTAGCTCTAAATTGGTCTCCATCCTTCTTTGCATAATTGCAAACTAAATGCATACTTGTAGCAACATTCGTGTTTGCCGCTGATTACTACTGAGATTACTAAAGTTACCCAACTCACACCAGAGTAAAGTCTACACAAATGACTGCAAGGAATTCTGTTCTTTTTTTCTTGCAAATGCAATGTCATTATTCCTATGACATATTTGTTTTATTTATTTATCTGTCAAAAAAGAGGGAAAAAAGAAATAAAAACACCCTTGGTTGATCAGCTGGTTTATTCATCAATTCATCAATGGTCAGAATGTTTATGCTTAAGGGTACAAAGGTTTGTATAACAGTTCAATAAATCAACCAGTCTGAAACATATTTTCATGCTTTGCACACCACAATGCCTGCTAGAAGGTCAACAAAGCAATTTTAATGATAGGGTAGAATAAATCTACTGTACTTCTGAAATTCATCACTTGCAAAAAATGTAATGACACGTAACTGATACATGTTTGTCTCACCTACTACAAGACAGACAGTAGATAACCACCTTATTGGTCTAAATACAATTTGTCTGACAAATAATTCAGACAAAACAAAAAAATTCAATTACACGTTGAAAGTGAAAACACAGGGTAAAATAAGACCATGTTTCTGGGCGTAGAGGTAGCATTTACTAAGCACAATGTGATAAAGGCTTAATTTACTTTATCAATAATACCACCTCTCACTTTGTACCTCAAGGTATTATAAACCTCATAACTACAAATATCATAAAGGAGTCTAATATAAAATATATACACTTGTCATGTAGGCATAGAGTCTGTAAGAAATATAATAGATATAAGACTACTTTTTCAATTTTAAATGACAATTTATCATAGATATTATTACGCATTAAATATCATATTAAAAGACACAATTTTAGCTCCCATATATTATCACATATCATGATGTGTGTGAAATGAGGTAAAATGTTTTTGGATTTCATTGGCTCAGTGTTATTTTTTGTCTTTATATTTCTGAATTTTTTTCTCAATAAATGTATGATATTTCTCACATGCAGAGACACATAGAATATTTAGGAAAGAAAACGATAAACACCTGGTGCAGAGAGCATATTTTCTTTTCTGGCATCTATTAGCATAAATTTTGCACAATTTCCATTAATCACATTAAAATTTATTATAGCCTGAACCATGTCAAAGGTGCTGCAAAGTAATCAGCTGGCACATGAAGTTATCATAAAAAATGTTACAGTTTTTAAAATGTGTGATGATTAAATGTTTTTAGGCATGATTTTTCGGAGAAACATTGCTGTGTGGTATATTAAGAAGGGTGAGGGGTTGAAGTCATATATCTTACTGCTCTCTAGTGGCCTCTCATGGCCAGCTGGGCAGTTGCAAGTTCATGGAGTGAATGCATATTGGGTTTATATTTCTCCAGTGTCAGGAAATATGTGACTGGTATTGCATCCAAAGAATGAAAAGTAATGAAGGGTAGTCACCATTTGGATTGGAGGCGTCACATGAGCAGACATTTTACAGTGGGCTGATTGCATAGTACAATGCGGAAATGTGATGGTGGTGCCATCATGTATTGACGAGTGGTTGTACCATCTCAACACAAATCATAAAACACTAAGAACACACACAAGATGGACACTGATTTCTATAATATTTTGGTTCACATGGTGCAGAAATGACTGTACTGTATTTGTTACTGACAGGTCTGTTCACATTACAGACCCTTGTTTCAGACGCTACACTCACCCTCTACACTTAATTTCATGGCTGTTTTTTTCCCTGACTGCTTGAGAAGACAACGGATAATAAACCCTGAAAAGCAAAAAGCGTGTAAATGAAAGTAATCAAGCCGTCTTGTCCTGGTGGCGGGTCAGGTTCACTTTTCAAACTCTAATTATTGCCTGGGAAGCAATGTTCCGCTTTAATTGTCCTGATGAATGGAATATTACAAAGTGGAGGCAGTCTGCACCCGAGCGGAATAACAGCTTCTAGCTAGGAGGCATAGCCACGGCACAGGAGTGAAGGTGACTCAAAACAGCGAGTTATGGCTGTCTGGAACAAAACGAAACAGGATCGATTTACTGAACTCCTAATTGTTTTAAAATGATAATGACAATAAAGAGAACAAGTAGCAAATAATGACAAATCAATATTTCTTGCAATTGTACATCTAAGTTCCACTGGGTGTTTTTTTGTTTTTGTAAACAGCAACAGATTTTTCCCTTCCTAGCTCTTTGATAGTAATAGTTTTACAGGTTTCATGTTAATAATTGTGGTTTCCAATCTTGGAAAAAAAATTCAAAATACCCAATATGGGAATTAAAACTGCATGCATTGAAACATATCATTTCCAAATTACAATCTGTTATTTGATTGAGTATGGCTGTAATTAACAGAATAAGCATGCACCTACAACTATGTGCAGAAGCACACAGTTTCAAAGGAAGCAGAAAGTAACTACAGCTAGAGGAGGTTTCATAAGCGAATACTATTATTACAATGACTGGAACCCTCCTGTTGCCAGTTCCAAGTTGAGCTGGTGAGATAGCTTAGTGGTGAACCCCTGTCCTGTGGCATTATATTCATTTATTGCCAGTTTTAGACTGTGATGCAGAATTATCAAGGAGATACTATATATTCTAAATTCTGATTGAAAATGCTGTAGGGATATATTAAGCAATGAACAGACTTTATTGGTCTGCAGTAGGTTTAGGTAACCCGAATCCTGCCAGTGGCATTTTAAGTGCAGTGCAGCTGCAATCAACAGGAGACTACACCGATGAGACAGCGAGCACACTGGCCGCATCAGGACGAAGGCAGCGTGGTGCTGATCATGTTATACAGTCAGGAAATTAGGAAAATCTACACATAAATGCACTCACCATTTGACAAAAAGTATATTCTGGGAAGAAGTTGAGACAGAAAAACAGGCATTTACAAACTCCCAGAACACTTCATCATGCTGTCAGAGGACTTTTAAAGGCTCATTTTCCTGAAAAACATGAGCAAGCACAGTAGTAATATCTATACCCGAATGTATGATCGGTCCACACGCATCAGTCTCTGGTGTATTTGTGTATGTTTGTGTGCATGTGTGAGGATGGGGGTGGGGGTGGGGGTGGGGGTGGGGGTTCTCAGTCCCATAAATAATGTTCTGTTTTTCAATAGCTCTGGTTCCTGTGTTATTACTGAAATCAATTCAGCTCCTCTCTCGGCTCACAGGTGCTAGAACAGCGGGGCACAGGCTTAATGGCAAAAGTGCTCTCCCATGATGGCAAGAGGAGCTGGATAAATTAGAAGATAGATGCTGCTTTGGGAATTGAATAGCTTTTGGATATGCATAAACTTGCAACGCGGCAGCATAAATCTGAGTCCCAGGGCATTATTCACGCGAACAGTCTATTATCTCAGACAGGTTCCGGGCTGTCACCAACAAACTCTCATAAGGTTACAATGCTGTAAAAGCCTGCGAATTTTTAAGCAGCTTCAAAAACACAAGGTTGACATTTTATTTAAGTTGTGATTTTTTCCTTTTTTTTTGCATGGGGAATTCTTGAATCAGGTTTCAATGTAAATGCAACTGGAGATAACTATATGAAGGCTGTATAGTATAGCTACATTATCTATACTGAAAACAAACCTGTCTGCCAAAATGTTAAATACATTTAAATTCTGTGTAAACTGGTGTCTTGTGTGCAAAGTATATATTGTCATTCAAACATATTACAAATCAGCAATCAACAATGATCTGTTTCCCACAATGTTCTATATACATTTGTATGTAGGTCAGTTTTCTACAAACACATTGACCCTTTCCCTTTTTTACTTTGGTAGCTGTGTATGTGCTGCGTGCTTGAACTGTCCTGACCATGGGTCCCATCCTCCTTCACATTTTTCTGAGCCTTTGCTTTATCTCCTTCCTGTAATTCAGTTCAAATCAGAGGTCATGACCTTACTTATCTCTAGCCAAACTGAGCCAATCTCCTCACTCCTCCTATCACTTTGGCTCCGATCCCCCCTGTTCTCTAGCCCCCAGGTTATGAGGTGGCCCATGCCCATGCAGTGTTGTAATGATTGGTCTATATGTGACCACCTGCAGGTGTCTCCTCAAGGCTGAGGGTGGTGTAGCGTGATTGGCTGTTGCATCGTTCTGGGGAAGGTGGGGACATCAGCATATCCATGGCCCTTCTGGTTGATCAGGTGATCAGAGCCTGCCAGCACAAACTGCATGTGGAATATGCTCTGACTCTGTGTTGTGTGAGCTTAGCTGGTGCACGACAGAGTGAAAAGAAACAGCTGGCATTACATGCCTCAGAGGAAGTTTCACTGATGAGCACAAACAATTAATTGGTTGCTCCAAATTGACATAAAATATGGGAAACAACACACTATTCTCTTCTTCAGACTTTGGTTTTGTATCCTCTCTCCAAACCACTTCTTTATTATAATTTTTTATCCCATATGTTTCATATTTCTCCCAATTTGGAATGGTTAATCATTTCTTGGACAGCTTTTGACAGCAGAGATTTTTTCCCTATCTAATTCAAATTCAAATGCATCTCAGAAATATTGCGTTCACAGCTGATTAATTCTTCTACCTTGCATAACTAACACTCCTCATGGAAACTGTTTGGAAGATATTTTAGAGTTTTTTCACATATTTATTGGAACAATAGAGAGGCTTAAATTAACTCACTTGCAAAGGGGAAAAAAATGCTGCATGATGAAAAATGCATGGTTAATGACTGAATCAACAGTGGAGTGTCAAAAGTTCCTTAAAAAGCAGACTGCCACATGGACAATTTTCAACAGTCTTCAAACACCTTTTTTTGCAGTCAATTTGAATAATCACAATCTGTTGCTATGCTAAATACTTGTACAGTACATAAATGTGACACAATGGCCATTATGAGGTACTATATAGTTGAGTCTAGGCTGGTGTAAAATGTGCTGAGCGAGATCAAATCAAATGAACTTTGTGTCTGAAGGGCATATGCAGTTCAATAAAAACAGGCATTGCATTATAACATCATTGGTGTGTCATATTCTATTGGAGGCAAGCAAAGTAACATATACCATAAGATACTTAAGTCTGTTTTGATTGAATTGCTCATATGCTTTTAAAAGAACTAAGTGATTTTGTTTGAATTTAGCCCATTATTCATCTATTCTTATATTTTTCTCCTTACCCTATTGAATATGAATATCCTGAGAAAACATTTTGTGAGCTTTCAGATTGCTATATACTAGTCAGATAATCACTCCAATTAAATTCTGTTCTGGAAATAGTTTGTGTTGAGAAATTGGAGGAAATGTGCCACTCTAGTGTCATCAGCCAAGCACTTACTTCTGTTATTGTGTATAGAATAAAAAAACGATACCATAAAAAACTATGAACTATAATTAAAATTGACTGGGGTCTTTTTAGCCATTTATAATGGCAAATTTTAAGGTGTTATGTGATGCCATTAAGAAAACTGGATCTTTAAAATGGACGATGAGCTTAAGAGACAATAGGCCCCCCTAGTAATATGGGAAAATGAGAAATGTGTCACTGTAAGCAGGGAAGCTTTAGCATACAGTGTGGATAAGGCATACAGTTGAAGTAAAGCTTGTGCAATCAAAGACCTACAGCTCATTATGTGAAAATAACATGTCCTGGTGTGCTTAACATTTTGAACCTATCACAGCTTGGTTTCAGATGTATTTGAAAGAACTTTTGAACACAGCCTAGCGGTTTTGTAACTGAACACTGATATGATGTACATTTTCTGATCCATGTTATTGTAGGTGTTTTACGGCTTATCTCTTATGCACCCTGTCTCCTTTCCAGAGTGCAGATAAGTACCAGCATGAAAATTAAATCACTTTAGTGACTGCAAAGTGACTTCTTGTTGGCTGCTATATCTCATGTCTTCTTAGCCAATTACCCATCAACAGAATTAACTAAATTACATTTCTCTTCAGCCCTGAGGACATACTGTTCACCCCAGAATAGGTGATAATGTTACACGTTTTAATTGGATTACATTGGAAAGCAATGAAGGCCTGCAACATAGTTGTCTTAATTATTGGACCACCAAGGAAATGACAGCAAAACTAATAACAGCTGACAACGTACCCTGAGGCTGTTTGCCTTATTGTCAAAACATCAGGCTATTATGAATTACCGCACGGACCCTTATGCCTCCACTCAGGATGCTCCGTGAAGTGAGGAAGCTCTCCAAACTAGCCGCTCCTCATATCGATATCCTATGGATACTCCAAGGGAGACACGCTGTAGGGCATCACAATACTGCTGACCCATGGAACTGTGCTGACTCCGACAAAAACAACACAGGTGGCCTTGTAAGTCGCTTTGGATACGAGTGCTGGCCAAGCTAAATAATAAATAATAATAATAATAATAATAATAATAATAATAATAGATAGGGCTAAATAAATAAATAAACTTTCTTTTGTTATGTTATGTTGTACAGGAACGGATGTAAAACTGTTGTGTTGATTTTATAATTATTGTTTGTTGTCATGGTAGTTGTAGTAGCATTACTAATTAAAGCTGACTTTTTCGCTGATGGAATTTTCAGTTATTGTAATTTGCCCGAGAGTTTTTTTGTCCTGTTGTCTTAATTTCTTAGTGTAATTAATGAACAAAATCACTTCAAATTATTACTCAGATAATGATAATAGACTAATAATTACTGTTATTAATAATTCCTCTTGAGAGAACATTTTCTGCTGAAGCTGGAGACCATGCTATAAAATGTACATGAAAGGGCGCAGGTGCAGCGCAGACATTAAATGAGAGAGCACCTGTATTAAACCATTAGAGTTTGTATTTTTACATGTGCAGATTAATATGAATTATGAGCTGTTATGTTAACTACCTGCAATGTTTTACCAAATCATGCTGTGTTAGAGCAAAAGGTCTTTGGAATGTAGAGCTGAAATATTTTTATCATGTCCATAGAGTTTCTAAATTCACTACATTGCATTCTTTTTCACAAGTTTAGTGACTAGTGAAGTGTTTAAGTTACTTATGAAGTGTTAAGGTCAGGGTAAATGTTGTGACAGCCAGGAAACTGCAGTTATAGTTTCTCCTGCAGAGAAAGTAGGGCTGACGGTAACTTGAAAGGACAGTCGGAGCTCATGAAAATACATCTTAAGAGCTAAACCAGGAAATCACCTCCTCCTCTGTAAAACTGAGAACGCTGAACGTTTTATGTCAAAGAACCGGACACTAATAAGGAAATTATCAGCCCGGTGTCTTCTGCTTTGGCAGCAAAAACAGCTGAGTAAAAGCGAGCAGGCCGGGAGCACGATCCCTGCAGAAACAATGGTAATTAGGCCTGACACTCTCTGCGGCGGGTGACCTCCAGCCAAGGCCACGCTCTCGGATTTGCGTGTCACCATTGTGGGCGATTGAGCGGAAAGTGGAGAAAGGCGGGGTTGGGGGGAGAGAGATATGGGCAGACAAATGCGTGTTTTGGCTGCAGAGTATTGAGTTCCGGTGTAGGTCGCCAGAAACACGAAAACACAATCAAGAGGCGGCTGGAGGCTCCGCGAGCGCAGGGACTTTGCAGATGTGGCAGCTTAAAGTGGCTGTGTGAGAGCGGGGGGGGGGGTTGAGGGGGATCTGTCATGAATTAATGGACACAGGCTACGCATTTGCCTTTCGCAGAGTGCCATGTGCCATACAGAAAAGGAGTAACACAGAAATAATTGAAACATGTTTAATTGGCTAGCTCAGATACAAGTGTTGTTTTTTTTTTTTTTTACTTTATGTTATTAGCTGCTAAGTGTGGTACAAACCACTTTAAATTGCCCAAAGATATTTCAGTTCATCCCGGACGATTCAGTCAGGAATTAATGGTAAAAATCTTGGACATTCTTCACTCTGGTTAAAGGATCAAATAGACTACATTACCGCAGAAGGGCTGTGCTTGGAAGGGTTTGGACTGATTGTAAACAGTTGACGTTCTCTCTCTGATTGACTGAATGGGCGGTGGAGATGTCTGACTTCCTCATTGGTGTGAGGGCAAACTGGCTCTAACAACGATGTCTGTGTTAACTGGAGTATGAAAAGGGATGAAGCTAAATTGCTATCACTGAAATAAGCACAGTGTGTGACAGAGCTGCAGCCTCCATTAAAAAGAACAAAAGTCTGTGCTCCCCCTTAAATGGTACAGCTGCAGAGATACATTATCTTTAGTTATGCTAGGCTACCTGATATTTATTTAAATCAAAGGGAAACTATAACCATACAGATGTATTTTCTCTGGACAATATTACAGGAAAGCATTTTAGGTTACTATTTTGGAAAAAAATAAAAATAAAAATCGGTCATGGGACATCATCATTGTGTCTTTTACCAAACTGTCATTTCATGTTGACCCAGAATAGGCATGCTGGGTAATGCTGTAGTTTAACTCTTTAACTGCACTGTGCAAAGCAAATGAATTCTCTTCCTCTTTGGTCAGTAGATGTCACTGTACATAAAGTAATGAAGGAAGGGGTGGTATCCACTAGAATTTTAAATCCTTTTGTCTAGGTCTGATTGGCTACAGAAACTGATCATCACGATATAAACATATTCATTACTTCTAAAAACTACTAACATAAACCATTCACAGGTAATATTCTTGCATTCACATTTTGGATTATTTTTTATGGATTTATACACTATTTTCACGCAAATGATAACCCAATGGCTGTGGTATATTTTCAGCTGTTGCGACTGAGAACTGCAACCAAATAGGCCTACATTTAGGTGGAAAGGCCGTTGACATGTTTCCATTTATCCACATTTCAGAGGATTTAACCTTGTTTGTTCTTTGTCTCTAAGAGCTGCCGCGTTTTAAGCTTTCACCCTGTCATGAGGCTTCCAGTGGAAAGCCAGGCTGACAGTATGGTAATAATGCCTTGCAGAAGGGCAGACTGAAGGTCATCCCTGGACATGTGCTCATGCTGCAGGGGAGACCAGTCTTTTCCCACAGGCAGAAAAGCCTTTTTCAATATACTATTGCCACTGAAGGCAAAATCATACTTGTACTCAAAAGAGAAATTGATACCCTCCCATCATAAAAGAAGTCAGCAAGCACAAGCAGGGACAACCAAGACCAGTTATTTACAGCTAAGTGGAAAATTGACACATTGAAAAGCTGGCTTGTCTTTCATTATTATAATGGTTGTGATTATTGCAATGTTGTCAAAAATAATGATCACAATAACAACAGTTAATGTCAGCGTCATCACCAATACCACCACTACCATCACCAACAACAACAACATCGACGGCTCAATTCCGACAAGGATAATGTCAACGCTGTATTCTCTCCCCCTCATCCAACGCCTGCTCCACTTTATGAGAAGAGACTTTCTCCCAGCCCATGCATAGGAATTTAGATGCAAACTGTATGTGCGCAGATATGAAGTGAAGCTGCTGCATAAAAGCGGAGGGAAGCAGCCTGCAGGCTGGCTGCCTCCGCTCCCAGTTCTGAGCATGATCAAAGCCATGGAGCTCTCTGCTGTCTGAAAGCGCAAGCAGCTTCCCTTTGATCCTCCGTCGCAGTGACTTCAGTTTGACCCCGCAGTTTTCCTCACAGCGGCCACACAAAGGCCTTTAACAAACTAGATTGGGGAACAATTTGTGTTTATTAAGATTCATGAAAAAAAATTTGCATCATATGAACACAAACCCGAAAGAAAAAAATAGTTTGCGTTGAAACCGAGATGCAATTAAAACATCAAAGTAGTGAGGAAAAAAATAGCACATTGATTGCAGTCAGACGCCTTAGAATTTGCCTCACAACATGCTTATTATAAGTTAATGTAGGGGATGTGTTAATTTTCATTAGAAAAGGCACTAGACTGACATTTAAAAAAGGAGTTTTCCTTAATTAATATGTCACATGTTTAGGAAATCTGTTAGATAGATAGATTAATACATGAATAAATAAATAACTTGCTATGTAACATGCAACAAAAAACATTATTAATGTTTTTCATGATAAGATTCTGCTTCTGTGTAACTTCTGGTCTTGCAACATTTTCAGACATAAAATTGTAAATAATTAATACTTTGAAAAATGGGTCAGACCTGCAGATGAATAAATTCAGTTTTACGTAATGAGTCTTATTGAAGTTTTTTTTTAATTGTTCAGAAACAAATTGATTTGTCTTAATAAAATTAACCACATTATTATGATACAGTTTGAATAACAAACTGCGCGTTGTGTATGACAACATCACTTCATCATTAGTGCTAGCTTTTCCACATTGATACAACTCCCACAGCAGTATTCAGGATATGGATAGTGTCATGGAGAGGACTTTCTTCTGTGTGTCATAAGGGATCTGATCTCTTTGTTCCCTTCTCCTTTTTCCAACTTTGTAAATTCCGAGTAATGTTATTGTAAAAGTCATCTCACAAATGGCATACAGCACAAAATCTTGACATTCTATTTTCCTTGAGTGACCTCATATTTGAAGGATTTCCACTGGATGTTTAACTGGTATACATTAATGCAGGTATGTGTCTACCTTTTCATCCTCCAGCAGCAACCACCTTCTGCTATAACCTCAGGACAAATGGTTCCATCCTGCCTTATGGCCCTTATCTAAAGCTCACAGGACTGTATGATCCTCATGCAGAAGATTCCGTCTGGAATCTGTTATAAAAATATATGTCTATACACCTCTGTGCATATTTGTATTTTTCATTAATATATACAGTTGCAAATTATTTTACTGATGCCTGTCACACCTCTTAATGTACAATCTCTTGTGTTTTATCTAGCTGTCGTAGCCTTAAATATTAAAAGAGAAACGGTCATTAATGACCAGGCCCACATGCTTAATAATAACAGAAGAAATTTCCCTTATGAAATTTTAGCATCATCCTTTTGCTCCAAATGTTCTCATCAACACTATAAGTGATATTTACCTGACCCCATCCTTGGCATAATTACTTAAAAAAAACAAAAAGGGTTTATAATTAATGAAGTCACATTTTCCGCCCCCAAACTTGAGTGCCCCCAGGGTGTCATCCCCAAGTGCAGGGCCTGTCATTAAAACTTTTGGTTTTGGTCCTCTGGAACATGACGTGACATTTTAAGTTAGGCTCAATGAATTATGCACATAGTGCATTCCAGTTTTTCATACGGACTGCAAACTGTATGCTACTCTTCTGACCTCTTTGTCTCCTTTAAACCACAGCGATGGCTAATTAATGCAAGGCCTCCTTCAGTAGAGGGCCTTGCCATTAACTGTGAGGCAGAGGTGTACAAGGTGGAACCTTTAGCAAATTATTGCTTTGCCGCACTTAAAATGAACCCACAATGAACAAAGAACTCAGTGAATTATACATCATGAGCAAATTTAACAAGGATTTTCCAGCATTTTTGGATATAATGACTGTCTTGGAAGAATGAGTTTGGAATTAGTCAATGACTTATGACCTTTGTCTTTGGGGTGAAGTGTCACCTGGAGGAGACTCAGATGGTATTTCCATGATCTGAACATTGCTCAAACACTGTGGAATGTGAACTAAAAAAACCACATGAATAATTCTGAGAAGAGTGTGAGTGCTGTAATATTTTCCACCTCATGCTGTTGACCCTTATGCTTTCATCTGTACTATATAACTTATTCCAGACAAAAACCAAGTGACTTCAGGAGTTGACAAAGCTGAAAGGATTCAAGGATGAGCACTTCAGCTCTCTCCGGCGACCTGTGTATGGACAATGCTCTCCAAAATATGCTGCTTTTTAATGGCACAGAGCTACACTTGGATTCATGTCTGAAAAAGGCTACCTTCATAGGTCAGGTGGGTGGGCTGCTAGAGACTGAAATATTCTCTCAAACTCCCTCAAAAAGCCACGCTAGAAAGAATTGCTATGAGACGGTAGCAGTAGAAATGCTATGGCCCTTTCCCTTGAGCCTCTTTGGCTTTGTAAACTTTTTCAGTTTGACAAACTATGTTATTCTTTATACTAAAAAACTACTCAATAATAATTGATACATTGTACAACATGGCTTAGTATGCCTACATACACTGTACACACTTGCTTTGCTCCTGGTATTGAAAATAAGCCAGCTAAAACAGATGGAGATCAGGAGCTGGTTTTCTGTTAATCTCGCAGCTGTGGCCCAGCTGCAGAGGAAGATATCCGGCCCTGCAGTTACTAAAGATAGATTAGAGAAATTATCACTTGCTGAGATTGCACTTTGATATTCAACACCTTTTGACATGTATAGAGTTTTGAAAATATGATTGTGTCAGTTTTAGATTTCACAGAACAAAAATTAAATGCATTCCAATGTATTTCTCTGTAACAATGTTTGAACATACATATAAGCACAGGTGCATATACAGTATGAACTGTCAAAGATTAAGATTGTACACAAATATTGGAATCTCTGAAATAAAGAGAATTACATTTCTTTGAATGTTAAATTATTAACTGTTGATAATTTATTTAAAGTCAAGGATTACTATCTAGTACTCTAGTCTATTGTTGCTTTTTAGCCCATCTGTACCAAGACTCTGCTGTTTTTGTGAGCACAGGCTGCATACAGACATATCTACACCAAGAGGGCGTCTGACTACAAATATCCTTGGTTTTGAGAAAGCCATTTGTTTTATACAAACACAGTATCACTAGTTAATCAGAAATCCCCATCAGCTGAGGTCAGGGCTGTCAAACTCAGATTCTGGAGGCCTGAAGTATCTACAGATTTTGTTGGTTTCCTTCCCATAAGCAACCAAGTTCAGGCTTGGAAATAAGATATGTTGACTCTTTAGCCAATCAGTGACTTACATTCTTCACTGTGGTAAAATCAACAGACACTGGCATCCATGACTCGGGTCTGACTGTCCTGGTTAAGACTGCATCTGAGCATCTGCTTCTTACAGTCCTAGACTCCCCAGCGCTGTCTGGCCTGCTGAGCCTCTGTCCTGCTCTCTCTGGTCTCCCACCGCTGTGTGTCACTCAGCCTTCATTAGGACAGTGCTAAAATACCAGGGCTGCCACTGTGTGCCAGTCTGTCTTCTCACCACAGCTGCTGTGCAGAAACAGCCCCTTAGAACTATCCTGCTTCCCACTCTGTTTACCAGATTTTTCAAACTTTTTTGAGTGCTGTAGGTGGAGGGAATGTCTGCCCCAGTTCTCTCTGATCCCTCTTCC
This sequence comes from Albula goreensis, assembly GCA_022829145.1. NCBI lineage: Eukaryota > Metazoa > Chordata > Actinopteri > Albuliformes > Albulidae > Albula > Albula goreensis. The sequence continues at coordinate 14,854,489 of CM040761.1, read as the reverse complement.
AGTGAAGTATGGCTGATAGCTGCTGACTCCGGCACTGGCTGCCTGCAAAGTTTGGAAAGCAGATTCGTACAATGATAGATTGACCTTGCAGTAACCCGTTGCGGCAGACACCGCTGTCACGCCATTTATTTCAGGCCTGTGATCAGACGTCAGGGGGGTGGAGTGATAATCTATAAACCCCCACCCTGTGTGCCGTGCTTCTCGGTGACAAGGCAAGATGCTGGTGATGACTCTTTTAAGAGGCTTCTCTGTTCCTCTGACAGCAGTGAGCCCCTGACAACGAGCAGGTCTGAGTTATTTATATACAGAAATAGCATGCTTTTTTCATTTGGGCTGCAGTTTTCAATGCAACTCAACAGGTTAAGACAGGGGCAAAAGAGTTTCCAGTTATGCGTTATATTAGGTACTTGTGCTTAACCATGAGTGACCGATTACTGTTGTGCACATGTCTCATAGATTATTACTTTAAAGATGTGTGACTTTCAATGAGAGAGTTACTGTACTGTTTGTGTTAATATTGCAAATGGGACAGTAATATAAAACTGAGTCATAATATTACCAATACCCATACTACTACTATTTGTACATTTCAAAGACATCACAGACTGTCTCATAACATTAAAGCAAGAGGAAAAAGGTAGAAAAATATTTATAAATATGGAAAGAACAAACCACAGTACATAGTGGAGCTGTATTAAAATAAACCACGAAAGGCCAGTGTGATGCAGTCCTGAGGCAAAGCTGAGAAGCTGCTAATAACCCTGGAATGGATGGGTTATTCTGCTTACACCATGGCTGCTTGCAGAATAAATAATACAAGAGTCAAATTCTGTGGTGTAGACAAGTGTGTATGGCCAAATATACAGTATACACACCTGAACCTCTGGACATGCATAGTGTATACACCTATTACCCTTATTACCATTAATAGACATGGGCTTTGGTCTTACAGTATGCCCACCTGTTCACTCACTTCATAACGTTTGATCTTCAAAAAGTGAATGTTCACAGTTTCACTATCTGTTTTTGGTATCTGCTGAAATTAAAGGCAAATGTTTCAACCCAAGCCAGCATTCTCATTCTACTCAGTTTGCTGATAATTTGAGCAAGGTTCATGCCCACATGCATAATGTAAGTAAAATAATGTGGCACATTGTGGTCGACATGTGATATGACTGAAAATAAGGATCTTGGGAATCTGTTGTAAAAGTGCTATCTAAGGTTCATGGGCATGTGTACACATCTAACACACTGTAATGTGCATGACATGTTCTTCAGTTAACTTCACTTCAGTGAGTCAGCTAAGTGGTGCTGTTAGCTGGTAGAGCTGATGAGTATTATCATTGGTGTTTCTCAAAAACAACAGCCATATCTGCACTGTTTTAGGAAACAATGAGCAAGATTTAAGACACTTCGACTCTTTGAACAGCACACAACCAGCACTCTGAAAATTCACATGAATGAAAAATACCTGGTGTCTGCATGACTTCTGTTGGTGGAATATCAAAGGAACAGCAAATCCACCTTGGAACCCATTGTAGGTTCAACCAGGCCATATGAACAACAGAAGAATAGAAAATAATTTGTTGTGGGTGTACCAGGATTTCACAGCTGTGCTGTTTCATCTTTGGAGAGAGAGTACAGTGTTAGATTGATTTTTCAAGCCATGAGTAAAACTACAGGTAGCAATCTACCGGGGCTGAAAAAATAATTTTTTTTCTTTTGGCCAGGATGATATATTTTGTAAAGGCCGCAAGCATGAAAGTGGATTTCAGCATGACTCTTGGAGCAAGCAGAGAAGAGGAAGAGCTCAACCTATGTTTCCCTGTAACATGCTCCTGCCAATCAGAGCCCTTATGGCAGAGTAACAGCATAGAGCATGTCCCATAACTTTCTATGGATGACATTTTCACTGATGTTCTTCTGTCCCTAAATACAATGAACCTTTATCCAGCCCATCAACATTCATGCTATGGTTTATCAGAAAGGTTCTTTTTCAAGCAACAGTGAAGTAATTTCAGTGCAAAACTAAATCACCATACAAACTGTCTTAACTGAAAAAGTAAGAATTTGTAAATCAGGTACATTGAAGTCTAATGTGCACAGAGCAAGGAGTTAGTCTGTGAATGCAGGTGGAACCCCAGTTTCACCATGACAGGTGACTGAAGCATTGTATGCAATGCCATGCTTCTTAGTGAATACATTAAGTTATATTGTACCAATGAAGAAGTTTTTGCTGATTGTGGGAAGATATAGATAAATACATCCTCTCCATGCCAAGTATAAATGTTAATTTATATTGTGCTGCACATAACATTGTTGAATAAAATAGATTTCAAAAATTATTCTTTTTAACGAAAAAATAATCAGAATACTATTGTCCGCATTTTCAATTTCCTGGCACATTGTAAGGTATAAACAAATGTTATATTTTAAGATTTATGGTCTATAGGCAATAAATGTAAACTCTGTGGGTAACCTGTGTTAAGCACAGAGGTAGTGTGGGTATCAGTGGAAATCTTTAAACAAAGCAATAATATGCAGTGGGCTTCATTTTGAGCTGTGTAACAAGTGAAGGTGCATTAGACAGCGGTCAGAGTTTTAAGGGCTACACTTTATTGTATGTTCCATAAACCAGTCCATTCACTTAACTAGTGCAGAAACATTAGGTTTATATTAGGTGCATTGTTAATAATCTTTCTAGCATCTTATCTCCAATGTTCCCTCCCTCACCACAAAAAAGGAGAACAGGGGGCTACACAATGCGCGTGTGACCCTTCCGACTCCAGCAAAGGTGACTCAAAATCAACCATTCTTTATCATCACCACACTCATCCTCCCACCCTCAACTAAAAAAAGAGAGAAATAGAAGGCAGTAGATAATTACATTTAATGCATGTCTTTGGGCGATTAAAATCAGTGATTATATGCAAATGTATGCGCGTTTTGTTTGCCACGAGTTTACACATCGTTAATTCCCAGCTGTCAGTCCGAGGGCCGCCAGGAGAAGAGGTGACTGATGAAACCTGGGGAAAGCTAAGCGCTAATGTGAACCGGAGAGGCCGGGGAGCTGTCAGGGCTGACGCCTCATGCAAATGCAGGAGCTGAGGCAGGTTCACGTAGAGGCAACATTACAGGCAGAAATGGAAAAAGACAGACAGAGCTGTGGCACAGTGTATTAGCCAAGATGTGGAGCTCTCCTGTTACACCCTAAGCAAGATACTTATCCCAGATTGCTTCAGTAAACCTGTTCAGCTGCATAAACCGATAACAGTCCGATGCAAGGTATGCAAGATGCCATGAGTAGAAAGAGCTAGCTATAATAATAATAATAATACTTTTATTGTTGTAAATAATTTATAGGAAAATCATTCTCATAGAGTAAGCTTGAGTCTTAAGGAAAAATAAGGATCTCACCATTCTTTTAGCATATATTTTGCCACTTTAACTAAAAAAATTTCTTTGTGGACAGAACCTTGTGATATAATTTAGGAGAGTAATTTCTTTGAATTGGGAATGGATTTACCAACATTTGCGGAGGTATAATAATCGCCACATCTTGAATTTAAGAAGGTGCTGAAGTTATTTACTGCCACACTGGGAGCAGCACATATAAAACGAGAGGAGAGCAGTAACCACTGATTTTTATGGGCTAGCATTGATGCATGGATGTATATATTTTTGGGAGTTACAACATATGAAGGCAATATATTTTAACACCTGGAGAAAGCAATCTTTTTTCAGGGGAAGGAGCATTGTTGTGGCTATAGCGTTTTAAATCGCACAGTCTGCATTTTTCTGTCTTGAGGTTGAGTTCAATGTTATGTTCAATTTCAACAAACTTGGGAGTGCTGGAGTTGTAGGGAAATTGAATTTTACTCCATTGGTGCTCTCAATAACCTCCTAGTGAAATGGAAAGCACCAACTGATGCTTCAATTTCTCATTGACCATTTACACAGAAATCATTATAGCTAATAATCACTGGTAACAGTCTTAATAGTTACAGTGTGTTGCTGTTTTCATTGGTATATGTACATTAAGTTAACACTATTAATGTAGATAAATTTAGACAATGTAAATTGTCTCATTTGTTTTGGATATGAATATAACAGTCTATAAATAGCTCAAGTAATAAAAAAGATAATTTTGGCAGGATGTAGACTGATGAGAACACTTTGAGGCAGAGCTCCATATTGCTTTAGATTCCTGTAAATTTAATCTTCTGTGATCTCCGGTAATAAATCCTCCATCTTATTTCAACAGTTCACCAGCTCACTTTCTCTCAAAATGTGCAGTCAGATTTATGGTGGCAGAATTCTGAGGTAAAATCCGGTGGATATTTTGGAAAAGCACACACTCCTCAGAGGTAGAATCACTAGGCCTAATGCTCTCTCTCTTCCTCATCCCTCTATGCTTGCGTATTGTGGCTTTGATTGGGGCGCAGTGAGACCCCAGCCTAACCCTGTCAGGTCCAGTTCACTAGCCCACTGCAGAATGAAGGGCCTCTGATCTGGCAAATTGATTGACTGCAGGGAAAAGTTGAACCCAGGAAGCCTGGCTCTCCTCACAAGCAATAAAGCTTTGCTCTTTCAAAGTTTACCCTGGAGACTGGTATGTGTGTAGAATCAATGAAAAGCCTGTTGAGTTAGTAGGCATGAAGACATGTTCATGAGCACAGAGAAGACCCAGAACTGTTATTTGCACTGCACTCAGTAGAGATTATATACAAAGGATATTCTTACAAATGTTGAGACCAGTTTGTGTCATTATGGATTTATAGGCTGTTAGACAAAATAATGGAAATATCAAACAAAATATTCATATTTATTCACTGATAATAGGAAGAGAAGATTGGTAATCTTTTGAAAGTACCATGAAGATCAAAGTCAGACCATTTTAAGCAATCAGAAAAAAAGAATGTCATAAAATCTTAACTTATCTTTAATAAAGAAAAAAGGTTGTCAACACTTCAGTGGTACCAAAAAGCTAAATCCATTCCAGTGAGTCCAAAGGGTAGAAATCTGCCATTTTATGCATCAAAGCAGCTCAGGGGAAAAAATAATAAATGAACATATTCAGAAAATGTTTATTATTATAGAGAAGGATATTCAAACAAAGGATAATATGAATATTGATATCACATAATATAGCCCACAGATGAAAAAAACTTTATACAGGTAAACACTGTCAACTGTATTTCTGCTGGTAGAAAGAATTCACCTCCGGGGCAATATGAGCCCTTATTTCCCAAATACAAATGTACGATTTAAAATGTATAAAATGTTCTAAATGTATAAATGTTATAAATTAGACCACTGAACATCCATCAGGGCCAGACAACCCTGTATGGAAGGAAGGATGGGGAGTCAGCCATTTGTGTAGAGTAAAAACAGTGGGAAATGTTAAGTCATCCCTATTGCATTCAAGGGACAACAATAAAATGAACAAAGTAATATTCAACACTTACTGCCCTCCATCCTTATGGTATTGTTATATGAGTCAATTATGAGGATTATAGGAGGACTTATATTTGTTTAAGAGACAGGGGGATCACTAGATTTGCCTCAGAAAGTAAAATAGTTTACTGAAGATGTATACTTCAGAAATACTTCACCACTATCATAACAAGATAATGTATATGTTGACTTATGTACATCATAATATTATAATGTTCATACAGGCATTGGCGTACTGAGGATGCTCCCAGTCACAAAGCACAATTCTTTCTTTAGACATTAATATGCAGTCCTTCAGAGATTATATCTATATTTAGATAAAATAGGTTTTGAAAACAACCCTGCAGAAATTTCAATAAAGCATGCTGTCAGCCAAAATGTACAATGATATAAAATAATTTTATTTTACATTTTGTTGAAAATAGATGTTTCTTCTAAAATAGTCTCTGATCTTCAGGCCTTTTACTGATGTCTAGAGAGTTATAGTATTTCAAATAATAATTTGAGCCCAGACTGCACACTAGTTATTATATGTTATTTTGAGCATCCTGTGTAATTACACAGCAGGATATGTCTACCCCTCAGAAGAAAATCAAAGGAGCTACACAGGAAGCTTTAAAGATAGTGGTTGATGGTGTCAAAAATAAATACATAAATACATAAATAAAATAATGGTCCATCTAAAACAATTTTGTCATTCATCTCCTCTGTATATCATTCACATCTGCATAGACCTATGGTGATTTAATATTCACCACTTATTTTACCGCTTGTCTTTTGTGCTGGCATTTGTAGATGTTGAAGTTTTCAGGCCCTGTACCTTTTGTTTGCTTATGACTAGGTTTATGTATCTTTTGTTAAAGGGGAATTTCATTACAGCAAGACCTTAAGGTCTAGAATGTCCTGGTGTGCCTTCATGAATGAGGTGGAATAATTTTCTGCCTGTCTTGTGCTCCAAACAAACCTAAACTTGTGTCAGTCAGTTTAGGACTCATTCTCAGCTTCCAACTTGCAGTTCACTTCCATTCATTTAATTAAACAACCTAAGAAATGAACCTGTGGCCTTTTTACTGTCATGCCAAAGTGAAATGTTCTTTTAATATCCATGCTAGTTAGTTTCAACAAAAAACAGAACCTTAAGTGAAAGGAATGCAGTGGTAGGAATTTCGATGAAAGTCCGGCATCTCGAAATATAAAACTGGCCCAGTTACGAGAGAGCACCCTTTATTCCTCTGCATGGGTCAGTCATATCCTTTCGTTTTCTTTCAGAAAATACTTCCTCAAAAAACTAATAACTTAGTTTATATTCCCATTCATGCCCCCCAGGACACACATGCACACACTGACGGAATCATACACACATATACAAACAAGTTTGAACTCACCACTTTTCTGGGTAGTTAATAGTTTTCTATGACCTCGGGATCTATTTGAGAGGCTAAGATCGGGGAGATCATAACAGCACAAAACTGACAAAAATTCTTGATAAATTATTTTATGTGGTAAAATTTTTAGATTTACATTTTAGATGGTAATTTTTCTTCTCCTACAAAATAAAAAAACAATGTTTTTTTCTGTCAACAAAATCAGCAGTTGTAATTCTAAAATCTTGAATTCCAATAATATTTTCTGTTCTTTTTAGAGTTCAAATCTAACACATTGTTTACAGTCTACTGTTTTTCTATGCATATTGCTTATAACTTTATCACCAGCAGGTACTGTTGCATATTTTTATTTTGCAAGGTGTTTTGAATATGACTTAAATGCAGACAGGTCATTACCTGCTAAATGATTTAGCAGACATGCACTAAGATATGAACCAGACGTGACTGTTAGACTGTTATACTCTATTTTCAGAGGTATATTTTATCATCAGTTTCAGGACAAACTCTGGGAAAACTGTTTACTCCCAAGACAAACTTCTGTTAAGTTTCAGGAAAATCAATTTGCTGTATTTAAATTATTCCAATAAATAAATCACCTACAATTCTGGTGCATAAATAATCAGTGGCAATTACTTTTCAAAATTCAACTGCCACCATCAGCAAACTATTTTAACCCTGGTAATCTGATTAAGCGTAACCCTGGTTTGAGGCACATATTGTCCAGAACTACTGATTCCAGATCAGAACACTGGGCTACTGACATCCAAATGACCATGAAAAACTGACCTCAGACCTGCATGTACACACAACATAAACCTAGGTTATATCCTGAATATACACAATATATTCATTATATGCCATTATAGGGAAACCATAAAACTGTAAGTGCCATAGTCAAAGCCCTAAAATCAACATGCAGTCTGAAGAGGCAAGTCCTGTCTGAAAATGGCCAATGACTCTCCTGTAAATATTACCTTCTAGTGCTCTGGGAGAGTGTCACTGTCCAGGAGGACTCTGCTAACAAACCCTGCCCAATAATGAACTAGAATGTTTGGGTTTCTTTTTTAGCACTAGGGTCTTTAAGTACCTATTGCCTTAGTGGAATAATTAGGATTTTATTTTAGTATTGATTTGGCTTGACAGTTTCGGGTTGTTTTCCTCTACTCTTTCAGTTTATTTGTTGCTAGTCGTTAGGCCCAATAAATACCTGCTGTATGTTACCAGAATCCATGCTGACAGCGCTGTCGCACTGCAGAGTGCAAGCCATGCCTTACAGTGATGCATTCAGGATTATACAAATCATTTTCTATGAGTCTGCTCCTGCAAACACAAACATATAAATTACTTATAATTAACATATGACTTACCTGTGAAAGAGGTAAGTTCTCATAAATTATTTACTCTTGTTTATCAAATCCATCCAATCTTTAGAATAGTTCAGCCTTTGATATTGTCTGATCTAAGCACTTTTATTTTTGTTGGAAGTTGCCTTGAATTAGTATCTGTCAAATGGCAGTAACAATAAATAGTGCAAAACTGACTCACTAACTTAGATGAGGGTCAATTAATTTGAAATAATGATTCCATTTAGACACCAGTACAATTCCAGCTGATTTCTGATAATGTTAAAAGAAGAATTTTCTCAAATAATCTAAACAAAATTCTCCTTTCACATGACTTGTCAGCAACATGAACATTCCTACAGAAAAAGAGTTAAAGAATTTTAATTAAATATTTTACCAAGGTCTGTTGATATTATCACAAATTTCACTCCTCCTCATTAATAGTTAGCCATTACAACAAAAACGAATGAAATGTTGACGCTTAAGTTAATGCTAGACCTTCATTGGGAAATTGAAGATGTATATACGCCTTCAATAAGAATCACAACAATACACTTGGAGCAAGATCTATATTGTGTGCTGTGACATCTCCTGTCAGGAGTCTTATCACAGACTGCGTATCAAGTTCAATACTTGTGCCATATCATTTTGCCTGCTTCACTTTTATTTAAGTGTGTACCTTTGTATTTTTTATTTGTATGGGAACAAATCAATCTGCTGCAGTGTCTTGACAACTCTGGGCACACAGGGAATGTGTGATAGGGGGATGATTGGTGGCTTTTGAAAGACTGGGTGCCTTTTTCACAGCGCTGCTGTCTGCCGGCGCTCTCTGCCTGGCTGGTCTGATCAGTGAGAATGTGTGACTGTCTGTAAACAGATGTGCACCTCTCCTGTGTGTCCCCACATTGTCAGCACTCCGCAAAGTTAACACAGGGATGAGCCCCCACACATGTCACAACTTTTAGTCTCTGAAGACAACGTTTCATGTGCTCACGTGCTGAGCATACATGTGCTTGAGTGTGTGTCTGTGTTAACTGTCATTAACCAGTATCGTCATTTGTGAAGAAGGTAGCCAAATGCCCTCCTGTCATTAATGGTAATTCTCAGAAATGTGTCTAAGGATGTTATAAGATCTTTATTTTATGGAAAGGCACTTCCCCAGTCTGAACTGTGCCCTAGTCTGTATCAAAGCATTGGCAGCCGGACAGTCTGCAAAATTACCACACCACATAACCGTACTGTGTGTCACAATATACTGATCTGTGTACAGATTTACCTGTTCCTTTTCCAACGCAGCAAGTTGTGAGGCAAAAATTTTAGCCTTTTCCTCAACTATTGAAAATATATATATATATTTTTAATGTTCATGCATTTATTTTATTAGGCAATTTTGCTAGCCATTGCCATTTCTCGTATTTCCTCAGCTGTCAAAAGCATAAGCTCATGTTAAGGTTAAAAAAAGGAGAGAAGATATAAACTGATTCAAAGCAAGTGTCCACACACTTTGTTCCAGAATGGAACAAATGCTTGGATAACAACAACAACAGGAGTTGGAAAGTTATAATTCAGGATGAGACAGTATATATGGTCCATATAATAAAGTGACCTAGAGGGCAATAATATCTACAACCTGGGTACGTAAGTGGAGAGGAAATTGCTGTAATTTAGTCCAAGAAATGAACCAAGATCCAACCACTCAAAGCCCGTTTAAAGGAACTAGTCCAATATGAGGAGGCTTGAGACAAATTGTCAGCTCTCTTTGCTATGTGAGGAAGGGCAGAATGGCAGTAAAATAATTTTTATGTTCTTAGTCTGTCTCTGCAAACTATAGCAGCCTTTCAGACTTATTAGGATGAAGTTCACAGTTCTCCAGGCAGCTTAATAACTGTTCTTTATGTTATAATAACCCGGGCAATTTTGGCAAGGAGGGTTTCAATTTCTGAGGCGGTTTCCATCATTTGTTGGGGGGATATTAAGGTCTTGTGCAAAGCTAATCGCAAATTGCCCAGACTGGAGCTCAAGTTGTTGTTAATGAGCCAATTTGCCCAGAGCATTGCTCAGGGGGAACTAATCGCTGAGTTTGGAGAGGTGCTCAGTGCAGGGAGCAGACAAACTTGGCCACGATTAGGAACGTTGGAGGCGGTCTGAATATACTGATGCCCTCAGTTCTAGGGCTGAAACATGCTTGGTGCTTTAGAGTGGAGGCTGAAAAAACATGAAACTCTCTGCATTGAAAATACAAAAAGTATTCAAAATGATGTTGTAACTACTTTCATATTTCTTATTTTCCTTACACCCAATTTTTATTTGTTTGAAAGCTGTCATAATGTATACACAGATTTACAACGACTATATACATTACAAGTGCTAGCAAAGAACAGTCCCACTTCGGAACTGACAGTGTTTCTCTAAATATTGCATGTTGTAGCTATAAAATGGAGTTGCACCATGATACAAGTCCGACAATAGGTTGGTGAAAGTGTGTGTAATTGCACATAAAACTTACATTTTCCTAAAGTGGGTTCCCATGTGCTGTGCCATGTTTTAGTGTAATTACAGATGTGATGCAATGATTCTGTTTGTATGGTTTCTGAGGAAATGAGGGGTGTTAGATAAGCAAAACCACATGTCACTGCACTGTAATGAATTCACAATTACAGTGCAGCTGGAGTAGGCTGTGAAATATACTGCAGCAATGATAAAAAGTGTCACATAACTTCCTTACTCTTACAAGAGAATAACTGAGGACATTAATGTACTGTCCTCATATCTTAAATAATGAAAAAGAGAAAAGTAATTTGTCTGATCCTTTGGGGGCAAGAAAATAACACATTTTGTCAAACTCCATGTGCAGGTTTGAGTGTCCTGCACCCATTTACCGTTTTACAGTAATCAGCATTAGAATCTGCAGTGCACTGCTTTCCCTAACCCTTTTCAGCATTGTTACCCTACAATCTGTGAAGACTGTTAAATAAAATCTTTTTCATAACCCAGGCACATTCACTTGTTTGGCTAAATGCCCTTTATCACGGTTGAAGAGCCAGCAATAAATTCTTCAGGGTCCATTCTTGAGCTCAGTGCAATTATGGAGCAGTGGGAAATTGCTGTAGTTAAATTTCATGCTGGAATTACTAGTTCCAGTGTCTGTACTAAACACATTACTGTTTTCATCACTGAATTGTGATTGGTGGCACTCACCCATATAATCAAAATATGGGGAAACAGAACCTGCTGATATATGCAGCTGCAGCAGTGCTCGTGGACATGTAAGGCTTCTAATCTTACCGGATGCACATTTTTTCTCCCAGACGCCATGAAGCAAGGCATTCAGTTGATGTCCATACATGTTTCAGAGATGATTTAGGATCAGGTTTCTTCCATTCATAAATCTTTATGATTTCATCCATTATGAGCACAAAGTCAAAACTCATGCTTCATCAGCACTCCTAGACCAGTTTTAGACCATTGGTGCAATTTTGTTTCACATTGTGTTACAAATCATTTCCAGTCAATGCTGAGAATTTATAGAGGGCTCTCTCTGAAACCCTCTGAAAACATGTTTTTAAGATGGCTTTGGTATAATTATCTTATCTAATTTGAAATTAACATGGGTAGAGGTCAGACTTAAAATGATGTTCAACGTATAGTTGGGGTGCTATAATCTTTCCTGTTTTGCAGTGAGTTAATACCACTGGGATTCTCTTACTGAAGGGTATGATACAGGTTTAAACAGGAGAAAAATTCTAAGTACAGTATTCTTCAAAAGATTTTACTCCAGGGATGTATTACAGTCTGCTGTTCGGGAGCTGAATTCACAATGTCATATGTTCACTGCAGAAATGAGCTTACTCGACTTGTATCGCTGGCATTCGATTCAAAACATGACTACAGCACCGTTTTTTTTAAATACTGATGCAAAATGTTTAAAGTGGACACTACTGCTTATCCACGATACTCAAACATTATCCTAAGGATATAATTAAATCTGCTTCTGGATTAGTTGAAGTTTTTGTAACCCACGGCACTGTGATCATACCATGTGATGTAGAATCTCTCCATGAACTCTGTATAACACCCAGATTCATTACCTAAGTCTGCTTTCAGTGTCTCCCTTGTGTTATGGTTACAACTGCTTGTTAGTGCAATACTCACTTTAGTTAACCACATCTTGAGGCATTTGGTTCATTCATATCCTCCACATGTAGGCAAGGGTGCTAGAGAGAGGGTTTGAGGCTTTAAAGAATGTTTGGAAAATCTGCATACTTTCATCCAAAACCATCCTTAATGTAAACATACATACAGACACTGAAAGAATGTATGATCTTTTCTTACAGGATGTTACTCGCTCTGTGAGGTAAGTAAGCTAGCTCTGTGAACAGTATGGAAGATGAAGGATTGTCTGGGGTCAGTCTGTAGTCAGTGGCTAAGGTACATGACTGGGACCCCTGAGTTTGGTGGTTTAAGCCCCAGTCCAACCACAGCAAGAACACCATTGCTGCTGGGCCCTTGAGCAAGGCCCCTAACCCCACATTGCTCCCAGGGGGAATTGGCCCCTGGTTAGTCTAATCAACTGTAAGTCATTTTGGATAAAAAGTATCAGCTAAATGATTGCAATGTGATGTCTCTAGATTTATATCTCAGGCAGCTTTCAATGTCAGTTAAAATACAACATTTAATTAAAATGTCCAAGAACATCTCAACATCTCATTTTTGAGGACTGAAAATCTTTGAAGACATCTTTTTTCAATAATTTTGCAGATTGTAATTATTTATATTCTGATTATTCATGCAGTAATAATTGCATAGCTATTTTATGCCAGAACATCTGAGTCCTTCTTTATGCACCTAGGATATAACAGAAGCAGTTAAATTCATTTTGGTGTTATTCATAATGCACTTCTTGCCCAGCTATTTCACACTTTCTCAAAATGTTGACTCACTAAAATGCTCCTCTTTTGCATTTTATATACTCTAACATTTTTAAACATTTGTCAAACATTTATATTGATACAACCAAACCGAACTCTATAGTTGCTTACCACCAAATTAAGAAATCTCAGCTGGTGCCACTAAAATAAGTAGTACTAAAGTATATTTCTCTCTCTTTTGAACCCAAAGTTATACTTACCTAGAGACAGAATCTGAATTACAATGACACCCCAACAAGGATAGTCATTACACTATCATTATCATGGCTAATTGGAGCTGGCCATCAGAATATAGGAGGGATTTTCTGTTGTTTGGGTCTTAATTATGTTTGCTTCAGCCATGCATTGAGGCTGATGTGTTTGCTGGGTGTACCTGTATAATAAAGAAGGCCTGCTGATTTTTGTCTGTAAATACACTGGACACACTTAACTGGCATAATAACCTTGCTGCTTGTTGCATCAAAACATGGGAAGTGGAGATAATAGCAAAGCGAATTGTCCTTTTCTGTGAATTACATAGCCTCTAAAAGGCATGAGCATCAGAAAATATAATGTGATATAAACCAGGAATGTGCCAGCTAGCCAGAGACAGTATCAGTCAAACAGTGTCATTACAATGGGTGCCCATGGCCGATAGCACTGCTAATCAATACATGAGTGCTGTGATTAGAGTTCATATCTGTGGTAAACCCCCATTTATTTGGCAGAGACCAACACAAATTAGTGGTATAACAGCTGCCAGTTGGCCTTTGGCCTTGTTTCCATAACCCCTCTATCTCCTCATAAGTAGTTCAGTCAGTCAGTCATAAGTTGTTTTTTGGTCAATTGTTCTTCCTCTTTCAAAGTTCCCTCACTGATGCCTTGGGCTTTTGTGACAGTAGAACTGTCCCTAACCAGCTTCACTGGCCTCCGCACAGTCTGTCCTGTGCATCCTTATCAAGTGATTTTCCCACTTCATAGCTTTCATCGTCTCAGAGCATATTCACAATATGTTATTTCCATTTGCTATTTACACCAACAAGTATGCATCATTTTCAGCACAAGAGAGCATTCACACTACAGATATGTGTTAATTCTTGAGTTGGTAGGAGATTTTGCAGTTTGATTGATTGTTAGTTAATTTAAGGTTCACAGCTACAGACCTCTGTTCCCTGTGTGTATGTACTTCTGACCAACTTCTGGATTGCATATTATATTTCACACCATGGGCTGTGTCATTTAAGGGGCATATTAGCGGATTCTTATTATTAATCTCACTGACTAATACAGGTGCATTATCTTATCTTATCAGCCTGGCAATCAACCTATAGTGCACATTTCCTTTTTTAACAGCTGCCTCCTCCGATGTGAAAAAATAGGAAATGAAAAAGATGTTTGGAGTGCACCTTGTTCAATAACCTGACAGTTATTAGCTGTTAGCTGAGAAAAACCATTACAGTAATGCAATGATACCAACAGTCCTGCTTATCTCAGTGGGCCAATATCAATTTGAGGATCTGAAATCCTGCAGAATATAACATTCTTCTCTAGATTATAGAAAGATTGTCTAACAACACTTATGATTTTACCAAAGGAGCAGCAGAGATTTGTATTTTTGGGGGTAAAACAGCAATACTTGAAAAGGAATAACAACGAAATTTAAAGGCTCTTGGTTATGATAGTTCAATAAGCATTCCACAGCCATTCATAATTACAATGATTGGATAACCAACTCAGCACTAGTTTAAAGAATACGCTCAGTTCCATAATTCCAGTGCTAATAAATGTGTTGCCTGTAATGACACCTTCTGCTTCTTAATAATAAGGCAATAGATTTTAATGTACATTTAACATACAGTGCCTTTACCATATAAAAATATAATAATTAAATATTAGATAAAAGCATTATGAATAGCATTTGCTTTTGAATAATACTGTTGACACATCACAATGAAGAGCTCAGGCAAACACCAGCCACCTAAACTTTGTATTTTCAATTTCAAACTCAGATGCAGAAAGGATTAAAACTGATAGCTAATACATGTTCTGTTAAAAAAGCAACACACAATCAAAATCATTCAAATGCTTTTAAATGCAATAGCTAACGTATTGATTCAGACCATGCAAGTCCATTTAATGAAGAAAATAATTGGATAACCTGCTAAGTGGCAAAATAGCCGAACATAATTAAAAAGAAAAGAAAATAAGAAAAGCTACCTATAAGACTAGACTACACAGAAAATAAGAAAACTCCATACATAATGTGTATACTGTATAAGCTACTTATGTGATTAGCTAGCTAACCAGTTGGGTAAATAGTCAGCTAGTTGCTTGACCAAGCTGCCTTGTTCTTCCAATGATCCTGGTATAGCATGGCCTCCCAAGCAGCAGTATCTGTTTCTGAACATTTACATTTACATTGACAGTATAGGAGGCCTGACGGGTTCCTTGCACTAACCTGGCTGCTGCCTAGTTTTTTTTTTTGCGCTACTCACAATTGTCAGGTGTTATCCTCACTTGTCATGAGCCAATCTAATGTCTCCAACATGGAAAAACACTGCCCAGCTTCATGATGTGCTGTGCTAATGGTCAGTTATTATGATATTTATAACCATACTACTTTGCACTAATCATGGTGTTGTGTAAGCAGTACTCTAATTGAAAACGACGTTTTTACAGCCAGAAAATTCTTAGGTAGCTCTACTGTAAAAAAACGCACACACTAGCCACACTTCACACATAATGATCCAACCTATCAATTATTGTGTTTCACTCTAAAAGCCAGTAGGATTATTTAATCAAATGAGACCTACCACTGATCCATTGTGCAAACATTTTGCATTTTTTATTTCTTTGGTGATGAAAAATGAAACTTCCCTGAGCAATATTTCCACTTTTGTGTTTTGAATGGCATATGAGGATGATGAACTGCTGCCCTTAAAAAGAGCTTATAACCCAATCAATAGCATTCTGGCAATCTGGATAAATTGATGACAACAATAAATTCATAACACACAGGCCTTGCTTGATAGGTCAACCTGCTTCAATATCCCATCAGCAGGCATGCAAGAGCATCTTGATTTTAAAACCCATTAATAAAGGTGTTGAATTGGCTTCAAATGTAAGATTAGAGTAGACAATGAAAAACAGTACAACAGAACATTTGAGTAAAATCTTCTGAAATCTCTTCTACTAAAAACTGTTAGCAAATATATTATCATCAACTGGTGCTACTTCTGCTAAATGAATATGAAAGTACAAGTCAATTGGAGGGGGTGCACCTAAATCAACAACCATACCAGACAACCAAATCCAGTAATCAATAAGAGCATGTAGCAGGTATCAGACAGCCTATGCCAAAAAATAAATGTATTTCCAGATGCTCTGTTATAGATTAAATCATGATTGAATAGTATGTTGATGTGTGTTGATGTGTTTGCCCACTTTTTCTCAGCTTGCATGATTTCTATTACAATGCAACCTGCAGAGACTACAAGACATTTGAGAACTGAAATGATGAATTTAGGATTCCAATACCTAACCAACGAACAAGCATTTGGAGCATTTAGGTCAGCCATAATTAACAAATAATGGATAAGAAACAATGCGAACTGATGAAACCAGAAATTCATATTCCTTTCATTTCTGTCATGACAATGCAGTCCAACACAAATTATCCTGCTCTTTCCCACGTTTCAGATGAAGTGTGCTCTCCACCTGGACAGTCAGTGGGACAGGATGCAGACTGTTAAAATGTTCTCTCACATGGCTGGAAATGTACCCATGCTCAGAGTGGTGTAAATAACTAAGGCATGCTTACTGTTTGGACTGCAGATGCAGAATCACATGTAAGGGCCTGTTAAGGGTACATGAGGTATACCAGCAGTCACATACAAAGCCTGAGCAACTTCTGTGCATTCCCATTAACAACCAATTTGCATATGGATTAAGCTCATTTTTTAGTAAACTCCAATTTAGTTCATGTGGAAAGGTTTGCTATGTATAATCATTCTTAGATACAGCTCTGCAGCATCCACATGTTACAGTTATAAAGATTGATGCCCCCATCTGCATATTCATATCCAGATTTTTAACTCTAATACTGTTCTCCCTCTCCCTCTCTCACACTCACACAGAGACACACACACACACACGCACGCACACGCATGCACGCACACGCACACGCTCACGCACACAAACACATTGACAAGTGTTGAGAGATTGTCACACAAACTTTTAGATGCTACAGTTTCCTTCCATACTTCCATTAGTTTGTCCAAAAGGAGCATGCCATTGAGCCTTTGCACCCTGCTATGTTTGTTGATGTGGGTTCTCACATTGGCTATTATGAATTGGTCTTATATTGCTTCTTACAGAGGTCCAGACATCAGCAGCAAAGTATAGCCTTAATTACACTTTAATGTTTAACTCTTAGGATAAGAATTTGAAGGGCAAAAAAACTAGTTTGTTTCTTGCTCTTTGTGCCAAAAAGAAGAAAAACCACAGCATAGTTGTCATCTATAGATAAATAAATGTTATTAAGTAACATTCTTTGATTTAAATTGGTGGCATGTATTATTGTATCTTAGAATTATGCTCAGGTTCTTTTGCAATTGTGTGTAGCCGAGTTTGCTGACAAAGGATTTAGGTTTTTGTCATTTGGGGTTACCTTCATTTATTGAATAATCAGTGGCTTTCAGTGTATACATTCTTTGAAAGTGGTAAAGCAATGCAATTTTAAAAGGATCATAAACTCTTTACTTTCATTAAAGAATTGGAATTGGATTATAAGCTTTGGTTCTAAAAACCATTAAAGCAAATGGAAAATAAACTTATGATGGTATTGGGTTTTAAATTAAATATGAAAATGATCCTGAAAGGAAAAAATAGCCTTATCTCATTTAGTTCTTTCAAAAAAATATGTATTATTCTAAAATACTAAACAAGACATGTAATTTGTGAATGTTTAGCTTCCTGCTTCTTCAAGAAGCAATAATGCCACCTAGTGTCATTCAGTGGAAGTGCATGAACAACAGATGAATACCTCCCTGCTCTACTCCTCTGCTTTCTCAAGAGCTTCGAGGAAAATATCTTAACAAGAAGTGCATAAAGAAAGACAGATTGTGTAAAACCTTTTTAATGTTTTAACATAATTACTTATTTCAGTACTTAGTCATCTTTTCATAGTAATAATCCATTTTAGACTGAGAATTATGTATAAATGGTATTACCAGATTAGAGTATTTCTTTTTATAAGATTTTGATATTCCCTGTTTTCATTTTTTCTTAAAATGTTTCTTTGCTGTCCTCCATACAGACAGGATTGGGTATTATCTGATTATATGTAAACTGGATTATGTAATTACCGCAATAAAGTAACTGTTATTGGACCAGGTTTCCTTGAAAAAGCATATGATCAGATAATTGTTATAATTTCAGAAAGTACATTTTCAGAAACTACTCATTGGATTTTGAACTTTAAATAATATATCACTGATTACATCAGTTTGTGTATTAAAAAGCTCTTTTGGTCAGTCTTGTGCCCCTTGTTCAAAATGACCTAAATTTCCCTATCTGTAATATCCTGAAAAGGGTTATAAGCACCAAGGCGTTTGAAAAGTAATGAGATTAGGTTACTGTTTTTGGGTACCCCGATGGATTAAGTTAGGAAATGTCTTGGTCATGTAATTTGTAATTAGTAACTGATTCGATTTTTTACTCTGCATGTGGATCACCAGTGTGTCAGTGCTGTTACCCAGCTTGCTGCCATGTGCTACCCCCTAGCGGCATGGAACTCTCCCACTTGCCCAAATACTCCACAGCGTCAGAGCAGTCAGTTTGTGCACTCTGCACAATGAGGCTATGAAAGACAGAGCGTAGGACATGACAACAACATGTGATCATGTCTTCAGTTTGGTATTTGTCCCTGGCCATTTGTTCTTTATTGTTTTAAATGTCAAGATTTTTTCCATTTCTTTGTTTTTTGTATTTTCTCTTATCTATATGGATTTTGCCATTTGTGTTTGTGGTATTATTAAAGGTCTGTGATGCATATTTTCTTCTTAAATATTAATTTTGCGATTTCCTCCTAAATAACCTCCCATATGCTGGGACGTATGTTCTTGCATATG
Source organism: Albula goreensis (assembly GCA_022829145.1). Taxonomy (NCBI): domain Eukaryota; kingdom Metazoa; phylum Chordata; class Actinopteri; order Albuliformes; family Albulidae; genus Albula; species Albula goreensis. The sequence continues at coordinate 14,835,266 of CM040761.1, read as the reverse complement.
TTAGAGATGTAACATTTGTGTAATGTCATGATGTTAACTCAGCAATTTAATTTGGCTGAGTGGGCCTTTGAGGTGTTTTTGTTTAGTATTTGCTGTGGAGTACAAAATGAAATGAAGGGACATGAACACATCTCAAGGGTCCACTGCAGTCAGCATTCAATAATTGTTCAGCACCTACACGCGTGTGTTCTTTGCAGCTTTTCCTTAAGGTTTATCCCTGGTTTGGATCTTAGGCAGTATTGACAAATATGTCCAATACCTGTTGAAAGTGTGTTGACATCTGGCAGGGAAAGGTCATGCATAGGTTTTGGCAGTGCTGCTATGCAGACAACCTGTCAGAAGACCACAAGGCTGATGTGTAACCACATGCCTTAGTCTCCACAGTTACTCAACATTTATGAACTGGCTGTGAAACTGCAATAAACATTCCAGAAAAGCGATGACCACCTGAAGTATTAATTTCCACTGAAGTGTTATGCTTTACATTTTAATTATGATTATGTATGTATGTTTTAGGTGAGCCCTGTGTATGTGTTTTTTTGTTGCAGTTGTATAGCTCAGCTCAGTTACATCAGTCAATCAGCGAAAGTTATTGAACACACATATTACAAGTCAAAATGTTCCTTTAACTCATTAACAAAATGCAGGTTTGGCTCATTGCTTTGTCTTTGAATTGTCCATTATCTAAGAAGTTATGCACATACTAATGAAGGCTTTCATGACCAAACCCAAATACAGAGAACTGCACACAGAAATGTAAATGGCATCATGATTTGAATGCCCTTAGTCAGTGTAGTCTGCTGTGATGGTTTGTGTGGTCAGCTCCTCACAAAAGCCTTTTGGCAAAAACTGGATTCAAGGTAAAACAGCAGATGGAGCTGGTGCTAAACTATAAGACAGGGTGTTCTACTGTATGCGGCCCCACCCCCTTTTGAGCAATGCGAACGTCATTGCATGGTATTGTCACTCATATTCTGTTTGATTTAAGCCCTGTATTAATTCATTTATATTTCAAAACTATGAAAATTAAGAATTTTAAAATTAAACCAAAATTACACGTTTTTAGGTATTCTTGCGGTAAGCAGGTATTAGAGATTAAGAACTCAAATGGCAAATAGACCTACTTTATCTTCTCTAATTATTATAAAAATCTAGTATTCCTTGGGATATTTAGACTGCACACCTTCACTTCAGTGGTATAATGGTTGAGCAAACAATACACACAAGATTACTGTTCATACACTTCCAGTGAAGTCTGCGACCAAAGATCCCAAGGAGTACCATACACCTAGCCTCCTGTGTGCCTTCATACCTGCCTGAAATGGACAGAGCAGTGATGACACATCCTTGTTTCAATTATGGCTCACCACTCCAAATGCCCTACCCAGCAATGTGTCAGAGATATAAGGAACTCTCCAGTCTTTGCCATTCATTTGTGGAGAGGTAGTCTGTTCTGTTTGCAGCACTATCTGTAAAACGCTGGCAAGATCCAGGCTTCCCTGATGTGCATCACCGATGAAAACTTTGAACAGGGTGAGTGTTTTTCCCTGCTCCAGGAAACAGGCGCGGTTGAGAAATCCCCCTGTGTGCAGTGTGTTCGAATTGCTTGAATTGCCAGATTTACTGTGAATAGAAACAAGAAACACATTATTTGAACCTTATTTTAGGAGTGTTACAAGTAGATAAGAATGGCTTTTTGGGGATAGTGTTATGGTGCACCTTTTCCCTAGATAAATGTATATGAAATTCTTTTCATACAGTTGTATTACTGGGTTGAATATTTGATATCTTTATATACGAGACAGCTTGCACATGGCTCAAAATCTCAAAAGGTTTCAAAGCAGTATAATGCTGTGCTTCTTATCTTTCCATGTTGGAATGAAAATGAGTGACACATTGTTTGAACCCATGATGGCATCCCATATTCAACCAATTTCATGTCATAAATCCAGTATGTGCATTCTCCATTAGAACAGCAGATGAACAGATTATTTTTTTTAGATTATTGGTAGGCACAGATGTATTTGTGCATGTGCAGTTGTTTTAATAAACTGATTCTGATTAACAAATTGACCTCTCTTGCTAAAGACCCTGAGATATTTTGCACAATCAAGATGTGTAGTGCAGTTGTCCTCATTAACATGAATTCATAACCTGGTTTAGCTGGGGAGGCTGAGGGATTAAAGACCTGGATCCTTTTGACAGAGGTTCCTTTCAATGTGCATGTCACCCCATCCCTAGTCATGTTGTTGTGTATGGTCTGGCCAGTCTAAGCTCTTGTCTTGACTCCAGAAGGACACCTAGGCAGCTTTAGTCATTTCCAAGCTAAGGCTTCCTAATTGGTACCCACAGACACCTAAGGTTTGGTTTGATTAGTTTATCATGTCACATGCTCACCTGTGAAACTTGTGATTGGTCAGAATCAGGAACTGAATGTTGGTTTATTAGCAAACCATATCCACTTAAGCTGGGCACAGCGATATAACATTGAAATGAGAATCCAGTCAGGCTCATAACAATGAACATGCCAAACAAGGCTACAATGTGGCAAACATGGCCATGTTCTTCTCTGTGGCCAGCCTGTGAACTATATTCTGTAAACAAATAAATAAATCGCCTTTTGTCATGCGGTCCTATGAGTTCAGTACTGAGGGAGTGTCTTGTCATTGTCAGGCCTCCCATCTCTGCTCCATTCCCCCTCACCCCCAGCCAGACCCTGTCACCCAGAGCTGTCATGCACAGCCACTGGGGACATCTCTGTCACTGGCACAGGGAGACAGATGCCTATGCATGTGTGATTGTCAGAGACACCGACCCTCAGGACACAACCAATCTAATGCATCCTACATTGTTCAATCTTTGAAGAATATCCACCCCCCCCCACTTCACTAAGTGTACAAGGTTACTGAGTCCCTGCCATGAACATGTTTCAGAAGTATCAGAACAGCAACATGCAATCTAATGAAAACCCTCAACATACAGCCAGCCTTTGACCTTATATTCATGTAAAAATGTGTCATGCAGCTTCTTGTGTCCATGCTTCATAACTGATTGGCCAGCTCACCATCCATCTCTCTTGTGTGTGCTATTGAAGTGTAGGTAAGTAAATGACAAGGAACACAATTTGAAGCATAGTTTTTTCCTGCCACGCAAAAGAATGTGTGAAAACAAGAGGAAATAAAAATAGTTTTGACAGGGTGAAGGTTGCCCGCAGTGTAATTTTTAAATAAAATGTGATAAAAGTTTCAGACTCCCACAGGCTTCATAACTTCAGGATTTTCATTATGATAATGTTATAATGGCTTATATTATTGCTAGTATACTGTGCATATATGCCTATCTTCTGGAGTCCTGGATACCTAACCTGAATAACTCACTCCAAAACATACAGGACACGCGCACATGTACACGCACACATGTACACACATGTACACACATGTACACACACACACACACACATGTACACACATGTACATACACACACACACACACACACACACACATGTACATACACACACAAACACACACACACACACACACACACACACACACACACACACACACACACACACACACACACCCTCTGGGATACAATGATGCGCATGCAGCCTTTATTCTACACTTCAAATGCACCCACACACGTCCTCGGTTTCAGGGGAATCCATCACAAAGCACTCTACCTGCCTATGATACCTTTCAGTGGCTCTCTGTCCAGCTCCAGAGCAGCTGTGTCTGGCAGACCCTGCTGTGATCCCCCCACCCCACCCCCCTGCCGACTCCACCGCTAACAGGGCGTGGAGTCGAGAGGAGCAGGTGGCCAGAAGGGTGGATGAAAATGAGTTCATGTGTTTGGAGCGGTGGGGGCCACAGCAATTAATCCTGCCCTCATCACAGCTCTCGGTGGTATCTAATCAAAAGCCAAATTGGCTTCTGAGGACGGGGTCATTTTCTTCTTCTATTGTTGGACAAACGCATAAAGAGAGGATTAGGACACTTCCCCATTTAGTTCATTTAAATGGAGTGTTTCTGCTCAGAGGGGAGAGTTATTTTGGAGAACTTGAGGAGAGAGAAGCTGGACTTGGTTTTGAAGTTTGCTGTGACTGTCCTTCTTTAAAAAAAAAGAACAAAGATTTAAATGTTTATAGAAAGTCGAAAAGCATTTGTCATAGTTATAAACATTGCCACAGCTGACCTGGAAGAATTGGAACAGGTCCTTTTGTTAGGTACCATTTCTAGTTTTGGTACGATGTCTTGAGATCTTCAGACAATACAACTGTAAGTCAACCATTTTCTGGAGAAAAACAAGCATTTTTTTTTTAGATTTTACTGTGGAGTAATGTTGCTTATTTGGTGTGTTAATGGATCACCAGCTGCAGAACAGCCCTTTTTGGGTAAAAGTAGAGTTGGAGATAGCTGTGGATCTTTCTTTCTGGGATGAGAATGGCCAGTGGCATCAGGGTGTTAGAGGTGGACAGGGAGACAGAGGGTCTCTGGGTATGGCATGTGTTTGTTAATATACTGTCCCCATAAATAAGGAAACTTGTACTTTACTTATCATGTGCTGGTGTTGTGTGGGTGGCCTGCTGCATTCCTGAAATACAAAAAGGGAAAAAGGTTTACTGGTGACGGGCCCACGTCCCCTCTCGGGTCTGACATCAGCTATCCCGTTAGCTGGGTTGACTTGCTTGCCAAGCACTATGTCTTAGTTCTGTTGACAGGATTATGAGTTTAAATCACCAGAGTAGGGTTCAAAAATCAAATATCAGACACAGTTGTGAAGTATGTTGCAAATGTTCTGAACTGTGTTTGAACTCGTAACACAATACAAAATGTAGTGTGGACAGGGCCTTATGATGAATGCTCTAATCAGTTGTTGCTGTACACTCAGATCATGCTCTGATTGGACCTGTTGATGCAGTATATTAGCCAATCACAGTAAAATGTGAGTGGGGTATGAAGGAGTAATGTATTACTTGTCCATCAGCAATCACATAATGAGTAAGACATATAGATGCAGAAACAGTTCAACAGATTCCTATAGTTTCTGTAGACTGGGCAATATTTTATCTCAGAGTAATGTTTAGTCATCATATCTTTCAGGAATGTGATGAAAGAAAACTACATGGATACTATGTAACACAGTCCTCAAACTATAACAATTAATAATGACATCAACAGCATTGTACTGGATTTCATAATGAACCTTTTTTTTTTTTTGCTTTTGATACTCAGCTCCTTTGATCATTTTCCATGAAGGAGCCAGACCATCTCTCATTGTGCAATGGTCATACACAACAATTAATAACAAAAACTTATGAAGTGTCTTCGGCCATGTAAGTACTAATCATATGTTTTGGCATAAGGGCCTGACATCATGGTAGGGGTGAGCATGTCAAATTCTAAGCTCCAAAATCGAAAGTATGCAAACAGCTATGAGGTTAGCTTCCATTTCTGGTCTAATCTACCACAGCATTCTGGGTAAGCCCATACCAGAATCATATAACATCACCTCTCTGTTGCCAAGTTTCTTAAAGTAAAAGGTTAAGGTTGTTCTATGTGTGATTTTCAGTGTGTTATTAGAAAGCATAGTTAACAACAATCCTAAATGACTGCATGTTTTAACACCATAATGTGTGAGGACCACCCACATATTTAACGTTTAAATATCCACCGAATGTCTAAAAGCAGCTATCCCTTGTATGAGGAAAAACATTGCATACAAAATTGTCAGACCAAAAACCCTTTTGATGCAAGACAAAAAAAGAGTTTTTACTTCCTTAGCTTATTGAGAGCATATCCATCTTAACCTTGATCCTAGACTATGTTTACATTTCCGAGGAAAAAAACATGAAGAAAAAGAAAGAACTCCAGTACAGCACTATGCTTACCCAGGATTACAGCATTATAATACAACAACAACGCACCTGTCAAGATAAACCACCATAAGCTCTAAACCTGTGGCACAAATCTAAAAATGAATATTGCAGGATGTGACCATAAGCTTCATATCAGATTGAACTATTTCTGGAGCCAATAATAATATGTATGCTACCAATTATTATCCTATAAATTATTTTATTGTTCAGCTCAGTAATGAAGTAGACTGCTCATCCATTGTTACACTGGTATTATCAGAGACTGGTGATCGGAGTGCTGCAGTGACAGTCTTTGGTGGAGGGCCATCTCTCACTGTACACCAGTGGGACACATGGGAGTCATCTCTCCCTGCTTTCTCTCTGTCAGGGACCTGGCTCATGGGAGGCGGAGACAACAAGCTGGTTCTCACAGGAAAAAAAGCAATAAATGCAAGTATTCCCAGGAGAAATTATATTTGTTTGTATTTCTGTGTGTGTGTGTGTGTGTGTGTGTGTGTGTGTGTGTGTGTGTGTGTGTGTGTGTGTGTGTGTGTGTGTGTGTGTGTGTGTGTGTGTGTGTGTGTGTGTGTGTACTACTTGCCTGTGTGTGCATGTGTTTTTTTTTTTTTTTTTTTTTACATTCACAACTAATGTCTTTAACTTTCCTTTAGTACAATATAGTGTAGGAAATATATAGCTTCAGTTTGGCACAAAGTTTTCGGAACAAAGCACATGACTTATGTGCAAGCTACCCCAGGATATCCATCTGAAATGAGCACTGGGGCAGAGAGGCTGGGAGGGGGAACCGCACACAGCCCCTACACTGTCTCAGAGGACGTATACTGGACACCAAGGGCACATGAGAGAGGGCCAGAGACAGACAGACAGCCGCTCATCCAGAGCTATGTGTGTTTAATCTCTGTGGTTCATTCAAACTTGTCATTCCACTAATCATTATGATTTTTTTAGTATAAGCACTACAAAGCTTTAATCAAACTGCTGTAGTGTTATTTGAATATCAAGCACACATGTGGCAATTTGGAAAAATGATGGTTCTTTTTTTTTATTTTAAAGGTTAATGCTGATTAATATACATTTTATTTTATTTAGTTGTTAGTGTCATCAGTACAGTGCAGCCTTCTACCAGCCAAATGCCAGGCACCTAGGCTCCTCTGCACATGTGCCAGTGATCAGTCATATATGCCTGGACCTCAGAAATGTTGATTCACTCATTTTTTCATGCCTTTTCTCTGACCAATAAACGTGTCAGTTCTTTTCATCCCTGCTGAATCAGTTCATTTGTTTTCATGCTTTGGCACCATGGTACTTATCTGTCTTCTTTTACTTCGTTGGAATACAAGGTCAGCCTAGTGCTCTCTGTGTTGTTTCCACTGCAGTGCACATGTTTAATATATACATATTTTGAGATTTTTTTTTGATGCTTTTTCCTTCACCAGGATGCTGTATTATACTACCCACATCACGCTGATACACCACATAATGTTGATTTATACTTTTAATAGTTCATCTATTCACAGATTCATCAGTAATTTTTGATTAAAAGGTGGCGACATGTTAGGGGGTGCAAATTATGTGCCCAAAATGAATAACCATGAAAGCTTTGCATTTTCAAGATGCATTGACTGTCAAGTTGCCTTTAAAGCATTTGGGTCTTTCGCCATCCTTTTGTTGAAGGTCTACATCAACTTCATTTTGAATGACTTCATAGCAGGTTGAATGTGAATGTGAAAGCCTTGAATAGTGGAAAAGAAAACAGAGTTTCAGAGTTTCAGCAGCTAAAAACACAACATTAATTAACGATTGAACATGTGAATGTCAACATGTGAAAATAAGCTTTTTGGAAAGAACAAATGTGCATTTGGCACAAAGATTGACAACTGAAAAATATAAACAATGAAGACACTTGGGAACGACTTGGGTTCGAAGCCAACTCAAAAAAGCATGTGACCCTGCCATAGGAGGTGACTACCTCGATTTTGAGTCCAAAAAAAAAAAATTCAGAACAAAATGTAATGGTTCCCTTTTCAGGGGACCTGGGGCTTTATTCGATTGGATAATCTTATCTTATCTTGTATGCCTGTGATTTATGGGGCTGTCATTGGACATGCACATTCTAACTGATTTTATCTTATATATGTATATATATGCTACCACAACAAAGCATAGGATATCCTATGCAAACTTAGAAATTAACTATCTTGGGTTGTTGAACCACTTCTGTGGTCTGTCACCAAGCTACTGAAAAATAAAGGAGCTAGGGTGCATATGAAGCTAAGGGGTTGGTGCACCACCCTCGGGTAGGTAGCAAGCTAGGTAACTAGCTAGGCAAAAAAAAAAAAAAATGCAACAATTTTGTCATCTCTAGGTCAGGAGACTTTTATCAAGATCAAAGTATTTTTCCATTATGTTCCGAGAGGCTTAGTAATTATGTAGCCAGTTCATCTTGTTCCCGTATTTGTCACATATTGTACCTGAGAGCTACAGAGTTCTTAGTGACTGATTACATTTAACCCAACCTTCCCTGGTCTAGAACGTTATATTCTGTACAGTGTTCTGTCTTTTGTTCAGATTACTTAGGGTGCAAGTTCAGGAAAATGCTTTGCAGAGCGCCGTTAGAATAGGAGCAGCTATTGAGGAGCATTTAATGTGGCCCACTTTACTTTATACATATGTCATAATTCTTAGAATATGATGCTGATGTGCTGAAAAGGAAGTGATGCGAGAACATTGCCAAGGAGATGTGACAAGATTCATGCAGAAAGGCAACTGTACATCTAACAATGGTGATTAAGGAATCAGTTAGTTATGATTACTTGTGAAATCAAGGTAGCTATTTTATTACTTTTTTGTAGAATTCATTCAGTATGTAACACATAGCCTATCAAAGTGTGTGTGGGTCTGAGAGAGAGAGAGAGAGAGAGAGAGAGAGAGAGAGAGAGAGAGAGAGAGAGAGAGAGAGAGAGAGAGAGAGATTTGTTGATATGCATTTTCATGTATTTTATAAAAATATATAAATGAAAACATTCACTTCATTTTAATGGATTGCTTTATATTTAATCAAATTTGTTGAGGCATTTTCTTTTTAACACATTATAGATGCTCACCTTATGAATTGTTTGAAAGCTTCAAATGGGATCGCCTCCCAGAAAGTCCCATTGCATTATGCAGAGTGAGATACTCCATTAATCGGTGAACAGAAGACAAATTACCTGTATTTGAAGGTGCTAGAGGCACATCAGCATGACTTAAACATGATACTGCCACTAGTATGGCCAGGGATTCAATCTCACAGACATGATTAACCTCATGCATAAAAATCCCTTCTTCATTCAACATCAGGTCATAGTCAATGTCTGCTCAACTGATTTAACTTTTTTAGCTTTATTTTGAATTTCTACAAAACACAGTTGCATTCATTGTAAATGCGCACATGTAGCGCACATTGTTTTAGACTCTATGGCATTCTTAACTGGCCACCAGTTCCTTTCCTCCTGAAAAGAGACACAGTAAGGTAAGAGAGTAATTTACTTCCTGTAGACATAATATATAAGGATATATTATGAAATTCTATTTTAATTCAGATAGATGCATATGTGGAGAGGTGTTTTGAGTTCTACTTGAATATGTATTCATTAAAATTAGTCACAATAAAATTGGAAAATGTGTGGAAATGGCATTTTTATTCATGATGGCACCCCATCTCCACTAATGTATTCTTCAGACAGTTTATCTTGATTCACGGTAACATCTACAGTACACCACCATTAAAAAGGAAAATAAATAAACCCCTTAGTGCATGTAATAACACTGTTTGGCTATAAGGATAAAGTAAGATTAATGTCAGTGTTCTTATCTGTAATGGTTTTTGTTGTGTCCTTATCTGGGTGCCTGATTTATTGCCACACCTATTAGGAATTCATGTACGGATTTAGAGCTTTAAGGCTTTAAGGCTTACAATAAACGGTGTGAAAGGGCCGCGGAGCACACGGTTCTGCCAGGCTGCATGTTAACGGAGTCCTACACCCTGCACCAAGACAAATGAGCTAACGGTGGTCGGCCTTCCAGGGTATGATTTTGGCTTTGGCACTGGATTGTAAGGGATGTTTAAAAAAAAAAATAGGTGAATGTAGTCAGGATTACGATAGTCAGTGGAGAAAATGGGAAAGCGAATGAGATTGAATGAGCGAGCTGCTTCTGCTTCTCTGTACCTGTGATATCGCCGAATGCCCAGCAACCCTGGTGTTTGACTATGAACACAGCTACATGGACTTTGCAATCATCATACGAGCTAAAATGTTTCAGGGCACAGAAAATCACCACTTCAGCTGCAATGATTCAGTATACAGCAAATTGTCATGTCAGCCAAAATTACTTTATAAGGATCCACCTGAACAGGGATCGCTGTTGTACTAGAAATATATAAATACACAGATACCACACAGAAACATGTTAAGTGTTGAAATTGCAACGTTGTCAGCATTAGCAAACAGTCAGGTGTTATCTCTGAGAACACTTTAAAGGGTGTCTGAAGAATACACAAAGTGCCTTTTCATTGACTGTAATTATGCATAATGGCTCTTTGTTTGACACAGCTAATCTTATTCCCTAAACTATTGTTTTTTAAAAAGTGTCTGAGGACCCAAATCCATAAGGTTTAAAAGATAATTTATCAAGAATCTCACCATGTCATAGTAATGACATGAAAAAGAATCAGTTCAGTTCAGCTGCCATGATCCATTGTTCCTGTTGGAGAGACCTACAATGGAGCGAACAGAGGCAATGGCATAGTACGTCATTGTTCTGATGTCAGCTTTAATAATAAAAACATATGCATATGAGTTATTATTCATCTTGCTTCCTGATGCATTCAAGATATATGAATTGCTCAATGCACTCTGTATGAATAAGGAGGGATGATTTGTCGTTTTACAAAAAGCTAAGGTCATGGAAAAGTTATGATGGCCATTTTATAAGCATGTTTAATTTATAAGCAAAGACAATAGGAACTTTATTACAGTTATAAAAATGCTTGGCAATAAAGGGGAACACACTCAGCAGACAAAGCCTGAAAGATGTGTGTCCTGACTTAAAAGTAGTCAGATAATTGAAGACAGCCAGGCTAAACAAAGAAACTTCAATTTGATTTCTGTTGGTAAGCAAAGCAGGGAGGGGTTTCTGGGAAAAACAAGCCCCCAAAGCCCAAATGTGAATCCTCTACCCTAACATATATAATTGAGCCTCTCAAAAATGACATCTCCAAGGTACGCCTGCCAAATGCTTTCAGTATGGATCAGCAGATACATATTTTTCTTTCCGGGCTTTTTAAATTGAAGAAGATGCATATGTTATTAGAATAATTTCTTAATTGCATTGAAATGCAATTATTTCTTCCAGGGATGAATGCTGTGCTTACTGTAACTAGTGGATGATGTTCTGGAACTGTGAGAGAAAGGTGTATTTCTTTTGCATTATTCATGCCTATTTAGAATGTATAAAGACTGCACTTGTGTACTGAAAGTTCAGCATATGTATTCAGACTTACACATTATCATTTAGAGTTATACTGACATACATAATGTGATCCATTGTCAGTGAACACAAAGTATTTCCTTACCGATGGCAACAGAAGTTCAACACATTCCAGCAGGCCACAAGTACAATTTTTCCAAACAATTTGAGCAAATCATTGAATAAAATTGCCGGAACCCCAAGAGAGTAAGGTTGGCAGTTTCAGGACATCTGAGCACAATTTGCTCATTATGAGAAACATAAATGCCATGGCAAACTGAAAAAGAAAAGAAAGTTAATTTTCTTAAATTCAGACAATCTATCATCCTTCAAGGCTCCCGTAGCTTGTGAATTCCTCAAATACAGTGTTTACAGGCCCCTATCCATTAAGTCACTGGAGCTGCTATAACTCATTACATGATAAAGGGGAACAAAAGTAATTGAATTACGCTTTATGTACACAGTAAAAGTGAAGAGAATTGAACTTGAGGTCCATTGATTCTTATCAGCGCATAAAGTCTTCTGGATGAAAGCCGGACACAAAACACTGCAGTACAATGACTCTGAAAAGCTGGATCTTCCATTATGGCATTATGTGAGCGTTCCTCATTTCAGGCCTGCTGCTGCTGCTGCTTCAGCAGAGCACCATATAAATAATGGAGTGTGATTCTTCACTGCTGTTTTCATTTGAACATGCTTGCCTCACTCAAACATACATGTCAGAGGGTGAATTTACAATATCCATGTTGAATCACTGCTGATTTATGGTGTTAAAGATGTATGTCATCTGGTCCATCAGTGTAAGCCATGATAAGGAAGCATCATATTAAAACTACAGCACACTGTATTTACATATGACAGTCATCTCAGAAAACTGAGTAACACAGTAAGGAATGATAATATGTTGTATTTATGGACACAACAATAATGGACTGAAGTCAAATCAAACAATCAAACCAGCAGGAGGATTTCTGTTAACAAATGTAAGTGCATACTGTAAGTGCAGTGTACTGGTAGCCTAGTAATAAAAAAAAAAGTATCATAATCTGACCTGCACCTGTATTGAATGAATGGAAGGTAATTCTTTTGAGATAAACCAGAACTGACTTATCTTTAGCCCTTTTACATCACTCATGTTACAAGACACACAGAGTGACTGTAGGGCACCATGAAAACAGCACTGATTAAAGTACTTCTCTTCCCCCCAATCCTTTGTCTGGCTCTGTGTATGACAGTCCTTACAGTCCAAGGACAGCACAATTTCACAGAGACCGATGATTCGTCATCACTGCTGATATCAATCTTTCTCTCATTCCCCAGAGCAGATGGGACCTGCCCAAGAACAAAACATCCATTGGCTTTTCAATAAGAAGTGGAAGAGACAAAAACGATATTTCTCCCATTTGAACAGTACTGAGCTAGATCAGAAGTCTGATTGAGTGGGATAAGGGACTCCCTCTCCCAAATGTATCCATGAAAATGAAACTTCCCAAGCATTTTTTGTGAAAGATGTTGTTCAGGAGTGGTCATGTTACAAGGATTTTAATAATATTTGGTTGCTTATTGAAAGAAGTCAAAACCGATGTCAGCTCAACTACATAAAATGAGTGAAAACAACAGAAGCAAACAAGCATATACATAAACATGGAAGATTGCTTTGTCAAATCAACAGAAGTAGCTGACTGACTGTAAGATATGTACAGCAGATATGGTCTTCCTTGTTCTCAAAATGGACAAAGGACAGCAAAAACTGTTTCACTGTCACATTGACCAAGAACTTTAGTTTTGTCAGGTGGGGTTTTGAATCACCTTAGTTGATTTAGTGCTTCTTCAGCAGAGCATGATTGGAAAAGATGTTTCATTAATTTGTGGTTGGGTGATTTTTAGCTTGTTTATGTGTTAACCACAGATTTCATGGAGTACCATAATTCCGCATTGCCACTTTGACTCTAAGCGTTGAAACAGTAAGCAGCTCAAGGACATGGTCAGCTGTATTATAATAAATACGTCTTGCTTTGTGACTCTATAAGATTATGATTTATAGTGCGATTGCATAGACATTTACTGGAATATTTCATTTTAATACCAAGTCAAGACTCTCTAATAAACAGATGTACTATACTTTGCCTCTACTCATAACAATATTTATTTTCAGCAAGGATGTGAGGTTATAGTCATTAATGTAATGAAAGATGCTGGGCTGAGGTCGATTTAGCAACACTGCCTACCTGGGAATCTAACCTGCAATTTTTGAATACAAATCCAACTCCATAATCCAAACCGTTCTACAACATTTCCACCCCATAAAACAAGACAAAATCAACTCACAAGAGATCACAAAGGTATATTTAAGGTCCAGAAATGTCCACAGTCAACTCTCTCGGGTAAGTAATTAGGCTGTTTGTTCTGCATGTACTTACGGGTCTTTAAGGTCCGATAAACACAAAGCAGACCATGCTCCCTACAGAGAACTGTCTGGCAGACACCCAATGACTTCCTGCATTGTTATTCTTGTGTGTTGGTGAGTATGTGTGTTGTCAGTGCATAAAGCATGCGCCCACATACTCACATATGCAAATATGAGAAATAAAGGAAGAAAAGATCACTCTGAGGTCAATCTGATGCTTTTTAATCTGCAGAATTGACAGTGCCGAACAATGTCAATCTCTGAGAACTGGAGGGACTTAAATGGGGCCATAGGAACTAACGGCATGAACAGGTCATTCATATCTCACCTTGCCTTTGTTAACTACAGCAAAGAATGAATGAGTGAACAATAAAGCTAATATTTTCATGTATTGTATGGCTGTATGGAAAATATTTCCTTGTAAATATATCCATAAAATATCAATCACAACAACAAGCAAGCTTTTATTAAAAATCTGCATCCTGGAAATTGTTCAAGAGAAGTTCCCCCAAGCAACAACTTCAAATGATTATCTGGTTAAATATAATATGTTTTTTGTAACTCTCCTGCAGCAATATAAAATGCTTCTTATTCCTCAAAAAGCAAATTATTGCAAATGAAAGCCTAAACATTTTCTTCTCTATCTCCTGTTGCTTGGTTAACCGATGAATGCAATCCAATGGCACCAAAAGCTATTTTCACTTACCTCAAAAGCCAGAAGTGCCAGCTGTCAATGGCAGTGAAGAACAGGACTCAGCTGTGCTGCTTTCTGGGCACTGCATTCAAAAAAACCTGGAAGAAAAAAAAGCATCAGTACAGTATTCACAGTTAACATCTTCCTTGTGCAGAAATGTCACCATTTAATTTCCTCACAGTGAATGTGAGAGGTGTTCACATATAGGACTATTTGCATGCAACAGCAGATGTGGGTGAGAGAAAGCCATCTATACGATGAACCTGCCTTTCAATGAATGTAGCGAGATGGACAACGCCACCCTTCAGGTAGTTATCAGTGCTGAGGGGGGCTCTGAGTAAACCAGGCCTCCCCACACACACAGGCAACCAAATGATAAAAATGATAAAAGCAGCACAGTGAGTTTTATTTTATATAAGTACTTTTGTATGAGCAAAGGTTATGTTATTTATTAGTTCTTAAAGACACTAGAAAATAAATATTGATTTAATAGTATAACTCAAACACAGTTGAAGAATAATGTCACAGCAAACAATTACATGCAGGTGCCAACACACACAATTCTCAAGTTTCTATAAACAATGCCAAATATACAAACGTGAGGACAAATTTAGGATACACACTGACAATGTCAGACACTGTACTGGCTCATGAACACAAAAGCTTAGTTTTGAGGAAGCAGCAATTACAAGTGAAGTCAAACAATCAAACAGAAAAAGAAAGACAGAACAGCACCTGGTGTTGCTCTCTGGAAACAGAGGGAACACCAATCCATCTCCTTTGACTTCAGCTATATAACCACGAAACAATTGTTTAAAAACTTTTTAACATGTACATATATAATACACCAAACTTACAATAGAGAAGGACTGTTTGCCACTATACTTTCATTGCAGCAGTCAGTCAGTCATCCATCCATCCATCCATCCATCCATTTAATCTTAAAACCAACACACATCTAAGCACATGGTGGACCAGCAAAACAGCTGCCTCCATAACAGGGTGGGGTTTTTAAAGGTCAAGCTTAAGTAGATGCAAAAATTTGTCTATCACCCCCCAGTGGTGGATTTCCAAAAGGTCTAACCTGTTTTATGAACAAAATGACACAGAAGCACCATGCAGGCATTCTGGGGTAAAGCAAAATGAACACATAGTGCATTCTGGGGTAATCCATGAACACGCAGTCAGGTAATCCATCGCAGCACATGTCACATACAACAATAACATACATTCGCTAACCTATGGTGGCAGTTTCCTCTGTGGGCTCACTGTCATTTTTAAGGTTCCATTCACAAGTATGAAAGTCATTTTTCATAATATAATATAAAATATATATGTGGAGTTAGAAGGTGCATGTTATCAATCAACCACTCTTCCCCTTTCTGGGTAACTGGCTGAAAATGTGTCATTAATGACACTGCAAAATCCATCCCTCGCAAGTTTTACACTCAAAACCTGTGAATCCTACCATCTTGTACTTTTCTTCATCAACAGTTTTCAGTTTCATCTTAAATGGTTCAGTCATACTTTATTTCATTTTTGCATTTGAACTTACAAGTGTTCTTTTTTTAATGTTTTTCAGGTAAAAGTATTTTTGAACTATTTGGAGCATCATAGTGAATTAGGAGCCATTTGAATCTGCAGTTTATCAGTAGTCAGAAATGTAGTGATAATTATAAGTCTCACAAAGTGTGACAGAAAAATACATGAAAATCTGGTCTACAATTGCCACTTAGACATGGCGAAAAGCAACACTAAGACCTGCCTCAACACATCTGCTGTACATTCTGGAACCATAGGCAGGTTTTCAACCATTTGGTATAGAGTTAAAATTCAACCTGTGTTTCACAAATAATTTTATTTAGCTGGAATCCATTCTTACCCTGTCCGAAATAAGTTTCCTTTCTGTCAGTCCATCCACTTCCTGCTTCCTTTGCATACTGCTGTGAGATCACTAATAATTACTGTGACCGAGAAGAATCCCGGAACAATAGGATAACCTCTAATGAGAGCCATTCACCACAGTACCACGCCTGCTTGCATTTCTAGTATGCAAACTCATTACATACTGTGTACAACGCTTATATTTCTCCACATCAGTGTGTAACCACAATGAAAGGCTAAGGAGGGCTAAGTGGACGGTGAGATAATCCCACGACGGTCATGGGCTGTATCCCTGTGTCACTCCCAATATACAGAGGAATCCATCAAAATAAAAGGCCCCTGAGGTAGAAAAGGCCCTTTTTTGTTGGTGGAGTTTGTGAAGTGATCTGACCTGCTCTGGGGTAGGCCCTTCTCCTGTTTACCCACAATATCGACCTCAAAAGCGATCAGAGCCATCTTGACCCAGCATGACTACTTGACATTGACCCTATTAAAATAATTTGTCACAAAACCCGGTGACCTGTCAACAGCCAGAGCCAAAGATGTGGGAAAGGACTTCTGGGAAGTGCCCTGGGGTTTGTGCAAGCCTTGGGAATGAAGAGCCTTTGTACGTAGTATTTGCAATATACACATATATAGTGTATGTATATACATTATTTTATACTTATTATTAGATGAAGTATAATTTGGAGTCACTCATTATATATAATAGGTTGCTCCCTGTTAATCGTGTGCTGCATTTTATGGTCCATAGGTGCAAAAAAACAGGTCTGAATGAATAATAATCCAAAAGCCACACTTAGCAAGAAAAACAAAGAAAATATGACATTAAATGAAAATTCAGTGACAGAATAAAACAGGTTTCAGTTTCCCCTTCCCTCCTACGTGTGTGCACCGTGAGCTCCCCGGTTATATTCTCTTCCCTGGATCTAGGGATCCTATGGGGAATTCCTGTTTTCCCCTCTTGCCTCTGCCAAGCTGTCTTCCCCCTGCCAAGAAAGTCTACATTTCAATCCAAGTGCAGCTCTCTCACGCTGTTCGCTGTGCTTATGCTGAGGAAAGTTCTGACATCCCCACTTTTCCATCACTGCTGCCTCAGAATCAGGCCCTGGGCCCCTGAGCCAAACAAGTCTCCAAACTGTTAGCAGCTTTGTCTATGGAAAACACGCATTACATTTCTCACTCTTTGCATTACAGAGGGGGCGTTCACTCACTGTAGGTGACCTCATATATATACGAGTATCTTCATGTGTATGAAAAGTGCAGTAGTTTATTAATCTGTTTATTAATCGAACACTGTAGACTGGGGATGGTAGAATGGTGTTTCACCTCTACAATGGATGGTGTTGCAATAAGCTATCAGTCAGTTAATTATTGAATATACATTAATGACATACATTTGGCCTAACATTTTTCAAGAGCTCTATATCACTGTATGATTTCTACATTATATATATATAAGCGTTGTGAGATACTTCTAAGAAAGTTGCCACATTTTGTATGTTAAAATGAAAGCTATATACTTTTCTTAGCTCGCAGCAGATAATTTTAAAAGTTGGTCTGTAAGTTACATATAGGTATCTGACAAGAGTTTTAATATTCCTATTTGATGGCTGGCTTTTTCTCTCTTGATTTGAATATGGACACCAAGAAATATCAAATAAATCATTTCTGTATAGGAACACAATGTCAGCACTGTTTGTAATGAAACTGGCTGTTCTCACGCTGGTATGGAATGACCTTGTGATTTTGGAGTCTGTGTCTCTTGCCACTGGTGTCCTTTGCTTATTATGTGTCCCCCTCAGAATTCCATGCTGAGATCACCTTAGACACCGTCGCTTGTGAAACATCAGCAAGCTGAGGTGTGCTGGTCACAGAAGCTCCTGCCTTGTTCACCCAAGGTTATCCCTATCTCCCTGTAAATCCACTGTAGAGACGCATGGTGTAATAGGCTGATAGGCCTATATGGCAGTTTTATGAATTACCCTGTGCATGCTGGGATGCTATTTGCTTAATTAATGAGTGACCCACACCTGGAATAGTAGCCTCTGCTTTGCATAGTCTTTGTATGGCCGTCGTTTACCCAGGTGTTCCCATGTAATGTATTCACTACTTGTACTTTGTAGTCACACTTAGAAATATGCACTGTACATAAATAGGCAGAATTGCTGCCCAGTGTAAGTGTATCCATATTTTCTTGGAGGCTCATGTGTGGTATATGCCACATATGTGATCTGTAATGATTGAACTAGAGTACAGCAGGAGCAGCCGGTAGGGCTTTACTCCTAGAGTTAGTCAGCATTAACAAGCTGAATAATAACATTACCTTTGAGTGAGAGAGACTAAAGTTTAGAGCAGAACAGATCAGTCACATGAGAAGATGGAAAGTGTGGATGATGAAAGAGGGGAAATGGAAAAAGAGAGAGAGAGAGAGAGAGGGTGCGGCAGTAATGTAAATCAACCTGATTTTTTTGAACTGCTGTGAAATACAACAATAAAGAATCACGTTCACAGGAAAACAAAATGAATGCACCTGCAGGAGATCTGAAGAATTGCAATGGATTTCAGACCTGTATCAGCAACATCAGACCAAAGCTAGGGACCTACAAATGGACTGCCATATGGCTTTGAATTTTGTTTTGTTTGTTTGCTAAGATGAAAAGCCTATTCTTCTACCATAATACCACACAGAGGACACAATGTTAGGCATAACAAATGTGTATTTGTGCATTCATGTGAGTGTGTGTACGTGTGTGTGTGGGCATCATTAACTATGAATACCATATGTAATCACACATTGCATAATGCACTCCGTTATTAGTAATCAGTAAATGTATAATTGAGATGGATATGTCACTGTATTGATAGGATTGTTGCTAAGGTTTCTCATATGGTGGTTATATTGTGAGGCTGAATATGCTTAAATAGAGCTAAAATACCCAGCTGTTTGAAATTCAGAGGTCACAGCACTGAGTCAATAGCACTGTCACTGGGATTATTTTATTCTATTTCAGTCTAATATATTTCATAAGTCTGGGGAGGACACAGGATGTTATCATGAAATATTATGGCTGCTTCCATGTGTGGCACATATAGAAAATGTGATGGTTTAGTCCAATGCTGTGTACTCTGTTATTGTTGTGAAGAGTATAGTTAATACTCCTGACCACTAGGTGACGCTTTGCTAGGGCTGTTACGAACTAGAAAAAGTGATCGTGCACTGTAGAAGCTACCAAGCAATACCTGCGTACAAGAGTATTTTCAACTATTTTGCTGGTGAGAACCTCTATAAACTCTTGCAATATACTAGACAATTAGGTTAGAAGATTTAATTTGGTTAGAAGTGTAAATGAAACTAAGCTAGCACAGAAAAATGAGAAAAACAAACATGGTAGCCAAGATATTAGTTACCGATACATTTGTAATCAAACTGTAACTTGTTATTTTGTATGGCTTTAAGTGTTCACCCAAAATTCAAATAACGGAGCACATTTTTATTTAATAACATTTTTTTATGGTTGGGACACTGACATACACCATAGGAACAGCTGATCATTTGATGTTGTATTTTTTAATGGATCGTTCATTTACATTTTATAAAAAAAATATAAAACCCTCCATTTCTGAAGGTGATATTTTGTCTTCATCATGGTTATCCATTAAAATGGAGAATTCCTTGGAATGAAATGGAAAGTAAACATCTGTGTAGAGCTCTAGCATTTGGTTCTTATTTCAGGGGCTTACAGCAAGCTTAACAATGGTTCCTCTGTTTAGAGATGATAGCCGGATGGACTAATGGTCATTTTATGGGTCTGTGAAGAGGAGCCTGAGGAAACTATCAAACAATAGTCCAGCACAGTCAATGTTTATACTGGCAACTCAGGTATTAGGAGAGTCTGTTATTATTTCCCACAGTGATGCATAGTGACCTTACCTGTTCCTTCATAAACCTCACTTGATGCAGCCTGTCATACATCCAGTAAAACTCCACACTTGGCTATTAAAGATGGTGGTGGAAATGCGAGTGAATGTGACTTTATAAATACATAAATTAATATATTAATTTCCAAATGTACCTGTGACTGAATATATAAATAATCTTAATACTGTTATTTATAATATATATCTTACTAAGCTACACTCATTGCTGCAACCTTTGTTTTTGAGACTAGATGAGTAAACGCTGTCCTCTGACACACTCCAGCTATTCTTCCTTTGCACTCACCAGTCCAGATATTCAGCTGGCAAGGACACATATTGGAGGAAGACTTCTCATGTGTAAATTATATAGGAGGACTCTGGATACCCAGTGGAGCAGCAGGGGTCCCTGGTGAACGATGTAACACAGCTATCCCTGGTGAATAGATCCCACTGTCCCCACAGCAAATAATGAATCACCCTGAGAGGCAGCTGGCCACCGTCAGCACTGGCACAGTCTAGATTTGGTACCAGGTCATTGGCCCCCATCCACAAAATGGAGCAGTGCCTTATCAGGAACACAAACCAGCCTCTAACAACTTAACTCAATTGTATTATGGTTTGGTTGCTTTATGTAGGCTAATTCACTAGGTATAGGCAATACATTTGTACTATAAAATTAAAAGAAGAGAAGAAAATGACACTTTTATTGAACTTTCAGAAATAATATTTTTAATTTCTAGCGTTCAGGTATAATGTCAAGGAACATATAATACTGCCTTCCAGAATGTGTTGAAAAGCAAATTGAGACAACTACCAATGTGACAGTATATTGTGCTGCTTAACTTGGCAGTTGTGCAGGGATGACTATAAAAAGTACTGTAAACTGAGCATCACCATGAAAGGTACCTGAGTTATGGGACCTGCAGTATATAGATCCAGCACCTCTAAGAGTTTCGGACCACTTTCCCTCTGGCTCCACTCTCTGCTGGAATTCCAGGCTATATTTCAGAGGCCATAACTCACACAGCCTTGAATTTCTCTGTCTACATTGTTCTCTGATACAAGGGCGTATATACCTTCACCCACACCTGGCAGGGCTCACTTGCATGTCCGTAGAAGTAGCTATGCAGACGAATCAAAGAAAGAATGAATAATGAATAACATATACATGTAGACTGTATATTTCTGAGCAACTGATTTATTAATACTTATGTTGATATATTCATGCATTTATTGAATGATTTTACACATATTTCCATATATTTGTTTTTTTTTTGACAGGGAAAACATCTCCAAATTATAGTGCAGGTAAGGAATTATTTTAATATTAAAAGATGATTTTTTTTTTGGAAATATTTTATGAACGATTTTTGTAAAGTAACAAAAAAGTGCAATTCCTTGATATAAAGACGCACCACGTTTCAGTTATATTAAACTAGATCTGCTTTAGGGCAGCACAATCACAGAAACAGGCGTGTGTTTTCCTCACCTGTGACCCCACGGCTCTGCTTCAGACCAGGCTGAATAAATTAGCAGCTCCGGCACAGCAGCGGCAGGACTGAGATTATGCAGCGGCGTGGCTCTTAGCCTCTGTCGCCGGGCTCAGGTGCGATCGCTCATCCCTCCCACCCGGTTCCTTTTCATTCGCATGCTGTCAGAAAGCGGCAACCTGTCCGCGACGTCTCATGATGGCACATTGTCATTGGATTGATGAGACAGTATCTCTTAATCCCCTCATTCACACAGACTGAGTCAAATATCTCTGGTCAAGGAGGTCTGCCCCCATTACCCCCTACCCCTCCAACACCCCCAAGAGACACACTTGAGTCTACCAGGGAACAGAAATGGGAAAGAAGTTAGTATATGGTGCAGAACTCCCAGTGGTGTAGCAAGAAAGCATAGTCAAAAATCAGGGGAAGAAAGTACAGCAGCATTTTAAAGTAAAGAAAGTGCATGTGGAAGTGTGGGCAGTGAATGCGTAATGCATTCTTTTATCATAAAACATCACAGATGATACAACAGGCTAACCTGGTTTACTGCTGGCTTTAAAGAAACACTGGGGTTGGCAACTCAAATGCAAGAAAGCCAGTTACTCCATATTCTTATCCGGCTTATGAGTTCAGGCCCTCTACCGCTGGTGTACACATGGTTAACAAATAAGAGAGAAAACAGCTCTTTGCTTTCATACTCTGAAAATTTTTCAAATATGGAATAGTCTGCTTCTAAATATCTGACATCCTGCTGAACTGTAGTATTTAAATCTCTTTTAAAACACATTTTTATGATGGTGCTACTTTATTTAATAATTCTTCAACGGCACATTTTGCAATTGTTATTTCATACAATCTTTTGTTTTGTATTATCTTTTATTTATGCATTTTATTGCAGCTGTTTCCTAATTCAATCAGTTATTTATCCTATGATGGAAGCTTTCTTGTTTTAGATATTAGAAATGATAGAAGTTTTAGTTGTTTGAAATTCAAGCAGGTACTTTCAAGTTAATTTAAGTTCAAAAAAAATGTGAATTCACTGATCTGTTTGTGGGGTTCAACTGGTCTCAGTTATAATATACTCTTCAGCAAGCTGGCAAACAATTACAATGCCAATACATTTTACAGTGCATTTGAGTTTGTTTATAGTCTGCACTAGAAAACCCAAAATCAGTGATGGCATTCTAGAAATGGAACCTCTATGAGCAGTGATGTTTTCATTTTCCTCAGATGTGGAAAAAGGCCACACGCAAAGCCATGTAAAATGAATTTGGAATAAAACCATATGCCAAGAGAGGATAAATACAACTTTTGACAAATTATTGTTAATCAGTGTTTTAAAAAGGATGTTGTTGACTTAAGAAAATGCATAAAAACATAATCATGTAAGGATGAAAATTGAAGGGGAGAAATTTTGAAAAAGAATGCACTGGAATCAAATTCCTTTCAGTGGTATATTTACTTGAAGGTGAACATGCCATTCAAATTTCAGATTGCAAAAATGGTTACCTCTCATTGGATGTTATCTCTCTTCACCTCTTTAAGATGACATACTGGCACAGCTTCACTCAAGTATAACAATTAGGTATATGAAGTGTACACATAGTGCAAACACTGTCCATACCACATCACATTTGATATTTTTGTGATAATAAAATAAAACACATGATACGATTGTCACATGTATCAAAATCCTAGTATGACCTGTTTAGTCTTTTATGTTTGAGCTTTGGATGGCATGTCTGAAATGTCCCAGATGCAGATAATAAGCATGACACTCAAACCCGTGCAATACAATCCGACCCCTTTTTTCTCAAGACTTTCAGTTAACTTGATTCCTAATTTCATTTAGGAGCAAACCCAATGTCCATTTTAATTATTGCAGTAGTATGATATTTTTCACATTTAAATGCTGATCGACAAGGACAAATAAAATACTGCTACTACTATAAATGCTCTGTCCATCAATTATCACTTCTGCCATGTCCATTAATCTTTAACTGTGAGTGATGGAGAGGAAATATTGCATTAAAATTCAAGGGAAAAAGTCCCATTGCATTCAGGTTGGCTCATGTATTTCCCCTGCAGATATGACATCTGTGGAACATAGAGGTGTTCCTCAGATTTGTATTTGGAAACAAGTTTCATACTGATTAAACACCAAAAATGCCAAACAAGCTTGTGAAAATTCCAGCAGTCTATACACACAGTCCCTTAAAAGCAAGTCTTGATCTGAGGACTTGTAATAGCATTTGACAATCAACTGCACTTGTGGAGGAGTCCCTGCAAGAAACCAAATGGGCAGCAATTGTAAATGTCAGACAGAATTAACAGAAGAGTAAATGACTTTACCGTGGTGCGGGAGAATAATGGGGCCGGAGTGGAAAAACTGCCCTGACTTCCTCCCAGTGGAGGGACTTTGTTTAACGGTGTTCTCCACTGAAGAGACCCAGATGTGACAGTGCGTAATCCTGGGAAAGCTTATGTGAGGACCAACAGCGTGATTGTGTATTCATGTGAGAGTCAATCCAGAATTCTTCACTGGAACCCGAATCAATTACACATTTCTGCCCCGTGAGCCCTTATGCAGATGTTAGAAAATGAAGCTTTGCAGCATTTCTGCTTTTATTCATGCAATCATTTAATCATGAAAAATATCATTTTCTGCCAATGGAAAAGGGAGACTAGATCATATGTAATGATATGTCCTGAAATAAAAATGACCTCACTGAAAGAAATGGTTTTTATACATGTGTTATTATTGAATTTTAGTTCAACAGTGCTCATCAGTCAATAAAATGGATCAATTGCTCAATAACAAAACAAAAAAACAGATGGTGCATCATGTAAAGAAACCCAGAAGAGTTTCTCTGGTTGTAGCTGGGCAGAATTTCAAACCAAGAAAATGCTAAGACCAGAAATTGACCATGTAGTGTAGTTAGGATCATGGAAATACACAGACTGGAAAAACAAGTGGGCTTAAGAGTGCTCCTGAGATCTAAATGGCAATAAAGCTGATAAATAAAATATTGTTTTTTTATGGTGACGGAAACGTGCATTCATAAAAAAATATTCTCCTTATTGTACAAAGTTTCCAGTCTGTGGTTTTGTGATTGGAAGCATCCTCATAGTATAGCGTTGTTACATAGTGTAAGTAAATTATTTCAGATTTATGGCTTTTTAATGAATGTGCTCTTATGAATTCCCCTCCCAACATGTCTTTGTTGTCTGTATTGTGTTATCCTTGTGTCTGTAGTGTTCTGTGGTCCATGGGGTTCACTCGGTGCCCCTGCCTCCTCCTCCTCCATGAAATATTTTGGAGGCAATACAGGGGCAGTGTTGTGAAATGTCCGTTCATTCACCATTTGCATGACATGCAAATCAGGAATAGTTACTGTTTAGACGGCAAATGCCAGGCAGCTGGAAGGCCTCCCGACAGGCCCTTTTATGCATCGCTGAGCAGTGGTGTATGTATTTCTGTCAGCTTTGACATCACTGCATATGTCCCATAGTGTTATAGTGCAAGTGCACAACATTCAAACTGTATATCAGTGCTGCCACATTGGTATGCATAGGATGCAGGACCAGATCTTTGGGATAACCATCAAACAACAGTAGTCACCCAGCACCCTTTTCCTATGGTCTAACAACCATTGCCATATATTCCATATCATGAAATTCAAATGACAAAAGAGTAAACCTGTTGATGGCAAATCAATTTTTGATTAGGTTCAATACCTTTTTATGTATGGCAGCATACATCTAAGGAATGAAGAAAAATCAAATAATGAATGGGTTTTGGGGACTCTTTGCCCCAAATGGCCCATCCCATGATGCTCTTGTGCAGTTATGTACTGCAGATGCCCAAATTACTTGCAGTGGTGAAAATGGTGGGTTTTTTTTTTTTTTTTTTTTTTTTTTGCAGGGCAGTGTTTCTGATGTTTTATTCCTGCAAAAATACCCCAAAATCAGGATATCATGAGAAAATCAGAATTAGAGTACAACTATTTACACACAATCCATTGTGGCATGAACTAGCTCTCAGCTGTTTCTCCTTCTGCTCATTAGCTAGGGGATCTGATCTCCCCATCATCCAAGATAAACACTCTCATTCAACACACACCACATTTAAGTATCTTTGACATGGTGAGGTTTCCTTGTGGCTGAATCTTGGGTCTTTGTTGTGGTAAGCCCATGTTATAACGTGCAAAGCCAAACAGCCCTCTGGTTGCAGGTGATCCGGAGAACCTCTGAACTGCCAAGTGTCATGTGTTCATTGGGGTGACTATACAGAGCTTTGACAAGGTTTTGAGCTTCAGAAATGGTCAGGAAGGCAGTGAGACAGGCAAACATTGTTGAACTTTTTCCCTAAACAAAACAAAATGCCGGCTGACACATACTTGAGAGGTCATAAGAAGCATTTTGCCAAAAATACATTTGGAAAGACAGGAATTTTTACCAGTCTGCCAGTTATGTGCTCAGAACCCTGGGGCATAAATTACTAATCTAATTAAGTCTTTGGGTAAAACCTGAATAAAGTTTGGGTTTTATTGTAGTTGGTAGTGTTCAAACAGAGCTCACTCACTAATGTTAACGTTAAATTCAGTCTCCCTGCTCCAAAACAGTAGGCTTCAATTTCAAGTTGAGTAGCCCAGTATGATGGATTTCAACGTGTTGAGTCAGTACATTAGATTTGGGGTTCAGTCATTGAATTCCTATCATTCATTACCTGAATGTTCAATCACAGGTAGTTTGAGTGGTGCAATACTGTAGAATCTAGAGCTGTATCTTTCTTTGAGTTAGTTGAGTCAGACGCAGCGGTATCTTTCATATTAGCAGATGTGAATGTGTTATTATAAATATATATGACCATACTTCAAGGTAATTTTAATCGACAGAATCTATTATAATTTACAAAAAAGTGGACACACCTTTCCTGCATAGTTTCATGTTCTGTGCTGGGTGCATTCCAGCAGGCAGAGCAGTGGTAATTCTTGGGTTGAGGCTGTAATCTGACACTGGGACATGTCTAAATTGTTGAACTTATTGCCTCCGCAGAATGACAGTCTTGCCTGCTTGACTGCTACCACCAAATTGAACTGTGGAATAAGTTCAAGTCACTCACTGTGGCAAATTGAACTATGATTCATAAAAACAATCTATCAAAAAGAAATGAATCATTTGAGAATTTCACATCACAAGTTCAGAGCACCTTAAACACCCATATATGGAGAACTTGTGTCCTCATTTGTTATGTTTTTTGGTATTCTGTGCTTTTCACATGTCAGCTGAGGCTTTCTGTTTGTGTGCCCAGTGCATTCCATGTCTTCACATCTCCATGAAGCCATGACTGTTGATTTGGTGAGATGATAGAATGTAGGGAGGTGCAGTGATACACAGACTCTCAGTCCTGTTAGGAGCCAAACTGAACAAGAGAACCTGTAACAGCGCAGAGGATATCACAGGGGAAAGAGCACACAGCTTCATCATTTGCATTATGACATTCTGGTGGGGCTGTGGTGTCAGGGTTGCCTGTTCTCATCATCACCGGTCCCCAGGTGGAACTCTTTTCTCCAGCTCTGTTGCAGTGGGAACATGGAAAGACAGCGACTCCAGGATGTGACAAATGGAGTCGGTTAACCCCTCCCCCTGCTCAGCTGCGTCAACATATGCTGGATTCCAGTGGGTTCATATTTACGCAGCAGTGACATACCCTGGGCTCCACGTGTCTGCACCTGTCCTGCAGGTTTTCGTTTTATCTCACTTGTATCTATCCTATCATTGCAAGACTTATAGCAGCAGATGGCCTGTGCTGTAGATCACTGCAGTACATACTGGAATTCATCACATTGTTTCCTCGCCCCCTGCAGTGAATGGTATCTCCCAATCTGTGCTCCAACAGTGAAAGTTTGTGGTGATTCTTTGATGGTTTGGAGCACATTTTTCATGCATGGTTTTAAGTGCGATGTCAATTGTTACTTATTGCTACTGTGTGAGTGTATTCACATGAAGTTGAAGTATTTCATTCCTGCAGAGAGGGATGGCCATGCCCTTGTTAACAAAGCAGAGTAGAGGCCCAGTGGTCTGAGGGGCAAGACCTTGATGTTATTCATATGTAATGATTTTCTAAATTGCCAGACCTAAACCTAATGGTGCGTTATGGGAAATTGTAAGACAAAGCGTTTCCCACTTTCATCAACCAAGTGTGAGCTGATTGATTCCTAACCTTCTTATGAGTTTCCTGAAAAAATATCTTACTCTGTCCCTGTCTTTACATGTCCATGTTTCTGAAACCTCATGCCAAATGCATGAAAATTGAAAGGTAAATAGCTCTAAGAACATAGTTACTTTTACTATATGTCAAGTCAGTGACTCCATGTTCTTTCAAACTAAACTGATATTTTAGTTCAGCACTGGATAGTTATGCTGGTCAAGCCACTTTCAATTTTCATGTTCAAGCACAATCCAGCCTCTATTCTAATTCACTATTGTCTAAAGCCTATTATACTCATGAAGTTCAGGAGAAAGTGTGCTTCAAAGTCAGAAATTGTTGATACAGCAAAATGCACATAAATATGCTTTGATTTAAAATTGATCAAGTAAAGAAATTCTTGGTCATGTCATTGAAAGAGCTTTGAAAAATAATTTTGCACAGACACGGTCAAAATAGAGCATGTTTTTTCAACTCTGTGCACAAACCTGTGTTCACTATTTAAATTGTTTTCTATTACTCACCAGCTATGCATTATTTCCTTCATTGTTTTTCTTTGAAATAATGTTTAAAACATCGACATGCATATTTGTAAAAATTTGTATCCATGTTAGTGATGCACACAATTCGCCCTATCCTTGCTTAGTACAGAGCATAGAAATTGTAAAACAAAAAGAAACAAGGACAGTTCATATGCATTCAATCTTTTTAAAAATACTTCCATTATGTTTATTATAAAAATATGTTTCTACTACAAATCATTTTTCATTAGTAGACAGCCATCAACACTTGCATACACACATACACAGAAATCTATAAACCAGACAGGGAGGAGGGGGCACATGACAGTATTGCTCTTTGAAAATACATGATTATAATGTAAATACACAGGTAAAATTGTCACATAACAATGTCATAACTTACTGTATGCTACAAAACATTCACATCTGCACTGTATACCTTAACAAATAAATAAGTAAATAATAATTGTGTATTTTATGTAAAAAGTACAATACAAAATAACAAAAATATAATACAAAGGGTTTTTATCTTGCACAAATATTCATGTTTATTCTTTTTATATACAAACATTTGTACAAATGTATGGCCAGATAAATGACAGTAGTCTGAGATGGACAGTTGCCATTATTACTACATCCTGTTAATGTATGTACAGGTCTGTTACAGGGGAGGTGGAATCATTTACAAGCAGGATGAAGGAAGCAGAAAAACAACAGATGTGCTCATTCTATACATTGGAGTAAATCACTGTCTACAGGTTAATGCTCTCTTCCCAATAGATGGTTCTCTTCTCACAATTCATACCTGCTCCAGGCATGTGCACGCATTATCTGTGAGACCTATCCCAAGGGTGCAGCTGTGCATTTTAACAGGCCAGGCTTCTGTATGTAATCACCCAAAACAAAAAAAACTTTATATTTTAGACAAGTGTAATCAGGGAAAAGGATAGAAGATGGAGGTGGCAATGGATTTGCTGAATAATGAAGTGAAGCATTATGGGCCAGCTGTGGACGTTAAGAGCAGGATTCACAGATACATAAACAGCCCATGAGCAGGACTGAGTTGTGAGATCAGGCTGAGCAGACATGACTTTCAGAAAATTAGGGAAAAAAGGGGGAAGTTTTGTGGAATAACTTGCCCAACTCACTGATAACATCTCATCTATAGATCTTGGAAGGACTAAGGACATGGATATCTATACTGATCTTGTATCCCTCCCTGGCTCTTTCCTTTCCTCCCACATGAATTGTAAGGGTCCTGAGGTGGTCCCAAATGGGATTTTCAATGTTATTTTCAGCTGATTTCATCATCTTTCATATCATGGTCAAACACTAAGCAGAGTGAGCATGTTAGGCTAAAAGTGAAGCAATTCTCTGAATGACAACACATTTATATAGACGTACAGTCAGGGAATAGAAAAGCTGGTGTTTGTGTGTGTGAGTGACAGAGTTCTCCAGACATGGATCAAGGCATGTCATTAATTTCAGCTTCATATGGGACGTTCTTGTTATTTAAAGGCTGATCTGCCACCCAGATCAGAGAATTGGAGAAGCCTGCCACTGTATGATTTCTCAGTTTTTCATAAAGAATTCTTGGACTTATGCTGTATGATACAGTAAGAGCTGTCCTTTATGCCAGCCTTGCCCTACTGCTCTCTCTCTCTCTCCCTTTCTCTCTCTCTCTCTCTCTCTCTCCCTCTCTCCTCTCCTCCCTCTCCCTCTCCCTCTCTCCCTCTCCCTCTCTCCCTCTCCCTCTCCCTCTCTCCCTCTCTCTCTCTCTCTCTCTCTCTCTCTCTCTCTCTCCCTCTCTCTCTCTCTCTCTCTCTCTCTCTCTCTCTCTCAGCCATAAGATGAGGAGTACCAGGCTTCATAGCATAACATACATTTATGTGTTATCATACCAGCAAACCAGCTCCTTGCATGTCTTCCAGTTACAATTTTTTGTGGGATATGTGTATTGTATCTGATTTTTACATGTGTACATTTTTATGACTACTAATTAAGGGAGAAACCTTTGCAACAAAGGCTAACTGAAGAGTTAGGCACAGCAGAAAACGTGCTGTTTCTTTCCCTTTTTGAGGACAGTGCTATCCCAGTCAAAGACACAAAGCAGAGCATTATGCTTATTCAGAGCAAGAAAAAAAACAGATTCTGCTGATTTAAAACTATCTGCATTTCACAAGATCCAAAACACCATCAGTTGTCTGGCATACTCAGCAATGGTTGACTATACATCAGTTTCTTCTGTAGTAGTGCTGCATGAATGGTGCTTTCCACTGGATTCTTATGTGCCTGTTATAAATAGTTATACATATAATTTTGTAGCTACAATAGTTAGCACAAAGCTTTAGTTATATAAGATGCGCTACTTCTGATTTTGTTAAAGAAAACATGAGGATCTCTGATGCAGTCCCTCTGTATTTATTAAAGAAAATGGGCATACATTTTCTAACCATTCTGATGAATGGCCGATAATGAATGCAGTCTTAAGCTGACTTAATTATTAAATTAATTTTACTCTGTAAATTGGCCTTTTTTATAGAAACTATAGAAACATTTATCCATTTAGGATTCAAGAGCTTCATACTTCACCTCCACACATTTTTCAAAAAGTATACTTGAGCCTGCAGATTCCATATAACTAAGAACATAAGTCAACCAAGAGCTCAACTGTTATTGCTGATAGTTTGCATGCTAATAGCTTCATCTTCTCTGCTTTTTTTTGTACCACAAGGATTTTGGGGTTGAATAAATTAACTGGCATTTACTCCAGGTATATATGGCCAAACTGATATGTGAAAGCAGATCTCTGGCATAAAACTGATCCCCTGCAGAGAACATATATGAACCAACCTGCTGCCTTAGTTTACTTCTCAATCCAGGTTCTGCTTCCAGCAGACGGACCTGTTTATTGCTACGCATCACTAAAGATGTATAAGTCTCCTCTGTCACAAGTCAGGACTTTTCAGTGGTAAACACCTGGATGCAACCAGACCTGTGTTTTCTATTTCTGCATTTCACCATTTTCACCCATGACTGTGCATGTAGCCATCGCTCTTTGCTGCTTGGACACACCCAGAAGCAGTAAGCACCCCAGTCTCTCTTACCCCACTCCCCATCTCGCTGATACTTGTGGAAATGTCTTACTGCCTTTCATCCAACATAAGGCAACTTGTCATTGTTGGAAAGTGGTTCCCCTCCTGCACTCCACCAGCCCTGCAGGCCTAGCACGTCCCTGTCATTCCTTGTTCTTCATTCTTCTGCGAAGAGGCCTTCAACTTGCGATGTTTCATCTCTGCATTGTAATTTGTACTTTCCTTTTTATCCCCCATTAGCTATCGAATTCCCGTCTGTCTGATTTGCCAGAGTCAACAGTTTCTCATACGTTCACACAGGAACGGGGCCGTTCTTTGTGTGTGTTTCAAGTGCTGTGATGCTGCTCACAATCTTCTTCTGTGGACCTATGATTGTCACGCCAATCTGTTTGAAGTCCCTGGAAACCAAAGTAAGACAGGCTGTGTGAGGCAAAAAGAAACATATGACACAACAGTGCTGCTCCACCTCTACTCTACCGCACAGCATAGACAAACAGGCATAGCATCTGTGGGCTGCTCGTGTTAAAATGGCTGGTCATGAAAATGCAAGCTTACAGATTGCATTAAACCAGTTCTGAAGTTAGGCTTATGAAATGTTGATGCGTTGATAGTAGCTGGTTCTTTGAGAGCCCTCCAGTGACTCTTTAATAACTGAGAGACTTCACAAAGGAAATGCATGTTTTACAATAAAAAAATGGTTATTTGCATTTTCAAGAATAAGATCTGAATAATTAAAAATAAAACAGCCAGCCTTCATTCAGACTTATTCATCTGATCTCACCAAAGGCTTAAGTGCAATTATGATCGCTGGACAAAAAACAACCTCAATTCCAAACTGTACTATTTAGCTAAACACATATTTACACAGCCATACATTTTAATACAGTTAAGCTTTAATTTACAGGTCTGTGCAGTGTATTAATGGTGTTGTAAGTGGGAGTTTTTTAATTTAATGTGAAGCTGGAGCACTGAATTAGTGGGCTCAGGCAATAATGGGTAAATTTGTAATGTACTCCTGTCAGAGCAGGCCTCAGCAACACTGAAAAATAGTTTCAATAGCTAATGGTAAATGAATGGTACATTATGATGGACAATGACTGATGCTGTGCTTAAAAGTCTGTAACACTGTTTTAAAAAATCTTTAAAAACTGGATTCATGATCACATTTCAATATAATTCATGTTATTTCATGGGTTAAGTTAAATGTAGTGACACAAGTGAGGACCTACTTTGTTCCATCAAATTTATTGCTAATAAAATGGCTTGTATTTCTTGGATCAACCCCCAGGCTATTTCTTCAGGAAATGAATGCATGCCAACAGTGGTCTCATCCAGAGATTTTGTGCAGATGCAAAGAAGTATCTCTCTGATCGTCTGCTGACCAATTAGGTACATGGGATTAAACACAATTCTAACATGTCATCTATATTATTATTTTTGTATGACACAAATGATAATCTCTTCTATGTTGAGTTATGCGTTTTGTAGCCAAAACTCTGGTCTGGAATTAACCTGTTTCTTTAGTTGTCAGGACCATTGGGCCAGGCATTTCTGTAATGCACTTTAAATATACGTTGTGTCTCATTTGTAATGTATTATTCCTCAGTTTTTAAGAGTGAATGCATGTGTGAAATGCCTCACGTAGATAGTGATATACTGGTAGCAGAAAAAAGCCTACATTAATGAGTGGAGCAGCACAGGCAAATACAGTTCTTGAGTAAAAATAGAAGAAATTTCAGAAATTTGTTAAATTAGTTCCATGCAAAATGTGACAGAAGCTTTTATTATGTATGATCATGGACTCCCTCCAAGCTTACCATATGGAGACACTGATCCCATGCACTGTGGTGGAAAACTGAAGGACACAACCCACTCACTGTGTCACTTTAGATCTCATGAATTCACAATCTCACATGTGACAAATGTTAGTATATTATATGAACCAGATTACCACATACTGTGAGATTAGATATGATTTGAAAAAAAAAAAACATCACAGCTTAATCATTGAAGGTAAATGACATTTTCAAAGCATATTAGTGTAAGCGAATCTAAATTAGAATTAGCAGAGCTTGTATGAGCTCAGTTGGTGTAACCTTGCTTCATTCTGGTCTCCCTTAGCGATCGTTTGGAATGCCTGTGTGTAAGTACGAGATTAAAGGACAGCCAGCACACATGAAGCAGTGGCCAAACCCACCGTCCAGCCTTTAGGAGCCTTTAGGAGTTAAAGTGTCGTAATTCCCATGGACGGCTCCCACTCAGGACAAGTGGCTGCTGGCCTAACCTCAGACAGGTAGATTCTGAGGACAAAGTAAACCTTTAGAATGACAGTGATACAGATATCCCTATTTCCTCATCAGTGGGCATACTACAGAATGAAATCAGTGTCACATACTGTCACAAAATAAGAAACTCAGACAAAACCAAAACTATATGTATCTATACATATAGCGGTCAGACAAAATAATGCAAACACCAAATGAAAAGGGACTGGAAGGAGCTAAGTCACAATTAAAACTGAATCTAGACATTTCATAGTAATGCCAGTACCAATTAGCATTAATGTTCTTCATCAAATGTGTTTTAAAACCAAAATTATGTTTTTCTGCCCTGAGCATCACAAAGCTGGTATGGCAAGGTAGGGCTCTCCTTGGAAACTGTTTGCAACCAAGGCCAATGCATCACAATTCATATATAATAATCTAGTATAATAAACACAAAACCTGGACTTCTGGGCAGTGGGAGAAAGCAATATGGTCTGATTAGTTGTATTTAACTCTTTTAACTAAATATGGTCATGTTTATTGTTGAAGCTTTCTCATGGGAGTGATTCAGTCCAGTCATTACTCTGCATGGTAGAATTATGGCCAAAGAACACAAAGCTGTATTTGGGAACCAGGTGCCCCCTATGCTGTTCTCAAACTGAAGGGTGGCCCAACGCCTTACTAGTTTATAAAAATACTTTTAAGTGTGGGTATTATTTTGTCTAACCCCTGTATATATGTGTTCTAAAATTGTTGTAAGGGATTCCAATACTGAAAATATAACTTTTTTTCCCAAATGAAGCAAATTCAAATGACTTGGTTCTCATGAAAAATACTTCAACAAAACATTTAACAGACAGTTCATGTGTGTATATAAAATTCATCAACCAACAAAGTACAATTATTGGCTAATTATTTTTAGCATAATGTGTTTCACAAATGACTCATTTCATATTCTATAACCTGCAGATCCCGGTAAAGACCTTTTCCTATTTAATCAGCCATTGACAACCTAAGATAGAAATTGCAATGTTTAACTTTAACAGGACCATTTCTGTTTTAGTCAGTGAAGTGAGTTTACTCCCCCAAGCAATACCCTGTCATACAGACACAATAAAACTAACGAGTATCTCCAAACAGAGAAAATGGCCACCACAAAATGACACACACAAAGCTCTGTGTGAATCACTTGCTTGCTGGAAGGTGGTCTGTGAATTATGAGACTAACATGAAACAGACTTACACCATGTGCTATGGTAGTGCCCTCTACTCTCTCTCTCCCTGGTGCCAAAACCATGCTGCTACAGCCAAACCATCAGTGCCCCTGCCCTTGACAAACAGGAACTCGAGGGGGAAGATGTTGTTGACTACAGCTGGACCACCAGGATTCATCCTCCTAAAACAAGTGTCCGTCTTTCAAACATCTGCTGTTGTGGTGTACAGTGTTTATAGACTTTCAATCTCTCAGAGAAAAAGCATAACAGAGATGCATGCTGAGGTGAAACGGCTCGCTCCACGTCTACAAAGGAAAATACACAGCTGCTCTACAAATCCTGACCAGCCATCCTGACTACAGGGTTTAGATACTGAGAAATGAACACAAATGTCCTGCAAGAGGCCTTGGTGTGGGCTACTTTAGTTCACCTGCAGAGGTCAAAATGTGGATATTTCCATTTACTAGTTTCCTCCTCAAACAGCACCTACAGCACCTAAGTCAATAATCCAATGTATTCATTTTCCTATTTAAAAGACAAACATTTAATGCAGGGTTACCTTTTATAGCTGTAGCTGAAAAAGCAAAAAAACCTCAATACTGTCAGTCAGAGGTTGAGTTGGAGTAGCAGTAGCTTAGAGCCAAATTCTGAGAATGTTAGCTAGGATGCTAAGTGGGTCATCTTTTATTCCATTCTTCTAGTGTGGGGATGGGTCCCATGGTGTGGTACCAGGCCTTGACCGTGTTAATGTAACCGGCTGTAACATTGCCCAGGGAGGCAAGGATAACAGTCAGTGAGACATCCATGTTTCATTGTACGGCAGTGACCCCTTATGGTCAGTTGGGTCACTAATGTCTGCCTGCGAACACTGTAGATGAAGTGCCAGTGAGCAGCGTTCGTCCAATGGTGTAGCATGCTATTACTTGCTATGGCCAGAGCTCCACTTAGCCTGGCAACAATTGGCTAAATGGTGGATCCAGGTCACTCAGTTCAATCTAAGTGGAAGCGGTTAAGAAAGTGGGAGGGGCCTGTAGGATGGCAATATTTCTTTAGTGTGGGAGGGTGAAAGTGGGGTGAGGCTTCACTAACTTGCACTCACTGCAGGTAGGTGATCCCACACAAAGTTCTTAGAATTGCATGTAGCATATGGTGGCATTAAAGTTCAAAGCAGCGCAACTCCTTCAAATCCTTTTATTTGCTTGAAAAAGCCCCATCATATGTTCATGCATGCTCTTCTTCATATGTGAGCCAGGGCAATGCTGCTGGGTCACGCTACAGCCCTGTGATGCCACTGCTAAAGAATCTGCAGCATGTTTGAGTCTGGAGATTCGAGCAATTGAGACAAGCAAACAACAAGTTACTGTTTCTTTTTTTTTACAAAACCTTGCTCTTTATTGCTGTTTGTAACCATTTCCTGTTTTAGGTTATTTACCATGAAGCAAATTAGTAAAAAAAAAAATAAAAAATCAAAAAAAGCACTTGCTCCCGCAACATGTTTTAAGTATTTTTACTACACTGCATCCTTTTGATTAAAGTTTATCGTACTGATTTTATAAACAAATGCTTTGCTTATGTACACCTACGATAGCCCTAATTTGTCATTCATAGGCAATACAGAACACCCATTACTTTAACAGAGAATTGGCCTGAGGAAATCTTACATGTACGTTATAAACGGTCACCTTGTGACCAGCTTGCTCCCATGCTGGCATTTCGGCTCTCTCTGAACAGGGCAGACATCTGTTGGACAGGCAAGACTCTTAATTCCCTGTCATGGGTGAGGTACAGTTTTATATACTATTTTCAGTTACTTACATCAGAAAAACATTTCTTGTTGGCCTGTTTTTTTTTTTTGTCTTTTTGCAATCCTTCTACCAGGCAGTAAAATAAAACACCACAGCTGCTCAAAGACCAGAGCTTTGATCTTCTTGATTATAAATGGCTAATTATTTGCGCTATTAAATACCTCCTTAATTAAACGGAACAGATTATCTCCGGGGATAGCATTCACACTGAGAAGCAGTCGTTGGCATGCCACAATACAGCATTTCCCATTAGCACCAATCAACACAATCGAGTAGGAAGAGCAGCTTATTATTAGAGGCTTATTTGAAGGGAATGTGCTCCATAACTATGCAACCTGGCAGATTCAATGTATTAAAACCTTCTTCCCAGTTGGTACAGTCTGTCAGGATTGTCGTTTTATTTCAGTGATGTCTTTTTTTTCCACCCCTCCCCTTATTGCTGGACTGCATTGGCTATGGCACAGTCATTACCGATTAGAGTCAAAACACAGCTGCCACATTTCTGAGATTACCCAAATTTGTACCCCTGGGTTTGATGGAGGAACATTTGCAAACATCTTTCATGTAAAAGCTTGGGGTAATAAATCAGGGTGACTGCAGTGGGTGGGGTTAGGGAGGAACATACTGAAGGAAACCATACTTTGCTTGTTTGTGTCTCGTCTGATCTCAAATCAGTGCAAAAAAGGCTTGCAGAAATGTAAAGCCACATAAACACAGTGTGTGCAAATCAGCAATGAACAGCTCAGCTATAATCGCCTGGAACACAGACCTCTTTCACTTCCACAGTCTGAGAAAGCAGGGCTCTAGAATAAACTAAAGAAATGTTTGTGAACAATACTTGAGACAAGACAAGACATGTACAGTATATTTATTCCACTTGCTTCAGGAGATGAGAAATGAGACATCAGAAATAAGATTCTTTCTTAAAGCTAAAATAAATATAAACACACACACACACACACGCACACACACACACAGAGTTATAGCAGACCCTTTTTATCTTATTTGAGGAGCTGGCATACTTTCAGGAGTCTTGCAGTGACATTACGTGAGTAGCCTGCTCCACATGAAAACTAATTAAACACAGTCAATGGTCATACTCTCAGTGAGAAGTCTGCAGACCTATTATTTTACTGGCTAAAAATGACAATGACTGTTTTTAAAGAGTACATTATTAGGACAGTGCAACCTACCGCTATTTACTAGCACATATTCTACACATTACCCATTTTAAAACACATGAAACTCTCATGAAAGTATCAGGAATTGTATACAGCAAATTTGCATACATAAAATTATGTACAGCCTTTGAATCCTGATGCAAATAATTATCTTTAGTCTGCTGTCTGGTAGTAATATTTACTGTGAAAACAGTGTATTCTTACACAATTCGTGGGAGAAATGGTGTCTTACTCTGCAGAGGTCTTGGCCAGGGTGTTGCAGGAGCTGTAGCTGGCCCCATTGAAGATGTCCTTGCAGGGCAAGGTTTGCATGCTCTCCAGCCAGTCGCCCATGGAGCGGAAAGTGGCAATGTCAGCGCTGGTCCTGTCCAGGAGCAGGTTTTCTGGGCTGTCAGTGGGGGAGAGACAGGCACGGAGTGTTAGCCGGTGGCTCATCCTCTGTTTCACTGACAGACCATGACTACTGCATTGAGTTTAACTTTCACACAGATCACTGACAAGGTGCTCTGAAGAGTGTGATTTGAACCAGATGGGACAAAAAGTTATTACAAAGAAAGATAATGAAATGACTCATACTCCGCTCAGAAAAAAAAACAGAAAGGGATTCACATTTTATCTCTGCACTACCTGATGCATTTTTAAAGAAAAAACCACTATCACTTTATGCTTGTATTTTTAAAATGGAAACCAATTCAACAAATAGACTTAGACAAACATTCTGGAAAAAAAGACTATGAACAAACATAATTTGAACACTGATTATCCAGTCTTGGGATCATTTTGATTATTTTATCATTAAAAGTTGACACATGCTCAAATGGCTGCTCCTCGTAAATGATTTACACTAATTAGCCAGCACTCAGTGTACCAGCACATCTTTCTGCCCTCTGCATGGCAAAGTGAACACAGCCTTACTCGCAGTTTGTGGTTGTCACTGCCAGCAGTTTCAAATCCAGCAGAGCACAGCATGCGTGGTGAGGTTTTAGAATTAGGCTACATAAGGTAGCCATTAGACTCTGACACCATTTCACCTATAAAAGCATAATGCCAAAATATTGTAATCATTAGCCTCATTATGACTGAAAAGCACGAAGGGAAATTCTTTTATAAATGCAGGAGTTGCCACTACACAGATTTCATTTTGTAGAGTAAGGACATACTATTCTGTTCTCCCTTTTCTGGGCTTGTCTGGCCCAGGAGGGCTGAAAAATCTACAAGGCTAACTGGCCAATAAATCAACCAAGTTGGCAGTTACATGTACTTGTGCCTGTGTAGTCTGATTTCCCCCTTCGATGGGTTTTTCAGGGACTTCACAAAAAAAGAGGAATATCATTTTACAACAGATTTTGTATTTTACTGAGAGTCAGCACTGAAAGACAAGGACAGGAGCAATAACATTTCTCAATTTGTTTTGCCTTTAGCGAGGAGCCCGGTAACACCGGTTTGCCCATACTGCAACCACACTGAACAGTACGTACTGCAGCAACTGTTATTGCTGACGCACAGGATTCAGTTGGGGAGAGATGAAGTCCAGGTACCCACCTGGGGCACTGCAGATGACACTAGTCCTGGGAGAAATAAAGCAATGTGCTCCCTTCAGTAGAAAAATATAATAAAACGAATGTCAGTGAAACAAACCATGCACTATGTTAGAATATAATCGGAAGACAACTGGGATTTATATAAATCCAGGCTGTTTGTAGGCTGTTCTACAGTCGTAATATTCCTCATACCATGAAGGTCAAAGTGAAAGTCTGCACTTATAACATCAAACGGAGGATGAGGTAAAAAGAATACAAAGGAAAAGAAACCAAGAAACATTTCACTTCAGGAAGATATTTATTCTTGGCTTTTCAAACAAAAAGGAGCAACCCTCCGGGTGATGTTGTGAGGCTTGTTGATTCTAAACCTA
Source organism: Albula goreensis (assembly GCA_022829145.1). NCBI lineage: Eukaryota > Metazoa > Chordata > Actinopteri > Albuliformes > Albulidae > Albula > Albula goreensis. The sequence continues at coordinate 14,795,283 of CM040761.1, read as the reverse complement.
CAATAAAAATAACTTTCTTAAGCGGCACACTTTTGAGGTGAACTGCAGCTGACCCTGTTTCTGTAGCATGGATTTACAGTTTTTTCGTGCTTGTTTGTGTCTTTGTTTTCGGATACATCAGTGAATTCTCCTTGTGTATGATTGACACTTATAAAACAGAGACAATGTAAAATCTTTGTAGTTTAGAGAGAAACTGGACTGCCGGGTATCAAGCCCTCAGGAATCTCTATATATAAAGAACAAGTTAAGGAGAGGGAAATAAGGGTAAACAAGCCCTGTCTTGTTTCTTTGTTGTTTTTCCTCCTCGTTCTTTTTTCCATTTGCAGGATGACCTCTGAATAACCATGGCTGTGTTGTATCATGTATTGTGTCCCTCCTGGGAGGGCTGGGAGGAAGGTGGGGGAGAAGCTGGCTCTTTTCCTTCAAGGGAAAGACATCTGGGCAGTTCAGTTATGGACAAGAATGCATCTCTGGTGACGGAGAGGGCCACAACGCCTCTGCAGAGTCCAGCTTGGGGAGTGCTCGCATTCCCCATTAGTTGCGACAACCCGTACAGTCCGTGCTTAATTCATGCCAGAGCACCCCTAGAATTTTGGTTGCCCATGGCTGGAACCTTTGAGCTTAGAAATAGCACCTCATTGTTATATGAGTGATTTAATATTTAAAAGGCCACATATTTAAGAAATATACCTCTCACAGTTTGTTGCAGTGCAAAAATTATTGCGCAATTTGCAGCATTGCTTTGAAGACACTTATTATAGTGATTATTAGAGATTATAAGTATGATGTTATGGTTGTGTTCTCTGGTACTTTTGTTCCTCCGTGTACGCCCCACCTCTCCCATTCAATTTGAGCTTCGGCACCTTGTGATTTATAAATTAAGCCCTGCTTATGACCACCCCTGTGTCTCAGATGGAGTATCCCAGCCAACAGGCCAGCCCACAGAGGATTCCCAGTCTGATCGTATGGACCGTGGCGAACAGACAGGGTCTGGGGGCTGAGCGCAGCTGTGGCTGGGGTCCAGGAGAGCCTGTCCGCACCGGTTAATGCGCGCCATAAATCACCTGCTGCCCCCCCCAGGCTGTCCCTGTTAAAAGGCCATCACGAAAACTACAAGAAAACCTCCCAGGGACTCATTTTCACCTTCTCAAGAAATCATTAGTCACCATTAATGCGCCTCCAAGTCCTCATGATGTAAAAATGGCTCTCTCTTACATTGCCCAAACGAAAGGGAAAATGGCTTTGTTTGCAATTTCCTGGACTCCGGTTTTATTAAAGCAACGGGGATAAAAACCCAAGATGACAGAAGGGACAGAGTTCTGGAGAGAAGACAGAGAAGGGTGAAATGAGACATACTGCATGCAAACCAACTTTCAGAGAGCAGGAAGTCATTAACTGTTTCTGACAATTGCCGTCTGTTTAAGGCTAATTCTGCTGCCAACTTCCAAAATGAAAAAAAAAGTTTGGTTTTGGAAAAAAAGAGATCCGGTTCAAATATCACACCCTTTATACAGATCACTGTCATAGGAGGGCTGGATAAAAGGAACCCAGCTGTTTGAGGAGGAACAACAGAGTGACAAATAAAGCCCTGAGGCTGGATAGATGACTCTCGAGAAAGCAGCGAACCATTTCCTCTCATTACAGTTCAGCAGAAAAAGAAACGTTGTGTTACCAATAAGCAGGTTTCAATACAAAACCAAAAGCAGCAGGGGAATGTGACTGAGTGAAAGAATGTTCCCCAGTTTTTTCCCTTCTGAGACTTGGTGGGCCGCGGCCTACCTGGGAGCGGCATTGGCGATGATCTTCAGGCTGCTGGGGTTGCGGATCAGCTTGTCCAGGATGCTGACGATCTGATCAAACTTGGGCCTGTTGTTTCGGTCCTTCTGCCAGCAGTCCAGCATTAGTTGGTACAGGGCAGCGGGGCAGTCCATGGGTGGGGGCAGACGGTACCCCTCATCCACCGCCTTGATCACCTGTATCAGCGATTTGACCAAGAGCACGGTACATCTGTCAGTATCAATCAGTTCAAATATTCCATGGCATGTTTCGAGATTGCTGTTGACAATGATAATGAAATAAATCTCTAGGCCTTGGAGCAGGGAGAAAGACCTAGATAAACACTGCATAGATTAATAAATAACTCCCACATCAAATACAGATTATTCATTTGCAGTCTTGTAGCTAACAACACAAATGAACTAATTTTGTCAAGGACAACTATTTCAGGATTCAATTGTACAAATATGACTTGTGTCCTTGTTGTCTCCCCATATTTATGACCACTTCTCACTCATGCAAGTTTTAATCTTCACTTCACATCACATCCCAACCACTTACATCCTGATTGGACATCTCCCAGTAAGGCCGCTCTCCATATGACATAACCTCCCACAGCACAATGCCATAGCTCCATGCATCGCTGGCTGAGGTGAACTTGCGGTAGGCAATGGCCTCCGGGGCTGTCCACCTGATTGGAATTTTGCCACCCTGAGATAAAACAGAGAAAAGACCAGGGAAACAGTGAAGTCCAACACTTCCACAGAAAGACTGTCACATGGAGAATATAACTGTTTTATAATAAACCAAATTATTTCACTAGCTCTGATCAAATAATAACATTATGAGGCACTATTCAAGTAGTGGCATTTACAAGTAAAGAGCAGTTAGATATATAGCTGTTCTTCATTTTTAAAAAAGAGGAGTATGCTCAAAAATAATTGTGGCATCAATAACAAGACTGCAACTGTTAACCACCAAGTGTGAATTGCATGATCATGCCAGATTTGTATAAAAAAACTGTTATAATTAATCAGGATTCTGTGTTTTACGCTTGTACAAAGTTGATAAAATCATGGTATTTGTCTTGTGATTTGAAAAGAAAATTTGCATAAAAATTAAGTTTTTTAAATTATTCAAAAAATTCATAAGCTACAGTAATACAGAGAGAAAGAGTATTTGCAGATTCATAAATGATATTCTTACTTGCAGGCATGCATGCGAACAGTAATATTTATCAGGATTATATATAATATATTATATTACTTTAAATCTATGCCACATAACTATCACAACCGAGCATGTGCTAAGAATACAGAGATTAACATACTTCCTCCTACAACTACAGCATGAAGCATCTAGAAAACATACTGGATATGAAATATAAGCTCTGTAATTTGAAGATGGTAAACATTACCTTTATGCAACATTAGCTTAACTACCACTTAAGATACCTTTGTGAAGTCGTCCCTTTATATCACATATAAATAATTCAGTATACAGCGTGATTAATTAGATTCAAGAGCTCTTGTGAAAGAAGCAGAGCACATAATATGCATTATTTGCTGTTTGGCACCAAACTGAATGGACCTCCCAACTACAAAAAGATGCAAATGTGACTGAGCCATAGAGTAAAGAGGCATGGGTTAATCCGCCACAATGCAAGGACCAGTCCTTGGACCTTGTTTTATCTCCAGTGTTTTCATTCAGGATGGGGTCTGTATACACAGCAATTCAGGGGGTCTGTGTTAGCCTGCTGGAGTTTCTCTGCGTTCCAGCCCTTGTGCTTACAGGGGAGTAAAGAGAGCCAAAGCTAACCGTGTCCACAGCCAAGTCACACAACTCCTGCCCCACTTTCTCCAAACACACAGCCCTCAAAAAATAAACCCACTTGTGTGCGGCCATCCCCTGTGAGCTCAGACAAACAGCTAGAGCTCTGTGGGTAGTGACATTACCACTAATTGATGTAAAATTTGACTTTCTCACCAAAGATCGTCCTGAGAACTCACTGCTGGGACAGAATGGAAGTTGGTTACAGGCTGACAGGTTTGATGATGTCATAACAATGAGACTAAACACCACTTTGCCATGGAAATTCTTCAAAAAATTGCATACAGCACGCTGTTATATTAACTATCACTAACTTTTCACAGTCCCATAAAACAGCCAGTGAGAATAAGCATATCATGAAATGTTTAATTAAATATGCATGGCTAAAATATCACAAAAAAACTGAAGTGAATAAATTTTCAACAGGATCATAACCCTCATTTCACAATTCATTATGATTATAAATTATTTACCTTATAGAAACCTTTAAAGGATTAACAGCTAAAATTAGTCTTGTTTAAATATTTAAGAGCAACAAACTTAACAAACAAACTCAATTATTGTCAAAAATAAGATGAAGGATCTATTCACTTACTCCTGGATTGTAAAATCTGTGCGCAGTGAGTGAATGTAATCTTCCTCTCTCAACAGTGTTGTCACATATTTTCAGTACTCCTCACAGAGAGCGGAATTTCCTGAAATTGTATATTTTTACGATCCCTATGGTTTTATTTGTTTACTTATTTATGATCTGCTCTATTCTGAAATAGAGTACAGTAAAGTGTGTGTATAGAGCAGCATAGGAGGTCATCAACACAGTCCAGGAGGATTTGGTGTGGAAGGAAAATAGAGCTACAGTATGTGGACCCAGGCCCATGGTTCTCATCAGAGTCATGTCTTCACTCAAAGTTCCACAATTTCACAGCTAAATCACCAAATGACCGAGGTCACTCCCTTTCTCTCCCTGAAACACAACCAGCACTAACCACAAAAAGACTGACATTACTTTAATGTTGTTGAACAATATGTTGACAAAAGCAGATGTGAATATTACAGGGCACAGAGAGCTCAATTTGGGCAATATTTCTGAAATATTTTAGCCATATCCATTGCAGTTTATACTCACTCTTGTCGTGTAGGCGGCCTCTGGGTCGTCCTCCAGCACCCTGGACAGGCCGAAGTCAGACACCTTGCACACCAGGTTGCTGTTGACCAGGATGTTGCGGGCGGCCAGGTCTCGGTGAACGTAGCCCATGTCAGAGAGGTACTTCATGCCCGAGGCGATGCCACGCAGCATGCCCACCAGCTGGATCACCGTGAACTGGGCGTCATGCCTCTGTCATCAGAACGGATTATCAGTCAGACATGCATAATGGGGGCAGGTCTTCTGGTTTTGAACTAGAGTCACTGCTAACAGCTCCACACAGCAAGACATACGATTAGAACCATTAAGCTAAAGACTGATAAAGATTAAAGCTTCCTGTGCTGACACCACATTCAGCAGCATATAATCACAAAGCACAAACAAACGTCTATGAACTGCTCTAAACCTTCTCAGGGTTTTCATATTCTACACTATAATGGCAATTAATACATTCACAAGAGTTAAAGGTCTGTTTTACAGGAATAGTTAAACTGTTTTATTTTTTGGTCAAAAATATGCACAGGCGGACCCATTCATCAAGGCTATGCAAACTGCGCTCATCTGTTCAGCTTCATATAGATTGTGGAAGAGCTGGAGAGAAAATAAAGCGAGAGGGGAATAGAGACATCGGCCTCTACAGTATGGTAAAAAATGGCATAAATTGCAGACGTCTGGGATGAGTATAGCATAGATCAGTTCACCTGCCAGGAACAGAGATAAAACAGTGAGGAGGAAAACACTGATGGTGCTGGCCCAACCAAGGCCTGAAGGAAATATGTGCCCTCACAGCCCCTCTGGAACATGTCTGTGAGACACGCAGGCACTTATGGAGCAGATGCTGGAGGGGTCCCGACCAATTCCTCTGCGTTCCTGTCATCTTAATATACTGCTTTATCTTTTTTAAATTATCTACAAAATAATACACCAAAGTCTGAAAGGGATATACAACATTATGGCTCCTCTGGATCAGCTGGATAGGTCTGTAACTTTATTGGTTGTTCTTCTTAATATCATGCAAAAATGTATGTTTTTTCAGGAACTCATGAATGGGCCATGTTTACGGATTTCTTTTCGCCTACAATAAAAAACATTTGTATTCCATATTTTATCAGTTGATAACTGATTGATCATGTTGCAGGTCAGAGGGTTTGGGAACCATTGCTACAGAAAACCCCTTTTCAGTGAGCTGGGAATGCAGCTCTATATAATATATATATCTGCTATATGCAGTGACTGGCTCAGACCTGGACTGCTCTTCTGCCATAAAGCACACAGAATGTGACAATGGCACATATCACTGCTTTCAGCACTATATTTCACATCAGACTGAACTCGTTATGCTGATTGGCCTGTCAGAACGTGATATACTCACTCGTAGGAAGCTGTCCAAGGACCCATTCTCCATGTATTCTGTCACAATCATGACTGGCTTACCTGAGCAGAGAAGGATTTTAGATACTTCAGATTAATCAAAAGCTGAAATAAGATCAACAATGAGTCTTTTTAGTCTAAATGTCTTCAGTCTCATTATTGTGGCATTAGCTAAACTGTATCTAAAAAGTTTCCAATGCCCCGGTGTGTATGAATGAGGTTAGTATGGATTAAATGAATTAACAATCTGTTCACAGAAGAGTCCATTTATAGATACATAGCATTTCATAACAATCATGAAGGCTTCTTGTAATTTTCTTTTAATTCGATAAAAATGGCTCTCTCTCAACCTCAGATAAATTGTGCATGTTCTAATGTACACAGAGGATGCTGCACTTTAGTAGTGGTGTAGGGTGAGCTTCCCCTGTAAGATTATCATTTACGAAAAGTAAAACATGAGTAAATACTTTGACATTATTATTGTTGTTGTTGTTGTTGTTATTATTATTATTATTATTATTAATAATGTCTTTCATATTTCTTTCATATGGTGCATTTTACATGTGCTTGGAATTGAATGGTGGGGCACAGCATGATGTCTATATACTTTCTACAGATACATCTGTCAACAGTACAGACCCAGTCTGAAAGCATTGTTATAGTCATGTGCTGAACACATGTTGGTGCCACAAAGTGAATGAATGAACTCAGGTGGGGGAAACAGTATTTATTGCACAGGGCTATGATTCATATTCTGTCCTCTAAAATGTTTGCGGAGTCTGCGAAAACTATTATTTTAGCTAACGCACAAATCATATAGAGAATTTCATGCCCGATAAACTTTGAAGCAGCTGAATAAATACACCGTAAATACAGTTTTTACCATGCATTAACTGTATATTGTGTGTAAAACACCCTTTATTTAAATGGCAGTGTTTTACTTTCATTGAAAATTTATAGAGTTCAACCCAGTGCATGGGACATTTTACAAAAGGTCCTTGGTTTACCATCTGTAATTTAATGGGCCATGGAACAAACAGCGTGTATTTCAGTTTGCTGTAAGTTACAGTCCCTGGGCTAAACATACACAGGTTTTTGCAAACAGGGACAATGTCTGTGTTTTTGCCACATATGGGCTTTTGCCTGAGCCCCCCCCCTCACCCACCAAAGACACCAGCTTCCCTTGGAGGCTCTCATGTGATACCTTTGACAATGGCTGGCAGGTCAGCAGGCCTGAAAGTGCTTTACAGTGTACCCTGTTTCACGTGATTCCTCCAGGACAAACAGACGAAAGGTATTCATTCAGAAGGCCCTCGAGGTCATCTGTCACTCCCCAGCAGTGTAAACCCCCCTCACAGACAAGCATAAATTACCGGTTTTATCCTCAGTATCTAATTTCGATCCCCATTGATGGACCGTCTTAAAAACGAAGGGGGCGTTGGGGGGGGGGTGTCTTTAAATCACAGAAATGAATGCCTGCGTTGTCATGATATGTTTGCCTGACAGATGGTTCCACTTTCTTCACAATGATATGAATCAATTTGACACACCTTTGAGAACAGATTTGGCCTCTAAAAATTCACCCTAAAACCCCTTATTAATATAATACATTTTACAATACGAGTGTACCACCATTAATACAACAGACAATTTAACAAAAAAACAAGCAAGTGACATTAAATGAATAAATATGTAAATGTGTATTGAGATGATGGATTTATACAGGCAGGCTATTCCAAATTAACATTGAAAACATATTTTGAATATCATACAGTAAAGCAAACGCACTCAGATATGCACCCCCAAAGGTACTGTATATGTGAGACTCAGAGTCATGGCTGGTTTGGGAGTTCACGGCACAGAGTGTGAGCTGAATTACAATGCCGTCTGCACTTTGTCAAGCCATTTTATCATTCATTCTCCATCATAACAGCTCTTGATACAAACGGTCATGCACTTGGTTCGACATTACTCCTCCTTAAAAGCCTTGTCTACCTCCCTATATTTCACCAGCCACATGCGAGTGTTTATAAAGTGTGTCCATCAGGAACAGAGGTCATTTATAAATGAAATGTTTGTAAATTTTTTAAATGAAATGGAACAATCTAGGAATTTAAATCCTTTATAGATTGGAATAACATAGACTTGCATTAGCTTATTTATAATAAGCTGCTCTAATATTATAGTGATAACCATTAGTTTTAATAATTATCAGATGAGTGCTGACTGGGATCTCATTAGGGCATAAGTAATTATTTTCTTATTCTCAATCAGAATAATTTTATTGTACCTCAGTCAGTTTTCCAAATGATACTTGGCAATGATAAGACAGCTGGCAGATGTTGACAGTTGACGAAATAGTGGGTACAAGCTTGTATTAATATAAACTGTGACTGATTTTCATTGAATTGTCATATTTGTTTTTAATTTTATACGTGTTCCCTGTGTATGCTAGTGTCTGGTTTTACAACTGGTCAGTTGACAGTTCAGTCTGTTTAGATTATGTCTTAAACATACACACTTGCCGTAATTAAGCATTTCAAACAAGGTGAAAATGTTGGAATCAATAACTATTAGACATAGTGATACAAAAACATTACTCAGCAGTATAATATGGAAAAAGAAGGTTGTTCTTGCATGTGCAAAATTCTCTTGATGTTAACTTTAGAATTGGCTCTGTCAAGCAAGGTTTATTTTCAAAAGGAGCAACAGGTTCCCGAGGTAGAATACATTTCAGGATAAAATAGACCTAAATGTATTATGCCTTCACTGAACCATGACTTTTATTACTTTGAGGAAGATGAGAAGAAACATTTTGCTGTTTTGTTGAAATTGACATTACAAATTTACACTGAGCTGCCTCAAGGTTAAGGTCAAGTTTGAAGGAGTTTGAACCAATTATTTTGTTACGACTCCTGACTGAAACACACCATACCAAGAAATCGAATCCATAGAAAGTGTTTGCTGAAAACTGCAGTATTGATTCAAAGCACAAGGGACATCGTGTTTGATTAAGCAGAACTGAAGGGGTTTATCCTTTTATATCTATCCTGTGGCTGTAGTATTCTCTGGCAAAATGTTGCGCTGGTCTTACTTACTGCGAGTGACTACACCCTCCAGCCTGATGATGTTGGGGTGGTCAAACTGTCCCATGATGCTCGCCTCACTCAGGAAATCCCGCCTCTGTGTCTCTGTGTATCCTGCCTTCAGTGTTTTTATTGCCACACTGGTTTCTTTCTTTGAGGGCTGCTTTAGGCGGCCACTGCACACCTCCCCAAACTCACCTGCACAGGTAAAACTCAGGTTTAGAAAGAAACCTCAGGAAACTCACTGGCACAGGTTAAACAGAATCAGGATTGCCACAAGTAAAACATAAGAAGAAATGCAGCCATCCTTGTAATTTCAGCCATGAGCTGCAGGAGTAATTGAGTTTGATATGTACTAAATGGAATACTGTCCTCAACAGATAGCCTTTATGCTAACCTTTTAAATCAGAAATGAAAATAAAAATTGCTTTAAATGCATTACGCTACATGCTAACTATCTTGATGCTTCAGTTTCATTTATCTGCTGTGGCATCAGTATTCAAAGGCAATCAAAACAGACAAGATTGAAATGGGCATGCGAATTAAAGATCACCCAACTGAAAGTAATTATATCTGGGATATATATGACATGTTTTTGTTAAACTCTTGAAAGATGCCAAGGGTGACACTGCAGAAATATGAAACCCATTGAAAATGTTTATTTGAATGTACCAATCATTTATAAAGCCACCTATGGGTCACTAGGTATCACTATGTGCTTGGCATAATCAACTGTGTCTTAACAAAAAAGGAGTGACTATTTTTCAGTAAACTTATGGAAAAACAAATATACCCAGTACTACTTGAATGTTAAATGGCAATAATACATTGTATAATGTAGGTTTTTTTTTTTTTTTTTGCTTGCTTGCTTGTTTCTTGGGACAACAGCCCTCCATGTGGTTTCAAGGTAACTGAGGACAGTGATTGTCTTTGTTATGCTCATCAGTCCTTGGTCTGCCGGAGGTATGAATCACATGGCATTATCTGCCCCAGAATCACACGTCAGAGACCCACTGTGCTTGATATACAGTGGACTGTGGGAGATGAAGTTTCCCAGTAGGAGGTTACTCACTCTCCCCTGCTGCAGTGCCACGCACTCCATTAAACCCAGTCAGGCAGGGAGGAGGGATGCTGGGAAAAACTATATTGCATTGTGGGAGTTTGGATAATAATACACACCTCCTGATGAGGTGTTAACTGATTTTTGTTTGCACCAGCTGTCACACTCTTAATGGATGAATGTTAGAGATAAATGTAATTTCAAAAACAAAGTATATGATCTGTTGCAGATGCTTTTGAATTGAACAGGACCGATCAAAACGTTTATTCCTACCTGCCCCAACAACTTTATCAATAGCTATACAAGAGGCTTCCAGTTCTTTGGCAAATTCATGGACGGCCTGACTTGGGTCTTCATAAGTGTGTGGGTCCACATATGTCCGAATTCCTGGAAGTCTCACTGAAATATGAACATTAAGAGATGTGATGTCTTTGTGTCTGCGGACTGCATTTCATGCACAGCTTGGACCGGTCACATTTCATTTGGCAGTTACAAGCAAATATTTTAAGCATCATAAAATCCATTTTGATATGATTTCAAAATAAAATATGCAATTCACATGGGTATAGAAAAGCCAAAGATAAAAACAGAAAAAAGCTGTACAAATACATATGGATAAATAAAATCTACGCAGTTTAAAATAACTTCATTAACATGTGTAAGATATCATTGCTGATATTAATCTAACTGTATGCAGTGCAATATCCATAGATGCTATAGGAGAAAGGATGAAACCTTATGGCTAGCAGATATTCATGAGAGGCAACATCTGAATGGCATAAGCTACACTATTAGGGTAAAAATAATATCTACAAATATTTTTAAAATCATAATTAATGGACAATTTGACACAAAATAACAAATAGTAAAGCACGTGGAACTCAGAAATGACATCCTCTTGTTGTTTTAAACTGGTTCCATGCATAAAAATAGCGCACAGCCCTGAGACTCTCAGCTGGGACATTATGATGTACGGACAGACAAACAGGCACAAAGACAGAAAAACAGTTTCTTACAGTGGCCATTGCCGAAGGGCAGTCTTTTTTCATCTGGATGTTTAGATTTGCTGTAGCCACAAAATCTGTCAATAAAAATAAACATTGTGAATTACAAATAGTTCAATGATGTTATATTTTTGAACTGATACTATGGTGACAACAGAGATGTCAGGGAATAACATTAATGCTAATAACTATACAGCAGGCATGTTTAAGGGTAGAATTAGCTCTGATGGTTTTGCTATGCTATAGGACAGAACTGAACTTGTGCACCTTATAATAACTCTTGGATTTCAACAGTAAAGTCTGCCAAAATCAGCTGTTTATACTACGTGTCACACTTCTCTTTCAAGCAGCATTTTATGAAGTAAGATACAAGTAAGAATAATACATATTCTGTCAAGCCACTTGGCAGTCAATCAAAAAATATGAGTAAGCATTCTTTTCCTCTGTCTCTGCAAAGGTTATATATAAATGCATATTCATAACAGTGGCCCTCATGTAACTCCTAGATCATTCATGTATCAGACCAGTTATGGAGTAGCTGTCCAGGGATCCATTACATTAAATTCAACTCATTCATCAGATGCTCTTAACCAAAGCAAATTACAAACCTCAGTACAAAGTAAGTGCTTTCATGTATGGTATGAAAAAAAAGAACAGAGGTAATACAGTAAAGGATAATCCAGATCAATGGTGTTGTAATTTTCAGGCCGGCTGCATTGGAATCCTGGCGCCATTAAGTCTTGTTCGGGTTTGGCACTGACCTGCCCAGCAGGAGGTACACCACCACCGCCAGGAGGATGATGGCCACGGCGGAGGAGATAGCAATCAGCACCACCTGGCTGTTCTCACTGGAGATGGAGAAGGCTGGAGAGAAAGATGGCAGAGGTACAGCCTGCTCAGTATGGGCGCTAACCAAAACCTTTCCAACAACCTGTTGGGTTGGTCCCTCTAATTAAACAAAAATACCAAAGTCTATATCTCTTGACAAAATACATCATTTCCAGAGCTACATGGAATTTGGAAGGGGAGAAGATGCAGAGCTCCAAATATTCACAAACAAAATCAAACTTTAAACGCTCATCTGCATCTCTAGATTATATGGCTATTTTCCCTGAACTTAGTGTGGAGAATATTATCTTTTCAAAACACATCGATCATTTCTTTGGCAAATGCTGTGCTGTTGAGCACAGGGAGCACAGAGCACATGAGGGGTGGAGAGGAAGCGGTCACACAGGCTGTAGGTGCTTACAGTCTGGACTGGTCTCAAACTCGAATTTGCGGCTGCTGGCTCCATACCCAGCGGCGGTTCGTGCTCGGATCTGCAGCAGGTAGACAGTGTCTGGTTTCAGCCCATTCAGAGTCACATTCGTGCCCTTTGCCCTCAGGATAGTGTAGCTTGTCTCTTGCTCCTGCTTCAAAAAAAAAACACATATGGCGATACATACAGACACATACAGAGAGAGAGAGAAAGAAGATAAAAGTGAACGAGATGCTGAAATTTTCAAAGTAGCTCAGTCTCTGTCTGCTGTTGGCTCACGTCTACACCAAGAACTTGGCATGTCAGGTCAGTCCACTGCGCAAAAAAAAAAAAACTGTGTTTATAATAAAGTGCACCCTTGAGTGCTGAAGATGGTGCCAGCTCTTCTTGATAAATTGCCACCTTTATTTTTTATTGCTTTTTGTAAAGATCTGTGGTGTGGTGATCCCCTCCACCAGTGAAACTGCAGGAGATTTATGGGCCATATTTACATTCATGGCATTGTTTCCAGATGTGCTTCTGACCGGCAGAGAATGAGACAGGGAGCACAGGAGCAGCCTGGATCACAGTGACGCACAGCTGAGCCCTTCCCTCTCATATCCAATAATTATCTCTTGTATTTGACTGGATGCAGCAGTGAATAACCTCTCAATCTGAGCAATTGAGCTGAAGAAAAACATTCAGGCATAATTTATCCTTTGAACTTGTGTAATTACTGAAATACCAAGGCGCTCCAGCCATCGAGAGGACAAATATGGCACATCATCTATATTACTTACGGTATTTCAACTCATCACTGAGCAACTCAGATTATTCATGACTTTTTTTAGCATTTCAAAATCCATGTTTTCTGTGTATATCCCCATATTAGAAAGTAGCTTTTCAATGTGCAGTTGAGTTGGCATTATATTATGTAGCCCTTTCCAGTACACAGAGAACACCTGACATGTCCTATAACAGCTGAAATATTGCTTCATCTCACCAAGCTCCTGCAGTGCCTAATGGCTTGAATCCAAACTGTGAGTTTTGTGCACGGCCACATACACGAACCCCGAGACGGCTCATGTTTGAGTAAATTAGCTCGGTTCTCGATGTCTGGGTGGATGAAAATAATATGTCTACACTGGGCTGTATGTTCCTTCATTTAAGCTGTATATCTTTTCACAGGTTGTCAGCGTTCCTCGCTCACAACTTCATGTGATCGCCTAAAAATCAAACACATGTGTGTCTGAGCTCTCCCTGGTGAAGGCTCCCAAGCCATATGTCCCTAAGCTCGTCAACCATTTCTGTGTAGTGGAGGTAGACAAGGCATATGATTGTTACTTTTTTAAGTTTTTGGTACTGGAGGAATTTAATATGCTTGTCATATGCTGCTTTCACAATATAAATATTGCAATCTGGACATCTGATTCTTTTCTCTGTAGAAGAAGAAATTATATAAATACCAGATATATTTTCACGAGCATTCACTGTATCCAAATTTAAGTGTAAATAAACATCTCAGATACAGTACAGAAATCTTGCGTTTTCTTTTATTTTTCATCTTTATTTTATTCTGAGATAAGATTAAACAGAAAGCATCCATTGAAGCCTGGTGCCACATTTTGTGTTTATCAACAGTTGTAAAAATGTTTCTGTGCAATTTGCTTAAACAACTAGATAAAGAGAAACAGCTGGTATAAACAGTCTGTCACAAGTTATGGGACACAGCGATTTGATATCAATCCATATCTGCAACACCACACTATTTATAAATATTGTTTGTTAGACATTTCCCATCATGCTGGTCAATCCTTCATTTATATTGATTCTGCTATGGCATGCTTGGTCCCCAAAGTCATTCACACCCTTGACAATTTGTGACAAATATACAGCACAAGGACATTAATAAATATTTTACTAAATAATTTTATTAATGGAAAAAAGATCATTTCATTGTTTAGAGATGTATATTTGTGAGAATTTATCACAAGGCCCGTAGGCTTATTTTCATGGTGGTCCTCTAGTGGGGACAAAATAACTGACAGCTGGACACCCAATGTGATAAAAACAGCGCATAGACAGACTCATAAAACAGCAGCATATCCATCCATCTCTTCAGCTCAATCTTAAATTCCATGTATATGTGTGTGTGTGTGCGCACTTCTACAATATAACATTGCAATGCTTTCCACTGCGTGCTCTAATCAAATGTAAAATTGCAGCTGCGTGACCACCTACCACAAAGCATAAACAAATTGCATGACTGCTTATTACAGAAGCATTACGAGTTTTTTCGAAGGAACCGTTCCTTAGAGAATGAGGAACTCGTTCAAATTACTGCTGTGATTTATAATCCATAAAAATAATCCATTATAAACAGTAAGTTTTCTGGAAATTAGAAGTACTACTTCTGTACTTTTTGTTGAATCCTGACCTTTTTTTCTGTGATATATAATCAAGAAACATCTTTAATCAGGGGATGTGTTCAGGCATAACCTGGGTGGCCCTAGCCTTTCCTGTCAGATTGCTTCCACGGTGCCTACTCTTTTTCTCTGGAGTTTCCAACCAGGGCTTGAGCA
Source organism: Albula goreensis (assembly GCA_022829145.1). Taxonomy (NCBI): domain Eukaryota; kingdom Metazoa; phylum Chordata; class Actinopteri; order Albuliformes; family Albulidae; genus Albula; species Albula goreensis. The sequence continues at coordinate 14,780,193 of CM040761.1, read as the reverse complement.
GGAAAATTCTCAATATGGTTAGTAATTACAGTACAAGTAACAACAGCTAGAGTGATTACACTTCACTCTGAGGTGTACTACTGTACCTCCCACAGACCACAAAAGACACAAAGAATGCATGGACTGCCTGCACTAAGGTGAAAAATGAAATTGTGGATGAAAATGATTTTGCTTACCCTAAAGGGGCAGTTTAAGTTGAGCCATGACATTTCTATAGTGTGGGAGTCTGAGTAAGCATTCTTAAGGAGAAGTTACGAAAAGAGTTGTATTATCGGTCTAAAAGTAATTTGTCATCTGCAGCATTTTTTTTTTGCTAACAGTTAGCAATGCTAAATCTGCATTTAGCTTCATTCACTTTCACAGTAAGCTATTTCACAGAGAAAACGCAAACTTGTCCTCCCTAAATACACTCATAAAACATGGATTAAAAATGGCTCTGACAACACTCAAACGGACCATCTTTCTTGTACTGATTAAAAATATCCCCATGGTTGATTTCAGACTAAAATGTCACCAATAATTCATCACTCGGCCCACAGAAGAGCTGTAATTTGTGTTGCGCTAATTTTCACACTGAGCCCTTGAAGACACATTTATTGTTAATAATAAACCTTCGCTCCATTAAAGCTGGCCTTTTACCCTTTGTCTTGAAAGCATCTTCAAGCAGAAAAGTAACTGCACCAAGGAAGACATATTTGTTCAATTTCAATGCACAGTATAAACAGGCACGATGGCATGCTCATTCTGAAGCATTAAACGAGCCGACAAAATTAACTTCTTCATAACAAAGAAAACAATTGTTGCTAATGCGTATGTACTCTATCACACGAACAACACACACACACGCTGGAATGGATAAAAGATGAGTTAGCTTTTCCTTGAGATTTAAGCAGTATTCTGTTATATGCTTTTGATACTCTAAATTATGTTGTAGCACACACAAACATGAAACACAAGAATAATATCCATTTAAATCCATGGGGGTATTATATTGTATTGTGATGTTTTCTGTATGTATAAATGTTAATATGTACTACACTATGAAATTTTACTGTGGTACAGCTGGAAGAGTGGGAGAAAGCTGTCTTGCTCTCAAGGCTGCAAGTATTTGAGTTAGCACTCTTCTACTCTGGAGTCTAGACCACATCCACAACCTCAAGCCTACCCATAGGTAGCCATCCAAATACATAACCGAGAAAAAACCGAATTAGAATCAATAAAGCTGAGCATATCATACTGGCAACACGGAAGGAAGCTGCTGCCAACAAATACTGTATACTATACATGATATACAGACTTGACTGTGTAAAAGTGCAAGCAAGCAGTTAATGAATTTAGACAAGGTCCTTTTGGCGGGTTGCTGTTAAAGCATTTTCCTATTTGTGTATGTTGCAATCATGTCAGTTTCTGTTGTTTTTGTCAATATTCGGACTGCCTTGGGGATCAGGATGCCTGTTTTACAATGCAGACTTTTTTCTGCATTGTAAAACAGGCAAATAAATAAAAAAATGATGAAAGAAGAAATCATACAACACAAGTGGCCGAATATGAATATGTAGTTGGCAATTAGCCAGACTCCATATTCAAGATTTTAACCATTAATTAAAATAGTGATCTAAAAACATTCTGCCCTCACCTTCTCATAGAACTTGACCTCATAGTCAAGGATGATGCCGTTGGGCCTCTCCGGCTCTAGCCAGGATAAGGAGATGCTGTTTCGTGAAGTCCGGTCTTTCCGGATGACAGCGACAGGGGATGGAGCTGTAGAAATAAACATTTCAAAATCACAGTCCTCATAAACTTAATTCTGTTTGAGACAGAGCATGTCTGGGGAATCCCCAAAAGCACAGCCCACTCCTTTCATCAACCAGCAGGGGCAGCAGAGAGCACAAAAATTTAATCCCTTCTCCATTCCTCAGAACAAATGTAGCTTCATGTTTGGCCTCCATATGGCCCCTGTCAGTTGTCACAGTTTTAAGTTAGAACTCCATAATGTCCGTCTCCTCTCTTCCTCCTCCTCATCCTTCTCATGCTTTCCATCTTGTTTATCTTTAAATTTTATAGCTTTGTAAGAGCGAGGCAGCAGTGGAAATGTACAGGCATCCAGTGTCTTTTTATTTGACCACAAAAAAATGTTGTGCTTTGAAACATTCTGACTTTCCTTAATTGTGATTACACTGTTTAAGACTTTTTTCCTGAGTTTTCCCTTTTAACAAATCCAGATGGGCCGAGTCTGTTTCCACTCCGACTCTGTATCTCCCTTGTCTGATAGGGAGTCACCATGGTCATAGCCATGATTTACACTGCTGGTAATGCAAGATCATCCAACACTCCTTATCTCCCTGAGCTTTCTCTATGACAGAAGACATTCCTGTATGCTCTAAAAGATTACAGCCTGAACGATGGTGTCTCCCTGAATAGCATTACCGACAAAGAGTCTCAGGCCCATTGTTTTCAGGCAACAAAAAGAACATTTATTTGCCAGGCTCTTGAAAAGAAGCCAAATTGGTCACTCCTCTGAATCATTCCTTACACCAATAACCTACATTTGAACCATACAGATACTTAGAAAAATGTTAACACCAGTGTGAAGTCAATAGAATGTCAGACCACCACCAGTTCTGATGGAACTGGATGTTCTCCCAGGTGATCTGATCTGTGATGCTGGTTCTGCCTTGAAATCTAATGCACAGACATCACAACCAAGTCTGCTGTGGACTTTGCTTTCAGAGTTTTCATGCTGACATCATCTTGGAAACTTTTGATCATGAAATATCAGCAAGTTCAGCTGAGGCTCAGACCAAAGTCACTACGATAATTAAGCCTCGTTCAAAGTCACTGAAATTTCCTTTTTCAGCCACAATAGCCCTATTTATAGGCATTCAGGTCTGTCCAGTATTACTTACACATGATCTAGTTTACTCATGATCTGGTTTGCGTATACCATTGCTATAAACAAACATATAGTACAGTATGCTTTTTGTATCTGTCTCAGTCACTAAGTCAGAGAGTTGCTATTATGCTCTCTGGGGTCTTCCTTTTCTCCTTCTCTGGCTTTCCCTCCCATTCTCTCAAACCAGTATCATTACTGCATGTCAAAGACAGACAACAACTGCAGGCCATTAGCCATGGATGTGTGTTCCAAGGATGGATTGGGTCTCTTTCACTTAAGGAATGCAGTTATCTTCTCACTGAGCTAACCAAACATACTGCATGACAAAGCTTAGCACTGCAGAATTTCCACATGAACAAGGCAAAGAAAATACATTTGTGGATTATGTGCCATTTTTTTAGCTTTAATCAAATGGTGTAATTAGCTTTTGAGGGCCGCTTAGAGGTCAGTGGTGAGATTAGGATGAAACTAAAGACATCTTGATGGCAGCTCAGATATGTGCACTGAAATTGTCAGGGATTTGTCACATTTTTGTCAGGGAAGCTCCATATGTAGCAGTTAATTTGCATATGCACGCCTTCACTGGGTTCAGAGATGCTGAAACGGCTATGCAGGGCGGGGCTGATGTTTCTGTGAACCCCTGGGGATCGCAGCGTGATGGAGAGCACAGCTGCTAGCCAGAGCACGGGATCATGGACTCGTGCGTCCAACTCTGGGTCCCATTTGCATTTTATAGGATTGTAAAGGTTTCTGGATTATTTGTCCAAGTGCGAGGGAGCATCGCAGAGGCAGGGGGCTGCATTCTCAGGCACTCTGGAGAGGCCTGCTGAGGTTGTAATAAAATACCCATTTAGGTCCTGCATTTATTTATGGGATTGAAAGGTCACATCAGACAGATAGAATAATTTACACAAATTCTACCGCAGTGCTCTGGAGCACATGTAATAGAAAATGATTGGAAGAACTAGTAAATGTTAGGATTTTACTTTGTATGCCATTACCAGATGTATGTCTGTCACTGAATGTTGTGTTTGCTGTGTAGATGCATATGCTCATGATCTTCTCTGTTTCCTTATTTGAACATGTGTGTGATGGTTCTCTAGAGAAAGACAGAAGCCCTTGCTCTCAGATTAGTTCCCTTAGGTAATAAAAAAAGCAAAGTCAATGTGTAAAACTTTATTAGGGAAAAATGACTGGAGAACTTATCAATAACAATAAAAATAATTTGAAAGCAAATACTAATTAACAGCAACCGAATGTGAAAATAAAAATGTCTCAGTAGGGAAGCCAAAAAGCATGCCTGTTCAAGAAGCATCATCACCGCTACAGCTGAGTGGCAGTCTCTGCGTCGATATACTCCTTTGTCCTCTGAGGAATGGATTCAAATCAAGAAGCAAGGCGTAAGTGTCTAATCTGTATTACTGGGCATCTTTTCTGAGGCTTGAACTTCTGTCATTTCAAAGTGAGCGTGTCTAGCAATGTGGGCTGTAATAAGGTACAGCTGTGATAACACACAGTCATGCTCCAGCCTGCACTATTGAGGGATCCATGGAAGCATTCCAGGCTAGCTGCAGAACCTCCCGGATTGGGCTGTGGAAACTCTTGGCCTAGCATACAGTGTATTCAGACACTGTACAAATACACTGCCTGGTATGCAGCCACATATTAGCCTGGAAATGGAATATTATCTTGATAAAATTGCAGTGTATATTTTTGTTCATTTGTTTTATGCTTCAGGGTATTAGAGGACAATTACTATAGATTAACACCAGTATTTATGATATTTATATTTAAAAAACCTACATGGTTACAAACATGGACACAAGAATAAAAAGGTTACCCTCTTTGCACATTCTAACAAGTTAGAACCTCATGTGTTTTTTTACACATTGATAAACCACAGTCCCTTGACAACTTGTTTATTAAGAATATCACATCACCTTACAAGGTGCTTAAGTACACTAATGTCTGAGATTAGATGGACTGAAAGATGACTTTGTCTGTGATCTCTGTCTCAGTCTTTATGGTGTTTGCATCCCTTTGGACCTCCCTGAAATCCCTGTACTAAATTACCTTCTTCTCAGTCAACCCACCTCATTTTAAAGACTGTCAAACACAGTTCACTGCATCTAGTTGAAGAAAAAAGTCTCTAGGTCATGCTGGAAACTGGAAACCTAAACCCAAAGGAGTACAGATGGGCCTGGATCTTACATCTTTATGGTTTTACTGTAGGCTGAGGGGTCAAGGCCTACAGGCAAGTAATAATTGATTCCACCATGTGAAAACTGGAGTGCGTCCAAACAGATCTGATTCTACTCCAAATACCAGACAGACTGATAAAAAATGCAAAAACGTGTTTGTTTTTTTTTTTGTCTCATCGAAAACAGATTTGTCAAGTAAGCCTTGAAAATACAATTCTCAGTGAGTCACATCACTACTAAAATTCATACCAAGCATTGCTTCTTTCAGAGAGTAAAGAACCAACAATAGGTGAAGGAGAGAGTACAAGATTTTGAGAAACAAAAGTTCAAAGTGGGTCTCACCTGCTTGGTTGGTAGTTATGGAGACAGCGGCAAATTGACGGTGGGCAGGTGCCAGGGCGGAGACTCCATTCTGCGCCTCAATCTCAAAGGTGTAGTTAGTGTGTGCCAGCAGGTCTGTCACCGTCACCGTGGTGTTGCTCAGACCTGTGGGGCGGGGCAGAAAGCGGACAGCACCCCTGCAGGGCTCACACTGGCGCTGGCCCGCCCAGCACCTCTTACACACCACGTTAAAGGTCACGTCCTTCCTGCCGCCCAGGTCGGCCGGCCAGCTCCAGTCCAGTATGACTGATGTCTCGTTGATCACTGAGATGACATTTCCAGGGGCAGAGGGGGGCCCTGTTGAGAGACAATAAAAAAATGAGAGATTAAACAATTCCAAAGAAGTTGATGTTCAAGCAATTTGTTATTAGCCAGTGAATAATTTATGCATTCAAAAATAAAAGTCTTCTTTCGAGGCCCCACTTGCTTCCACAGTTTAACACTGGGAGTGCCCATTTACCATTTCCTTCTTAGGAAATGATGTAAAAATATCCCCTCACTACCTTGTAATGGATCATTCTCCTTGCCAAAACAATGATGTTTCAGGATTGTACTTTCAGAACAAAGTACAGTCAGTAAGCAAGCATTACTAGGAAGCTGAAGAACTTGTGAACAACATTATCCATGACATCAAATGACACACAATTCTCATAAATCATCCTTTAGTACAGCCACAAACCTAGCATTACGACTGTCACAAAAAAATTATGTTTGACCAATTCATACATTCATACATGAATAATAACACAATTCTAATCCACCCCATGAGGATATTTGCACAGTGGTTAAAATAACAGTTGCCCCTACTGCTTCACTGAGGAAGGAAGGGGGTGGAGGTGATTGTGTCCATGATAAAAAAGGCAATGCTGCTGTTTGATTTTAAATCAGTGATTTACACTTCTCTGCAGCTCTGGTGTGGCTCGTGTCCAAAACGTGGTCTCAAGAGACACCTCAGTGTGAGTCAAACCATGTAGTCAAAAATGAGGCAACTACTTTTAAACTGACATTTAAGCAGCAATTAGCTTTATATACACCATGTAATCCCTCACTTAACTGTGAAAAAGTAACCCCATATGTCATGATTCCATTACACCCCATGCATCCTGTGCAATTCCAATTTCCTCTGTTTTAATAATACAAGAGACTCATAACTCAAGCGAGGAATTACCACCAGGCTTATATTCACAAGGTATTCATGGCTGTTCTTGATATGGTTCAAATCCCTCTTTTAAAGCTCTCCCCCAAGCACCCATAATGGTATGTTCTAGAGCGGTTCCATATTGAGTCACACCCACAAAACTGGACTGTTCCATGTTGTACTCTTGGGGAATTTCAGGTTTCATTGTATTGTATTTTCAAAAGGCTGAACATAAATCACACCCCCAAAACATGAAAGCAATGATGTGCTCAGCCAGCAGCGCTGGCCGCAGGACTACGGACCAAATGGCTGAAATTGCATATGATACACATGAACAGGCAATCATTTTGCAGGAACCCTTAAGGCCAAGTTAGAGAAGGTCCAAACTCTGCCTCTTTGAATCAACAGGATATTTACAGCCATTGTGGAAATGACAACAAACAAGTCATGACAAAGTCTGAAATGAATCAAATAATTATAGAGGCCACCATACAAGTTTTTTTGTTAGATATTTTCAGCATTTACAAATGGTTAGGTAATAAAAACAGGCATATTTCAATTTTGTTTTTATAGCTCACCAATTTCATGCTCACATAGTAATATAACAATTTATTACTTTGAATATTTCCATGTGCATATGAAGAAAACTGATATTGAATAAAACTTACATGAGAAATGCTTTGCTACAAGTGGATGTGGAACTACTTAGAATGTGGTTGAGTGGTTTGGCCTGTGTGTGGGGTAGAGTTTGGGGCACAGATTGGCATTGCACAGGATCAGTTGGTCAGGGGTGCATTCAGGGGCGGCGGTTACGGAAACTCACGGGTGCAGGCCATGGAAGCGGGGTCCAGCTCAGAGCGGAAGTAGTTCTTCTCACAGGCACAGTGGACGGAGCCCTCCAGGTGGGTGTAGCTGTGGGGCGGACATTTGGAGCACCGCAGGTTCCCAGGGGAAGACTTATAGAAGCCAGGCCTGCAGGCTGCAAGTCAAGAGGAAGACAGGAAATGGATTAGCAAGGCTTACAGATGAGGAGGTTTGCAGGTTTTGTGTTCAGAGGGAAGAAAAAACTGGCCACATAACTCAGGTTGCAGGTTCGATTCCCAGGTGGGCACCGGCATTGTACCCCTGAGTAGGACACTTAAACCAAATTGCTTCAGTAAATATCCAGCTGTAAAACGGTTTGTATGTAAGAAAGGTAAGCCTCCTAAATGTTATGTAAATGCACTCTTTCAGGAGGTACTCTTTCAGGAAAAATTTAAACATATGTCCAATTTACTGACTTTGGTTAATGAAATAATAACCATTTTTGGAAGAACACTTTTAAAAAAATTTGCACCACCAAAAGGCAAGTTAGTAGGCAAGTTCCCTGTCCACATAATAAATTCATGTGCAAATACAGTATCTTTTCTCAGCAAAAAATATATGAATGTCCACAAACCCAAATTAGAGCACATTGAAAGCGGTCTTCATCTTTTGTTGCTCATTCTTTAAGAAGGCGCATGAATTATGCAAATAAACATCTTAATATTGAATAAAAACATTGAAAAAACTGAATACTGAAAAACAAATATTGAGAAAATATTACCCACAATGAAAGGGGAAAATAACAAACAAATGCCACTTGAGACTACTTCAAAGGTATTGGACAGTAGTTAAGTCAGACAGGTTTCCATTAGCCTTTGAGCTCAGCACTTCATGGCTTTATACCACAGACACGTAGGAGCACAAGTGTCTTCCTTTGATGTAATCACGGGTGGAGGTAGATAATGAAAATACAAATTGCAATATGCAATCCAACAGTTGGATTTTATGTATGACTTTTGCAATTGTATCGATTATAGTCTCTATCTCAGTATGTGAGGAAATGCTGAGTACTTCTGCCTCACCTACCTACACTTTTGTATTTTTCCATTTGTTTCAGACCCTACTCCACAGTTTGATTAAAGAGTGATAGAGTTATGTGGTATAAAGTGAATATAAGATTCTCTGTCAGACAGGAGAGACATTGACCTTTGATCCCCTGGACCTTCCCTGGTAAGTGAAGCAGCTGCTCTTATTACATCATACAACAGGAAATCAAATCTGACGCATCATTTCCTTTGCAAATCGGCCTACACCATCCCAAATGAGATAATCATGCAGGCGGCCAAAATTAGCTTTCAAAGCGAGCACTTTACCTTCTGGAAAGCAAGAAAATTACCAGAAGCCTGTTTATTTATTTTAGAGATATTTCTCAAAATACCATCATAAAAGGCACTGCAAATTGGTTAAATGGTATACTTATATGTGCACAACGTGCAGGGATATCAACACAAATGGCAAAAATCAATGCAGAATCAATGAAATGAGACAAGGCTTATTACCACATGGTTATATTTGTCTTTACAGTTACTGCTGCCATTTTAGGGGTATAGAGCAGAAAGGTTATCACAAAGAGGGCAAAAGTCTGATGTAAAAGACATAACACTCTAGATTCCTTTATATGACAAACTCATTTGTGTTCAATAGGATCACAGTGGATTAGGTGATTGCATGCCAATTAAGTAAATAATAAACAGTGACTCCATATGTGTTCGCTATTTAGCGATATCAATGTTAAGTGACTGCTGACATAAACCATTAGCTTATCTGTGCCTCTGCATCATCCAACATTAAGTCTGTCAGATGCACAGGAGATCTCGGCGTGAATCTCCCAAGTGCAGCTTGATAAATAGGCGAGTGTGTTAAAAGGGTTGTTTGTGTAGAGAAATTCCCCCTGTCCGCTGCAGCAAGAGCGCGGAATTATTAATTGCACACATGGCGTGTGGGAGACTCTGACTCCCTGGTTACCAGGGCTGGGTGTGGAGGGGAGGAGAGGAGAGGGGAGGGAGGGCTGGGCTGGGCCAGGCTCACTTCCTGGATGGAGCTAGGACAGATGTTTTGAAGTCTTGAATGTTCCTCCCACATGGCAACATTTGTTTCAATATGGATTAATCTCACTTTCACAGGATCAAGTGTTAAGAGAGATACAGTGGGTGAACAGTTTTCGGTTATCAGTTATATCTTAAGCTTCTACCAGTTCTGATGCAAAGTCAGTAGGGTGAAAAATGTCTTATTATTGTTTTAGTAATTTCAAAAAGACTTATCTTACTCAAAAAGACCTCCATTATTGAGGATACGGAAGGCCAACAAAGTCCAAAAAAACTCTCCTTACTGCATAAAGTCTGTTCTTACAAATCTGCGAGAGCCCATAATCCATACAGATACTTGTTCAACAGCAATCTGATCTGTCATTATCCCTGTAAGTCACAACAGGCAGCCAACGCTGGTTTGATTAGTGCGCTGCATTGTGCTCATTTTTCAACAGCCAAGGGAGCGCGAGAGACAGACACACTCATTCAACAGGACCTGCTCCGATTAATGGCTTGTGAAACAGAATTACACCCTTTTCCTCCGAGACGCTGACATTAATGCGAAGGCACAATCTCTGAGGGGACCGAGCTCTAAGTCCTGCTCAGTCAATACGCCAGTGATCGAGTGTACATTTCGGTCTGATAAGACCATACATGGTTTTGAAATGCGATCTGAAATGGGGGCATTGACACTAAACACACTGATTTTGGTAGTATTAGGGCATTCATCTGCTCAATCAGTGACCTACAGCTGTAAAATGCCGAAATCTATAATTAAAGTGTCAACTGCTTGTGTGTGTGATTTGTAGCATGGTAGAAGCGGATTGTGATAATTTGATCCATTTCTCTCAGAGTTCCGGAGCCAAAATTCTACCTTATTTGACCTGTTTTTATCTTTTCTCTAATTACATTCAGGTTCACACAGACACCCCTCCATTTTTGCAGGGTACTCATGTTTGTTTCACATGCTTAGAAGCAGGCTCTGTGAATAAATCAAAAGAAACTAAAAGATGATCACATCAAGGTGTGAAGAATTTAATCACAGACACAAATATTTTTCTAATTTTTTTCCAAGGTGAGTCTATTTTTTTCAGATGGGTCAGCGTTTGTTGAAGGTTTACAGAGAAAATGTAAGTGATACTTGATTAATAACGGTTAAACTCCCATTTGAGTTGCTTTCATCATTAAACATGGATCATTCTATCAGTAACATATAAGTATCAGACTTGGTAGAATATAAGCAACCTGAATTAATTTAAAATGTATGCAAGAACATGTCTGAAAACACATGCTACAAATTATACTAAATATCAGCATCTCACTGGTCATTAGTGCTTCAAAGTGCACGTCTGTAAAAGGCAGAGAGCTAAGAATTTTGATTGCTACAACAGTATTATTTGAGCTTGTATTTTATTCAAGAGAAGGCTCTGTAAACAACACTAATTACACCCCAATATGATCCCGTACATATTCCCTCCCTGAGTCTTAATGATGTCCGGACATTCTCTGAATGAACTCATTCATTGTCAAGGGAAGGAACATGTACGAACACTGATCCTCCAGCCAATCAAAAACTCAGACAGGCTAGAAAACAGGAAGAAGTGAAGCCCTCTATCATAATTATCAGTGGGTTGCAAACAGCACAGATCTTGGTGCTAAGGAACACTGCAAACTGCTGCTACAGACTCCCTTCTGATCCATGCCACAGCATCAGAGGGATTTTTATTTGTAGTCCAGGCTAAGACTGAAATTAAATTTGATAGTGACTCCTATGGGAGAGGCACTCTTCAGCATTAGAAACAGTAGAAAAGGATGAGATCTCCAAGCCCAGTGAGAATGCAGACCACTGTTAATGGACATTAGCACTGTAATGCGCTTAACTCTTCTGGGATCGTTTATGGCTCCAAATATGTTTCCTGTCCTGCTTTCCTGCTCCACACAATGCACCTTCTGTCCCTTCTCCGCCCAAACACCCACAGCTCTGCTTAGCTGCTGAAAGTGGTTCAGATTGCCTAATTGAACTACAGCTCTTGTGTGTTAATTTTCCTCAGCACTGCTTCAAACCTGAGGGATCGCGTTAAGGATTCTGTGATGAATAAAATTCACTCCTACGTCATTGCACCCTATTTCCCCAAAAAAAAGGCGGTCACGCTGAAGAACGTGATGTGGGTGACAGTTAAAGAGACAAAGCTGACTTTGAAATGAATAAAATCCCTTTCTGCATTACAAGAGCTGGGGGCATACTAAGTGGTTTATTATGACTGTTGAAGGAAGACTATATTTATGAACAGGAAATTTAATGGATTACATACATAACCATTTTATACCTTTCACTGTGACCTGTAAAACCTCTGGTGGATGCTTTTCACCACACTGTCATGTAACATGTAACATTATCATCATCTCTCAGTTTTCCATAAATATTATGTTAAATACAAATTCCTTACTTCACAAAAACAGAGCACTTAATTAACCTTCAAAGTTAACTGGACTTGTGGACAGTATTTGGATATGTGCCGAAAGTATCTGAGTGTCATAATTACTAAATCAAGCTGCCCAGACAAGCTCTGGCTGCCTTCAACTCAGGCACGACGACCTGCAAATCATTATTCCAAAATATGCTACTGCAGGGCAATGCATCAGCAAACAGGATGGAAATCCAACAAATGGCAACGGAAAATGTTGAAGGATAATAGCTCCTTCAGTATGCAGTTACGGCACCATGAGCCACCTATCCTGCAGTGTTTTGCATATTAGATTTGTTCATCTATCCCACCCCAGCAGGTACAGTCCCACCTGGCTCCAGGACCACCTCAAGCAAAGCCCACAGGTGCAAAGATCCATCATTCATTTTTCAAGTGCTGGAACATACAGGGCTTTAATCAATTCATCAAAGTCTCATTTGGACTGCGGCACCAGGCAGGGAGGATCCAGCATGAAGAGAACAGCGGGTGGACCTGGGGTAGAACCACAGACAATCCATCGCTGACCTGAGGGAGACGGTCTACAAATCAGTTTCTATTGACAGGGCACTCTGCAGGATGCCTGCAGATTCGTTAATCTTGGGCCATCAGCTCACACATTAATCTCAGCTGGGCAGAAGATCCTCTCAGGTTTGGGCGTGGATAGGGGCAGTTCATAACATTTACTGAACGCATTCATTTCATTGAAGTTTTAGTGCACTATCCATTTGCCACAATTATACCATTTGTAAAATAATGATTTGAGCTACAAGCACCCGAGTCAAAAACAGTACCACAGAAATGGGTTATCATAATGGAGGTTTGCAGTGGTTGAATAACACTACATTGTGAAACTTCCCAAGTATGTTCTAGGTGGCCAGTTTATGTGTGTTTGCTGTGCAGTAAGAATGAATGGCTGTAACGTTGATGTGTATGAGGGTATTGGCCTGGGTGTGTGCTCTGCAGTGCCTGCTGCCTGTCTCTCAGTTCCACAGCTGTCTGTGTGCCGATGGGCTGGCAGGCAGCTGTGCTTGGCACCACGAGCGGCGCTTTTAATGGCCACCCCGCGACCCGCCAATTACCAGGCTGAAACGGCCACCCTGCGGCAGGCCCAGAGGATAAAGGTCCACATTGCCCGCCAATTAATGCCATCCTCTTCCTCCTCACCTTCCACTCGCAAAAACGTTCCTCTTTGAACGATGCGGGCGGGCGGGCAGGGAGGGGGTGGGGGGGCGGACAGGGGGTGGGGGGCATGTTCCGTGGACTTTCTGCTGAAGTCCACGAAAAAGTCTCAATAAGCCCACAGAGTGCATAAATCACACTGCAAACAAACAATAACAAAAAAAGAGAACCAAAAGCGTAGCTTTGAAACTGCTAAGCCTATTAGCAGAATTTTTCACAGCCTCTTGGAATGCGATCTTCTTCGCCCTGACCCATTCCTCCTCCCCAGCGCTATTGTGCAGAATGTTCTGGTTTCCGTCAGAATGCACACAATGAGACTGCAGCACTGGCCACCACTTAATTCCCTATTGTGGCGGGTTTACAGTCCCCTCTTTCTCTCCTGGTCACATCTCTCCCGTCCAAGGGAGCTGACAGACCACACAGAATCCTGTGCCAATGATAAATCTGGCCCCCAGACAAAGGCGGGGGGAGAGGTCAGCCAGGGTTTCGGGGATTGTGCTGGCCACTGTAATACACACTGATCGGCAGCCGTGAGCTCAGCTGATAACAGGGATATTATTTTCACAAAGGAGCACCAGAAATAAACCCATTCTAATCCAAAACACCACATTCTGCCCATTGTGCTTGGGGAGAGAGCTCAGTTGTGATAACTCTACCCATCATGCAACAAAGGGACAATGTAAATTTATTATCATTTCTTTCAGCAGTGCCATGTGCCAACATGGGCCGGTGGCAGAGAGGAAGAGAAGTCCCATTCTTTTGATATTGACAACTGTAAAATGACCGTAATACCATAACATGATGATGATGATGATGATTATTATTATTATTATTATTATTAAATTTTTATTGAAAAAGTTTCATTTTGTAACAGAATCCAGTCAAAGAGTGTTAATTATTTTCAATATTTTAAGTCTAAACAGGTCATGCATTATGATGTGGATATGAATGCGTGTGAGAGCGTGTGTTCGTGTGTGCGTGCGAGAGAGGGAGGCCCTCCTGGCTCTGAGCAAATGCGCTCAGCTACAGACAGCCACTCCATTCAGACAGCAGCTTCAGTGACCACAGAATGCACGGAGGACATTTCCTCCTTCCGAGCGCACTGAAATAGGTCAAAGAGAGGGATCCACTGAGACAACACAGCCTTGGCAGTGCGACGGCCCACTTCCCTTCATGAGTCCTTGACTTCGCCGCCTCACCAGGGAGCATTCCACGCTTCATCAGACAGTTTAATATTCATATCGCAGAACAATATGGCGTTGTGTGTCCATTACAGAAATAGAATAATAATAGTGCCCTTTTTTAATAGATCGCTTGGTGAACAAGCCCCAGTTTTAAGACACTTCATTAATTTGCTCAGCAGACGCCCTCATCCAGACAACATACAATGTGCGTTCCCTTCAGACAGTTGCGTGCTGCGTATTTACTGGAGCGAGTCAGATTAAGTGCCTTGCTCCAGGGTGCAACAGTCACGTTCAACTTTGGGGAGGAGCCCGCATCCTTCAGTACCAGATCCAATAGCTCCAACTGCTGCTTCACAGCTCCACCACCAGATCTGAAATCGAAGACGGTGTTCCTCAAAGAGGTGATCCATTTCTAAACAAAAATAGGTCTCCATTGACACTATGTCATGTCCACATTTTTGTTAAGTGTAGGCTTCCAGCCTGCCCTTCCCATTAGTTATAACTGCAGGGGTACAGGGCAGGAACAGGGGCCACACAGGGCAGCACTGTTTTGATGAGGCCCTGGGACGGCCGGCACGTCGGAGCCGCGCGCACCTATAAATCAGGAGGGGGGATGTGTAGAGATGTTCGCAGACTGTCACAGCCTGGAGAGACATGCCACTGCAGGTGCTCCCCAGACACCATGACCGGGCTCTCCACGTCTCCCCTTACCCCTTCAGAGACAGCTGCTCCGCCCCTCTCACCACTCACCGCACCCACTGCCCCTGTCTCAACGTGTCAGTGAGTATTGTGTGTCTCATGGAAAAAGATACACCTTCACTGTTACTGAGATTTATTTTCTTTCATTTTTATATTGGCCACATTGTATGAGATGCTAAAAATGATTTATGTCAAGTGAAAGTGATCTGGTGTCACTCATTTGAATTGTTTGTTACTATGTTTGAAATTAATATTGCTTCCCAAAAGCTGCTTGATTCACTGGAGTGAAAATATTTTCAGGACCAGTGGAAAGATGGAATATCTCCCTCTCATCCTCTGACAGGTGTTTAACGTCCATCACACAAAAAAAATGCCTACTATTCCCATCCATCGACGAGTGGGGTTATCAGATTGGAGACAGCAGTCAGTCAGTCAGGTAAGGTGGTGAAAGACCTTTCAGAGCATGCCTGCCCAGAGCCGCTCACTGCGCTCGATCCCTCACCTTCTCTCATCACTGTCTGTGATATGCATGGCTTCACAGCCCCGCGTCTCTACCGAGCCACACACTGACAGGCCTCCAGTACTTCCAGCCCCAGCCTGAATTCATCAGTGGAGCTGAATCTTCTAGAAGCAAGGCGCCAACGGTTACTCTATTGACCGCACCTTCCATTGACCATCTTTTAAACACCTGCATTGATTAAACAACAACCTAAGGTACCTCACAACTAGCCACATGCCTTGATGAAAGACAGAATGTTCACAGAGAACATAGACTCCTGAGAGTTTATTGACTGGGGTCAATTTCCTGTGCTACGCTCTTGGTTTCTCTGTGCTGGATGAAAAGAAAACACACACAAAATAACTGCATATGCAACATACGACACAGAAAAGCTGCTGAGGAGAATTCACAACTCCAGTTCTTGCATGATGTTGTAAGATAAAACAATCTCTATTTATCTCAATTCTGTGGAATCAGACTTGAATAAAATCCATTTAATCATACCCTGCTTGTAGAGTCTCAGCTTGTTGAGTCATTTGCATTCCAATGCAGTGCTCAATATGACCTTGAAATGATTAATTAAACAGATATTGACAGGGAGCAGGTATCAGGAGCTTTAAAACAAACGGTACACAAACGACAGTTTACATCAATACTGTCTCCATCAATACGCTCTGCACTGTATCCTATCCTATGTGGGATTTACACAACAATGATTGACTTTCTTCAAAGGAAGCCAAAATAGAATCCCGATTAATTAAAGGATGTTATTCTAAGTGGTGGCATGAAGTTTATCTCCAGCTGTTCCTGTCTCCTCTTTCCTTTTGAGTTTCACTATTAATTGTATTGATGGATCTCTTAAACATCTGAGATGAGATTTAGAGCACAGCAGACAGTGAAAAACAATCCCCCCCAGCAGACCCCAGTCTCTGGGCTGTGATCGATTTGCACAGAAACGAGGCTTGTCAGAGCCGGGGCGCGTTGAAAAGCCTGCGTCACTGGACAGGCCGTATAAAATCTGACAGCAGCCCCTTCACCAGTCCTCAGGACCTCCCCAGGCCCCTAAAGCTTCAGCATGTCACCACAGCCTGTCACACCAACACTAATCCATACCCACTAACACTCTTAATCTAAAGCACACACACACACACACACACACACACACACACACACACACACACACACACACACACACGGTGCACTGGTTTGACCATGGGCTCATAGGTAATGCTTTTTTTATCCTAGGTGGGAGGGATAGTATTCTCCTATGGATCAAGGTATGTGACATGCATTGCTCTAGTAAAAATCCAGATAAAATCACAACCATCATGGGAAACCCAGGGTATGAGTAAATAAAACAAATCAAGACCTAATTTAGAAGCACAGTCATGGAAACCCCTTCTGTGAAGCACTACAGAGGTCCCTGCTCACATCTATGAGGGGGAATTTTAAACAACAGCTATTACATGCTTCAATACAATCCTGCTTTTAAAAAGAATATTTAGTAATTGATGAATCCCTGAAACCACTGAACATGTTGAAAATGTTAAACATTATATTAATAATGAACTTAATAAGTAAATAAAACAGATGTGTTAAATGTAGAGTGTCTGAACAGTTGGCATCCTGTCTTTCTAACGCACATTCCGTTGCAGTATCTGAACCAAACCATTCAATCCCACCCGTGATTCTATAAGCCAGACGACGCTCTCGGAACAAAGCACTGTACCCAAACAATGCCACAGCCATCCTTGGAGGGGAGTTTTGACTGTAGTACTCCCGGCCTGACGCACTGAATCGGCATTCTGCTGATAGAGTGTTTGTGAGGAGATGGAGGCACAGACAATGGGATTACAGTGGGTCTTTCCGGAGGCTGAATGTGGCGAGGAAATCACAGGACCAGCGGAATGTCCCCCCGCTGGGTGAACACATGGTATTCCGCTCTGGATCTCCCCTGCTCCTCAGCTGCCCCAGCGCTGCCGCGCAAACCAGCGAACGAGGCCCGCGAGGCCCCGGCCACGCAGACCAGGCGGCGAACAAAAATATGGAAACACCAATGTAAAGTCACTTAATCTGGTGCTGGGTCACGATGTGTGGCCAACAAGGTCTATATACACCATGGTGTAGAGTCTTCCAGCATCTGCAATGGTGCACAAGGAATACAATACCACTCGCCTATAAGAAAGTGATAATGTCTGGAATGAATATTTGAAGTGTGATAAAGTTATAAAACTTGCTGCTTGAACCATGAAAACATGACCCTAAGTGTTAATTATGTTAAAATTATACCACAGTACTAATTAATCATAAACATTATTTCTCTGTGAAACAATAATTACCTCAATTACAATTCTGACTTTTACACCTGAAGATGATTTTATGTGACTGACTATGCATGGGTACAAGGAGTTTGAAATTATGCATTACTTTCTTAATGCCCCTATTACGCCTCTGAGGTGACTCACTCCCATAGGCATGACCTACTGTCTTTTTATTTAAAGTAGAGGAATTAATACATGTAAAATAAAGGCAGATGTTTCAGAGTCTAATATTGAAATTGTCTTTGATTTTCATGGAACTTAAGCAAATGCATATTCTACTGCACACATGAATTGCTGTGAAGCCAACTGTAATCTTCTTCTGATTCTAGTTTTAAAATGATCAAATCTTTCATTATCACTTGAATTACACAATTATCAGGTCTGTCAAGTGCCACAGTTATTTTCACAGTAACTAGATGCAAATGATGCTCCACTCACCTTTTGGTTTCGATTTAAATGTAAATCAGTATATTAATTTCAGTGGATTCACTAAGCATGGCAAGCAGTCAGTACCAATCATTTCAATTAAAACATTATAGAACTGAGTAGCCATTCTGTTCAGAAATCCAACCAAAATTATTAGTAATGGTCACATTTGATACATATCTCAATATCCATATATCCACATTGAGGAAGATAGAGACAATATGTCATTGCAAATATCATTGTTGAATACAAAAATATCAGAGCTGCCTGATGGCACAGTGTGCCTGGATATCTGTCAGAGTTTGGGAGGCAGAGTCTGTTAACTACTCTACCTGAGCACAAGGTAGATGGCTATGATCAATTACATAAAGAGAAAAACTGACAGCCAAAGTGAAGTCAGACAGTTAATAAGCACAGACACATATAACAAATATACATATTTTAATACTTACAGTAATACATCAGATTAATTTTGAAAACATACCTTTGCGTATGTCTGCAGAACACTGTGCATTATATTGGAAGATTACTGGGAATTTCAAGCTGATCTGAGAAACGCTGTCTTGTTATGACAAATCACTTTGAAAAGTAGATTTCTTCGGCACTTTAAGCATACTTTTTCTAAGAAACATGGATGCTGTTGGTCACGTTTAAACATGCATCATTGTGACTGGGACTGAAGGCCTGGCATTTGTCCTGCAGTGTGACACTTGGGTCAGCCAGCAGAGGATATCCCTCTATTAGCCCCAACCAGCTATTCACCACTCTCTAATCTGTACTAGGAATTTTGGTTGTTCACACTCTGGGCAGGATGAGCTCAGGATGGAGATCTAGAAATTTGTTTAATATATTCATCTATAACGATCATTAATCATTCTGAAGTCAATCTAGTGTTTAAATTGAGTTTTCCTTACCCAAGCAAATAAATCTTCGTTTGACTTTTCAGGGCATTTTAAAATGCAATACAGAGAAAATGTGAAAGTGTATCTTGTGTGAATTGTGTAACTTTGATATATTATTCTGCAGCAATTCTCCATATGGCATTTAGGTTAACTGAACAGGTCGCCTTCCCTGACTTAGTGTACAGTAGTAAGGACACATACCCCAGAGACGTATTCTCAAAGGTCACAGCACATTTCAAAAGCCTCTCTCAGCCTTCAAAGGCAGGCGCTTTTGCCCCCTCTGACAGTCAGGTGGCTCTGCGCCTGCCATGGGTTTGTGTTGGGTTCCCCCCAAACATGAAGGTGGCACGTTTACACCTCTGACCCAGATGATGTAAATCACAAGGACACACTGATGGCCTGGAAAATTCTCTTGCGTGATCCATTTTCATTCTTTCAATTCAGTTAAATACATGCAATTCCATTCATACACTGAGAAAAGTTCACAGAGGATTAAATTAAATTGGTTATTATTACATTTTATTTATTTTGGGAATTGAACTGGAATTGATTCGGATGCTGGAACCATTCCAGACATAGTTTCCAACAAGAAGTTGTTTTTTTCCTTAGTACCGATTTGTGGGTATTTTATGGGTATTCACTTATCTATGGCTTACTGTCAAAGCCAGCAGAAATCTGGAAAAATTACCCAGATTTTCCTCTAAATTTATCATTTGAGTATTTGTTCTGTTTTTCTTTCCTTTTTTGGAAAGGAACAAAAAGGTAATTGATAAGCAGTTAGGGGGCAGCGTTTTGTTGTGTGAACCGAGCACAAACAAAGCACAAGACCCTCATGAGGCAGATTTGTAAAACATTTGTGCACAACACGCAGTCTCTGATCCCACTGTTTATCCAGCTGGAGGAGTCAAACAGAGCCTCCGTCGCTTCTGAGGCACAGTCCTGCCCAGATAATGCCGGCCGCTGACATTTTTCCCCGGGAAATCTCTCCCTTCTCTGCCAACGGAAGATGCCTGACGAACAGCACCATGGCGGACAGGAGACATATCCTCTCCAGAGCGCCATCACAGCCCTCTGGAGCTGGCTCCTCTCCCTTCTCTGTATGTCACTCTACAAGACCCCCGTTTGACAGGTAACATGCTTTTTGCGAATTTTCAAAGAGGTTGTCATATGTTTTAGAGAGTGGAAGACTTCAAATTTACTATTCAATGCCAAATTCGGACTCAAAAATGGCGACTAAAGTACATTAAACATATATCAGCAAACCTGAAATTATGCCACATAACCTCTTGCTTTCATACTTGTGGTTGTAATATTTTTTGTCCTACCTTGTGATATATTACACATTAAATGCATGTCTGGTATACATATCTGAAGGTCATAGAAACATTGCAATAAACATTCTCTAGCTGCTGATGTTTATGGTTGCAGTTTGGACCACTTAGACTGCAGTCTTTTGTAAACAGTGCATATCCTGGCCAGTGGCCTTCATATCCTGTGCTCCTGTGATTCAGTCTTCAGGCTCATTCTTAGTATCAATGAATGGGGAGCATTCAAATCCAGCATACAACTTAAACAATGTGTTTCTTGGACATACATTACAGAGATTGTCCAATCTCAAAAAGGCTTTGATGCAGGCTCACAATAAACACGGTGCTAATTAATAAACGACCAGTGGAGAATGTATTTCATTCATTCAAAGCAGTAATTAGCTTAACTGTGTTAAGCATCATTTCTGAACGTGCACGTTTTGTTGCTGTTCATTTTTATTCCCCACGGTTAGTCTGAGTCTCTTTATCATATGGGTAGCAGGAGCTGGCAATGCGCACATGGAAATAAACCACATAATTAAACTGCATTGTTTCAGCTGACAGCTTTGATTGGAAACATTTGAAGGCTGTGAGTTAAGCATTAAAAACAACTGGCCAATCACAAAAAGACAACTGGAGAGATGGAGAATAAATAGGAGAAACAAGCAACAAATTTGATTCTTCTGTGATACACGGTAACGATCCGACCACATTGATATAATCATCCAATGGGACAAATCCTAACTAAGATGTGATGGGCTCCATACCAGTGGCATTAACGAAGATAAAAGCCACACAGCTCAATCTACCGGGAGCTTCAAAGCAAAGGGCCAAGCTCAAAGGCTGCCTGCGAGCACCTGTCTGCAGGACCAGGGGGTGAGAGTGCAGAGGAGGAGCCCTAGGCATACATTCTAGTCTGCCCTCATATTGTTTCAATAGAGTCTGTGTCTCTGAAATCAAAGGAGGGAACAGAGCAAGAATTTAAATAACCAGTAAAATAGCATTTAATCTAAGCCAACATGATTTACCTGAACCATAACAATGTACATACTATCCCATGAATATCAGTGGGTGACAAACAAGCAAACCAGTTTCAATAATATCCTTAGAACTGATACAAGTTAAGTCAACACGATAACAGACAGAAAGCCAGCTAACAGACTTAAGCAGGCATTCCACCAAAAACACATCCAGTTTCCTAACACCATTGAGCTTCTTATCAGATAAAACTGGCATAAGGGGGCTGGCAAAGCAAGGCAGTGCACCACTCTATGTCACCACCACACCCATGCAATGCAATGCACCTAACCCACCACCAGGGGTCCTTCAGCTCCAGCATCACCAGTACACAAAATGGAAAGCTTACATTCCTAGTTGTGTGGTTACGGTCTTTGAAGTGAGAAACACAGATCTCAAAGCGCACAGTCCCCTCCCATCTTGTCCTTTCCCACCCACTCAAGAAGGTGAGACAATAATGGTGTGGTTTGGAAAAGCAAACAGGCAGTAGGATGAATAGAAGCCATTGAGCAGCTCCAGGATGAGAGCCGATACTCAGAGAGATGTTTTCTCAGAGCTTTTGTTTTGTTTCTTTCGCTCAGTTTTCATCATGGTAATTAATTTCTTGGTCAGATGTCAGCCTCAATAACCCTCGGCATTGGTGAGCACATAGTGCTGTTTAGACGACACATTCCCGCAGGAATCTCCACGGCTGATTTTGTGTGGCGACAGCATTACTGCTCCGGGGCTTTATTTGATTTAATTTACTCTGTTATATTTGTATTTGCGTGATAGTAGTTATAAAATCAAATGTCTGTGTTTATTGAGGGGTATCAGGACACTCAGATAGTAAATACACACACAGACACACAATCACAAACACGCATATCATGTAGAATGATCATTTAATTCTAGTGGTAATATTTTCAAGAGCAAGAAGCACAACACAAACACTGATTGTACTGTTTTCGTTTAGTGCTTGTGCCCTATTGTTGGAAACAGTCATCTCTGTAATTGTGTATATAACCTGTCACATGGTTGTACGATACATCACATGAATTTAGTTTTTATTTGAAAACAATGAGGCAGTATTATGCATTGCTACATGTCCTTGTGACTTAAATTTTGTTTAAATTGCAGGTTGCAAATATTTGAAGAAAGTGGCGAAAACGCTACAGCACTGTGCTGTAGAGCCATGGAAATATGCCCCTAAATCAGTTCAATCATCACAAAAGAGACACAAATTAAGAAGCTAATTAGTTAAATAGGTGCCCTGTTATTAACAAGTTTGCAACTTCTGTTGCTCTGAGAGGTTCAGAAGAGGCTGTCAACATTGTGTCTAGAGGTGACATACGCATCTGAACTTTACGCTAGCCTTGAGCTATAATTAGAAATTTGAAAGTTAAAAACACCACGAGAAATAACTGAAGTTAATGGTATAATTGGAATAGATCTGAGAGTGTGGCCAAATCAGCCAATGATAAATGCAAAGCCCTGGACTTTGAGGAGGAAAATGGGGGTCGGGCATCTCTAAGAAAAACAGCATGGAATGCACTCCAGGGGTGAGTGGTCAACTCGCTAAAAAGGATAGGAAAACCAAATGTCAGAGATTCAGAATTCCTTTAATGGCTTCCATCTGGGACCTGACCCCAGATAATGTCAGATAATTCCTACATGAAAGCCACTGAGCAAACGTGGAAATTAAATGTGTCTGGAGAAAAAAGGGGTGTGGATGGTGTTTGAGAGCCTAGCTGTGTCCTGCCGAGGTGTCATATATTAACTGTCTGAGGTGATGTCACACTCAACTAACCTCAAATCCCAAAATTACGAGTCACCTCATAACAAACTCATCCTGGGTCAAATGAACATGACTATTACAGAAGAGGCCAAACTCAGTAAATGCCAAGACAGGCTGATGGCAAAGCCATTCTCTCCTTCAGACTTGTTCTTTTCTGGGTCTGAACGGCAGCCAACACACTGAGAGATCTGTCCTACTTAAAGAGAGGCAAGGTAAGGGTCAATTCCATTTTAACTCAGTCTACTCAGGAAATGAACTGAAATTCAGTTAATTCATTTAAAAATGTCCATAATATTATACGTATATTTTCAAATTAATTAATTTAATTTCAAATTGTTTCCTGATTTGAAATGGAATTGATCCCTACCCTGTAAGAAGGTAAGGGAAAGTGAACCATATTAAACTGACATCTTGATCTAGAATGTAAAATAGGATATATGTAAGTAACTTCTTTGCCAGCTTTTTGCTGTCGCATACCTTGGCAGGGTAAGAGATACTGTCAGGGTGGATCATGGCAAAACCGAACAAACAGACAAAACATTCGATTCAAAGGGGCAGAGATCAAGGAGACTGTACTTTTTCAGAGACATTCTGAATCACATGGGGAATGCAAACTACTGTACACAAATGCAGGGGCAGTAGAGCACTGTGTGTTTATAGCACATTCCACATTCCTGTTGGAGCTAAAGTGCTGTGCAGCTGGAATGGTTATACCACCATAAGTACAGAACCAAAGTGTGTCTCTGTTGTAACCAATGAGGGAACAAAGATATAAGACCTATTTACATTATGGTCATTAATAACTGTTATTTAGAATTACCTTGATCTTCACCCTTTTGAAAGCATTTATTTTAATATACTGTTGTTTCATCCAACTTTGTTGAATGCAATTACTGCAAGCCACATTGGATACGATCATCTAAATAACTAAATTGTAAATTGAAATTGTATTTGTGGCTGCTGCTGTTTCAGACTGATGTATCTGTCTCAGACAGACAGACTATTTTCAAAACAGATTTTGATCTGTTTTTGATTATGATTTTGACCAGAGAGGGTCACAACATACCTCAGCAGGGAGACTGTTTCTCAACAGGAGAATATTTCTAATGATTACTGCGTTTAAAATTGAATACCTGTCAGCCTCTTAAAGCATGTGAGACAGCCATAAATAAAGACTACCTTGCTCAGTAAAAAAAGAACTGTCTTTCCTCTTTAGGGAAATGTAAACATGGCAACCAAGGACTGGAGTAATTAATGAGTTATCCTGCTGTTCAACCCAGCACAGAACCAACACAAAACAACACAACCCTCCCTGACCCCAGGAGGAAAATTGCACTATTTACTCAAATTAGCATTGGCCATAATCATCAAACTCCTAAAATATGAATCTGAAAAACACTGAAATAATAACACTGCTTTTATTCTTATCATATCACATATTGTTATCATATCATAATTATAAAAAGGTACACGTCACTATTGTCAGAATTACAAAGGGAATTACAAACAACATATTTAGTAAAGGCCAATATGCATTAGATAATTGGCCTGAAATGAAAGTGTTGCTTTGCTAATGGTACATTGGTACCTTTGATTTGCATAGAGAAAATAAAATAATGAGGATAACGGAACTAGAGATGGCATGAACACAGTCCTTAGGCTTCCCACTTATTTTCCCACAGAGATTTTAACCTTTTGGCTTGTTAAAATATCCTGTCACACTTTCTTCAGTGGCATTAGTACAGGAGGATCAGATGGCTGACAGATTAGCCAACATGGACATTGTGTGTCTGGGTAAATCCCTGTAGGATGTTTCCACCGCACATGTGCAAGCGTGGCTCCTCAGCCTACACAAATACATGCTGATTGTCGGGCTTGCCATGATCCACCACTGTTTCCAGAAAAATGGCTGAATTACATTCAGACTGTAGAAAGTTCACATACTCTCCACTGTGAATAATGAAAAATGACTACATTACCTGGAATATGATACATTTACACCAGTTCTGGGGGAAATTAGACCTGGGGACATTGAGTTTCTCCTTAAATTCACCTCAAGACTGAAGTTGAATTTATTTCACCTGCATAGGGGTTTTTCATAATAATGCATATTAATGACTTTAAAGAAAATTCAACTGTTTATCATAATACATAAATAATTAAATGTGGGGTATTTTTGTTAAGGTAACATTTTTATCTGTTCCCATGATGCCAGCCCAAGGTTGTTAAAATCTCTCTTCAGGTATATAAACTATCTATCAAATGACGCCTTACCTACTGCGATTTACATCAGACAGTGAAGAGGGTCATTTTCTTGCACAGCCATTGTTCCTACAAACAGTACTTAAACTACATTTCTGTACACACCAGCCCCTTTATTTTTATTCCAGTTATTCACAGGCCTACCTTACTCACAACAAATGGCATAGTCATAGCAATGGAGAATAGCTCATCCATCTCCAAAAACTTCCTTGAGACAATAGGCTTCACAGAGAGAAAAGAGGAAAGAGGATATTCATTTATGTTCTCTAAAGGTTGGGAGAAGACGTACACTCTAATCCCACCCCTAAAAAAGTGTAGCTTAAAACAATATGTGCCGGAGCATTACTCAAATGCTAACAATACAGATTGTGAAGTGCAGCCATGAATTCATTAGTTAATGTCTAACACTCAATCAACTGTTTGTGTGTGAGATTTATGGTTTGTGACTGTGTGACTGGCAAAGTCAATGCCTTGGACTAATCTTCCCAACTGCTAACAACTGATTGATTGTATTGATAAGGTATGCAGGTCTGCAGGAAACACTGTCATCTACGTGCTTCCCATCAGCCAAGCGTACAAACCTGAGGTTCTGCCCAACATGAATAATTACCCTTGTTTTTGTAATCTTAAAAAGGTACTGTACTGTAGCATCCTGTTTAAACTATTCATGGATGTAGAGAATAATACATATTTCCTCTTAAATTCTGGAGTACACTACTGTTACCACGTCTTACCATTAATGACCCAAAACAGCCTCTATGTAAGAAAGGAGGCTATACAAAGCTCATATCTTGGAACACAAAGAAAAAGAAAATTAATTATTATAAACGTATTTACTCCAAGCCCAAGGTCACATAAAGTATACACACTCACGTGCACACACACACACAAACACACATTTAGATACAGTGGTAGCAACAAACTCTTCAGAGGGAGAAAAAAACAAAAAAATCTCTGAGAGGTTGTGCTGTTGTACATTTATCATGAATTCCCCTGAAGTCTCAAGGGTATTCCATTTGTCCATCAAAGTCTGCACAGTCCTCCGGTATATTCAGACCAACTGATTTCTTAAATTAACCTATTGAGCAATGAGGAAGAATGGCATTAAAACATAGTACATATGTCAGCTCTTCTAGGTTCACGAACGTACACAGATCATGTGCAATAGAGTCACACACACACACAGCCAGAGGAAACAGAACGTGCTGCATCATTTCTCTGCCACGACAACAACCTATGAAATATTTAAGTGAGGCACTCTCTCTCAATGCAGCCATGCCAAAGCTGAAGAGATTACTGAGATCAGCGTTTGAGGCGAAGAAAAGTAGGTCTGTGCGTCCCACAACATCTCCTGCATAGCCTCAGTCTAGCTTCTCTTACTAATCAATGCGTTAACTCTGCAAGGCCTGTGCAGAAATCTCTGAGCGGTGCTGTTCTGCTTCCCGTGAAGGCTGAGGTACAGCTGTCACACTCGGCTTATATAAGTCATTATTAGCGTCAATTAGCCTTCCCTGAAACTAATGCGCAGTTGTCAAAAACATCCAAACATTCATCCATCCGCACAAATAAATGTCATATGTTGAGCAGTGATCTTAATTCAAAGCTTCCAGATGCCCATTCAATTTGTCCATCATTGTCTCTCTCTCAAAAAGCAATCATGCAGATCTTTACACTGAGAGCGCCAGCCAGGGGATTCTCCCACTGATCCATCTCCTGACGTTTCAGAAATATGTAACAAGGAAAGTTTGGACTGTATTTCAGGAAATCTCTGCTTTTATTTATGGCTGGTATGTATGGACTTGAAACACCGAGTTGGGGATTCTGTCCGTTTCAGAAAGGCTTGGCCGCATTACTTGTTTTTCTTTTTTTCAGCTGGGTTAAGATTTGTCTAAATACTTTGGCATGCAGGATCCAAATTTCATGGCTTCTCTCTGCCTTTAGTTTTTGCTGAATACTGTCATTGTGGAATGGAAAGTCCAGTGAGCAAATATTTCTCATGAAGAAAGGACACCACTCATAAACATGTGCTTCAAGCACTGCAGGAGTGAAAGAGTACACTCCATTGTGGTGCAAAAACAACACCTGTGTCTCACCTCTCTAGGGAATAATGACTCTGGGTGAACGGCCCAGCAAGGACATACCATGGAACAGAACAGTGAGACGAGAAAGGCAACTTTAATGACAATGCTTTAGACTGCAGCCAAGTGGATTTCTGAAAATCAATCAACTAACAATTCATAAAGCCATCTGTAAGATTATGGCAAAGTATGATAAATCACAGAACCAAAACTGCGAGAAAACACTCTCACTTTTGCATTGATGAGAGATTTTGGAATTCAGGTATTATATGTGTATCTATACCAAAACACTGGAGACCCCTGACTGTTTGACACACATTTGTACACAAGCTGTTGTTTTTAATTTGATGTAATTTTATCTTTATTAAATTACGATAATGTATACTGTGAGTGTTCTTACAAAATTAAGTTAATGCTGCACTGACCCAGTTATTCACAAATACCATCTGGCACTATTGTAAATGCGAAGGACAATTTCCAGTAAAACACAACTGGGTAACATCCCTAACACAACACTAAACTGCTAATGTCACAAGGAAAGGCCTTTGTTTTAAATCACATACTGATATTTAATCACAGATAATTTTATGGAAATAATAAATTTTTTTTATTTGAATTTTATTTTTTTATTTGAATGCAAAATTTGTCCAAATGTATATGATAAATTTAGTCAGAAACTCAAATTCCTAAGAATAAATGTATAACTATTGTTTAAAAAAAAAAAAAACTGACTACCAACTCCAAATAAATATTAGAAACATACTTATCAAAATACATATCTATCAATCTATGTATAATCTAAGGGATGGACTGTGTAAATGGTGCTGAAAGCACTGTCTGATAATGCGGCACACTGTAAAGGTGTTAATCATATTCATACACTTAACGCTAAAAATAATCATTTTCATCACCTGAACTTTTTCCTCCTGTTACATTTACAGTAGAAGTAATGAGAACAAAAAACAGAAATAATACTGGAAAGTAAATATTCCAAGCAGCTGAGCAACTTAATGTATTTATTATTATTATGTTTTGAATGGAGTGCTTTGGAAATCACTGTAGCTTGGTTTCCCCTGCTCTAGCCACTGTTATAAATGTCTCTGTTTACACAGTGGCACATGACAAGTTTTATAAAGAAAGTGATTCCCATTAGATTGTGTGATACACATGTATTGGCCATCCAAAGAATGGATTTTGACAGGACTAATTTGTATCATTTTGCATGTATCTGTTCATTCAGCCCATTTCACCACTTAGGCACCTGAACCATGAAGGTGTGGATTTGAATAAAGCCCAGTGCTTAACTCAGAGCTGCGTAAGTGCTGTTTAAGAAACCCAATTCTGCATCTGGCCCAAAGTGCAAGAAAAAATCAATCCAACAGTGTATGAAGGAGAGACAGCAGAACGTCCATTAATCTCAACACATTAACTGAACATAAACACAAGATCCAGCAGCCCCAGATTACAGTGCGGGCGAGCTTAATGCTTTTTCACTGCATTTTTGCCAGCCCACTGGCGGATTTTTGCCAGGGCAAGACATGTGAAGAGGGTTTCTCTTCTCTGTGCATAAGTTTCAAGGGTGCAGCATGTGAGAAACAGCAAAAACTTCAATTTGTTTAATAAAAACTGTATTTATCAAGTACAGTTGTGCTTAACATTTTTTTATTCATGTATGCATAGCTGTTTGTTTCTGGCAACATTGTTCAGTTTTTGCGCTTACATTGATGACACTGTTCTACCATACTAAAAATATAATGAATAGTTTAAAGGAAAATAAACAAATTATTATTATTATTAGTATTATTATTATTATTATAACTGTAACATCTCAGAATATGTGTACACATTTTTGGAAAATTGGGCTAATTTTCATTACATAGGAAATTAATCAGTTACTATACCACTTTTTTAGTCAAACTCAATAAAAATATTTTCTAATTTTCAGAAATGTAATATTGTGGGTTATTAAAGTAAATGTAATATTGTATTCATATAAATCAATATAAAATGAATAAACATGTTTATTAAAGAGTATATAAAAGAGTAAGTACATTTTTATTTTTTGCTTCTTTTCTCTATTCAATCAGTTATACTGAACTTTTATTAAATAAACTTCCCAATTATATGTGTAGAATGTTGATTTAGACTTTTGCAAAACCATCATATAAATTCTAAAGAAGAAGAGTGGAATGTGGGGTTAGGGGGATTATTTTGAGAAGAAATTAGCAATCAAAATAACATGTATAATCATAATAATGTTGCAGCACATCAGGGAAGTGTTAAGTAACATATACCGCTATTGTATCTACATACCAGCCACTGATTTCCAATTATCTCTTATTTGGGTTTTCAAATAATTATATCCAAATTCATCTTACTTTAAGTGGTGTCCTTTTCCACATACTCACTAGTTTCCCTGTTTTCTGCACTTACTAAGGTTTAAAACTAAGGTTCTGAAATTTATAACTGCTTTATTTTACTGAATTACAAACCTATTTGTTTTTGAATTGGTAGGGACATAAATCATTATCAATATCAAGTCTTACATCAGAGGGGTAACGTAACATATTTATATGATAGGGATAATGGCCCAATAGTTTTTATTGTTAGACAGCTCTTATCAGTAAAATACCTACTATATTTTAAAATGCTTAAAGTATCTATGAATATTTTCTATGAACATTATTTATTCAAACATACAAGGACAATAAATAATCATTTGAATCTAAATATTGGTGAAAATAGATGTTTCTTTTAAAATGTTCATTAATCTATTTAACTTTTACTAGAGTTTAATGGTTAAATGTTTCAAATTTGTCTTTGACCCAGGTCTGTGTAACACAGTCAACAGACTCCACACACAGCTCCCATTATTCCTGGGTTATCCCTGCTTTATCACAAAATGGAGCCCTGCACTTCTTTAAAGTCTCACTCCACAAACACTCCAGCGAACCTCACCTGCAAACAGCTGTTGGCACATGAGGCTCAGATGTGATCCAGACCGCCTCCCCCACCCGCCCCGGCCCCCATGCTGGCTGCCTCTCTCTGATCTGCCACAGGGTGATTACGGCAGAGTCCTGATGAGGTGCTAAAGGACAGCACTTTGCATCCCCTAACTGTTTCAGGCTGGCTGGCTGGAGGAATGCACCGCACACACTCCTGTAGGATGACCACCGCAGTCACATTCTGCAGACCCATGCTGATCCCCCCTCATCCCTATGAGGCGAGTCCATATGTCCCTATGACATTCTCAAGTAACTCTGAGAAGAGGACGATCAGAGCTTTGTTTTTGCTTTGTCAAATTCACATCATGCACAGTGATGCGTTTAGCTTTTCACGAGTGGAAGGTAGCTGGTGCTATAGCATCTCTGTACTTCATCAGCATACCTTCAGCTCTGGCCCAACGCCCATGCAGACCATCATGTTTAATGTAAGTTCAGTGAGCTGGGTGTGATCAGTGTAGCTATGTGGCAGGTTTGATTCCCAGGCGGGGAGCTGCCATTGTATCCTTTAGCATGTTATACAACCTGACTTACTTCTGTGAGAAGCACCCAGCTGTATGAAGTGATGTTAACATAAGTGGTGTAAGTAAAGAATGAGAGTGAGAAAAGCATTACATATAGTGCATTGTGCGGCATGTTCTTTTAGCCATTTATCCATTTTCCAAACCTGTTTTTGATCAAGACATTTTTCTGGGGATACTGCATGTCCCTCATTCTAAAGTGCTTCTGATGGTATATTTGAGTGTTTTAATTGTATTATTATATCTGATATTTTATATTGGTTGTCTGTGCCAAAGTGGGCAAATTCATTTCCCCATGTAGGACAATATAGGTTCCTTCAATAAGTAAGTGTCTGAAAGGAGAGACGGAGCGGAGCAGTACCTTGGCACACGACGCCGCGCACTTCATATCCGATGTTGCAGAGGCATTTCCCGATGGGCACCAGCCACTCGCCCTCCGTGCTGCAGTACATCCTCGGAGGCTCCTCCTCCCTGGAGTTGTTGACGCAGGACCCCCGAACCTCCACCAGCGCCTGTGTGTCGGTGGGCACCGTGTCAGGAAAGGTGGCCAGGTTCCTCACTGTGAACGGGCACTTCTTAAAGTACACCCGCACCGACACCAGTGCCACGCAGGCCCCCACGTCCTGGAAGGCCAGGTAGAAGCCCTTCTTAGTGACAGGCCCCACCTCCCGCACCTCAGTGTTTAGCTTTAGGATGCGGTCGCCCAGGTCGGTCTGCGTGAAGCTCTCATCGGCCGCGATGGTGTCAATCTTGGAGAACTGGTGCTCCCAGAATTGGTCGCCCTGGTCCTCCTCAGTCTCCATGTAATAGAGGTTGAAGGTCTCTTTGCAGGTCCCCAGGACCAAGGGGATGCTATTGCAGTCTCTCAGGGTGAATTTAAGCTCCACGTAGATCTTCTGGGCAGAGTTGCGTGGGATCCAGTTGGTCCTCAGCCAGTTATTCTGGCTGTACTCCATGACGTTGCACACCTGGAAGGTCCGGATGGGCGTATAGTGCTCGTCCACCCCGCTGATTTCTTCCCACTGGGAACAGGAGACAGGAGGTATTAAGAAGTATTCAATGAAAGTACAGGCATTCAGCTGTGAATGAGTCTGGTATGGATCTGCCATCGCTTGTCAGCTGCACTGGCTATTGAAAAAATATAATGACAACAGAGGCAAGAGGATAGTGTTTTAAAAGTTCTTAATAGCCTACAGTAGTTTTCACTCCTAGTCCAACTACTCGAAGCAGTTTTTCCATTGTGACAAGTTTCTTTAACTTTATTTTATAAATCTGCTGTTCCTTACAGAAATGTTCACGTTGTGAGAGGAACAAAGTTCTAAGATCTATGGGATCCAAATGTGAATAACACAGAAAAGGAATCAAAAATTCACAGGGACTATGCATTTTCAAGTACAATAGCAGAAAAATCTGTGGTGTTATTTCTCTGAGTGAAGTAAAAATAGTTTCTGAAACTAACAAGTGTGCAAACAGACTGCAAAGTTGGCCACTTCACTTAAATCTTCGCCCTAGGGTTAATAACGAAGCTAGGAAAGTAGCACATTTAAAAACGGGACATTGCCATTGTGCTGGCAATTACTTTTTTTTCCCAGGAGAGCTGCAGTAATTGTGACAACACATGGCTTATGGTGACCCTTAAAACGTACTATTGGAAATAAAAGTAAAATAGATATAGATTTTAATATCAGTACTGTATTTTTACATGAAGGTATTTTTCCTAAACAACAATTGCACTGAACTGGAGTAACAGGACAAATATATTAATTTTATAGGCAATACCATTCATATATTATAATCTTGGAAAATGTATTTTATTCATCACACAGGATACCGTACCATGTCTCAGCTCTCTCACCCTCTTACTTTTTGCTATTGTCCAATAGGGTAGTGGAACTGATTCTGTTTCAGCCTTTGATTTGCAGATAAGCATGCTGGGTACTGGCCTATATCCTCCTGGCTGGGGTTACCTCAACAGACATAGCCAAAGCCTAACACTGAGGGAGATGTTCAGACTGACTGCTGGAGTGCTTTGTCTTTGACACTGAGCAGTGAACATTGTGTCAGGTGTTAATGTAATATCTGCTTACATTTCTTTTGCAAGACGAAAGACACATTTTTTTAGTCATAAGACTGCACACCCCATGAATGTGAACATGATTGTGTATTTGCATGTTTTATGCTACATCTAACATCAATTATTTTTTTAAATCCCCTGTAGTTTTTGAATAGAATGTTGTGTTTGCGTTTGTTTATGTGTGTGCGTGTGTTTTCTCTTAATTGGCAACTTAAATAGATTTTTATTAAGTCAAATGCAAGCTAGATGCTAATGCACATGATCAGAGTACTGAGAATGTTGTACTGCATGTAATTCACTGTGGAAAAAAATAAGGTGCAGCACATAATGTACTTCATAGATCATGCATTGGAAAATTAAAGAAAATTAAAAATTATGAATAAACAAGCAATTACTCCAACCAATCCCCACATTTACAGCAGTTTTTGCTTATTGACCATCTAAAGATATTCTCAAACAATTCTTCGAAGTTCATCTCTATGGATATCATTCAACATCATCCCCACCAGTTTACCAAAAAATGAAAATAAATACTTGCATAAGAACCACAGGGACAGTATTTGGTTGGTTGTATAACATATGAATTATAGTGAATGAGTGATGAAAAGAAAAATATGTGAAGACTGTCAAACCAATAAAAATCATATTTTAAATCGATAAATCATACTTTTTAATATGTTTTGCCTTTTGAATTATACAAATATTAACCATGGAGTTATATATTAAATCAAGCAGTGTTTTTTATTACCTTTATTTAACCAGGCAGGTCAACAGACAACTCAGAACTGCCTTTGCAGGAATGATGTGGGGAATCACAGCTTGATGGGAACCCAAGGGAGAGACCATGTAGCCAATCAGATGGAGGGTAGATTATCATGCCACCAGTGCTTGTGTGAATTTGACCAGTGCACCAGGTTTAACATTTGTCAAAAAGACGGTAATATTTTTTACCAGCAGGGTGCTGTGTAGTATTGTTGTGGCCTGATGGGGGACTCTCTCTGTGATGTGACAAAGGTCACAGTGAAACACAGTGTCCTGCAAAGCCTCAAACGCTGCACCCCACGCATGAAACGCTTCTCCCCAGCCCTGTAACTGAACACCCTAAATCCACATCTGTGGGTGACTGTAATTTTTTCAGATATCACTTTACAGCGGTAATCCCCCCAGGCAAGGAAAGACTGCATTGATGGAATTATAAAAATCAGTGGCTGGGCAAAGGCCCCGGCCCAATAACACCGCATTTGTACACTCACTGAAGACAGGCCAGCTAGGAAATTCCTTCAAATAATATATTTCCTGGCACCAGTGAAGTAGTGGAGAGGAGTTTGCGGTTCATGCAGATATGTAATAAATTATAATCCACCTATTACTGATGTTACAGATGAATGAGATCCACTAATGCCTGATGGAGTATCCCACACTGTATCACACAGCAGACAGCCCTCCAACATCATCTGTTTTTCCCCATTCTCATTTACACACACACCTATTTTTGTCAGGGATGTTCCAGCAAGTTCCTGATTTATGCCAAAAATCAAATTTTCCCACCCATTCTTGAAGCAATTATTACAAAATGATTTTTTTTGAAAAATAAATAACTTAACAAATAAACTTATCAATCCTCAGTCTTGATATTTATTATCATTATAGGCATTAATTTGTTTTGCCTTTTGGTGGCTGTGTTAAATATTAAAATATTTATAAATAAAAGGTAGACAAAGTAATGGAAAAATCAAACAAAATGTTTCAGCTAAAAGGAGTCGGGCTTCCCTTGATGGAGTCCTGTTTAAAACATTTTTGTGGGATATTGGACCATTCTTGAGGAAGGAAAGCCCCCAGTTCTTTGAGAGACGCCTGAAATTGCTTTGTATTCTTTGGCTGTAATTCTACCATGAAGTGTAAAACAGAACCCAACGGC
This sequence comes from Albula goreensis, assembly GCA_022829145.1. NCBI lineage: Eukaryota > Metazoa > Chordata > Actinopteri > Albuliformes > Albulidae > Albula > Albula goreensis. Next base: position 14,745,058 of record CM040761.1, on the reverse strand, counting down.
TCACATGGGATAGTTGCCAATAGCATAACAGATCCACCACCATGTTTAACAGTGGGGAGCAGACAAAAATGCACTGAAGGCCTTCCTTTTTCCAAACATGAACCCACAGACATGGATGAAAAAATAAAAGACAACTTATTACTTTTCCCTATTTCTCATAAATCCAGGTTTTGTGCTTATAGTACAAGGTTATGTATTACAGCATACCACACTAGCTTTGGTTACAAGTGGTTTCTAAATGGTGGCCCTACCAGGAATATAAGATCTGTGAATCTCACTGCATACAATTTTTCTTGAGATTGAGTTGAAGAGGAGTAGATTCGGTTAAGTGTTAATTTTGTAGGCTGCTGTTTGGTGGTTTTTACTAACTGTCCTGTTTAATATTAATTTATCCCTGCTGGTAAGCTTGTGACCATTGCTTTTCTGTCCTGCAGGTTTTCCTTGTTTGGCACATGCCATCATGATGTTTGACACATGACATCATTTTGCTGGCTCTGTGACTGAAGCAGTTCAGGCACCCATTATTTCACCTTTTTCAGAATGTCTAAGATCTTCCATGATGCTTTAAAAACTTACAGTGTTGATTGTAGAATGTCTTTTAGTAAAAATCTGAAAATTACTGTTATTAGTTGGTATTAACCTGAAGCATATATGCTGATTTCTTATTAAATATGATTATTGTTTTCATTCCGTGTTTTGTTTTGTCCATCTTCTGTAATTCCCACAAAAAAAACAAATAAGCCAGTTTAAAAGTTTCTACACACCAAGATGGTTCAATTCTAACTATGTTATATAATGAGCTGAACATGTTAATTAACAAATCAAAGTTTGGAAATGCATCTTCAATGTATTCTAAAATAATTACAAAAGTTGTGGAGAAAGAGACAGGAAAACAGCATAGATGGGGGAAATATTGATCCATTGAATATCAAATATGCTTCTCTGGGTCATACACCTGCAAAGGGTTTTTAATGAGCGGGACACCATTATACACTCCTCATTTACACCACTCAGGTCTCACTAAGTGCTCATCCTCGTTTATGGTCACCCATCTACGGAGGCTTTGAGCCTGTTTCTGGGGTGTGTGGTTCTCCTGTACTGATGAGAATGGCCAGTACTGTCTATTAATTACAGTGTGCCTATAAAAATAGAATGTGATTTGTGGGTCTCTACCTAATTGCCTATTTTGTCCCACAGCATTAAATTTCAGTTTTCCAGACAGTTCTGGAATTTTCAGGCCTTTGACCTCCAGGAGATTATTATGACTTCTTATTATTTCTTCTTATTTCAAATCTGATATGAAATTGAAATATCTCTCTCTTTCCATTTCTCTCCCTCTCTTTCGTTCTCTTTCTCTCTCTCAGAATTCAACATCCTAAACCCCAATTAATTTTTTTTTCACATCTACGTCCAATTAAAAATGTTTTTACATCTAAGTCTCCTACGACTTCTCCACAGAAGTACATAGCTCCATGCCAGGAGGGGTCTTTGGGCATGTGAAACCTCGGATGACTAATCATTGAGGATGTGGCGAGTGATCTGGCTGTAAGAAGATGAATGCAAAATGAGAAACTGGAAAATGAAACCAACTCTGCTTTATCTCTCTGACTCCACAACTCATCCTCTCCCTCAAGATAAGTGCACCTTTATCCCTTTGGAATTGAAGTATCTGTACCACATAGTGACTCTGCAACACATGCTGCCAAAAATAACCACAGCAGTGTGCGTGAGAGACATGCATGAATCAACCTGAATCCCAACGAGTCATGAATCCAAAACGAGGTCATTGGGAATTGAAGTAATTGATTGGCCGCATGGATACAGGATACTTGAAAGAGATTATAAATAAGTCTTTCAAAGATTTATCTAGTCAGCGCCATTCAATAAGCTATAAAATGTGAGGAAGAGGCCAGAGTCAACTCTGTGTTCTTCACTGCTCTAAGGGAATTGTTCACAGCTGATAAATTATATGATTTAGGAATTGCTCCAAAGCTCTCATTAAATCAAGCATAAACCTGCTTGGTCCTTATATTTTATTTACCAGTCACATTTTCATGTTTTACCTATGTACATAATATGATGTATTCATGGGTTGGTGAAGATAAAGAAAAAGCTTGAGTTGAGAAGATGTGGACAAACAGACAGACAGACAGACAGACAAACAGACAGACAACCCCTGACAGACTCACCCCGTGTGATGGGTTGGAAATCCATCCCAGCTCCCCTTGGCTTGCTTTGGAATCCAGCAGGTTAACTGTGTGAGAGAGAAGTGGGAGACAAATTAGCCTCAGTTCCTTTCTCTCTTAGCCTCTGTTAGCTTTCTACCTTCCTCTCGAGACACATGTGAGTCTGGCTGTTCTCCATCAAGCATGTTTATTCAACTGCTGCCCATTATTATTCCCTGTAAACAAACAAGCTGTGTAGGATCGCTTTTTCCATTGCTTAAACTTGTTTTCAGGAAAATGTGTTGTAATATATGTGTGTGCAACATATTAAAAACAGATAAAAAACAATGCATTAAATAAAAATAAAAAGGGGGTGATAATTAGGAGCTCAGGTGATTTTATTCACACGTCTCCCTGTTCTACTGGCTTGCACTCTCTGTGAGGTTATAAGTGGGTCGTTATAGATGGGTTTCCCGGTGGTGCAAATCTGTTTCTTATTTACTAATCATTTGTCTAAGCACATGCCCCTGCCTTGGGTAACTCACAGTGCTTTCATTCATTAAATGTATTCACATGTTTTCAAATGTATGATCATTAACTACATTCATAAAAGATGTCCAGTAAGTGTTTTTCATTATGCTTAGGCTAAAGGATTCTGATGTTTCGGCATATTGCCTTCATCAGTGAAACGCTGTTATGTCCTGATGACCGTCATACATCTTACTCTAAAGTGTCAACACAGGTGTATAAGCTAATTAAAGAGGAACTACCAATCAGGGCCTCTTCTCAGGTGAACCATTAGTCAGTACTTAACTTGTGACAGCAAATCCGGTCTAAAATACAGCCACAATCCATAATTCAGAATGCAAGATGAAGTTAGTATATTTTTCTGCATGCAAAGTTCCATATGTACTGAAGCAATGCAGACTCAACACTGCAACATCGCCTGAGAATCTGAAACGTAATCTTCAGGTTACAAGAGTGGGTTACGAGCCATTTATAGCTCACTGTTGCTCCAGACCTTTGCACCAGTTGTTTTACTGATAGCTCTTTTAAAATAACAACAGTAAATTAAATATTTCCAAACATGACAAGCATCATCATACCAAAATCAGGTATTTACACAGTGTGCTGGTTAGCTTTGGACACATCTGATTATGGATGCCTTTGATTTTCTGAGAGCGTGGTGTACCATGTTGATCCTAAACATTCAGGGATAAACATTATGTTTATTGTGTAATCTCTGACTTTTAAAGCCTGACCTGTTTCATATTAAGCTCTGAATCCAGACAAGATGCTTTCAGACAGAGGATGAACTAATTTCTTCATACATTAAACAGAAGATAAATAATTTAGAAGAAAGGCACAGAGAATTAGTCATTTTACAAAAGGATAAAATACGGAAAATGAAAAAAAAAACCCGTGTGCATACACACAGCTACACAGACCTAAAAGAATGCTGTCTTCTCTTTTTTCAAAAATTTTCTAGATTTCAAATGGGTGTCATCACTGGTTTCTTTTTTATGATAGCCCACTGTCTCTCCTTCCTTTGTCTGCCTTTCCCGTTTAATTCTGTTGTGTTTCAGCCTTATTACATTCAGTAACTACATACCAACAGTGCACCGTCTTCCTTTACTGGCCACACAAAATGTCCACTGAGGACATTTCTTTTGTTCAGGTCAGTATCTCACAAACATACAGATTTAAAGAGTTCACCAGCTACATCACAAGCACTCATAAACATGTGGCAGAAGCTCACAGCAGTGCGCTGCCACTTTCTACTCATACATAAAAATTCTCTCTTTCATTTGCGTGACTGATGAAATTGTAATGTAATAAGTAGAAATATAAATAAAGTATTGCTGCAAGCAGCAATAACCACGGTCAGTGTCTCACAATTTGAGCAGCAGTCATTAATGCTGTCAGAGCCAAGAGCATTTAAAGATTTAAATATAATAATTAATTTTATAAAATATTTTTGAAAATATATTAATATGCTAATAAAACTAATGTAAAAAAACAAATAACCCAGAGTTTTTTTTAACATGGACAACATTGTGTGTTTTTATTTAACACAGCTTAGTACAAAGAACACAAAAATTATTAAAGTACACAGAACCTAAGTTTGTTAAGTTTTCAAAATTACTCAAAATGTTGAAAAAACAAATATGATAGGCTCTTGCTGACTTTTATTGTTTTTGTCAAAAAAAGTGACACAATTGAGCCAATTCAGCTTATTTTTGGTTATTGCATAGTTGGTTATATAATTATCAAATGTCTGTAAACATTAAATTTTCTGCAAACAACTGTGACTGAAATATATGTCTTGTGATTCATCAGAGATGTACAATTCCCGCTACAAACCAGCCAAATTTTGTGACTCTGGATTTCAACTGAGAGCAGGAACAAAATCAGAACAACGGGGTGCTTCTGCTCCTTCAGTGCTTGGTACCTCCTGCATGCTCTCGAGCACAGCCATTTTGTAGCGTAGTGATTAAGCAAGAAAAAGCAAACCCTGAGTGCTCAATGGTCCATGACCATTTTAATTATCCCCTCTATGGTCAAAAAGGAAACAAGGAAAAACCGGACCAGGAAAACACAAAAATATTACAATGAAAAACAAAAACCGACACATCTGCTTGTAGGGCTCCATGCAGCGACTGTATTCTCTGTCTTCCCAGAAGGCCACAGCTAGTCACACCTCTATAGCAGAACTAACAAAGGATACGAGCAACACCTGAGCCGAGTGCTAATTAACCTCAGGTGTGCATGCGTGCACGCGAGACTGCTGCTGTCCAAGGCCCTGCAGACCTCTTGGGTTTTAGGAGGTAACAGGAGCAGGGCGGGCAAAGCCCTGTCCAATGCACTCCAGAGCAACATCACAGAGCCAGAGAAATGAATAATGAATAAGTCATACTTATTCAAATTTGCTATTAAAAGGGTCAAAGCACCAAAGTGGTTAGACTGAGCACCCCCCACAGGCCTGTACTGATGCACAGCGCAGAGGATGGGGATAGCCTCTGCGGGCATATGAACCACTCTGGCACAATGTCCACAATGGCCTTTCAATTTCCTTACACTCAGAGCACTTCACACAGAGACGCGCTTCTCAGCGAAAAACTGCACGACGACATGTGCAAAACAAGAGACACCGGGGTGATGAGATGCAGGAAAGGGAACAGCCTGTGAGTCTACAGCAGTACTCTTCTCAAAGATATATCTGAAATACAATTTTTTTTTTCTTGTTCACTTGGTTATCAAGGGGTTCCCGCCATTATTTACTTCTTTGTACTCATTTTTTTATATTGACGTTCTGCACAGCCATTAAACACTAAAGTTTAATCAAGCATGTTCCATGTCAACAAACTGCAGTCATGGTGTGCACACGTATCACCTGCATGATAGATGGAAGTACAGAGGCCTGTCATTCCACTGAGGATCTAAAACTTGGTTGAGAGCTCGTAAAAGGTCTTCCAACATACACACAATAGAGATATTCCCATTCACTTCAAAGCAATCAGTTATATTATAGCAATTCACATCCACCATTGGTTTCAATTTATGTTTCCTAGTGAGCAGAGCACACGAGAGCCCATCAAGTGGGTCTGAAGGCACAAAGTAAGACAGCTATATCAGTGAAGTGAATTACGCAACAGCGGGACGGTGTTTTCTCCTTTGCAGAAGGGAATGGCTCCTCAGAGATCTCCTTGATTTCCCGACGCCCAGCACTATAAGGCAAATAAAATTATGAATAGAAATCTGACAGCTCCCCTGTGGGAATGGGGGGCGTGAGGCAGAACAGGTAAATCGATATGAGGAGAAACAATCATGGAAAGCCGCGAGCACGCGCAGCCCATGGGCATCGGCCGAGTGATAAATCACACACACTCCACTGGCTGTTGCTCTTCTGTAATCAGAGAGTGGCTCCTCAATCAACAGCTCCAATACCACTGGGGGAGAAGAAATAAACTAAACAATTGTTTATGACTCATTCACAAACTAGCCTGCAAACAGTAAGCACTTTTTTCAATAATAATCATTTCAATGTACTTTCACAATAAGAATTGGTCCTGAAATTGATGCCATTTTTTTGTAATGATAACAGCAATGGATTAATTAAGAAGTCCAGCGAAAACACATCGGACACATTGACCATGACTGGCCAAAATTACCACTAGAGTGTTTTTCTTCTGGGTAAAAATGAACAGCTGATATGTGCAGAAGGAGTATCCCTGATGATTCCATGGTGTAAGCAGATCTGCGCTCCAAACGATACAATCCGGCCCTTTTTTGGGCATGTTTGGACAGCCCAGAGATTTGTGGTGATAGAAGACAATTGGATAGGCCCTGGGCAGGTGCTGGACCAGCTCTCCCAGCACCCGGGAGGGAGAACACTCAGACCCTCTGCAGTGTAACTGACACCACGCAATCTCACACTCATAATTTACTACACAACAATATATTAAGACATGTACACATGTTTAAAGACATTAGAAAATTCTTAACAAGCACACAAATATATGACAATGTATGTTTTATTTCAATATTATGGTATCTTGTCCTGTAAATATATTTATTGAATAAAATAAATAAATAAACAGGATCTAAGATACATTATTCAGTAATTCCCAGTGCACTGCTGGCACGAAATGGCTACATAGTAAGCTGTTTTATTTTCTGCTTTTCTGCTAAAGAACTTGTAAATAATGGAAAGGGCAGCAGGGGAAGTCATAAGCTATTTGATGAATTTATTTATACAAATAAAGATCTCTTTTTTTGGCAATTTAAGGTAATAACTGACTGAACATAAATGCCTCTATACAATTTAAAAATTATTGCTTACTGAGGCAAAACAACTACTAGTAATTGCTTCTAAAAGTTATTTATAACAAATGTTTTTTAAAATAATGAAAATAAGTATTTGAACACAATCACATAATTTTTTTTTTTACCTCTACTTTTAATTGTCCAAATCAGCCTAAGTTCAATGGTAGTATATTTCAAACAGGCTCTACGACGTAAAAATATTTGGGAGATATAAGGTCCCTGTCTGGATAGATAATTTAAGAACTATAATGCATAAATAAGTTTATGCCGAAATGTTTTTTTATTATTCAAAAACTTGTTGTGACTTCATTTTAAATGGATTTTACTGGTTTTGCAAAAACCTCACAAAAATGTAGTAAATCACTATCAGTGCAGTATCCAGTGCAAGCCGTGGCATAAGGCTATGTGTTGAGGCTTACTTGACCATTCTCTCAGAATGGGAGGGTTTTCAGACAGACCTCATGGTGTATTACATTGCCTGCACTCTGCCTGCATCAACTACATACATTGAGAAACCCTCTTTACAAAATTGCACTGATAAAGTGTTATCAATGAGAGTATTTTGACAGCAGAGTATTCTGTGTGAGATTGAACCCTCCAAAACTGAATACTGCAGCAAAGATACAGCCCTAAAAATTACAACTGAGCATTCCATATTGGGGAGTAATGAAATGGGGGATAATGGGTGAATAAGATCAAAAAGGGAAATGCATATTAAAATGAATCAGTTATGCAGCAGCACTGGTGACCAAAAAGTAAGAAACAGACAGAATAATAACCCACAAACTATCCCGCCCATAAGGATGGGAAGCGCATGTTTGACTGTGTGGCATTGTTCACTCAGCTCAGATGTGTCTAGTTTCTGATCCCTCCTGAATGCACAGGAAGCTACACTCCATCAAGCAGCACCCTGTGCTAACAGCTAACACTAACGGCAGGGAGATCCTGCGGGCCCGCGCCAGGCTGCTTTTAATGCCCAGGCATGTGTGAGCATATATTCAAGCCGTTGCATCGCCCTTCCCTGTGCGGGCCCGCTGCTACTGACACACTGTCTGAGCCCCAGTGCCACCCACTGAAAACACAGGGGTCCCACTGGGGTCCAGAGCAGGAACGGAGACCATGCCACGCATTAGACAGCCTGCTTACCTCCACCACCAACATAAAGCACAGACAGGACACAGTGCGCTTCTGCTATGAGGCGCTCTATATACACAGCTGCTCCTTGGTAAGGGAGGAACTTCATTTTAACTTGTTATTCTACAACATCACAGTACTCACAGAATGAGTAAGTATGCTTTAGTTTTTATTACAAAACTAGTGACAGTTACAAAAGTAACACCTTTTCTATATTACACATATCTTATTTCTGCAAATCAAAAATTAATAACCAATATTCAGAGCAGTTTCTGGGCAGTAACCAAAGAAAATGACTTTCCACACCCAAAGCATATTAGTACTAATATATCAGAATAATTTGTATGTATTTTTCAACAATAAAAGCATAATCATGTTTTGCAGCATGATCATTGACATCTAATTCACTTTTTTTACAATGCTGAATGGCAAAAGCAGAAAAACAAAAGGAAATATTAATCTGAGGTGAATATGTGTGTGATCTCTTGTGAGTTCTGTATTATTTTTTGACTATATTGAAGCTCACCAATAAAACACTAACAATTATTGATCTGATTATAGTGTTAAGCATTGCTGTGAAGAAGATTGCTGGATTGATTGATTTTTTTATTTATAAACACATCTTAATTAGATAAAGTCATAAGATAACCTATTTGAACAAGTAGTCATCCGTGTACTTATGTCTTCTGTTTTTGAGTTTAGAACCAAAGTTTTAGCAAATCATTATTGCATTATTGTACAACATAACAACTTTAGAAGTATTAAAGTGTGTGTGTGTGTGTGTGTGTGTGTGTGTGTGTGTGTGTGTGTGTGTGTGTGTGTGTGTGTGTGTGTGTGTGTGTGTGTGTGTGTGTGTGTGTGTGTGTGTGTGTGTGTGAAAATCATACATACATCAATCAGGTACAGTGAAAATGAAGGGGGTATATGCAGGAGGCCCATGACCTTAAATGAATTCCAAAATTACTTTTAAATTATTTCATTTTAGAAAAAATATATAAATGTCTAAATATACATTTTCTTATAAACAATGTCTTATAAGCATGAATTAATAGATACTCGTTTACAGATTGCCATGACGGTAATGTTGTTGTCGGCACAGAGAATGCCAAACTTCGTTAAAGCACGAGCAACATACCGTAAAAGAATAAAAGCATTGCCTCCTCGTTATGTATATCGACTTTTATGGAGTATAATTTTCCGCTGAAGTTCCGCTAAGTCCGCTCCTTCTCTCTCTCTGTCTCTCTCTCTCTCTCTCTCTCTCTCTCTCTCTTTCTCAGAATAATACATCCCAAACAGCCGTCAGGGGGCCCATACGGCTTTCACAACATATGCCGCTATGGATTATGGTAATTAAAAGAGGTACGTACTCTGGACCCAGGTGCAAGGTACTGCCTTCATAATCATATTTATCTCGAGGTACACAGTGGGATAGACATCTGAAACAAACGTTGGTTTAATTTGAGAATAGTAACATGTACAGTATTGTTGTTGACTTCGCTGTTTAGTCTAACCACGGGGTGTCCCATGAGAAGTGTAATGATATAGTATACTGAACTGGACATTTTTGGGTCCGAATGTTAAAAATATTTTGCCAGTTGAAAGACAGCAGGCCTAAATCTAAGAACGCACTGGAAACTTACAGGACATTTAAGGAGACTTAAAATAATATTTCGTCGCTTCGAAATTAGTCTGTTTTTTTCTTGGAAAAAGTCTGCACGTAGTTAGATATTCTGCATCTTCGCAAACAGAGAGACACTGTTACACCAAAACTAATAAGAAACGTTGCAAGCCAAAAAATGCCTATTCGAGGTTTAGCTCCAAAAAAAAATTAAGCCATGTTTAAATGGACATTTAACATTATTTATCTTGCAATATCTATGTATTTGTTTGTGTTCAATATGTGTTCTTTTGATTGCTGTAGTTGTTAAAAACAAGGGCCGAAAATGCTTAATTGTCATTTCTTCAATTGCGACTCGACACTGACACTTGCTGGTGAATCATTCTGTTAATTCTTGATTTACAAATAAGAAGATAGATAAATAAATAAATAAATAAATAAATAAATAAATAATAAGGGGCGCTAAGATGATAAATATGGAAGCGTTCATGACTCTTTGGCTGATTGAAAATACAACTTTATATATAAATATATATCGTAATGTACATGATCAAAGATATAGGTAGAGATAACATACGCCAACTATTCTCGATATATTTCTGAAATATATCTTGATACAGATGCACTGGGAAATATAATATTGCAATTTTCAGTTCTGTGGCACTACATGATGCAAAACAAAGCCCTATTTTCAATATGATTACTTTCATCTGGTAATTTTGATATTGTTGTTTAATGGAACGTTGTTTAGTGGAAGACAGACTTTTTTCTAATATTTATTTGGCCATTATTGGTACATTTTCTTTCAGTGCACACTGGATTAGAAAAGTGTAACATTTTTAGTTAATTTACTGTCGTTTTATTCATTAATACTATTTTCTTACTATTTACTTACTCTACTATCACGAATTACTCAAACCTGTATGTACTTCACACTTACAGTATATTGTTAAAAACTAAGGCAAAATGCGTTTATACAGTTCTGAAAATGAATTCACGAATATGAGAAATTTCCGCATAATAATTAGTTACACTTCCTCAGCATTACAGATTAGATTTATACCTAGGGCTCTGAGGATGGAATTGCTGAGTTGTTAAACTTTGCGTATTGTACCACAAGCCGAGATGATTCAGCTAATTTTAAATGAGTTGAGAAGTTAACAGCGCACTGCATGTATGCAATTTGCTCCTTCCCCTCCCTTATCTGTCACCTCCCATGTCAAAGTAACCTTTGAGCATCATACTGGCTTTTGACGCTCCCACTAACAACACATGAGATGCCCTTTTGTTGGTCATTAACTATTTTCTTGATAATAGTTCACAAATACCGTTTAACTGAACACTTTCATAGTAGTTTTAGACATGATCAGCATACATACGGCCTAAAATGTATAATGAGGTACAAAGGTGTGATAAAAAAAATATGGTTATATCGAGGCAACTGAGGCAGAAAAAGCAAGAACATAGAAAATAGATGTTTATCTTGTAAACATGATAAAAAACGATGTTTATCCTGTAGATAAAGTTTGATACATTTGATCTATTATCTTATTTTAGTTCATGAGTTGGTATGAAGATATGATAATGCACAAATTGTGTTTATTTCCATAAGCCTTTAAAATACTTGAGGTGTATCCCCCAACAGTGTCTTTTGATTATGTGTGAAACGATAACTGAGTACAGACTGTGTGTACCGACACACGCACAAGGAAATGTGAGATATATTTGGGATGGGAATGACTGACACCTTCCCTCAGCAGAGCAATTCAGCAAAACCTGAATGCTCGCTGAAGACAGGTATACCTTTCTGAGAAAACAACAATTGGCATGGTCACATTTGTCCTGAAGATCTGACTATACAGCTTACTGCGTATAGATTTGTCTACATCTGGAATAAAGTCTCTGCGAGGGGGTCAGCAACCTCAAAACTTCGTACAAAATGATATGTTTTACCCACAGCGGACTGGAATTCATAGGAAAGATGAAGACTTACACCTACTATACGCGCACGCCTTATACTAGTTACATATCTCACTACAGTGAAAACAACGGATAATATCCAAGTCATATACATCCCAGAAACTTAAAAAGAAATAACTAAATTCAGCGACTTAGATTTTCCTCTTTTGAAAACGAGACTTCTAAAAATGGAACCCAAATTCGTCACACCATACCGCTCGTTAGACTGATAAATTAAATAAAAAATTGGGCGAAGTAAACGGTTACACCATGACAATTGTAAAGGTTAGCAGACTTCGTTGAAACCATCGTGCACATTGCGAAGCTTAACCTACATTGTTTCTCTTCGTTATGCAATTATTTCCTTAAAGCATCTCTATACATTTAAAAATGGTTGAATCAACAAATACATTCAGTGGTTTGACCTGGGAACATACGGATGACATATATAGTTTGGTTACATTTAATCATCAAACAGTTAACTATTGATCATATCCGTTCATGGTTATCTTTTATTTTCTGAGACAAGCTACTCTTACAGTTTGACCTGATTTAACTATCCTATCCCACACGCTAAACGCGCGTACGAAATTCTACAGCAAGTCTGTACATTAATCAATGTATCGAAGAGTGTTCAGCTTCATAATTTCATTTCCCGGTTGCTATTTGAAGAGCGCGAAACAGACGCACTATTTTGGCATGTTAACACGATGTGGAAGAGAGACAAACTAACATTACTTTTGCAGGATCTCTATTCCCTCTGTACAGCATCAACGCGCCGTGGACCACCTTAAGCAGCGCGGAGCAGCTTCTGCAAAGTAGCACAAGCCTCCCCTCGCTTATGTTTCATTCCAAACGTTATCATACCTTCATTGGAGTGATGGCCAGTCAGATGTCCTTGGCAAACAAACGAGAAGAGAATAAGCAAAAGGACGAGGGATTTGCAATCCATTACGGTAGTTCAGATGGCAATGAGAGGTATATAACTCCATAAAGCATGCCACTGATGCGGGATCGCAGATTCCGACACAAGTTACCATTCTCGGCTTGGAGACTGATGTCAAGTTTGACACCGGAGATGAGGAGGAGTCTGCGCGCGTTCCCTCTCCCTCTCTCCTTCACAGAGACTGGCTCCGGCGAACGGATTCCATTTTTCCGCTGGGTCCTACCCGCCTGACGATTCATTTACAGACTCTCTCAAGTTCACAAGAGGTCACCTCACTTTTCACAAGGGACAACGCGAGCGGTAACAATTTCTGGTTCCAGAATACGTCAAATCGTGCCACAGTCGTTATAGAATTGAATGATGATAATGAATATTTTTCTCTTTTGAATACTGAAATTGGCCAGCTGCACTTGTTTTCCTCTGTGGACTAGAAGTGAAGCATCAGACAGATCATCCGTGTTTAATGTCAAATTATTGGTTTATAAATTTTAATGTCTTCATTCTGCAGTATTTCTAAGTCACAAGAGGCTATTTGCAGTCAAGGAATCAGACAAAAACATTAACTTTGTCTCTACAAAAACAATTGGTTTTATTTATTTAAAGTTTATTGTAAAGTCTATTTTATTTGTATATTTTAAAAGTGAATGAAATGACAAAATGTAGGATACACGCAAAGGGAAAGGGTCAAACATGCTCTATTTCACATAATGAAATCCCTTAAAATACGCCATCCCAAGATCTTTTCACTGTAAATTTGTCTCCAAAAAAATGAGGATATGTTTTATGAATCATCAAGATTTGAAGGGAGACAGGACTAACCAAATGCATCATGAACTTTTAATACAGGCCTAGGTCAATTGTTTCCACCAGCAATTTTGGTATTCCACATTAACTGGGAATGATATTCAGTCAGTGTAAAATACTCTTACCACCTTATGTTTTAATTTATTTACCTTTTAAAAATGAGCCTTGTTTAATTCATGTTTAAGGTCTTACATTTTTTATGCATATATTTTTACTTTATTATTTCTCAAGCTGAATATGTGCTTAGTTTTACAAATTGGAGAAATGTACAGAGTCAGCCACTGTAAATGGAAACTCAGTATCTATTAAATTATAAATATTGTATAATTCATATTTAACCATGATTCTACAGAATTAATATTCCACTTTGAGGCTGCAGGTAGACATTAGGTGTCAACTTTACAAAATATAAGATCTAATCAAACTACATTCAGAATTTGCAAGAAGTATCTCATATTGTCAAAGTGAATTTACAGAAACTGTAGGTCGTGAATTCAATGCAAAATTAAATGAGAGAAAAGGATGAGAATAGAAGCCATTGCCAAGCATATTTTTATTCTGTGCTTCTGTTTCAATGCAATGAAAATGGTTTGTTCTCATTTCCATGCAAGACTAATTCTGCCCTATTTGGAATGGTCACATTCAGCATCTGTCTGCCCTTGAAAAAGTGGCAATGGAACAATGAAGTCTGAAAGTAAAAGGAATACGTAATTAAATGCACAAATAAGCATGTTATATGACACCACATTCTGTTCCAAACAGAGTAAACATATGTCTTTTACACGGATTGTATACAATGCAGACACATGTATGCAACACATGTTGGTTGCTCTCTTTTTCTCTAGATTTATTCATGTGCAAACTCTTCAATTTGAACAACATTTGCTGTGCTTGTGCATTGAATATAATATACTCATGCTCACATCTGAAACATTTTATGTGTATTTTTGTGTATTTTAGGCTCATAATAATAATTTCCCAGCCCTGCGCAGGAGTCATATCCTCAGAAAGTTAGAGTAGCAGCCTCCTTGAGCTGTACATAGATGGAGGAGATTATTTGTGATAGGAGCTTCCTGGATGAAATAGGAAATAGAGTGCTGATGCATGCCCAGTGCTGAAATTAGTTTTCATTCCCTGTTGTGATATGAAATATTTTCAGCAGACCTGGGCATGATCCCAGACTGCCCAAGGGGACATTCCAATGCAAGCGAGCGCTCTGTGCAGGTGTGGTGTCAGTCGTACCATTTCACAGTGCATTCCCCATCTGAGACAGCGCATCGCTGGGACAGTCCCTTTGTGATGGAAAAGGCTAGAATGCATATGCTGTGTGCTATTAGAATATAAATGCTACTCTGTCCTTTCTGCTTAAAGTGAGATAATGTATTATTATTATTATTATTATTATTATTATTATTATTATTATTATTATTATTATTATTATAGAGAATGAAAAACACAGAATCCCTGTTTAAAAAAATGATAGCCAAAACCAATCCTTGACCCCTGAACTCCAGGAAAATATTCGGCAATCAAGATGAATGCCCAGAAAATCTTAGGATAAAGGAAAGAAACATTCATTTAAATTAAACTCAAGCAGGGAAAATAGGCCAGCACTTTAAAAGGTGGCAGTTAAAGGCCACTCAGGTCCTATATTGGCCGGTAGCACCATGTATCATCTGAGAATAATGCTTAAGAACCCTATAAAATGTAGTCTATTCAGGGATCTGTTGAGAGCCATGCATACAGTACAACGTCCTTGAGGCTTAAGAGGCCAACGGAAGGATATTCCACTGCATGGGCAGACCTCATCCTTCATTAATCCGGGGGACAGCGATGCAGGATAGTCCCGCAGCATGGGGCAAACAAAAAGAGCATAATCAGAGAGGAACTAAATATATATGCCATCTTGTCTGATTTATCAGCCTGGTGCGCTTGCGTTATATCCAGGCTGGGCATTTTTAAAGGCAAATGGGTGATTCAGGGTCGCATTACTCATTTTTATCACATTTTAAACACAGTGAGGTGATTCGGGCTGGAGGCAGTAAGGAGCTTGTGTGGTTCTTCAGAGCCGTAATGTGCTTTGGAGAGAGAGGGACTGTTAGCATTTCTATTTTCAGTGTCATTCCTGTAGCATTCTGTAATACTACTGCAGTCACCTGTATTTACACATTAATTTTAATTGAGTGGATTATCAATTATTACTCCTTCCTATCCATCACAAAACAGGGAACACTGTGCTGGGGGAGGTGCTGTTATTAGGCTGAATTGGTAAACCAAGGTCCTGACTAACTGTGGCCAGTACAGATCACTTGGCACTTTTGGCAGCTAATAATACAAGCTGTCACTATCTTTATTTTTGAGGCAACACAGTGTAATCTAATGGCAACATTAACCTTGTATATTGTCAGATTATCCATCTTTTGTTTGTGTTTTTTCCCACACATTAAAATCCATATGGAAACTATTTATCTTTAAAAATAAACAATGTTCACAGAAGTTCATCATAATAAATACTTTTAAATGGATTAGGTTACTGCAACCTGAGTCAGTAAGCAAATCATTAAGAACACAGAAATCTCTCTGGACCAATTAATTCTATCCATTCCTCATTAAGAATCAAATGTGATCGCCCTTTCTGCAGGCTTCCCAACATGCCACATAACAAGTTTGTCAAAAAAAATTGAGATATCATTAATTGTAAAGGCAAGGCTTTTTCTTACTCGATGTCTGCCAAAAAATGGCAAGTAGTTAATTTGCTACACATTATTTGAGGAGGGAAATATTGAATTAAGATATAACAAACATCTTCAAATAAATGATTAAATATGTGATGTTAGTGGCTTCCAACGTGATGTTATATGTAGATGAATTTATTTTGCAGACACTCCTATTTAGAGTGACTTCCTCAGCTATCATGGCAGAAGTCTGAAGGCATTTTAAATTCAGTAACAGCAGAAACACTTTTTCCTTTCATTAGAACTGACCTCCCAGCCTCTGGGCTGAAACGTTCAGGCGAGGGAAGCTCCTGAGCTCATTTGGAAGTGATCTTATGGGAGAATAATAAGAGGCTGTCAGGTGTGTGATTACGGGGTGCCGAGCTGATGACGTTGCTTCTGTCTTCACTATGAGTTCCTCAGACTGGCGCACGGGAATGTGAGGAACCAGAACATTTACAGAAACACTGGAGGTCTCAAATGTGCTTTTAGTTGAAAAACAAAATATATAGACCACCAAAATTCACTTCAGAAATAAAAAGCAATGTTCACCAACTGTAGCTTTGTGCCTTTTCCCATTCAGCTGTAGCTTATTAGCAGGATTTAAAACTTACAAATTGCATATAAATTGATTACCACAGAGAAGCCTGTGCATATTCAATGGGGCCCGCGCTGAAAATGTGTGTTTGAGGGGGGTAATTAATGGAACGCAGCGTAATTACAGCTGCCTTGCTTTGTGCATCAGACTGCAGTGACAGGGCAGGGGGTTGTCTCGTTGTGACAGCCCTTTCTGCTCATCCCAGCCCTGGTGACAGGACATACTCTCCGCAGGGGTTCTTGCTGAGATGTCTATTCAGTCTAATTCAATTTAAAGTGTTCCTGTAACTTTGAGGAACTCGATTAACCATTAAATTAGGATTATGGTTTTTATTATAAAATGTTAGTTATATATTTTTTATAATACTTTTTATTTCTTGAGAAATATTTTTCAATGTTTGTTGTAGTACTGAAGTCATGATGGTGTTAAACATTTTATTAAATTCAGCAAGGAATTAAATTAAATTTCAGGGCAAGACAATCTGCAGATTAAATGACGGCATCCAGTTTGCAGCCTGAAAAAAAAAAAGACCTGTGTTGCAAAAACCAATCCAAAAATCTCATGCCAAGAGTCCCCTTAACATGACTAAATCACATCATCTTGATCAGAAAATATATCAGGATATTAATTTGTGTATTTTTGTATTGATTTTAGTGTGGTTATGATGTCTCTTTTATTTGCATTTGTAAACTAAATTTCTCACGCCACACATGTTTCTGTCATTCAAGAAAACCTGTACAATTACTTCTATAATACGACACCTAGATGCTAAAATGCAATTATACATATAGTTTTGTCAGGTGTGATATCTCATTGAACTAGTCTCACTTTGCACTGCACTCATGGGACAGTCAAGCAAACAATGGCTGCTGTTTAGTTGTGTATGTTCAGATTTTCCTCACTGAGTTCTTAAAGCTGGGCTTGATTGCCAGTGAGTCTGTATCAGGTTAACTGGCCCTGTACTGTGAGTCATGCACTGGGCTGTCCGTGGCGGTGAGATCAGGAGGTACTCAGGCCCTGCAGGATGGAGACAATTGATCTATTTACCCATGCTCTGCTGTCGCTGGTATCATTTAACAGAAATGCGCCTCTGAATTCATATATCCAATTTCAAATATTATAATGTAAATAGAACTGTACGCTAGCCATATCATGGTGGTCTGATTTGAATGTACATGTTTTTTATTACATCAACCTTTGGTAACATGAAACAGTTTTGTCGGATTAACCACATTTTGTCTCAGCTGATGTCATCCGTTGCTTTATTTCATATTGACTGTGACTTAACTCTCAGTCATGTGATAAAAGTACGCTTATTAATGTGTGAATGCATAATAAATATGAATACATGAAAACACTGACTTGGAAAAAAATGCATGAACAGAAATCGCAAACAAATAACTTTCCCAAATTTATGAGAAAGGCAAAAGTAAGCGGTGAGGTTGTTTTCTGTAGCTCATTTGGGTCAGTAACTCCGTACTTCTAAAAGGAGAAGTCTAATTAAAGTGGCAACTGGGGGATTAGACGGCACAACATGTAGCCTATTTAATTAGGTAACATTTTACAGGAAAATAGGACAAAGTTAGGTGATATAGGGGTCACTTAAATCAGCACTACACTGACTTCAATAGTTTTACAGGAAAATTATTATTATTATTATTATTTTATTTTAATTGATCTATTTATTTATCACAAATTGTACAGCTTAATTTTTAATTGAATTTATAAATATATTTTTTTACAACCTCAAAGTAAAATAAAAAGAAAATAAGCCCAAAAAGCATAATAAGGCTTGCTGGTGATGAGGGTGCCTTTGGCAGACAGACCCTATTGGGAGCGTTCTGATTGGCAGCAGAGTAAGTTTCCTCACAGACCAAAAACAAGGAAAACAGCACTAATACAAATAAAAAGAATGCGCCAAATAAAATCAAAGTGCTGCTTCAAACAAACTCTCCTCGTTAAATGATCGCTCCCTGTTCCAGGCTTTTCTTTTCGTATTTATTTATTTTTTGTAAACCTCTCCGCTTGCGTGACTTTCGAGCGCCTGTCCTGGGGGGAATGCAAGGGGAGGAAATGAGGCGCGGCCGATGTCTGTGGGCCAGGCAGAACGGATGAGGCTCAAGTCTTCCTGTGGCTCCGCGTCTGCCGGGTGATCTCACACACCGCCTGTCTTTGCCAAACCGCCCAGCCCTGTACCTGGCCAGGCCGGGGAAGCGACTCACCGCGTGGGAGTGATCGCTCACCCGGGACATCCCTCCTTACCCTACTCCTCCCTGCCAGAGCCGCGGCTCTGCCATTGAGAATCCAAGTCTGGTGCGGGGGCCGAAGGTGCACGGGGGAAATCTATTTCAAATATGTGCACTAATCACATTATTTCAAAATCACATTAAATCACATCCAGACAAGGCTGTCGGGTCCTGTTGCATCAATGAGTTATTATTAAAGTTTTGCAAGATTTCACTATAGTTTTTCATTTTATTTCTATATCTATAAGCTTTTCATTTATTTTCAGTGATTTTTACACATGATAATAACCATTATAGTTTTCGGTACTGTGTTATACTTAACTTGTTGTGACCTTGTTGCTGTTTGTGTGATGCAGACTGTCCACAAGCAAATACTAGTGGTATCATTGTTTGTGTCACCATTGATAACAAATCAATAATAATAATAATAATAATAATTTATTATTACCACAAATAGTAATAGCAGGCTTCTATTAACACCCAGGGAACATGGCATTTCTCCATATTCATCCAAAGCTGTTAATGAGGATCACACCATGGCTGTGCCAAGACAGACACCTCATGTGTGAATGCATACATCTGCTGTCTGCTTCCTGGAACCAGCAAAGATGGTAAAACATTACACTCCAAGGCAAGAAAGACATCTTCATTTCCATATTGCACATTATTACGTGAGCCCACTGTTCCTTAATGTTTGTTTTATTCATTTGTAGATGAAAACAGCACACAATCCTCAACCGCCTTCATCTATACGGAGTAAGGCAACAGCCTTATCTAATATGATGCATGTGTGATCATTGTAACATTTTGTCCTGTAGGGTGATTTATTCATTGACAGCTCAATTTGTCAAATACAGTGTGAGCAAATATTAGGATATAACACTGAATGGGAACCTTGTAATTATTAGTTTTAAACTGGCAAGATCTAAAAAAATAAATACATGTATTTGAAACCTTACAGTATTATTTTATTATATATCAGATATAATAACAATACATCTTCACCCTTACTGCAATATATTTCTACCCTGAGATATGTTTTTTAACACAATAAAAATGACAACATTCTGTGTTCATTTTATGTTCAACTTTCTAAATGAAAACTATATTTTGATTTTGCTGAGAATGTAGCGGTGTCCCTGTACAATAAGCTCCGTAAGAGATTACTGAGGAAATGGGAGCGAGAGGAGAGGTTTGAGCTAAGCCTGTTTTTCAAAGAGGCCTGGGTGGGCCTGGGGCAAAGGGAGGCGCTCAGGGCTACTTTATCACCTACTTCCTAGCATGTGTCTTTGATGTCCCTCTGCACAAATATCACAAATAATTCAAACCAGGCTGTCATGAGTCAGTGGCGAACATATTTCCAACAGATGCAGTGGCCCGGCGCGATCTTCACGAAGACACGTTAAATCACGTCTCTGTGGTCTTGTTATTCATGAGGGCCACCCTTCACCACAACACAGCTGTTTATATATCACGCCGTCCTCAGGAAATTAACTTCTTCTCATACAATGTGCATGCAGCCACTACAAGCCGCACGACGGCGTGACGCCGTACGTTATTAGGCAGTCGCTGACGAGAGGTGATAGGCGGGTGCTGAAGTATCTCAAAGCAGCAAGTTCACAGGGCTCCTTTATTTAAATGTTACCCTTAATTTCTCCCAGTTTGCAATGCCAAATTAATTGTGTTTGCACTTGTCACCGAAACACACTCTGTCAATTCAGAAGAGCAGAGTCAAGCGTGCATTCTCCTCCACTGCACATAATGATAGCTGGTGCTTCTTTTAACTCCAAAGGCAAACAGCTAAACTCACACAGTCATTGCGTCAGAGGAGGCCATTTTCCATGCAGCTTGTGCAGACAGACTGTGGGGCAGCATTAACCAGTGGGGGCCCATGGGTGCACATTGAGATACGGAAGCCCCAGCAGCTGAAATCCCTCCCTCCCCATGAGATGCTTGGCAAATGAAGGCCTCCTGTTAAAGAAACGGCCTAAAGAATAGTGACGCCTCACACCTGTTCATTCTAGCTTGTTGTTCTGTAAGATTGGGTACTGGCTGTAATTGGAGGCCATTTGTTCTCACAGAGATGTAACAGTTTGGTTAGATTTATAACCAGGACCCCTGGAAGGACACACTGCTCTTTTATTACTATGACCACCCTGGTTGAGTGCCTCATGCTGAAAATGTTTTTATTTCAAAGTATGTTAAACTGAAAGGTGAGTACAATAATGTTCCTTTGATGAAATGTTACTGTGTGTTAATAACCGAGTTCATGTGAAAAATGCTCTACTATTATTGGTCAATGATGAAGTCCATTTTAATGGCTGATGCTTTTATTTTCTATGATATCGCTGTTTAAAATGCATCAGCTTCAACATTTTCAACATCTTTTCTGTCATTTCCATGCTCAAATATTCATTTGTCTTTCTCTGGGTACAAAAGTCAGTTGCATACATTTTTAAGCAATATAAACTTAAATAGCCTCTTAAAATTTAGTTTTACTTATTTCTTTTTAATAACACTGTCAATAATGTAGCAAAAAGCTAATTCTAATTTAAGTGGGGGCATATCTGAAGTAGCTGTGTGGTAAATTGAACTTGAAGCAAGTAAGAGTGCATTTAGTGTAGCGTGAAGTCAGACTCGTTAGCCAAGGCCATTAACGAGCAGGCCTCCATGTTTTCATGAGACATCAAACAATGGGGGGTCACTTGCCACTAAATTGTCGATGAATTCCATGAAAACAATGAACGAATAGTTCACTCAGCATCTCAGCACAGATGATTAACTTTGTAAAAAATTGCAATTATGAGAATTAGGAGAACAATATACACACTTAAAGGACAAAGGCTTACACAGGAAAAAAAGCTAACAGTCCGAAGAGGGGCACCCAACAATTTTACAAATTTTCAGTTAAATACATACAAAAAGATCAGTGGCACATGGAGTACAGTGCAACATTGCAAATAAAGTCCTTACATCTTATTTACACATTGCAATTTTCACACCAGTTTAGCTACTTTAAAAGCCATCATTATTTTTTGACAAGTCACTCACAGCCCTGGTTAAAGAAATCCCCATGTGCTTGCTGAAATACCTCAGGACATTAATTTAACAACTATGGTGGGATGGTAATCTAAAGTGATTATGAGTGCCGATAATTGCTTTTGCCCACACCCATGAGCTGTGAGTGAATTTGCGATTAAAGTTCACATTATAGCAGGCGGTGCTGAGTCTCACGAGCTTTAACGAATTCCCGGCAGCCAATGAAAAATAACCGTAAAATAATATAATGTGGTAACAAGTAACAGCTGTTTTAGCTATGCAGTTTCCTGTAAAATTACAGGAACAACCATAAGGGGTATCCAATAGCCAGGTAGCAAGCGATAGCCAGGGGTTGTGCTACTCTGTATATTTATGCTTGCATTAAACTTGTTGTTTTATCTATTGCTTGTGCATTACTTATATATGCTATGAAAATAAAATGTAACTTTCCTACATACATTATTTTCCTCTATGTTTTTATGAGATCTTGTACTTGAAAGATCCTTATGCCTAAAAAAATTCTTATACTCTTAATGTCTAACTTTACATTTTAAGTTCTAACCCCCATTTCTGTGAAATCCTCTGTATACTCTGCATTTCATGTTACTTTTTTTTGTACAAAACAGTGGCTTTCATTTCCAACAGCTGTTGTGAGACAAAGACCCAACTTTGTGATCTCTACCTTCAGGCAAGGATTTTTTATTCATGGAATAGGTTTTATGATTACGAGAACAGAACAGCAGAAGTGATGGGAACAAGCCCCATATATCTGTAGTCTTGCGTTTAGCATTTCTTTCTCATACGCTGCCATTTTGTCCATTTAAAGGAGGATAAATCTGTAGAACAGAATGACAGCAATACCGTTGCTGAAGGATTTTTCTGTCTGTATTTGGTGTATGCCCAGGTTGGAAATAATTAAACTTCAAAGTCTGATGTGGAGGATATTTTTCACTATCCATCTGCATTCTGACATTCTGACAAGGGCTGAACTATACATTATTTCCGCAGCCAAGCCACAAGTGTTTCAAGTGTTTATATTGATTCAGAGAGTGGAACATTTATTTTTCTGAGAGTTTGTACTCACGGCTAGAAAACGCCTTGAGGCTTATAATGATTTGAATTGTTTTGATACAATTCAGTTTAAACCAGCAAAACCTGTTCTTGCGCACGACTGATGCAGAAGCGTTGATTACATGATCAGGTGAAGAAAGAATGAATGCGTGTGAGGTTGAGGTGATGAATATAACGCTATTAGAAGTCTATTAAACACCCCACCCCCCCACACAAAATATGTTCAAAATGTTAAGTATTAAATCAAATCTTTACTTTGCATTTACTTATGCATTTGGACCCGTGTAACATTAGATGTCATCTGACAATTGGCACAGAAAATAGTACAGTGCTCACCTTATTTCTCTTTCTTACACAAACACGCACTCGCCT
The DNA here is from genome assembly GCA_022829145.1 of Albula goreensis. NCBI lineage: Eukaryota > Metazoa > Chordata > Actinopteri > Albuliformes > Albulidae > Albula > Albula goreensis. The sequence goes on along the minus strand of CM040761.1, from coordinate 14,721,565 downwards.
ACACAGTCTCTCTCACACACACATACACACAAATGCACTCGCTCATACACATCTGTGAAGAAACACAGACACACACTCACACACACTTCACTGTTTTTATTCAGAGCGAAGAGGGAAGAGGGAACAGAGACAGAGGAAGGAGAGAAAGGGCCAGGGGAAAACAGCCAGACCAGAGGGTGACATCTCAGGGGAGACGAGTAGCAGAAGAACCCTGAAGACTCGGCATGAGGAGAGCAGAGACAGGAGGAGGAAGGAGGCGGGAGACAAGCCCTAAATGTGTCCTGTTTGAGTAAGTGGCACATGTCACATGGCAGAATCAGTCCCATTAAAAAGGTATTATTGTATTCATCTCAAACCAATTTAATAAACACACATTTGAACATCTCCACCCGGTGAACAGAATAACAATGTACACATTACACCAATAACCAGACAAGCTCAAAAACAGAACCAATTGCACCATGATAACATAAACACTGAAGAGCTGAAAAAAAGAATGGAGATGAAAAATAGCATGAGTACGACTTCTGAGGACAAGAGTAAAATGCATAGAGCAGTGGCTGGGTTGAATTCTGGCTGTTCAGGAATTATCACTATTGCAGGGGAAGATGTTGGGAGCAGCGTGTGGATATGGCTGAAATTAGAAGCACAGCATGCTGGAGCCAAATGGCAGGTCCAGGCTGTCCTGTCACTGTGAATTCATGAGCGCAGCGTCTCTGTGTGTCTCTGCAACACCCTTCCCTCCGCAGCTCTGTCCATCCTTCACTCCTGTCACCTACCTCCACCACCTCCCTCTCTTTTCCTCTCAACCTGTCCTTTTCCTGTCTCCTTGTACTATCCCCCATTCCCACTTGGTTATTCCTCCCCCTGTTCACATATTCTCCTCCCTCACTACCTGCATGGTGTGTTTACACCCTGTTTCCCTCTCCGTTCCTAATTAAGCTCCAGACAGAGGGAACCTGCAGTCTGCTCATCAGTCCTCCGTTCAGTATGCCTATCTCAGCTGGTAAAAGAGCCATATAAATAATCCATAAATGGGGCCATGTAGGTCTGTAGCAGGAGCATACACAAATCCGTTTTCACAGGGGCACAGGAAAATAAGCAAAGTCCAGTACCCACAACCGCCAGACATTATAAGATACTAAAGCCGTGTTAATTCCAAATACATTATAAGATGAGAGGTGAAGACAAATGCAAGTTAAGGTACACATTTGCTTTCATGACCATGGGCACTAAGTCAGACACTGGCCAAGCTGAGATAGATACCCAGGATTCCACTGTGTCACACCCCTTAATGAATCTTCACAACAGGCAACGCTCGACTCTAGAAGCAAATATGAACATGTGTCAAACATACCAGCTAAATTATAAATATGAGGATGCAGAAATTTTGAGTGGGGAAACTGTCTAAAAACTTGTACATTAATGAAAGCTATTCAAATTGAAATCCATATACTGGCTATATAATTTTCTTCCTGAAACATGGAGCTGGAAGAGCTTCATCCAGCTGACATATGTTTGCTTGTTTGTGCACACGCTGGTGTGTGTTTGTCACTCATCCATGATTTGTGGGCACTGTTGGCCGGTGTGGATGTTGCATGCTGCAGCTGCAGCTGGGATGGTCTGTTGGTGTTTTTGTTCCTGGTTTTTAAGGAGAAGGCCGTCTGTCTGGGGAACGGCCCTGGCCACTGCGAGGGAGCACCTGCTCTGTTGCCAAAGAAACAGCAGGTGTGGTGTGTGTGTGTGCGTGTGTGTGTTCAGAGATCAGCATCTCTCGAGACCACCATGCATTGTGGAAGAGCTGGACGTGAGCAAACTGCAAACATATGGACAGCATAGTTGCTAGGTGTTTCTCTGCATCACTGCTAAAGTACAGAAACTCGGAGGACAATAACTCTTGAGTTTAAAACTGAATAGAAAGGACTATTTGTATGCATGTTGAGAGAAGTTCTCTTATTCCAAAATCTATTGGCTTGAACATTAATGACTCAAGACATTTCCTCACAAAAATCCATGTTCAATATCCTCAATATAAGAAGTATGTCATGAGTTATTAATAAAATATGAATTCTATATGCATATCTTCTGTATACTGTATATATACTGTGCACAGTTAAATGTACATTAACTCAACAATTTATTTTCAATTATCAAACAGCATAAAATGTATGCAGAGATTATTTAACCCCAGAAGGTTTGTAATGGGTGAAATGGCTGTAAAATGTGTTTCTTTTTTCATAGGAGAGTGCTGTCCTTATCACATTGTTACATACATTCTGAATATGAAAAATCCCATAGTCTAATGTGATTCAGTATATATTCTTTTACCATACTAATACAGTATCTGCAATGCAAAGAGGCTGAAAACTAAACAAAAATGTATCCAACATTGCACTCTGGGAGGAATCATTTGCAAGATCATCTTCCCTGAAACAGGAATGTTATAGTACACATTTTTAAAACTATTTCATTTTAGCTCGGTCCCCAGAGACATGCAGATGCCTTTGTGACATTAACATTTCATCAATGAGAAATTCAATAACTTTATGAATTTAAAGCATGAAGAACCACTGCCTATAACAAGAACATTCCAGTAAATGTAGTCAACTCCAGAAGTATTTCCACCCTTGATGAAGATAAACAAAAAAGATTGAACAAAAAAACAAACACAGCTGAAGAGTAATATTTCTGTTCAAACACATGGAAATAGTGTTTGACGCTAATACAAATGATATAAAAATGTTTCTATGGCATAATATTTTGTCCAAAAAACATCAGTGTCAAAATTTTCATTTTTTCAATACAATTGATAGAATTGAAAACAATAAAAGTTAAATCTGACATAGAATTCTGTTTATTTATGTTCATCTCAGTATCAATAAACTGTACTGTGGCCTTCCATGACTTGTGGTTTCCTTTTTACCCATAAAATAACATACCATGCTGTTAGATCCTTTTGTCATCCATCACCATGGGGAAAATGAAAGAAATGGCCTCTACAATTAGGTAATGGGTACATGAAATATACACACATTTAAATATACCATTTACTACTACTATGGCAGTAGTCAAAATGTTTGAACCACTATAACTTTTATTAACTTGCCCTGAAGAAGGCACAAGTGGATCTTGTCTTCACCCACAGTGAGGAGGACGTTGAGGGAGGCTAAGGGGTTGAAGCTCGAGCTGTATCTTGAGGTCACTAAGGGCTGAACACAGAGTTTAGGAATCCAGGGCTTAAGATAATTTTCCGCAGAGCTCATCACATCTTATATGGAAAATGCACTTTAGTGCAGGTCTGGATTCAGCCCCAGGTCTCCAAATCAACAATTACATCCCGCATCCATGCCAACAGCCAATTTGGAAGGGTTGCTGGAGGGAAACCGTTACTGAAAACAATGAACAAACTGAAGCACTTGGAGTTTTCCAAAAAGCCATTGGCACTTTGATTGGAACCAGGTCCTATGGGTGGATGAGACCAAAATTCAGCTCTTTGGCCATCGACACCATTGGTATGTTTGGCGTTAGAAGAGGATTAAAACAAAGAAAAGACCACCATACCTACCATGAAATATGATGGGAAAATGATTGTATTGTGGGGTTGTTTGATAACAGCAGTCCTGGAGCCCTTGTCAAGATTAATGGCAGTATGACGAAATGCAACTTAAAACAATCAAGGATATCAAAGATCTTGAAACCTTTAGCATGAAGAAATGGCCTAAGATTCCTTTCAATGTGTTCATTGACATATTAATCATTGGTAGGCTCAGTTCCTTACTTGGGGAGGCTATAATAATTAGCAATAGCATTATGTGTCAAATATTATAGCAATTATACAAAATAAACTAATATTTTTTCTATTTTTGGGTATAAAATGAAGATCAGGATTTATGTTGTTTCAAGAAAATGTATTTATGTTGTATTTATGCTTTGATGTTGTATCAAAAAAATCTCCATCCAGGGTACCAATAATTCTGACCAGAGAGTATGAACATTACGGAGCCTCTGAATGCAGTAGGTAACAATTCAGGAGGCAATAGATCCATTTTCGCTTAGATGGCAAAAAAAACCTTTGTAACTGGGGGCTACATTCATTGCCCAGCGTAGTATGATCAATCAAAGCATGCCAAGTTATACTCATTATTCTCTGACAAAAAGCTAATTTGTTTTAAACTCTTTCGTTCTCTGTTCTGATCCTGGGCTAGTGGCCAGACCATTTTGGGAAGGTTCTGTATAATTCTGAAGGTGAAATTCTGTGCAGGGCTGTTTAATGGTTCCCAAGTGTTACCCTTGTCAGGGGGAATGCAACGCCCGCACTGTATGTATCAAACTCACAGATGATTGCTTCGCCTATTTTTAAAGATGTAAAAATAGCGTGAGGGGGAAAAATTATATACCATTTGCCTTCAAGCTCACAGAAAAAAAGAAAAGTGGAATTGTAGAGCTGTGAAGGACTATAAATTAATTTACATTTAAATACATCACATAAATCATTTATTTATAATTTATCACAAAAACCAAATAAAGGTTTTTTTCTTGTGAAAGTGAATGCAAAGGCTATTTTTCTGTGACTATAATTTCAAAAAATGCTATGACTAGGATATTAATAGCCTAATCATATAAAGTTAAAAAACATAATTCTTATTTGCGAGTATAAACTTCAGAAGTTATATTTATAAACTTTTTCATAAACATAATTTTATAAAACTTTGGTTTCAGGTAGAACACAACCTAAACAAACAAATTTGACAGGAGAATACGCAATTGTTCCAATAATATCACTCTGTATTGTATAATATCAATCACTGAAACAATAACATCTGTATTGGAGGATAAATTTAATAAATGCATGTAGATAGAAGTCTTCAGAAATACTGGGTTTCTACTGGTGAATAATTGACTAATTGTGAGTGTATTTACACTGCATATTATATTATATTATATTATATTATATTATATTATATTATATTATATTATATTATATTATATTATATTATATTATATTATATTATATTATATTATATTATATTATATTATATTTAATGTCAAATATTTTATAAAAATTAAGTAGCCATGGATTTTGGTTCCAAATTGAACTAGTAAAAATAAATTATCCAAACCCAGTTATTTGTCCTTTTAACCTATTTAAAATATTTTTTAAATATAAAATGATATAACAGAGGAAATGATTGGTAGCTATAGCAGTAGATTCACTGTGCAGAAAACAGTCTTCTGTGTAGTGTTCAGTACTTCTGCTTGAAAATCTGTTGAGTATTAAAATTAAGGGGCGATTCATAACATCTGGACTAAAAAAGGTATGAAGTGGGGAAGCGAAATAAACCCATTAAATGCTGATGCCGAGGCTGTCAAAATACGCCATTCTAAGCTTGTGACCTGCTTAAACATACTTGGGTGAACGTACTGTGTTAAGGGGAGATATAATTATAAGAAAAGAAACAATTTTCATGGAGAGAAAATTCTTAACTTGCTGCTTTCAAAATGAGTTAGCGCTGTTTATACTGAAACAGCTGGGTGTCTGTATCACACGGGGCGGGCTCAAAGCGCTCAAAGAGCGAACAGGATGGGCAATCCAGGAGGGGGCACTGGTAGGCAGACAGTAGAGCCCAATCTGTGTCCAATAATACCGCCATCCTCGATGCAAACCTTTAAACCTTCGGACCCTGCTACCTAGACATATTTACAAAACCATCAAAACTAGACAACAACGCACAGCTCAGTCTTTCTGTCCAGTCATTGCTCCGTATGATTTCTGTGAGATTTCAGATATTGATTGTAGTATTATTAGAGACCAGACACTGGTTAAATAATAATTAAATATACTGTAACCTACCAGTAAATGTCCCACAGGTGATTCAAATTTAAATAAGTAAATATTCTGAAGATCTCCGAGATATGCAGGAATTTTACAGGTATCTGAAGAGTTAATGCATTTCAAACACATATTCGGAATTATGGACCATTAGTTCCATCTAGCATATGACTGATGATGCCTCATCTGCTTTGGAATTTGCATTCTAGAGCCTTAGAATACTAATGAACACTGTAAAATCAGGTAAATAACAGCATTTTCATTAAGCCTGCATTGTACACAACAGAGGTCAATGTTTGCAAGGTCATGTTAATAAACAGTAAATAAGGTGTGACAAGACTAACACCACCCACCCCCCCCCCCCCCCCCCCTCTGACTCCTGTTGATGTTTACAAGCCTCTCCAGTTTCCAGACATGCACAAATATTTAAGCAATTAACCTGCAGTTCCACTGCGATGTGGACACACCTCCTTCCTGCCGCATCCCATCAAGGCCATGGCACTTATTATGCAGAGGCAAACAATCGTTGGGTTGAAACGGGGCTGGACTGGAGCTGAGGCTGTTTTGGGGTGAACCTCAGCATGTGGAGCCTGTCTCCTGGCAGAAGTCCCAGGGAGGCCAAAGCGCTGCCCCGCTCCCCCTGCCCCAAGGTTTACACGACCCCAAGTGCGATTAACGCAGACCCCTGAGCTCCTGGAAAATACCTCATTCTGATGCACACTTAGGAAAGTAAATAGAATTTAAATAATAATAAATTAGGTAATCCAGGAGCAAACCTTTTCTCCTCAACCCTAGGACCCTGGGCTGAATGTAAAACCAGGCCTTCCATACTCTTTTATGTTAATCTGGACCCTGGCTGGCCAAACAAGGCAGTGAATGGGAAACACATGTCCGACTCCAGGCAGACAGCACAAATCACTCTTTCATTCAGCAGGAATCGGCTCCCTGAGAAATTTCAGCCCAAGCCAGTTGCTAGAATAATAGTTTGAGGGCCCTTCCTGCTCTCGGATACTTAGCTTTTGCTTTGCTCATTGCTCATTCCCAGCCTGCTGGAAATGATCTGGAATCATTCACATCCTACACTGTAGGTGGCTCACCAGGGACATTCGCACCATGAAACAGTTTCTCTGAGCAGGTGTCTACATGAACACAGCTCTTACACTCAGCGAGCAAAGATATATGACATTCAGAGAAAGCTAACAGAATTATAAAGTTCCTTCAGTTATTTGGGAATAGGGCAGAACAGAAGAGGGATCACATGCAAAGCTTCTCTATAAAGCTGTGGGACAAAAAATGTCCATCTCAATCTACCTGTAAATCATTGCACTGCATTAGCTAGATGCTACAGCATTTTGGCTTCATGAATAAAATAATTAACATGTAACAATATGATGTTAGTTAGCAATATTGTCTGTCATATCTGTCACTCAAGAGTTTATGGTACATTTTTGTGCAATGTAGTCTTTGTTTCCTTCTAAACCTCTCATTCTGGAGAGGATGGAGGACATTTTCGATGAACATTATGAACTTCCCAAATTTTTGCCACAATCAACCCTTTTCCAAAAGTGAAACCCACATAGCTTCTATCGGTAAATAAAATATCAGATTAAGAAAAGATACTAGTGTTAATAAGAATAGACTAATGACTGGTTCATTTAAGAAAAAAATCTAACTAATATATCAAATTACAGTGCAACAACCAATTGTCATTCACCAGCTACCCAATCATTACAGAGGCACTGTAAAATACTGCAGCCATGATATTCGATTACAGAAGCACGATGTACATCCGTGCTGCAGCATATTTTATAGATCCATGAATGAGACAGGCCCCAAAAATCATTTTCCATAGCATTTATTGACTTTCTTCGATACCAGTCCAGATCCATAAATATTGCACACATGATAGAGGGCTCTCTCTTAGAGGTGCAGGATGTGACATCTGTGGGCCCTATTTGAAGCACAGTTGCCTGGTTCTCTTAGTATTCCAGTCATGTTTGACCTGTGACATGTAAGTAAATGTGAATGGCTGTTTCAGACCAGTACATGCTTGCACATTGACTCTTTCTTTTTATTACAGCCAAGTTGGTGGTCAGTTGTGTTTTCTTCAGAGAGCTGGTAGTTCTGTGGCAATCCCCAGAAAATCCTATGAAATCCTTGCTGTGCCAAACAAAAAGAGCACATAGCAGCCCACAGAGATGAAACTTGAAAATCAATGTTTGAGCTGGAAGCTCTAAACAGGATATGGGGGAGAATAGGAAGAAGACACCTCTTTGAAAGAATCTGTTTTTTTAAAACAAAACAAAAAACTGCTGCACTACTGCACAAACAAAGGGGACTGGCTCCAGACAATTCAGCAGTTTTTTTACATCCTGTGTTTTGCCATTATTTTGAGGTATTTTATACAACATCAGCATACATACAATGTTGTTTCTGATTGAATTGTGTTAATGTCTTGATAAATTTTTAATTTTTAATATACTCAATAAGTTGTCATGGTAGGTGGAGAAGGTAAATCTGTATGATGAACAGAACCAGCACAATAGATGGGAATTCTGGATTCACCAGAAGAGAATGTAAAATAACCTATTAGTTGTGGGCAGGCCAAAAGTGACAAAAATTCTATGTGATATTTATTTTACATTGGGTTTTTATATATATCACAAAATGAACTTGCCCTTACCTTTCTCTTACCTGTTGCAATGAGAGTAATGCCATTCTTTCATCCTTCATCACCGGATCATTCTCACATCAGCTGGGTCACTTGCAGGTATACCCTTTTACGGTCATTTGCTCTGTTTTACACCACAGCTTGACAGATTTAGTCAAGAGAGCCTGTATAAAGAAAATTTCTTTCAACAGGGAAGCGAAACTTAAGAGAAGAGTCCTGAAAGGTCTGTGCTACCTTATTTCTTAAGCTTAATTGGTTGACCATGTAGTTGCACACACAGTGTGAGAAAAAAATCCAAAAAAGACTGAAGCTGTCTGGAGGGCAAAGAGAGGCCCAACTCTTACTAAGTTAGTAATATTGATATATTGTTTGGTTTTGTCCTTTATTTTTCCAATGTACTCCCATGTTAGAACCACTGAAGCAAAACCATTTTACATGAAAATACTCAAAAACACAATTAGTTGTCCTCTTCTCTCTCCTTGGGTCCTGAGGCAGAGAATAGTGATATATGCTATAACTGGAAAGAAAGTTAAATTAGGAACTTTATGTATGCAGGAAAATGCCTCCATCGGGCAGGTGAAAAGGTTTTGCAAGGCTGGGCAATGCAACATAAGATTGAAGAGCCAATCCACTGCACCAGTAGGTCTTTGGAGACTATTGCCAAAAGGTGATATCAATAATGAGGTAGATGTTAAATAGCTCTCCATCCTGTGCGGTTTGGTTTTCCATTTGTGTCTCATGGACTGTTACTCCCTCTATGGTATGTTGAACCCAGCCAGTACGGGTCTGAGGAAGAGATTCAGTTTCACATCTCTGGGGTTGCTCTGGTGCCACAGCCAATGTGTGCTTCGTACCTTTCCTCATCTGAATGGTGCCCCTGCCCTCTGCCGTCTGCTCTGGCCAGCTGCTTCCTCTCTCACAGCCCCAGCCACCTGCTGTCCATCCTAAGAGTCTCCCATTGATCTCCGGAGCCCCGCCGAGGACATCACCTTAAAATTCACTGCATGGGTGAAATCAGAAGTGGCCTTTTAACTCTGAGATTGCAGGTTCAATTCCCAAGTGAGGTGCAGCCATCAGACTCATGACAGCAGTATTATATCTGTACAGCTTCACTAAATACCCAGCTATACCAAGGAAAAACTGTCTGTTTGGTGTTGCCTGAATATTTAAGAGTACAACAACTCATGAAAGGTTTTCATATTGACTCTTAAAAAAGTATTAAGGCAGAAAAGGGTGAGGGTAAATATATATGATTGACTCTGATTGATTGTGTTTTTGAGAATGGAATGAGGTAAACCTTTCAGACAAGTCAGTTCAAAGTTTCAGTGTATATTGGTAGCTGTTTATAAAAAAAAATCTGAAAACAGGATGGTGAGCTGGAACACTCAGGAGCGTGACAGAGCCGAGAGGGAACTTGTGAAGCATGGGGAGGCTAAGTTTCAAACTCGGCATTCACACTAACTTTCTTTATTCACGCCGGCCCTCCCCCATAACACTGGGGTTTTTCAGAGTCTTGTTAGCTGTAATTAACAGCAGTGGCCTCCATTATACGCCCAAGTAATTTCCCCGCTACTAAATACCTCAGAGGCTGCCATGGGCTTTTCATTGCCATCGTCCGCCTCCCAAAAGCTCCTTTAAGTTGGTGAATTTTCCCATGATACCCCTGCAGTCTGCGGCGGGACGGGACCCAGGCAATGTGGGACTCAGGCACGGGGTCAGACCCAGCGAAAGCCTTTCACAAACAAGACCCTGAACTCTATTACAGATGCAAATCCAAGCTCTAAGTGAGGATTGTTTCAGGGCCATAATAGAGCCAGAAAACTTACGTAGCCCTACAAACCGACCCACCCTCCCTATCCCGAACCACCACCACCTCTCCCCACCCACCCCCAAGCCACCAACGCCGTCTCAACCCACCCCCACCTCCCTCCTCAGCTCACAGGTTCCTTTGTGCGCGTCTGAACAAATTTCTGCTGCCTGTTTAAACTACTGCCATTGTCCTGGTGCCCTTGTTGATTTCCCTCCCTGCCAAAGCCTCACAATGCCCTCATATGAACAACTTTGTTACCGCCATTGTACTGTATATCACAGTAATGCTGCAGCAGATTGTGCCGAGCTGGAGGAATTAGACCTGCACTGCACACTGCCAAATAATTGTAGGATTTACATCTCATTTTGCTCGCGTCTTTTCTTAGCTGCTCAATACCTCTGTGTCACAAAAGCTGTTCTTGAGGAGGCAGCATGACAAAACAGGAACAGATTCAGATGCACAGTGACAGGTTAATATAGCGGATGGTCCCATTTCATTTCCGAAAAGGGGGGAATTTTCAGCAATCCTGTGACCTCAGTTGAAGCTGGATCTGACAGATCGTTTAGTGTGAACACAATGTCTGTGCCAGATTAACAAACAAAATGGAGGTCAATGAGGACAAATATTTTCCATTAGAAATGTATTACTGAGAGTTGAGCTGACCTTTAGAGTAAACAACCAAGATCCCTGCGGTTAGACATAAATGTAGCCTTTCATGTTTTTTTCTGGCTGGATATTACCCATTGACGTCACAGCAAGGCATTGTAATCAGTTTATGATATAACCGTGATGTGACTTTTTTGACAGTAAACATTAATTACATCGGCAGAAGGAATATCATATGAGAACCAATCAGAAAGCCATCATAAAACCTGATGATCAAAAACAATAAATAAGAAATGATAGACATTAAAATTCTGTTAACATTATGAACATACTGTAAAGTTACTCCAGTGCCATGGACCCTGGACCAAATAGATCCCTTATAATTTATTAGAAACTGTGATGCTGTCTTTGAACAATTAAATATTTTCTATAGTGAACCCAAAGAGACTGGTTATCCCTCACTGCCTAGTCCATGATTTATGGTGGTGAAATGTCATCATTCTGGCTATGGCCCTAATCATGTCACTGGAGGGACAGCTTCATTCTTCTGCCCAAATTCATTCAATTCGCCCTCCTCCAAGCATGAGTATCCTGTCACATCTTTTTCCTATTGTCAGGCATAAATTGCTTTTGGATCGTCTGGGGTCTCAGTTGTCCCATATTCCACTTTTTAATGTTTTGTTTCTTCAATAAAATTTAAAATAAGCTCTGCCCAAGAAGAAAATGACAGGGTTTTGCTAACCCTCATGCAAAAAGAGATGCCTATGCCCTGTGTTTTTTATTATCGATTTTCTTTGGTAATTAGAGTTTAAATGGGAAAATGTGCACTCGTTCTTCATACTTTGAGAGTATTGTACTGGTGTTCTTCTGTAATTGTTTTGAAGATGCAAGCTCTTTCCCCTCTGTAATAATACAAACCTTCAAATAAACCTTACCCACCATAATTTGCACATGTAGGGGAAAAGCACAAATTTATGTAGCTTTATGTAGATTAATGTTAATTTTAACAAAATAGGACCCTCTCCTGCAATGAAACACATCATTTTTAATGAATCCAAAGCTGCCCATTTTTTGATTGTGGCTTCCTATTTAAAGGATCCTCATTTGCCTTTTACTCTAATACTTCTAAAACTGTATTGGTAAACAGCTTTCACTTTCTCAGACTTATAACGCATTACATTTCTTTTTTTCCATTTAAGGTTACGGTTTAATTTTTAAGGGCATTAATAGCACATTAGCACACGTTTGAAAGCACTGGACCTACAAATGAATCATCCTCCTAAACCAGTCTCTTACTCATGGTTGGCAGTCAAAATACATTAATAAACATTCCCAGAGTGCTATACAGTGCATTATGCTAATGACTCAATGGCTGTTTATACAATGCTTGTCAGTATTGCATATATTTAACACTTTGGCTGAACACTGTAGCAGATTTTGTATAAGAGAGACACACACAACCATGATGTCAGCACTTAATTACTGTACATTTAAGCCTTTTTTTGCACCTTTGCAACATGGAATTGAATATAGCCCAAATATTTTCTATCTTTTGTGTATTTTTAAGATCTATTGAGAAAAGAGGTAGTTTTATGAATCAGGAAGAATTTACAAATTGACACCCATACTGGAAAGCATATGGTTGCAATGGACATCATATTATTCATTTTTAATAGTCTTATTGATTAACGCAGTGTCTGGTTCATCATCTTTTAATAGATATTATATATGATGGATAGGCATGTATATTTATATTTAAATAAGGTGTTTTTTAAAGGTACATACTGTATCTGTACTAACCACTGAAATATCTGTTCAGTTTTGATTCAGTTAAATTCATTTTTATTAGCTGTCAAAGTTCCTGGAAGAGTTTTTCAGTTAGCAATCCATTACCTCAACACAGACCAAAATCTCTTAAAAGTCCAGCAGTATCCATACTTATAACCTAAATCATAAAACTATCTGAAAACTCACTTTGTGGACATAGACACTAAGGCGGCCATTACACAGAAATTACCATCTATTAAACATGTAATTACATTGTATTTTACAGTCTACATATGGCTCTCTTTAGGAAAAGAAGACAGTGGAAACTTAACCAGAACAATCTTGACATGCCAAATGGAACAAATAATTACACAATATTAAATAAATGTTCCTATGACAATATAAAATTGTAAAATTATGTTATAGAACGATATCACTCAGAATGTCTCTACTGAACCCAGCAGCCATTTTGTCTTGGCTGAAAATAACTTTGAAAGTGAATCTCTGCCAAAGACTGTCAGACTCCAGTTGCCATTGTGGCTCTGCCAGTGTGGAGCCCCCAGCTTTCCTCCTGACAACATGGTGTAAAATCCTATTTGCACTGAATATATCGACCCCTCAGCTCTCTAAGCTGCAAAATCAGCCCCCAAACTTTGGCTCCATCTTGCCCAGCACATACTCTGGTACACACAAACACACACACACACACACACACATACACACACACACACACACACACACACACACACACACACACACACACACACACACACACACACACACACACACACACTCAATACACTCACCATCTAATAAAATATGACTAAACTTAATTCTTGAATTGCTGAATAACCTGACTGTCACCTAGTTTTGAAGTAGTGGGTAGTTTCAATGCACGTATGGTACAAGAAATTAAATTGTAGACACTTATATAGTCAAGCTAAAGAACAAAGTTCCCAAACAGAGGAACCTAATGGCACTCTCTGCAGGGGGTGATAGGACCTGCTCTGTGTTTGCCTGTAAACAAACACCAGTTCCATCCACAGTGCACAGAGCCAGCAAATACTGCATATTAACACATGGCTATCTATACAAATGCAAATATAGTTTCACTGAACCTAGATGAACCTGTTTTAAAAAAAACACCAAATACATTTTTTAAAAAGCCATTGAATATCAGTGTTAACAACTTGTTCTGAAATGGGCATATCCCATACACAATATCAAGATCTTTTCTCTGATAAGTTATATTACAATTGTAATGGTATTGTAATCAAACAAAAAGTACCATATTATCAACATGAAATATTGGATGATAGATATTTGAAGCAAGGAATACAATGAAATTTTGCACTTCTTTATACCAGAATACTTGAGAATACCTCGGTTGTTAGGAGAAGAAAAATAGTCTGAAACCTTTTTTGATTTTAAAAAGTGAAAAAGGTCCATCTGGAGTCTTTTAAGTTTCAGAAACCATGGGTAAAAATAGTCATGGAAACCGTGGCCCTCCTTTTAACTCAGTTTAATAGGATGTATAAAGCCTTGACTCAAAATTGGCCACTAACAATGCAATTTTTGTGCCATAATCATAGCATATTTTAAAATGCTGGATAAGCAGCATATATCTGAGACTGCACAAAAAATTAACTATATAAGTAGAAATTAACAGTTAATAATAATAGTAATAATAATAATAAAAATAATAAAAATAATAATAATAAAAAAGTGCTGGGGCTGAAAGTACTTTGCACCATTATTGCTTTTTGATTATCCACCCTTTAAACGTAGCATAAAAATTTGTATAGATTCACATAGATGGCAGCAGATGTGGAGCGCATTAATTCACTGACAAATGAATAAAGAGCAATGTCGTCAAGTCTTTTTCAAAGTTGACAAGGTAGTCAAAATACATTTTTTCTTTCAAATTGGTGACATGGAACATGAATTAGCATTATCACATGGGAAAAAGTCAAAAGAGGACCAAATACCATGTATCATTACCCTGTTGGTTTCTACAGGCTTTTACAGAGATTTAGGGCCCTCAGGAGAGAGCAGCTTGGCTTTATCCTGGAGTGTGAGCTCATTATGGTCACAGCAATTGTTCTGGTTCCCTTTTGGGGTGGGGAAGGTATGTACTGTATGTTATTGGTATCATGTAATGATAAATGACAGGCGCTTACAGCGCTTTACAGTGGAGCAGGTGCAGATGTGCAGTGCCAGGGCTGATGAGGGTCCAGTAGCTGAGCTGTGTTTAGTTTGGGGGCAGCTGGGGGGTGTGGATGGGCAGGGGGCTCGTCCGGGGTTGCCGCATACGTCCAGCATGAAGAGGTCCGTGTCCACACTCATTTACTCTGCTTTTACGGCCTGTTGTCCCGCACTTTACAGCTCATAGTAAACCCGGACATAAACGCACGCCAGCCTCTCCATCACACTTTATAGCGAGAGGGATCGCCCACACCACGGCCCGCTTTAATTTACGGCTTCATCCATTTTTTAGCTGGTCTCATTTTGTGCTTGCTGCTCCCTGTCCAGGCTCTTTATTTCTCCCCACTGTACCTCTGAGGATTGATCATCCTTCTCCTGTTTAATCACTCAAATTATGGTCCGTCTTTGCTGTCGCAGGCTTTGCTAAGTAGGAGCAGTTAAGAGATTAACACAAATATTAATACACATACAGTATATAAAAGATCAGTTAGAGGCACTTCAATAGTGCCATTTCTTGTTGTGATATGAAACCTATGATGTCTGGTTAATTGAGTATTTTGAAAGAATTTGCTTATTTTACCTGTGTATTTAAAAACTGGTCTCAATTTGTTGTAATTAATTGCTTGAAAAATTATGAAGACTGTAGAATTCACATCTCTCACTAATTTTACCTCAATACTGAGACAAAAATAACTGTGGGGAGTTGCAGAGCCCGGGGAGGTGTTACTTTCTAACATCTTGGAGTTTTGTCACCTCTGTCGTTAGCATCAAACCTCTGGTAGAGAGTGAAAATTTAAAGCAGTACCATAAATGTTTCACCAGCCAGCTCCGTTCCATGTGTAACTGCTTGCTGTGATGTCACGCATGTAAACCCTGGTCAGTTTTGTCCAATTAAATATACTCAGAATCTGAAAATGACTCAAAATTACACATTGTTTCAATCAGTGCTTTATGCTCAGCATCCTGTCTCCTCCCTATTAACATATGACATATTTATACATATCCAGAAATAAATGACAAGCCAGTATGAACTGTATCACATTCCTTACTGTCACATCACCATTAATTGGGCCAGCACAGACCATTAAAACTGAATGTCATGAAAAACATCTCATTGCGGACAACCTTATGCACAATCCAGAAACTGGTATACCATACACATGATGTCTGTCTCCAAATTTATGATGCTCATTAAAAATATAATGGGGAATATTGATAAGCAAAGCAATGGAAGGTACAGGAACACACTCCCAGTTACATTAACCAAAGCCAGGCAGATCTACAGGATACTTCTATAGAGATAATCAGATTTTCCAATTTAAATGACACAAGGAAATTATAGTGTGGAATTATAGATCATACAGCAAGCGAGAAAGTCTTGTCACTTATATCATTGGGTGTTTTATTAAATAGGGAAAACCGGTGCACTATATAAGCATGATATTCAGGGAGACTGTATGAACATGTGACTGCCCGAGCATGTCTGTCCGCCTTGCAGTCCTCAGCAATATGCACTGTTGTGCTTGTGTCTGCTTTTTTCCTCAAAACGTCATTCACAGCTTCAAAGAAGTCATTTCCATACAGAGATCACATGCAATAAAACATGGTGAAGGTCCTTTCTGAATTAAAATAGCAGCAACACTCAAAACAAAAAATTCTGGCACCAAAATGTATGCATTTAATATTCACCTCTGGATGAATTTACAGGTAATGTGGTGGAAATATGAACAAAATTTTAACACTGACAACCAACTCTGAAACCTGAATAGCTTAATTTAATTGTCTTCCAAGTCAGAGGTTCAGTTTTCAAGGTAGGACACTGCTGTTGTACCCTTGAGCAAAGTATTTAACAAAAATTGCTTCCGTTAAAATATCCAGTTGTGTAAATAGATAGTATGTTAAAACTAGACTAAAAACTTTTCTTAACTGTGTAAGAAAAGTCATTTTAAATGCATATAAATATTCTATTTCAACCGTCTCCTGCTTAACACCCCACACCTCCACACCTTTTGTGTTCATGCATTCCTTTATTTACCCTCATGCCAGCTGTAATTCAAGGTTCCAGCTGGATGTTTTTAAAACTGACCATCCTATTATATTGAAGAACTGAATTTTAAATACTTCACACATTAAACTGAAGGGAGTAAATCCTGTAATTTAATGAGACATTCCCTAAACTGTTATCAGGGTGAAATGGCTGTGATAAGATTCACACATACATACACACCGTTGCCCTCGACGCCATTTCAGGAGACATCAGGGCAGCGTGATTTACATTGCACTCAGCGTGCGGGTCGGTTTGCATCTCGGCAACGGTAATGACATGGCGCAGGTGATGAAGATGGAGAGATAATGGCCTTTCAGGGACTTTTCTGGGAGTGCGGTCCACCAAAAGGAGACATTAAATATGCACCATCTCCACCCCTCCCTATTGTTTGTGCTCCTAGTTACAGCAACATCAATTCTACAGCAGCACTGAAGCATGGCTAACGGTCCAGGGGCCGTATTCTCCAGGCAAACAAGTCTCTTTCAGTCCCCTGAGAGTGGGAACAAGGTTAGATTGAAAGGTAATGAGTCTATTAATTAGAGGGCTTTCACAGGGCTGGCCTGGCGGAGTGTCCTCTCCTGCAGGCTTGGCTGTGCCCTCACACTTTTTCTCTGTAAGGAAATCAGCATTGTGAGACACACACACACACACACACACACACACACACACAAAACGTAGGCATGCTTTGTTCTCTACAACTCAGTAAAAATATCTGAGTTAATTTAGGTAGAAATAGCAGAACTTTTCCCCAGGACTGTCCTTTAAACTTTTTGAGTTAGACAAGAATTTGGTATCAATTCACTGATTTTAAGTAGCAGGTAATCACAGAGTAGCTGCTATAAGTGATTTTAGAAAACGATGCTGGGTAGAGGACATATCTCCAATCAGATGGACAGCTGAATAACTGATATGTATTATCCATTTCTTTCACTCTGAGGAGACTCAAAACCCAGTTCTGATTGAGCTAAGGGTGCCACTGTGGTGCTCAGCGCCTGAGGAAGGATGGAAAACAAGCAGGGATCATTATCAGGCAGTGTGTCAGATATGGAGGGTGAAGAAGGGCAGGTTTCACATCATTGTTGATAAATACACACACCAAATACAATACACATGCCAGCAAGTACAGTAATGGAGACAGGAAAGTGTGTCATAATACACAGCTATACAGCATAACACGCTCTTAAGACTGTTTCTCTGAGATGATCCTCCCAGTGTAACAACCCTCCCAGTCAGAACAGAAGATGGATTATGAGTGACAGCTCAATCATACCCTGCTCCAGGGATGGCTAACCCTGGTCTTTGGCAGCCACAGGACCTGCTGGTTTTTGTGTTCACCCTAAAATAGGTTTAAATTGGTACATTACATTTAACTTGTGTTTTCTTGTGTAATCTTGTGTTTTGATTGATGAATTTGGTGCTCAGTAACAATGTAACAAACAAGCAGCCCCTGCAGCCCTCCTGCAGAACCTGCTCTATGCCTTTTTACTGCAACACCTGCTCCTGCTTATGGGGTATTGTACATGTATTTGTTACTAACAAATTATGAGTTCAGTGATCACTAAGGTTAATGAAAAAACATTTCAGGATTATGTAAGGACCTGAACATTTGAGTAAAGGGTTGGGTAATGCAGAGAACATTCTTAAACATGTGGCACAGGCTGAGCAGAGAAAGCAGGCACCAAGAAAACAGAAAAGAGATGTTCTTCAGTGTCGCACAGCATGGACTTATGAATGAAGCACAAAGTATTTACAGTATTTTGTGAATGCACATGTGTGTTTATTATCCATTCCAGCTCTATGCTGCAGCCACAGGAAAATGATCTGCAGTATCCTGACATTCCAGGAAAGACATGTCTCAAAAAAAAACATGGTAATTATAACCGGCAGATTTTCTATGCTGGTTAAAAACTGTGAGGAAATGTTATTTAGCTTTTAATAGTTATGCCAAACCACCTTGAAGCCAATAACAGAGAGGGCTACACATGAAGAAAGGAACAACTCATGAATGTAGAACATTCCATCCATGTAATGTAGGAAAAACAACCTGACAAACCATGCTTCACTTCACTTAGGGGTAACATACAGGTCTTTGGGACATAATGTTTGACAGATATACTTTTGTAGTATACCAACATAGTAGGTTAACTAAGATAAGGGAAAGTTTCCTCCAGCAATATTGCCTAATATCATTTATACCCATGTGGTATGAAATTTGGCATTTGCTCAATGTTGCTCTATGACTCAAACTAACCGATCAAGTGAAAAAAAACTTTCATAGTTTATAATCTTTGATAACCTTACACAATTTTTCAGAGGAGCTCTGAAATACATCCATTCCGCACAATACCCATGTAGTAATTGAATCGTCTCCCACATTGTCAGGGATGCACAGTAAATGTAGCAAACTGACTGTGATGAGATCAATACTCCATTATTCATTAATGCAGCGCATTCTACAGGGAAGATGAGATCAGCAACAGGGTTTCAATCTGTGTTACAGGTCATGTATTATTCTTCCAGGTTGAGGCTGGGTTAGAGGATACTTAAATAAATGAACACCTCCAGACACTTGCTCAAGGTTGTCGAGGTGAGTGTTGTGTGAAGCTAATGGATTCACCCAAGCTGTGTTCTGGTATGGGGTCACTAGTTGACCCAACGCAACAACCTTCAGCTTGTTTTGAAGAACTTAGTGGTTATCAGCCTGTATTGATTGATTGCTGACATTGAGGGAGGCTACATTGACAGTACACAGAGTGAGCCAGACCCCTACTCAACTTCAATATGTCTGTATCAACAATGGTGCGCTTCCAGTTCTTATCAAAAAAAAGGATCAGCTCAGGTATAGCGATGTTTCACTGTGCTGTCTTTCCCTGAGTATGACTGTGGACCTTTCTGATCTTACGATTGTTGGACTAATGCACTAGTGATCATTATGAAGGTATCAGTGCACAGATGAGCTGAAAGTAGATTCAACTTTCAAATGTAATAATGAGATTATGAGGGGGTAGCATTACAGAAATATAAAGTTATTTATTATTTATTTATTTATGAAGTCATCACTTATTACTATGTACTTAAAGTGCACATTGAGGAAAAATCCAGTTAAAAGTAACTAATGATATTCTTACTTGCTATTCAGATGGCTGAAATATCATTGATGTTTGGATAAATAAAAGAATTTGCATTAAATTCTGAGTTATTTATTATATTTTCCCAGTTTCCTTTCTTCCTCTGCATAAGTCGTTTATCTCATGAAATCACACTAATTGCATGGAAAAAGTGGTCATTTCCCAGTCTATCCCATCATAGTACTGTGGTCAAACTGGCAGACGGCCATTTGCATACCAAACTGGCTGCTTAACATAACATTATGTCAAAGTATCACTAAATTCAAGTTCTTTTTTTCACTTAACATTTCCCCAGTCATGCAAATAAATTGGGATTAACATTGTGTTATTAGCATATACATTTTCCAACATATGTATTCCCTTTTTCATTTTCTGGAATCTTTATTCAAAAAGTGTGTTTCCTCAATTGTAAAATGTCACCTTCAATTAATATACATTGATTAAACACAATTTCACCTCAGTACATTTTCTCTTTAACAGTTTTTTCCTTGTTCCACTCATTAAGACAGTATATTCTGGTTTCTGTTACATTCCATGTCTTCCACTTGGGGATGTTCCCAAAACTTGTGTCCAAAAATGTCTAAATGCTTCCTTCCTCTGAGGGGTGTTGTGTCTATTCTGTCTCCGATGCTCAAACATTCTCACTGACACCGTGTCATTTGACAGGGATTAAACCTTCATGAATCAGTTTCAATGTTTTACAATAAATGTCACACAGAGAAAAAAAACACAAGCTCTTCCATCCTCTATTCATCATAGTTTAAAGGCCTGGACGAAATGATTATTAGTGAAAGGAAAATCCCTTTTTTAAAAATAATGGATTATTAACAATGACTTCACCCACTGTGTTTTTTATTATTGTATGGCCAAATGAAAAAAGTAAAGGAGGGTGTCCTGAAACCACAGGACAGGGATGGGTAGCAATTGCTATAGTATTTTTTATGATGAAAATCAATCTGAATGTATTTAATGCCAAAATAGCTCCCTTTTGCATTTTGACATTTATGGCTCATGTGTACATGCAGCTTTTCTTCGCATTTCTGCATTGTGTGCCGTGTGTTCTGTGCCTTTGGGTATTTTATAAAAGCAAGTTAATATCAGTACACCATATGTGCTTGTGTGTGTATGTGTGTGTGTGAGAGAGAGAGTGTGTGTGTGCATGAATTTGCAACAGGGGGGCTGTTCATTCCAGATAAATATATGACCTGTAACATGCATTATTGCATACAAAGTAGGGAATAAATCCATTAGCGCAATGTGGATAGCACCTCTGTGCGCTCTGTTCAGCTCAAGCCCCACGATCCACATAAAATCCTTCTGGGTGGATGCTGGATTCAAGTAAGTTCTGTGATGGCTGTGTAATGAATAGCATACACAAAACTAGGCCATAAAAAATAAGTAATATGGGACTCATAGGATGGCAGGGCCATGAAGACTGACACCCAGTTCTTCAGTGTAGTGTGGAGGTTGGGCCTTATGAGGACTGACAGAGAAGAAACACAAAGCTCCTCCACACACAAATCATTTGCTTCAAGAAATGCAAATGGGAATGACTAAGCTTCTAGATGATGGCAATAAGCTCACCCCATGAGAGATTTAAGTCATGGCTGGTTCTTCAGAAACCCTTACAAAAGCCACAAAAATAATTTTGAGCACAAATGGACAGAACCGGAGGGTAATATTATGTTATATATCCCAGGTGCTCTTTGATTATTACATGTTCCCTCAATTCATGCCCTGGATGCATGATTTTCCAGATTTCCTCAATGAAATCACCACTGTTCATGTACAATCATTTTTATGATGTTTGCCTCAGGCTAAATAAAAATAAAGTGGTCATTTGCGGAAGGTCTCCAATTTCGGTTATGTATTTTTTTTATATATATATACAATAAACAAATGGATTTATGTGCTTTTTTTACTAACAAGGGTCTTGCTTTACCATGATGTTGCAGAAGATTGGATGGAGATTTCAGATTAAAGAGCGGTTTCTGCCAGCGGTCGATAATGTATGGTAACCACAGAGTTCGACTTCCAATTAAAACGTTGGGAATCTTTGTGGTAAAGCTCACCGTCCCATATAACTTGGGAAATCAATCATTGTGAGGCACTTCCCATTGACTGCAGCTGTGCTGATCGGCTGTATGCTCGGGAGAGAATGAGCCAGATGCTTAGATATGGCACAAACCGTCCAGATGGCAATTGATAGCAAATAAGACCTAATTTTGTATAAAATGTACAGCTTCACTTGAGTGAAGCTATTTCTCATTTCACCAGTTGCTCTGCAGAACGAACTCAATTGACCGTGGAGAGTATATTTGTGTCCAGGGGAGCGCTACACGAAAGTCTTCAAAATCCTGCCAGACTATCGCCTGTTGCAAAACAGATCATTGCAAAACAACAAATGTTAAATGACACGTGTAATGAGGCAAAGGTAGGGGCGGCGGAGGACTTGTGCTAATTTTTGGCTTAGCGACAGGAGATTTGCCATTTGTTGGCGGTGTGGTGAAACGTGGCGGAAGGATCAGACCGCTGAGAGTGCTGACAAGGAGGCCGTTTGATCTGTCACAGGCTCTCTGCTGTGCATCGCGCGGAAAACCAACTTCCCTCCATTAGACACAGCAGAGGTACACAAGAGCACAGGAGCTTGGGCTGAGTACTTGGGAATCTGTCTCTATGAGTATATATTTATCTCCCTAAATACTATTTCTGAATTTTAAAGTGAAGAGCATAAAAATAGTATTCATGTTAACTGTAAATTGTGTGCAGTACTCATAAACTTTTGTATTGGTTACTTGGTTGCATCGATGTATATACAAAGTGAGAGAGAGACAGAGAAAAAGGGAGCAAGAGACAGAGAGAAAGAGACAATCAAATATAATACACTGTATCAAATGGGGAAGATTTAAAAATATATAAAGGATAAGGGATTACCTCTTTGACCAGATAATCATTTATGGACATAAAAAAGGGTGTGAAAACTTACAGGATAAACATTTCAAAATGTTATGCCCTTCAGCCTAACTTTTATCCTCTCAGATGTGCTCCCTTTCAAACAGACTGTTCATCATATTAACTAGCCTCAGCGCAGGACTGGAGCAGCCGCATCAGCTCATATCTTTACAGTGACAGTATTCCCCTGAGGTACCTAAAGGCCAGAACATAAGCTCTTGTTTGCAGATGTAATCCAGACATTGAAATCTAAGTCTTCCTAACACCAGGTCCGGAAATTAAACTGCAATAGAATGGCTTCTTACTGGCAACGCTCCAAAACTGTTTCTTTCTTTTCCTTCTCTCCCTTGACCAGTGAGTTGGAACTTCTCAAAAGAAACTAAAGAGAAAGAGCCATAACTTGTAAGATTAGGGATTATTGTATTTTCATATAATGGTGATACAAACTGTATACAAATTCCATATTCCTGAGAGGTATTTGACTAAATATTAGAATTTTTAGAATATAATTTTCCTCCTTTTTGTCCAAAAGTTGTAATTCCTCATTGTACCTCTTGAGTCAAGTATTGTGCCCCCCACACCTGAACAAGAAGCAGTACAGCTGAATGCAATCACCCTCAAACAGGGGGCTATGTTACACCCAACAGGTTACACAGAATTACAGAGGAGAGCAAGCAGCCATTTAAGGAGAGCACTATCTTTCTGTCACGACCTGGTGAGGAGTCTGGAGGAGCTATTTCAGCGGTAACCTGAGGAGCCCTGGCTGCCGTCACCTGACCCCACCCCCGGACCGGCGGATGAAGGCAGTTGTATCCTGCCACTGCAGGCAGCTGGTTATTGTCTGTCAATGACATTCCCCAGCCCAAAACCTGACATGATCAGGCCCACAGAGAGGGCCTTCACAGACTGCGCTTCTCCTTCAGAGCATGAAATACCATTTTTGATTTTTATTTGATGAAAAAGAAGTATGGCTTGTGTAACATTAATAGTAACAACGCTGCAGTCTTGTTCTGTATGCATAGACAAAGGTATTGACAGACATACACATTCAGCACTGCGAAGAGGGTATGAATTGCACATTTATTGTTAGTTTCACACATATATTAGTGCTTTCAGGAAGAGTGGATGTTCTTCCCTTTGTTAGTGCCTTTCACCAGGCGCTTCCCAAAGTTATGACAGTCCACATTACATTTTTGTGCTTCTTCTCCAGTGACTGACCCACAAGATGACCTCATCCAGAATGTCCTATTAAAGAGAGCTTTTCTCATTTCCCTTCATGTAGAGCAACAAAGAGGGAGTGCTGTTTTGGCACCCTAAACTATGCAGTAAGGAAACTAATGTACCACAACTGAAAAAATATGGACTCCACCATCACACTACCTCATGGGTTTGGAGGGAGCGTCACAGACCGGGTCACTCCGTTACTGAGGAAACAAGACACGGCGCCTGAGCCAGCGTTTTCAGTCAGCAGAGTAAACACTGCGTTAATTCCCTGTGTTTATCGACATCGGCCTGGAAATTAGGATTGACGTTTTAATGCAATCAGGATGTGGAGGTGAAAGGTTGAAGGGGTCTTTTTCACATGCAAATAAAAGATTTCTCACCATCTCATTGCGAGCAGCAGGGCCTGAGTAATGAGAGGATCGAAATGAACGAGGCTCAGTTAGGTGATCTCCTGCTTTAACAAGTTACAGTTGGTGTGTTCCTCTGAAAACATTCAGAATATCAAATTCATGTTGTTTCGGTTGTATATATCTCTACGGCCAGCCTTTTAACAATGCTCAACATCTTATATCGTCATTATAATTAAAATGTCCATGTTTTCTCTATTTCCCAAAAATGTATGGCGCTCCATGTTTGTTTCTTCTTCACCTTGCCAATATGTATAATTTCAGTGGAATTACAGCTGGCTACCATTGAATTTTGATGGTTTTTCATTTCATTCAAGTTCTGCTACCACTGCCTGTTGTACATTAGTCCTGCAGGCTAAAAAACTCATACAGACTGCTTTACTGCATCACCAGAGAGCAAAACTCTACCTCATGTTGTCACTGGCAAAGTGTCTCTTCTGCAAGCGTTTTGCTCTAATTTAGGCTTATTTTCTCTCTGAGCTGAAGGTTACTGCTGTATCGTTTGCTCAACGATCTCTTCCAGGTCAAAGGTCACAAAATATTTCCAGTTGAACTCTGTCAGGTATTCGGAGTCCCCATTCTTCATGATTTATGTGGTGTTTTGTATCTCGGGGTAAAGTGTGAGGCCGCGCTAATAAGGAGCTCTCTGTCTTTGGCTTCAAAGCAGCAGGAAAAGCTTACTTTGTACACATTGTCCCTGAAGTAACAAAGCGAGATGCAAAGAGGTGGGTGAGATTAATCACGCCTTGAGCTCATCTTTATTTCTGCTGCTGGCAGGCACTGCTTAGTTCTGGAGCTAATTGGAGAGCACTTGCAAAGCGCTTGCAGAAAGGATGCCTCGCAGATGACAGTGTGTCCCACCGTGAAGCATTAGCGGGGCCTGGGCCGCTGTAATTTCATTAAGGAAGCAGTGATAGCTTTCTCATGACCTTTGACCCCTCTATGACATCTATGATTTGTGTGCTGCAACTAAACAGCAGTTAAATGCCACATCAAAACATTCAGTAGGAAAAATAACATCTTCGATGCTTATGTGCAACCTTATTTCCTTATGCTTGTTGTATTTATTTCCCTAATGGCACATAATTCTCAATAGCATTTTCTCACTGAAATTACACACAAGATATGCAATGAAGTCAGGTACAGTATCATAAAGCTGGGTGTTTGAGTAAGGCTGGGTGTTTGAGTCCCAGCCTTACTGTTAACAGCTATGGTTTGAGGCCGGCATATACAAGTCAGCAACAGGGTCTTGCTGGGGAAGAATAGGGGTTCACCCTGTTAATATCCTCTGTCTCATTGTGCTCTAGTGACCTCTCCTGGCCAGCCAGACACCTTAAGGATGCATAAATTGATAACATGTTGACTTTGTGTTTGTTTCATAGCATGGGGAATGTGTGACTGGTATTGCATTTACTGTGTAGAGAGAAGCAAGGAACAGTCTTCCCCAAGAATGGAAAAAATAGGGGATGGAAAAAAGCACATTAATTTGACATATTAAATTATGTTTTATTAAAATACTTTCTTTTTTAAGTGTCGCTATGGTGTACATACTTTAAAAGGATTAAACCAAAAAAGATACAGTTTAGCACAGGCAAATATGAACTGCACTTCAACTCTACAGCTCTGCAGAAATGGGTGCTGTGCTCTGCACTCGATTTCCTGTTGGTTAAAAAGATATAATCCTGTCATGAATGAAAATAGGATTTATTTTACATCTCACTCTGCAGCAGTAATATGAGAGAGGTGAAGAGACTTTGGATGCCAGGCTGCTGTCTCAGGCCTTGCACCATGTGAGATAACTCTGGCCTGCTGGGAATGGCCAACATTGGGAAATGAGTTAAAAATGGCCGTGGGGGAACTGATGGAAAAGGCTGGGTCACGCTGGTCTCTTCAGAGTGGAAAATCCTATAAGTACATTGTAAAAACTTGCTTAAATCAGAACTTCAGTGAAGAACTCAAACACTAAGATGGCTGTGGGCAGGGGTGATTTTTGCGTTTGCAAAAGCCAAGAGGTTAAGTCAGTTGTACTCTATTTTGATGGCTCAATTTTTTAGAGGCATATTATTTTTTATACTGTAATGAATATTGAGACGTACTAAATAATAACTGTCATTAAATTGAAATCATTTGTTTAGTCCTGCTGCAACACTGCTTACTGTTATTTTTACTGATGATAACTCTCTGATTTTGACATTTAATATTGTTTTGTAATACTCAGGATAATGCTGGCATGGAAATGATCTCCAAATGGTTCCAGCAAAACAAAGTATCTTTAAATGTCAAAAAGTCCAACTTGATTATTTCCACAGGGAAAGTAAAAAGCTTGTTTATGACAGTGAGATCTGCCAATTTTAAACAAATTCTACAGGGTTTTAAATGATGAAAAAAAGGTACAAAGATCAAATTAATTTAGTCTTCATTTATGTGGCAATATATTTTGGTATCGCCGAAAAAACAGCTGTTGGCTTCATTAGACCCGTCTCTTAATGGGATAGGCTGCTCCATTTGGCAATTGAGCAAGAGAGCCCCTAACTCACCAAGAGCAGAGAAACCCACTGGTACCTTGTTAATTTTTTATTCCAGCGAAATCTTTTGAACAATTAGGTAATTCTGGGAACATAACAGTGAAATCATCCACAGGGGACTGCAAGTATCCCCTATATACTTTCATTCAATTTGATAAATGTTAACTGCAGTCCACTGAAATATGTTGAGGATTTCTCTGGTTTAGCATTCCAGTTTAAACCACTCCTGGAATTTGGAAATGAGGAAGCATCTTTGCTATTCTTGACAACTTACTGGGTGCTGAGAATCCTCTGTATGCTTTAGCAGTGCACTGTAAAACACAGGCAAGTTTGTTCATCTCTGTAAAGACAGACACTGGGGTTGTGGTTTGAGAAGGCTGTGGGTGGAAAAGATTAACACTGGCTATGAATTTAAATTTGTTAGTGTT
The DNA here is from genome assembly GCA_022829145.1 of Albula goreensis. Lineage (NCBI taxonomy): Eukaryota > Metazoa > Chordata > Actinopteri > Albuliformes > Albulidae > Albula > Albula goreensis. The sequence goes on along the minus strand of CM040761.1, from coordinate 14,693,965 downwards.
GGTGCTCATAAACTGACAAATGTTCATTGTAAGATTGTGTATAAACTGAGGTCACTCATAGTTTCTCATAGTTAGTCATTGCATGCATGTCATTTTATTGGGTACAGAAAACCCTACAGGTCAACAAAAATCAAGAAATCCATGGCTTTGTTGACTTTCATCAAAATAAAACTTCATCAGATTAAACCAATGCTTGTTTACGGCATTGTAGATTGTCAAGACAGTGACATAGAAAGTCTTTCATATTATCATTTCATGTTGTCTTGATACAATCTGTGTATTTATATTCACCATACTGCTAGTAAGATGTGTCATATTTATTTCCTGATTTTTTTCTTGGTGGCTTGTCTCAATTTGTGGATGTAGATTTATTTGTGTAATTACTGCAATCCAAACGGAAATTATTCCATTCTGTGATCTTTTATAAATATTGTGAGTGTTTTGAGAGAAGATGTGAAAGATGATCTTGTCATCTGTCTATCAGAGACATTTAGATAAAGTCAACTAGTTAATGTCAACACACCTGACACTACTTCACTGCCAAAAATGACAAAGTGTTGACCCACAAAAAACAGTGTAAAAGCTGGTCACAACAGTACCACAATCCTCATATTCTCAGGAAACATATGTTGCACTCAAATAGATTTATATTTTAAAGCAACATTTTTAAATGTAATTTTTATTTAAACAGGTTAGTCTCAATGAGATTAAAAATCTCTTTTTCAAGATTGGAGGGAGGCAGTGTTGTTCAGCACTGATTAGGTACCATGGAGGAGGTTCCTTTGAGAGCTAATCTGCTCTCTGATGAGAGGGGAAAATGCCCTCCATCTTTTTCAACAGGATATGCGAAGAAAAAAAAAACAACATCTGACTAGGAACTTGGTGTGTTTTGAGGGTTTGTGCTGTTCCCACTGCAATTAAAAGAAGTGCTCAGTGTCCCCATTTGGCATGACTTCATTAATCTGCCATGTGAATCAACAGTAGAGTCACAGGCGTGCAACTAAGACACTATCAGCCTGGTGGAGAGTTGTGCATGGGTTATATTTTCTCCTTGCTTCCAGAGCTTTAAAAGCAGATTTTGATAAGATTTTTTAAAAAAGATATATTATTTGTGTGTTATCAAGAGCAAGCAACATGTCTGTGTTTGTGTGTGTGTGTGTGTGTGTGTGCGAATGTGTGTGTGTATGAACGTGGAAGAGAGTGAAAAAAAGACAGAAAGCTGCAGTGAAAATGTCTTGTCATTTAAATTTATTTTATATCATAAGCACCTACATGCAAATCTGGGAAACCTGTAAATAAGTAAATACATTATAATAAAAATTATTTTGCTGGCTCGTTCATTCATACACTCCATAAATCCTTCACGCTTGTCCTCTAGTTCACCTTTAAGCTTATTATTCCCTCATCCTCATTTGTTACCTTAATCCAAGTGTCTGTCAGATTTAAACACTCTTTTCAATCCAAAGCATTCGGCGGTGCCAGACATGGCGGGAAGAGCTGGCGTAAAAAGAAACGCAGCAGAGTAACGGCGCTTTGCTCTGCGGATTATAAATAAATACTCTCTCTCCATCCCTCTTTAATTAACACTTGTTTATCGGGGTGATCATGAGTTCAGCACTCTGAAGTCTCCTACTGATAAAACATTACTGCGTGGGCTGAGCCAGTAATGAGGAACCCTATGAGGGGCTATTTCTGTATAATTGGGTACCTGGCTGGGTACCTGTTCCCCTCCGTGTCAGTTCCCCAGGTGTGATCAAACTTTTTTCAGTGAGCTGAGCATCACTAATGGCAACCCATGCGATGCAGGAATGCTTTGTGCCCAAAAAAGAGATACTGTGATATAAATGACAAGTGTGGGTGTTTTACTTGGGTGTCTCTGTTGGAATGTATAAAACATTGGATACCTCTACATTATAAAACTGAGAACACAATACTCCAATTCAATAGTTAATATTCTTCAGATGCCACACAATAAATTTTATTGATGCTTAATGCATCTGTCTTATTGCATATTTACCATTCCCTGCCCTCTTCCTGAGTTTTCGGCAAGCACATGGCATTGTGATGTCACAGAGACACTACCCATTATCTCCCAAGGTTCCAGTATGGGTATATAAATCAAGTGGAGACTCATAATTATTTTTTATGTGATGAATAAGTACTCAATATCGAGCCCAGAAATGAGGTTTAGGCTGACAGCCAATGTTTTTGGAAACAAGGAAAGCCTGGAACGGAGGTAATAATTTACTACATCTAAAGTAGTTCTCATTCTCGCTTTATTTAATTTCCACTAAGGTCAGTTACAGCTCAATTAAACCCAAGGAGAGAGTGGATGCCCTAGGGGAACACGGATCTTGTTCAATGCCCAGGGTAATCACAGTGGAGGCTAAGATTGCCACGGTCTCTTTCATTTTGAATTGCATTTGTTCATTTAGCGCACACTCTTATCCAGAGCGTCTTATCTAGGTACTTATAATAATGTTAAATTAACTCCGGATTAGATGCAGGAATCGTATGTTCCACAAGCAAAACACAGTGCCATTGCGTTAACGGTGCTAAAATAAACACACTTTCCGCGCATAAGGGAAAGAGACAGCCCAAGACGAGCCAAAAGTAAAAGTGGAATGACCAAAATCATAAGGTATACCAGGAATCAATCCCTAGTTTAAGTTCAATCTAAGTTCAGATCATAATTAGCTCCAGGAGGGAAGAGTTCAGAGAGCCATGGTGCAGTCTCAGGAAATGGGTCCTCAGTCTTCACTGGAAGGTGTTCAGTGGTTATGCCGTTCAATGATAGATGCTGATTGCGGGATGAGGCTAGCACATTCCCTCGATAATAAGGAGTCAGGTGAGACTGCACATGAGGAGGCAGAGAGGAAAGACCGACAGGCTGGCTGGATTAGTGTATATGTGGATATGTTTCTCCGCTGTTTCTGATTGTAACTTGGCTGCATCAGCTCAGGGCATCAGACCGTTATGGACCAGAGGAGAACAGCCATGCAGATCTGGAGGAGAGAGGCCAGAGCTGTTACATGAGCCTGGATAGAGCTACTCAAAAAACTCAGGCAATCGTCTTATTAATTGTCTTATGTTTCATGGTGCTGAGCAAAATACAGCACCACACTGTTGGGGCACTGTTCCAGTGTAGGGTTGGGCCATGTGACCTGGCAGCTAATCAGGATGGAGCCCTGTAGGGAAACACATAATTGGCCTTAGTGTCATGTCTGAAATGAGAGAGAAATTTGGTCTCCAGCAACCCCTGCTTCTCAATCGGGCATAGTCTGCCATCACAAATCCATACAGGTTTCTACATCCTCTACATGTCTGTGCAAGCTGTTTGTGGACTGTGGCAGCTGACCCAATCAAATGCATTTTGTCACTTTAAGGGTATATGTAATTCACTCAAAACTGCCTTACATTAAAGCATCATCTTCTTTTTAGTTTTGTTGCAGAGAACAAAGCATATCCTGTTCATTCCAAGGTGGAACAGCATATGTCCAAAAAAAGAGTCCATTTTGATTGAAATTCATTTGTCCTTAGAGTTTGTTTGATTGGGTTGTGGCTCAGGGATTTTAGATAGGGCACATACATATCTATACTTTTTTTTCTCACAAATGATTGATGTTCCTCCTCGGCTGGCTAAAAACCCCTTCACATCATCAGGGTATCAGTTTCCCCTGGCCGGCCCAGGCAAACTGACATACTTTAGTCTGCGTTTAATCACTTTTCTGACTCTGAATACTCCAGGCTGCGGACACTGAAATCCAAACCAAAAGGAAACTGCAGCAGCTGGGGATTTCAGCACAAGGCATCGTGGGATGGAAACCTGACGCAAATGAACGCAAAGGAGAAAAATTGAGTGGAAGCAAAAACAAAGCACTTCATTCAAAGGATGAAATGACACAAATATGCTTGGATTTACAGATGACAGTGCATGTGTGGACTTTGATGTGTGTTTTAAAAGAACGTTTGAAGCGCTGCGTTCTCATCACTGGCCCCAGCTGGCTCTGAAAGGCAACTGAGCGGGAGCCAATGTACACACACAGGCTCCAGCGGCCCCAGAGCACCTGCTCCACAGACATGGAGCAGAGCACCTTCATGGAAACTCTGTGATGGTCTAGTTTTTCTGTCAGTCAGGTACGGTCTGTAACATCTCTGGTACAAGCATTTAGTGACCTCATCTGGTGGGGGGCATGTACCTTGCAGAGCAGCAGTATAGGGAAATGGACTCTGTTCGCAGTCTATGTGGAAACTGTGACTGGATTGTCACACATCTTTGGCAGTGGATGAGTGGCTTCAGCACGTCTGTGGATGAAAACACCCTGTGAAAAAAGAACGTGTTAGTAATGAGCCTACGCAAGAAGCCCTCATTTAGAGCAGTTGGCTTGACATCACATCTCTGCATCCTCCCAGACTGATGGAGAGGGATACAGCTGTGAGCACACACACATACTCTCTCTCTCTCTCTCTCTCTCTCTCTCTCTCTCTCTCACACCCACACACACACACACACACACACTCAAACTCTCTTTCACTCTGTCTTCCTCTGTCTCTCGCAGACATACATACTCACACACACACACTTATTTTTCACTTTCACTCTCTGTCACACACATATACACACACAAAATAAATTGGTCTTTTCAAAATATGGAGGGGCTAACATGTTTTAAGTCCTATTTAACAATGGAAAGAGGAAGACAAATTTGACTTTCTTATCTCATGTGAAAAATACCTTTTGCCTAGTAAGTGCCATTTCTGCCTTGTTGTATCTTGAAATCCCAGACTCTCATTGTGTTGCGATAAAGTGTACTCCATGTTGGGTCAAGCTGAATAAAAGCCAATGCGTGGGTGGGAAAATGGGCAAGGCGCACTGGCAGAGATATAACATATTTACTAACATTTTGACATTTTGGACAATGCATCAACAATGTATTTAAATTTATTTATGTAGTCACAGTTTTTTTATTGTGAAACTGTACCCCATTTTCTCAAAACTCTAAACACAAACCACAATACCTTTCACCATCCTGGGAAAATTTCACAAATCTTCATAAAAAGAGATATTTTGATCAAAACCATATGAACTCTCAAAAATCAAATGTTTGTGTGAAAATAGCACACAAATGCATCATATAAATAAACCCTCTTGAGAACCAAGTGTCCCAGTTTAGGGTTTTGGCCAGTGTGTCACAAGGCCCTGTGTTAGTGAATAAACTATTGTAAAAATGTAATAATGATTTATGCAGCATGTTCAACCATCTAACATTATTGAACCATAATCAAAAAGTCTTTTACATGTAATACATACTGCTGACTAAAGCTGTAAAGTAAAAAAAAAGCATATGTTTTGAGTATACTTGATACGGTCACATAATGAAAGAGTGAAAGGGTAGTTTCTCTAATAGAGTCTGACAACTGTGTCCATTGTTGGGTCCTCTTGCAGAACTAGTCATGAGCGTATTTAATAAGTGCCTATGGTTCAGTTTCATTTTTCAGTGCATAAGGAGATGAACAAACACTCTGAAGAGTTATTTGCATATTTTACCAATGTCTGCAGCTTTTTGCAATTCATCAGCATCCGAGTATCTCTGGAGAGGTTGTTTGAAAGTTAGGAAGGGATTACAGCACTTCAAAGCGGCAGTGATTCGTGAGCTGTTTGGAACAAAAATCCTCTTTGTAGAAACTGATGACTGGCATACTAAACTGTCACAGCCATGAAGTAAACACTTGGCTGTCGGCTGAAATGATCACTGGACAGGAGAAAAGGCAGGCTGAAATGATGGGCGTGGCCAGCGCTACAGTTTGCAGGTCAATGTCTACTCTCGTCTGACACAAATGCATGCTGTAAATCTCCTGAAACTAGACAAGCAATGATGGATATGGGCACTAAGGCAGAGGATCAGTGCGGTTCTCCTTTGTCACAAAGCGAGAGTGAGCAAATGTTGTTTTATGGACCGCAGATCACATTTAAGAGTGATGGACTGCACATGCTCATAGTCACTGATGTATTTACTGAACCAGCAGGGAAGTTCCAAATTCCAAAATGGTTTACGAGTTGTCAACTGTACATACAGCAGTGAGACTGTGCTTGATGGCACTGAACATATCATTTTCATACATATCATTTTTTATTTTGTTATGTGCTCAGCACTGTTTTTTATTATATCAGTTTAAGAGATGTGACAATATTCATATCAAATTGGTCATTCATGGCTGAAAATCCTTGCATTTCCAAATGTAATGTGATTAAAGTTGTGTGTTTGGTAAATTTAATTAAGTGAAAAGTTAGTTCTCATCTTCGCCCACACATCTTGGCAAGTTCGATGATCAGCAAAATTAACTTGGCAAAGTTTTTTTTTATTTTGTGAAGAAGAAAACCTCCTGAAAGAACTCCTACATTTATTAATATTTCAAATTAGAAATGTTGTTTTAGTCCAAGTCTATGTTGTTGTGACAGCTAATCTCTTGCCGGAATTGTATTATGAAAGGGTTCAGTCTATATACAGTCTTATCAAATTGGGCATCTTTCAGTTAAAATGTTTTTCTATGTGAAACATTTATATCTAAGCTTTATCTGTAAGAATGAGATTTCCATGAACCTGAGCTAGGATATCAGGTTATGAGTACTCCACTGGTTTATGCACTAAACACCATCCCTTAGCCAATATATGCTAAAAATTCATAATATTACATGGATCAGTTTTCCTGGCAGGCCCCCCGATGGGACAAGGGGATGTTAATGCTGAAATGACACTCACAGTTTCCTTTGGGCTGTGACATTTCATTTTGAAAATGTTATATATTTTGAAAATATGTTATATGTTATGTAGTATTTTATCTTTGAACTTCTGAATGTGTTTATATATAAAACAGAAAATGGTCTCTATGATATTTTCCAGTAAGCTAGCTGGTTAATTGGTGTATGTTGTGAGAAAGCATTCCAGTTACTCTCAATCTTCATCAAATCCTGGAATAAAGTGAATTGAATTCCCCAGCAGAGGCATGACTTCCAGGCTCATCTCGGGCTTTTCCTGGCCCCTCCTATCCCCTCCACTTCCATTTTACACAACATGGTCTAGACCAAGAAAAATGGGACAAAATGGTTCCCTACCACATCAGCCAGGAATTCCATTATTTAAACATAAAACCATGCCATTGGCTGACATATCTGGTTATCCTGCTTGACATCTCACTGATGTGGAGGAGTCTCTTCCCTCTGTGTTGGTAGAGAAGTGTTTTAATCCTAGAGAGGTAGCAGAGATGCTCCTATGTACAGTTTCAGAACACATGGCAAAGCAGCAGAATCTGACGTAAAGTTTGCACTAATGGCTGTTGAAGTCTTGATACCACATTGGATCATTCTTGCTGAGGAAAAAAAACATTTTGGGATTAATAAGTAATAAAATCCACATTAGAGTCTTTGTGACATGAAATATTAAGTGTCCAGTCTTGTGTTTAGCCTTGACTTAAAGATCTAAAAAGATTTTGGTATGAAAGGTAATATTTATGTTGTTTATCTGTAACCAAATTAAATAAGTACAAATGATTAGAGGAAAACAAATAATTGAGTAAATATATTTATTTTATATTAATGTATTATGACAGATTAGCTTTTTATTCAGGCGTTTGCTAAAACTTTAAGTTGAACTACTTTCCCTTGGGAATTTGAATTAAGTTGGAATGCCATCAAACTTAGTCACCCGTACATTATATCAATTCATTATTTTTTTCTCCTTGTCACAGACTAAGTTCAAGGCTAGTAATGTAATAAAACAAGTCATATGTATGTGATTTAATAACTTTTATTATATGTTTTATGAGGAGGTTCCATTCTATCAGATTTTTTTTAAAAAAAGATAAAATATTTACAGAAAAGAAATACACAAAATACCTTGGGAGACTCTGGTAAATAAGGTTAGAAACAACAAAAAGGTATATATTTTCCAGCATCCGGCTATCACTTACAGAGAGCTGATAATTAATAATTTATAGTCATACTTTCATCAGCGTAAGTATTTTTGTTTGAGTTTCAGGTAAAATAACAGCACATTGAAAATTTCAACAACAATTAAATTCTCATAGTTCTTTTTCCTGTATCAGTTTATTGAACAATGTGTTTGTGCACCTTCATTAGTTTGTTAGCAGAGTTCAGTAGTACAGTTTTCTACTGTATCACTTTAAAGCCCAATTTTCATGTTCCCACAATGCATTTTATCCTGAAACAGGGAAAGTATGAATTAATACAAAACACTTTGATGTAGTCTTCCATGGTTTATTAGATTTGTGGGTGGAATAATCACACTAAATATATAAATTCCAAATAAATCCTTAATTTCATTTTTTGCACTTTCATGTTAATTTAAACTTAACCAAACTGCCAAAAAAAATGTGTTAAAGATACACAGTACCAGTCAAAAATTTGGACAAACTTTCTCATTCAAGTAAACGAGAAAGTGTGTCCGAACTTTTGACTGGTTCTGTATATTCATGTCTTTATATCTTCAGAGCATGTCATGCCCAGGAAAATTTTCTTTATGATACATTGTAAGGTCATATTCAATCAAATGTTATATATAAGATATGTCATTGGTTAAATATATATACATATATATTACAATTTATATTTATATTACAATTATATATGTGTTTAATCAGTTTATTTTTACACTACAGTATGAGGTGTGTGAATTTTACTACCACTAAAAATATAGATTTATTTTGAATTAAAGTATTTTGCACATAAATCACAGTGATACCAGTAACTGACAGAATAAGAAGTTTTTCATTTCCACAAAATTTGCATTCCACATGCCAGTCCAGTCTTGTGTTTTGTTTTGGTTTGTTTTTGTTTTGTTTTTTTGTACATACAGTACATTTTGGTTTGGTTAATGAGGTTATCCCGCTCCTTCTTTTCAGCCTCTCCCTGATATATTCATTTCAAAGTGGATAATGATGTGCAGATTCCATCCGAAGTGTTCCTCTTTTTTCTACATTCTCCGGCACTTGCAACTGGAAACTTTTTTTTTCTCCTTCGAAATTTCCCCCATCCAGCTGAACAGAACTCGGTAATTAGGGATTTTTTTGAATAAAATAACATAGAAAGAAGCTGTCTATCTCAACTTTCTAATCACAATGACAGCTGCGCTTCAAGCGGGGCCAAGCCACAGAGCCCATGGAGCGGGCAAACGCCCAGCGGGCCGGCGGACTGGCCTAATCCCAGCCTCCCCCGGCCTCTCTTTGGCATCGCTGGCGCATAGAAGGTGGTGGCAGAAGCTCAATAGCGGCTGCATGGAGAGAAAACGGCCACCCCGACTCCCTCTGTTTTGCGAGCGGCGAAGGAGGGGTGGAATAACAAATAGCACTGTCTTTCTGTGGAAAGAGCTGGCTGCCGCTCACTCTGGTCCGGGCTCTTGGCAGCAGGTGCACAGCCTGATAAATTGGACCAATCATTAGAGAATTTTTTTTTTTCAGTTGGCTTAACAGCTTGTCTGTGGAGGAATTTAGGCAAAATTGAAGTTGAATTTACCTGGATAAAATATTTTTTCTTTTTCATTTATTGTACTGTTTTCCTAATAACTAAATTGAGACAGAATTGGGAAGAAATTAGGAAAAAATGAACAGCGAAACCCTCGAGGGCAAAACATGGCTCTATTGAATGGATGAGTTCAGGCCTTTTAAGATTTGTCTTTTCATTGTTTTAATTTGAGTTAAAATAAATATATAGAGCTGGATAAAACAGGAATATGAGGTCATTTAAAATGTTTTTATATGATTTGAAAATTTCTAAAAGTTTTGATATGCAGGATATTCAATGTTATTTGAATACAGGGGTGTAGTTTTGTATTTTACTCGATTTTTTATGTGGAATAACAATAACAACAATAAAAGCACTTACATGCATGTATCTATACCTATGGAAAATGTTTCCAAAATTTACAATAACATAAGCTAAAAATTGATTTTGATGAAGGTGCACCTGTATTTAATTTAAGTGTTTTAATAACATTCTAAGGATTAAAACAATAATTCCATAATACATTTCAATAATTAAAATAAAATACATTTTTCAGAATTTAATTGAAAAATAATGCAGTTACATTACTGGATTCATTTTAATTATTGCTGTGTAAAATGTATGTACTTTTCCTGGGCCTGTTTCACTACATATGGAGTAAACTGCTGCTTCATAGTATTTATTAGGTTTGACTTCCAAGGTCAAAGGGTGATCAGAATGCCATGTGGAATTATTCTTGCTGTGTGATTAAAACAGTGTGACTCTTGGATGCACTGTCACTCATTTCTTAGCATCATATGTAAATGTATCCCCAGAGCCACAGAGTATATTGTATGTCTTTCTGTAGAAACAGAATAATAACCAGCTCACAGAATGGCATAAAAATAAAATATCTCTTATTAATATATGTTATGGAATGCTATGGAAAAGTCACATTCTATAAAAGTGAAGGACAGATGTTTTCACTCATTTGTTTATGAAGTAAATCTTAATGGTGAAAAAGAAAATTAGATAAATTCTAACTTATTCAGACTGAATCCTCACAAATATATCACTATTGATGCATCTTTGCATGCATTTTGCTTATGTATACTTTATTTAGGGTAATATTCTTATTGGTTTATTTAAAGGGGGGTTCCCCATTTCAGGGAAAAAAAGGAATTTTATAAACATCCATGTGATTTTAGCTTTTTTAATGCTTTAAAATTCAATTTAAATCCAATTTAGCTTGCCCATATAAGAATGCAATCCCATAATGGCTACATGTAATGGTTCCATAGTGAGAAATAGCTATTGAAATTTTCATAATCAGAGGTGAGAGAGAGAAGAGAGAGAGAGAGAGAGAGAGAGAGAGAGAGAGAGAGAGAGAGAGAGAGATCAGGTTTATCTCAGATGGCCCCTCATGGCTTGGGTTCAGTTGCTGTAATGAAAGCCCACCTTTGTGCTTCGGCACAGCCACACTAATAAAAGCCCTCATCTTGCTGCAGCCCTTCAATATGACAATGTTATTGGGTGTGATAAGGGCAGGGAATGAGGTTAATGGCATGACTGACAGAAGCAGATTGCTTTGCCTAAACAAATAAAGTGTGCCAAACAATACCCAGGAGCACCTACAGTGTGTGCCATCAGATTTCTCAAACCCAACCCCCTCTCCCCCTCCTCCCCTCAGATCCCTAGGGTGTGATGTCAGGACGGATTTTCCTGGGAACATAACAATTATGTCTCCCCAGCAGTGTTTGCATCAACGGTGTGCAACCGCCACTCCCAGCCCAACTTTCCTCCTGCTAACCTCCACAGGAACCGCTGGGCTGATGTGATAGTTACAGTTCATTAATATCACTGGGCAGAACATTGCATTGTTTCCCCCTTAATCATGATAGATGACTTTACAAGCAGGAAGGGGCACAAAAGAAAAAAAACAGCTGTTGAGCTCTTTCCAAAGACAATATCAATGCATCTGTGTTCAGACATCCCATAATTTGTATTTTTCTTAGTCATAATAATGTACATATTAGGGCATTTTAAATATTACAATACTGTGGAGGAATGTAGTTGATGTCCTTATCCAGAGTGACTCGCACAACATATTTTTAGACACTATTCCTTTATACAGCCAGATATTTGCTGAAGGAGTGAAGTACCATGCTCAAGAGTACCATGGCAGTGCCCTATCTGCAACTTCTCATCAATTTATAGAACTTATACTTGATTTGTGAGAGACATTTGGGCTGATTAAAAGTGAAATATTAGTGCCTCACCAAGAAAAGGGACATGTCAAAATGCAGAAAAAAAATCAAATTGCAAGAGGTTGATCCTGTTCTGTAAGCGTACTTAGTTTATTCATTTTGTGATTTAGCAAGCAGATTCAGTCTTCTATAGCCAGACATGTATGGCATCCATAGCAGACAGCATTAATAATATATTAAAATGTCTTTGACAATACAGTCATTTTTGTGACAGCAGACAAGTTCAGGCTACCATATACATGTGCTCCACTAAACGGCTTATATGTTGGATCTGGTTAAGAAATTGTGTATTCATTTATTTGTTGGACGAATCTAATACACCAGAGCTGTATAGCTTGTCTGTGGAATGCTTGGTGTAGCACTTGGAATGCTGTACAGGCAGAGAGGAGCGCAAGCAGACGTGAGAAGCATTTTCTAGTCTACAGGCTGCCATTCCGTGCCAGGTTTTGTACTGTAGGTTTGGCAGTGAAAGCATCCTTCAGAGTGTTAGATTGTTCTTCTGACTCAATTCGATTAAGACCTGTGAAACGCTCTTCAAAATGTTGTTCTGCGCCTCTAAAGTGGGGGTGAAGGCAATATGTAAGAAAACCGTGGCCTGACCTAAATTCACATGTTGTGAGTGAATTTAACTGACAGTACACGGGCAGACATGGCTGTATGCAGCTGGAAAGACACACACACACACACACATACACACACACACACACACACAGGGAGAAGGGAGATTAAGCTGAGCTCCACTGTGTTTATTCAGGCCTCTGCAGGTCCTCACACAATGTTATTGTTGGTTCTACTTTTAAAATTGAATATTTATTTCCAACTGGAGCTTGAAATGTGTGTATTTTGGGAATAATTCAGTGATGTACTGGACAATATTTTCTTAGGGAAAAGATAATCAATGTCTGGTATGTCCTTCAGAACACTTTTCACGCATTATATTTCCTATAATACAGCAAGTTCCTTTTGTATGAAACAAAAAATAGATTAATGAGGGTGGTTTCAAAAATCATCCACAAAATACTGGATCTGCATTTTAAACAGATGTAAGAATTAAGTTTTCATGGTGAATTTCATTTTAACAGCAAACACTGCAAATGTACCTAGCTATATTCAGTTACGCAACAACAGTGTTATCGCGTGAAATACAGGTGTAGGAAAAGCACATTTTCTACTTAACACAAATTTTAACACCACTATGCTCTTCTACATTTCTATATTGACAAGTACATTCATGCATCTTAACATGTATACTATTGCAAATCAATCTTATCTGTAAACACTTGTATAAATTATCAATTTTTTCTTTCATTTAAAAGAAATGATACAATTGTACTCATCACAAAAGCAGGTGTTCAATAAGAACCAAAACATAACATAATGGTTGTCTTTGTCTCTCGTCTCTTTGCCGTTTGTGAAGATCTTATGGGCCATGATGAGAAGGAAGAGTTACAAGAGGAGGTTTATTTTTTCCGATTAAGAAACTAAGATGGAGACATGTATTAATTCATTAAAAAAATTCCACATTATTAACATTTCCCTGGAATAATAATACAATAATAATACGCATAATAAGGGTTTCGATTGGGAAAAGGTGCTTCATATGAATATGCACTGTAGGGCAGAGGTGCAGTGGAAACAGTTACCAACTTGGGATTGACATAAAAATAGGTGTGATGTATATGTACTGTCTAAGGTTTCTTATTAAAGGTATATAATTCCATGCAGCAACATTTTACAGAGGGAAGAATGACAAAATACAATTGTAATTTTTGGATTAGTACTCTACCAGTAAAAATTTCTTTAATCTGTAGATATTCAGTTAGTGATATTATGTAACCACCTCTGGCTGGTAACTAAAAGAGAAATGTTCCGATCTGTTGAGTCACATAAATGCGGTGAGTACAAAAATGCAGTAAACATTGATCAGTTCATAATTATACATTATGTGAATTTTTTTGTGTGTAGCAAAATTAGTTCAGCACTTCTGACTCCATATCTAAATTTTATCCATCCTATTAGTTGTCTTTTCATTTGATGATATATATATATAGTGCCTCCCTAAAACCATACCCCACATAATATTTTTAATGTTATTGTCAATTACTTCATCCCAAGAGTGTACTTTTTTGGATGAGCTCACAGCAGCTGAAGGGGGTCCTGATGGCCCATGCTCCCTTTGTTCCCTGAGGTGTGTGGGCAGGGCCAGTGGGCCTGGATACAGTTAGGATTCTGAGACACGTATCTGTTTTGTAGGTGTAGCCAGTAAAAGCCAATGGGGTGGAGAAGGCGTGCAGTCGGGATGGTCCCTCCCAGCCCCACGTTTTCTTACTGTATGTGGGATACAGTAGCAATGCCTTGCGTGATCAGAGCGAAGCACGAGAGCACGACAGAAAATCCCTCAATACCAAGCCTTTAAATATGTACGAACCTCACGCAAGCAAGCAAGTAAGGTAAAAGTATAAATTATACACTAAAAAGAGTCTGTATTCAAAAGGTCTGAGAGATCACTCACATGAGGCGGTAAACTTTAATGTGTGCAGGGAAACAAGATCTAAAGAGCAGATCGAAAATATGTTCTCACTCTCCTGTATCCTCCATTGGTTTCTCATGGCTTGACTTGTTACAGATTGACATTTACTCCCCTGAATGTCAGGGTGAAAGATGTCTCATTTTACATAGCAGTGCTGTGTTTTGATTGGCAGTGTATCATTTTCAACAGATCTGTGTTACCTCATCAAGTCCCATTGACCCACCAAACTGAGCACGTTTCATCACACTGCCACAAGCGATCTTTCAAATTGTGGCAAAATCCTTCATTTGTTGTGATTGTCTGAATGGTGGCTACAGCTCACTGAATTCCAAAGTTAAAGGTATTCCCTGTCCCCTTTCCCCTTTCCCTATCTCCCCTTTCTCCTCTTCTCTTTATTTACACAGGGCTGCAGGTAGTTTAGCAAGTTTCAGGTCATGACGATCATTCTGCAGATCATACGATTTGCATTGTTCATGGGTGGGAGATTTATTTCAAAATAAAATTTCTGCATACTCATGTGAATAAGTGCATGAGAGAAAAGCAGGAGAAATGTAATATTAACTAACCATGTGATAATTTATACATGAAAATTGTACAATTGAATAATATTTGTAAAATAATGTTTACTCATGAAAGCATTCCTGAAGCATTTAAAACAATATTCTACTGTGTGGTTTTTGACAAAAAAAAAGTGTAGTCCAGTATGGTACAGTAATTACCAACCAGTTATTCATTGTCAGTCTCACAGTACAGTATTTAGCATAAGTTTGCCCACTTTGTTTGGAAAAATAATATGTAAAAATATATATACATTATAAAATACATATACATTAAAATATGCATGTATCATTGTATATCGTGTTTTTATCATGATAGGTTTAGGTAAGTTTCACTCTTCTGAATCCAGTGTGGCGCAAACTTAGGTTGAGCCAAAAACAAAAACGGAGAAACACCCTGAGACTCTATGCATTGAGGCAGACAACATACAAGTCTAGGCTACATTTCAGAATCCAACCCATAGAACTAAGGAGAGAGAAAGGATGAATGGAAACGATCTATCTATTAAATGTGCAAATGCTATCTGCATGTGTCACCATTTCAAAAAGCATCTAAAGTAAAAAAAACAAAGTTGTTATCCAGATGAAATACAATCATAAAATACATGCATTTAATGAAACTAGTCAAAACTATACATATTAATATTCATTCTCATTCTTATTCATATTTAATTGGCATCAGATATATTTGCCTTTGGAAATTGTCTGTATATGTATCAGCTCAAATTCAAATTTCCTTTAATGTACATTGATTTAATTAAATGATTAAGCTTGGTGCAATGTAAATAAACACATCCATTTTTATGAACGCAGAAAGCATGCCTTTAATGAATAAACAAAGGCCCATCAAATGATAGGAACACTTGGCTGCCTCCACCGTGCTTTGAAGTGAGCAGTATTCCTGTGTGTGTGCGGTGTGTGTGTGGCGGGGAGGTTTCCTCAAGACCGCCTTAAACTGTGCAGAACAGCATGACTAACACGAACATGCAAGTTGTGCACTGCACTGTAGAACATCATTAGAAACCGTTCACTATTTCCCATAGTTACAAGAGAAATTAATAAACAGCACGAGATGCATCAAGGCTCCCTTTTCAAACTGATAAGATATAAATACATTTCCATAAATTAAAAACATTGGGGGGGCAGAGGGAGCTATGTTAAAAGCATTGCAGCGTGTGCAACATGGACGTGTTTAAGAAGAGGCCGTCTCCCGCGCTGTATATATGACCGTTTATTCCTCTAGGAGGAGGAATGGCAGACACATATTCCCCTCCATCAACTCTGCGATCGGGCATACTGTTTGAAATCTTAAATTTAACAAGGAGAATAAAGAAATATTTTCAAAAAGACTTCTAAGGGATTCTGCCAATTGTTCCTCTCCCATCTGTAGGTGAAAAGTTGCAAAATATTTGTTTGATACGAAAGGCCATGAATAATTGATGGAATCTTTAATAATGCAGTAAAGTTGGAGGAGTTCAGACTTGCAAGCTTTGCTGTTCAAATACGACGCGTCTGCCTGGCTTCCCAAAGAACTGTGGTCTCTTCTGCTTCTCCTCTTTGAACATCCCTCTTCAATCCAGAGGAAAATCTATAGGGCAGGAGTCTTATTATTTACTGGTTAGACTGCATTATGAATAAAGCGGGCCAGGGTGAAATCTGAAGTTCAGCCAGGTTCCATATTGCGCCTTTGCTTTTTAAGAAACAAAGACAACTCACATTTTTAATGTGAAAATGGCTCTGAATCTCAACCCACAAACTGAGATGTAAACAGGATCTCATTCCATAGCCCAAGGGCTCTGAAACATTTTGTTTCATAACCATGGGGTAGTTTTGAAAAGCAAAGCTAATGCATTAAAATTAAGCTGGAATTCCTTTTGATACATCATTGACACACCACACTATCTTCAGAAAACAGCCCATATTGTCATATGTGTAGAGAAAGCAAAGGCATAAGACCACAGAGGCAGAAGTGATATAACACTGCCTGGAGAGTTTATCAGTTTTGGTGACTCATAACATCTTAAAGTGGCAGTAGGCGGATTTGGCGTTCACTCAAAAAGCACTGAGTGACGAGTTGCAATGTTTTGTTTTGTCACCAAATGTGGCGGAATGGAAAATATACAACTTCCAGCTTGACAAATAAACAGCAAAACATGGAGTCAAGTCAGGGGAAACGCTCTGAAAGCACTTTCTTTTTTCTTTGGTATTTTAGGTTTTATATATAAAAGCATTTTCTCACACATTTCCAGAACATTGCGATCCAGCTGATTTTATCACATTGATTTATGTATGATTACAATTTTTGTGAAACTCTATTTTTTACATTTTTGTCAAAACATTGTTTTTTAGGCCAATCAGCCCAATAAGACACATGAATTTGAGCAAGTCAAAAGTTCATATGATTTTACTGACTGTGGCATGTAATTATTTGAATATACAGGGTACAGGGTTAGCTGTTGTATTGCTGCTGTATGTCTTTCCCCAGGTGGTATGCCTTCTATCTTTGATGGGATTATAGTATATACTGCACTGCATGTTTTGTACATCAGCACAACACTAGCCTTGGGCTATTCCACACAGCAGGTGAAAACAAATTTCATGATATTGCCATAAATATAGTCCTTCAATATGTAGTATCCTCGGTATTTATATATAGGAATAAGGAATAAAGAGCATAGTTCTCCAATGATCACAGATTATTCTTTGATGAAGCTACAATTAGCAGTGGATATTGTGACAGGCATTTATTAATGTTCTTTAATAATGATTTCTAAACCATTTTGATGTCTGCATCATAAACTATGCATTAATATGAATTACATGTTTGCACATTATTCAGATATGAATTATTTATTTGATGTGTATAGTAAGAATGTATTGCAATATATGGTGTTGTTTACAGAAAAATAAAAGGAAGCTCCAAAATAAGAACAAGCCCATGAACAAGTGCAGAATTAAGTGTATAACAGATGCAATTAGATTAAGTCCTTAAGAGTAAGGGAGAATTAGCAAGCGGAAAGCTAACAAGGAGTTAACTGGGAGAAACATGGGCGTGTAGCAGTGTGCGTGTATACTGGAGCCTGGGACTGAGTCCATTAATGCCGTCCCAGACTCCCCCACCTGCCCCCGCAGTCAGCCCCTGTCATCCCGACCAAAAGCAGGACGGATGAACTAAAAAAGTCAATACAAACAAGGCCATGTCGCTAGCCGTCTTAGCTTGCATTGCCACGATACAAGAACACTGTGCATTTTGGAAAGGCCAGAATCTACAGAGCAAGAATGCAAATTCCTAAAGCTCCTCTGCTATAAATATACAGTATTTCCATTTCCTGGTTTAAGGAGTGTATTCCTCTGGGAATGTATCACAGCATTTCAGCAGTGGAGTACGTTCCTGTTAGTAAACCCTCGCGCTTTGAAGGAACTGTCAGGTACAAGGAGATATGCAGTGAAGTACTTGGCTGTGTTTATCCCTAACACACACTTTCATAAATAGAAACACCATACTGTAGACAAAAGACTAGATGCATAAACGGTATGGCCCAAAACGTCAAACAACAGTATGCGCACGCGTACACAGTTGTTCATCCCCAGCAAAAACTGCTGCTGGCATTGTCTATGACTGATACACTAGTGTGCCTCTGTTTGCTCTCAGAGAGCGGAGATGTAGTGTTGTGGCAGGGAAGTGGTGATGTGACTCTCCTGGGGGGGTGGGGAGGGGGGATAGCAGTGGGGCTGGGCTCTCCTCACCCTCCAGCAGTGTTGTGACTCAGTCTCACACAGCATGTCACGGAACCCTTCTAAATCCATTATTATTTAATAACAGGCGACATGTCTCCATCTCCATTGTTTCACCGTTGAAACAAAACATGCATTTAAATCATATCGTCATCTATATATTTACTCAGTAACTGTCATTATAAGGGCCAATTTGACAAACTGGCTTTTGATTGTACCCTAAATCTATTCATTAGGACGTGAAATTGAAATACAGGATATACAGTAGGACACTACACAATGGATTTTCCCTGTTCTAATTGCAGGCAGTGCTACTTAATGCATTTGAGCGTTTCCCCAGCTCAGTGGGGCTAAGCTGCTGTGGTGGACAGCACACAGGGTTAAAGTTATCTGCCTGCTCCCCCACCACTTGCTTTTCTCTCACTAGGACAGGGTCTGGTGGTGGAAGATTCCATTTCCTCCAGCTACATGGGGGTGGGGGACTGGGGGCAGCCTCTCCAAGCATGGCTAATCCGACAGGACAGTTCCTGCTTATTATAGAACCACTGCAGATAGTAAAATCTGAATCAAACTGCCTGCTGAAAGCCACTGGAGAGTTTCCTCCTAGTTAATTTTTAAAGTTATGGAAGCACTTGACACTGAGGTGGATCAACTATCACTAGTTCGCGTGCAAATACTTACTTAGTGAGCTACTGTTTCCAAATCTGTGTTGGAAAACTCCAGGTGAATACAAGTGCAACAGCAGCTAATTACTACGGCCCACATCCACCCCCCCGGCCCCCTCCGACTGTGACAATCACCCCTGAGTGATCACGGCTGATTTATTTCGATTAGTTTTCACAAGGGCACACTTTATGACAAATTTATGTTTTGGCTGCAGGAAACCGTTACCAATCACGAAGCCACCAAAACATCAAAACAGAGGAGCCCACAGAGCCGGCTGACTGCAGGGATCCCAGAGCTAGCTGCTGTGTGTGTGTGTGAGGGAGAGAGGGAAAGAGAGAGAGAGAGAGAGAACACAGAGTGCTGTAATGTTATGGCTGCTCCCTCATCTGCCTGCCTGGTTCCTGCTTGCCCGCCATGAAGCCGTCCTCTCTCTCCCCTCTACCCTTTACAGCTGTTTTTGGGGCCACGCCCACCTCTCATCATCATGCTCTCAGGTCCAGTCACAGGCATCGGTTGACTCGTAAGCTCCGGACCCCGCCCCGCTCCGCCCCCCAGCCCCGCCCCGCCCCTCGCCCCTTTGGTCTTCACGCATGCAATCCAGTCCCTGCCTCAGCAGCTGCTCAGTCAAGGGAAATGTTCCGGCGCCCTAAAAGATAAAGTAATTAGGAGAACACAGCGATAATTTGACAGGCAACAGTGAGTCATTAAGTCCTCGCATGAGGAAGAACGGGCCAGCTGAGGGAACATTCGAGTGTATCAAAAAATGGTAAAAGGTCTTTCATCTCCTAATGGGCGTTGATCACAAGCACAACGTAAAGGTCTGTGGGTCTTAGCGGCTTCTGACACAAGCACCGGGGGGGTCGGGTTCAGGGGGCGGAGTCAGAGGTCCTGAGGAGCGTCTCTGCTGCCATCGTCTGAGCATGGAAAGGATGGCACCTTCTTTCACTTGCAGAGATGAGGTGTTGCATTTAGCTCAAATGATAGGAAGTATTGGTTTTCAGCTTCTTGAAATGTGATAATTTATTTGGCCAGTACTCTCTCCAGAGAAGATGTTTCAATTATAATTCCTTCAAAACAAAAAACAAAATTTGCTTAAATTTTTACTGAACATCGAACCTCAAAAAGTTTATTTCAGGGTTGTCTCAGTAGGGTTGGAAATCCAATATGGTGGACCAGCATAATATAAATTGTGAATCAGATTTACATGTGCAACAGTTCAACTCTCTTCAACTTAGAATGTAACGTGGATGTACTCACGATTCCACTCCAGAAATTAATATGGTAACCAAATTTGATGGCTTCAAAATTTGCAATAATTTAACACTCAACGTCTCAGGATTTATTGTATATTTTTAAATAACTAAATATGATCACTACACTAAAAATATATGGTTGAATAATGAGAACCAACCAATAGGTATCTACAGTACAGTCAAAGCAAAGCATTTTGTCCATATTCACTTAGATTATGTAATTAAGTAGCTCAATTCGACATGTTCATGCCTACATATGAAACCACCAGACTGTCTGACCAAAGTTGGGAACTACATGATATTTGTACTTCAAGTATAGACTGTTAATTCATGTTATAATGGTCCTGCTATGCTTTCTTAATTTATGATTTTCTGAAGCAGCATTAAAGACCAAGGACGCCGAATGTCTTGTAATTGTACATTTTATATTAAATGCATAGCTTTACCCAAATGTGAAACTAATGCAATCCAAATATCCAGGATTTTCACAAGGCAGGGGAAATATTCATATACACAACTGTATGCAAATAGTTTTATGCATTGAATCAGTGATAATATGAGCTGATTGTTTGTGGCGAGCCTAAATATGCATCTTAATATGTTTTGCTTTCATTCCCACCTCCCCCATCAGAACCACCGTAGAGCTGGGGTCACCTACCACAACCTTGCACATATTTCCAGGGCTATAATTTAAGGAGGAATGAAAGAGGCTCGATTGTGGAGTTTGACAGCGTAATTAATGCCTTGACAAGCATGAGTGGCAGGACAGTTTTCCTTGGGAGATTTTATTCTTAGTTTTCGGTTGGGAGAGAGAGATGGTACAATAACATGGGATTTGGACTCGCTCTACAAACCAACCCCAGGTGGGGAAGACAATAGTGGATGATGCAGCTGCTCGGCCTCATGGGTAAACGATCACAGAGGAAGACAATGGGAGAACAAGCTTCTCATCAAGGTAGTGGGGACTGTACAGCTGTACTGTAATTGCACTCCAAAGCAAATTACAATCTTGAGATCATTTGAAATGTAACCATAAACTTTGACACGGTATCTAATTACAGCTGGGTAAACAGGAGGGATACAATCACCAGTTTTGCTTGTGGAAAAACCAGAATGTTGAATCGAATCGATGAAGGAGAAAATGTACAGCAACTGTGTTGCAAATGTTATATTGCGACGCACATACAGGAAAAACTGTGAAGACTATTGACAGGTCATTTGAAAAGAGTGTCCTGGAGATATACCTCTTCACAATCTCCTATGTACCACTCAGCCTGGAACAGTTTCCCTGCCATACCCAATATATTCTTGTAATACAACAGTGAAGCTGGTTACCCAAATGAACTATTCAAACTCTACATCTGGCTGTAAATTCTTTGGCTGGGATTCAATCAAAATTTGCCTGTAACTCTTACTAGCAACTGAATAAGAGTGGTATGCTTTTTCTCTACAAGAACAGCTTGGCAACTTTTCATGATTGCTGAATTTGCCAAACTGAGTCAGTGAACTTAAAAATTAACACTTGCATTTGATAGTGATCCAATGTAAAGAACAAATTCATGCATTCATTCATTCATTTACACTAATCTAAGTGCAGGATACCAACTGTATGTGTTCTCAGGTATAGAGACAGAAGTCTACATAATACTGCATATATAAATCATAGTCTATGTACATCAGCAAAACAGATAAAATAAAACAAAAAGTAATATGAAAGAGTAACTCTCTTAATGAAGATCACAATCCATGAATAGTCCTTGATTACAGGCAGACTGATGAGGGAGGCAGTAATTGGATAGCATTTTCTCTGATCTTGCCTTACATCAAAGTGCTTTCTCAGTCTAGCACAACACACTCCACTGAAGCAGGGCTGCTGACCCCAGTACCCCCCCCCAACCCCCACCTCTCCCACCCTCCACACACACTCACACACATACACACACACACACCCAGAAGTACATCCAACCTGAAAGAGCAGCACTCTGGACCCAAATGTGATCTCAGGTGGAGTAACCAGACAGATGTCAAAATGACTCAAATGTGACATGTTTGGGTGATGGAGGTTAGGGGGTAAGGTGCTCAGATACAAATCAGCTGTGACAAAACAAGTGAACATGAATTAATTGACACTGATGATTCAGGGAAAACTGAGTCACCTGTCTGTTAGGCCGCATTGAGCCGGTCATTTTTCTGCTCAAAGCCGAAGCTGCTGAGCGATGACTGTGCTGGAAAATTAATTGAAACAGTGATACAGTGGAGCGTATCACTGAGTTTATAAGCATACCTGGAAAAACAATGTGGGCACATAAGCATTCGGTATTCAAAACGCATTGTGGATTTACAAGTATTCTGTATGTAAAAACACTGGGGATTTACAAGCTTTCTGCATTAAAGAAACAATGGATTTACAAGCATATGCAGAAAAAACATTGTTGATTTACAAGCATTGCACATGCAAAAAAACAGCGTGGGCCTATAAGCAGATGTAAATCCACAGTGATTTTTTCATGGGTGTAAATAAAATGGACTTGCATTCTCATGTGAACAAACAGTCAGCTTTACCAAAACAGAGTTCAGTCAGTACCCTCACAGAGGCATCAGACTCCCTCCACTAGCAAAAGAACTCAGCAATCAGCTTTATCTTAGATGACAAGACAGATCCCAGATCAAAGCGTTTTTGCAAAAGCTAACGAAATGAATAGCGATAAGGAAAGGAATCGGCAGAGCTGATGAACAGCGATATACAAATTGATTATTGCCACCGAGAAATTGAAAGGGAAATCAGGTAAATTTAGCATGGATAATGGAATATCTTCAGAAGAGGGGACTCTTTTTTTGTAAAATACTGTAGACGGTGACCTTTTTATTTGCGTCAGTCAGTATTAATTTTCAGCAGGGTGGAACAAGAGAAAGAAAGGGGAAAAGAAAGAGTAAAGCCCACAGGGCCAACTTGAAAGAGATTAGTCTAATTTCAAGCAAACGGCAGTGAGAGGAAGAAGGGTTTATCTCACGCATGAAAGGGAACTTTAAAAGCACTGAGATGTGGGGCAGAATTAAGGCCTTATTAATTGCGCAGGCATATTAAAAAGACCCAGGATAGTGACCTCTCCTAATATGAAGGGGGAGGAATGGGGGTGCGTGAGAAAAACCAAATAAAAAGTCTTAATCTTCGCCTCACTCCTCAGATAAATGTCAAGAATATCTATCACCTTCGAATGAAGAGGAACTGGAAGCTGTCAAGAGCCAGCCTCTACACATGACAGGGAAGGAGGCTGAAGCCCAGCAAAGCTACAGCGTTGGTGGGTGGAGGCAAGCACTTGATCCCTCTCCAAAACTTTCATCCACTCATAGTTGACCGAGGTTATGTTCTACTGTCCTTTGTGATCCCTATGACTCATTTGTTAAAGGAAGCACTGGTCCTGGACCATGTTTATCCAGATCAAGATGGAAGAACCTGTGTGCTCAAGGATTTATGGCTTATAATGTTAGCATAATATACCATAATGGGATAGCCAGAGAAAACTCACCAGCAAGAAATATTTGTATAGAGAGAAAAATACTCTCCACAAAATCAAATCCTGGGTACTTTTGAAAGGCTGACAGTCAAAGCAAATGGTATGAATCAATAGTAATGAACATTTCAATGGTCTCCTAAATAAGATAATAATAGAACTACTCCTTTGGGTTGTCTGTGATCGATCCTTTCCATTTCATTAGTTTTATTTATAAATTGGGCTGACTTGTATTACAATTACGTAAATTCAGGAAATTAATTGAAATTCAATTCTTTTATTGAAAAATCCCTACAGAACATGCAGTTTTCACTTCATGTATTAAATTTCATTTCATTTCCTGGATTGACTGAACTGAAATGGAATTTACCCCAACACTGTTGCAGATATAATGTCCACCAGAGCATATATGCTATAATTAGAGCCTACATGCCGTCTTCCTACTCTGTGGTAATTTTGTGTTTGCAGCTCCCAGCTCAACCTGTAATTTTCCAACTGCATAAGTCCTGCAGTGATGTCATTGTAATCTTTTCTTTTCTGGATGGTGGAGAAGTTGCTGGTTCTCACAGGAAAAATGTTGACCACAATCTTGATTGTTATGAAAACAGATTATATCACTTACATATAAATTGTAAAGTGAATGCTATCTATATGTTTACCTCTCCTTTCATAGTTTATTGTATTTACACTGAAATTAAGTAAAGATATTGTAAATAAATGGACCATCACACAGCCTTCTCCACACAGAGTTAAAGTTTTAAGAAGACAGACAGTGATCACAGGTGTTCATTGGACCAGAACTGGTCAAATACACCAGTAAGACCATATTGCATGACCTTCAATATGCATTGGATCTCTGATACTCTGACAGAGATGCAGCACTTATTTTTTTACCACAAGAAATATTGGGCAATAGCAAAAAATGTTAAATCATTCTCTTAACTCAAACTCTGTTCTCTTTTTTATGCATAAAACATTATTGCAGAAGGGAAAACAAATCATATACTTATAGTTTCAGTTACATTGGTGAGCTGGTCCTTGCTTGCAGCCCACTGTAACCTGACATTATGGAGCAACCCACTGAAAATCGACATTATGGATCTGTGTCATTGTACCATTAAACACTTACATTTGGAGGAAAACAATTCTGTAATTGTCTCCCTGAGGAATATGGCTGTCTGACAACATTATATGCAGATGAAAAGCATACACGTGGATAATCAATTCTGTGGTGGTGGAGGCTATGAGAACCTTCCTCCTGAGTACCTCTATCTGAATCCCCCTTCCTCATCTGGTCCTGCAGTGCTGCAACTCAGAAGGCACAGTGTGGGATGACTACAGAACGGCTGTGTACCGCATACCTGAGAGAGGGTGGACTGAAAACAACTATTGTGTTCATACCGTGGTGTGGGCCAGCGGTGGCCTGAAGCATACACAAGTTTATGGCATGAGAATGCAAGGCTGTTCACAGATGTGATCATTCCTGTCCTGGGAGTTCGTTCCTGACTTTTCTTTAAACTGAATCCAGTGGTCAGGTCTGTGGTAGAATTATAATAATCAAATTATAGCGGAGGCTCCTAAGTCAAATGCCTCTAAACTCTTGGATGTACAATCAAAAGTTCTGGATGCTTTTTTTTGCACTATCACATGACAGACACAGCATCACAAATGGGTCATATATGTATTTGGAATACTTTAACTGTTTAGATGCTGGTAGAATTTCAACAAATACAAAACACGCTGGAAACCAAAAAATAAATTCATATTAAAGATTAATTTTGTATGGTAATTTGGTGAAAATTATGTTGTTTATTTTAAAACTGCCAGTAATCTGGTAGTATTTTTCTGCTGTCTAAAGAGGTAAAGCATTGCACACAAAGCAATTGACCCAGGCTGCACAGAATACAGCTGCCTTACAAGCCCAGACACTGTCCATGCTCTAACCCCATGCCCTGCACAGTGCGTTATCCGCTCACTCTTTAATGTAACACAGGAGATGCAGCTCTTGTTATCCCTCTCCAAAGAGCTCTATCTGAAAACCCCTCCTGGCCGGGTCTCTGCTCTCCTCTCACTTTGATCTGAAATTAATCTCTCCCAGTTCTGCTTCAGAACACTGGCAAGACCACTTCCTTAGCTACGTGAATCTAGTACATTCTCCCTTAGTAATTTTCCTAGTCTTAGCAGTGTGTGCATGTGTGTGTGTGTGCATGTGTATGATTTTATGTTTAAATTTAACACTGCTAACAAGGACAAAACCCTTTTCATACATGTAAAATATTCTAATTTGACGTTAATAATCCTCAGTATTAACTCCTGGACAGGATGAAAGTGACCAGGTTCGCCCTAAGGATGCATCGGCCCGACAACCAATACAATGTGAAAGCACGAAAATGTTAAACCCCCTGGAATCGTGTGATTGATTGACAGCTTTTTTGACACTTTTCTGTAACTACCTAAGACCACTGAGTTAACTAAACACCCCAGGCTATTTGAACTGGAGTTATGGCAGAGACAGGAAAACGGGGGAAACAGGGAAGAATGACCTTCATCCCATAGAAAAATGTCACGTAACCAAGGGGCTAATTATATCTGGATATGAATGACAGTAAAGGTTACAGGTATGCACCTTAACAGAATAATATTCACACTTTATACATTGTTCTGTTCTGTAGAGTGAGTTATAAATATACAATGAATATAGACAATGTTTTCCCATTGTATAAACAGTCATGGTTTCAGAACTGTACTCTGGAAGACCACTGCTCAAAAACAAATTTAAAAATTATTTATTTAAGAAAAGTGTAAATATTAAGTTTTACACTGATGTTCAGTGAATATTAACAATTCTCATTTGTTTTTAATGCCTTGACACACAAAATCACAGTTTTGAAAATGACATATTGTATTCAACGAATCAGTGACCTTCACTGCCACACCACCCTTACAGGAGGAAGAGTAATGGGTTCATGAGACCAGGACACACATGAGCAGCGCAAATGCTCGGGTGTTTCAGGGCCCGATTTTACAATAAGAAAACAAGCATGACCCCGTTACTTCACAAGCTGGCAAGCTGGCAAAAAGCTGGCTCCAAAACTCAATTTCCAAATCTCTGCGAGTTATATCCTCCACTGCATACAAATGGCTATAAGCATTGAGTGCATCTTCTCCTGATAAAAGGGGAAGCAAACATGTTGATGTGAAAAGCTGTCGTCTGGTGTATGCAGAAACCGTTCATACTAATGGGGTCTTATGATGACACATTGGCACAACAGCTACAAGTGCCCTCCACTGGGCTCCTTACAATAGTGTTAATTTAGATGTGGGGACCATGTGGGAGAACGAGAAACCGATGCCCTCAGGCTGTAAGAGATGAGGAAGAATGGAGACAGTACGGAGTATCAGCAAGGGAGCAGGCTAGCACAGCGGAGGTGTACAGCCAACAGCTGGGAGCACATGGGCTGAGACGAGGAAGTAGGAATTTTCCACACTGCTCGGTGAGATTATCATAAGCTCAAGGTGGGAAGATGGTCTATTTCCACAAATATAAACTAGAAAAATACAGACAAGAGGCACCTTGTTACACAATTCAACATTTTTATGTCACATCCACTTATTATTACCTATCACAGAGCCAATCATTACATCCAAATGGCTACAGTTTAACCAATTTTCTCAAGATTATAGAGCTATGGTCTTAAAATGTAAATGTGTAATATGAACTTATCTTTATCAAACTTGAAGATGTCTGATGGAAATGGGAATAGTGTTTTTAGGTTTACAATATACCAACATGAACTGAATCTGGTATTACAATAGTGAATGTAATACATTTTAGTGGAAAATCTGTAGATACTTTCTAACTGTACTTTGGGTGAGAGGAGGTTCTGTGTGCTCAGGTCATCCCAACAAAAGGACTAACCCTCTAGATGCCAAAAAAGGCATCACAGTAAAGTGAATTAAATCAGCAGGGTACATTTCCCAAACTACTTCAGTCGGCCCATCTTGAAGTACAGACAAGATGAGGAACATACTCATTGCAATCTTCCAAAAGTTATAGGGTATTAATTTAATCTTAGATAACATTCTGTATCAGAACAAAGTACAGCTTCTACAAACTGCATGAATATTTCACCTTGTTACTCTCTCTATCAACATCAATTCATACAATTACATCTTCCATCTGGTCAAGACAAAAGAAAATATCAGGATATTCATCATAAAGCATTAAATTCTAAATAGCAAGGCATATTTTTTTATAAATATATTTATAAAGCAACTCTATAATATAGCTACTAATAACAGAAAATGATAGCACAAGGATGACTAACTTTATGATAAATGTACAAACTGGTATTATAGTTAACTCATACATTTTTCTGATCTTACAGCTGCTCATAAAATGGCAAAAAGCAGGAAGTAATTCTGATGAATAATTTTATCTGAGATCCCACAGGCCAAAGTTTGAAGAAAATTCTACTGCAAATTACAGATGACTCCAGCAAACTCACAATTTTCATCAAGAATGTAATATCTCTAAGGTTCCATGATGGAAATTTATAATCAGGCAGAAACTCTGTCTGTGAGATTTAAGAAGAGTTTAAGAAGAGTTTCAGTGACATCAGTGACATGTAAAATGCAGCCTGTTACTCTACCTGTAATAGTGCCGTGAATCAATGTCAATCAGTTACAAACATATGCACACACACATGCAAAGAGCTGCCATAGCTGCAGCATCTTTATCTATGGATCTGAGTTGGCTTTCTAGAAATTTTGGTAATAAATTAAATATGCATGATGGGTTGGGATACTCCACAGACACAGCACTCACCCTAACCCTAACCTGGAATATTCTGCATGAGGAGACAAGGTCAATCAATACCAACCTTAGAATGCTACAATATCACTTTCATGAGCTTACTTTTAATTGAATGAAAACACAATCTGGCTACTTTACAGTCGACTTTGTTTTGCCTCCTCTGCTTTATTTTTTCTTGCAAATGTGCATTTTATTGTTTATTTATATTCTTTTATTTCTCTTATGAATGAACCTTTCCGGGTTTTATTTCTGTTTTTACATTTCTCTATAACACAATTTCAAACAGTTAAGTAGGTACGGTGCTATACAAATAGGGCTATATAAGTCATTATTGATCCCTACTGTACAATATAGGCCAGCATAAACAAAGAGGATGGAAGTATAAGCAGCGGAAAGCAAAAGAACTGCAGATGCTCTCGCTGTTATAACCAGCTGCTAATTGCGTCCAAAAGCCCGAGCAGTGATGTCATGGAGAGAGTAGGGGGGGAAAAAAAGTTGTTCTAGGGGAATTGAAATTAATGAGTGTAATCAGTGGCAAACAGTGAACGAGGCACGGGCAATTAATATGAACAGGCTACGAGTGGCCTGCAATCTGCATTAAGACCCAGCTGAGCCACGTTTGACAGCAGATGTCCTGGAGGACGGCAGCCGCCCGCTGCATCTGCAGAACGGCGCCGCAGACAGCAGGCCAAACACAAACTGACAGCCTCCTGGCTGCCTTTGATGGAGAGGTGATTTCCCTATTCAGAGTCCATACAGAAGCCTCATTAATATCCACTGGTAGATTAGGAAGCTTTTTTCGAAATGAAATTGTCTGTCTCATCGCTCATTATACATACAGTACATATTATATCCTATTACACATGCATACATATATGTAACATGAAGTTTATTCTTGCAGATATTATTCTGACTCAAGTTTTGTTTCTAGATGAATAGATTCAATCTATGAAACATGCAATTCTGCAATGGTCTGTTCTATACTATTGCATGGTACAATAGTTGGCTTTTGTTTTTGTTTCTGTGCATTTGAGTTTTGGGGGAAATTAAAGATCTTGAATGACTGCATGCACAACATTCTGAACTACTGTGTCATTATAGAATACATCCAGCATATTCCTACTCATTCCTTTATATTCTTACTCTCTCTGCAAGTCTTGCATTTGCAAATCTCCGCCTCTCTATTCTCCAGTTATCCAATAGTGGATGTCAAAATTAGAACCATGGAGTCCATTATTATTTCTCCTCTGCTAAAGACACAGCACATTACCTCTACATTTACCTAGCTCTCCATTTTCCCCTCTGTTCACACCTCATTATCTATTATCTATCACTGCCTTTGAAAAAAAATATATACATCATTTTCACACCTTTGAATGGGAAAAATTTTGAAAGGGAATTTATTTCCTTGTGTACCCATTTCATTTAATGGAAAACAATTTGGTTTTCACTGAAAACTCTTAAAATGTACAAGAAACTAAGGGTATGAGGAACATAGTCTAATGCAGGGTTTCGTGCTATTTGTGTGGAAAACATTCACGGTACAAGTGTAGTTCTTGCTCCCTCTTGTGGAGATTTCTGTAAGTTCATGTCCTGAAAAATTAAAGCTGACAAATCGATCATGAACTTACTAAACAGATAAATCACACCACAGTAATATAAATATCTATCGTAAAAATATGTGTATGTAAATTGTCTCATTTTGATTGCATATAATTCCATCGTGTAAGGTTATCTGAACATACAGACTGTAAACGTGAGTTATGCAAAATCAGCCTATGATACAAGTAGCAAAATCAATAGAAATTTGGATTATCACTTAATTTTTTCATGTATAGAATATACTATCAAAGCCACAGGAAGAGGTGGATGCATTTTGAATACGACTCCCTCCTGTCTATTACTCTATTGGAGGACTGGTGGAAACCAAACTGGCAACCGAACAAGTGGACTCTGCATATCATGACCATCACAACATGGCCACCATTAATAATTAATCAGTTTCCTCAGCACTTTCAACCTTACAGTGCTGCTGTAAAGAGACCAAACACAGGCCATAAATTAGTCTGGTAAGGGTTGATGACAAAGTGTGAGTTGGTATATCTAACTGAACACACGTATGATCCATTTTTAAAAATGTAAATGTTTTAGAAATGTATGTGTTAATTCCTGGCACTTAGACCATTTACAAAACATTCATTTTAGAAATGACATGGAAGTACGACAAAGTATCACACAATTCAAATAACCATTATGACCTTTGCAGCATGTGCACCTACCCAGGAAATCTCATTATTTTCTCAATTAAATCAACTAAATATATGTGTTTCATTAATCTGAGAGTTCCAAATAAAAACCTGTTTGGCTGCTGTAGGAATGTCATATATTTTAAGTAGTGTATTGTCATTTCTAGCTAGTCAGCTTTAGATACCTCGTAAGTCAGGGATAAAATCAATTGCTGAATCACCATCTTAAAAACTGAAGTGGATAAGGTATATCCACAGGTGCTCTCAAGCTGCCAGTTGAATTGGCGTATGCAATCTTTGCTTATTGTAGCTTTGTTTCTTTTGTCTTGTCATTAACGGCTGGCACTTTGATAAATCATTCAAGTGATAATCTCCTCAGGAGAGGTTAATTCCTGTTCTCAGCCATGTCAGCTGTATTCTTTGTTTTGACCATATGATTTTTATCAGTGAGCACATTAGCTATGCATGACACAGAATAGCAAACATCTCTTCGAGTTTTACAAAAACTATAAGTTGATGACAAAGATTTATGGCTAAAACATAGTTGAAGGTCCACTTCACTGCCTGAACTGCAAAAAATATCAAACTGTATTCCAGCCTGACAAGCCCACTGTGCACTGCTACACTGTTAATCACTTGAGTTAAACTCACCTCCTGACTGTACTCAAGAAACAGAGGCAGAGTGGAGAACCTGTCAGAGAAGTCATTCCTCCTCATTTGCTCAGTACCTTTGTGAACAGGACAGCCCAGTCACATCTGTAATACATGCAAGTATATACTGCATTTTTAAAGAAGAACAAATCCTTTAAAGAGAAAGTCAAGCATTTGACTTTATGGTCAAAATACTGATACTTTTAGTGAGTCCATATTTTACAACAGATCACTGTGCAAAACCATTCAAAAACTGCAGGATTTGATATACAGCTGAAAAATCAGGATGAGTCAAGCAGGCATTTGAATCATGCCCTTTCAATGCCAAACATAAGCTCAAAATTTCACTTTTCTCTGGAAATCTGGAAAACATTCTGAAACAAACTCAGTCGTTCATTTTAAGAGTGTGCTTTTCAAGGTTTATTTCCAACAAAGTTTTGAAGTTTATTTTCAAAAATCCAAACATAAACCATTCACCTGGTTTTAAACATATACATTACATATAAACAATATAAATAAATAAGACTGTCACTGTTCACTGGAAAAGTGTCAATTTTTCAGTTACTATAGTACAAATATTAAACCTTATTTCATTTTTAGTGTAATTTCAGGGGAAAATATTGCCCAGTACTGATTTAAAAAAGCATCTGAAAAAAAGTTTAGTCTTTTTGGACCCAAATTTGTGTCTCTGGCTGACTTTCCTTACCTGAGGGTTGTGGAATACAGTCCATCTATCAGATTCACAATGGCCTCCTTGCACCCAGTTAATATTGGACCACATGGAAATTAAGCTCTCAGGATTTTCCCTTGCCAAAATCACACTCGTGAGCAAAGGAAGCAGCCTCTTGAAGCACTGGAATAATTACAGTACAATTGTTTTCAGTTGTATTGCAAAGCACCAACAGCGCTGTGAAAAAGCAATATTGCTTCATCTGACATATTTGGGTAAATGGATATTTGATCTTCATTTCAGCAGTATTGAGAGATAAAGGTAAACTCATTCACCTAAATGCATGACTGATATTTTCCAGACAATGCCTACATCAAGAAGAGGACTACTAGAACCATGGGCTCTGGACAAAAGAATCAAAGGTAGAGTTGTTTTGGCCACAATGTCACATGTCATTCTTTACTTTCTTCCCCCCAAGCAAAGACATTGTTTCTCGATTGACTGAAATGATTGAGAAAGCATAATTTGTCATACATTAGATGGCCTTCATCTGTCAATAGCGATGAAGCGAATATAAAATATCCATGTCTGTGTGTGTCCGAGAAGACAAAACTTTTCAAGTGGGTACTTATTTTTTTCAAAGCATTCTATATCCAACAGGCACCAAACTGTTCACCATAAAGAGAAAGTTGCTATACCCAGGACCATGATAAGAAGTTGTCTTAAGTTACTGTAAATGAAGAAGACCCTTTAAGTGAGAGAAACAGTCTACTAGCTCACTGTGATGACAGACATACTACTGTGAGGAAAATAGAGGCATCAAATTAAGTATGCAATATTCCTTTGATTGGAACAACAGAATATCAGTGAATGATTTAACCTTAAGCTTTTATTAGAGTTCACTTTGTGTCCAATGCTGTTGTTGCACCACAGATTATGTTGTTGCAATTCCTGATGTACAGTAACATGACAAAGCAACAGGTCCAGGCACTACTTCTTTCAGGAGAGTGTCCTGATTAGGGATAAGTCGAAAATGGCAGTTTATGCAGGGACTTTCAAATGGTGAACTTTGTTCCAAGGCAAATTTGTCCAATATTATATGATTCCTTTCATATCTTTGAAAACCTCTTGGAGGTAATGAGCTTAATGATGAAATTTTATACCAGTGCTTTTTAATTCTTAGTAATAAGAATACAAGTCCTTTGAGTCTTTGACTCCACATGCGCTAATGAAGCTGCAAAAAAGTGCTCATCAACAACCGTAGAACCAGGCTTTAAGCATTGAATGAGTTGACCAGGTAAGTCACACACATCATCTTCCTGGATGCCACCTATGCACATCCTCATAAGTGCTATCTTTTTATTTTACTCAGATCACAGATATTCATCTGACTATTATCCTAATGATTCATCATTTCAAAAACAAACAACCTGCCAGAGTTCTCTGGCATATGCTACAGTTGATGGGGTTCCGCCATGATGGGTTCCCACTTCATTCAAGCTCAATCTGATGACTTGCTCTCATCATCCGAGTCGAAGCCAAAGAGGGAGGCACACTTGTTGAGCGATAAGTGGAGCTGTAGGTCATCTGCAGAGCTGAAGCTGGAGAAGCAGCTGGAACAGCGATGCCTCTGGTGCTTCCCACTGTCCACTGGTGAGGACCAGCTGTCACTTGGAGATGGCTTCCTGCGTTTGGGCATGCTGATATACTTCTCATCTAGGTAGGCCGAGGGGGGGAGTCGCAGGAACGGTCTAGTGGAGGCCCCACCAAAAGCAGACGGCTGCTTCTCTCCTGCCTCTGCTGGAGCTTGAATGGCAGCCTCCTGCTGATGCACGTCACCTTCTGGTGCTGGTACTCTGTCTGTATGCTTGACCTCCTGGGCCTCTCCAATGCCTTCCTGCGAATTTGCAGCCCCAGTATCCCTGTGTGTGGAAACCAAAGGACATCCAACCCAGTTTCGCTGTGACCATTTACAAGTGGCTGCTGGGAAGTGCTGGTGTCTGCCCCCGCATGTCTTCTTGCTTCACCTTCCTCAGGTAGTGCCATCCCTGTCCTGAAAAATGTAGAATCATCCACATTGCCAGACTCTTCCTCCTTCCCATTCTGCTGTCTTCCGCTCAGGACAGAGTCATTTTCTTTCTGAAGTGCTACCTTCTCATTTATGGGATCTGAAACTTCTGAGTTATTTAAGTCGTTCAATTTATGTTTAAACTCCCTATCATTTAAGGTAAAGCCATCCTCTTGTTTGTTTGCCAATGTCCTTTTGTGCCTGTCTTCAGGTGGTAAAGATGATGTCACAGGTAACAAAGTTTCAGATGTTCCCTTTCCATGGACAGTGCTTTCCTTGGGGCTAGCCTTTTCTTTAATTTCCTCAATATGGTCAGCTACATGCTTCTTTGCAGTCCACTGACAGTTGAATACTTTTCTACAGAATATGCACTTATACTTTTCCCTTTGAAGATGAGCAAAGGCATGTCGCATGACATTTCCCCCTATGAAGTCTTTGTTGCACATACTGCAGTGAAGCTTCAAAAAAGAGTGCTCAACTGTGAGTGGAGAGAATGCTGAAGGTACTACAGAGGCCCTTGCTGATTCTGTCCTATTAGCATGCAACAACACAGAGGTTAACGCTCTTTCCTGCTCTGATCCAGGAGGTGATGTAGTGTCATTATGAACATTGGTTTTGTTTCTTATGACTCTGTTTGCATTGGAAGAGATGCCTGTTTCATCAAGGACATTCATTGTGCTTTCAGGGACACCACCTGCAGTACACATGACTTTACATGGCTCTTCACCCTTCACATCACCTTCTGGTGGCTCAAGAGCAGCTATTGGTTCAGAAATATCAACCCCAAATGTTGAAATCACTTCTGTGGTAGCTGGAGGCTGCAGGGAGGCCAGCTCCCCAGAGCTCTTCTGCTCCGGCTCAGTATTTTTGGACTGACTCTCCTGTTGTACAGGAGGGGACTCCTTTGGCACACAATCTAAAAACTGAACATTGCCTTTGCAAGGCTCCTTGTGAATTTTTGAATAGCTATGGAAATGCTGTATAGTTTCTCTATCTATCTCAATGGAGTACTCCTCCAAAACAGCACTGACCACCATTGCAGACACACCCTTTGATTCACACACAGCAGGTTCATCAAAGGCTTCTTGTGTCGAATCATCCAGTGATCGGACATGGCCTACAACATGGGTGCCTGAATTAACAACATGCATCTGGTGCATGCCTAATGTCTCCTTCTCTTGCTCCAAGTCCTTCACTTCATTGTCAGGAAAGGAGACTTCCAGCATAGAGCCTTGGACAGTACTGTCCAGCATTGACAATGCCTCTCCTCCACCTAATGCCAGATTAGGCATCTGTACTTCACCGTCTCCTTGTGCTTTGTCCCTGTCTTTGCATATCTGTAGTGTTGCACGTTCACAACGATGTCTGTCTTT
Organism: Albula goreensis; assembly: GCA_022829145.1. NCBI lineage: Eukaryota > Metazoa > Chordata > Actinopteri > Albuliformes > Albulidae > Albula > Albula goreensis. The sequence continues at coordinate 14,658,125 of CM040761.1, read as the reverse complement.
TGGAGAAAGATATGTTTTCTTTCCAGGCCTTACCGTGTACCTAGGGGCGCTGTTCTCCACCTGAGCAGCAGCCTCCTCAAGGAGCCAACGTGGTTTTCTGCCACGCCGTTTTATTGTCTTTTCTTCTGTTTGCTTGGTGCAGAGTTTCTGTCGTTTATTGCCACGTGGCTGAATAGAGTTTTCCTGAGACATGCTGAGTTGCCTGAAAGACTGCCTCAAAAGGGAGTCATCCACCACTGTCAGAACCCGTGACCCAGGCTTCCTGCCCCTCCTCTTCACAGCAGAATCTACTGCTGTATCAGGAGGCACTACAATGCGCTTTACCACTGGCTTATTGGTTTTTCTCACAGGCGGTTTCACCCTTTCGTTAGTGTTTCGGTCAACATTTTCCCACTGCTGTTTGCATGGGTCTTTCACACAGTGATTTGGTATCCACTTATCCTCATCCATGATTTCTGCCAAATCTGAATTCATGACCTTCTCACTCATCAGCTTCAGGCAGTTGGTCCTCAAGGTGATGAGGTTCCATAACTCTGGATCAAAAAACAACCCCTTTTTCAGGATCTGGAGGATCTCAAAGCGGATGTGATTTTTGATTGGACTGTAGTCTGCATGGTTTTCCTGGTCGGGATGGGTGTAGAGTTGGTACACAGTCTTGTAGGACTCCACAGAACGTTCTAGAAAGAAAACTAGCAAAGCACAGACTCGACAGACCTCCAGATCATTGGGAAGCAGGTAGGCAATGGTCTTGTAGATGAGGGCCTTGGTAACTGGGTCATGGCGAAGATCCATTTGAAGAGCACAGGCACACAGCTCCACACAGAACTGCAAGCCTTCATTCCCCAGCTGCAACAACAGAGAGAGACAAAAAAAATTGCCATCACGTTAAGGATAAACCATGAAAATGTTAAAAAAAAAAACCTACTAGAGTTCTCTGAAACAACTGTTGAATTTCTGAATAGGCATAACTATTGGCCTGTTTCTATTGGCTGTCCAATGTGCAATGCTTCTTACTGTACATTTTCCTAGACTACATACTGTGACTGCAATATACAAACTCTCGCCCATTAATACAAAGCATACAGAGGGGCAATGCTGGTTGCTAAGATACAAAAGGTAACTACTTATTGCTACATTAATTACTTTCAAAGCTTTAATACACCTTTCACATATTAACTACCACCTCCACTTACTTCTGCTTTGATGACTTTCATAAATGGGAAAATAGATTTGACATTTTTTGCAGACAACATCAGCTGATGGCATTCTTCCAGGAAATCCTGTTTAGAAGGATTCTCCCTGAGATGAAGTTTGCTCCATATGAAGACCAGTTCCCTGAGAAAAAGGTCAGACAAAATGCAAATAGCTATCCATGAACAAAAACGTGTTTAAAGAGTTTAATTTTATGACCATAAACGATCCTAAACAAAGGTCGGCACACAACAAAACCTTAAGAACATACCACATGTAGTACATCTCTCCATTCTGCAACTGCTGGGTGAGGAAGGCTTTACAGAGTGCCAGCAGCAGGTCATTCCTCTCTTCAAACTCTGTGTTGCAGATGATTTCTACAGCATGTCTGCCATCGATCTCAGCCATCTATGGGTAGGAACAGGTATGAAGAATGAAGCTGTCTTTCGGGCAACTTCAACAATCAACATCTGCTGCCTATCAAGTTCCATGAGGCTCCATGTCTTTGAAGTATACCACAGCTACATTTAAAAAGCAGAATTTAATAATTGGCTTCAAAATGTTTGCGGGTGTATCCCCAACATGCCAACTGATGTTCAAGGATTATAGCCATGTAATTCCAGTGTTCTAATAAGTGGCGTGAACCACTTCACTGGATTCCTTCAGAGTAATGGCCACTGAGTTTTAAAGCACACAGTCATTCTTCCTTTCCACTCATTTCCTCATAATCTTTTCTCATCTAACTCAAAATCAGTGACAGAGTATCATATCCCATCCCTCAATATCTAAACTAGATACACATCCTACTAAGCAGTGTAACAGTGGCAGTTCTGTCCTCTCAGTTATTAACAACATGACATGTTGTCAGATCCTATTTTACCACAAAAGAAGACACTATAAGCATGTCAGTAATACTAATACAAAACAAACACCATAATTCTGGCAAAACACAAAACACAAAAAAATCAGGAGAACAATAATAGACAGTAATAGTTATCCAATATGAAAATGAACTACAGTAGAACTACTGTGTTACCATATGTGATAACTATTCAAATATCCCTGTAAAGTTTTAAACAATTGCAAGTTTGGTCATACTATATAAATAAATTTAGTGATAGTACAGCAAAAGAATAATCCCACATTTATATAATGTTAATATAACATTTACTGGAAGACACTGAAAAAAGGAGTACTGCAGGAGATTAAACACAACAAAAATGGAGGGAATAGATACAAGAAGTACACAAGAACTGAGAAATTTTAATACATTAAAATAAAAATGGGGAGTGGGGGTCAGACAGCTAACCTCCTGCCAATGTTCACATTGTCAGTTCTGGCACCTTCAATACAAATACTTCTGTTTGAGGGAAACAACAGACTGTGGAAAATCAGAACATCTAGTGAGGTAAGAGTGTATCAGGAGGAAGGGAAACATACTTCCTTGTACAGACGATCGTATAGAGATGCTTTCCAGAGGCATGTTAAGTACGCCTGGTGGAAATACAGTTGTCTGCCCACCTCTGGGTGCTCTATGCAGCTCTTGGCCAAGGCCATGGCCTCCTGAATGCGGTCACATGCCAGCAAGTAACGCACCCGGAACTCAAAAAAAACAGGAACCTCTGAGCACAAGTACTTCTCCACTGTTAAGGAAAAAACACTGACCGTGAGGCAATGAATGTTTTCATGATTTTCACTCATCCTTTCCCATTTACAGTGCATAACACACAGAGGGACACTGCACAACAGTTAGGGAACGTGACACCAAGAATGCAGGCTCAAATCTCAGACATCACACTCTGTGTTCTAAAGCAATATATTTATATATTTATATCTAAACTGCTAGACTAAATGTCGCTTTCTATGTATACAATCTTAGAAATAAATACATAAATAATAAATATGGCTGTACAAACGTGTCTGGTAAGAAAATAAATAAAAAATAAATGTTTTTTCTGGCTTTTCTCTCATGCCCACAGGTCTAATGATTGCACAGAAAGTATCCAGTTTTTCTCCCCCCACAATGCAGATAACTGAAATTAGCAGATCTATGGTTTGTTATGTCTGAGACATAGGCTACTCCATGTTTTACCTTCTTCGTGAGGCTGGGACGACTCTTTCAGGATGGCCTGCAACACAGGACTCTCCCATGGCCCACCATCTTTGATGATCTGCTTCACATGCAGCATATACACATTATTGTGTCTCGCTAAGCATGCGTGGCAGTCCTGCAGGGAAAAACATGAACATAAAGGTCAGGGAGGGAGCAATAATTCACATCATGAACCATTTCAAAGCTCCATTTATGGACTACTTTCACTGAGACAAGAATACAACATAATACACTATGGCAGGATCTGCCTTCCTTTAGCATGGTATGGGAAACATTCCATTTCCTCTTAAAGAATTCAACTTGGATGTGTTATTAGCAATATACCATGGTTGTCAAAGTTCTAGTGGTAATCTTTATGTGTTTCACCTGAAAAGAGTCCAGGATGTCTTTCAAAGGATCTTCCAGAAACTCATCCTTCCCAAAAAATAGTAATAGTTCAAAAAAGCTCCTGTGAAGGACAACATTTTTTTTCTATAAACATAATCAAAAAATAAAATGCATAGAAACATTTGCTATCTGTGAATTTAGAGGTTTTCAACACCTCTTTACAACAGCTATTCAGAGTTTACTGGACTTGATGAATGTAAGATTAACATATATTTCTTAGAGCTGATTATTTGCGTCTCTGCCTATTGAGAATAGTGAATATCAGATGGAAACACATTTTCCCGCCTTTTACCAGACCTAATTGCATAACAGAAAATTAACCTGTGATAATATACAAAGGAGCAGAATACATCTGAGAAATCTCTATTCAGAAGATCAACAATCACAACTAACCTTTCAACAACTTTCGAAATAGTATGAGGGAGATACACTTACAAGGCAAGGCTGCTCAGGGCATACTGTACGTGCTCGCAGTCAGAGGGTAAGGAGACTGTGTTCTGGGCGAAGCTGCATAGGGCTGTCCGTAGTACCTGCAGCTGAGGCAACGGCACCTGCCATTGTGCACTGTATTCCTCCACCAGCTACACATATTAAAAAAAAATAAGGCAAATTATCACGTATTTCTCTTCTGTGAGGAGCTGCTTGGTATAGCTTTTTTATTAGCGAGCTGCCTTATGAGAAATAGTTACCTCAGAGAAGTGAGAAGCGAAATTTGTACCTGGTCGTTACCTGAAGTCCAACATTGGTATTTCGTGACAGATCCTTAAAACATGTTATTTTGTTACGGCACTTCAAGTTAACGTGAGTGATGGGTAGCAGGCAGATGGTATCAAACTGTATCAAACTATACTGTATCTGATATCGGCTTCAGCGCTTCAGGTAAAGTGATACCATTGTTAGCGATAACATACATTCACAGACTATGGACAACACATACTACATGTCTCCCGGCTCATTCGCAAGTACATATCAATGTAATTAGTCGAGCAAAAGTCAGAGACAGAATAAGTGAGATAAAGTTAAAATTAACATCGGCCAACTACACCAAGCTAGCTAGCATTAAATTGTAAGCGAGGCTGTCTGCACCTAAAAATCAGTCGCGGCATTCACGTTGGCTACTAAGTTACTAAGCTACACACACTGAGCTAGCCGAGTTTGGTAACGTAGCTAACAAGTTAACGGGTTTGCTTGTACCAGCCTAGTATTCACTTATAGGATGGCTGGTAGCTAGTTCGTATTAATGTAGGATGTAGCTAGTGCCCAATATCATTGACAGCTATTCTGTGAGATAAGCGTTATTCCCTGGAAAATGTCGGTCACAATATTCTGTAAACAATAACAAGCTAGCTTGTCGTGATAAGCCAATACTGCTAAAAAGCCCCAATCTTAACTAGCTAGCCAACGCAAAGATGCTAACGTTAAAGCGTGTCTGAGAGAAAAATGTAAACATTAGTCTTTGCAAGCCAGTTAGCTGCATACAAGTGTACGGGCTTTCCCTAGCTGGTTAGCTAGGTAGCCTAATAGCCAGCTAGATGGGTTTGTGTAGTAAACGTTAGTTAGCTGTTTAACCGTGAGGGAAAGGCTGGATATGAATCACTCACCTCGCAAAACCTTGAACAATAGTTCTTGCTCTGTAAATCACCGTAGCTGCCAACGCTACAATTCAACAAATTCACCAATTCTTCCTTAAACCTTTCTGAACTGAAATCGCTCTCCTCTTCCGCCATACTGTCAATCGTACCTTGCTCGTATAAAACTTCCTGTACGACTCGTTTCCTCGACTTTGATTGGTTAAAATCAATATCAATCTTGTTGTCTTTTCGATGCTGATTGGATTCAAAGTCATTTTATCACCTCGTATTAGGAGGGCTAGGAATGGAGAACCGAAAGTAACACAAAAGACTGTATTGGCTCTCTAATTAAAAGTGTCAACAACCACATATTTGATTACATAACATAAATAAATGCATTCACTTTGAATTAAATGTATAAGTAATTTATATGTATGTATTTCTATATTTTTCATTTCCACTCCCCAGGTAGTCGAAACTTCCCAATTAATTCTGATGTAGTCCAATGCCTCTCTAATCTCTCCTAAAGGGGGGGTGGTTCCGGCTTGACTTTTTGGCGTGGCTACAGGTATGTCTTTTCTAAGTACCTTACATGTCGGGATCTGTTTGTAATGTATATTAGCTTACTTGAATACATTATTGATCAATAATTAAATAGTTGGTAAACTGTGTTCAACGTCAGTTAAATATGCACCAAGCAAGCTACGTTAACAGCTGTCCAACCAGTACAAAATTCTTCACATTTAATATTTAAATTACAGGACTGTACCACTGCAGGTAGAACCATCAATAACCAGCGGAACACGCGTGCCCAGAATCCATGTACTTTTTGATATCATGTGACTAGAGAAGTCAAGGTGAAAATGACGTCAGAAAAAAACAGTGAAATATGACACCGGTGATCTGCAATTTTGAAATGAAAACAGAATACAGGACAGTGGTCATGATTTAATTGTATTACAGTTATACTTGCGTTAAATGGTATTTCAATATATTCATGAATTGCTCAATTGAGAAAGTGCAGTTACAGACATATCCAATAGATGGTGACATTGTACTGAAATTGCACGAGCGAAAATATAGTATTCAGATTTTGAAGTGAAGATACCCCTCCTTTTGTGTTCCTTTTTGTATTATTATTTTCCTTGTCATGATCAAGCAGATTTAGAAAGACAGCAAAGCAAGGACAGGCTAAATTAGCATTTTTGCTTAAGACAAGGATTGTATTCATTTTATAATGTCTGTAGAAATAGAAAAATAGATTAGATATAAATTGGAAATAGACATTCACATTTACATAAAACTGGAAAGGGTTATTGTTAGATTCATTTCTATTTTGTGTGCTTGAATTTTTAGTTAAACTTGAACACTAATTAGCCACGTATTTACATTGCAAGATGTACAAAAAGTATAAAACATGAGCTGCACATGGTCATTCTAAAATGTAAATGAATTTTTGTCCACCCCTCTTGTCTGGTTGCTGTTTCTCTGTGTATCAGTAATTGGCCGACTGGTTGCTCTGAGATTAGTGTCTATTACTCCATCTGTCGTCTCCACCGTGTCTCTGATCCAGGCTGGCCAGAGGAATCTTCAGGCTGCTGAGAATAGAGTGATGGAGACTGAGACAGATTAGATTATGGTCAGTTTGTGCCTGGCTCACCCTAGCAATAGATTTCCACTGAATTTTCCGTGACAGATTCTTAATCAAGTCTTCCAACCCTCCTCCAGCAGTTTACCTCCGCTTCCTTGTAAGAACAAAGAAAATGACTCTTGGTTGGTCTTTATTCATGATCAACCATTTTTTCTGCACCAATTAAGATTAAAAGTGTGTCTGTATTTTGGCTCTGTACTCATTAAACCACCGTCATAGCAGCCTAACTGACACAGAGACCTCTTAAAATAGTTATGTTTACCATGACACTTCCTAACAGGTGAAACTGTTACGTAACACCCTATTCTGTGCTCTATGGCACACTTAAAATATGTAGAAAATATATTCCAACTCAGTCAATGACAAATACTGTCTCAAAGGTATTTCCTGTTCCTGGAATTGTGGTTTTCATCTCATTCCCTGAGAGAGAGAGGCAGTGAAAGAGACAGAGTAGCAGATCTGCTTAACTCTATTTCCCATTTGACTGAAATTGACATTTGTAAGATATACACTATTATTAAGTGAATGAATAAAACAATGAATAAGTCATGGCAGGGACAGCCTCTCAGCAGGTAGAGTAGCTGATGGAATGGGAATGGAAATACATGACAGCTGCATTTGTCCTCTCTGCTCTTTCCTGTGTGCTCAGTCAAATGTGCTGTTCCGAAGGACTCAGAGCCTGCTTGTGGTTAAGCCAGGGCGGAAGTGACATGCCCTGTGACATCACTCCGCTGGTTTGGAGAGGAGTGTGGCCTCAGCTGGGCCAGACATCACCCCTCCCCCCTCTCTGTGCGCCTCTTCCCCCCTCTCCCTCATCCCCCTCTCAGTCGGGCCTTTGGCTGGGACACAGGGGAGTGAGACCTCTCACTGACACAGCAGGGGTGCCTGGCTGTGCTACCTCTGTGCACCTAGTTTTATATTGTGCTCTCTCCACAAAGCTGCAAATCCAACATGCACAGTCACAACTGTGTCTGCAGATGGACTCATAATCGACAGGCTGGGTGATCAGCATACATCCATGAGCAATGCATTTCAGGCATCTGCCTAGCTACAAACCCTTTGTGCAAAAAGAAAAAAATCTGCACTGTTGTGGAACCCTAGTTATTTGAATAGAAAGGTGTAAGAGCAGTTGAAGCATACATTAAACTAGTTCATCATTAACCAGTTTCCAGCACATTACACACAAGCATGAACCTTCAGGCCTCACAGCTGTTCGGTTTCGACACAGAATCTAATATCACAGAAAACTATTTTTGGATTTCTCTACAGAATTAAAGATGTATATAGATTGCATGTAAAATTTAGTATTTACTGAAAGCTCTGGGATTCGAAGGCCTCTATTTTTATGGTCATCAAAGGACCTGGTCTTCTCTGAATTGCATTCACATTTGTTGGCATTTGTTGGCATTCACACAAGCCAACAAACAGTTTATTTAGACTAGCTTTGTGAAGCTCCATAATTTGAATTTCAGAGCTTGTGTTGTAATCTTATCAGGGTATAATATTAGGTCTGGCACGCAGGATTGATTCTGCCTTTCTTCCTGTTTTGAGAGGAACTCTGTGGGGGGCTTCTTGCTTCCTGAAAGTTTTTAAACACAGGAAGTCCACAGTACAAAAAGCTTTGAAATTTGATTTGGGAAGCTGAAGTAATATAATGAATTGATAAAGCCCAAGCTGCCATTGATGGATTGGAGCTGAATGTTGTTTACTTTGCATATTTCCCCTTTAATAGGTCACATCTAATGACTGGAGAGATCAAGGGTGGAGAATAGAAAGAAATATAATCAAGAAGGTTACAGTATTGCTTTCATGACCATCTGCTGTACAATGGATGTGAATGGTCAGAGGTAACTGTAGTCTGCTGTTAAGAGAAATAAGATAGTTTTGTTTTCTTCCTGTAAAACTTGATGCTTCCTCATCACCAAATACAAATTGATATATAAGTGCACTAACTCATGTTTTACCTTTATTTTATGATTCCTGCTTTGTTTTCTGTGCTTTTCTCTAGTAACAGCCTTCAAATACCTTAGAGGGGAGACAAAACAAGTTGCTTATATTTTAACTGACATCACTCACTTATCTGTCCATCCTAAATTCAGACAATAACTTATTATTCCTGCTGACAGTTTTCTAAAATAAGACATCAGTGAAAGGGGGTGTTTTAATTCCAGTGAATGGGACACATTGAAAGAATGGGCGCTGTCTGATGGTTGTGTGGGGATTAAACAGAGGGCATTGATAATTGATTTACTCTGACTGGGAGTTTTGAAGGGCTGGCCAGGACTTGGGCGGCGGCCGGTCCTCCTCCAGCTCAGGGGGTTAGAGGCCATGCCCGAGAGGGTCACCCCAGCACCACCATGAGGCCGTCCCAGAACAATGTGCCTTTCACAGACCAGGGCCAAAGCAGGGGCAAACAATCGGCCACCAGGACGGCTCAATAAAGTCCTAATTCCTACCTGTGTCTCCTCAAGCCTGGCATATGTTCACTTGAAGCTCATACTTTGACAGCTTACATATTGTTAATAGGTCACTTTGCTTAACCCTGAGAAACCAGGACTCTAATACTGATAATTATTTAATGATATGATACTGTGAAAGACTGTATATTGCATTCAACTGAATTAAAACAACATAAACAAACATTACATCGTATATGACAGGTATTGTACAAAAATAATGAACAATGCAAGTAGAAATCCAATCCAAATAGCATGGTGAGTGGTTTAGTCATTCAGTGAATTGGGCTATTCCTCATTATATTTTTATATTTCTTCTTCTACCATTATGATGCAACCTCCTTCACTGTGTTAATGGAAAATTGTCTTATGGAAGGCTTTTTTTTCAGTAGAGGGATGGTTTCATTTGGACTGCATCTCCACAGCGGCTGGTATATTAACACGCGGGAAACAGGGTGGTGAGGAGAATAGGGAGGATGGGTATGGGGGGTTGGGTGGTCGTCAGACCTGATTATCTGCCCAGATCCTCTTTATTTAATCAGGGGCTGTTACGCAGCGTCAGAGGCGGCAGCAGCAGAAACAGGGCCTTGTGTGACAGTGCTGTGAGCAGCCTGGCTGCGCTCGTTCCGCACAGCGCGTCCTGAGGCCTCGGGTGGAGAGGGAGCGCATTAAAAGCAGGATGCACGCTATCCGCCGCACGCTAGGCCTCACAGAGCGCATGTAAAACAAGGGCAGCCCATGCGGTTCCCTTTGTGCAACATGTCACCGCGCTGTCTGTGAGCGAAAGCTGGAGGGCAGTGGTGTTTGCAGGGTGGGGGGTGTTGGGGGTTGCGGATGAGGGTGGGGGCCACTGGCAGCAGACAGCTTGGAAAACATAGAGGACTCTGCGGCTTGCTTTCATGATGTCTGAATCCATTTTTGATGAGAGGAAGTTGACCTAAATTCAATTTCACTCAGCTCTGCCTTATCAGAGGACATCCTCTGGTAACACAGACCATAGGGCAAAACCAGACATCTTTCTTTCTCCCCCTCCCTCTTCCCATTTTCTCTCTCCCTCTCTGTTCTGTCTCTCTCTGCATCCTATTGGCAAACACTAATTGGTCCTCACAAAGACAAAGCTCTATCACCCGGGATTAACAATAATTATCTCTCCGCAAACAAATATATATTTTTCGCCTCTCATTTTTAGCTGGGAAAAATGAGGTTGGGGGTGGCATTCTCTCGTGACTTATATCAATGAAAACGCTAGGCCTTGTGCCCCTGTCATATTCCCTCTGTCTCTTCTCACGAAGGAATGGCTTATGGTGCCTCATTACCAACACTTATTAATTTCCATTTACACAAACAGGGCAGGGAGAATTTTTCTCATAAGATGGGTCATTCAGGTCACAGGGGATTTACTCCCAGATCTCTGCGGTCACCTTGCTGATATTCCACACGGTTTCTATGGTGAGTGCATGCAAGGTTATTTACTAGCTGTCAGCCAGTAATGATTGAACTCATCAGTGGCTGCGTGGGGGGAGAAGGGAGGGGGAAGAGCGCTGGAGACACAAGGCTGTTGTGCCAGCATTTAAAGCTGTTTATACAGGTTAATGCAGCATTTTTCATTGTGACAGCAAATCTGAATATGGTTGCAAGACAGTAAATGCATGCAGAAGCAAGGTCTTAAAGTGAAATAAAAGAAGGTAAACAGATGTTCATTCTCAGTCAACTAGCACAGATTTGGCTGTATTCCTGCAATCGCCCTGTGAATCCACCCAAAAGACAGTAACACCAGAGTTCAGCGGCAGTAAAACAATTCTGGTTATCCTTCAGCAGTTATGTAACTGAAAGTGAACACAAAATCAATAAATGACCCGGTGGGAAGATCTTTATCAGCTAAACTGGTGTGCTTTGTTTTCTCAGTGTAACCATTTCATTTCCAAAAAAACATCTCATTTTACTCAAGGCAAAAACCCAGCATCCAGGCACATTTCCATCTTTATTAATCATGAAAGCGGCCATGTTTTGGGTATCAATCCTTCCACCACCATTTTAAAAAAGAAAAAAAAACAATTACAGAGGGACCGAGTGCCGGGAAGAGATACAAAACAGCAGCGGCGAACAGAGACCTCCGCAACGTTTGCGGAGCCATGAAGGGTGCAGGGCTCATTAAAGTTTATTAAGTGTGGTCTCAGCTGAACAATGGGAGGACCGGGCCCTGAGGCAGGGCCTGGGGCTGGCTGGCAGTGATAGGGAGTCCCTCTGGGCCCCTCCTCATCCCGGCATGTCACCACCAGGCACCGGCTCTCAGCACTCCTCCACACACAATGCACAAGACGCCGCTTCGCTCCATCTTGTCATCTGCCCTGACGCTCCCCACCCATTACTGCCATCACCATGGCAGCGCTGCCACCCAGGAAAGCGCCTTTATTCGCCAGCCGGAAGGGCTGCTGACTGATGCCATCAGACCCGGCTGACATTAATAAGTAAATCTGTCCCACTATCACGAGGGGACAGCTCATATTAGACCAGAAATAAAAAATTAATCTGACTTAAGTTTTCCTTTTTTAACAAAAAATAATTTGTGCTAGATGTTTATCAAATGTTTTTGTCTTATAAATACAGGAGGATAATGTTTTCTGTCATTGATAACATCATAATTAGAATAGTGATATAAAAACTGCATGTTGATGGGATATACTGTAGAAATATATTGACATTGTAGTGCCTTAGCTCAGTTTATGTGCAATTTGAGTTGTCCTGACAATCTACGTAACAAACTGTTAATTTTTATTTTAATCATATTTAACATTGTGATTAATTTGGTTTTCATTGGAGATAAAACACATTGTGAAATTAAATATACAGTTATATAATTTTGTCAGGAACATTTTAGGGTAAGAATAAAATATGATTGGTAGCCTGGAAGGAGGCTTTGGTTAAACCCTTTATGTTTGCTAAAATGACACATGTAGAACAAATTGAAATATGGCTTAAATCAGAGACCACATTTTGTTTTGTTCTATATTTGTTATACACTTTTCTGGACTTTTTTTTTGCAATGCATACAGAATAAACACAATATGCATGTTTATGTCAGCATTTCACAGCTAAATAAACTATGCAAGTGATTTTCCCAAAGTGGTATTCACTTAGAAGATACTTTTGTACTGCTTATCATTGGTCAACCAGATTGTATTAGGGCCCATTATCTTAATAGCAAAAGCCTACCCTATGGTTATAATAGTTTGTTTAATTGGTTTTAAAAACCTGATTTTCCTCAGCAGTCATCATCTGGACTCCTGTGGCAGATGCATATTTAGTCCCAAAAGTGTCACACGTTGCCTTGATATTCATAAAGCTATTCATTACTCCTGCCAACAGGCCTTCTGCTCTACAATACATATTCCCAGGAAACAATGAACAAATTACATTTGGGCTCATCTTCTTGGAAAAAAAAGAATCACATTTTACATTTGGTGTTGTGGTCACTGAAAAGTATTGTCAGACAATAAATTAAAGTGATACATTTTAAATCACAGATGTAGCTTGTTTATTGTGATTGAAATGTACATTCACCAATATCAACTAAAAAGGATTGCTAGTTTAATAGAACGAGCATAAGCTATATTACCACAAGAGGTGGTTCCACTACTCTCTGCTGCTGATAACAATAATAGGCATTACGATTTTAGACTTTAATAAACAAAAGAATTTTAGAATAAAAGTACATGCACACACACACACATGTACACACCTTTATGTTATGTGTGTGTTTATTTCTTCCCACTCACAAGTTTTATTTTATTCTAGTTAGTTTTGTCTGTCTTTTATGCACGTTGTTCATTATAATTATGGTAAAAGGTGAAACAGTGTCACACCTAACCAGCTTCAGTGTTATAATCACTACAGATAATAAAAAAACCTGTCTGTTTAAAAGATTTAACATTACTGATCTGGAGATACGTAGCGCGTAATGTGGACATGCTTTCGCATATATAAATATACACAACATAATTAAATACTTGTACATGGATTTTACAGATGTTTAATAAGAGAGAAAGGCGCTATATATAGAACTTGGCAGGGTATGTCGGGTGTGTGACAGGCAGCTTTGACCAGCGGTTTACCTCTGTACAGCACGCACGCACGCACCACGGACCGAGAGGGGGAGGACCACAGGCTCGGGCTGGGACGCTGCGCGCGCAGCCTGCTGTCACAGGACTCCAGCCTCCTTCTGTGGTGATAGCCGAGTTTCGAGCTTTCATCATTGGGACGATGGTGATTTAACAGTGGTACATATAAACCACGGCCGTTGTTTTATAGCAGTCGGCTATCCGTTTTTACCTTTCACCCGGACTAGTCTTTTCGGGAAAAGTCGACATTACGGATGATTGTAGGAGCTGCAAATACTATAAGAGTGTAACTCGTCTGAAAAAAAAAGAAAATTATGGTGCTGGGAGGATCGCTAGTACAGGAAAAGACACAAATGATGCGCATTAAAGGCACCCCCTCTTGCATGATATTGTATTGTTCTGGAACCGGAGTCTAATAATACGGTAAGTGATATCTTCCTCAAAACATATAGCTTACATGCTAGTACAGATTTTATATTATTACGAATATACTTGCATCGGCAGTGCTAATTGGTCGTACTATAGGATTACAGGGGATTGCTACATGACTCGTTGCACTGAATCAGAATTTGAATCTTATATTTACCTTAGGAGGACCAAATGCCAACGCCTTGAACGGAATCCTTTATACGTAGGTTATAGCAATGTGGCAGTTCAATAGTCTTGAAATATATTGAGGATCTATATCGTTAGACAACGTATTTTAAAAGGGTAAAAGGTGGTGATACAGGTGCGTTGACAAGCCTCATGTGCATTAAGGGGAAGCGTCCTTAAAGAGACAGAGGATAATTTCCCCATCAATATTACGGTGCATTGTACTTGTCCTCACGATTAATATAAAGATATGGTATCTCTGTGTGTGAATGTATGATGTGTATGCGTATATGGCTGTGAATGGTAAAATCTAATCAAGTATGTAGTAAAATGGCATACTGACTAGATTCGACATCCCGGTTATATTGTTGAAATCCTGTAGCTATCGTCGGGATTTGAGTGATGAGACTACAGACGCAGAATTGCTGCTGTACGTTTCACCTTCTGCGTAGACTAGCAGTGAACTTCCACGCCGTTTCTGTTATGTTCGGGGTCAGCAATGTTGCCAAACAGCTGCAGTATTGTGAGGTAATAGTAGAGGTCCCCTGAGCTGCTTTTGGACACAATCAGATAGATGTGCCATGTAAAAGGATACATGGCGTTTCTGCCTCCGGAGGCGTACGTTAATAATAAGGCAATTACTGGCGCATCTTAACTGCCGGGTGAGGCGGTGGTATGGCTGAAATCTGAAATGTACCTGGAAGCATTCAGTATCTTGAAATTGCAAGAAGGGAAACCTACTGAGTCACATCGGTTCTGTTTATTTATGTTGGCTAGAAGCTGTTCTATTGAAGAGGACAAAACGCAGTCGTGGTCTCCTGCCGCACATTTTTTACAAAACCCATAACCTACTTCTCAGACAATTAAAAACGTATTGAATTATGCTGATATTTCACGGTTCCTATTCCCTCGAAGTTGCACGTTATGGGAACACAAATGGCTGCTCTACCCAGTTTTAATTAAATGAGCCTTCTCTATTTTTGCAGTCTTGGAAATGCAATACAATACCTCCTTCGTCCTGCGCTCTGAACAGCTATTTGGCTGCTGACCACATGTTCGTTACCTTAGGGTATCTTTGTATTGTTTCCATTGCTACTCGCCTTTATGACTTGCCTTGTGTGTTTGTGTGAGAGAGTTGTTTTTCCTGAATTTTGAAACTAACATTCTACATGGAGAGGGGATGTCAAAATGGTTATGCAGTGGTCACAAAAAGCCATTCTTGAAGGAAATGCAATTCCCTGCCATATTTTAATTCTGAGGCTGACATAAAACAAGTATAAATGTCCCCTTAGAGTGGTATTTCCATCCTTCTGGTTGTGTTTATCTCCCGAAGAGTAAACATGTGTCTGATGCCCTCGGGAAATGCTGAGGGACGAACGGTATGATCTCAAACTTGAACTACAGAGAGAGATAGGGAAATGCATGTGAAAGCATTTGCTGTGCCTTGTTTGATCCACAGCAGTGAAGTTGCAAACGTGCAAACTAAAAGGAAAACATGGGAAAATGATGAAAATGCCATTCTGCTAAAGGGAAATACGATGTTGTCTTGACTGAATAGATATCATTATCGCCTTCTCTTGACAGGGGACAGAACAGTAAACAGACTGATTTAGGTATACTTTAAAATTGTCAGTATTATGAGTCTTTAAAAGCCTGCAGTTATGCCATAAAAGTGAATCACATGGTATTCTCTCTCTGTTTGAACAGAAATAGAGGGCATTAACAGTATGTGACCTAAACCCTAAGGCAAATGTATTACATTTACACCAGTGAAGAAAAAGCTATCTATGTATTCAACATCACAATCCGAGCATAGCTTCTTTCATACAATATAATGGTGTGACAGTTAATGGTATGACAGTCATGGTTATATTTATGCATTTGTCAGAAGTATAGGTTTAATATAAGATGATCAATGCCCAAGCACTTTTCTTACTTTACTTACCAGCGCTTTATTTACAATCTGTCATATGAGTTTATGTGTGTATTTTATGGCTCATTGCTGCATATGGTTTTGGTTCCATGGAGCATATGCAACCAAGTGGCTTAAAAGGCCAAGTGGGTCAATAACAGTTATTTGTGTTGACACGCCAGTGTGTGAGATTTAACGACACAGTAACCAGCATTACAGTAATGATTAATTCAAACACACACACACGCACATAAATACATTCCGCGTCTCTCAGTCTCTCACACACACACGCATTCATGCATGTTGGCGTATTGATTTAAGATGGTTTCATTGGCATTGGCGGTTTCGTTGTTAGCATTGAAAGCTTTTTAAGTGGCTTCGCTAAGCGAGTTAAAGTAAGTCGAGCACTGCCTTGACCATCAAACCCCAATCTCACAAGGTTAGCACACACATTAGCCTTTTAACACAAGTGCATTTGGGATCATCAAAGTGATGAACTACTCAAGCCACTGTGGTGCAGTGCATTTACTCAGGATCTACACTGTGTTTTACTGCTTGTCACAACCACTGATTATATTGGTGGTAAGCATGGACAAGAGTTGGACTAGATTACATATCCATTTCATAAACATTGTGCATTTACCACACAGTTTCAACATTTCACTCCTACCTATGGCGATCTTACTCAATGGTAGTAAATTGAAATTATGTAAACTTTTACTTTTACATCATTTTCATGAAGTTCTGTACAGACATGTTTCCTGTTTTAAAATGTCATGTTCATTACAAGTGTTTTCGATATTCATGACTTATTTTTATAGTTTCCCCAAATGTATATTTCCTTTATATATTTTTTTTTTTCTGAAATCAAGTCTCCTTTATTTTGTGTGCCTTTTGGAATTGGCAAAAAATCAATGTATTTTACATTGTGAAATACTTTTTTGTTAACTTTGTCCTAGTATGGTATTTTTCAGGACATATTTAGGAAAGGTTGTCTAATTTGAAAGACTTTATGGAGAAATGCAAAAATATTGAGACAAAATTGCATCAATGTTATGAGTACCTCCATAATGATGTGTAATATTCAGGTTTTGTCAACACAAAAATCGAAAAAGGTAATTCACAAATAATTTAGCACAATTCTGGAAAATTTCAGTTGAGCAAGGGAACAGTAAAACCTTCCTCCATTGTTATTATTATTAGTAGTAGTAGTAGCAGTAGTCATAGTACTATTTCTGTAGTATCCTAAAACAAGGATTTTGTAGGACTTGGGTGTGATGATAGGATAGTAATTTAAAGGGAAAGTGAAATGCAGAAATCTGTACTGAAGAGGGCCTGTATTTCTGTGTCACTGCCATTATAAACAGCGTGCCAGGTTTACCAGCCTCATCGGCCAGTGTGCCCACTGTGCTCTTTAGCGTCCTCAGAGAATCCCCTCCCTGAACCATCCTGTTCAGCTATATGTGTACGAGGGACAGAAATTTATAACGGTTCCTCTCCCACTGCTAAGGTGGCAGTAAATAACGCTAATGAATGGTGATGAACCAAGTTGTCGTAATGATAGCAGATACAAGCAGACTGTTACAAATAGATGGTTCTCGGGTATCCGCTGCATTCGGGCTCATATTACCTCATATTTAATTAAAGCAGCGTTGATCTGGCAGTTATTTATAACTGCTGCCTCCTCCCTTGTGCTCCATGGCGGGAGGGTTGGTGTGCTGAAGGCCTGTGTCCGAGAGCCAGGGGCACATGGGAGAACGTGGGGACAGAATGTGCTACAGGTTAGATGGGATCAGGGTCCTTTGGTCATATCTGTGTTCAAGCGCAGCACAGCAATAAAAACAGACGTCATTTTTGACACCGGTCTTTAACTGTGTTTGTGCTTTCGATTCCACAATATTATAGCTTACACCACACCACCACTACCCCCACCCCCAGTCACCCCACCCTGTGTGGCTTGTCATGGTTGCAGATATTCTTCCTTGAATGTGAGTAGTTAGTGTAACCACCCAAGCTTTCTGAACCACAGGCACAGTGAGAAAAATTATCCTTGGCCTGGTCAAACAGGCCCGGATGTGTGTGGGGCGGGAAATTCCCACTGAGCACATGGGCAGCTCCCAGCAAACTAATCTCTCTGGCTGACGGGAGCATCGCTGTTGGTGCCTGGGCAGCAGGGAGAGGTGCGAAAGGACAGCGCTCAGGCAGAGTTGAGTGTGATTGGTGGAGCTGTGGAAAGGTCTGGATCAGAGAAGAGGTGGCCTGAAGGGAGGATCATGGGAGTGGGGAGCACAGCTTTCACAGTGGTACGGGGGGCAAAGGGAGCAGGAGACAGGGCAGAGCTGTGAGTGAGCAGGCAGGAGGTGGCTCAGGAGGCCGAAGCCAGTCTGTGGGTGTATAAGGGAGGGCTGAGGTGTGAGACAGGGCTCCTGTTGAGTCAGATCCTCACAGTCACTGATAGCTGGGTCAGGGTCCAAAAACAGGGTCTGGGAGCGACAGCAGAGGGCAGGTTTAAGCATGACTGCATTGCAGCTGGAACCTTTCTCTATAACACCTTTGTCCTGCTTCATGAGTGGCTATTCGATCCATGTGATCTCCCTAAAAATAACAAGGGGAGCAGCCTGCCACGAAGCAGAAATCACTGAACCAGAGAGATTAACTCTAAACCCACACAGGTGAATCCAGCTAATGGGATCAGAGCTCAGGTGCTAAATGTTGTACAAACATTTTGACAAATATTCAGCTATTTTGATTTTTTTCCCCCCAATTTACAATGGCCAGCTGTATTTTTAAGGACATTGCTGGGACCTCCCACCAGTTGAGGAGAGGGCAGATGAGTGATTGTCAGCTCTGAAGTGTGTTTTGGCAGCCACTGCTTTTTCCATTCAGTCCACCCACTGAGCTGCGCAGTCACTGTGGTGGACTGCAGTTCACATGCAGCTGGGGCAGCTAGAGTATATTGCAAAACATGTAGAGTAGAACCCTGCTACCCATGAACCCTCTGCCTTTGGGCAAAGCTGTATCCAACTGCGTATCACTTAGGACTTGTCATTGTCCACAGGGCACATCACTGAGCTAGCCTTAGAAGCAGCACCAATCCAGTCCAGTGATTTACTGTAGTTATTACATCCTAGAACATTCTCCATCTTCTCTTCATACAAAGATTGAAAATGCATATGTAACACATTGTGTCACATTATATGAAACCAACACTATGTTATCAAGGAGATGTTCCCCTTATGGCATTGTAGTACAGCCTGGCTGTTGGTACTTTGAGAGATTTGAATTAGGGATGAGAGGCAGAAGCTGTCCCCACTGTCATATCAGATCTTACTTTCACTCATAGAATTTTACTAATGAATCCAGTCCAGCCCGTGGTGAATCTGGAATGTGCCATTGGCAAATGTGGCCAGGAGTCCTGCGGAATGAAGCATAATTGGCCATAGCATCACCTAGGGAGGGAGGGTTTTCCATTGGCATGGTAACAACCACCCACCCCCACCTCACCACTCCTGTGACCAATCAAACACCTGTGATCTGCCAATGCCAGCTGCGTCATCTGTGCAGACCTCCAGCACGGTCTGAGCAGCCAGCTGACACGTTTCAGAGGAGGCACATGCTACGCTATTGTACGTCCTACTGAATTGGCAGGAGAAATTGGCAGGGTGGGACAGGCCTACCGGTGTAGTTAAGGGAAAAAGAATCAAGCTGCAGCTGAGCTGGTTGCTCTGATTGTGATGAGCTGTATTCTTTTTTCATTTTGACAAATTCTGGTCGGATATTTATGTCAGTGGACTCATCGTCACAGTACAAGGTGAGGTTTGGTCTCTTGGTGAAATGCCATTCTCACAGAAGGCATACTAATCTCAATGCTTCTGTGTGTATGGGCGCGTGTGTGCATGCGTGTGTGTGGGTGTGTGTCTGCACAAACATGTGTGTGTGGGTCCGACTGTGTGTGTGTGCGCACGCGCGCGTGTGTGTGTGTCTACAATCATGATCTCATTGCACATTTATTCCCAGAGAACAGGCACCTTCCACTTGCAGACGCTATAAATATAGGCTGCTGGATTGACTCTGCTGGTAGGGAGCCAGGGAAAAGTACAAAGGCTGCACACTATAAATACACACACTTTTATTGGATTCTCATACGATGTGTGTAAACCGGCTCTCCCATGGCCCTCCAGTCCGGTGCAGAAGATCAGCCAGTTTTTCCTCCCAAAAATCCACATCTAATAAGTCACAGCCACACTACCGGGGCTCAGCCATGCTGCAGAACAATATAACACGACTCGTGTAGCAAAAGCGAGCAGCAGCCCTTCTTATTTGTGCAACGGCTTTACCACATGGATGCCATTATGTAAAAAAAACAGTGTAATAAAGTCCTCAATGGTTTGGGCAGAAGACATTCCATTTGGTTGTTGAAATGCTATACATGACTTCTGAAGCCTCTGAGTTTGCAGGCTGCTCCTCGTGACACGTAGCAAACGTTTTTAAATTAATTATTTATTCATTTGTTTATTTTATTCCTTATGGATGGATATCAAACATGCAAGGAGGTCTGGTGACAAATGACTCAGTCACCCTTCTCTCTCATTCCTGTATATGCTGTCGACAGCCGAACAGAGATCACTGTGGTGAAGAAAGGGCAGCTGTTACATGATGGTTTTCACACAGAGGGAGAGAGGAGCTGAGGGAAGGACGCTACACTTATAACCACACAGCTACTTCCAATAAGGGTAGGCACCTCCCAGGTACAAAATGGCCGCGGTAGGCAGTGGAAACCATGGAGAGATATATTATATTAGTCTTGTGTTGTCATGACAACAGCTTGTGGACTGGACTAAAAAGAATAAAAAATAGTGCCCCCTGTTTAGTTTTTTTCTTTTTTTTAACCCCAGAAGTAATATTTCATGGACTGGTAACTTAATAACCAATTGTTTACATTGAGTTCAACATGAACTTCATCTTTGGATATTTGGTCCAGGTTTCCTTTAATAATTGTTAAGGTTGGTTAAAAAGAAGGCTTTCAAAGCAGTGACATGTGTGTTTCTGTGAAGCGGCCTACTGTTTTCCAGACCCTGTCTCCTCCCATTCTGGTGAAGTTTCCAGAGGAGAGCCCTCTTGGCTAGTGTGAGCGTCTCTGCTCTCGTGTCACATGGAGTTGATCAGCGCCTAGGTGGTCAGCCCATTGATCTCTGACAGCACAGTGATTCACAACACCTTCTGCAGTCCTCCATCCATTATACCTGTGATTGTTCTGAAACGCTGTGGTAGGTTTAATATCACCTGGAGCATGTTCAGGAATCTGATCATACATTCAGTCTGACCCACTTCAGACTTTAGCTTGTCGGAGCCAGTAGCTATTATGTATTATATAATATAGCAATCATAGGATTTGTTTTTGAGGTCTCCCACCATCACATGTAATTGATGATGAAAATTGTTGGCTGAGCCAAGACCAACACAGGACCACATTAATTTGATTAAAATGAGTCCATCTTGCCTGTAATCTCTGAGCAAGTGGACCAGAAGTAAGTAAGTTTTGAGTGGCCAACAGTTATTCACATTTCAATAACATGTGACAGTAAGCCTCTGTACAATTTTACAATAAAAAATGAATAAGCAGTAAGTAGTCCAAGACAGGTATGCTTACCATTGGCTTTTGTTGATATTACTGATTTGGTGTTTGACTTCAAAGTTTCTGCTAAAGCACAGCTAGTTTCTGTTGCGATCATTTCTCTTCAGAGCTGGTGACTTGCCGTAGCACTCTCCAGTTCTGGTTTAAAATGTAGCCTTTTTTTAATTGAAGATTTATTTCAGAGTTCTTGGCAGGCCATTTCATAGATCTTGGACTAATAAAGTTAGACATGTGGTTGTCAGTGGCATTGAAAGCATGTGCGTGGTTTTCCAAAGGTTTAAACAGATACTTACATTTGTGCTTAATTATTGATTACATCATTTGCAGCCATTGGCAAGAAAACATACAACATCAGTGAGAGAATAATGATAAATTAAGCACATGTTTGTAAAACAATGCCCTCATGAAATTAAATTGGTCTCTCCACTTTAACTGCATGCATTGGAAAGCGGAGTGTCTCAGGCTCCAAACACAACAGGTTTAAATAATGTGGTAAGCAGATATTCCTAACTGACGGTCTGCTGTTGAGACTGTGGCAGAAGTTTCAGTTGCATTTCAGCTTAGGTAAATAAAGAGCACGGTAATTATGGTCATAAACGGTGCCAAGGTCATTGAGAGTTCCGCTATTCTTTTTCAAGAATCCATCTTAGCCAAGGTTTGGAAATGCATCTACGCTCATTCAGATGCGCTCCTTTTGAAGGCCCATTGAAAAGATAGTTTCCAGCGAGCCAATCAAAAGGGAAGTAGGCATTGTGCTTTGGAGAGCATGACTTGCCAGTCTTCTCAGACACTGAAATTAAAAGGCCTTCTCTAAGCTGTTGCATGTGGCCTATTACCCTCAGATCACCACCTTCTCTGATGCAGTAAGGGGGAGGAGCCTCAGGACCTTCACACAAATGTGCAAATGCAGAGCGAAAGCGTGCCACTACCGAAAATTAAACCACTGACAACAGGAGGGGAGATGCCATTCTGCTCTGGTCGAGTGATCTCATTTTTTTATCGTATCCCCATTTTTCCATGTTGGTACAGCCTAAAAGTGGGCAGTGTTGCCATGGGGACCGGCCCACATTCCGAGGTCATGGCACAGCCATCCGGGGCAAACTTCACAGGACCCTTATCAGCGTCCCGCTCTCCATGTTTCTGTGTCAAGGCAAAACAGGCACACACAGATAATGCAAGTTCCCTAGCAGCTCTCATTCATAAAGGGGCCGGGATTTTTTCTTCTTTTTCAGGAAAATTGTAATCCCATCAGGGAGGGAATTGCTGAAAATTCCTTCCTTGGGTTTAGTAAATCTGATTAGCCTTTGCAGCCCAAGTATGTCTGTCTCTTTTATTATTTGTTTACCTCTTGGACAGTGTTGCGGCTTTAAGTTACATCCATTTCAATAAAAATACAAAGAGTGAATTCACAGCTAGCCCAGTAATTTACTGGTCTTTGCAAAGAATGCGTCACATATGTTGTATATATCAAATCATGTATTTTTTATAAATTAGACTGCTAAACAACAAGTATCTGCAGCATACAGAGTACAAAACGGTAGCATTCCTAAAATTATCCTTCTGACATACTTAGTTATTTTATTTGTCACATTACATTATAGGTTATCAGCAAACAAAAAAAACAAGCAAGGCAAAATTAGGAAATGTTAGATGTTTTGGACAGAAATGATGTCACAATGAGAAGTGCTGGCTGCTGAAAAAGATATCTAGGGACTTAAGATATCCAAAGTTGGCTGAAATGGCCTGGCTTCTCAGTGACACCAGTGACTTCAGTTTACTTGGTTCTGAATCCAAATCATTCCTCCACAGGAATGTTTTGTTTTATACAATTGGAGGCGAAGGGGAAAAAAGATGTTTCTTGGTTCAAATCTTTCAGCTTTGTTTACTGATCTCCAGTATGCAGGGCGTTTGCCAGGAAAAGGACCCTTCAGAGTAAAATGGAGGTTATTATGTTTAGCATGGCGTCGATGTGTTTCGTCTTCCGCTGTTTTCATTTGAAAGTATCATTACTCAGTCTCTGCCAGAGAAAGAATTTGTTTATTTGCTGCCAAAACGTAATGGAATAAAGCCTGTGAGTGTGGCTTTATGAAGGTTATTTTTGTCCTAACTTTCAGTTAGTGTGCAGGTACTATCATATACCTTGTTTGTTTCTGTGATCACGCTCGCAAGAACAATCACAATGCATTACTGTGCTCTAAAAGAGACTTGAGTGAATATTTCATGGCCCCCGTGGGGGAACCACAGGAAGATTTATCGCACTTCATAAATGAGCATAGTCAAGGCCTGTGAATTTGTCCTGGAGGTATTGTCTTTCATTAAATCAAAGAGGGAGGGATCCTGTAATAAAAATGTGACTTTTTTTCCCCCCTCGACTCAAGTGATCACAAGATACAGTTTGTACAAGTCTTCACATGGCAGAAGTGTCATGCAGTTGATCCTGAATGAAGACTGCAAACAGTCTTCCTTACTTGATGTTTGCTGACACAGATGTTTTAGCAGAACTTAATTTGTTAATCTGAAAGAAGTTCAATCACTATTATTGCATTTGTGATATTATTTTAGGAAATTTAATTAAAAAGGAAATATCATGTTAAAATTTAAATTTACACTAGATTTCTTGAGTATTAGAAAGCTTCTGAGTGAAGGTTACAGCATTTCCTCATAGGAGTATTTTGTTAATATTACATTTCAAAAACATATTTTCCTCACTGTAGTATTAGGATTTATTTAAGATAAAATTGGTATTTTTTTTCTTTGCAATGTCCTGTTAAGCATAGTGAAACCAAAATATCCCATGATGCATTTCTTTCTTTCATACACTATTGGCTGAGGACGGTGTAGCACTTTTAGCCAGTTCAGTGTGCAAAATTTTATCATCATGTTACGATGCAATGTAGCAAACCAGCTAGCTTGTTGAAGGCCACAGCCTGTTGATTCCTTGTTTGATTCCTTGGAAAAACTGTTTCTGATTATAAAAAAAAACAGTTTTGGCTAGTAAGATACAAATTGATCCCTTGGCAGTGATGCTAGTTAACCAGCTAAAGCCAGATATCAAACTGTAGTTACAGCAGATTTAGTATTGCAGCCTATCTATACAAAAGTATAGCTGAATATGATAACATGGCTTTCTCTCAATAATACTTTACAATGTATGACTGAGAGGATGTGAGGAACAATCTGTAATTCTGTCTGTGAATGGAAGCATCACTGGACATCCATCACAAAAGTGTAACTCTTGAATTGACCATTTGTTGTTCAGCTTGGTAAACGCTTGCCGACTGCTTGCAAGCTAATGTAGCTAAAGCTAGCGAACTGTCTCCCTCTGCTGCAGTTGAATATTCAAGCTACAGTGCAATGCCAAAGTGCACTGCCAGAGTCAAACTCAGACAAATTATGTTTGAACTCTTCCTCACAGTCTGCCAAGCTACCTCTGATCCAAAACCATATCAGTCTTGTTGTATGTATTTGCTAACCAGACAAGTGCATGCACATTTGAACTTTACATATTGCAATAAAGTCAATGTTTATAATTGCTGTAGATTAAATCATTTTAAAGCACTATTCTCCATTGTCTTGCTTCATGAATACCAGATGCAGATGTCAGTGAATGAAGACCCAAGTGTTGGCCAAACAGATATCTTTACGAGTATAAATTGATCATAAAATTATGTATTTAGACTTTGGCACTGTGGAGCATAATATAAAACAATGCACATATTCTCATGTTTAGTATTTGTTTTGATATTTTAGCACAATTTAGTTATTATCCCCTCATTTCCTCTTTGTTTTTCTTTGTTTTCATAGGAGCCGTAGCTGTAATCTATACTCAAAGAGAGCTGAGAGCTGGAAAACATGAGGCCCTCTGCTGTCAGCAGTTGAAGCAAATTCTTTTGAGAGTTAAAGAAAAGAAAAAGCACCATGGATGACCTGCAGAAGGATGGCCAGCCCAGCCTGCCCCTGGAAGTGACGAGCAGCCAGGGTACAGCAGGTGGCGGTGAGGGGGATGGCAGTGGGAAGCTGGAGAATGGCATGACCCAGCTGATCACAGCTGAGGCCTGGAACATCAACTCCAGCGGGCTGATGAAAAAAGCTCTCTCCCCCATGGTGGCTGTCCCGGCACCCTCCATGGTCAGCCCCAGCAATGAGTCTCCAGGAGGGGTGGCCCTCAAGGTGGCCGCCACTGTCCTGCAGCCTATTTGCCTGGGGGACAGCCCAGTAGTGCTGCCCATTCACCTTCAGATGGCTGGCAGTGCCGCTCCCCAGGTCAACCAGGCAGCCACTTCTCCCTACCTCATGACCAGCCAGGGCCCTGTCTCACTGCCCCTGGTACTGGAGCAGCAGGTGTTCCAGCACCTGAATTCCCCTGTGCTCCCGCAAGGTGCACCCTGCCCCACTATATCCCTACAGAACAATGTCCTGTGCCACAATTCCTCCCTGTCTTTCAGCCAGCCCTCACCCTTGGACCAGAAGCCTGCTGGACAAGCACAGGAGCCTGGAGTTATACCCCTCCTACAGACCCCTGGCCTTGCTGCCATCTTGCAGGACATGTTCCCATCCCAGAACAACTTGGGCTCCTCCACCTGCCACCCAACTGCCCCTCCCCCAACCGACCCCTTCTCTTCCCCATTCTTCCCACAGCCCCCTCTCCCCCATCCCTACAGCTCCCTCCTGTCTCCCCTGGTGCCCCCCGCCACCTTGCTTGTCCCTTATCCTGTCATTGTGCCCTTGCCTGTGCCACTCCCCATCCCCATCCCGGTACCCATCCCCATTCCACCAACCAGTGAGTCAAAGGGTTTTGCCGACCCTCCCAGACCAGTTTGTACTATGAGCAAAAGCACCCAGACTAACGCTAAGGAGATTCCAAGTCCCTCACAGCACTACAGCAGGGAAATGGCCCTGTTGGTCCCACAGCTGGATTCCCCATCCACTGGTTCTCTTGCCAGTGGGGAAGTGCTGGACCTCTCTATGAAGTCTCCGCCATTTCAGACAAAGCAGGAAGTGCCAGTTCAGCAAGACAGCATTCTCGACTTGTCAGTAGCCAGTGTGCGGAAACCATGCATCCAATCATACTTCAGCAAAGACCTGCCAGGAGGTGAGCTGGACCATACATGCCGCTCAGGGGAAGAGACAGCACACACAGCCTTGTCCCTGGAGGTCCTTCGACCCCTCGAGCACTCACAGAAGCTGGACTCTAAGATCCTGAATGGCCTGGCTTCCCTGGAGTTCAGCCGGCAGCACAAGTGGGTAATGGACGGGGGTGGCGGAGGTGGCGGCAGGTCTGGCTGCGAGCCCAAGTGCAGCAGCGGCAACTTTGAGATTGTCAGCACCTCCCAGACAGCCAAGGTCATCGTCTCCGTCAAGGACGCCGTCCCCGCCATCTTCTGTGGGAAGATCAAGGGGCTGTCTGGCGTCTCCACAAAAAACTTCTCCATCAAGCAGGATGCCAACCAGCAAGCTGTGCTGCAGCAGTGCTATGAGCGTAAGGCCCAGGCAGAGCAGCGTGACCCTAACGACCCCCTAAAAAAGACTCCCAAAAACAGAGCTATAAAATTAAAAAAGGTAAATTCCCAGGAGATACACATCCTCCCCATCAAGAAGCAACGGCTGGCTGCATTTTTCCCCAGAAAATAAAAGTTAATGCTCACACTAAACAGGCTGAAGGTCAAGCTTGCCTGAACTATGGGATCCTGTAGAAACACGGAACAAAACTCAAATCTTGTGCTGTTTCCTCAAAAGACTCAAGGGTAAGCAATATAGCCTGGGTTGCCTTGACAAGTATTGATCATTTAAGTCATCAGAAAAGAGATCTGAGTCACTGAGTAATCCCAAATTATTATCTAAGGAGAAGGATATTAACATCACAGCCAAATGCCTGTGGGGAGATCTTTTGCCAGGCTTGACAGATTATGGAATTCTTCCTTAGCCACATCATGAATATGCATTTGTTCGGAGCCAGTAAATATAGTGCTCTTATTGCTCTTATTCCCTCATTTACCATCAAATTAATATTCATGAGCTTAAGATTGCGGAAATTTACCCAGTTGTTCAAACGACACCAATCATACATATTTCTAGCCTTAAGAAGAAAATCCTTGACATTTGAAATGGCAACATCGTTCCACCTCATTAAGTGCTGTATATTGACTGTATTGGGGAAATTCACAATGAGGCAATGAATCAGAGATCAGCTGGAGATCACTTGCATGGCAGGCTGAGATCTCACCATATGTGTGGATTGCTCAATTTGTTTGGAGGTGCCAAATCTGACTTCCTTAACCTGCTAAATCACCAGGAATTGGCATCTCACTCAGTGATTTACTCAACTAATGGATCTTCCTGATGAAGAAGTTGGGTTGATGAATGCAGCTGTCCATTTTTAATTATAGCAAGTGCTTGATACACTATTCATAATGTCATCAAAGCACAAATTTAATCAGCTTGTAAAGAGAGAAAATAGCTTAACACCATGCCTCTCTCCCCCTTTAGAATATAACCAAATGACCACCAAGGGCTATTTTAAGGAAAACGAAGATCAGATTCGAGAAGTTCCAATGTGCAACATAATTAATCCTTGACAGAATATCAGTTCTTATTTTTTCTGTTATTCACTGGAGGAAAAAATATAATGTGTGCATCACAATGGTTTTTCTCATAAGCTACTTTTCATTAAACATGCATATATAACATACTGAGACATTGAAATCAGGCTGAAAATACATCCATTTCCACGTTGACTGCTGGGAGGTGCTGCAGCACGCACAGCAGTCTTTTATTTAAGAAAAACTTTCAATGTTCAGACTTGAATTTGCATGTTGTCCTTCTCAAAGCCCGGAAATAATCCAAAAGAAATGGGGAAAATGAAGAGAAGTTCTGAGGGATCTGATTACAGAACTGAATCGGCCCTTGAATGACTCAAGCCTCAGTCTGCTGTACTTGGCATCTTCATATGGAGCCATGTGTTATCTATGTATCTTCTGTTTATGTGTATGTGAGCTCTTCCAAATGGCAAGTTTTGTTCTCTTCTATGTTATTGTTCCATACAAGCATTTTTACCTGTTCATGTTTGTGGTCAGAAGTGTACTGTACATGTAAGTGCTATTGGGTTGAAGTAGATGCTCTTGATCTTAGCATTTTAGTCAGATATCTGAATTGTTTTATTTTCTCTACTTTTTGAGACTTTTACCAGTTTTGTTATTCATTTCATTGGGTGAAATCACATTGCTCTGTAAAGATGTGAAATTCAGTGCAGGGTGAGAGGCGCCAGTGCATATGTTTGAATAAATTTGGTAGAAACTGAGTTTTGCAAATAGCAGAGGAAAATGGAAACTCCATAAAACAAGAAGAAAAAGACTTAAGATGTGTTCTAATGTAGAATAGTAATTTAATTTCACTGATTGATTGGTCTCTTTTTTATTGTTGTAATTTATTTTATTGTACAGTGCAATTGCACAAGACTTTTTTGAATGAAAATAAAATCAGTTTACTGTTGAGTGCAATACCAGCTGCTACTTCTCCAAATATTTTTATAATGTACTGTCACTGGTCAGACAAATTGTAAGGAACATCCCATTTGTTGATTATATCGGGAAATGTTGGCCAGCTGTTTTTTTTCCTTTTTCCAAAAATTCACACTTGCTCACACACACACACACACACACACACACACACACACACAAACACACACACCTCCAGTAAGACAAATCCCTTCTCTTGTCTGTGTGTCTGTGGATTTTCTCTCAAAGTGTCAGAAAAATTATGTGTTGGGTTTAAGCCTCTAAGACTTATAATATGGGGGGTCTACATTTCCCCCTGCACTGTCAGTTGAAGTAGCTCTGGTTCTCTTTGAAAGTGAAGAGGTGTTCAAGTGGTACATGACACTGATCCAATTTGATCACGAGAATATGTTGGCAAGCATTAGCAGCTTTGAATAAATATTATTTATTAGGTCAAAAGGACACCAGGGGTCATGTCATAATTAGGTTTTTCTAGATTGCACATGACAGGGCAGTAGAGCTCTGAGTACAGTCAAGTACCTAGCAAAGCAACAACGGTACAATTGTCAGCTTTGTCCCTATGGACAATCTTGTTAATGTATTTAGACAAGTGATAGTTTGTAGAAGCATGATTAGATCAAAAATTTGACCTTGAAGCGGAATTGGTATTTACATGCGAGTGACTCAATGAAAGCTTATATAAAATTGTAACAGTATATTAGTGGCAGAACCTTAATATATTTATCTGCATTGCTTGTTTCGTTCTCACTTGTGTTACATGCAAGACTGCACATTCATGTAAGTACATGCCACACTGTTAAAGGCTGCAGTGATCGCAAGTCACAGTTTTCATTTTCATTGGAGAGCAATTTGTGTTTAAATGATTACAGTTCAAGCTAGAAGCATCATTACTACTTATTGTCATGTAAAAATATTTTGTATGCCTTGGTATTTAAAGTCCTGGATAAAGATTTTATACTGTGAACCATATAATGGTCCACATTTTTTAAAGAAAGGCAGCTGGGAGAATTCCATGATTGACAATAAAAGAAGGTTATGTAATTCTGCTTAAGTTTGATTATTTACCTCCAGTTTTGACCATTACATCTCAAATGATAAAATAAATACCATGTGGATTAGGGCTGTGCTTTATCATTTGTTTTAATAACACTAAATGATAACTACAGTGTTAGAAGCTGTCATGTGAAGGAAATTTAGTAAGCCTTTACGTGATGTAATATTACACATTTAAGTGTGTTTATTCACTGTGATATTTTATTGCATAGTAAATTTGACTGCAAGATTCATAAGAAAGATAAGAATGGCAGTGTGGGGTAGTGATTTATGGAAATACCGTCTGTGACTGAAAGGGCATAGGGCCGATTCCCATGTGGAGCCTTACAGTTGTTCTCTTTAGCGAGATATTTCAACTGAATTCCTTCAGGGCATATTCATCCACACAAATGAATAATGTGTAAAATGTAAGATTATATAATAAATAATGCAGCTGCTTGCTGACCTTAAACAGGACCCATGGGCATAAGGTAGATACTGTTGACCTGGTAATGGGAAGTTCTCTGAGTAGGTGCTGATTTGATCCCTTTACTACACTCATGTTTTCATCAGATTTGAACAGAATGTGCAGTATTTTAACACCATTCAACTATGTCTGCAATTCCTCTTGGCAGTCATGTTGTTTTTTAACATTTAAGAAATCCTGAATAATCTACAAAAAGAAAAATCCAAAGACCTCACACATCATATGTTATTTCATTAGCTACAATTGTTTATGAGAAGAGTTTTTGATTGCTTTGCCTTTCATGTTAAGTGGTGGTAAATTGCCAGGTGTTTAAACAAACTGTATATAAATTAGCATTTTGCTATGGAGTGGTGTCTTTTAGGTTTCCCTACCTCTATTACCTTAAAAATAACAGTGTAAAGTTCTCATTCCCAAATTTGCTGAAATGGACAGCAGCATTAATTGAGCAGTTTGAATTTTTGGGGGGACTAAATCTTTTTAAAACTTTGTCTGAATCATTTTGTGAGGCACACCAAATTTAATTCATGTGGTTATGGAATAACTCCATGTCTACAAATCACTTTGCAATATTGATTGCACTACTGGGATTGTATTGTACTCAGTGCTTATAAGATACAATCATCATGTGCATGAAAGTTCAAATTTGATGGGATGCCAAGCATTTGTCTTTCTGGCATAAAATTTTGTGGATACAGCCCAATAGTGCTGCCAGTTTTTATACTGGTGGGATAAACAGTGTAGGATTTATGGCCTTTTAAGTATTGCCATAATGGTTCATGGAAGCCATATTGTGTGAGACAGAGAACTTGAACAGAGAACTTGATAAAGGGCAGTCCAAGGTCATGTTTGCCAACTTAAATGTTTGTTGAATTTTTCTTTTTTTTTGTAATTAGTTTAAAATAAAAAATCTAAAGTCTTTTTAATGACAATAACATTTGGTGCTTAGTTGCTGCAAACAGCAGTAACTGGGTCAACCATAAAATGGTTGAACAAGCATGATGGATAAATAAGTCTACAAAATCTAAATGTCAACTATAAAGGACATTGGTTAACTATAAATAACTTTTACATCAGTAGCATGTCACTAATAACCTCTGTATTTGGTACTATGACAACCCAGAGACCCTTATGAAGAGCTATTAATTCAAAAATGGCTTTCCAATAATTGAAATTTAATGTCAATTGCCAAAACTGTTTGCCCATGTCAGCCTTGTTTTTGCTGTACTAATGTTCTTTCACAATTTAAGACTACAAAATCCTTACATGACAGACTGTTAGCATTGGATTTTTCCATACCTCACAATCTGAGTAGCAACCTTAAATGTAGCTACTGCATGTGAGCTTAATAAACTGTTGAAAATGATTTAAAAAGGAAGGAGACATTAATGATATTCATGATTATCTCAGTCACATCTCCTTTTGTAGTTACCCATCATTTCCAATTGCCTGGTTTCTCGTCCTGTAGGTGGTTGCTAGCAACATTGCCAATACCTATACATGTTTCCCCATGCATCAACAATAGTGTGCAGTGTGTTTGGGAAAAAGAATATAAATTACCTGTATACTAATATACAGTATAAATCAACCACTGAGGTGGAATTTATAACATATAACAGCTAAATATATGCAATAACAATATTGGACACTTAACCAAAATTATATTATATTCTGTTCTATGAGAGAGCATTCCTCTAGCAGTGTAAAGTGTTTGTGAACAAAATATGAATGATGAGACAAAACTCATTAAATGTTCTAGTCATTAAAAAAACATACCAGAGACAAGGTTTATTTTTATCAGTTTTATAGAAATACAGGATGTAAATGGAGCCAAAATATTTTCATTGCTTTGACAAACGTTTTAGAGGTGTATGTACGCATATGCCTATTATACATGTGTTTCTTCAAGTTCTTGGGAGATAATTGAGAATAGTTTAAAAGCACTATGTATACATTGCGTTTGTCTAACTCAGGGGTCTCCAGTCTTACTGAAGGAGGGCCCGAGCAGCTACAAGATTTTGTTCTAGCCCAGAACTTAAAGACTTTCAAGTAATCAACTAATCATGACCTTCAATCAACACCTTGATTGCTTGTATTGAGAGTTTTAGTGCTGGACTACAACATAAGTCTGCTCCCACTCAGGCCACAGATAAGACTAGAAAACCCTGGTCTAAATTATGGCACAACAGAGAGCGTATAATGTAACATCCTCACAAAATTCAAAGGGTGAACAGAGTACAGTCAAACAAAAGTGTCATCACATTTAAACAAAAAAATGCTACTTTACAAAAAAAGTATGTCCTACAAAACAAAGTCTAAGTAAACCTGAGGAATATCAAATAACGCATAGCAATTTCCGTCAAGTAATTTTGAGGAATATCTTGTTTTTAACTAAAAGCACTGAAGTATCAAAGGCAGTAAGAAACACTGTCTACAGCCCCCCTTCCCCGGTCAAATTTAGCCAATTTTTCTATTTTTCTTATATATGATTGGTTTAATATATTTTCCAACAAAATGTACATTCCTGTCCCTGATATGCATGGTTAAAATAATAAAAATACCAAATCACAACAGTCAAAAATAATGATAAAGACACTATATCATGACAGGAGCTGGAGGTATGGGCACCTTTAACTGTGAATGCAGGGCGAAAAGAGCTGAAAAACGGCAACAGAACAAACATGTGAACAGACAGAAAAGGGACAAAGGGTATGATGGTTGGATTACCATCTATATTATTATAATTCAGGGTATAACTGGAGCTCCATTCCTTAGCAGACATAATGTCCAGGTAAAACTAATTATACCAACCGCCCCTACCCCCCCTGTAGTCTGTAAGATGCCTTTACCTTCCAAAATCTTTTGTTTTTTTTTTTTTGATTTGTTTAAATGTAAATGTTTGGCAGATAATGGGGAAACACAAATCTTGCAGAGTGCTCAGCATTGCTTTATATTGTACAGGCCTGCATGGAAACAATAGTTTCTAAGTCCTGCACATAATCTGGAGTCAGTAGGGGGTGCTCAAATCCCTGCACATCCCCGGCCTACACAATGTGTAGAATGAGAGGTGGTGGTACGAGTGGCAGGCCCCTCCTCTCCTCACCCCAGTGGGTAGCAGCCTGAGAGGTAGTGCCACCTGCAGAGACACCTGAGCTCCCTGTGACTTATCTACATTATCACCTCAGTGTTCTGACAGTGTCTGGGTGGTTTGCACTGCATTTATGGAAATTACATTACCATATGCATACATGTGTCAGGACTGGGGTGGATGGGGCGAGGGGGGGTGGGGGAGGTGTCAACTGCTTAAAAAGCAGCAGACATTTACCGGCTTAAAGCTTCCAAGAAAATTTAAACCTTAAAACTAAACCATTTAGACTGGCTGAAAAGGTAGGGTTTACTGACAAAAGCTTCAATGCATGCAAACAGAGAAGTTATACTTAATAACCTGAGCTTTCTAAACATACATATATGAAACAACAACGGCAATAAATAAGAGCTGGCCCCGAAACTGATGGAAGAACGACGTGTCGTGAAACCAAAGATGGGCACGGCTACCTTGAAGTATCATATCAGTGAAACACCAATCATTGCGGCTTTCTGTGAAGGGCACAATATTGTGATTGATTCAAACAATTCATAGATTAATAGCTGAATGAAGCCTTGTTTGCCTAAAAACAGCCCCATGTTCACTTGCCAACTTTATGGGAATCTCTGCATCATGAACAGAGCGAAGGCCACTGCAGCAGAAGGAAAAGCCCTGGGTTTTCTTCTGTCAGCATTTTGGAGAAGCCCGCAACGTGCACGCAACACGCTCGTAAATCCTGCAGCGCTTTCATCCGTGAGCGTTCAGCTCTGGAGCCACTTCAGAACGGCCGCAAACTACTACAGACAGACAAGATGCACTACAGAAAATAAAAACGGAGGTAATGTTCACAATTCTGTCATGGATTGAAAATGAATTCCAATCTGAACATTCGATTCAAAAACATTGGTGGTTCAGAACAAAGAGACGTATTCAGCCTTCCAGCAGGCAGCGCTGGCACTGGTCTATTTCTGGGGCTTGATCATCAGTATCTCAGAATCATACGAAGGAATGGCTGGAAACACGCTTCCAAGAAATATGTAATTTAATTATACTGAAGCCCTGTACCACAAAGAGCTTATCTAAGTGAATGCAAGAAAGCAAGTAGTATTTTTCTCCCATTTTTATACGTACAAAACTCTGGTCAAAAAAAAAAGCAACAACCATTCTCTATGCTTTTGTACACATGTATAAAGTATGTCTCATTCTACAATATGTGACCTGTCACTTGTTTCTTTTGACAAAAATCAGGTAATTCCAGTCATAGTCCAATAACAATACATTAGATGCAACAAAAATTGTCTGTTGTTGTCTTAAAAAGTCCATTACTGTAGAAATGTAGCACAATCATTACTCTTGGTAAGGCGTCTCATTAATAAAACAAGTGGGAGTCCGTAAGATGGGTTGAAAATCATTCTCTCCCGATGTGTGCCGCTGTTGTGTTACCCCAAGCTGAACAGCTTGTGCCATTCACAAGAGTTTGAACCAGCAGTATGATAAGGTCTCTCACACGCTGACTTGTAGTTGAAGACTATCCAGCAGTCTGGGAAAAAAACTATTGAAAACAAACTGTGGATTATTCTCTTGTTTGTGGTCTTTATATTAAAATTCTATACCACTGTAAATAAACATTATTTCAATCATATATATATTTTTTAAAAAAGGACAGAAAAACAGAAATGTTGGTTAAAAGCAGCCCCTATAATTAGTTGGAATAATACTCTCGGAGGAAAAATGATCTTCATCTTTGGGGCTCCAACGTATACATGAACCAAGACCATTTTTTTTTTCTGTAAAAAAAAAAAATAAAAATCACAAAAGTCCATGTGCACGCACTGTACATAAATGCAATGTAAACAGTAGACAGATTATCCTTTGGGATTCAGCTGAGTCGACACTGTTACTCTTGAAAACTCTTCCTTTTGCTTGCTGATGAAAAGATGAGGTACTGTGGTCTCTGCAGTATATAAATAAAGGAGTTTCTATCAACATTATTAGCCAGAGAGAGGCCCGGGGGGCGGAGCAGGCATTTGGTGTCCATGGCAACCTCTGAGCATTGAGAGCTCCCCCTGGTGGAGCTGAAGAGAAAAAAGGGTTTCACAGAGGGGCTCCAGAGGAGGGCAGGCTGGTCTCTGTGGGTTGCTAGCCTGGTCTCCGCTCCCCCACCGGGGTCCGTGCAGAGGTGTGTGCTGGGTCACAGCAACAGGGGCCCCCGCTAATGCTTGCCCTGCTTGAGCCTCTCGATGTGGTAACACAGCTTCAGGGCAGGGCCCAGCTTCAGCCCCATGTACTTCATGATCATGTCGCTGCGCAGCAGCATCAGCGCCTTACCGTCGATCTCCTGCGCAGAAAAAACAACATGACGTCACTCACTCCCCCCAAAGCCCAACTCCAACAGGCACATGCAAGAAAACCAGTAACATCCACAATATTCTGGTTCAAACCTTCTAATGTAGACCACATAATGTTCCGACCTAAGAGTAAAACTATCAATCAGTAAAGAATGTAATTACAATAACAGCAAAAACCCCCCACTCAATACACAGAAACTGAGCATTAAAGAGAATGTGGCTGAGCAAGCATTTTTAAAAAGCACAAAAATGTAGTTTAAGGTTCTCTGCTTTGTGCTTGGAGGGAGGCTTGATTCTGTGGGTGAGGCGTGAGTGAGACTCCATGACGTGCATCAGACAGTGTTTTCATTCACAGCCTGGGCTGTGATGTTCCCCAGAAGCAGCGGTCCTGTCTCAGGAAGACGAACGGGAGCCTGTCGGCCTGAATCTAAACACAGAGGACCCAGGCACAGCCCCCGACAGGGATGTATACAAACCAGGCGATGGAAAAGTAACCAGGTTACCTTCACCAGCCATGTAAAAACCCTCCATTTTTTCTATTCTTTACCATGTAAAAGTTTGGCATGTAGCTATGTGTGCTGTAAATATTTCACAATTAAAAAAGGTTTGTGACCAAACCATAATTGTTTTGTTAGCCTCGTGAAAGATATGATATTCAAAGAGACATGAAACAGAACACAGATGACATCATACATTTTCGGTAAATGGAAAAACGATTCTGTGTCTTTTTTTTTTTACAGAAAAAATTAAGATATGTAAATACAATCAATAGTGGCTCAGGCTCCTCAAGCCCAACAGAAGAGTGTGTTCATCAAACAAAGGCTTAAAGGGAGGTACAGAGTGGGAGAAAGACAGACAGAAAAAATAACAACAGTTTGTGGAAGGAATGGAGAGAAGATTAATTTAAGATGAGGGCCTTAAGGTGATGAATTTAAGGAGAGGGATGTGGGGATAGACAAGGCCAATGCAGGGAGGAAGGTACAAACTCACGTGTTTTCTGAAAAGCTCTGCATGGGGCCCCAGTGCTAGGGGATCAGCGTCTCGTACAAACTGCATCACTTCCTCAATGGACCAGGAGGAGGGACTCTTGCTGGGGCCCCTGGGGGCCTCTCTGTCTGCAGCCTGCAGATCAGGGCCCGTGGTGGAGCTGGCTGCTGTGAGAGAACACACACACAGCCTGACTCCAGTGCACAGTGCAGTCTCCCCATTCCACTGAAGACTTACCCATTTACATCATCATCAAGTCCTATAGCACCACAGTTTTCAAGTTACTGATTGGTTACAGATTCAACACATCTTTAAGGCCTGAACTGCTTGACAACTGGAAGGAAAACCTGAAGACTATGTACCTCTGCAGGACTTGAGTTTGGTACTTCTGCCCCCTATATCACCTGCAAACAGTTGTCAAGGGCTGATCTGTTTGAGTCAAAAGATATGTTTTTTTCTCCACAATAAAACACAATCACTAATTCAAACCAGTGACACCATGCAGCAGCCCCGCTCATTTCCAGTTTAATGAAAACTTACTCTTCCAGCACTAATTTACAGGGTGTTAATGTGCGTTTCACTAAGGACTAATACAAAACTAAACAAACTAGCCTCCTGCAATAACAATATTAATGAATGTATAAAATGTGTCAGGGCACAGCTGACACTTTAAGAATGTGCATCAGGTAAGGATTACCAAGTGTCACTGGCAGCAAAAAGAACATCTTTTTGAAGTTCCACATTAAAATGGTCCATTTTCTGAGAAGTGGCCCCTTTGTGCCAAATGTAAAAGGAAAATTTTGGAATGCAGTCACAAATGAAACATAATGTTAAACTGCTAAACTGCTAAAATGTGTGTCTTATACCACCTCTGCCTCAAAATCATGTCAACTAAATATGGAGGCTATGCTGGGCACAAAAAATGCAGACATACAATGAATAACAATGCAGGGAAGACAGCCATCACTAGGTGGCAGTGTGGCACAGTTTCAGACCTAAACAAAACAAGCCCATTGAGCGAGGGGTTAAATCAGAACAGGACATGTGTAAGGCAGTTTCATATTTAGAGGAAGAACGACCCTATTAATTCCATATGTATGCCTCTCCCTAGTGTCATCACTGCCCACTGCTACAGACAGCATCAAAATTCAATACATAAAAACAGACAGGGCGGAGTACTGTCACTTCAGCTGTGACTTGGTTTGATCTCCAAGTGCTACACGTCGTCACGAAGAAGGGGCTTCTGGGAACTCAGCTCTGAGCAGCGCTGGCCGTGTGCTTAATCCACACAGAACCAATCGTGATTATTCTGCTGCTGTACATAGAGTACAACTTCAAACACTCCTGAGATCCATTTTAAATAATCTAAATATTTCAAAGGCTGAGCTGGATTTATGCATACTTAAGAGAGTGAGAGGAGGTGTGGAGTGAGCAACACATATACATGGTCTCTCTCTCTCCCACACTTTCTCTGTCTCACACACACAGCCTGAAACCTCACAGTCCCATACAGCCATACTCATGTGCACATGCACATGCGCAAACACAAACACAAACACACACGAACAGGAACACAACCATGCCCACTTGGACTGACTGACTCACAGAAAGTAGGCCCAGTGTTCACTGTTGTCAGTATATTTGTGTCATCAACTTGTCACTATATCTTCAAACCCAAAAAATTTCCAAATCTACTTCTGCCCCTACTATGGCCTTTAATGATGTGACTACTACTATTAACTGTGATGCTAACAACTTGCCATTGTCTCTGGATGAGATTATGTCCTAACGATTTATGTGGAGTTAGCCTAGCTTCAGCACACACATGAGAGTCAGCAGATGTAAAGGTGCAGTTCTCTGGGGGTGTAGTGGTATGGAGGGTGGAGGCTCTTACACTGCCTACCTTCCACTCGTCTGTTCAGGCGCGTCGGGGCCAGCTCTGGGGGGTTGGAGGCCAGGCGGTGCAGCGGCGGGGGATGGCTGGGGTAGTAGGGGGTGCTGGCCTGGGCGCGGAACTCAGAGCTGCGCAGCGTCGGCGGGCGCGGCGTCATGGAGTTGGAGGCCGAGTCCATCGACTCCTCTGAGAAGCGCTGCTCCTTCAGCACGCCGTTCTCCTCGTGAGGCAGTGTCCCCGCTGGACAGGGATGAGCACACAGCATGGTCAGTCACACCTCAACACTCACAGTGTTACAGTCACATGCCGGCCTCTGTTCTAATGATCCAAACTCATAGTGCAATGGTCAAAATCCAGAGTACTGCATGAACTCTTTTCGCTGTGTTTAATTCAAAACTATGACCTCAATTTAACATAAGCATACTTCAACTATGACATGACTGAGAATGTTTCAGTCTGAAATGCCATAAAATTGAACTCTTGAGGACATCACACTCATTTTAATTTTCAAATTAATGTTTTCAGTTTTTTAATCGTTGAGCCACAAATTTGGATTGTGAAACCAGAGCCCATAGTCTGAGTCACATTCACAGTGCTCCAGGCTCACACTTTCACCAAGATTTACACTCAACAGCACCACACAACAGAATTACCATCTCAAACTCAAAATTACACACACACACACACACACAGACACACACCCTCACAGTATTAGACACACACACTTACAGGGTAACAGGGTCAGACACTCAGGTATAAGACACATTTATGCATAAAACTGGCCAGTACCTAGCAGTTAAAACCTTTATTTACCGACACCTTATGACAACGGAAACTATCTTTACACAGGGAATTCATGGAAGGGGATGTATATCTTGAGAAACCATATCAATAAGTGTATCAAAGAGAAAGTAGAATTTTTCAGCTCATTCTTGCAGCCATCCATCTTCATTGTCTTAATTGGGTCCAAACATTTTTTGCCATCTGTCTGGCTCCCCATGAATTTACCTCTTAAAACGGATTTGCAAAACAACTTTAACATAATTTTGTGCGATATTAACCATCACCAGCAACAGCAAGTCCTATTTACATGAAGTAGCCTTTAGCTGGGATGTCTCAGTGCATTTCACTCACCACCTGCATAAGACCAGGACAAGGCAGATCATTTCTAATGGACGCTGCTGTTTTCTGAGCGAGGGCATGTTGCTCTGTGTTACCAGTTGTAATGGTAAATTACAATGCAGTCAGGAAATATCCTGGCGGACACGTTGTTTCACAGTGAAACAAAGGTATCCGTCATGTTTAGTGTCACAATAAACTTTTATGCATGCACCCCCCCACAGTGCCACAGACTGAGTAACTGAGGTCATCACTGAAGGGTTCAATTCACATTTTCCACGCAAATAAATTCAGGATGAAACAAATCATTTATATATGGGTATATATGAATGCACACAGTGAGGTAGTCCATCTAATAAATTTTGGCTACTGAGAGAGCCTTTCAATGGTGTTAAACTGACCACTAATAAAAATCAACAATTTATTAACGTGAATCTCTGCATCTTCTGGTTGACCAGATCATGTTCAGCATAGGATGGGATGCATTAAGTGTAGAGGTAGCTAGAGGATTTAGATACTGCTAGAATCCGAGTGGCAGGTCATCAATGAGCTGTTTGAGACTTAATTAATAAACCTTGTGGATAATTTCATTAAGAGAACAGCCACATTAGTGAGAGTGCTTTGGTCATCCGGAATCTGCGAGGACATTAAGAAATACGTCAATGGGAAAACCCTTTACTGCTACAGTGCTATCGAACAAAACCAGCAGGACGTGTTCATTTAGTGGAGTGCTCGGACCGGTGAATCACTGCACCCGGCCCCAGTGCACTATGGGTAGAGTGTGGGCTCAGGGTGGGGTA
Organism: Albula goreensis; assembly: GCA_022829145.1. NCBI lineage: Eukaryota > Metazoa > Chordata > Actinopteri > Albuliformes > Albulidae > Albula > Albula goreensis. The sequence continues at coordinate 14,617,234 of CM040761.1, read as the reverse complement.
CCTTCTGAGGGGTGTGCCTCTGTGCGCAGGAGTTTTGGGGACAGGGGGGCTGTGTAAGGAGGAGTGTCCCTCGGGAAGCGCTTGGTCCCACGGTTTATAGATAAGGCTTCTGACGTCTCCTCTTTTACTGTCATGAGAAAAACAATCATGAAACAAGAACTGGCATAAGTTACTGCCCAAAGAGTTCCATCACATCTTTGTGTGTATGTGCATGTGTATTTGTGTGTGTTTGGGTTTTTTCAAACGATTCTTAATACTGAACTAGAGTTTGAATACTGCACTGAGTGTAATGGAAAAATCCCACTCTTTAAGTTAAAAGTAATGACAAATGCAGGCATGTAAAACCATCTTGCATTCAGTTTAATGTGCATGACCAAATACACAAACGTACACTCAAACACAAGCACTCACATGTGTACAAACACACACACACACCTGCACACACACTTACAAATTCATGAGTACACACACACACACACACACACACACATACACCTACATGGCATGCATACACCCACAGTCAAATGCATTCGTGCACAAACACATTCACGTACACACACACTCTCATATTCAAGTGTCCACATGCACGCACGCACACATACAAACACACACAGACACACACCCACTGCCACGTGTCCACACACACAATAACATGTGGTACCTGACTTGCTCCTGTCATAGGCGGTGTGTCCAGCTGCCATGTAGGGGCTGAAGGGCTGGCTGCTGAACAGGTTCTCACATTGCAGGTGGTGGCACAGCGTCTCCAGGAAGCGCAGCACGAACGACGCGCTCTTGGCCGAGGGCAGCTGCACAAAGTGGGTGCCTCCATCTGATCGCACTGCCACAGGGGGGTACATGACGGAAGGCAAATCAGTATGGGCTGGCAATCCCCTGCATGCTTCCTCTCCGACCTCGTTATTTGGATTCATATTCCTTTTCCCTGAATTTTGCCACTGAGGCAATGAAAGCTGACGATGCGGGTCCGCTCTGGTAATCCCTCCCCCCCCCCCCAAAATGTGGGCCAGTCAGAGAAACAGGTTTGGCAGCAGATGTCCCGACGGAGCCTGGAGCCGCCCCCCTGGGGAGAGCCCCAATCAGGCGCTCCGAAACCAGGTTATGTGCAAGTGTCACTTCACATTACTCTGAGACAGATTACATCAGCCCTGGCCCCCGTGTTCTGCCCCACTCTTTATTCCCCCCAGTATTAAAGCCCGGCCCTGCGCCATCTTATCAATTCAACTCAGAATAAGACACCTCAATCGGTACATCAAGCGTATCATCCTCAGACTGAGGTCTGATTGATTTCTATGAATATCTAAGATGCCTCGGACCGTCCCTCTCTCTGTTCACCCTTTTGTGTTATTTCTTTATGCATTTTAACTCAGAAGGTTTTGCACAAAGCAAAGCCCATCCTCCCCGATACCTTTTATGACCTCGCCTCCGTCCGATTCGGACTGCAGAAAGTTGAAGAGGATCTTGGGCTGGTAGGCGCAGTCCACACACGCTTGCACAGCCTGCTGCAGCACCAGGTTGACCGGGCCCGGCCCGAAGTGGTCCGGCAACTGCTGCATCTGCTTCCTGTCCAGGTGGGGGCCACAGTTTCCATGCTTGTTCACGTAGACGCACACTGTACAGACGCATGCACAAAAGCAGATACCACTGTCTTCGTCATCGCTCCATGATAATGATTATCAGTGGGTTTACAGAATCATTAGGCTACCTCAAAACTGCCTCAGAAACCGAGCTAAGGCAATGTAGCATCCTGCTATCCTATCCCTAATATATATAGCTACAAACCTAAATGAATGCCTGGTTGTTTGTGAATATCTAGGCATTTGGTGCAGGGATGGAAATTGCCAATTTTTTTGTGTGCACAGCAATTCTGTTGAGCAAATGATCTGAATAGCAGTTCTCCAGAAATGTGTGGCAATTTTCTGAAACCATTCAAATGATTGAAAATTATTTGCAATAACTCGCAATAACACAAATGTTATTACATGGAAATTGTGAAAAGATAATATTAATTACAATATGAATTACCTTCAACAATGTACCTAATACTAAAAGACCGAATTCAATTTAGATAACAGGAAATGTATGCAATTACAATGTTTGCATTTGTTATTTTAACCACTGGATATGAGAGAACCCATTTTCAGCGGTGCATCTTGACGTTCATGGAGAGTTCATTTGTGTGATGTATGTTCTTTTTTTAAATTCAGAAGTGTAAAATGAAACTCGTTTTCAACAGGCCTAAATTCTAAATTATATAAACACATTTTCATAGTTGCATATTTATATTTACTTCTTTCCCTCAGATTTCCTGCATGCTCAAGTGGGTAGAATGCATCATTAGTTCTCTTTCATCAGTCATGAAGCTGACACTTTTCATCACTGTTCAAATCAAAACCATGGCATCTTTGTCTTTTTCTTAGGTCAGCTGATATTTCCTAGCTCTAGTACAGCGAATTGTACATTCTCTTAATATAACACTTCATATAATAAGGTTTCATACATGCTTCATATTGGCAGTTACTGGCCCAATCTCATTATTTTATCCAACATTCTAAAATAAGAACAACAGGATCTTCGCAGTTGGAGGAGTGCAAACACACTGTAAGCTCCTGACACAATCACACTGTAAAATTCATGCATACAATTTACTACTGCTATATGAAGAAACTACTGCTGTATTCTCTAGATACGGTGGTGTGAATTTCGGTTTATACAAACCTTTGTTGTATACTGGACTCATCTTTTCCTTTTTTAAGATTAACCTGATAATTATTAGGATAAACAAAATACTTCTCCAACTACAAATTATTTCTATATTTATCTATGCAAATGGATATATTTCTTATCCAATGGTTTGACAGGAGTCCTCAATCTTATCAGTGTGAAGGCCAGATTTCGTTGCAGCCTAGCACTGAACACCTCATTCAACAAATTAATTACTCATGGTTAGTTAGTTGAATCAGGTGTTTTAGGGTTGCAAAATCCTACATTCACATTGGTCCTCAGATTAGACTAGAGACCCCTGCTCTTGGGGCTGGATTAGAGGCAGCAGTGTTTTACCTGTGGACATAACTGCAGGACCCGTGTTCAGGTGGCTGGGCCCGTCCTTTGGTACCTGAACGTTGGACAGTCTCGACTCGGGCGCTGTGGCCGGAGCACCTGCTGAAGCAGAGCTCTGGACCACTCGAGGCTTCCTCTGCAACACAAAACCCCACCCACTGTCATTGCTCCTCTCAGTCAACAGGCCATCCGCACCCAAAACCCCGCTGAACACTTTATCCCCACCCACTTAAGCTACCACATCCTTTCACATCCACAGTAAAGCACCAATCTCATTTTCCCAAGAATTTTTATGGGACTATAGGCAGAAATGTACTTAATATAATGCGACATCCATATTAGTGACTACTGTCCTTTTGTTTTCCATCCAAGTGACTACACAACCCTTAAAAATGCATGGAGTGCAACGCGGAATTAATTGACAAACTAAGCATAAAAAATTGAGCCTAATTTTTTATGCCACGGTAACCCTATGCACCTGCGTCATATGACTGCGGGTCGCCATTAACACTTTCACACTGCTCCGCAGCGCCCGTTGGTTATGTGTCTCTTCAGAAACACAGATTGTGTGACGGTGTTGATGTGAGGAGCCACATGAGCTGGTGCCTGGGTTATCTGTCTCTGGATGGATAAATATTTGTGTCTGTGACAGTGAGGAGTCTCACAGGAGCAGGAGTCTGGGTTATCTGTGTCCCGGATAGCACAAATATTTGTCTCAGTGACGATGTGGGGACCTGCAGAGGAGACTGCCTTATCTGTCTCTGGAATGACATGTGCTGGGGGTGACGGTGATGGGGTGGACTGCTGGTACCTTGCTCCCTGGTTTGGGCCCCCTCTTCTTGTGGGGTCGGGGGGCCAGTTGTGCGGCAGGGGTGGCCTTAGCGACACTGCCCTGCGCCGTGCCGTTCTGCGCAGCCGCCGCTGCTGCCTCAGCCGCAGCTTTCAGCATGGCGATGGTCTGGCTCTTGGGCCGCCGCCCCCGCACCCCCTTCCTGACAGGCAGGGGGGGCAGCGGGGCGCTGAGCCTGTACGGCGACTGCATTGAGCGCCTGGTGGGCTTCGTGGGTGATGATGACGATGGAGGCGGAGGCGGGGTCTGGAGACTCTTCGGGAGGGTCACTAAAAAAAGAAAAGAGGGGGATGAACCATCAGACTGGAGAGAGGTTAACATCCATAGCCATCATGCACTGCTTTTTAAACACAAAAAAAGGCCTGGAGGGCCACAATCAGCACCTAAATTAGGCCTTGGAAAACAGGGTGACCTCAAATCGAACACCAACAAAACTTCACTTGAAGACAAGATTTTGCTCAAAGGAATATTAATAAAGTGTTAGGTAAGAATGGTGACATTGGAGTTCATGGAACTCTTTGGAAAAATAATGCCTCTCAAATGCTCAGTAACACATTGGAGAGATATGCACAGGAAAGTACCTCAGAGCACATGGAAAATCATTTTGATTTTGATGCCCAAAATACTCCATACCACCAATGAAATGTCAACATTGAAACAAATGGAAGTGCACTGTCGCCCTTAACAGTGACATTCCTGAGGAACACATCATTAAAAATATTTTATTTTGTTCATTTTTTCCATTTTATTTTTATTCTATGAAGCACTAAATATGTAATCAGGTTTTACTTTATTATTAAGTGTTGTTATTATTATTTCATTAACTGTCCATCTGTCTAGTTAACCATCAAGCACTGTTCTAAGTACTATTACTCACTTTTCCTTCCCCCCGATTTAAGCAAAAATAGTCAGATTAATCAAGACTAATCACACACATGTCATTGATATGTTCAGCCCAATGACTGGGTGAGCAGGCCTATGCAAAAACCCATCTATAAAAAAGCCAAAAGCAACTCATCTTTCAAGACCTTTCTAATATACTTTCTACATGTTAATTTTGTTTCAAATACCACTGAGACAGGTGGTCTTATGTTTAAAAGGAAATTGGAAGATTTGTGCACATGGGGCACTGGTTTACCAATTTTTTTGTCCTGATTAACAAATATTTTCTTTAAATCATGAGATTAACTTTCAATTTATAGCATGGGGTAAAGAGAACCAACAAGGCCACAAGGGGGTCTGAACCCAGACACAAGGAGTCTCAGCTTATTTCTTTCAAATACAGCTCACACACACACACACACACACACACACACACACACACACACACACACACACACACACAGACAAATTCATAGACACACACGACTGCACACAGACACACAAATTGCAGTTCTAATGCGCATTACAAATTCTGCTAAGGTGAAGCAGTCTACATGTTCTCAACATGGGAAGATCAAAAAGAGACGTGCATGAAAAATAACTTTGATCTCCCCCTCTTTGAATCATACCGGCTCAAGGATCCTCATGCCTTTGCTTTCATAATTTATTTTTTTCCACCTCCCCAACTGAAAAATTCAAATTTAGCATATCTGAAGTGTCACATTTCAGCTCCCAGTGTATGGCTATATAACGCAGGCCGGGCTGAAATACGAGCCTTGTTAAAACAAACATCACCAGGCAGAGGAGGTCATCCGAAATGGAGACCTGAGCTGAGCTGGGGACTGTGTGTATGTGCCTGTGTGTGGGGAGAGGGGGGAGGGGGGGAGGGATTGGTGAAAGTGTGCGTATGTATATGGGCCTGAGGAGTGTATTTAAGGGGTGTGTGTGTGTGTGTGTGTGTGTGAGGTGGGGGGTGAGTGGGGTCTGTGTGGATGTGTTTGTGGGGCTGTCTGTGTGCACGTTTGAGTGGAGGGGTGTGAGAGTGTGTATGTGTGTGGTTGTCATAGGGGAATGTGTGCATGGGGGCTGTGTGTGATGAGGTGTGTTTTTGTGTGTGGGGGTTAGAGGGAATGTGTGTTTTGTGTGTGTGTGTGTATGTTTGAGGGTAGGTGTGTTTGTGTGAGGGGGTTAGGGGGAATATGTGTGTGTGTGTGTGTGTGTGTGTGTATATTTGTGGGTTGAGTGTGTGTGTGTGTGTATATTTGTGTGTGTGTGTGTGTGTGTGTGTGTGTGTGTGTGTTTGAGGGTAGGTGTGTTCGTGTCAGGGGGTTAGGGGGAATCTGTGTGTGTGTGCGCATATTTGTGGGTTGAGTGTGGGTATGTGTGTGTGTATATATATATATATATATATATATATATATTTGTGGGTTGAGTGTGTGTGTGTGTGTGTGTGTGTGTGTGTGTGCATGGGGGGGGTGTGAGGACCCCTGGTTTAGTGGCTCTTTTGTCTCCCCTCTCCTCCCCCCCAGACTGTGGACTGTTTGCAGGTTTGAGTCCTGGGGGACCCCTGAGCCACTGCCTGCCTCCCATCAACACCCTGCCAGACACAGCACAGTGTCCATTAACACAGGATACACACCACACTAGCACACCCACTACAGCAGCCAGCTACACACCTCCTTTTAAACAAACTTACCCACTACAGCAGCCAGCTACACACCTCCTTTTAAACAAACTTACCCTCTACAGCAGCCAGCTACACACCTCCTTTTAAACAAACTTACCCTCTACAGCAGCCAGCTACACACCTCCTTTTAAACAAACTTATCCTCTACAGCAGCCAGCTACACACCTCCTTTTAAACAAACTCACCCTCTACAGCAGCCAGCTACACACCTCCTTTTAAACAAACTCACCCTCTACAGGTACCTGCTCAAGATCACATATCCCTTTTAATTGCTTTGTTAAATTTTAATTGCTTCGTTGCACGTTAATTGATCTGTTTTTGTTTTAACATAAATTAGTGAAAAAGCATTCTTTAAATTACTTTCTTAAATTAAGGTTATACATCTAAGCTCATTTAAACATATCAGAATGACAGTTAATTTAAATACTTGTAAAATGAAGTTCAGAGTTCAAAACAAAACATAATTTGTTTTTCTCATTAAAATGTTTTTTCCTGAACAAAATAAGCACTGCAGATTTTTACAAGCAATAGAGCAGAGGGATATTTGTATCCTAGAGACACATTATAATCCCATTGTTTGTGAACACCACAGCTTAGGGTTTTCATTTCAGAGGAACAAATGCACAGATTTATCAGGTAATTACTCCTTTAAAGACACACCAACTGAATATGTAGTTCTGTGAAATTATGTTTTCTATTTTATTACTTCTGGTACAAATGACTTACAGTAAAAAAGAAACAAATCCAGCAATAAAACTATCCAAAACCATAACTGTACACAATAACGTGCAACTGCAAAAACTCTATTCTTCCACATTTAAAAGCACCTTTTTAATGTACACCTTGACTTGTTCCATAGTGCTATATTAATGTGATACCGCTGTAAATAATTTAAGTTGAAATGTGTTTGGAAAAGCTGTACCATTATGGCTGAAGTTAAATGAGTCTGACACATCTTACAACAGGCAGTTCTGACTGACAAAAAAAACAGACAGGCACAGATATCTCCAATTCAAAGTGCAGACCCATCAATGGAGGTGTAAAATGGCACATTGAAAAGCATTGTGGGAATGGCACAAAGCATTGCCTCCATCCGTCCGCACGTCTCCCTTTGTTAACCAATACATGCATTTCAAATTTGATCAGATAAACATCTAACATTTCAATAGGACTGAAAAGGCTGTGCGGCACAGGGTGCATTATGAAGAAGGACAGGAAGAGGGGGGAAAATATCTGCCTCCAGGAGCATGAAAGCTGACTCTTCAGCGCTGTTTGAAGAGCTGGAAAAAGCAGCGCTCACTGGGGTTGACTAATTGGAAGGAACAGAGGAACAGGTCCAGAACAGAGAGCTGTTTTGTTACACTGTGGACAGAACTCAATCAACACGGATACACACACACACACACACACAGGCACATACACACAGGCACGCACACAAGCACGGAGCTCAATCCACACAAACATGCACACACAGAGCTCATTCCCCACAAACACACACCCGCACGCACAGAGCTCAATCAACTTACAAATACACACGAGACAAATGTAAAGAAGCACATACATACAGAAACACAAGTACACACACACACACACACACACACACAGAATCAGTGCTCACACACTAAAAGCCATAGAATGATTGTGCCCCCACCCCCAATCCCCTAAACACCACCCCCCTTTCCCTCCCATTCCCTATCCCCTCATTTCCCCACTCGGGTCTTAAGAGGGAGAATTCAGTCTGAGAAAGCCAGATTAAAAAAAAAAAAAAAAAAAAAAGAAAAGGAAAAATCTGGGACCGAGAGCACATTTCCATAAAATTCCTCCTCCTGCCATATTACGAAGGCATATGGAGCTGATCAGGATGACTTCATTTCCATCTGACCCAGTGACCTGCAGGATGAGCGAGGAGCCTGCGCTGGCCACGGGCTCTGAAGTGTGTCTGCCGAGTGTGTGTGTGTGTGTGTGTGTGTGTGTGTGTGTGTGAGAGGGGGCGAGCTGGATTACCGCTCACAGTTCATTAGGCTCTGTCCCACAATATTTACATTTCACTGAGGGCCCGGCCCGCCTGCTCTGGTTCTGAACGACCCGGCAAACGCTAAATAAGAACCACATGGCATGAACCCAAACTCAGCAGAGTGTAACGGGACCAGGGGGATAGGAGGACATGGTTACGAGGCCTGCGGCTGGTACAATAAAGCAATACCATCTGCAAGCGTATAAAATATCAAAATATCCATTACACCTCAAACAACACGACCGATACAACAGCTCACCATGGCCAACTTACACAGCTTAGCCTACTTTTCATTTTTTTCCCCTTTTTAACGACTCTGGACTTAACTTCTTCAAAGCATGTGAAACATAAGCCAAGCAGCGAGATTCAACAAAAGCCACATGAATACCACATTAATTAAAGTGACACAGTTTACAAACCGAGCAGGGTCTCGCCACAGTTCTGCAGAAATTGACGCAACAACTTGAATCCCTGCAATGAAAAGTGCTCAGTAAAAGCAACACAGCAGCTAAACTCCACTGCCACAATAATCACATGTTTATCTTCCCACCTAACTGAACTGTTTTATGTTGACCATAAATATGCATGCAGAGAGAATAAGCCTTTATGTGTGCCAGATCCCTGAATTTCACACACTCTGATATCACTGCAATCAAATTCATTCAAGCCACAGCAAATCCAACAGGCTCTGAGTTCAACCGAAACACAAACTAAACAGGGAAATGCACAGCCTTGTCTCAAGCAATGTAAAATGAAACAAACCCTGCTGACTGGCTTACCTTGCTTTAAAACAAACAAAAACACAGAGCAACTTAGACAAAGAGCCGGCTCCCCTCTCTGCTCGCCTGTCACCGTACGGACGTCTCGAGCCAACAGTCACAGGTGAGGGGGCTAGCCGCGCGCAGCTCGTGCACAGGAGAGTCCAAGCCCGACTAAACAAAAGCTGGGGGACAGAACGGAAGAAAACTCACCGAGGAAACAAAAGAGCTTTAAAATGGAAGCAGCTCCGGTTTGTGCCCCCCTGTTTTCCCTCAGCCTGTTGCCCCCTGGTCCGGTCCGAGCCGAGCTGAGCCTGAGCTTGAGGCAGAATTCCCTGGGAGCTGCTCCTGGCTCCCCCTCGCGCGACCGAGTGGCTTTCTTCAGTTCGGCACCAACCCACAACAAAGCCCACGCTGGCTGTCTGAGGGGTGCGGGCGCAGAGAGGGAACGAGAGGGGGGCTGATTTGCATTAGAGCGAGGGAGGGAGGGAGGGGGAGGGGGTGGGGGATTGGTGGGGGTGGTGGTTGGTGGAGGGGGGGCGGGGGTGGTTTGGCTGAAGCTAATATGCATATTTTCAGAGGGCTGTATTGACAGTGCCCATCAGTCACCTGCTCTCTTTGGCCCCTCCCAAGCTTTCCGGGATTGGGGAGGGGGGCAAAAGGTTAAAATGGATCAGAGGACCCTGATCGGGATGGGGGTGGAGGAAGAGAGGGAGGGAAGGGTGGGGGGCAGGGGGGCTCCTGTTGGCTGCATTAGTGGGCCCTGGCCCTCCCGGAGGAGGGGTCTTGCGGTAACCCAAGCCTATTCAAAAGTCCCCAGAGGACCGCACTGAAAGGCAGCCTCAAAAACACAGGAAACAGTAGCACATAACAGCATTACCCAGCCTGAAAAGTATGTTAAAAGTCCTCCTTCTTAATCTTAATGATGAAATGGGAGGCAAACAAAGAAGACCTAATCCCAAGCAAAGGCAACCTTAATGCCGTTCCCATCATTACAGCACTTTCCCCAGGAGAAATTATTTTCCTCTTATCTGAATATTCAGTTTTTCCCTTTATCCAAAATGCAATTTAGAACTTGCCCCCCAACCTCCACACACACACACATGCACGCACACAAATTATTCATCAATTTGTTGGGTTGTGTAGGATATGAAAGTCAAAAAAGCAAATCTGAATTAATGTGGAAAAACCAAACACTTTATATCATTTGTTCATTTTTTACTGGTGTAGGTCTGATATATTTTTTATTAGGGTGATGTAGAAAAATTTGGCTTAGCAAAAAAAGAAAAAAGTAAAAAACCATGAGACTCCAATTAGAAGAATATATTATGTCACTGTGGAAGCCCAAATGATGTACTCATTACAAGAACATTCCATGCTGATAAAAAATTTCCAGATAAAATTATTAGTAAATGTTTCAATATATTTATGATTCCTGGATTCAAACATAAGAAATGTTGCCAGGACAGTAGCCAAAATAAGACATACAAAAACCTATTTACACTTTTTTAATGAAAATTCATTTTGACCCACTTATTAAAATGGAAATGGATATTCAAATCCATTTGGATAATTAGCAAAGCCTGAAATAGCTGTAGTTGTCTGTTGACTTCACTTGCATTTATGCTGTGGTCCCCTGAAGCTTCGCTCTCTTTTCTGTTAGCAAATGGGCTTAAAAAATGAACTTTACAATATAATCTTCAAATGCTGCAAACTTTTGGAGAGGACATTTGATGTGATGACAGAAACTGTTACACATTGAAGATACTAATGTTAGGAAAATCTGAATTTTGATTATGACATTCATAAAACTGGAATATTTGTGATTCCAGCTATTCTAGAAAATGTGCTGCTTCCTGACACATTTTACATTAAAATTAGAAAAAACAGTGTACAAAAAATAAATAAAGCTAACAATGCTTCAAATGATTACAGCTGTGCATTCATGAGAGGAGAGAATTTCCACAGAATGTTTAACTGCAGAATTTCACAGAACATCCCTAACTGAATGAAAAAAAATATAAATACTGTTTGGCAAATGTGAGAGCACAATCACAAAATTTCCCAGTATTTAGTCATATAAATAGTTAGAGGCCTTCACCTCATTATATTGCTACTTATATCTGTGGCCGGACAAGATATCAAAAGAGACCCAGAAAGAAATGCGTAACTGAAACATGGTACCAAACCACATGATGCTGGAAACAGTGTCCAGGTTAAAACACACTGAAGGGGAGTCAGTCTAAGGAAGCCTAAATTAAAAGATTTATGTTGCCGCCATCATCCCCCCCACCCCCAAATCTGTGTTTTCACCGCCATGTCTCTGAGTGCCAGCGGGCTCTCAGCCGCAGCTCAACAGGCCAAGATGTATGTTGTAAACAATGAGGCGTGAGGCGGCGAGCATGGGGGAGCGGTGACTCCAGCTCCAGAGCTTGGCCCAGCTCATTAGGGGAGCCATATCTGCTAATTAGAGGGCAGCTGAGCTTCGTTAAATGACGGGTTCAGCTCCAACTACCGGAGGAGTTTTTTTTTTTTTTTTTTTGGGTGGGGGGTATGTCTGAATCACCCCCCCTCCCCACACACACACACAACACCTCTCCCCCTCTAACCCCACTTTGGGGCCAACCCACAACCCCACTTCTTTCCACACTCAGCTCACGGGGGGAAAAGTTCTTTCAGCAAGTCTCAAGATGAAGTGAAGCCCAGCTCCTTACTGCTCAATCCCACACAGCCAGTTTCAAAGCAACACCCCTCCCTCCAATGCTACTTACCACAGCCCAATTATAACCTGCCTCCATCACAGATGCACCAATCATCAAATAAACGTTTAAATGACAAACACCACAATGACTTGCTTTCATACTTCAGCCTGAGACAAGATGGTGGCCATCAGGCTATAACTTCTGAAACAGTCCTGCTGATGACGAGCATGAAGTAAACAAAAGAAAAATGTAATAAATAAATACAGCTTAAAACAGATTTTCTGCTGAGAGTGTTAAGTGTATATACTGCTTATACATATAGGGAAGCTTCTTAGTTTATGTTCCCTGCAGTTACAGGGAGACGACATGAAAGAGTGTTAAATCCCCACAGCAGAACATAGAGGCTTATTTGAAATAGCTTTGTCTTTTGCTCACTTTTCAAAAATTCAGTGAGCAGGGGTCTGTCCAGGTAACTCAGTAGAAAAAGAAGGGTTATTCATTTCAGTACAGAAAAAAGTTTCTTCTCAACAAAAAGGAAGAATCTATTCAGGTAGCAAAAATGTTAAACTAACAGCTCAACTTTTTAATAAGAGGAATTTAAGCTATTTTTTGAATCTCACAAATGAGATCACTTAGAGGCAGAGGGTAGTTAAGAGTCTCCCCTGGGGCAGAAAGTGAGCGTTTCCTAACAACTGAAATACAGCCTGGATGAAGGCGAATCCTGGTGTTACCCAATACCCTCTTAACGCCAGCGTTCAGGACAATGAACACAGGAAGAGGGTTGTAAACACACCAAACGCACTGCTAACCCAGAGCAGGAGAACCAATGGGAACCCTCTATAAGACACATATACCACCCTGCATCCAGTCTGGCTCTGTTTACACAAGTCATATCAATTATACTGCCAAGGACTTAGCTGCCTTTCAAAGCAAGGTCCACATCTTCACAAAAGCAAAAAATAGCCCTTCAGCAAGAAATCTTTTTTTGTCTACAATGGTTCTCTGAGAAACCAAGTTTATATTGGGTTGAGTATATGTCTCGAGTCAGATTTTTCCAGGGCAATTTATTTATTTTCAGATAACTTATTACCTTTTACAAACTAAAAAAAACATTAAATTAGCATCAATCTGAAAAATCATGTTTAATGATAACTGCAACAAAACTGGGCATCTCCACATCCTGCTCCTTTAAAAAAAATAAAAATGTCTGATACCAGACACAATTACTCTGCCAGTAAAGAAATGTTTTCTCACAACACACAATCACTCAACAAAAATATATCTTCCTCTCTGTATAAAACAAACCAAAACGCCAAGCTAAAAATATTCAAATGAGGGTATTTACACAACAAAATAGATAAACAAAGACTGCTATTTCTTTGGCCAAACATAATAATCACATGGCTTCAAATTAAATGGAGAAAACATGGTTTTATAGAGGTAGAAGCGAAAATAACTTCATATCTAAACATAAACAGAAAACCAAGAGGGCTGTGACAATCAACAGGGCCATGGACAATGCTGGGTTTATAATGAATGAGTGACGAGTAGGTCAACACTGCGCCGGGTCCTTGCCTTTGTTTGCTCAAGAGGGGAGTTAACATATGTGCATGCATTTCTGTGTAGGCGGGACTCACAAAAGGCAGAAAAAATACATTAAAAATGTACCAAAATAACTGCCATCATCTCATTTCCAGAAAAAAAGACCTTTAAACCAATAAAGTCTCAGTAAATTCCACAGCAGATAAACAAATAATACAGCCATGAGAATACCCACAAGTTTAGATTGTGTTTGTGATTCGGACTTTGCTTTAAAAAGCTGTGTTTCTTTGACAGGATACCGGATAAGGATTTGAAAGTGAACAGAATGAGAATATGTTTAAAAATGGACCAAAATAATTTGTATCAGCTTGTCTCAGGTCTAAAAAAATTAAAGGAGATTTTCCTTAAACCTATTAAGGCCTAGCAATTTCCAGGCGCAGAAACAGATACAAATAGCATGTCTGAAATGGCTCGGTTAGATTATCACATTAGTGCTTATAGCAGAGTCTTATTAGGCCTGGTGCACAAAATAACCTGAGGGAGTGTGAGGCAAGGAGAGGGAGCCTATGTGCTTGAGCGTGGGCTGCTTTCAGAGTGAGAGCTGCCCCTGCCTAGAGAAAGAAAAGGTTGTGCTGAAGCCCAGATTGAAATGTTGCACATAAAACCAGGCATACCTAGCATGTGTCAATGTTGTTAATTTTCTTCCTGATCAAATGTTTTCCATTGATTAAAACACCCTGTCTCACTCACACCCCCACCCCACCTCCTCAAACCTCACCAATTTGCTTTCTCTGAAACCAAAAAAATAAGTAATAAAATGCCATGGGTAACTGATTTTTTTTTGATTAAACATGATAAAAATAAAGCAAGAAAACAAAGCACAGAATCTTGAAATCCTTACATTTCTAATTCTTCTATATAACTCACAGTGCATGCTCATGTTTCATCTCTCTCCATTTGAACTCAATGGACTTAATGATCTCGTCAACGATGTGTCACGCCAGTCATTTCACAACAAGACAGTGACAGCATTCAAAATTGTAAACCTCCCCCTCCCACCCTACCCCATCGCACCCCACCCCCACTGCCCCTGACAGACAGGCTTTTTGATCTGGCCTCAGGAAAAAAATCTCTCCCATTTGCAGCCACCCCAGGTAGGTGCCTTGCAGTGGGGAAGTTCATGTTTTGACCCGGGTCATGCCTAAGCGGGTCGTGACCTGGAACGGAGCAGGCTTTGGTCCTCCTTTCAGGCCCTGGGCCCTGGGGGCACGGCTCACACTGAGGAATGTGTCCAGAGAGCAGGGGCATGGCGCAAGGCTGTGCGGTGCTGCCCACATAGAGCTATTCACTCACCCAAAAAATCGGCTCCTCCGCACTGAAACACTACCAGTTTTATATTTAGATAAAGGTTTCAGGGGGAAAAGGCAGCAAAACAGAAGGCCTTCAACAGGGCAAGACAGGATTGAGACCTTGAAATCTAACAAACACACATTTATTGAACTTAGTTTGTGAGTTTTCACTGAGTTTGGAGCATGCAGTGTGAACATAATGACAGGGAAAAATGCTGCTTTGGCTATGTCTGCACGAGCAAAGCACACAATGCCTTTCCACTTACACCTTCTGCAGGCAGCGCAGATAAAAGGTACATAAATATAAATTATCTCAAGTCGTTTGATTGCTATGTTTAGGTGCTGTGATTCAGATCACAGCAAATCTTCACAGATGGATAAGAGGCCTAAATTGGGGCGTGAAGATCTTGCTCAAATGTCTTGCCTGAGGGTTACTGAAAAACAGCCCACATGAGGGAAGTCTGAGCCCCTGAACGGTCTGCCACAAACACAGTGAAATGGCACGTATCTTACAACAACCGTGATCGCTATCAGATTAAAGGTGGAATTCCATCCTATTATGCTGCAGTCGTTAGGGCTACAATGCTGCAGGATTCTCAGATTAACCGTTTCCCTGCAGTTAGCCCCCTTAAACCCTCAGTGTGCTACTGTGCTATCACTCTGATCTAAGCTCGCCTCACATATTCATTTCACTCACACCAAAAAAAAATTCTGTGCCAACTTTTATAAACGTTTTACTGGATAATTCTATTTCAGTAGTTCAAAACTGTTAATGAGCTATGCAGTATGATGTGACTGACTGCCATTTTGCATGAATGCTTGTTTCAGTGAAGACACAAGACTCCATTGAGCTGGGCTCTCCACAACTCATTATGTACTATATTTATGTATAGAGTCAGTGACACACCAACTGTTAAACTGTATTTTCAGGTGGTGAAGGCTGTTCCTCTTTTTGCTGGTAAACTCAGTGGTGGGAGGGCTAAGTGGTTTTGGAAAAAAATATTTTAAATGATACCTCACCGGAAAACACTATAAGCTGCTCTAATTTCTTAGCTTCATATTTTTAACTTTAGCTTTGAACTCATACTTTGTGAAAAAATAAAATACTACTACATGACATTGCTCCTAAAAACCAGAACATAGCTAGGCCATTCAGATTTTTTGCCATGTTGTTAGCTATGTCTAGCATGACTAGCATGACTGTGACACATATATATTACATTAGGCTATGTATTTACCTAGTTTCCAACAGCCTAAAAGTTATGTGCTAAAAAAATGGAAAGTTACATGACTGAAAATGCCATGGTATTGCCATTGTGATATCCAAGTGTAAAGTGGCATTGTGATATCCGAGGGTTAGTTAAAGCTGTCCTTCTTTCATGAGCTCCTTAGTTATACCCGCCCAACAATGTGTTTGGTCTAACGAAGGGTAACCACCAGACAGCCTCTTTAATCTTTGAGTCTGCACTTTTCTTTGTTAACATTTGATCTACAGGGAAGGAAATCTGGGATATTACTCAACAACTCCTCTAAGTAACCCTTTGCCTAGGAGGACCATATGCAGCAAGATTTTATCATTTATTGTCTATTGTGTTTTTAGTAGTCTGTGCTTACTGCCCACTGCTATTGCAAGGGCCGTTGCTATTAAAAATAGTGATACAGTCCATTTCCACAGTGGTGTGACTCAAAACAGTGTTACTGTACACATGTCATATTTTTCCAATAATATCACACCATGGTCAAATCCTTAACTGAACAGAAATCCTTTGCATTTGGAAGATCCTGCAATTGTTTTGTACACAGATGGGTTCGGAAATGGAAGAGAGTGAAATGTGAGCAATGGCGCCCTCTGCTGTAAGAGACTCACCACTGTTGCCAGGAGGCTGCAGGCTGTGCTTGGTCAGAGAGCACCAGCCCACAGGGAAGATGTCCCGGGAGTCGTATTTACACCAATAGTCGAAGGCGCCCCTCCAGCCGTCGAACATGACAAATATCTCGTCGCCTCTGACCTCTCCGATGGTGGCGGGGCAGATCAGGTACGGGTTCTTCTTGTCCACTGCTTCCAGCTTCATGCCCGGCTTGAAGCCGTTCTGCGCGGGTTTCCGGGGCTCCTGCACAATGACCCATCACAACATATGAGCTTTCTGTCTCACAACAGCCTGAAACTTTATGGTAAGAGTGATTTTAAAAATGCACATGGGTCAAAGTCATGTTTCAAAGCTATTTCTCTGGTTTCAAAGCTGAATTTCGAAATCTGAGGTTACAGGTTTGAATCCCATGCAGGGTACTTCACATTGCATGGCCTCAAAAAATATGTGGCCACAGAAACAGACAGCATGTGTAATGCAAGCTGAGAGCATCCCTCTGGATGAGGGCATCTGCTAACTGCAGAATGGAAATGCGAATGCAGGTTCTCTCACCTTCTTAAACGCTGTGTCAGGGGCCATCTCTGCTCCACTTAAGGTTCTTAACAGAAACATGGGCCATGAGGATGCGTTCATTCTGAAGCCTACAGAGGAAACACACACAAAACACATGACCTTTACCTCACAGCCCATTAACACAGTTAAAGGGGGTTCCCTAGGAGTATAATATCATGCTGGAAAATCTAATGGATGTCTTATTTGTAATTCCAGTTCCTGTCATCAGTGTATCATTGTCTTACATCCCTTTTTGTGTATATAATGTTCAAAAACACAGAAAATGAAAATCTGTATCTATAAAACTAAATACATATACATGTCTGTTACATTTACATGTCTGTCAAAGTAAGCGTTTTTTAAATTCCAAATAGGGTGGAATTCATCTGATTTTAAATGCAAGGTTGCTGTAACCAGACACTGCCTGCACAGACTGCACATAGCAGACACACATCCCCCACCCGGTGTGTTAGGCTCTGCTTGCTGGGTGTAAAGAAGCAGTGGACTGGCATGTGGGAGCTCATGCTTGTATACACTCTCCCAAACTGACAGGTGCAGTCACAGCCATGAATGAGGCTTCTGAACACAACTGGACATTCCAAACAGGGAACAGAACATAAAAAATGCTTTACAAAGTTTAGACTGTTCCCCCAGCCTCCCTAGCACTGCACTCTAGCACTCTGAACTCCATTTCCCAGAAATCCATGGTGCTGCCCCTCACCCAGCGGTGGCTGCAGCATGTCCCCATTCTTCTCGCAGGTGCCGATGGGCTGAATGTCGGCCGAATCCACCAGCCTCCAGAAGTCGTTGGTGTTGTCACTGCCGTCCAGCCGCAGGCGGAGCCTCGTGCCCATCAGGCCCATCACCGTGGCGATGCAGACGGAGGTGGAGTTGCGTGGGTCATGGGCCTCCAGCTTCATGCTGATTTTAAAATCGTTGCTAGGGGGGATCCTGGACTGGAGTCACAGACAGAGGGAGGGGGAGGGTCATTCAGTGACAAAGAGCAGGCGTGAGATGGTATCAGCTGACTGAAAAGGTAAACGCAGCCAGCAGAATGCAAGGGTAAAAATAAATAGTTGGATTGAGGGCAGACAGAGACAGATTACCAAAGAAAGACTGACTGAGAGAGAGAGAGAGAGAGAGAGAGAGAGAGAGAGAGATAAAGTTACAGTGAGAGACAGACTAAGAGAGACAGATTTAGAGGGGCAGAATGACAGGGAACAAGAGAAAGTTGACCTCTCAAACAAACATGATGGTTACATAACATCTGCATCCCGACATTGACAGATACCTGTCTAAAGCAGCTTGGAGGGGCAGGCGTGGATGATGTCTCCTTCAGATATTCCTCCCAACTGAATGTATCTTTCACCAAAGACATAAAGATGAGGTAAATTTTTCTATTAATACACATGGAAATATAAGTATAGCCTATTTTAAAATATAACAGCATTTGCCTTACAAGTATTTCTCCCCACTGATCTCTGTATCCTGGGAAACTGGGTTTCAATATGAATATGTGCAACTGTGTTTCATATTCCTAATTTAACGAAGGTAGGACAACATGTAGTATCCCCTTTCCAACAGCAGAGGGCACTCCAAGGCAATGTTAGAGGAAATCGTCAGTTTGATGCTTAGAGAAAAGTTACATGTAATTATTTTAAGATAACTATTTTTTTTAAAATACACTGTCAACATAAGCAACACCCAAAGCACCATGCAGTATGTACCTTTATTCTGAGGAGGAGCAGCTGAAGAGCTACTCCTGCCAGGTTTCTCCTTTTTACTGTCTTTTGGGTCTGAAAAGCAAATGGTCTCAGTCAAGCACAGGGATGCCAGTTTGCAAGAGATAACAAAACACACCAGACAGAATGTAACACAAGGTTTTTCAATTATTTAAAAAAATCAAAAGCTTAGGCTTAATTATAGAGGTGTCTTTAACCAGTCTGTTACAGAGGAGTGATATTAAACAACACTCTCATATTTTCAACCATACAGTTCAGCTGTATTCATTCACATCTTCAGCCACAAAATAAGAGACAGATGAAACAGCCTAAGCGAGCCGCAGAGGAGGGAGGCTTGAGTGGTGGTGCTTTGGCCATCGGCTCCGGTTACCTTTCACCGCGGTTCTGCCCATGTTGGCCACCGGCTGTGGTGCCACCCGTGCCAGGTGATCAGATGACGGGCAGGAGGGCGGTCAGTCCCCCTGTGCTGATGTCACTCAGGCACAGAGAGAAGTCCGGACTTCACACTCCGGCAGAATGCAGCTCCACAGAACCTACAGAGAGTGAGAGAGAGGAGGACAAGAGAGGGAAAGGTATTGGGAAGGTGAGAGTGTGTGTGTGTGTGTGTGAGAGAGAGAGAGAGAGAGAGAGAGAAAGAGACAGTATGTTCCTGCAAGCTCCTCACCCACAGAGCCCTGTCCTTAGGTCTGATTATATTTTGCTGAACTAAACTGACCCTTTACATAAGAGAAGAAAAATACTCAAATGGCTTCACTAAATCTGATTTTTTTCCTCTTCACCTTGGCAGTTTGTCTCTGTTGTTCTTGCTGCAGGCAGGACTTTTATATGGACTGGAGAATGCAATGTTTCCCCAGTCATTTCTCTAAAAAAAATCTGCGTATGTTCAGGTTGCAGTTTCTGTGTTGTGCAAAGTCAGTGTGGAGAGCAGGACTCAAGGTATGTGTGGCATGGCAACCCCATCCAAACACAGCAACCAACCGATTTAGACACTCGTTGCTCTCCCAAATTTGACCCCATGCAGAATTTACAGGTGGAACAAGGGTTGCAGGATGATCTTAAAAGATCTTTCCATATAGCCAACAACCCCTAAAGAAGTAATTAAACTCAGACAGCCTGTCAACATTTTGTACAGTGCTCATTTGCAAGAATTTTGTTGTCATTACCTACATGGCACATATATCCCATACAAGATCTCACTGATCCTACAGCTTTGACGAGCAGGGTTTCCATGGAGCTCGTGCCATTCACACCATTTGGTCATAATCGATCCCTGGAGCAGGATTTACGCTCGGTTTTTCCAAGTCCAGGCTCTTAAAAGGGTCAAGTGCCTCACTTCACGTCATTATTCTTTTCTGACTGCCGCGTTCCTGGACAGATCGCGCGTGAGTGGAAGGGGTGCTCCTCTGATGGAGAGCTCCATTAGCACACCGCCCTGTACTCCAGCTGTTTTCTGTGGAGGAGCGCCACCTTGCCCTCTCGGCCCCTGTAACCCTCTAAATCACCAAGCAGATGGCGGAGACAGCACAGCGAGGCCTGACCTGTCAATTCAGCCTGAGTCTGACCGGCCCGAGCCGGGAGTTCTGCAGCAGAGGGCTGGAGAGCTGCAGCTTCCCTGTGCTGTGTCTGATTCACATCAGCCAATCGCTTCAGAGAAGGACATTTTTAAATATGGCTTCTCTTCAGGCTCAGCAACAGCAATAACGCATTCATTTTAACGGAATATGCACACATGTTGTTTCAACAGTGTCAACATGTGATCATCTCATGTACTACAAGCAAAAGAAAAACTACAATCTTTGTCCTCAATCCAACTCCAGCCAAAAAAAATTGGGAGTTGAAATTGTTACTGACTAGTTTAAAACCTTACCTAAGATGTGGATGAAGGCTTAGTACTGAGGTTCTGCCTCAATACTAAAACATCTAATTGAAGGCTAGGACTACTTTACCTGGATCATGCATTTCAGTGGTGGTCTAGAACAAAAGCCCACAAATAACTCATCTCGGTCAGCATCTGGCACATATTCCTTAAAAAACTATTCACCATCACAGTCAACACATTGCACATTCCTGAAGAGCATTGAGTTTTTGTAAAATATCACCCAGCTCCTCAGGAACATCCTCATAAAGCATCTTCAGTAGGTAAAGCAGTGCAGCTCTTATGCTGTGTGCACATACCGTATGGTACTTTTTCCCTTTCAATAGTATATCTGTGTCTTTCACTGGAACAGGAACTGGCTGGAAGTGATGTTTATGTATCAGAAGGAATGTTCCAAGTTCTCTTCAAAAATACCCTCTCCAAACACTTTGGGTATGGTTCTAAAGGAACATACAAGTGTATGTGTATGTTAAGTGTATGTATAAACATAGCATACATAAAATGAATCAAACAGCTTATGGAAAGTATTCACACCATGATAACCACTATTCTGTGAATTCCCTCTGTGAATTTCAATGATAAAGACAGGACACTCCCTAGTCTTTCATATTTAAGCACAAATAAATGTTTCCCCCACCGGCAGAATTTCTGCAGTTCCCCCATATTTCTTAACTGCACTTGTGAACTGCTTCAGTCTGAATGACGAATGCTCTATGGTAAATCCTTAACCGCATTTTGTTTTCTTTTAACAGCTTCCTTAGACTTTGATCCATGGTCTGGATTATTATGCTGGAATGGAGTTTTTTCCAGCCAGGCTTGAGCTTTATGGAAGAGGGGCCAGATTTTGAGACATAATAGTAATTTTATACAAATGGATTCAACTTTCCTCGACTTCTGACAAGGGTACTGTACCAAGACTACCAAATGCAAATCGGCCCTGAAGCTAGACAGATCCGACTCCATCCGTCCGTGCTGGAAATTATGGCGAGAAGAACAGTGTTCCCGTTCAAAGTGCCGATGAAAATGCCTCTAAAGCCCATTCTGGACCATAAATCACGGACTCAAGTGCACAAAACGATGTGGTTTGACCAATCAGTACTGCTGTAATCAATGCTTTGTGCTTTTTACCTTGAGTGATTGGAAACACCCTCAGTCAGCCCTGAGAATGGAGACCCTGCAGCCAGTGGGACAGCAGAGGAGGTACGTCTCCTGGCCTCCATCAGAGGGCTGGACTGACCTTTTAAAGCTCTCGCAAAGCTATCCTGGGTGGATTTTTCCTGACAATCTTTTATTTCTGACAGAAAACCTGTCAAACACTGCAGAAAGATGTTTTTTCTTTATGATGAGATATCCTCCATGCTCTAGAGTATCTTGCACTGCCTTTGTGCCTTTGTGCTCCTCAGCCCTTGTGTTTGGTATAGAAATTCCCCAACCAGAAGCATTTATTTTACACCATGTTGTTGCAGAATGTTCTTTAAACCCTATTTGCATGCTGCAGTCAAAACTAAATGATCTTGCAATTTTAAATAAGATTCAATTTCTGAAGTCGAAGACATTACTCCAATTGAACTACTGTGCGATCAGCTTGAGTTAGTGACCATCGCTTAGGCTCGGGTGACGCCTCAGTTCACTCCACAGCGTAGATTCCACACCAATCACAGTTTCCATCGGATGAACACAAAATCAACATATGACTGCTGCAGAAATCATGTGGGCATCCAGCTGGTAGGAGACCTGGTGCCTGGTGATACAATCATTCCAGCCATTTTCATCTGAGTATAAAAACTGACTGAGGACCAGCATGCCTCCCAAAGGCAGACTGAAAGCACTGCTCTTCTCCAGCTCCCTGGCCTAAACTCACCCATTCTGCTGATCCTCACTAACAATGCTGCTCAGGTGACTCGGCTACAGAGTGGTTTCACCACAATAAGAGGCTTGTGGAATTAGTTGAAGGGGGTTAAAAACCTGAAAAAGGATGAGAGGTTTCACTTCCCTTATGAAATGCCATAATGTGTGTCACCAACTGTCAGGTTAATTTGTGTAGCGTATTATTTAAAGTGGGAAATAGTGAAAAGCTTAGCAAAACTGGCGGTGTAACTTGCTAGGCTCACGCATGGGGTTAACATCCAATTGAGTTTAGCTTTCACTATCGAAAGGCCTGCATTTTACACACTGGCCAGAGCACAGTTCTCTTTCCCAACATGCAGAGTAATTCACTGCATTTGTGATAGTTCAGCAACACTAGAACATACTGTAAACAATTTCTTTCATTTCATATTTTATTTAAATATTACTTATCCTTTATTCAACTACGTAGTGTCACAATCACATCTCTTCCAAGAAAGACCTAGCTAAGAGGCAGTAGAGAAATTACCCAGTTTCAGACAACAATGTACACATACAGATACAGAGATGTCATGAAATAATACGAGAACAGTAATATTTAAAACTTGACAGGCAACAATACCATTTAAAGCAATGACATTATATATTTTCAAAATCTAAATGTTTCAATTAAAGCATCTGCTACAGTGCATCTCCGTTATGAATACATTTGGAGGACACTGTACAGTGGATACTCAGAGTAAAGAAGGGGAAATGAAATCTGGGAAATTAAAAGGATATGATCCTCTTTTAGCACTTCCTGCAATTTAATATAACTCATGTTACAAGTGCAGAAAAAAGCCATCGTATTTATCATAAATATGTTTTAGGGAATCAAAGACATGCTCTTTGAACTGTACTTCATCTCACTGGCAGGGCAATAATTTACTGTACCTTGAACCGTAGTAGGCTGTGATCAAAGCTGCTCCAGCACCCTGGGATGGTTTAATCGTAACCCATTCAGAAAACTCACAACAGCTGACAGGCATGTGGACAGCAGTGCAATCCCAGACTCTTTAATTTTATTTTATCCATGCCCATAGAACCATTTATAACCCCACTGTCAGCATGATTTAAAGATCTTCATAAATGAAACCAAGATAACAACAGTCCAAGTGATCGAAACCAGGCTTAAGGCTGCAGGCTTCTACCTTCCTCCCTGCACAGTCTAACAGTCTGGCACGCATGGACGCAGGCCGATCAGGTAGGAAGAAGGATCTTTTTTACATCTTAGGTATCTTTATGACTTTATGGTGAACATGAAAGTCTTGCGAGTTGTAATGGAGATAAGGGAACAACGCAGTTTTGAGCCTTAAAAAAAAAAAAAAAAAAAGTTCTGTCCGAGGCTTGGATCAGAATTGGATCCAAATGGCAGGCTGACTTCTGGGTTTGGATTTGGGTTTGGGTTAGCCTGCTTCAGTGCCACAAACAGACATTTTCAGAGTCAGTGTTTAAACAGTGGTTCAAACAAATATGGCCGAATTTCCTACAAGTAGGCCCCAATACCTTCCTCTTCGGTCAGCGTGGGGAGACTGAGGGGGTGTGTAGAACTGAACTCGGGTGCGAAGCGAGAAACATTGAGATCTGTTATTTTTCCATCAGTAATGAGAAACTGTTCAGTAATGTCACCTCATGCTTCCAGGATGCGCACTCTACAAAACCTCAGAGTGCACACACCCACATTCCTGTCTACCTATGAATATTTACTACTGAGTTTTCTGACTTGCCCAAACCTTTTTTTCCATTTTCATGACTAAAAATCTCAAAAACACAGTGCAGTACAGTAGGTCAGAGATAGGCACAAAGCCAGAATGGAGGCATATTTCAAAGAAGATGAAACATGCAAGTACATTTCAGAGAAACTGAAAGCTGTTAACCAAGAAAACTGCAAGATTATAATACATTACATTCACTTAGACTATATCCAAAGCAACTTACAATGTGGAAGAACATAAGAGCATCCAACTGATTATATGAGTGGAAGTGTAAAGCTAGCAATGCATCAAGGCATTGGCAGGGCAGCGCATTAAATGGCACATTACAAATGTGTGGGTTACTGCGTACAAGTAAGCACCGCTGTTTTAGTGGCATTATGCATGAATGAATAAGTGTTCTCTTTGTTCTTGGCAGAAACTAGGAATTAAAGAAACAGTATGTCCAAAGGTATCCACACATTTCTGAGATTTCTGACACAACGTAACTTTAAAAATGACATATAGCTGAAGTAGATGGGTACAGGTCATCAGAAGAGCCAGGTACATAAGAGGCAGGCCATGGCAGTTCCTCATGATGACAGGGGAACAGGGTACTCATCATCTCCATTGCTGCATTTGGGCAGCACAACGATGTGCTTTTGCAGCCCCCTTCCGTCCCTCCCTCCCAGCCGGGGCCGCGGGTCCCATTGAGTGCACAGCCATAAAGATTCCAGGCCACAGTAAAAGGCCATTAAGCGCTTCACATCTGGGGAAGTCTGCTGCACGCACATGAAAAGGATTCCAGCGCTCCTCATTAACAGACGATGTGAGCGCGTCGTGGGCCCCCACTCTGTCCACAAGAGTCCCGGCCTCCCGCCTGCTTTATGACCTGCGAGGAAGTGTTGTGGGCAAGTAAAGACTTAACATCCCCTTCTCTCTGAACGGCACATAAAGAAAAGGCGCATTGAGAGCCAATAAAACCCACTTCCCCTGGCTTTAGACGGATTCATACAATGTTTACTGTACAAATCTGGTGGATAGGCTAAGAAAACGTACTGCCTCTAATTGTTATTCTGCCCTTAGCGAGTTGAAACAGGTGCTTTCAGTCCGCCCCACGTGATCACATACATAAAAAGGTATTTATTCATTGCTTTATTCAGTCACACTTTTATTACTCACTACTTTCATTCTTTTCATTACATTCTCTCACAGAATGCACTATATAGGTGCCTTTCCCTGTTGCTGAAGTGGTTTAGGATCCCATAAGGTACATGTTACACCCTGCAGGTTAAATCTCATTAACAAAGCCTTCATGAATGGTAAGGCTGTGGCCTCTCACTGTTCTGTAGGCTGGAGCCCAAGCAGACAGCCTATGGGACGCTGCTCTGCATGACAGGTGACCCATTTCACTCCTAAAACAAACACGTGAAAGGGTCAGGGGACCCTGGCTCTGTGCTCATGCAGGGCAGAACATGTAAAACAAACAGAGTGTCAGAGGAGCAGGACGGAGAGGGGGACAAGGGAGGGGAAAACTAGACGTCCTGGGTGGAGTTGGGGGGTGTGTGGGGTGGGTGGGGGGGGCGCTAGTACTTTTTTAGTAAATGTTTACAATCTCTGGGGCTGAAGAGATTCATCACAGACTCAGGACATGTAAAGAAGGCAAAGCAGAGATGGCTGACTTGTTTCAGCTAATGAAAAGGTTCTGCTCTTTTGTGTGCTCTTTGCACTGGTAACAAATGAAAGCTCCACCCATCTGCGGTGTTATGGAATGTCATTGCAGCGTACACACCGATCCCACCCCCACTTCATTAGCCTTGAGACTAATCAGGACCACAGGATACCAACACAGAGAGCAGTCCCAAATGCATTACACTGGAGCTCTTCCCAGCCACAGAGCAGCAGCAGAGCTATGGCTGAGGAAATCAGACTCACTCAGACACTGTGCCACACAAACCTGGGCTGTGGGCTGTGCACAGTGCTACAACCTCCCCAGACAGTCAGGTTATACTGACACTATTATACCATCACAACACAAAACCCAAATTATGCTAGAGAAAATCCAAGAAACTAGTAAAATAATTAATGCTCCATACAGTAGATCTCTACAGTCCAATTTTATACCTTCGAAAACATAGTTAAAGATAACAAGGCTGTCCAATTTTGTTCATATTCTCTACACAGGAAAACCACAGATTTCCATAAAAATGCACAAAATAATAGCAAGGAGATGTGCATTTGAGTAGCCTGAAGTGCTTACAAGCAAAAACCAGTATCACATTTCAAATACCTTAATCGATTTTAGGTAATCAAAAGGGAAGAAAAGCTAAATTAGCATCTCACAGATGTCCCGTTTGGATTTCTGCATATCGCTGACAATGGTGAATATCAGGTAAGAGTCTGTCAGTATCCTGAACTTGAACTGCAGTTTTGTGCCGTATCAGGACATGGGGTCACAATGCAAACACATCTCATCTTCATGCAAAGCTCTGTGGGTGAGCTGAGATGGTACTAGTCTGATCCGGTAATTGAAAACAACCCATAACTCTTATTAAGCAAAAACACAGTATGAGAGACAGCTACCCTCCAAAATGATCCTCCAGATCACTAGCATCATTCCTGAGTCCTTCTCATTACGCTGAAAGTGCAGCACACTTCAGTGATTCCTCATCACGTCCTCAAAAAAGCACCAGCCTAAGAACTGCTAAAATTTCAGTAACTTCAGCAGAAATGGCTCCTCAGCACTGGACTCTTTTACATTAATATACAGCGGGGAGAAAAGAGGAGACACAAACTAACGCCCCTGTTCACACAGCACAAACATAACAGCACACAGATCCATACAGGAAGTGAGATCGCAGGTTTGCAGGTTGACCATCGGTAATGTTGCGAGTGGTGAGTGGCGCCCGACGCCCCATGCGGTGGGAGGAATAATGCGTTCCTTGTGCGAGCCACGCATGGAACCATTATCATGTGTCTACACGTCTGTCTCCAAGCACAGAATAACAGCAAATTACTGTAATCTCAGCCAGTGAGACGCAAATCCCCACGATTACGAGGCTCATTCATGCAGCGCTGAATGGAGCCTGTGAGGTGGGTCCCACAGTAACAGGGGCGAGCACATGGGAACGTCCCTCAAGTCCTGCCGTCTTGTGAGAGTAATTACAGAGGGCAGGGGTGCGGTTGGACCACCATACTGGCGTCTGTCTACCATACAGACTTTGCCTGTCCTCTGCAGCTGCTTCACAAAGAGCTGGCAAATGCGCTCAGCACTGAAGCTGAGGGCCTCTTGATGTGGTAGAGTAATTAGCCCCCCTCTCAGTTAATCATCCACCTACTCGTTACTCGCAAGCTGATGAAAACTGCGTTCATTCATCCACCCAGCCGCTCTGGTCATGGAATTCCACATTCCTGGAACCGCCTCCAAATACTGAGGCTGTCCAATGAGGTAGACTTTCAGTTGAGAACGTCATGACCCAGAGTGAGAAGGCTAAATGATTATGACAGACAATTCAGTCTACCTCAGATTGCCATTTTACATCATTACCAAGAATCTAGCGTTGTGCAAAGACTGGTCTTACTCAACAACGGGTTGAACGAGGGGTCTCTTCAGGGCAAAGAGGGGTCCCAAAAAATTACCAAGCCAGCTCCACAGCTGGAGATCACCGCCATGAGTCAGGACGAGTCATTCAGAATGCACAAGGGCACTCCCTGCAAATACGCCTAGGGAGCCCTGAGCACACACAGGTGTGCCGGGGTGGAGCAGACAGGTCTGTGAGGCAACCTACTAACATCTCACTAAGATTGTGGGAGAATGTGTTCATTTAAACGGCACTCTCTCTTAAAACAACCCAACTCCGTGAGCAGCGTACCCTGTCCACAGCGGAATCTTTCCTCTGACTAACCAAACCTGCAGACAGGTACTACCAAAACCTTAAACCTGGTGTGGGGCTCTTGCAGGAGATTCAAAAGGGGAAAATGATCATGTTTGAAGGGGCTTTTGGTTGACATTATCTCAGCTCAAGGTCTAGTCGCTCCACACGGAGTGAGTACAGTGGGTGGGGCCTTCTCCCCCCCACTGTGTGCCAGAGATGCAGACTGCAGGGAAATTCTTTCCCACAGGAATAAAATCCATCTGGTAATTATACAGTAACCACCGGCAGGAATATAGAGCAACCATCGCCCTTTCCTCTCACCTCAAAGGGAAAACAAAGCAATGAAAACCTGATTTTTGCTGGGATTGTTTCCACTTTTAGCTGAAGAAATCAACCAAATTAATTCTGTAACGCAAAGCACATCTCTGTCATCTCCAACTTATACGACAAAATATTCTCCAAGAACTATGGAACATGACAATTATCATTTTTATCAAATTTCCTTGAACTAATTAAAATATAAATTAGCCTAACCTTCAAGATATTCCACAGCTGTTCCACTTCTTAAGCGTTAATGATTCAGACTTGGATCGGAGAGTCATGACAGAATGGCCCAGAACGGCACTGCAGACAACTGCTAGGCTTTAACAATAGCTTTTCCAATTTGATGATAAACACAATTATAAGATACTCAATCCCAAGTTTGTGGAATGTTTTATCATAATGAGCCACTTGACATTCCTTCATTTTTTTCTGCATTAAAACCTGCATAAACAGCATCAGCATCACCTTGTATCTCCAAAAAGAAACCTTCCCAGAAAATGAGGAAAAACTGTTTTCTTATTACATTAGTCTTACAAGTTTTTAATAAACTTTATTAATCCTGGACTCATGAAACACTGGCAGCTCAATTGATGATGCAATGTATCTATTTCATGTGTTAGACTCAGAAATGGTAAAAATGGAGATAACACAACTTTTTTCTTTTTTGCAAGGTAAACAAATAGCTAGATTTCTAAGGTAGAATCAAAGCCCCATCATAAAAAACACAGCCTACATTTGTTAGTTCGTTCTGCTTTGCATTACTGGCAAGGGCAGTGCTGAGTTTAAAAGCATATGAGTAAATGTCATCACTCAGTGAGCTGTAATATTCTGAGCAGATAATGAAAGATGTGCAACTGTCCCTCAGCTGTGAGTGGAGGCAGGTGTGAAAGGGGCCGGCCAAGCCCATCTGACTGATAGCATCTTCCTAAAGTCCGCACAGCTGTGCAGAGTTAGCGTCAGCTGGGCTCGGCTAACACCAGGTTCCAGATCTGGTCCAGCCTTCCACGGGAGTCATGACCCCTACCCCCTCCCCCCCAGTCTTCTCCAAAAGATAAAAGTCTACAAACCTCAAAAATCTAAACTATTTTTTTCCCCAGGAAAAAAAAACTCAAAACATTTTCCAAAGCCCAATTCCTGTCTCAAACCCCCCGCCAGTATTTGCCCATCCCCCAAAAAACAGCGCCCCATAGTAAGGGGTGGAAAAGGGGAGTGGGGATGAAGCATTATGAAACCAACAGCTAAACGAGGAGGAAATTCCTGCAGCAGTTTTAATTCCAACAATGAAAGGGGAGCTGTGAACCAATTTCCTGTTATCGCTGTGCTCTGAAGATAACGGCTGATACGCGGTGCGGGTGACTGGGAGGAGCACAGTAAGCATACTGGGACCCGTCCCTGAGGACGTTACGCCAGGTCATGGAAATAAAAGTGAATTTTGTCAGTCCCAGTGGAGACCTGGGATTAAGTGGCTCAGAGCCTGAGGGGGGTTGAGAGATGGTGGGGGGGCAAAAGGCAGGCTGTCACAGGACCTCCCAAACCTGGGGCTGGTGTCCACGTCTCACTCACTCTGCACGCTAAAGGCTTTGAGTAGGGACAACATCACACAGTCAAGACAGTGTAACAGGGTCTGCAAAACGTCTGAAAAACATCTGAAAAGTTCATTCAAATTGCTGATTGGGGAAAAAAGCTGAGTAAATACATCACTGCTGCCATGCAACAAATTATGGAAAAAAAATTAGAGCATTAGGTTAAACTTCACATGCAAATATTTATCAAAAATTAACACTTAAAAATACTTACTAACGGTAGCCTACATCAGGCAAATCCACCATATACATGTGCTTATATCCAATTTGTACCCATACTAATTATATCCAATATCCTGTAAGGGTATTGCAGAACTTGTGCCATGGTGTCTCACATACTGAATGGTCCACTAATTCCACATCATCTGCTCTAAAAAGCAACTTCAAGAAGTGAATCTCACATCTATTTCAGGCCTGCTATTAATAACAGTGCATTCTCCCCACAGAGTTATTTTCCTAGATGATGTGTCATGGGTCTTTCTTACTTTCAAGTGAAAAGAAGCAACTGATTAAGGTGATTTCTTAAGCAGGGGACATGATTCATTCAATGATTTACAGGCAACAAAACTGCATCCCATGGGAAAACCAGCCATGTTAATTCAGCACTGTATAAGACACCAAACCAAACTCAATGTCCTTCTGAAACTGAACTGAATGCAGGGCAATCAACAAACACAAGAAAGTTGGATTGCTATGATCAAGGTGAACATTAAATCATAAATGTCAGGATGTGCTGCTATAAAGAGCTTCCCATAAAGCCACACACAGTCCAGGTCCCAATTTAAAAGAAACTGTTACTTTAATTCTGTTGCATGATGCATGATACAGCATGCTTGCACAACTGAGAATTGCATCAAACCACCTCCTGTAAGAGTAGAACCTGACTCTCCTCCTCCTCCTTCAGGCAGCGGTGTAATCTAGTTTCCCTGTCAGCCACTGTTTTTTCATGAGAACATGAGGGGAAATGCAAAACACATCAGATGATACAGGTGTTTTTACTACTGATAGCTTTCTGATCACTGGGGAGAATGCAGAGGACTGTCTTACATTGACGAGTGGCTTAGTCATCGTGATGATCTCACTGTTTACAAGTTGAGTAAAGAGCTTGTGAAGTCATCCCCCATTGAGAGGAACTGGGGGATTTCTCTCCTTTCTTGCATTTCAGTGAGCAATACTGATAGTAAATATCATTTCGTTTGTACCAATGTTTAGCGCATGTATACAGCCAATTGCAAAATAAAAGGGGGAGACTCCCTTAATATTTCAACTGAAGAGAGCTGTGAATAATACTAGGGGTTAAAAACAGGCTAAAGATATAACTTTGTTGCTGCCAACCAGGGGCATAGCAAGAAATTCTTGGCCCTGTACACAGAGAGGCTCTGAGGGCCCCTCCACTCTTTATAAAAATAAAAAAAAACCCAGATTTCTGTGGGCCCCTTCAAATCCTTGGTCCTTGTATACTTAGTACCCTTTTTCCCCTGGTGCTACACCTCTGCTGTAACTAACAGTATTGAAAATAATGGATGAATATACTCTAGCTATATTAGAGCATGTACAGGCAAAAAAAAAAAACTTTTCCATGACTGAAAACATCCATATATCCATACTTCTATTAAAGTATTTCACCACACAGAAAAAAAAAATCATATTACGAACATTATTGCATAATAATTCAAAATAATCTGAGTGCAGTTATTACATTTACATAATGTCTGTAATTCCAAGACACGTACCATGCTAAAACAAAAAAAGAATTCACATACATCATCCGAATTATTTAAATTAAAAATCTAAAAAGCAAACGAACAAAAAAATACTGTTTGGGGCCACGTTTCAAAAACAACAGAATCTCCGTATGAAACTTCAAAAAGAGTTTAATATGATAAAAAGATAGCAATGATTATGTAAACAGAAATAAAATGTATCTGTTTTCGCGATTTGGTGCCACTTAGAACATATCGAACTATACGAAGCCTACAGCCCGACTCAATGTGCGTTACATTGTAGTAGGCTAAGGTTACACACAGCATAAAAAGACCCCTTGTGTACGGACCGCAGGAGGCGTGTCTCCTCTAAGGCTTCGTGACAGAATGTAAAAGAATAATTTCCCAGAGGTAGGCGTATCTAGACTATTTTAATAAAAAATAAATAAACAACCAAGAACTTGTGAACAAATTTGTACGAGTCGCCGTATTAATTAATATTGCTACATGTACATTGAAGCAATATTAGAGAAGCAGAATATCGTTGTTGACCGTGTAACACGCATTTCTACCATCTGATCAGTAACAATAAAGAGAAGGCTTATATCATGAAGTGTATTGTTGATGACATAGAGAGACCTTTTTAAAAGAATACGGACGGTACAGCAGGGAAGCAGCTTTCCAACAACACGACAGACGTGGAAAAAGCTAGCAAGCTAGCTGCTTCCCATTTGTCTGGCGCATTCTGTCACGGTTGTTTTTATTCCTATTTCGATCAATATGAATAATTCCTATGTCTTTCCTACTTTAAGATTACAAAATATACACATCTAAAAGCATAAATAACTTCGCTTATCGTGAATATCGGAACAGGGTTGCTCTGACGGAAGATGATAGGCGGTAAACACACTCGGACAGCTCACTGTGTAGTGTAGTTTGGGGAATAACGCAGCCCCTGAAAATACCGAGCGATCGGAATAAACTGTAGACAACTAACCACCGTTCAAGAACAGTTACTTTTGGTTCTAATAGATTGGTTTAATCCACAGGCCGAGAAAGTGAAAGTTAAACTTTTCAAGAAGATAGGACAGTTACTGTAACAAACGAAGGCGACTTAACTTACCAATTATTCTTGAAAATCGCAGCAGGTTTCAATACTTTTCCTCGGTACTAGGCCGCCATATTCCGTGCACATCCGCGCATGTCCAGCAGCAACCAACTTGAATTTCATGTAGGTATTTTTTCCATTACTCGGGGAGATACTGCTACAGTGGGTAGTTTTCCCCGTCTGCTGAGATGTTACGTCAGTTTTACGTGGCTTGTTTATTGTTTCCTCAATACAATCGTATGAAAACATATTTGTAGATTACAGATCTGTTGAACGTACACTATTCAGAATGCAAATTAGCAATTTAATAAGGTAAGAAGCATGTAGCTTGTTTTTTTCCCACAAAAGACGGGCACCTCACCAAATGCATCTATAAACAATTAATTTAGGACATTAGTTGCACATGTGGCATAAAAATCATTTACCCACATTCTACGTGTTTTTCTCTTAGAACTTACACATCCAAATTTTTAGTACCATCATCTATTTAACTTGAAATATTTTCTGTAAATAAGTGGGACTGGGAATTCTAAGAGGATCAGTGTACAAAAAGTCACATTTAGATACATTTCATTTTTGTTGGATATTTATTGAAACTGAATAATAACGAAACGGAAACAAAAACACAATGTTTAAAATTATATCTGTGATTAAAATACATAATACTGGCACTTAAAACATGCTATACAATACATTTATTTGTTAAATTAAACTATTGGTAGTCACCCTATTCGACTGACAGTAGGAGACAGTCTAGTCTTCAAGAGGATTGCCGAGCTCCTGAATCGAAAACAACTGAGCAGAGGAAAATCTGAGTAACAAGCTTAATATATCCAAGCCTGATATCATTCAAATTAATATAAATCAAATGTATGTGACACAACCATCTTGAAAAGAAATTATATTTTGGTAAACATATGGTCAACTAAGGAGAGGAAGGGTTAAACAAACAAAAAAAGTCAAAAACTGGGAGGTCATGATGATCCACCTGATGACTTACTGCGATGACGTGTGCAGCCAAACTGAACGTTAATGATGCAATCTAATGGAAATCTAGTGCTGCTTTTATTTGCGATTGTTTTCAAATGTTTGCATTCGATTTTATGGTTCAGCACATTATTGGATTACATTTTGAACGCCAGATACTTGTCCCACTTTCTTTTGGTCTTTTGTTTCTGGTGTATTACAGGCAGTTACTTGTTTTAAACAGAAAAACTAGTTAAACACAGCTTTCCATAATAAGCTTACAATTCAGTTTCTTATGTTTCTTGTCGTTGATAACGTCTTGTCAAAGTAATCCAAAGTAAAACAAGTATGCTCTTATGAGTGCAAAAGTGAGTCAGAGTCATTCAAGAAGAATCAGAAAAGCAATTTCTGCAAGTCCAAACAGTATCAATTTAAATGTCAATATCAATCGTAATGTCTAAGGTAGTATAGTATTTATCTGCAACACTCTAATGTATTGAAAAATTAATATGAGTAAAAAAAAAAGGCCTGTTAAACACATCTGTTCAAACATGCTGTTCCTTTTCAGCTGGTTATGAGATTTAAATGTGGTGTGCTTATTATAAGATGAAAAAAGGTTTGTGCTGCACAAAAATAATAGGGTGAATATCATGATAACATGACAATGTAAAGGAAATGCATTTTGTTCCACTTTAAAGATGATAGATATCTGAATGAATGACTACCTATCTACCATTCACAAAACCCTCAGATCCCACTCTGTGCAACCTTGTGAATTGGGCTTAAAAACAACACTGCATGGTTTAAAAGTTTGGGTGTTTGAGTAAAGGTACCAGCTGTCAATTTACCATGAGTATAATACACTTCAAAGGTGTTACTCAACACATCCATTGTGACAAAGAATTTGTGTTGAACTAATCTTGTTGAACGGGACAATAAAGTAACTTCTTCGTAAACTGATCAACAGATGTTATTTATCAGACACATTCCAGCATCACATGAATATTCAGGTCATTCACATAATTCTGTTGAATGGGCGAACCAGAAAACATGCTCCTTGTTTTTCAGTAGTGCAACATTATGACTCAACCACTATGCAATATGAAACAATTCTTTTGAAACAGTTTGATAAGCTGTACTTGTGGGCCACTTTCTGTTTCATAGAACTGTTAGCTATTGTAATTTGGTGAGTGTAAATCATTAATCAGACTTGTGTAGTGAACATTTTTTTTCTTATCAGCATGGAATTGATACACTCATTGAGTTAATTAGGCCTTGAAGCTGAAGGCAGATGAAGCCCATTATTCTTGCTTTTTTCTTTTTCCTTCTGTTTTTCCTCCACTCTAAAACTGTGTCACAGGTATCAATTGATTCAGAGTCAGTTCCATTTAAATATGGGGGAAGGAGAACATTGAATTTAAGGATAGGGGGCTTTTGGGTGGTTTCCTACATGACAGTGTTTTTATGTATGCATTGAAGATGGTGGGACATAGAGGTCCAGTGTGCATGGTCTATCATCAATATTGTATGCACAATCAAATTAGCATGTATTTCGATTTTGAGGCCATGGCCCTGTAATATCAAAGGTTATGCAAAATGAGGCTGCCAATATATTTTCGGGCATGAATGTGATATCAGTAAGGAAGAAACCATGACCGGTGGTGCAGTTGTGTGGACATAAACCACGACAAGGTGGTATGATGCGGCCCTGAGGCAAAGCCAATGATCGTAATAAATGATAGTAGTAAACAATGTAGAGTGGCTACATTGTTCTGTCACTCACATACCCTAAAAATCCTCATAATAAAACATCCCTATCATGGTGCAAAATCACCATTGGCTCAGTTACATTGTATGGGAACCATGTTACAGTTGTTACAAGTCTAAAACAAAAATTATAAGTAATTATATGCTCTTTAGTCTTCAAGATGAACTTTAATTGCCTTTAAATATTTTATGCAGGCCCATATCTTTTGACACACACACTAACACTAGCAATAACAACTTTTGTTTGCCATGCCATATTTCCACAGTAATTATTTCTTGAAATGTGTAGTGTTAATTTGGGTGTAGAAGTCTATGAAGTTGCATTCATGTGACTAATCTTATAAGGCAAAATATGAAAACAAAAATTTGGGTGACTCACACGACAGTCTGACACAAATATATTTGGTTGCTGTGTACAATTAGTTAGAAACCCCAAATGTGCCTTGTCTATTTATTTATCCAGTCTAAATTTATATTACCTCACGTTAGGCAGGGAATACAAGAGTTTGCTAATAACATTTTAGCCAGTGGTTTATGTTTAGTCAGTTTAGTAAGTAAAAAAGAAAGGATTCTTTCAATGTATTAATATTATTGAACATGATTTATGAATATTATTTTGCCCTTATGTTTTGTTTGAATAATGCAATTTTGGGACATGAAAAAAATTAGACTTGCTTCATACCCAAAAAAGATCTTTTCCAGAAGGACTATGATAATCATTTATTTGTTATTATGATGTACATTTCACAGAACATGGCTGATAGTTGAACAGTGTGAGAATAATCTTGTTAATCAGGTAAAAATAAGAAGTGTGTTGGATATCAGCAATAGCAGAATAAAATAGGTTGGTGTTAGAATGGTATTAATGTGAACTGCTTTGCTAGAATGTGAAAACATTTGGTATGGATTTTTTCATAATAAACTTGACCGCTAGGGGGAAGCAAAATTTAAATTACTTGCACTCATTGTCGGTCAGTTTACCTTGTAGGTAAGTCGACGATGTGAAATCTCTGTACCTCTGTGGTCCTCAAATTCTGTCCTGGAGTACCCTATCCACGGTATATGCTGCTTTAACTAAATAGGGAGTATTACTACTACCTTAGTATATACCCCAATCTAACTTAAATTGCAATCCATGAAAACATTTATTATTTTTAAATTAGACATTTCCTGTCTAATGAATTATTATTTACTCTCCCAATCCCACACTGTGTGAGAAATAAATATTCGTTACATATAATGAATAGGTTAAAGTCATTTAAGGACTTTTAAAGGTCATTTAAGGAGAATCAGTCTTATCAGTTCTGACAGCCAATGTTCTCTTTTTCTGTGATGTGTTGTGGCATATTATTTCATTGGAAAGAAGTTAGATTCATATATAGATAGACCAACAGCTGAAATCCTAAATCCTGAATGTGTGGACACATGGTTCTTGAAACTACACCATCTGTAGAAAATGAAGTGCTCAGATTATGACCAGCTAAAAGTGAATTGTTTGTTTGCTGTGTTTGAGCTCGAAATTGTGCAGTGAACACATTGTCTACTATTTTAATTGTAGAAACTGCCCATTGTCCTTTGATTCATTGGAAAGTTTAAGCAATTGAGACCACACTGATTTCATGTGTAATATTAAAATTGCCCAATTAAGAGAGCAATTACAAATAATTAAGAACAGCTCACTTCAATTTGGCGTTTGCCGCTATGGTTGGAATGAGATCCAGAATACATGGTGGGTCCCCAGGATCAAATCTGTGAGCCTGTGTACTGGGGTGATCCATGGCTAGTGGCTAAGTTCAGGAATATCTGGCCAGCTAGGTCCACTCCTTGTCCCCCACAGGAGGGCCCTGTTCCTGGAGATCCACAAAAGTTCTGCTGGTTTTTGTTTCCACACTTCAATCAGCAATCAATTCAGACTATAGAAACCAGGTGATGAGCATTAACTATGTAAACAAATGCTTTAATTGACCAAATAAGCTCTGATTAACAATTCAGACTCAAACAAGTTGAGTCTCTTAAGGACTGGCAATGGCTACCTTTGACTTAGCATAGATGGCTTTCTATTAGTTGACGGAAATCTGTTTATATTAGGTACTGTGCAGATTCACTGCTCTTTACCTGGGCAAGCAGATAATGGTCACCAATTATTGTACTGAGGTATCAATATTGTCAGCATTGTTAAAATGTAAATTTACAAAAAGATTAAATTTCAGGAAATGAGAAAAGGTGTAATTATTACACTCCATGAGACAAGCTTTAGTGATTCAATGTTTTAAACACATTTTATGTGGAACAGAGCTGTGGAACATTGAGGCAAATTCTTCTATTTGCTCAAAAACTACAAAAATGTAACAATATTTACAACAGCGGTAACAGAATTGTATTTGATATGTGCAGTCTTGACTATAAATTGATGCTCGTTAACATTAATCCACTCAACTTATCTGTATCCACTGCGCACGGTGCAATTTAATGTGATAGTACTACACTGTGTTGCTAGTTTTCTATTGTTGTGCAATATTCTTCATTTAAAATGTCTCTTGTGTGAAGTTCTTCAGCCGGAGTCATTTCAATCATTTGCTGCAGGCTATGTCTTCAAAGATATGTTTTTCCAGCACACTCTTCCAATCTTGTTTCTGTCCTTTATATCATTATAATTCATTTATTTGTGATTTTATTTCATTTTTAATTAAAAAGGTCTACTAATAACACCCAGTTATAATTATGTCTAAATGTACATTATTACACCATTCTAATTAGTCACTGCATTGAGCAGAAAATCTGATTTCAATCTCCAATGTGATCTACTATTTATAATATTTGTGTTAAATTGTAAATAAGACATAAAATATAAAATAGAGCTGCAGGATAGTACCATCATAGCACAGGAAATGAATAAACAGTGTCTATGAATTACATAAAACAGACATTCACTGGATGTAAGCACAGGTATCCAGAACAGGACTGAGTCAGAGAGGAACACTGGTCCTGGGATAAGCTTCAGAACACATTCTGTTTAGAGAATGTCATTTTACTAAAATGAAGAGCTCAGTATAATTATTTTTATCATGAGCATTCTATATTTTTGTCTATAACAAATGTCTGTTATTACATCTACTGGACACCTTTGACAATCTCCTTAGTTTTATTAACAGAAAAGCCTATTTTTCTTCATATTCTTTAATAAAGTTATCTGGATGAACATCTTGTGGTGGTACAACACCCATTAATTGGTCATTGAATGCACACACATTGTTTACAATGTTAAAACAGACCACTGTTTGAAAACTTACCACAGAAGTCAACATACACTGTGTCCTTCTAGAGTTGTGCACCCAGGTGTAAAATGCTTGCCTCTCCAATAGGTGGCAGGAGCCATTTAGTATCCTATGCATCTTAAGGCAAATTTTTATAAAACTGGAAGATCTCCAAATTACCCATTATTATTTTTTTCCCTAACAAGTGTGACTCTTAAATAGTGACTCATGTACTGCAATTCGCCTTAGCAACGAAGCAACGAGAATACATATGACTGTAATGAATGCCTGGCTGTTTCCTTTTCTGATATCTTTTCCTTTTGATTTTTTTCAGTGCAACTGATCCACCCTGAATTGTCCCTAATTGCATGTAGCTCATACACAGAGACAGGTGAACAGTAAAGTTTGTCCCACTACACGCATGCATGCACACACACGGTATGTATACGGATTCACTCATAATCAAGTATACTCACACATACACATACATAAAATGTACAGATATACAGGTACCGACATAATGTATACATTAGTAAAGTTATATGCAATCCATTTCAATGCTGTGAAAAAATTGTGACAGTTTTGTCAGCCTTTTTGACTAATTTTAAAATTTGAAATATTACATTTATCAATAAAGGTCATTTTAAAGTCTGTGAGATGTGGGATGTCACCCAACTTCAGACAATCTATCGATGGATTCAACCGAACACAAATTAAACCCCGCCCTTTTTGAACCTACTTAGCTTTCTCTATCTTGATTGGTTTAAAGGCAGAGTGGCGTAGGAAAAATGATAATTTTTAATCTATTGTGATTGGGTACAGGTACGCCACTCAAAAAGCTGCAGCTGTTGCTGGTAGCCGTGGTAGGTTGTCAACTGAAGGGTTTGGTTACTGTTGCTGCTGCAATGAAAACATCGGCAGTGGATGATGACAGTGGATCCAGTCCATTAATTACTAAGATTTGAGTAAGTGTTCTAACTTGACTCTTCTTTTAATTGCTTTAAATAGTTGTTGCTTTTGTAATAATTTTGACGTTTTCATTGAACATTCTGTCAACCCAGCATTTTTCCCTATGCCTCGATCATGTCGCTAGCTTGCTTGCTAGCTAATCAATTGATATCCTTTTCTGCTTCAGTGTAGGAAGCAAGCTAACGTTACTGTTATGTGACAGACAAATTTTCACTGCGCTCCTCACGATCATGGTCTGTTTTGGTAACCATGTATTAATGTCACTGTGATCATCTGAGATATTTTACCGAATGGGAAAATGTATGTGAAAATGTCTATGCAACACGAGTTTGTGTGATTAAATGGGTACCAGAACATGAACCAGTATGAATCTGGCTGATTAGCTACCTAGCTATCTGGTCACAGTATTCCATGATGCGGTTGGAGCTGCTTCAGTGCAGACCAGCATTTTACAAAATGGAACATATAGCTACACACACACTGATACAGACCCGCACACACACAGAAACATGAGAATTATTAGCGTCATCGAAAAGATCATTGATTAGCTCTCGCATTATGGCATAATACAAAAACTTTGATACGGTAGCTTATTTAATTAGCTAGAGCTATGGCTTTACGGTTGGCGAGTGGTTACAATATGTGTTTTTATTCTTAGAATTCTGTCGAGTTTTTCAAACGATTTTTTTCAGTGTAAGAATTACTGTAATGCAGCCGCAAATTGCATGCCTGAAATAAAAATAATGTGTCATGTAGCCTACGCTATTTTCATTAATTGGCACAAAATAATTATCTTAAAATACAGTGTACGGTACATCATATTTGCAAGCCCACTGTACATTTTAAGTGATAGTGAGGAGGAAGGGAAACTGTGGGTGGATTTGTCACTAGTAGCAACAGGGTCTTCAGCGAATGTATGACTGTATAGCTTGCAACAGATAAAAAACGCAGCTTTGAAAAATGTTACCCAATGCTGCTGCTGTTCAGCATTCAAAGTAACGCAGGAATATGTCAATATTTAACTTGTATTTCTTTATTTGCTAGCAGTTAGGACGCATGTAACAATACAGACAAGGTATATCCATTTTTTATATAATGCAGTGCCACAGACCAACTCTTAAGGTTAGCGTTGAACATACCAAGCCCTAAAGCCTCGTTGGAAGGTTAAGTTTTGTTTTTACAGGCATTGCTTCATCAACGGTTTGTCGATGCTATAATTGTCAATGGAACTTCTATGTGAAATCATTAGATCCTGTCTTCAGCTTTAGAATTGGCTGGAAATTAAGATAACAGACAAATACAAATCCGACAATGAGGATTTGGTTATAATTATAAGGTATTAACGATTACAGGGATGTAGCCTATGTTGTATGAAAGGTGTATAGTCAATTCATACATAGCTATGACATGCATATTGACATCTGGGAAAGTGTCACTTGTAAGTTCTAACTCTCACCTTTCAATGTGACACGGAACCCACGGTGCCTTTTACCGTTGGATTGGCTTGATTACAACGCCTAGGCCTGGATCGTGGTTTTCCGACCTTACATTCGAAGTGCCTGCTTTCCTTTGAAACTGGTTGGTTACAAGGATATGAAATGTTCGAATCCAGCTACATTTTAAACGTTTCACTAATACACAATGAATTCCTCATTTCAATAATATTCTACCTATGGTATGATTTGCGTTGATCACAAGAATCCTATAGTAAAGATATTTGATCATTTGACAGCTCTTAAATAAAAGCTATTTGTAGCGTAATTGATTTGTTATCGCCCGTTGTATTTCAGTCTTTCTGCCTGAATTCATTTTTTAAATTAAATTTCTCCTGGAAGTCACAAATACATCTGTTCGATTAAATGCAGAACAGATTGATAACCTTGTAAATTGCATAGCCTATCATGTGTAATGTAACCTGACCAGTTGCAAATGAATGGGATGGTCGATCTACATCCAAAGAAAACATGTAAAATGCCTGTATTCTTCCCATAAACGTCAAGGATATTATGGAACAATTACCTTGCTTTGAGGGGAGTTAAGTTGCCTTATTAGACTGGGGTTAGTTGGCTGTGATCGCCTCCTTGAAGCCTGTCCATCACATCTCTGTCACCACTTTCTATTATCATGAATGCCCTTTTTAGTGATCACATAGTTGGTTATATAATGCTTCTATTTGTCTGTGAAATGTTATTTGGCTTGAACATTGCTCTCCAGATATTCCAGGTTACATTTGCTTTTAGTTAAGGCAGTGAAATAAATAGACAGTTTGTGTTTATGAATCATTCTTGTGCCTATTTACAGCATACATGTCACATAATTGAAATGGATTTGAAAATGACACGCAAGACTCAATTGGTGGAAGGCTACCCGATATATTTATACTGTAAATAAGACTGATCCAAATGTTGAGTTGCAATTGTGCAAAGATAGTTTAATTTGGCTAATTTTGTGTAAAAAAAAAAAAAAAGTATCAACGTATTCCCTGTTCATCTGAATCCCAAATTGTACTTCACAGACATCAGTTTTATCTGATTGAATAATTTCCAAACTAGTTGCCATATTTTTGTGGCAGTACAGTACTGTATAGTTTTACCTCTGTCTTCAAATACCCACACTTTAATATTTAAAACTTTAATTTCCACATTCATGTGGATGTATAAGCATGCATTACACTTGTCACGGTTATGTCAAAAAAAAAAAAGTCACTTTATAGATTTTCATGTTGTGGTGATTAATTTTTTCAAATGGCTTGGTGCAACTATTTGAAGAAAGGGGTAAAACTGTTGCCTGCACTGAGATACCATGAAAATGTGGGCCCAAATCTCCCCGTGATGCCTCAGAATGGAACATAAGCCAGAATTTAAGCCTAAAGTGAATTGTGTGATCTGTGACGATATGGACCATGCAAAGGAATTGCTCAAGTGAAGGGAAATATGTATGTAGTTTAAAATGTTAGAGCAATGAAGACCAATAAAATAATTACCTTCAACCTTAACGTCCAGGCCTAGCTTCCCTGTTTAGAACAAACATCCAAAGCACATTCATTCCTGCAAGAACAGATTTCAATTTTTAATGTGTTTTTTTCACTCTGTGTGTGTGTGGGTGTTTTCCAGTGCATGTGTCTCGGAGGGAGATGATTCGGGGATTGTGCTGTTTTTAGGCTTTTCGTCTTTTTCTTTTTTCCATTCCTGAGACTTCGACAGAAGACATACCTACAGCTTCATTGTGCTAAAGTCAGGCATAGGTATTTTTTTGTTTTCTTTTCTTTTTTTAACATGAAAAGAAACATACTGAGGCTGGTGCATCAAACCAACAATTCCAGCAATCATGTTATTAGAATCATGAGATTACAGAGTGATGGGGCCAGCAAACCGGCAAATATTGAAATGCAGAATCACAGTGTTTATCGTGCGATGTAGCTCTGTTGCTTTTGTTGTTTTGAACCTGGTCTTTTGTGATTCAGAGCGGTGTTACATGAATGAGGAAAAGCAAGCTGTTCCAGTGTTTGCCTTGACATGTTCTTATTATTTTGAGATATCCTTCTGCTTAGCCAATCACAGCCAAACATCCATTACAAAACATGTTATTAGTATGGTTTTTTTGGTCACATTGGCTCCCATTTTAACATACCACACAATCCAAGAAGTATAGGCCGACTGTTTTTCAAGATCATAGCTTTCCTTGGTTTACAATTGTAGGCTTCTCTTTTTGGTGTTTTTTGTGGAGCACATTCTAACTACTATGGGCTATGCTGGTACAAATTATTTTCTGCATGAGGATGTTGAGGTGTTATGCTCTGGGAAAAAAAGTGAATTTCACTGACTCAATCCATTACTCATCCTGTTGTTAAGAGACAAATGCAGACATTTTCCACTGCATCGTTCAGTGAATTTGTTGCGCACAGTAGCACATTATACACCAATTGCAATTGCTCTAAGGCTGCAGCAGAGTTTTTACCGGAGGAAAAAAAAGGAAAAATTTTTGGCAGCATTTAAAAGCCAAGAGGGCGTTTTGAAAAGGTTTTTTTTTTTTTTTTTTGGACACTGAGTGGAGTTCACATGTATGATCTGGGCAGTGACCTGAAAAGCAGAGCCTCAGCTGTGACTAAGGGGGAGTGGTCTCGGTAACGGCGCATAATTGCCGGGGCTCTGTCACCATTTAAACTTTAATGGGATGAGTCCTGAACCACCCACAGGCTTTGAAGACACTTCCACGTTCTTCTGCGACTGATGTCTCTCTCCCGCACTGGTGGGAGGAAACAGTGGCACAGATTTCCTTGGATTCTTCAGACAGGTTTTGCGGAGAAAGGAGGAGGCAGTGGACACAAAGTGAATGCCATGGTACCTTTGGGTATGTCTGGCACAGTACAGCCATAGTGAAAGTAATGCACTGGTCTCCTGTGACTTCAGGGGACAAAACCAGCTACCATGAAACGGAGATAAAAGATTTCAAGGTGGTTACCAGATATATCGTATCATTGACACATTTGTGGTCTGACCACACCTCCTATGGAAAGGGTTTTGCCGTTCAGACAAATTTCTAAA
This sequence comes from Albula goreensis, assembly GCA_022829145.1. Taxonomy (NCBI): domain Eukaryota; kingdom Metazoa; phylum Chordata; class Actinopteri; order Albuliformes; family Albulidae; genus Albula; species Albula goreensis. Next base: position 14,572,669 of record CM040761.1, on the reverse strand, counting down.
TTAGTGAAATCTCTGTTGGATGATTGGCTGGATTTCCCCAGTCCACAAGCTCTTCAAATATTATCTTCTCCCTTTAAGAAGTGGTGTGAGCTGTCCATTAGACTACAGCCCTGGAGTGCAGGGGGGAGAAGAGATCATACCAGAATACGCACCATCAACTGAATCGTTCTGACAGCAGCATTTTTCATGGAGGATGAAATCACTTTTCTGAGATAGGCCTACTGCTCAGAATAGTTTGCTGCTTTTATTGCGGAAGACCAGCTATAGGAGAAAAGGAGGGTGCTCACCCAACATATTTAGCGACGCACAAACTAATGGAGGATAATAACTCAAAAGAGCAGCAACAGCAATGCAACATGGACAAAGTCTGTTGTGAGAAAATGAATCGCTGGTACATTTAAAACAGTTTTTTCTGTCCTTTCTCTGCTCATAGTCGATACTTTTCATCACTCACAGTCATATTGCCCCAAACCTTGGCCAGGTTTACAAAATCATCCAAGGACTTTAATCCAGGGCGTTGCAGTTCTGCATTAGCTATAAATATGAGCCACTTGAACGGACCAGGTTTGGTCATTTTCAGTTAGAGGAAAGAATTCTTAAATAATCGCCTAAACACTGAGAAACCTTTCTTTGCTGTCAAGTTATGGGGTTAAAATTAGCCAAAATTGTATCTGACATTTAATTGACTTGACCCTAATTAGCTTACAAAACGGGAGGTGTGACCTCCAGGTTCTCATTTGATTGGCTGGCTGATCAGCGTTTTGTTACATTGATTTTTGTAACCAGCAACTGGCCTGCATGGCAAGTGCAGTGGAGGCAATGTCTGCTCAGATTAATGAAACCATCAAACAACTTTCTTCTTGTCATCCAGATGCTTGTTTGTCAGTGAAACAATGTAATAACAATTTCCTCCTGGCTGTAGTTTTTTTGTGGCTGTGTTATTTGTTTTGACAGATGATGGATGTTCAGAACCAATTGAAATGCTGGTCCAAGATACACTTGACATGTTATTTATTTGTGCTTGAGCTCTGATTGGAGGAAAACTGAGTTTCTAGCACAGTCTACATATAACCATTACAACATAGTGTACATAGAACTAAAAAAATGCCAGTTGAAGCTGAATAGTTGAAGCATATATATGTAAGAACAATAAGAACAATAAGAAGGTAAGACCCACAGCATAATATTGAGCTCTGAAACAATCTGAAAGATTGAAATAATTTTTATTTCATATGATCATTATGTTTCCAAATAGTCATCCATACTGGTAATATTAGTTTGCAGCACACACTTTACTTACAATTACTAGCAGGAATGTGCTATTGGCTAATGTTTTTAGGTTTGATGAATTCCTATATGTATACACATATAACAGAATGTCATGCTGTTTTGTTATACATCATGCAGCCATGTGCATATTATTTATATTACTTGCTTGGAAGTGTCCTTCCTGTGCTTGCTTTCTGTGAATATGTCCTTTATGAGTAAGGTTCCCCATTCACCCCAGCCTTGAATATTAAGTGCATTCTGCATTGCAGGGACCCTCAAACCCCATAAGACCCTCTCTGCCCTGGCTGTAGGCCCTTTCGGAACTGACCACTCCAAACACTGCTGATTCACTTTATGAAATCCAAAGCAATTTTTATTTTGTAACTAGGAATGGCACCGAACAGATGGAGATTGTTCTTGTGCCGGGTCTGCCTCTGAATTATTTAAAACACCCACAATGTGATTTTGGCCCAAAAAAGACAAAAGAGGAGGGCGAACTGGCTAATGAATTCCACTCATTCCCTTCCCACTTTGTGACACGTGTTTCTGAGAGACTGAGCCCTCTTTTCTTTCAACTGTACGAGTATAACTGCATTCTCACAGGACGGGTTCAGCAGCAAGGGAGGCCTTCAGTGGAGTCCCATACTGTATTGGTAGCTGAGGCTAGGTCCAGACCAGGTAATGATACATGATGTGTTGACAGCGATAGGGGGGAGAGTGTTGTCGTGTCCAGGCCGGGATGCGTGATTACTTCTGACAGTTGTTTGGGTGTCCAGGGAATGGGTCATGTGGAAAGGGAGAGAGGTTCCCTTTTGGTGAGGGGGAGCCGAGGAGACGCAGAGCTGATCCGACAGGGCGCAGTGAGGGGGATATATCAAATCTACAGGGGGAGGGGTTAGGGTCAGGGGAGGAGACAGGATGCACAGACAACACCCAAACTGTGGCTCTCAGCAGGACAACCTCGACTTCAGAGAAGGCGTGGCTGCATCTTATAGCCTGAAGGTGTTGAACTGAGTGGTGTTTGTGGTTTTACCATTTTTAAAAAAGCTCTGTGAAGTGACAAAGGTTTGGTTACCCTGAAAGGCCATTGTTTTGATCTGCAGATATGCAGTCCTGTTGAATAAAACAGTTAAGTGGACTGTCACATGTAATCAAATGTTGTAACCCAAGAGAAAGTCTAGCAAAAGGAAAGACTGTACAGTGGTGCGATGGCCAACAATGAGGAAAATTGTTTAAGGAGTTTAGAAGAGGACAAAAATGTCTACATACATCTTCTTCAGTTTTGGCAATGATCTGTGCATGTGTTTTCCTGTTATACTGTAGGTTAGGGAAATGATATTTAATACCAATTAAGCATAGTGCAGTTAGTGTGTTTCTCATTGAGAGCAGGTCCGCACCTTGCGGATGTCAGCAGTGAAGGTCTTTATATGGGACTTCACGATGGTGACACTCTGCTCTTAGATCTTGGCCTCATTATGGCAGGTCTAAGATCAGCTGGGGCATTGCAGGCCTTTGCTTCCATGGTGATGAAAGTGCAGTCAGTCACCAGCTTTTCCAAAGTTTTTCCTTGCTTCGATGGAAGGATGGATGTTTTGTGGCCTGAAAAGAAATGGTGATGAACCAAGGTTCTTAGCTATGCATTTCGGTTTGTCAGTGTCCTTCAGTGGGGGTTAAATTTTGTTAACTAATTTTTTTAATGGCACGGAGCTCTGTGTCGGGAATTTGGATAATTTTCTGTATTTTTGTAAAAGCTTCAACCAGAAATGCATTCCGAAATTCTTTTTTCACCAGCAGTTCCTGCATATGTAAATAAACTGGTGAATGTTTGGCCTTTTAGCGGGTATGTAATTTATGTTAAGGGCTGTTATGGTTTAAAGATGAATGTTTAATGCCAAACAGTGGAGCAGCTCAAATATGCACAGGTGTTCAGGAGCAGCAACACACATTTTCCTTTCACTTTCTCTGCCGCGCTTTCACAGTCCTGTGCGGATTTAAGAAATTCTGAGTGCGTGACTTGTTGCCATGTGAGCAGGGAGCCATACTGTGACAAGGACGTGGCAGGGGACTGTGTCTCCCCACGGCTAGAAAGCTGTTGATATGCACAGTGACTTCAAGACATAATTCATAATCTGCTCCTTCAATAATGCAGAGGCTTTCCTGAGGAGCAGGCAGTGCACAGGGGGGTTATGGGTAGATAATGGCACTGACACGGGGGTTTAATATCGGGCTGTGCTAAATTCAAGGCAGAGTCGCACAGTTTTGGACCAGCCTTCCGAAGGTGATCTGTAAGCGGTGTGGGCTTGTGGCTGTGTGGAACTGCACAATGTATGCAGCACACTCTCCCTTTTGGGTGTTTGCTAAAGTGTGACCCCTCATTCTGTGCTTTCCCATTACTCTATCCATAAAACCGAACTGGATGCAATGGTCTCGTGAAGATGTGGCGAAAAAAAAAAAATCAAATTTTCCGTAGTAATGAATGGGGTCTGATATGTGAGTAAATTCAATACAGTAATCAACAATGAGATGTAGTGCAAAAGTGAGGTGCAATACCCTGGACTCAATTTCAGTACCTGGCCAAATTTCAACATTTATAGAAAATGTCTATTATTTTTCTTATTATTCCAACCACACTTGACCTTTGGCCATGCCATAAATGTACATGGGTGTTGTAGTCATTCTAGTGCAAACATTCCTGTTGTCTGTTTGCTTTCATAACAAACAAACTGGTGGTCAACTGGCATTTTCCTGTAGGAGCTAGTGGGGCAGTGGCATCTCTTTCATTGTGGCAGTGTTGTGTTGTAGCAATGAGCGCAGCTACATGGACATGTTATGACTGCGTATCCTACATTGGGAGAAAAGCAGGAGGAGGAAAAGCATAATAAATGATTAAATAACACCTGTACTGAATTGTAAGTTAAAGGCCTAGTTGATTCCAAGACTATGTCTCGCTGGAATATGCATACTGTCTGAACTTTTATCTTGCTATTCAGGTATGATCTGATGAATTTTTAGGGAGGTGAATGAATTTTGAACTGTACAGTAGCTTCATGCATTGCAGATGGGCTGGGTGATACAGGCCCTAGTGTATGGTGCATTAGATGTGTCGGTTTTTCTGAGGGGGTTTTAGGTGTGTGAGGATTCAGAGGCTGAGCTGTGAGAACAGAGGGCTGAGTGTCCTGCCAGCAGACTGAGAGCTCAGAGCTCCTCACCGTCTCTGCGCTCTGCATGCTGCTCCAGACCTGCACCGGTGGGGGAAGGTGTTTTTCACACACCGAAACACATCGCCTCCCTCCATCTCGCGCTCGCAAGTGCACACACACACACAGGCGCACGATCGCTCGTGGAGATACAGTTTATTCATTATTTCCCACGGTGTGACGTACACTCCCAAAATTACATCGGCCCAAAAGACCAGGCTGACATTATGCAAGCACCGCCCTGCATGTGCTTCTGTAATTTTAATTTTGTAACCGAGCTGCAGGCCGCCAGCCCACTAAAGGAGCTGTCGCTTGGCTGTGACATGCAGGGGCCGCGGTGTGGGCGTGTGGGGAGCGGAGGCCACCCTGCCGTTGGGGTTTCACATCAGGGTCGCCGTTTGTGTAAATGGGCCTGTCACACTGCGGCGCATGAGCGAAGCCCGCTCTGCCCACTCCTGAGTGCTGGATAAACGGGCCGTGAGCCCACTGATCCAGCAGAGTCCTATGTGCTGCAGTCCAGCACACGGAAGGGCTTGTGGGAGGGAAATTCAGATGCCTAATTCAGGCTTTAAACGAGGAATGTGTATCCATAGCTACCCGTCGATGGTAAACCTGGTGTCTGCTTTTATCCAGCAGTCCTCAGAGCAGCCGCTGACAGTCTGCTCAGTGTGCCGTTGCTCGTGTTTATCTGGAGTGTTGCTCTGTTTCAACATTGCATCGTGATCACTGCAGCTGCAGGGTATTGTATTGTGTGTTGGGGGGGAGTGAGAAGGTGAAGTGAAGAGGAATAAAATTTGAGCTCTGGCAACACGCTTTCTCCCCAAAGGCACATCTATTCTTCTTCCACACACTGTGACCTGTAACTGTGAAAATTTTCTTCAGATGGTTCTGATGTCTTGTCTTTAGCTTCTCATACTATCGCATGCTGCACAGCAAAGACGCCTGTTCAAACGAGTGTCTTTACAAGCCCTGCACCAGCGTTAGTGAAGTAGCTATGACTGGGAGTTCTGATCTAGGATCAGGTTTCCCCAGCACATATTCTAACTTTTTCCATTAGAAAATACATTTAGAACCAATCCTAGATCAGTTCCCTAACTCTGAGGATCGTTAGTTTGGAATAGGGGGTTATGCATACTGATTAGGAGCCCCAAGCCCCATGGCATGTTCAAGCCAGCCTATCACCTTAATGTTTGGGGGGCTATGAGACATGGAATGACATCTGGGACCTCTATTCTGTGAGAGGGGATAAGAGCGATTAATGATGAGGGAATCGAAATTGATGTCCTCATTTCAGCATGAGCGCAGCTGTAGCTTGTGCATTTAATAGGAGTCTTTGTTGGTTTTATTAAATTTAGGCTTATAACCTACTGGCATCGGGAAACATCCATCTGTCTGTCACTTTCTAGAGGCTCAATCTTGGACAACATGCAAGTAATATATTATTATTTTTTTGTTTTCATATCTTGGATAGATTTATCCCGTGCTTTTTTTCTGTTGCTCAAGTCCGAACGCTTCATTACATGTTTAATAGCAGTGGATGAACCCAACATTATTCATTATAGTGGAGAGAGGTCAGACTAGCAAATGTGTCCAGGTGCTTCTTTTGACCATGTGCTGCCCCCCACTTGAGCCATGTAGCACCCGGGGCAGGCAGACCACAGACATCTATCCATCTGTCCCTGTCAGATCCATCCATCTGACCACAGTCTGTCAGCAGAAGGATAAGGTGGGCAATACCCAGCCCTGTGTGGCCCATCAGTGCATCAACAACTAGTGATGGACCAGGCAAACTGTGAGCGGCCTAATTGATAGCATTATATCAATTAGCAATCAAGCTGAATCTAGCCCCTCTAGCAGCTATAGTTGGAGGTCCACAAAGGTGAGGCAGCTGTTGGCTCAAGCTTGCTACAGTAATACAGTGATAAAGCTGGTGAAAATCATCAGCTTCATCGCTCTCTGGCAGCCTTCCCTGGCCGGCCAAGCGTCTGCAGGTTCATGAACTGAACAGATGTGGACTCTGCGTTCCTCGAATTGCATAGGCAGCATGTGATCAGTGCCTCACATACTGTGTGAAAAGTAGCAAAGGCCAGCCACCTCGCTCATCTGAGGAGCTGTGTGGCTTTAGGGAGGTTCACTGTGGGGCTGACTCCGGCCGTGGGTGAGAAAAAAATAGGGGTTTTGCATCTCAGTTTTTACTGAATTAATGTAGAAATTTTGGATCAATGGTAAAAGAGAGGATCAATAAGTAAATATTTCTGAAGAATCATCCTATACGCACACAGGCACATGTGTATATGATTAGCCTGTAATGATATATAAGTGTTTTATACCGTGAGATTTGAATTTTATTTTGCTGGAATACATTGAACACTTTCGTGAATTCTTGAAATTTTGACTACAGGATTTTAAAAATAAAATCTAGACAGTAAATTCTTTCAAGCAGCTATGTTAACTAGATGTTTTCATAGATTAATGTCCATGTGGGGAGCCAGGTAGTTTCTCACTGACTCATTGACTTTGTGTTCTTTTCTCCAATCTGCTGGAGAGCCGCACTTGACCATCTGTTGTGGAGGATCCTGGATCCTCTTTTATGAGAATAGCTGCTGTGGATTTGCAGCCCATGACCACTGATATCTTTCACTGCCTTTGTGCAGACTGACGCAGATTCGGTTAACACATCCTGTCAGTTGAGACTGGCTTAGGCATCAGCCTAGAAGCATCCAGGTCGTGCATTCTGGAATTCACACAAAACCTCACACATTTCAGCTGTCCTGTGGACACCACACTCACTGTATTCAAGCATATTCACCATATTCTTATACAAAAACTGTGAAAATCATGCGCACACACAAGTAGGGTATTCACTTGTGAAATATCCATCTGTCACTTTCCCACAGGTATTACACTTTTACTCTGAAGTCAGCTGGATGTGATATGACCCACTGTAATCACTTTCATGAGGGTTTGGCCTACTGCGTAATAAACACAGTTACAGAGGTAGCATGCCGGTATACTTGTTTCATTGGATGCACGAAAAAATGAGTCCATGTTCAGCAAAAGCACACGGGACAGCATGTTACAGTAAAACAGTGAAAGAAAGACATCTGTGTGTAGAAAAAATGTTAGTCATGACTGTGCCTGATTTGTCAGTAAATTAATATTACTGCAAAGGTTGAACGATATGTTGAAATTAAATTGCCATCAGTCTCATACAACCTCTCTAATAATAAGATTATTATTAAGGCTATATGTAATATATTAGCTGCAGTGTTTGCTGTCTCACTGTAAGCCCCTCACACTCTGTCTGAGGGAATACAGGGGATGATATATGTCTGATCCTTATCACTGTAACCCGTATTTTCCTCTTTCTCTTGTCCCCTCACAGGTGTGTGCGTGTGTGAGAGAGTGCGTGTATGTTTGTGGGGCGAGCATGTAGCATGCGCCGTTTCCCGCAGCGACCAGGCTCCACTGGGGACCTCCCGCCGGCCGTCCCATGCCCTCCTCTCGCCGGGACACGCCTCGCTGAGCCCTGCCGGCCACACCTCCGCCGCCGCCGCCATTTGTCTTCATGAAGATTCCTGACATCGGTGATGTGATGAATAAATTTGAGGTCCTTGGGATTGTAGGTGAAGGTAAGTACGGATGGGGGGTGTTGATACGGGGGGGGGTGGGGTGTAAATCAGTGGGGAGCCATAAAACCCGGGTCGTTAGCTGTTAACGCTGCTGTTTTCTCAACACAGTTTGACCTGAGTCATGGGAAATGGCGTGTAACGCCTACAACCAATAAATCACTGAATTCCACAATCATGGCTTCACACAGATAACTCTGCATGTGTACTTCCACCTGCTCCTCTGCTTCATTCTTGACTGCTCCCACATGTAGAAGTAACCAGACAGATAGTCCTGTTTCACATCTCAAAGGGAGGGGCTCTACTACACTGCTAATAACAGCATACTAACCCACTTGTCTCAGTCAATCAGTCAGCCATCTTTTGCTTACTGTTCTTAAAGAGTACTCTGCTGTAGTATCTGTGTCTGGCTGAGAAACAATGCAAACTGTAACTAATACAATGTGGAATGGATGAGGAATGAGAGTATTACTGTAACTTGGACCAAATCACACACAGTAACAGCGATAAAGCAGTGAGATCTGTTTAAGGAGTGCTGGTTTGGACAAAGACATGTCAAATTGTCTCAAATATGGGACCTAAAATTCTTTGGTATTTAGTATGTTTCAGTGTGTTTGCATATGTATTACAACCAATTTTTTCATGTTTTATAGCAGTATTCTGTATTTATTCTCAAGTTCAGAGTGTAAACCCTCTCATCTTTATCTTAGGAGAGTGGTCAGTCTTAGCAAAGTGGAAGAACCTGAAAAGGGGACTCATTCTTTCAATTGCTTAGTATAAAACACATTTTTTAAATCCAGGCAACAGAACTTTCCACAGCTAATTGTAATCTATAAAAATCCTCTGGATTGTAACTAGAATAACAACAGTTGTGGGACAGAGCTATGAAGCTCTTGTTAATGATAACTATCTATGCATATTTTGTTCTAGCTTTTCTCAATTTCTAAATTAATTATGTTTGGTGCTAACCCACCCTTGTGAAGACATGTTCCTGGGGGACCTTTGTGTGTGCTGGTTTTTGTGACAGCCAATGTCTGAATAAATAAAGGTTTTTGAACGTATGTGTTTAAATTCTAAAATCATTGTTTCCTTAAATTATAACACAATGCGGGTTTGGGTCATGGCCATTTGTTTTTCTCATGAATTCTTCACTCTCTAACAAATGGTTTAGTTTCAGTGACCAAAGATGTCCGCACTTTCACTAATTAGGACTCCATTGGCTCACCTGGCAGTCTACAGTTTAATCATTTAAAATGACCTGTTTTTAAAGGAATCGTTTGCTGTAAATAGTACAGTAAGTGAATTAAAAATCAGTTTATCTTTCTGATAATTTACCAGTTCTGGTATGTGAAATATAGCTATAATTGTGTGCAGGTATCCTAAGAGGGTAAATCATTCTTTCTTAGATTAGAAATGATTAATTAAGACCAAGTAATGGCTTGTTACAGTTCAGGGGTTGCAGCTGCAGTTGGAATGAATACCAGCATAGACAGGAGGGCCTGAGGCTGTAAGAATCACTGAGCAGAGGCATTCCGTCTGAGTGCCATGATACAGCAGTAATCCGGAGTCAGATCTGGATTGTGCTGGTGCTGACTGTGGCTACGAGCCTAACAGATCTGCTCGTAACTGGCCACAGCAACCACCCTGGGATGAAGGGCTTCTCGCCACAGGACATTTTTGCACTGCTACACAACACCACTACGCAACACCAACTCTCCTGTTTGGTCGGGTACTTGCAGCCAATTGTGGCAGCTGCTTTAGCAGTGCAGACCTGGCGTGCAACAGCCGTAAAGCTCAGCCGGTGGAATGAGCAGTGGAAAGAGGAACTGGATGGCTGACCTCTAGTGTTTCCCCTCCTGAACAGACACAGGATATCGCATTAATCAATGAGCCTAATATTACAGTTGGGCATTCCATATTGGGTGAAAGAATTGGGAATAATATGTATTATAAATAAATAAAAATTATATTTTCATCTCAATAATATCAGAACACTGAAGTGAGGTGCAGTTGGAATGTTTCAAAGTTAGCTACGTAAACACATGAGTATGTAGTTTAGATAAGCCCTAAGTTACATTGCTCAAAATAAATGATTTACTTTTGCAAATCAATAGTTCTTTTCTTGTACTTTTTTCACCATACCATAGCCTGAACACATTGAGTCTTCTTTAACAGACCGGTTTTGTTGCTGTAGGCTTACAGCTTTTACTTGTGCATGCATGCAACCATCATACTACATATAATATTTACATATCTGAACATACCTGTGGTACATTTTTAATGTGGGTTGGTCAAAGTACTGTAGTACTGTATGTAAGATTGACTCTGCTGTCACATACCCATGCAAAGCCATTAATGAACTTTGCACATGTTGGGATGGGGGGCCAAGGACATCTTCAATTACCCCTTTAAGGTTTATCCAGCCATCGGCATGGTGCAGTATGTCACCGAGGAGAATTATCTTACAGTAGGTGATAAAGCGGCATGCTTGATGTTATCCAGAACCATCCGTATGGTGCTCATGGAGTCCTGAAAAACAGGGCTAAAAATGTCTTTCTCTCTGCATGTCCTCTGGCAGTGCTCCCAGGCAACCGTGAGTGCATCACTTCCAGAGTCCCGGACTACTCTGTGTCCCAGCCAACATACTGGACAGCCAGGAGCTCTTCTCATTGGCTCTTGCGTTTACAGACCTTCATCTCATTGGCTCTGGCACCTGACCCCACTGCACTAAGTATTACTGAAATGCTTGATAGAGATCACCTTTCCGAAAATCTGCACGCGATATCCATTTGAGTCATTCACCGTTCTGCAGGTCAAATCGCAATCCTTTTTTCCCTTCTTAGAGTTTATAATCAATTGCATTTTCTTTCCTGATCTCTTTCCTCCACTTTCATTTCTAGTCTTTGTTGAATCCTCTCCTGTTTCCTACACAGCCCCATGTCTTTGTAGCCCAAGTCTTGAAATTCACAGGTGGCACCCCAGTCAGTGTCAGAATTCAGCGGCATCTTACTGTAAATTACAGTATGAACAGACAGACACCTGGAGACCAGATGGAGCATCATCATCTTCACACCTTGTTGTAGAAGTACAGAACAAAAAAGCGGAGTGCACAGAAATATGTGCTTTTAATGAGGCCATCCTGGTGACATGGTCTAAGAGTGGTTTTGGATTCTTACTAGTAAGAACAGTTTCTCTGAATACATTCTGAACACATTCATGGCATTTAGACTAGCCTAACTATACAGGAAATATGACCTAATGATTTTGCTTTTCTGTTAAATAGGTCCCAGAATATATATGATTTTAATACTTTGGAACTGTGAGCCTGACAAGTGAGCCTCATAACTATGAGCCTGATGAATTTCTCGCTCTGATGTTGTGAAGCTCTACCCAAAGCACAGGGATGTGCTTTGCAAATAGACCAACAGAGAGTTACTACTAAAGATGAATTCTGCAGTAGAGTGGGTGTGTAAAATGATGATTTGCATTAGCTGAACAAATCAAAAGTTAGCACAGTCGTCCAGGTGCTCTATCCAAGGTTGAGTATGCGGGGTTGGAGTTAAGCATCTGCCTTGTGCAGTACGATTTGCTTTGCCTGCCCCTTTTCCCTGTGTGCTTGCGGGAGGGATAGCCCCGCCTCTGCTCCTCAGACATCACATTAACCAGGCAGGGACGCAGTGATGCATTCTGAAATACTGCAGGTTTTTAAGCACCATCTCTCATCCAAGACCGCTGTACCTTTTGATAAAAACTGACATATGCCATGTCTCCCATCACAGTCAGGGCACATAAAAAGACAGGCGAGCAGGCATGCAGTCAGCAATGCAGCTCTCACCATGCGTAGCCTGTAGAGTCTGGCAGGCCTGGAGCTGAATGCAAAGAACACCTAGCTCCATTGAGCTTGTCGAAATGTTTTTCCGCATCAACTCTTGAGTGTTGACTGCATCTCCTTCTAATGGAAACCTTGCCATAGTCTATTTCAGCGCTTACAAAATATATTCCAATTAGCTCCTGGAGTCATTCCAAGTGGCCCTCAGGATAGGGTCATCCCGGTTTGGGAACTGCTGATCTATGGGTTGAAATGCTTCGGCACTGAAGTGTAATGAAAGAGAAGGAACTGGGCTGGAGAAAATGTGGCCCTAAGAAAATGAAAACTGCATCACAGGTCACTGGTCACAGTATACATGGCAAAGCGCGGGGCCTGGGCCGGGGTTTGTGGAGTGCGCCGTTTCTGTCAGGCTAATTGAGTGAAGTGAAGTGGCAGCAACCCCCTGTGGGGGTGGGGTGGGGGGTTGGGGGTTCGGCAAGGCCTCCCCTGCAATGGCGCAGCAGTGACTCCTGAGCTGGAGATAATGGACTGGGTGCTCTCCTGCCGTCCCCCAACTAATGCAATTTAGCGGTAAAATGAGCATCGGATTTTCCACGCAGCGATGCCTCCAATCCCAACACTCCCCCCACTTCCTCTGCTGTCCTGGTGCTGCTCCCCACCACCCACTCTGTCCAGGATCCCATGCTCTGCTCCATTTGTGCAGCACCTTGCATGCATTTGTCTCAACTGTCTTCTTCATTGAGCAAGTCAGTTATCCTCAGGGGCAAGGAGAAACTACGCTGTGTAGCAGGGAGGGATGGACTCTGCCCACGGAGCTACTGTAGCAGAGCACAGTCATGGGCTGAATCATGTGAGACTTTGTGAGGCAAAATAGGTCTATTCAGAGACTGTCAATGCTGTTTTTGCTTTCACTTTGATTGCTGATCAAAATTGAGTTTTATTAAATGTTTTGCTAATTTTGCTAAATTAAATCAAGAATGAGAAGAGAGAAATCTCATTGGTCATGAGTCACAACTTGGGAAGGATTCATTCAGGTTTTGTCACGCATAGCATTTTGCTGTGTTCATTTCATATCATGCTAAAATAACTTTGAGCTACTGTTCGAAAATGCCATACCTCCTAACAAGTACCATTATAGACTTTGTGCCCTTGCCTTGAAAATCCACCCTCTACAGTCATCCTCGTCGTTTCTAGTTCCCACTGCTTTCACTGTTTACATGGTTAGTTTAGCCATTTGAGAGAATGGCCACATAAGCAAATTAATGCTGTGACTGTTTACCCAAAATGGAAGAGTAGTTACACTGGAGCGCTAGCTGTGGCCAGGTGGGATAGTTACTCCCCTGTGATTGGTTAGTCAAATGATCGTGATTACTTGCAAACAAGCAAGCAGTATGCATTTGAGCCCCTTTTGAATAATAGGCTGGAGGAGATGCTGCAGTGGATAGGCTACCAGAACATGCCTGCAATGTTTGAGACTACAATGCATTTAGCTAGCTGCCATTCAGAATCATCACGTGCTTGATTGCACAGTTTGTTGTAATGGTGCTTTTTCTTGTGTCCAATTCCAGATCACATTTTTGGCCATAGCATGGTAAGGTTTTAGGTAGCCACCTGAATCTCTGGCTGTTGTTTGCCTTGCAGATGCAACTTTCATAACTTTCAAAGTCACATTTTGCTAGTGCCATCAGAAGGACAATGAGTAGATATATGTTGTTTAGTTCACAAAAATTGAAAACATGCCTAGCTGTGAGAGGTTGCTAGAATGCAGAAATACATGTTTAAGTGGTTTATTCTCCATTTTTTCCAGACAGGGTTCACCCAATCTTTGCCTCAGGACTGGAACTTCCAGCCATGGGGCACAGCATTACACCTCAAACCCCAAAGCTTGTGCACTTTAGGTGTCTGAGTGGCACAAGCGAATGCTCCGTATGATGGCAGGCTTTTCTACAACATTGATGTTGCTAGACCATACTTGGAGAACACAGTAGAGAACAAGCTATTGGCACATGGCACGTTGTCTGCAGTGCATCGTTCGGTCTCCGCTCAGTCCTCCGTCTGTGGTGTTCTGCATCCGTGACACCACTGCTCTTTAGCTTTAGTCGCTGCGGAGCCCAGCAGGCCTTCTCAGGTGCAGTCAACTGCTCTGCTGTAATTTTTATTTTTCATACATGACCTCCTTTTCCTGCAGAGAGAGAATGTACGAGGAATAGTGCCGCTCCTCTTAAAGAAGCCCAGATTCCTCCACTGCACAGTAGGAGACTTGCGGTCTGAAATATGGATGAGTAAAGAGAACAGGAGCTAAGGTGCCAGCTGAAGACTCAATATTTCACTTTAGGTTTCATGTTCAATGTTGTGGAATATTAGAGAGAGTACCAAAATATTACTCACCTGAGAAGGTACACAAACATTTTATAGTGAGGTCATTGTCGTTTCCTGTTAATAAAGGTAACAATATATTATTCCTTGTAATAAACATATGCATGATCATTTATTTCTTTCTGGGTCCCACCCTTTTTTGCAATTATCAGTTTTACTTGCTTTCTGTTTAGTTTAACCTTAACGTATTTGTTTGCTTATCAGGCATCCTTATTCAAGGCAATTGGTGTTTTTTTTAAATAGAGCAGTTACAAGGCGCGTTGCAGTGTGCTAATTACCTGCCCCTCAAATGGCAACACTCCTCAGAAGGATCACAGCACTAATTGAAATCATGGATCTAAGCAGGACAAAATGAGCGCATAATTAAGGCAGATCGGTAAGATCAGGGGCCTCTTATTCATCGTTCATCTTATTCCTAAGCTTGTATCATTTAAAAATGGACAGCTCCATACAGAAGGAAGTAGTGTGCAACGCTAATGCATATGAACATGCACTAGCACATTCTGTAACGATTCACGGTTTGAGCACCGCAAAAATACATGCTGTGTTTTTGGGATTTCGTGGGTATTTGGCTTAACTTGAGTGTAATTTGGTGTCCCACAAGTCTCTGATGAGTGTTCCTTTCTGACCTTGTTAATCAGACCATTTAAAGGCTCTTTTTATTATAAGCCATTTTTCCCAGCGTTTTTTTTTCCATCTGAAAAGGGATGGTGCGCGTGCAGGCTTTTGATACAGTCCAGTATTCAAACACCTGCTTCAACTGATTAACTAATCATGGTCTTCAGTCCAGGCCTTGATTAGCTGAATCAGCCTGCTTTGCACCATTCCCACTCAAAAAAGATTGGACACCCCTCTTAAAAAGATATCACAAAAAAATGACATTTTTCTATTTTTTGTCTCTGTTCTTTCACTATTCAATGTTTCAATGTTCTTATCAAATATGAATGCAGCTGGGAGCCAAAACTTTCCTTCCAGAGTCAAACTCTTACTTTAGTTGGACAACTTGGACCGAAAAATGTCTAGATCAGTTCTAACTGCAGTAACGTTGGCCTCAAATTGAAAGATCTGTCAGACTGATCTAGGGCCTTGTGTTTGTCAAGGTTTCAGAAGAGACGGAGAAGACTGACAGCTCAAGATCTGATTTGGGTTAATTTGCAAATGTAAAAAAATGTTATAGGGATTTGGTAATGCTCAAAGTTTGGTGAATTATGATTTGGAAATATAGCATAGACCAGCAGTAGGGAGCCCTCATGTGACCCTCACACAGCATTGTAGGCCTCTAAAGGTTGTGTGAAAACCATAGAATTTGACAAGAATTTAACCATATCCCACCAACACATAGCAACCCAGTGCTTCAAATAAAATGCTTACATGTAAAAGAATAAAGTAAGCAATTCAAATCTTGTCCTCCTTTCACTGAAGAATCATCTTTTCCATCTTTCCAAAGGAAACATTTACTTGTTGGCAAGGGTAAGATGCCATCATGTTGTTTTGTTCCATTTCTAATTATTCAAAGTGATTACGCCCTTCTTCTTGCAGTGGTCCACAGTTGGCTCATGGGCCATGCATTCCTGATTATTGGGAGTACTCCCCTCCCATCCTGCTACTAAGTAATTCAGAGAGGCCTTGACTGCACAACTTAATTATCCTGAATTAACAGGATCTAATGTGAGGATCTGAACCCATAACCCTTAGGCCCAGACCCCTGTATGCTAACACTTAATCTGCGGTGCTGCTTCCCTGTGTGTGGTTCCGGTCTCCATGTGGTGCCTGGTGAGCCCGTTGGGATTATTGCTGTCCCCTGTGCTTCAGGGTGGCATGGCGGGCCGCCAGCCTTGATAGCATCATAACATAATAGACACTGGGAGTGCCTCTGTCCCTGCACCCTGCAAAGAGACTGCATCAGGGGCAGCATTAGTGTTATACAGGCCTCACTGGTGGGCCATGAGAGGGGTGGAGCTTGGCCACCCGATTCAGGTGGGATTAAAATGAAATGCCTCACTGCACAGTGCACATGTAGTTTAGGTTAATGGTCAAAAAACATTTGGCCTTACATATGTGTACATGGGTCAAGCTACACTGTAGTAAGGAGCAGGTCACAGAAAAGGTATTCTCTCACGAAGTGGCATGTGAGCTCGGAAGTCTGAGGAATCTCTTGAGTGCAAGACAGTAAACAGATCTCCTTTTCTCTCTCCCCATAGGAGCCTATGGTGTGGTTCTGAAGTGCCGGCACAAGGTAAGCAGAGAGTTCACCACCACACCTCAGCTACAGCTGCTCTGACATTGCTGTGACATGCGACGTACATCTCCCCTAACCCATGTTGTGAAATGGGCACATAGAAACTCATTTAATCCTCTCAGCGCTAGGGGCAACAGGATTATGGGATGTTTCTGGCTTCATTACTGCTCATCAGTGCATGTTAATAAAAGGGAGTTAATCCTCTGAGTGTTTAGCGAAATTGAGGGGGAATTAGTACCCAGACATGTGAACGCGATGGTACAGAAGCAGTCTGTGTATAATGTATTCATGTAGGAACATGACTGGAGCCATGGGGCATTTGTATAATTTGTTTTTAATTCCCCGGATTGTGAGGGAAATTTGATGAAATCTAAAAGGTGGCTAAGGTCCATCCGTTAATGGCGCCTCAGACCTATATATCTGATCTCATTTTTGGAGGGCCCTGAGGATCTGTAACCATAGTTTCTGATCAGGCGTTCGTCTGATAACCTGCCAAGCATGATTTTTAATAAGGTGCCATTCTTCCTGTTGTCATCATTGTAAGGTTCTTGAAGGTATCATCAAGGTAGGAATGATTACACTTTCAACTAAGATGTTTCACTTTTCACCTGTTACAGTGTCAAAACTTGCTCATAGCATGAAGTGATTTCATGTGAAACATAAGATACAAAATGCTGCAATAAACATATGCTTGTGTATACTTTTATTTTAGTCTGAACACCTTCCTAAGGACTGGTGCATATTAGGGCTGAATTGAAATGTATTTAGTCCCATTACATGGATGTCACTGATGTTTCTTGATTCACTAATTTGAGCGCTCTGATTCCCCCCTGGGCCCCCAGTTAATGGTTTTGATGTGTGGAGTCTCCTGCAGCGGTTGTCGCAGCAGCTTCTTCCTGCGTCACCGCGGAGTTTCCATATGTGCCCCCCAACCCAAACACACACACACACACACACACACACCTTCAGAGTGGTCTAGCACCTCCCACATGCTCTGAACTCTCCTACTCCTCATCACCTCTTGAACGGCTGAGAAACTCGGCATGGCACATATTTATAACACACTGCTCCAACCCCCCTCCCCCGGCCACTGTTCTGCAACAATTTGTCCAGTCTATCCTGTCTCTCCTCTGATGATCAGCACAGACGCATGCCCTGCCCGAAACCCTCCGCGTTCTCCAGCTAGGACTGCGCAGAGAACAGTCCATTTGGCCTCGGGCCTGATTGAGACATGTTTTCATGCACCTGTAGATGTTCCTTGCTTGTGCTTGTAAGATGAGTCACTCCAGGCTGTTGAGCTCCAGTAGAGTGCCCTTTCACACGTCACTAGCCTGCCCCTGACATGTTGTGTGAAGTGCACTGTGGGTGCTTACCTTAACTCATAGAGAGGTCATTGCACTCTTGTGCCAGAGTTTTTAAGCACCAATTGTGCCTGGCTGCGGTGTCCAAACATTTGGCAGTTTGCACGACGCCCTTGTCGTTCATCGATTGGCTCTCTGGGCAGGAAACACAAACCAGATCAATTCACATGACCTCTTGTTAACAGCCCTGATTCAAGAAACCATACCCAGTGTGCCATTGATAGCTCCAAATCATGCATTGATCAGCTTTCACTGAGCACTGTTTAAATGCTCAGGAGTAAAAAGGACCGTGGCATGGGGCCAACAGAAGAAGTGATACAGTGCCGATTCAGTCCTGGTTATCTGTGCTGGTTATTTGTGGCTGTAAAGGCCACTTCATCCAACCAGTCTCATACTGTAAATGCTCTGCTGTGAATGCCCATCTTTATCAGTCACATATATTAACAATCACAAGCTCTTGCCATTCAAGGTATTTGGCTAGGATTTGGCAGATGTTTGTTGTGTTTCCTTAAGGAGAAGGAGAACTACTCCCTGGTTCTCAATAAACATTAGCAAATTAAATGCTGGGTTACAAGTTTTTATTATTTCACAGTTAGTGTGTATGCTACAAGGGGCTTATGTTACATTGAGTCCCATTACAAAAGGAATAAAAATGAGGGAAGGATTTTGATTTGAAAATGTTATGGAAAAAGAATAGATCTTTTCCCTGACAGTACCACAAAAACAGCCAGGCTGGCTGTACATAGCCTGGTTCCAGCTCTGCGGTGGAAAAGGGGTCACAGATATGCAGCTTGCCACCCACAGCTCACTCCTAAGTAGGGCAGCGTCGGTGACAATAGCGGGCTGAGCTGACATGGTTATTTCTCATTTGATTAGATGAAACAAAGATCATATAAACCCACCTGGAGCTGGACCTCAGTGAGTCAGCCTGGTCACAGCTCTACAGTGGGGAAGACAGGGCTATGAAATACTTCTGCAGGATTAAATTCAGAAGCCTTTGTGCAAAAATACGCTGGTGGACACCAAATTACTTGAAACTCCATATTAAATTGTTTTCAGCCTACTATTTCAAATCCTAACTTCAAAAGGATAATGGAACTTCATGTTCTTTTACACTTAGGTTAGGTCTGGTTGAAGTTAATGCAAGTTAAAGAGCTTTTGAAGAGCAACAATAGTGGACCATGAAGTCCACTTCACCTTTTTTATGAAGCAGTATATCAATAGTAATTTTGAGTGCTTTTAAAGCACAGAACCACAAACAAACATTCTGTGTCTTTGGGTCTGGTTATGTCTCCTGCCCATCCTGGGGGTCTTGTCCGGTAGAGATGCGAATGCCACCACCCCGGGGTACACAGGGCTCGGTCAGCGCCAGCCAGCGTGGCAGAGAGGATGACTCAGGAGTCCTGCTGCAGAGTGGTTTAATTCGCTGTAATTATTGAGTTTTGTAATTCACACCCTGATTGATACAAAGCCATTCACTGAAGCAGCTGCAAGACACAAAAGTTTCAGTTATGCAGGCCGGTATGTACTTGCATTAACATTAGGCCTTGCTTATGGCTGCACAATGAAGCATGGGACTCCTAAAGCTTCCAGCCCAAAAACCCAACCCTTCTGTTTTACTCTTCTCATATTTGACTGATACGTGACTCATTTCACAACTCTGCGCCTTAATGTATTTGTGTACATATACAGTATTTGTGTGACAGTGTGCACATATGTATAATGTGTAGGTGTGCTTATGTTTGTACAAAGCATTATCACATATGGTGTTCTGGAGCATGTTTCATAGATTACCTTATACCATGGTGGTAATTAGGTGTCCTCTGGCCAGCCAGACATAGCAAACGCACCAAAAACTAACCAAGAAAAGTCATCAATCTTAAATTACAATATTTAAGGTAAACCTTTCATATTTGAACGTAGTCATGCTCATGTATAGTCAAACATGAGCAAGTGTCATCAGCACTGATTACCGCAGGGATCTAACCCCTCTCTGGACGTAAGTAAGCTCTTTCCGGCGGAGTTCTCACGGCTGTGAGTGAATGATGGAAAACGGCCCTCGTGTCGGGTGCAGACAGATCGGCGCAGCGCTCTGTGTTTATGGGGCGTCCTAAACCAAGGGCGCACATGCGGGGAGCGACTGACCATCAACCAACATGCTGGCGAGGAGGCAGCTGAGTTTGTGCAAGAGTAATACATCATCTCCTCATCACCACCGCAGCTCCCTCTCTGCCACCGACGGCCTGTTCATCGCCCAGTGGTGGGCCTGGCAGGTTTAGCGGCACCTGGGCAAGGAGAGCCCCGACAATGTACCTGAACATGACTCGCCCCCCTGTGGTGCTCTGTTTCATGTTCCTGCTATTCTGTGCAGCACACATCTTTCTTTTGTGTTACTGTTGTGGTGAACTGTGTGGCACTGGTATGGAGGCTTGTGTATTAAATTGAATAGAACAATGCTAAATAAATATAGTTTGTGATAGAACCCCAAGCATAAAACTTTCATTGCAGCCACAATGCGTATTGAGTAGGAGATCAGTGGATTGTATTGACTGGGTTGTATGGGGTATATATGGGTGGTGAAAGGCTCTAGATCACTGGGGCTTGTGGGAAAAGCATAGCTGTGGTCTTATAAGCTGCTATTTTTGGAGGAATGAGAATGGATGGCCTTGGCACTCAAAAACAGGCATGTGCTTATGAAGACATCCTGTGGTGCTGACGATGTCATCATTCTTGAAATTCAGTTTTTTGCCGTAATGAACAAGCCCATCCAAGACCGGTCTCTGAATTTCAGGCTGGAGTTTTGGTTCTTGGTTTTTGTTTAAAGTAACCACCATTCTGTTTCAAGCTTGGTGGAATGATTTTTTATTTTTTTTTATTTGTGTCTCTGCTAATGTCAGGTTTTAAATGAATGCTGTGAGTGTCGTGCTGTGTGTTTCTTTTTTTCTGTCGAGCTTGTTTGTGCAGACAGAGATCGCCCAGGCGGTTTTTATAGGGCATTGTGTGCGGTCGCTGATTTCTCTGATTATTGTCTTGAAGATGAGCCTGCCTCTCAGTGTCCCCTACCCACAGAGACCCCCCTCCCTCACTGGTCCCTTTGCACTGCAGGAGCAGTGGCATCCAGTGTGCTCCGGGCGAACCGTTCGGGCAGGGAGCAGGGGACGGAGCTGTCTGTTCACAGCCAGGCTCAGAGCCGCAAAACGGGGAAACGAAAACCAGGCAGCCGCCCCGCTGTATACTGTGTCCCTGCCAGTGAGATGCGGTATTAAATTTTGATTGGTCTGGACTGAGCTCCTCTTGCCCTTCAGTTCACCCCAACTTGTCCTGAGAGAGCAGCCACCACATGTAGCCTCATGGATGACTGTGTCCTCACAGCACCTACAACCTGGGCTGGGATTTGCTCAGTACCTGCAAGGAAACATATATTTATTTCATTCTTCTAACACGGGTTACTCTAAAGGTCCCTTGGTTCCCAATGGTTGCATCAGGCCTGCTACTGCAGATGAAACACTGTACAATGCTTTTGTTTCAAAATCCATGAAACATCTTTGAAGTTACTGATGCACTACTAGTTTAGTCCACTGCTATTCTGTAAATAGTGTAAGTTTTGTACACGGGCAGTCCTTGTTTCTGTTCAAAAGTAAGTTTATTAAGTTAACATTCAGCAAACGTGTCTCCACATAACATGCAGCTGAGAACAATGAGCAGAAAGTCATGAAGTTAGACACAACACGGCAGTGTTCTCATAAACTGAGTCACTGCCACAGGAATGCAGATGCGCCGTTATTCTCTCACCTCTGCCTTCTCCATCAAGCTTCAGCAATATGACTGTTTCAGCATAGAAAAAGAATCGGGTGTCCATATTTCTGAAGAAACTCATATATCTGACGAGAGTAGGAATGCTGGTCAAGAATCAGTTCTGCATTTAAACTCATTATTAATAAGGGTGGGGTACAAGGGAAACCTGATCCGAGATCAGCTCTCAGATCTTAATAAATACTTCATGAATTCAGGCCCGATTATCCCTGCAGTCTGAGTAATGGAGGATAGACAGAAAGGTGGCAGTGTGCAAATCACTGACCAAAGGAGATACTCAGGTAGCTTTGTGTACTGGCTTTTGGCATTCCAGTATTCTTTCAAGATGGCGCTGCTGCATTTGGTCGCTGTCGTGGTAGCTTGGGTCCAGCTGTACTTTTATCTATTGTGAGTTTTAATATATTTTCCTTAAATTATTTCTTAAAGTATGTATTTTGGTTATATTTTATCTATCGTGAGTTTTGCACAGTCTGCCCTGCTGCCAACCATCATTTTTTTTTTTTCAAGATTATTTATTTGACAGTTACAGTAGAGAGGCAGACAGGAAATGCAGGGGAGAGAGAGGGGGGAGGACATGCAGCAAAGGGCCCTGGCCAGATTCGAAGCCGGGCCGCTGCGGTAAGGCCTCGGCCTTATGTGGCATGCGCTCTACCGGATGAGCTACCGGGGCGCGCTGCTGACCGTCATTTTACTGCTGACTGAACATTGTACCTCGGCATGTGACAAATAAAACTTTGAACTTGAACCTCTGGTCAAAGTGACAGGATGATCTGCTGGCTTCTCATGGATACTTTGAATTATTATATTAATATGAATAATTATATTAAGGGAGATCATTAAATTAAATACATGCACAGCTGGAAGGTTTATGGACCAATCAGCAAGCAGGACCCGAGCCATCTTTTTTATAATACATCCTGTTCTCTCTGCCTCTCCACTCTGACCTCTACTCCCTCATGGTTTCCTTGGTTACTGGACACTTCATTCAGGTTATCGTTCTCAGCCTCTCCAGGCAGGTGAGTCACTGGGGATCCACCTGCCGTAGCCTGTCCCACATATGGCCATGGGAATCACCTCAGTGTTCCTGAATATTGCTGGTTACTGAACGTTATAAACTTGCTCCAACCATTCCCATCCTTGTAAAACATGATGGCAAGCATGTAACGCATCTTTGAGGTTGTCATTTTTGTAGAACTTTTCCCATTTAATCCAATAATCCAGATTTTTCAGGTTGTAAATATCTCAGGGGCTATGAATATTTGGATCTGTTGTCAAAAGTTCAGTCCTGCAATTATCTGTCAGAGCACAAAAGCTCTTGATGTGTGTGATTATAACATACCCAAGTCCTTTGCTTCATTTTGAAACATTTATTATTGTAATATAGGGTCTGAAAGTCAGTATCCTCTGAGTAATCTCTAAAATCTGAGGAAGCTCCAGTCCTGTCCTTTACTAGTCTGTGAAAGGCAGAGGCTCCCTGTCTCCTTGCTACTTATCATACTCCTTCAGCAAGGACGGAGGGGCGTGTGCTCCTCATCTTTTATTGATTGGCCAGCGAGGCTAACGGATGAGGAAGGCAGCGGATCTGTCAGACAGTTGGTATGGTACATAGTTGCCAGGGTGTATGAGTTTTGCCTGGGATTGGTTCAGACTGACAGATGCAGTTAATGCTTCGAGCTTAAATCTCGGTATGTGGAGGGTTTTGAAATAGGGTCTGGTACAGTGCACTGCAATTTATTTTTTTCCATATTTCAGAAGATAGCTTTTCTTTTTCTGGAACCAAACTGTCATAGTTGTGCTGCACTCATGTTCCATTGATGTTAATCATGAATAATGGCTGCTGTCCTGCGAAAGGAACAGTTTAACCTGCCTTGTTTCCAATGGGGAGTTCAGCAATTCACCCCACTGGACCTTTGACTCGCTAATCACTTTTATGCACCAATAAATGAGATATTTGCATGGAAAACGCTCATTGGCACGCACCCTGACTACTACCTGTTTACGTTTTACATTGGCACTTCTGTGGCCTGTAGCCAGGCTGGACTGCGGAGCTGCACACTGTCGAACAGCCACATTGCAATGTACAAATTGAGTCCATTAGAAGAGCAGGTCTGCTTGCCCAAGCCTTGCCTGGCTGTGTGCAGCATGCTGTTAAATTACCCAGCTCAGCCGCGATCAGGGGCTGACTCACATTCACATTGGTTGCGACCATTTCGCTGCAAGCTAATTGTGTTCGATATTCAGTGACTCGCAGATGACCTGGGGCCAGCTGCATTCAGAGCCACTAAGTCACCTGTTATCACGAGCACAGAGAAATGCTCAGCACCCAGCTAATCACTGGCAATGGGAGAGAGTGGAAAATGTTTTCAACAGACGGCAATTACCCACTGAATTGGAGTGGCGTATCGCAAGAAGAAAGGCTTCCATATTCACTGGGGGTCTTCTTTTGGTGATACAGCTGGTGCAGACAAAGCAGTTAAATCCATGGGCAAATTTTAGATTGTCGCTTCATCACCTCATTACTCATGCATTATATTTCAACTTCCATAAAACATCTTCCCAGTGCTGCCTCCACATCTACCCAACCAAACCCCTGTGGTTTCTCTGTCTCAAAATCTTCTAATCCTCATCTCCAAAATAGGGACAACTGCAAGAGAGATACTCACAGTGCTCACACACACACAATCCTTTATATATTTTTTTAGATATGCTGTAGCTATTTGCACAAATGCATTGCTACCATTCCTGTCTGTTACCATGCTCTTTGCCGGGTGGCACATAGTTGGAAAACCACATTGCTGACTCACCCTTAAGAACTCAACTACACCCTACGAACAGCTCAAGAGATCACAGATAGAGCTAGAGAGATTGACATTCGTTTGTAAACAGATCTTCTGGAAATGGCTGGAGGCTGTGCACTGTCTAACTTTATTACGTATTAGCCTAGCATGGACTCAGCTCTTGAATTTTGAAACGGTTTTGTCACAAATCTGCCATCATCATAAACAATTGGCATTGCATGTGCAAGGTCCTATAAGGTTGATGATCAAACAAGACCGCTGCCCATTTTTCGGTTTTAATGGTGGCCAGTTGGCGATCTTTGCCTGCTGAGAGCCCTTTTTTAATGGAATATAAATGCATGGTCCTGCCCGTGTAAGCAGCTGCACCTGCCTTTGTCGCAGCTAAAAGCTTTTCAGTGTTTTCTGGAGAGAGGAGCCGCTGCTCTCACTTCTTGAGGTCTGATGTATTCACCTCACATTAGTACTAATAGGATTACAGGAGGTCCAGCGTACGTGTGGGTTTGGAGCAATTTCCCATGCCCTAGAAGGAGATTCTACAGTTCTGCAGAATGTACTCTGAGCTCCAAATGGTCTGTGAGCATCTGGATATCTTCTTTAACCTTTCTGGTCAAGGCTTTCTGCACAATAATGAGGCAAGCTGGGGAGGTAAGTGATTTTATGTTTCCAGCCCCCAACCCATGCCCACTCCAACAACATCCTGATTCATCAGAAGAAGCGATTGGCCATTGGGTTATTAGCAAAGCACATCTTCAAAGTTATGCAGAGTTCTGCTACATCAGACGGACGCGCTAGCCAGCCTCATAGCTGTGGGCCTAACAGCTGAGGCTAAGTGGAAGGTAGAGCCCCTCCTTTCTTTACAGATTTGAAACTCAGACAATGTTCCTGCATCATGAATGCAGTATCCATCAATAGCAGGAGGGTAATGGGACCGCTTCTTATCAAAAGCAAGTGATGCATTATGGGTATGTGAGTCAACAGACCATTTCTGGGCACTTGTTAACTCCCTGTGGGCTGCTGGAAGCCATCTTGTTCATAGTCATTTTCTAACAGCACCCAGTGGTTTTTTTTTTCCTTTTTACTCCAAGGAAGGGGTGTGAAAAACCTGGCACCACTTCCATATAGGGACTGAAGACATGTAAGATAGAGCCATGGTTGTAGGATATTCCTGTCTCTGCTCATACTTGTGTAGGCCATAGAGCCAGATCACTGTGTTTTTTTTTAATCTCCTGTAGTGGAGAGCCACACATGAGCTACATCTAGAGAGAGGGTGTGGGTGGGTGTGGGTGTGTGTGTGGGGAGGGGAAAGTGAGGGGGGAAGGTCTTTTTTCCTTTTTTTCTTTAGCGAGACTCATTATAAATGTTGGATGTCCAAGGCGGTGCAGAGAAAGCATGGGTTTTCCTTAGGGTATTCATTAGTCATGTTCTCAGGCTCTCTCTCGCCACAAGCTATTTACAGCCACTCTGATGAGATGTTACACAACGTGTGGAAGGTTTTGTGTGTAAAAGGTTTCTGAGCACTGCATTTTTAAGTGGGGGTGCTACCTCTGAAGTCTGTTCCATGAGGCTTGCGTCTGCTCTCTATGCGGAGCGAGAAACCCGGTCTCTGACCGCGCCACACGGAGTCTGGGTTTGTGCTGCCATGTTCAGAGTGGTCATGGGGTTAATGACTCGCAGGGTACGCTTGCCTGTGCAACATTGAGTAAACAAAAGGCTGCCATGGACACCACGCTGAACTTTCACGTTTCAGCGTGGTTACCTGTAGCTCTTAATGAGTGCCGAAGCTTTGCCCCAGTGTATCTTGAAAGCAGTCTGTCAGTCAGACTGACAGGCTTTTAGAGATGCCTTTCTGCTCCCTAATTGCCATGAAGAGTTTGAGACATGTTCTATTGAGCTGTAGTGTGTGGAATATAACTTCTAAGATACATCTGTATTTTACCATCGGGGGAACACGGAAGATGATTTTTAGGACAAATTAGTTGTCAAAAAAAAAAAAAAAATACAAATATTTGGTGCTTCCCCAGGGCACTTGCTATTGGCCTTCATTTCTGTGTGTGGATTTTCACATTTCTCTTTTGCATATTCACTTGGTAAACAGTATAAGTGGGCATCCTCCTCCTTTGCTATTTAAGGCACCGTGCATGTCTGGTTTGAATAAAGAAGCCCTTGTTTGAAAATAAGTCCATTGTCTTTGTCTGTGCGATTAAATGACGCAGTTCCTGCTGTCACAGAGAGAGTAACAGGTTTGAACATGCTTTCATGTGAGAGAGAAAAGACTGAAAGACACAAGATGCTCACATTCTCAGCACAAGTGAGTGTTCCTTGAAACGCTAATTTAATTTTTGTTTCGATCAGTAATGCAGTAATTTGTCCTCTGTCCATTTCTTTTTTCGTCAGTCACATAGTTTCGGAAAGCATTCGTCGGCATTGCTATTCTATCTCGCTTTTTCGAAATTGCGCAGCTCTAATTCTTTAACGAGGACGGTCAAGGCATTTAAAAAAAGCCGTAGAGCTGACATCTGAGATTGTCCTTGTTCTAGAGAGAAGGTTATGCTCTCCCATTGTTTTCCTTCAGTGATGTCATTCCAGTATCTGTGGGTGTTGAAAAGGCCATTGTACGACACAGGCAGCCATGGACCAAAATACCACCCTTGTTGTTTTTGTTTCTTCTGATAGGCATGCATGCTAATGCTCAACATAAAGCAGCACCCTTTTTTCAGAGAGCAGCATTTGGCAAACTGTAGGTCCAGTGGGTTTGGGTCAGGGTATATCTCAAACACAGCTTGTTGTCTATAATGGACTCTTCATTAATTCAATAACTTAAATTATAAGCTAATTCCCTGTCACCTGTCCTTTGAGCTGGCACCTAGCACTGATCCACCCCTTTTTCCTCTGGTCATTGGTACGCTGTGTTACAGCCCCACAGTGTCTGTGTTGCCAGTGGCAGTTGCTCAGGGATTGGTCAGTGATGCTGGTATTACAGCCCCACAGTGTCTGTGCTGCTAGTGTCAGTCGCTCCATAGGGTCCCCGGGGAGCTCCGTGCTCCCTGCTATGTTGATCCTGGCGTTGGGTGTGCTCTGTCCTCACACCCACAGTGCGTGCCTGTCCACAGGCCAAGGGAATGGGAGCTGACAGCAACACTGCCAGCGTGGACTGTCATGGAGAGAGACCAGGTACTAAGCCCTGTTTGAGGGAGAAAGACCCCTCACACTGGGCACTGTACATACATTGGGCTCAGTAAGTACCGGCACTTTAGGTTAAAGATGAATGGAAAATATGGCTCATCATCTGTGTTGTTTATTTTGTGTCTTTCCGTTCATCTTCATCAAGGATGCCAGCAGTTTGAGGCCACTGTACATGCACGGTATGTGCGTTAAAATGTGCTTTTGCACACAGTCTGGAAAAGGCATGCTGGTATTTGAGAAAGGGAATGAAAATATATCCGAGTGTTTCAGTGCTTATCCTGATTAAGCTGACTAAACTGAGTTTCATCTCTTTGTCTGACTAGGTTTCATACATTAATATTTGCCCATCACTGATAAATTCAGATCAATGGAAAGCATTTTTGCTGGAATATGTTTTCTACCTCAAAGGTTTTTGCTGCCTAGCCCTGACTTTTGCCCTGCTTTGCAGAAAGATTCTTATCTGTGTGCTAGGCACCAGGTACCAAGCAAAAAAAAAAAAGTGTAAGCACATGTAAACATTAGCTGTGAAAGCTGTTTACCTAACAGCAGAGCATCACCCCCATAGAATTCACATCATTGCATTCCACTGCACCTTTTCTGCGCAAAGAGTCTGACTGAACTTCTGAATATCTGTAGATTGTAAGGCAAATGTAAAATGTTATCTAACGCTTTCTTCTCTGGATCCTGATTAGGTCAACATACACTCTAATGTAAACATAAATGTAGACATAAACAGTGATATTGGGAACATACACAGTTTAAAAATCTGGTAGGCTTAATGGGGTATTTCCCTTGTTATATCAAGCACAATATAAAAATTAAAAATTGCACTGGTTAAAAAAATAATAATAACATATGTAGGTTTTTTCATTATGTCCCCACAGTACAAAGGTGCAGTGCTTCAGATAAAGGCCCACACCACTCATGTTTGCACAGTACGTTCTCTTAGAGGTCAATAAGAACATGTCAGCAAGATTGCATGACTGCCACCCTGCAGGCCAACGTCACAAACAAATCAGCAAAGGAAATTAAAATAGGAAGGTGAACAACGGGGTTTTTTGCTAGCGATATACAAACTCTTTCCCAAAATGGCCTTACTCACAGCATGTAATGTCGATATTGAATACATAGTTTAATTGAGTAGAACTTTAAATAAAGGTAGTGGGTCTTATGAAGGGTTTTGTAACCCCATAACTAAAGTTTCTGTCATGCAGAGCGACCATTTTGAGTGCGTCAGCGTATGAGACCAGCATAAATCCACAACGAAGACTTAATAAAGAAAAAGCCCCAAACCTTTTTTTTTCCGAAGCTAGCAGTTATTTTTACCCCTGACGAATTACAATCAGGCCACGAGCAGAGGAAAAAAGAAGGGAACTTGTGCATATGATAGCATTAAATAGGTCACCTTGAGCGGAAAACTTGTCTGCAGCGACCTGTTTGGAAGCAGAGAAGCACAGAGAGGCTGGCTCCACCGAGAGCGGAGAGAGAGAGAAAGAGAGAGAGAGATGTGCTCCATGAATACAGGGAGAATTCAGTTCACTGCTGTTCCCCCGACGCTCGCCACTTATTTTTGGGCTGCGATTTTAACGCCAGTTCGTGTGGAAGTATTCTGCTGTTCACAGACACCCTGACCTCTCTCCAAGTCATTTATATTTAGTTCTGTGAGATAATCAAGGACAGTTTTTTTTTTATTCTTTTTTATTATCATTATTTTTTTTTTTTCATCTTTATGAGCCGTTAACGTCAGTGAATTTACAGAATTCCAGAATCCCTGTGTCCAGGCTCCTCATTTCATGTTTATTACAGTAGCACTGTCGGTGGATAAGCTGCCAAATTGTGGGCCAGCAGTACTGGATAAGAGCAGCAGTGTCCGGTGTCTGTTAGATTGAGCCCTTGGATGCCCTACCTCAGCGTTGCCCAGGCTATAATGAGCCTGCTGGCCTGAGTTCAGTAGTTTCTTGCATGCCGTTCATTTGATGAAACATTAACAAGCCCATGCTTTGAAGGAAAACTCCTATCTAGGGTAAATTTGAAGCTATTGATGCATTCATTAGGTCATAGATACTTGTCAGAATAAACAGAATCAGGCAAGTACTCAGGGGTATGCAGTTACAGACGTGCTGTTAACAACAGAGGCTGTGTGTTTTGGGACTCTGAGGTGGTAAGCACTGACTAGCATGGATACCACAGGTATTACCCAATCAAGTCACTCTTATGTGTGAATGAGGCATGTAGTTGTTTTTAAACATGGCTTTGCAGGCTTCCTCATGGACCTGCCCATGGCCAATAAGCCGTGGCTGTCACCAGCCAGCTGTGCATTCCTCCACCCCTCTGAGAAAATGCAGGACAACAGGAAGTCCCGCCCACATTCACAAAGCTTAGCAACCAGTACTCAATCACAGCTGGAGATGTGCAAGATTCTTTACCCAGATATGTCAGGCATAGAATCAGGAAATCAGTACTCAAATACTTTGCACTGAATTACTACTGTTGATATGGAGGTGGCCACACCCACATTCTTAGGGCTAGGCAGCCAGTACCAAATTGCTAATGGTCATGTTTAGGAAATTCCCTATCATTCATAAGGATTAGCAGCCAGCATTGTATTACTGTTAGAAATATGCAAGAACAGTGTTTGGTTAAAACAGTTGTCCTGACCACGGGTCATATCGCAAAGCAACTGTTAACTTAAAAATGTCAACAGGCAGTGGAATGCAAAAATCGCTTGCATTACAGTGGAGAGACCTTTGAATAGAAAACATCAAAACCACTAATTTATTATTGAAACAAAGAAGACCTTAATAATTACAAATGTCAACATCCAAACTGATATTCTGGATAAAAACATCCTGCAGTGGCCTATGATCAGCCAATTCTGATTAGCACACCCAGTATGCTAATCTGTTAGTCTGTTAGTATGTGTTCACTTTCATATCTCCTCCAGTTGAATTGTATAGGCTGTGGTCCCCTGTTGGTCTAAACTGAAATACAGCCTGCTAAAAAGGAATGCATGAAAAACAGGACTTTTTCACTGGCGTACAAGAAGCCCCGCCCACATTCAGGCAGGTCGGCTCCGTCCAGCCACTGCTGTTTGGTGTGTGGGAGGTCCCGCCCATGTTGTTTAGAGTCTGAAGCTCAGAATCAAGTTCTATCTACCCTGCATTGCACTTTGATCATTCTATAGCTGTCACGAATTGATTCAGTAAACAGCAGTGACCGCGCTGTCACCTAAGCACATACATTATAGAATCCATACAATGTGCCTGGGAACTTAACCACACAAACAAGGGAAGATTTATGTTGTTACATTGATCAAAGTAACCTCAGTGATGCCTGACATAAAATGACTGGATTGGACAATTCCAGATCAGTTTCTTGGGAAACACAGTTAGCCAACACTCCTTAAGACTACATTTTTGACCAAAACATGTATTTTCAGCCTTTTCTTCAAAATATTCTGTTCTGTTAAAAAAATGCAGTCACCAGTACTGTGATAAAGGTTTAAATTACGCTCATTACAGCTATGGATATGTGTGAATGTCCTGTTGAGACCCCATGCTTACAGAAGTGCTGTTGTTTCAAAGGAGCTGTTGGGAATGAAAAAGGGACTGAGATTTATGGCCTTTTATACCAGCTGATATGGGCAATTCTGCTGGAGCAAAACAAGACTGTAAATTGGTACCACATTGATGCATTTGTGATTGATTTACTAAAAATGCTGAAATTGGAAACAATGTGCCTACCTTTCTTGTCATTTCTCAATCGCTGTCAGAAGCTCAGCTGACGCTGTGAACGTTTTTTTTTTTTTTTTTTTTTTTGACCTTTATTTAACTAGATGGGTCAGCTGACAACAAAAATGCATATTCTGCTGTTTATATATTTCCACTGAAAAATAAGCCAGCATGTCTCTTCTGGTTTTATGTTTTTAGATGGGAGGTCGCAACAGCAATGTGCACCTGCAGTGTACAATTTTAAAGGTAGCCTTTGCATAGTGTATTAAATTCACTTTTACACATTTTTTGGTTTGCACCATACAGAATATTTCTAAAGATGACAGGCATAAATTCTTGGTGGAGCATCTCTTTGTGAAGGATCTCAACCATTGTTTTCATCTTGTCTTCATTCCTCAAAATGTAACCAGTCAGTTTAGCTAGTGAAGTAACAAACTAGCTTGTCTTTCACAGCCACAAAAAGTTATATAGGCACACTGTGAGACAGTCAGTGCAATCTGAGACATTAATTCAAACAAAACTGACAATATACCTTTTCTAGTGTTCCTATGCAATCAGCAAGCAACAAGCAAGTTCACTGGAAAGCTAGCAATAGCTGGCAAGCTATTGAATTCCCTTACTAAGAAGTTATTGACTTCTGGATAAGTCTGCCCCCTATCATAGAGCTGGGGAATTGAATTTCTGTGTGGTACAGGGGGGAGCATGTACTCCCTCTGGCCCATCAAAACTCTTCCAGAAGCTAGTTAGCCTATCCCAGGAGGTTCCCCATCTTGCCCGGTGCCACCCTACTTATCTTCAGTAGTTCAAGAAGGGTACGGGGGGTATGACTAATTGCTTCCCTGGCTTGTGGTTGATTAATTTATTTTTGATTAAAATACTGGAGAATCACACACATCCCTGAAGACCTTTTAAAATGATTGCACTTATAAATGATTGAGATTGACAAGTTAAACAGCTTATTTCCATTGTGGTCCTCCCTGTGGCAGGGAGACAGAAATGGCAGGCATGCTCAGTTGTGACCATATTGCATGGCACAATGTTCAGTTTCACAAACATGAAATAAATAAATACATGCAAAGAAAAAGTCAATGAAAAACAAGGCCTGTAATATTGGCTCTTCCTGGCACTTTCCCGGTTCTTATTCTTCTGAAAACATCATCTTTGATGTAGAAAGGGTAGCGATGTCCAACTCTGTACTTTCTGTTCGATTTAAATGTGCATGTTTTCATGATTGTCCATAGATTTAATTAAGATGCTTTCTGCATTCTTCCATGTCTTTCTACAGGTAAAGGTATTGGAAATATAGTTTTCCTGCTTGCTATTGACTAGGCTAATGACCTGATAGCCTACACCTATATTGTGCATTCCCAGGTGTGTCCTTATCTTTAGTTTGCAGAAGACAACACAAATACCGCCTATCTCTATTTCCAAAACCAAAATTGGCCAGGGCCAGTAATGAAACTCACTCTAGCTGCATCTACTCATACTATTTTCCCTCTGCGTGCTCCAGAAACCCAGTAGATCCAACCCATTTCTTTCATATTGTCAATTTCCATTGAAGTGTGCCAAGAAATTAAACTTTCAGAAGTATGCATTCTTTAGTGGGATGTCCAGCTATTTGCATGCAAAATTAATTTTAGCCTGAGGTAACGTGTCTGTTGTGTATGTGGCAGATATAAGCGTTTCGGATGTAGATGAACAAACACCTCAACATTTTGATTTCTTTCTTGTTGAACAGTATCTTTCTGACAACATTTTCTCTTGATCATATTTAACAACATTTTATATTTATTTGACTATATGCAGTTGTGGTTTCTGCTGGTGTTTGGCACTTGTGGTTCATTGGATTGTGCACTGCTGTCATAGAGCTTTCTCCACCATACTCCCCTAAGTATTCTATGCATTTAACCCATCTCTATTGAACAGATCAATACAGATTGTGTCAAGGCATGTTCAGCCTGTTTGATTTGATATATAGCAGCATGCAAAGGTGTAGAGTTTGGCAGTGATACAGGGTCAATATGTGTGGTAGTGTGGCAGTGTTGGAGGGTGGGATGGCAGTCAGTTGGATCTAAGTGAGGTAGCGTTTGTCTTTAACCTGTGCGGCAGTCTGTCTGAGGTGTTATCTGTGAAGGTAGCGGTGGTTTCAGGGAGCTGCTGCTTTGTGGTATTGTCAAAGGACAGCTTTTCCTCTGTCCCTTGTTTACTGTTGTCTCTGTTGTGTCAGCAGCTACAGGAAATGAGATCCGGGCATCCTGCCATTGAATCTGTTAGTAATATTATGGCTCCTGACAAGCCCCAGCCTCCTGTTTCCTGTACTGCCAGCTGCGAGCAAGGCCCTTCAGCTAAGACCGTCCCCTCCGTATGTAAACGGTGGATCGGAATGCCAGTTAAACATTGGTGGAAATGGAGAAACTGAAGTGATTTTTTTTCCTGAATTTAATGTGGTAGTTTTAAAGGGCCACTAAAGCTGTCCAATGAAAAGAAACAATGTGTTATGTCTAGTTTCTTAAAAATTCATAAGAGGCTCATTTATTTATGACTTATACTAATCTGAATACTAATCATTGCAATGTGTGATCACATTTTGGGCACTTAAGATTAGCAGCTTTGCTCACAAATGCTTAGCGCACCCTAAATCCTGCTGAAGATATGCTCGGTGCAGTGAAGCTACGTGTCCTCAGCTCATGGAATAAGGCTTCGTTCGGAGGCACGATTTTCTGATTTTCCTCTTTATGTAAGTGTGTGCCCAGCCTGTCTCTGCCCTGTTGTGATGTGACTCACTTCACAGCACCTCAGTAGGTGCTCCCCCTGAAACAGACATGTTGTTGCCATTGTAGTTTTGGACAGCTCCTCTCAGTAAACATGCAGCGCTGTCTGGCTCCACTGAGCTGGTCTTCTCCCTGTAGGCCAGGAGATATCTCTCTCTTTCTCTCTCTTTCTCCCTCTCTCCCACTCTCTCTCTCTCTGTCTCTCCCACACACTCTCTTTTTCCCTGTCTCTCTCCTTCTCTTTTTTTTCTCTCTCTCTCTCTCTCTTGCTCCTGTTCTCCCACTCTCCCATTTTCTCGCTTTCTCCCACTCTCCTCTCTTTCCATTTACCTCCCTCCCTGCATTCCTTTTTGCTCTGTTTCTCCCTCTATCTATCGATCTCTCTTTTCCTCTTTCTCTTCCCTCTTCTCTGTCTCCCTTTTTCTAGCTCACAGTCCTCCTCCTTTCTCACCGCTCTCACTGACCGCACCCCCTGCCCTTCAAGGCCCCGCCCCCTTCTCTTTGGCAAGGACAGAGCAGCACAGCCAGAGTGGCCCATCATGGAAACCAAAGGCAGGGGAATTTGGCTGTACAGAAACACAAACACGGCTATTGATCCGGCCCACATTCCGTGAGCAGCGCCACTCGTTTGATCCCCGTCTCTAAAACCAACAGGTGCTCGTCACCCACACCCCATTTCATCTAACAGAGAAATGTGCTGCCTTTGAGCTGCATTAGCCTACACGACAGCACATTTGCGAGGGCCTTGCAGAGTAAGCGTTTCTGCCGCAGCTCTGGGTCTTTATCGCGGATCGCCGTGCATCGCACACATTATTGAAATTATTGAAATATCAGAGCATGTCCCCCTGTAGCCCGGGTGCAGGAATGAAGGCACACGCCAGAAACATCTTTGTTTCACTCAAGTGTTTATTTTTTTTTCGCTCTGACTGTTTTGATTGGCAGTGGTGAAGTGAGATACAGCGAGTGCTTCAGGCTGAAGGAGGTAGCATGTTGAGCATTCTCAAACACAGGTGGGCGGCTTTTCTGAGGTAGTCGAGGCTGTGCATATCGTCCCTGATGAAAATTCTGAAAAGATCTTGAAGTAAAAAAAGAGATGGCCTGAATGACCAGCAATGTGTCCAGTCAGGCGGCAGATGTACTGTAAATTGAGAAAATATAAGCGGAAAAAGACCAAGCTGGAGAGCAGCATGTTAGTCACCCACTCACTCAAGGTTCTTTAGACATCTCTCATTAAAATTCAAGTTTTGTTAGGAAGGGTTCTCATTGGTTTTCTGAATAGAGGATACAATCAATCATGATGCTCTTTCCCAGTACTTGTGACCAGCACATGTATCTCTCAGTCATGGGCTTGGCTGCCACTATCCCTGCACAGGCCTGGCTGAATGAGGTAGGCCGTCCACACGTATCAGGTAAAATTAGATAATTATATCCACCAGATCATTCCAAGCCTATCACATTGAGTTGAAAAATATGGTTTTAAAATCTAAAAAGCAAAGAACATACTCATGTACCAGAGCCAACAAATTAGCTTGGTGTCAATTGAGACATATCTACTCTTATAATTAGTACCAGACAGAGACTAAGGCTTGAGGCTATTTTAAACCCACATGCAAACACGGAGGTCGATGACCACGGGTCTAAGCAAATTCAGATCCAGTGTTTGAGCACCAGTATGACATGGTGCTATCAGGGAACTAGACTTTCACTGTTTGTTTTTGACCTTTTTTCACTCACCCCTACCTCCTTTTTCTCTGCTCTGTTATTTAGAAAACATCCACAGTTGTGAAGCAGTCCTATCAGTGCTAACAGGTGCATTCAGTCAACTGCTGCTGCTTTTCGGCTGTGGAAGGCATGCACTGTGTGGCTGGTAGAGGCAGACCGCAGGCAACCAATACATTACAGGGGCTGTTTCTTTCTGACATGGTCAGCTCCAACACCGCCAGGTCCAACACAGCATCGACGTTGTTAGGTCTAACGCACCACTGTCACCATAGCAACCAACACAGTCAGGTCCGACACTATCAGCAGCTTGCACAGTTTGCTCTACGGTGAACACAGTCAGGACCTACAGTGAGCAGAATGCTTTGGGGGCCTGTCATTGCGCTCAGAATCAGTGGATTAGCTAATGTACCTCAATATCGGTCAAGCTTAAATTGACTCATGTGCAATTGCAAAGGAAAGTGTATACTTGATATTTATAATAAAGCGCGATAATATAGTACACATTTCCAAATGAAATTATCCAGCTGTGTAATCGTAGGTAATAGTATGCCAAAAAACTAAAAGCAGTATAAATTAAATTGTAACTACGCTGATATGAGAATTTTGACAGTTTTAGCACAGAGGTGCAGTGAAATTACTGATTGTGGTAATTAGTAAGAGCAGTACGAGACTGACATTAGTAATGACCAAAGCACCCCATGTAACCAGAGCAAGCAGGTATCTCTAATGGCGTATTTGTACAACATGGACTTCTCTTCCTTACATTTTTGCCTTTTTAAAGGTTTCATGTTGATTCACATATTAGCCAATACTGCTGAAGCCTGCTGGAAGTCCAAGCTATGAGCACAGTTTCATAATTAATGCATTGGCTTTGGGTGGGTTGCTGTTGTTGGGATCAGACACATGCCATATCACGCTTGTTGAAACACAAGTTCTCAGTGTACTGCGAAAGCTGTGTATGGCAGCGTGCCAAGATTGCGTCTGTATTTGCACATGACTGGCGCTCAGGCTCGTGACGTGTGTTTGTTTGAGGCGCGTTTGGGTATCAGTGACAAAAACGCCTCGACGCCCAGTTTAGCTCTGTTCTCGGCTGTCCCACATGGGTCTTTGAGTGTTGGTTCTGTAGTTGTAACATCACTAGATGGGCTGCAGCTTTGAGTTTCATACTCTGTCTAGCGTGATGCACTGAGTGGACAACAGAAGCAGACAGGGAGTGGTTACCTCACATTCCAGAATCAGCAGCTTCTGCTGTAGAAGCAGAGTTACATCATCATTCAGTGTGTAATGAAATTTGAATATGACAGTTCTCTTCTATCAAGTGTGGTAGCCCAGCGCTGACATGCATTTCGTCATGCTTGAAATGGGTAGAGCAGATCTATTATTCATACATCTATGGCTGCTGAAGAAACCGCCATAGCAGAGGGTTTTTTTGGCTTTAGGCCTCTTTGGTGTGTTCAGCTCCTTTGACATGTGCCATTCACAATAAATCCATGTGCAGTAAAATCATTACAGGCCTACATTTGGTTGGAAACTTTGGGGTACACTGTGGGAAACGTGTTATTCAGGGTCTACATTTTGTGAAACTGGAATTGGTTAGGGACATGTTTTCTTTTGACAATACAAGGAGAAATTATCAATGTCAGATGGTACATGGATAAAGATACGCACCCCATACACAGACGGTCTTTAGCTATATGAACCGTACTCAGATTATATTTGTACAGGTATACATATAATTTAATAGCGAAGACACAACAGTTTAAAACCTCAACATTTATCAGAAATGTTGTGCTTGTCCATTTTCTAGTACAGTGCCCTTTGTACCCCCAACGGGTATCAGCTCATATATATATATGATTGTAAGTGAGATAAGAACATCAAAAAATTGTTGGTACATATGCACACGTGACTTTTCATTGGAAGTCTGACAGTTCTGCATCTCTGAGAGCAACCTTGAAATAAACCAATCTTTATCGACCTGCTCTCATGTTGTTAAATGTGTAGTTCTATATAAATAATATGTGCCCTACTCTGCCTTTTCAGCTATAAACCTTTGCTTACCTGTATTTTAGTTTAGCATTTTAGTTTTTGAGAGAGGGAGATAGAGGATGTATATATTTTTGGAAGATATCTAAGAGGTACACGTGGTGCCCTTGAAATCAGAATCGTGTTGCTTCCTGGTTTGACTGTTGATTACCAAACCACCCAGCAGCAGGATTTCATTTTAAGTGCACACATGTATCTCACTGACATCATCCAAAAATACACAAGTATGCACAAAAATACACACATCATTTATTTTACACTCTCAAACTAAAATGCTACAAACTGTACATTGAAAAGGCAAAAAGAAATAAATGTGAGAATATTTCAAGGTGACTGAAACCTGTTAAAAAAGAAAAGCATCAGATGGAAGAGTACGCTAACCAGACCATATAAATCTAGTGAGAAATTGTCCTTTTAGTGCTATAAAAAGCTGCTTATAGCACCGATATTGAATAAATTCACCTTTAAATGTATCAAGCAAAGCATTAGAAATACATGTTTATTATACATAAGAAGGGAGTCTTGTTTGTTACGATATGCATCTCCTTGATTGAAAACATATTGTGGATCAATGGATACCTATACCCAGGGGTTAAGAGGGGAGATCCTCAGTGTCAGTGTTGCAGTGCTGAGGCTGAAATGGGACATCTTGGCCGTCAGGAGCATGCATGCAGCATCCACACAGGCACAGAGAACAGGGGAGAAACAAATGAGCAATGAATAAACAGCCTTCACCATGAGTGTTGAGTGCTGTCTGTGGGATCTCCCCAAACTCACATCCAACAGCAGCATGGACGCTGGTCCCACACTGCAGCACTTGAGAATCAATGCAACTGTAACCGTGCATGTTGAAGGAGCCAG
Organism: Albula goreensis; assembly: GCA_022829145.1. NCBI lineage: Eukaryota > Metazoa > Chordata > Actinopteri > Albuliformes > Albulidae > Albula > Albula goreensis. Next base: position 14,533,844 of record CM040761.1, on the reverse strand, counting down.
TCATCTGACCTTGATTGCTCTGTGGTGGAGCTTGGAACCCCAAGCGGGGTTTTGTTCCAGAATCCTTCAGCAGTTGGTAAACGTGACTGAGACACATACATTTGAGCACTTTGGTGAGTTTTGTGATTGATTTAACTTACTGAGAGTACAGGTTTGTCTCATTGGCATTTGCTTTTTAAAGCCTTTGTTTCCCACTGGCAGATGTTAGGCTTCACGCACCAGGTGTCAGCAGGCAGAGAGGAAGAGGCAGTGTGCGATTGCCAACTTGGTGGATTTTCTGTCCACATGAACTACAAGTGTATGCAGAGAAAGTGGTTTTCTGGTTGTGAATGGGAATTGGGGGAGTTTTTTCCAAGCTTGTAGCAGGTGAACTGCAGGTTATGGACTGCATGTACTGCAGATGTATTCCCAGCATGCTTTGCCTTTCTGTAATTCGATCAACACATTAATCGATGAATCAGTCAGGTATTTGTAATTTAAGCTCTGTTGCAGGCTTCAGAACAGTTAACAGCCTGTTATATGGAAATTTGTCTGTAAATATATTTCTGTACCATCTGGAACAAATGGCAACAAACACTGGAGTTTCCAGGGCCAACTTTGGAGAGATCTGCTCCAGTATTGTTCTGCCCACAAGTCCCCAACCCTGGTTCTGGACAAAGGCAGGGTGTGCTGGTTTTCTCTACTGCCCGGTACTTAATTCATCAAATACAGTTTTTCTCTTCGTTAATCCACCTCACATGGTTTCATGAGTCTAAATGGGTTGCTAACTCTAAGGGATAAACACCAAACCAAGTGCCCCTATGGCTCTCAAGGAACATGGTGGGCCACCGCTGGTCCAGAGGGTCATTCTGCCAGCTGTGCAGGGTTGTGGACTCAGGAGCTGGACCACCAAAACCACCAGTCAATCCCCAGTTCAGACTGCGGTGGAAGGGACCACAGCTCTGCCCTCAGGCGCACTGCTTAAACCAAGAGGCCTCAGCAAATACGTCATGCCTCGCAAATCCTGCCCGACACAGCGTGCGACCAGTCACCCAATGGCATTTGTTTACTCAAAGGCTTCTGTTCTTGTTTATTCTTGAGAATTCTCCAGACTTTTTGTGGTGTCACTGTATTTGTTTGAACTTGTAATCACAAGTTACCGGTTAAAATTCCGGGTGGGGCAACCGCTGTTGAGACCTGAAGCCACGTACAAAACCTGAATTGCTTTAGTAAATAAATTAAGCCATCTATAATAATGCTATTATTATTATGTTTCTAAGCTCACAGATATGCTGTGGAGTCACCCTGGATAAGGGCTTCTGTTCTGCAAATGTGACTTAAAAATTCACATATTTTGACATTGTTTTGTTTGGATGGTGACATCAGCATGTAAAGCCGAGGATTTGTTTTGCTGTGTCTTCAACCCCTCGGTTTTTGGTGCGGTAACAGAATGGGAGGGTGAGCACCAACTTTCGAATAACTGCAACCCTAAAGGGCAGGGAGAGGCTTAGCGTTTCTTTCACTTCTACACCACTGCAAGAATCGCCCTCTAAAAGCCTGGTAAAAGCCTCCTTGTTCACAAGTGTTTGTTTCTAATTAGTTGTTCTGCCTGTTTTGCAGGAGACAAATGAAATTGTGGCCATTAAGAAGTTCAAGGACAGCGAAGGTAAGAGAGCCCTATTGTGAGTGCTGTAAACAGGCTGCAGTAGCAGGCATTCTGCTAATGCACTCCAAAAACCACTGCACCATTTCCATGCCTGCTCAATTGTTCGCCTGACAATTTGTGGTCCCTGATACATCTCGATTTTATCCAATCTTTTGTATGCCACGTGCTGCCTTCTGTTGATGCGTGAACTTCTCATACGCTCTCCTGCCAATATACAAAGTACAAATATGAATTAATTGTGCATAATCTTGATCTCGATGCAATCTGTTCCAAACAATGGTAAGTACACCACAACTGAAATTTCATCTGGAAGTGTCCTGTACATTACTTTTGAAACAATGGGAAGGAAATGTACGGTTTGGGATCATGAAGTAACAAAGCCACTGTTTTTGTTCCAGGTATTTAGAGGGGGAGGAACTCAGACAATGAGAGTGATTGTTTGGTTAGGCCAGGGTTGCTGGGGGGTTTTACCTCCCTTCTTGAACTGGCGCCGCACGTGCTCATCAGTCTGTGGTGACTGTGTTTTCCGCAGAGAATGAGGAGGTCAAGGAGACGACTCTTCGGGAGCTCAAGATGCTCCGCACGCTCAAGCAGGAGAACATCGTGGAGCTGAAGGAGGCCTTCCGCAGGCGGGGAAAGCTCTATCTGGTCTTTGAGTATGTGGAAAAGGTCAGTCTAAGACATGATGGAGCAAACCCCAGTAACATGCCTTCCTCACCAGCCAGGCTGTGTGTCCATTTATGACATGCTTCATGGCCCAGGTTGTCTATCTTTGGTAGTTTAATTCATACAGTGTAAGTACTTTGCAGATATGTCTTCACTGTGTAAAATACGCAGACTAGACTGGGTCCTCACTGTCATCCATACCATGTGCACAGTAGACTGTTTCATCACTCTGTCAATCATGCAGTACACACACCAGACTTATATTTCTATGCTGTCGTTCTCTCCTTCAGAACATGCTGGAGTTGCTGGAGGAGCTGCCCAATGGTGCGCCACCTGAGAAAGTGCGAAACTACATCTATCAGTTAATCAAAGCAATTCACTGGTGCCATAAGAATGACATCGTTCACAGGGGTAAGGAACAGCAGAGCAACATCAGAACTATGGGCGGTGGGAGGACCCAGAGGAGTCTCAGAAATCTCTCACTAGTGTCTAACAGCTCTCAAATATATTTGGGCTTTTAGGAACTAGTAAGAGCCCCATCTGAATATTTTATGGGAAGCCCACCTGACCCATCTTAGTCAAGCCCTCAAATAAACTCAGAGCATGGAATGTTTCCCATGCAATTTTAAAACAACAAACTCCTCTCAGAGGTTCTAGTTCCTGTGAAAAGCAGCTTGACCACAGAAACGGAGACTGTCTGTATATGAAAAAGGCAATTAGGTGAAATAGAACGTTTTTGTTAACTGGAATTGATTAACTTAAATGTGTAATTATGATTTACTATAACACATAACAAGCCTGAATGTGTCTGACTGTGCAGGTATATCTCACACTTTTGGGCAAGAGTGGGGTCTGCTTTTTGTGCAGGTCTGGTTGAAGAACAGTAGTAAATTGAGGAAATAAAAGTTCTGAGGTCATATCAAATTAGACATATCCTCCTGTGTATGGAGAAGTATATGTTGAGATATGAAAGATGAACGATTCACTGTTGCTAATTAATAATTGACCCCTGCGTCACCTTAAAAACAACCCTACTAATCTTTCTAAAGCATCTTTTCTGTAGCATGTTAGCACCCCCAGCATAACACACACTGCAGGCACTAAGGGTGTTAAATGGATGTTAGCATCCTCACATACAGAACACACTGATTCCAGGGTGTAGCTGCTGGTTATGGCCTTAACAGTAAACCTACTGACACTCCTTTAGACTGTCCTGAAAAAATGATTACAGTCCTGCTTCCTCTGAAAACGTGCTAAATTATTTCTCGTGTGTTTTTGCCAACTGGCTGGGATCAGAGCACAACAACTCCAGATGGCCTATGATTCGCTGCAAGAAAAATGTGAAAATATTTGAGGGAAAGCACAGTCCAACTAATATGATGTGACTTTCACTTGTGCTCTTCACAAGTTACTGAGCAGAGAACCAGAGGCCTCCATTTGGATCCTGCTAAAGGAAAATACTGCATTTCATATGCAAATGTGTCGTCTGTTTAAAAATGGATATTAAAAATGCACATTTGAGATTACTGTCTTAATCAAGTCATATTGACCAATTCTGCAGGCTTCTGAGTGCTCATATGAAGCAGTATCTGTCTGAATCCGTTTACTGAGTTAAATGAGTTTTTATAAATACAGGTTTCCAGCTTTATTCATTTTTCACTATAAAATGCACTGTTATGAAGCTCAAAATCACAGATTTATCAACTGTAATCTTAAGCCTATTAGTGCTGGCTATTAATTGTAAATCATAAAACAATTTGTGAATGGTTCAACAGTTTACAGTAATTTAGTGAAAACAGCGCTGTCAGATCATTGTTAATGGCTAAAAAGTGGCTCTCTCTACCCTTAGCTCTCACTTATCTTTTGAGGCACCTCCAGTATGTAATGTATTCAATGTGCTCGGCCACACTGTCTCACCTCAGATATCAAGCCAGAAAATCTCCTCATCAGCTCCGACGATGTTCTCAAGCTGTGCGATTTCGGTAAGTAAACACGATCCCTTCTTTCCTTTCAGCCGCCTTCCCTTGTGTCGCATGTGCAGCGACTGGGAAAGAATGCTGTCGAATGCTTCTTCAGTAACCCTTCTGTTAGCTTGTGTCTTACCAAAAGGAAAAAATCATGCTGTGAACATGGTGTAGCTGTCATTACGTCAGTGTAATGACGCTTATGTCATTCCCTTCATTCCAAAAGAGTCACACTCTCACCACTCATTTAGCAATTAAGCCAGCTGGAGTTTAGCTCTTTTTTTTGGCTTTTTGTGTTTTTACAACATAAATAACCTTTTCAGGAAGTCACAGTAAATTGCACTGATTGAGAATGGCACGGGTCAGACAAGGTCAGTTAACATATTTGTATAGAAATTGTGCTTGACCACTGCATGTGTGAGTGTGGAGGTGTAGTTGGGCTGTCCCCGCAGTGACGACATACTTGCCGGGCCCAAACGGCATGCAGAGACAGAACGGCAGTCAGAAACGTCAGGACGTCTCACACTCCAGCCTGGCACTGCGCTGTCTGCCACACGCTGTTGGCAGCCCCTGACATTTTGTTTCAGTTTACTAATTTCCAGCAGATTGAGCAGTTTGGGAGATAACGTCACATCTTGGTTTTGGTTCATTAATCAAAAGAAAAAGGTTACATCACCGCTTTCAGTTTTCTGACACAATTTACTAGTTGGAATTTGTAGGTAATGCCATGCCTTTACCTTCATTTATCATTAACCAGCTCACTTCAGTACAATTTGTTCTGGTGGCTGTCTGCTTTGGTATTTTGAACAATCTGGAGTGCCATATTGCCATATTTGTGCTCAGCTTGGTAAAATGAGGGCACTTCGCATCTCCATATTTTTCACCACAAAAACATCACAGCTTTATATCAAGGAAGGTGGACATTTTAGATTACTCTGGAGTATGTATTTAAAATGTAGGGTCAGAAAACACGCACTGCCTATTTTTTCTACTTGCTCCCTCTGGTGGCATATTTCTATAATGACAGGGAAATCAAGTGTGTAACAATGGTACAATCCTGCACCAAGTCCACTTCATTACATTGAAAGTACTGTATTTGCTAATTAAATTTAGACAGGGAAATTGCTGGTTCACAAATTTCCATCTGCGACATTGTACACTATTGTTAATAGATTATATTGAATTGTAGACTAGTTTAACTATTATTATATGTTGAATGTGGAAACGTTTTACTTAGTCAGCTTATATATGAATGCTTGGGTTATTGGAGATGGTTTTGAGTGTAGCATTGTTGTGTAGAATTTACGTAGAGCTTGATACCCTCTTGCTTGCTGGGCGTGAACTTTACCCCTGACCCGCTGTGCTGGTTCCCCCTCAGGCTTCGCCCGCAACCTGTCAGAGGGAAGCAACGCCAACTACACTGAGTATGTGGCCACTCGCTGGTACCGCTCCCCAGAGCTCCTGCTAGGGTGGGTCCTACCAACGTGGTGTGTGTGTGTGTGTGTGTGTGTGTGTGTGTGTGTGTGTGTGTGTGTGTGTGTGTGTGTGTGTGTGTGTGTGTGTGTGTGTGTGTGTGGCACACACGCGTGTGTGTAAATGTGAGTTTGCGTGTGAGTTTGTATGTGGGTGCATGCATGTCACAATCTTACATGCAATGATATGTTGTATTCTGTGGATATGTACGTGTGTGTGCACATTATATGTTGGATATGCTTCTTTGTTTGTGTCCATATCTGTGTGTAAGCTTATCTGTGTGAATGAATGTTTTTTGTGCAAACAAAAGTATGCATATATGTCAGTGAATCTATGTGTCCGAATGTGTGTCCACATGTGTGTATCTGAGTGTGTGTGTGTGTGTGTGTGTGTGTGTGGGTGTGGGTGGGCATGCTTGTGAGAGTATGTGTGCATGTGTGTGTGTGTGCACATATGCATGCATTTATGTTATCTGTGCACATATATATTTCTGCCAATATTTGTATATGCGTACGTATTATGTTTGTGCAGGCAAGTGTTCCCTGTTTTCACTGAATAGTCAGATACTTATGGGTATATTCGGTATTGCAGTAACAGTGGATCTCTGGAGGGTTTCTTATAGAATTCCAGATATGCTATGTTACCATGCCATTTTGCAGTGTTCTTACTGCTCTGCTTTCAGTTCAGCTGAGAAATGTTTAACAGTCACCTTTTTCAACTGCTAGCAATTGACTGTGGGGAAAAAACTGGAAATTCTCTTGATATTTGAATTCCTCCTACACAATTATTCTCTTCCACCATTATACATAGCCTTTCAGCTGAAATATGTATCTTCCAGTCTCTCTCTCTCTCTCTCTCTCTCTCTCTCTCTCTCTCTCTCTCTCTCTCTTCTCAGTCCATCAGTTCCTGCTGAATATACTGGTACTGTAGTCCTCAAACTGCCTGAAGTAAATAATTTAGTGTGATTATGCATGTTAATGTTGTGAGGGTTGCCAGTTGTGCACTCAGGCAGCATTGATAAGACTCCATATGTATTGAGCATGTCCAGATAATGCTGCTTCTGCATACCCAGGGCCCCCTATGGCAAGGCTGTGGACATGTGGTCTGTGGGCTGCATCCTGGGCGAGCTGAGTGACGGGCAGCCCCTCTTCCCTGGGGAGAGTGAGATCGACCAACTCTACACCATCCAGAAAGTTCTGGGGCCCCTTCCACCCGAGCAGATGAAGCTGTTCTACAACAACCCCCGATTCCACGGGCTGAGGGTGGGCTTCCTCTCTCTCTTGTGTTTCACACTCTTTCTCTGTCTCCCTCTCTCCCTGTCTCTCAGTCTGTCTTTCTCCCCCTCTTCTTACCAGTGTATTTCACTCTCACTCTCTGTATTCTTCATCTCTCTCACTCCTCTTATCTTTTCCTCTCCCACTCTCCTCTCCCTCCTCTCTCTCTCTCCCTTTCCCTCTCCCTCTTTCTCACTCTTCTGTTCCTCTCCCTCCTTCCTCCCCTTGTCTCCACCTGGCTGGGTTCCCTGTGCTGTGACTAACTGGATCTGTGTGTGACTCAGAGTCTGAATGCTGCTCCTGGAATCAGCTGGCCTGCAGTGCGGCTGCCGTTGGCTGGCAGTGTGCGCGCGGCTGTGGTGCGGAGCAGCACACACTCCCACACCATGCAAACCATGAGCGCTCCGTCTGCCTCCAGTGCGCAGCACCTGTTTGAGTATTCAGGAATGCCCATTTAAAACGGGGCCGCATTTTAAATGACTGTGACATTTCAAATAGATCTTTATCCCGGCCACTCGCAGAGGAGAAATTCATTTACTTGGACCTGTATCTATGGTTTTTTTCTCAGGGGGCTGATAATGACAGAACAGCTCTATGTTAAAACTGTCACTTTCATACACCTCTGCATTACACATGATAATAAATTTACGTTAACTCGCTGTGTAACACTGAACTGAAGGGAACTTTAAGAGCATCAGGGTCTTGCCATATTTCAGCAGTCGCATATCTTCCCAATATTTTTTTTGAAAATAGCCTACAGAGTAAATTTTGCATCGTATTTATTTGAATTTGTCTTTCCTAAAATTACATTTCTCAAGTCATATACAGTACAGACATGTTTACTCACATGCCAGCTAATGAACCTTTCTTTTCTTGCTTCTCACCCTGTTAGTATCCACATGAGAAGGTAGCGGGTGGCTCACACTCCTGAGAGTTGCTTGCATCTACATATGAGAGTGATTTTACTCTCAGGTATTGAGCCTCAATGCCCATCATTCATGAAGTATGTCAGTGTACAGGACAGGTTCCCTTTAACAGTCAGTCACTATGAAGTGCTCGAGGGAGTATTTTTATTTTTCACTCTGAGCAGATGTATCGTTAGCAGGGAGCAGCTTGATGTCTGGTAGATTTCACTTACAAGCGTTTAGCAGCCACTCTAAGACCAGGGTGTGTTTGTTTTTCTGTTGTGTTGTTCTCTGTGCAGGCATGATTGACTTGTCTCTTTGTATTTTTTGTGGTCTGTAAACTCAACAGACAGTAGAGAGTGGTGCTGTAAAGTAAAAGTTACTGTACGGTGGGTGTCTGTCTGGGTCTACGTGCTGTTGCATACCCGAGCATCCCTGCTACCCACAATTCAAAGCAGTACCTGCATAAAGCCAATCAAGGGCCCAGACCTGTTCCTGAACCAGAGTAATTCTGCTGATAATTGCGTTTATAGTATTAGTAATAGTAGTGGTAATTGTCGTAATTGTATCTTTATTTGTTGGTTTGATTTTTACATGCTCTGCCAAAATTAACAGTAAAATGCCGAGCCCAAGGCACAAATTTGATAGTTGAACCCAACGGATGTGGTGTCAGAAGGTTACTGTCTGACACTCGGGGCGCAGCAGGCTCCAGCAGGCTCCAGCAGGGGGAGGGCTTTCTGCTGGAGTTCCTCCCTCCCACAGAGGAAGTGGGAGGGAGGGAGGGAGGGAGGAAGGGAGGGAGCCCCTTTGGGGAGAGAGGAACGTATTGAGGCCACCGAGCTTAAAGTAGGACAGAGAGACAGGAGGGAGGGGGTGCTCTCTGCTGACATTAGTATAGCACTTTTCTCACGCAATCACAGCAGATTTCCTTGTCACTTCGGACTGTCTGTTAGAACGCTGTGTCCAGGTTTTTCCAGCCTGATTGCAAATTTCTTGTAGGTTCCCTGTATTGGCAGATTCTTTGAAGACTATGGAGGAAATAGGGAAAAAAGACATTGTTATAGTTTTTCTTTAGACGTATCATCATATCTGCGTAACTGTTTTTTAGTTAGCTGTATCATTGAGTGCTTTCAGAGGGAACATCCAGATTGTGAGCAAGTATTGAAAAAGGTAAAAGGTGACCATGAAATGGACATTCATTACGGATGATACCCACACACTGAGATGACAGAGTGCCCTAGAACTATCCTGCCGTTCCGTCAGCAATGTTCAACCTTATGCAGCGAGTGTCTTTGATTGGCACGACCGTGGCCCTTCGGGAGAGGCAGAACGCCGCGCCTGCCTCAGCCCAGCCGTAATTAATGAGCGAGGTCACAGTGGAGTTCACGGGAGCACGGAGAAGTGACAGCCTTGCGAAGAACCCTGCTGTGCTGACACGTGGCTGGGTGGGATCAGGGGTCAAAGGTCACAACCTTCACCAAGTCATCTTAGTGATTCCCAGCAGCTGGGGACCAGGGGAAGACAAGAAGGGGTTACATCAGCTCCGTAGCTGCATAGAGCAGACTCTCAGTCAGACTCATGTTACGCTGCCGTGACAAGCGAGGCATGCAAAAACAGAGAGCTAGCAAGAAAAATGTTTTCTTAAATGGGTCTTGTGGCATTCTAGTCTCCCTCTGTTTTGGTCTGTACGGTCTTCCTCCCTCTCTCTGTTGCAGTACAGTGGGATTACATGTGGCCCTGACAGAGGTAGCTGATTGAATCTGACAGATAGGATTAGCTGACCTTGTTGCCAAGGTCAAGCATGCTGCAGACCTGTTCAAGATCAGTTTTCCCTCTATGGAACAGAGATCACAAGAACGAATTTCAAATTGTAACGCGGTGATTTAGTTCATTCTCATAGGAATGTGTGTGCATATATGTGAAAGTACATGTGTACACGTGAATGAGTAAGTACATGGAAGTGTGTGGTAGTGGGTAATGGAGAGTTTATGTGTGAGTGTATAAATTTCAGCTTCTCTGACTGTGTGTGTGTGTGTGTATGTGTGTTTGTTTCGGCTCCTCTCTCTGACTGTGTGTGTGTGTGTGTGTGTGTGTGTGTGTGTTTCGGCTCCTCTCTCTGACTGTGTGTGTGTGTGTGTGTGTCTCAGTTCCCTGCAGTGAACCACCCTCAGACCCTGGAGAGACGGTATCTGGGTATCATCAGCGGGCTGATGCTGGATCTGATGAAGGTAGGAGCAGAGGTCATCTCAGCCTGTCTCTCCATCAGCCTCTTCCTGCAGGGCTGGCTGTCGCGCCACAGCCCAGGGGAGCCTCACACAGAGATTTCAGCCCATGAGGAAACAGATCAGTTCTGCCACCAGCGGCAGTGAGCGCGAGGTGGTCCTCACGTGTGACTCTGAAAGAGAAGGCTCTACTGTCAGTGTCTGTGCATTCCTGTCATTGCCCCCCATGCCGCTGAGCCACTGAGACCCCGGCACATGGGGGGGTACATAGGCCCACCTCTCTCACAGTGGGGTTATAAAACATTTTTGTTATCAGGCATCAGATTCTGCACAGATTCAGCTATCTTAAAGTAATCTACTTAGCTCATCCAGTTCACTGAGCTTACAGCATCAACTGATGCGCGCACTAAAAAAGATCAGTGCAACGTTGCAGCTTTTGCAGCATTGGTCCAAAAAAATCTGCCTTTTTCTCTGTAATGCCAGGTGCTTTTTATGTAATTTGGTAAATAGGTACTTTGTGTTCTAAAAAAGGTCTAGCCCTATAAATGTACTGTCTTCACTGTATGAACTGTGAACGCAGTCACATTTTACACTCTTTTGCTGTCTGGCTGCCATCTAAATTCTGTCATATCAGTGTAAAGAAATGATGTGTGAAGGCAATAGTTTTGGGCTCTTCATATTTGACTATTAATACTTCATTATTTCCAAAGTGGGAACAAAGGCTTGAAAGAAGCGCAACACTTGAGTGGAAAAATGTATTATTTAGTAAAAAGTATGACAATATGATGTTCCAGTCTTAGCTTTAATTAGATTAATTCAGAACCTGGACATGCCTTTCTGAAGGTACCAAATCACAATCCATATCAATTTGGTGTTGTTGTTAGAGAACAAATCCTGCCACGTATACTCCGAAATATGAATCCTTGTATTCTTAACTAAGGCTAGTGGTTATTTGGTTTTTATCCAGCTCAGAAATCCACAGTTTTTAGGTACCATTCGTCCTAAGTACAAATTTTAAGGCAGATTAGTCAGAAAGTAAAGCTTAGATGTACTCCACCACTGACAACAAATTGAGTGTTTTGAGCATTTGTAACTGCATGTGTCTGGTCACTAAGCCCCCCCTTAAAGGTCGGTTTAATGCAACCAAGTGGACAAACAGATCAGCTGAAGCATTTGAGGTGGATACACCTTCAGTTTCCCAGGCTTTTCTGCTGCGTGATGGACAGACTCCCGTCCGCCTGTCTGTCTGTCTCTGACTCACGCAGACCCTGCTCTGTAAGACATGGAGCGCAGACAGATCGTGTCAGCATGTCCGCACTCTCCGCCGAAGCAGGCTCCATGGGCTGGCGATCGGCGGAGGCTCCCTCCATTTGCAGTGTTGTGTAACCAGACAGGGAGCAGCTCTTGTCAAGCTTGTGGGCAGCGCTCATGGTGTGTGCTGCTGGGAGTGACTCATGGATTGTATAAAAAATTTTCTACAGTAGGTTCTACATAATGACATCCTCAGGCGCTCTTAAGCAAGTAAGCAAGGTTTTTTTTTAAAAAATATTCCTTGATTCCTGCATTCTGCCTTTATTTTAGTGGCTGTTGGCATAAAAACACAGCCATGTTTTTCAGCTGTAAAGAGACCTGAGCAGTGCCCCCCCCTGCCCCCCAATGGATCGACTGAATCTAAACACACTGGCCTCTAGACAGTTACACTCCAAAGATATCACTATTAGTGGAGTATTGATTTTTCCCTTGTTCATAAAAGCAAAGAGCGATCCCTTATAAATACAGTGCCTAATCACATACAGTCAAATTAAATCAAATCTGTCAACATTAATTAAGTTGAAAATTTTACACAGGCAATGTTTCTGTGGAACGTGTCCAAGACAGAAGTAATTAGATCAATCTGATTTCATTGTGCTTCCCGAACTGTGCCTCCTGCAACCCTCCAGAGATGAGAGCATATGATGAATGCAGCCAGTACACCCTAGAGGCATTGTGTAAACTAATGTGGAGTTATTTCGCACTTGACTCACACCGTATATGACTAACATCGCAGGTCACTCATAATTCTGCAAATGTACTTTTTCAAGAAGCAGCTTCGTGTTACAGCTTCACCCACATACATGGTGTTCCAGGCTCTCTCCTGTCAGGGCAGCAGTCAGAGACATTAAGATGTCACAAGGGCCTTGCTCTGTGTCTTTTTGTAAGGGAATGAATAGTTTTTTTGAAAAGGTCAAATGAACAAAATCTTAGAAACTCATGTATGTAAATTGTGAGTGGTACCTTTTCCCCATCACATTAAAGCTGCAAAATCAAAGCCCATGGTAAAAAAAACCTTAAAACTCTTGAAACTTCATGTATTACTCTAAGCCGAAACATCAGCATGATGTGTAAACTGGCACAAATACAAACTGCATCAAACAGGTATGGTGACTGGCTACAAATCGAGAATATAAATAATAAATAATATTGCAAGAATTGTGATCCAAACAAACCAGACTTTAGAAAGGCAGGATTTGTTCTGAGGCTCTTTGAATCAGTAACATGTTGTTATGATCTGGTGCTAATCACACAGAACAAATTTTCATACGCTATGATTTCTTATATTCCTTCACCTTATTGTAGTTGACCTCTTGACCTCTTGTGCTGTATGATATGCAATATTTACATGAAAGTAAAGTCTGTTTTGATTAAATTGCACATGCCCTGAAAGTGACCAAATGTATTTGATTGAATCCCAGCCAGAGTTTTCATGTAACAGTATATGCATTGTGACCATCTACAAATGAAAAGCTTTTCCATTTATCGTCTGTTACTCATCATACCTAGTTTTTAACGCCGCAAGAAAAACGCCAACATTGTATTCATGAAATATCCATATGTAGATTTAGAGAGTGGAACTTAAAGCATTATGAATAGGTTTTTGGTTTAAGCTGGTCACGATTAGATTAGGACACTTCACCAGTGCACTGTTTATGATAATGATGATGACTCATTGAATTAATTACTGATTATATCCAGCCTTACATTTTTAATTTGATTTTCCTCTCGCTTTTGAGGAAACATGTTTCTGTATAATTTGTGATGCATTTTGCCTCTCTTGAAATTATGCTTCCACCCTCTTCAAAGACACCATAATTTCTTGCGAATTGATTAACAGAGGGCATAGGTGGGGGGGGTGTATGGGGGGGTGGCTGAATCCGAACCATAATCTGAACCTCTGTGGGTCTGTTCCCTCTGTCAGAACCTGCTGCTGCTGAACCCGTCTGAGCGCTTTCTGACCTGAGCAGAGCCTGAACCACCACGCCTTCCACACCCTGCGCCTCCTGGACCGGACCGGCCCGCCCTCGCCCACGCCCCCGCGCTCCTCTAAGAGAAAGCCTTACCATGGAGAGAACAATGCCTCCAACAGGTCAGATTTATATACTTCATTCTGTTTCATTGCATTTTACCTCCACCTTAAACCACCTTGATAAAAATGTCTGTTCTCTGTGGTGCAGCTCTGCTGGTGGACTGCAGAGAGAAAGCAAGCGGTGCCAGGTCACACACACTTCAGAGACTGTGAAGTGGTCTTCACGCCGCTGAATTAATGGAGAATATTACATTGATGAGATGGGCTTATGAGTACAGTCATGATTTCAAAAAGTTTTGTTTTTGTCTCACTCCTCTTCCAGGAATCATGGGGGTAAGAGCTCAGGACACCACCGATCCAACAGCAAGGACTGCTCCAGCCTGCCGCGGCACGAGGATCTGCACCCCAGCAATGACAGCTTCCTCAACGGCAACATGCCGGCCTCCTCCAGCCTCAGCCCCACCCTCCACCCCAAGACCTACCAGGCCCAGTCCCTGAACCGCTCAGCCTCCAGCAGCAAGGACCTGGCCAACAACAACCTCCCCCACCTGCTCAGCCCCAAGGACGCCAAGGGCAAGACCGAGTTTGACTTCAATGTGGGGTCCAAGGCGGCTGACGGCCCCGGCGCCAAGTACCTGAAGTCCAACTCCCGCTCACAGCAGAACCGGCACTCCTTCATCGAGGGCAAGACGAGCACACTGCAGTCTGGGGAGAAGCATAGCCGCCACAGCTACATGGAGACCTCCCATGGCTCCATGCCCTCGTCTACCAAGAGTGCCGCCTCCTACCTGAGCCTGTCCAAGAGCCATGGCGCCCTCAGCGACGCCAAATCAGTTGGTAACCTGAGTGAGGCCCGGCTGCACCCGGAGGACCAGCCCGGAGGGCCCGGCTCCCGCTACTTCCCCTCCAGCTGCATGGACCTGAATGTTCCGGGCAGCCCCTCGGGGCGCCACAGTGACCGGCCAGCTCTCAGCCCCGGTGGCGGCCGTGGCAACCCACGCCTGGAGAGTGGAACACTGGACTCGCGCCGCTCCTCCGCCCGCCACAAAAACTTGGAGGAGACCGTGTCCCCCGATCTGCTGGACCCAGGCGGGGGCGGAGGGAGCGGTGGTGGGGGAGGAGGGGGCGGAGGCAGCCACGCCCACTCCCTGTCCGCCCCTCACGAGTCTTTCCCCTACGGCCTGGGCTACACCAGTCCCTTCTCGTCACAGCAGCGGCCGCACCGCCACTCCATGTACGTGCGACGGGAGCGGCACCGCACTCATGGGGCCGACGGCGGCCTGGCAGTGGGGCAGGGCATGCCGACGCGCGCCAGCAGCCTGCAGCTCCTTTCCCCCCAGCTGCAGCACCGCACCCTCACCCGCCATTCTGGGGGCTCATCCAGGGAAGACTGCACCGAGGATGTGAGCAGGGTCAGTCCCCACCGAACACACCTCTCCTGTACCCTAACCCTTCCCATTCTCTGATACACAGGCTCACAGGTGAAGGAGCAATGACAACTTCCTGTCGTAGCTGCAGTTAAGTGTTTTGTCTCCAGGAAGCAGATAAGGGCTCCCTACACAGTCAGGGCAGCACTCGCTGTGGGCTTGCAGTGCGGTTACTGACATGACTAACCCACAGGCTTCCTGTTGCCATGGATCCCAGAAAGGCACATGCTCATCGTGCTCCACGTTCCATAAGCGGTATATTAAAGAGGCATAGTGGCTGAAAACAAACGCAGCTTTTTGTGTCACATTGGCTAGAAAGTGACTAGAGTACTGCTTCTTTGTTTTAGACCCATTTTAGTGAAATGTCAAGCTTCTTCTGCCTGTTGCTTTGACTCAAAGTTATTACAGTTCACAAAGCCCTGACATGTTAAAAACAGGTCATTTGTTTTTTTTAAATGAATACATCATTCAGCCAGGTATACGTATAGCCTTTATTTAACATAGCAGGGCTTTGTAGCTACAGCCTTTGTTGTGTGCATTTGTTTCTATGTGTCGCCTTTTGTCTGATCTGATCTCGCACATTTGCCATTATGTGTGCATATCTGGCCAGCTGTCTGCTTCATTGCTCTCCATTCTGTCAACAGAGCGACCAGTCTCCCACAGAGGTGACCCACACCCGACCCCCGATTAAAGACTCCACGCGGGACAACACAGCACCCTTTCACACACAGCGCCAAAAAAGCGAGGTCCGACCTGCTGTCACCCCTGCGTACGACCCACGCACCCACCGGTCCCAAATTTGAAGGGACCGCCCACTCTTCTGACACCAAGACCCAAGCGAGGGGCAGCCCTACTTACGTTAACTTCCACCTACCGGAGACATGAAGCCTCAGTCCATTCTCCCTCTGAGTGCCTTCTCTCAGTTAACACTTACTGTGCACAGTACTGTAGCATAGCCTAAGGCTTCTATGATGCTGGTTGTGTTATACAGCTGATTAGATTATTATAGCTATCATCTATTTCATTTATTTCTTTTAGTGTTTATATGCCTATTTTAAACTTCTTTCATCACAGATTATTTTTTAAGTTTGTAGTTTTTAGTATTTTTGTTTTTTTTTTTTGTTAACATGAAAAGTGAGCGACTGACTGGGGCAGTGGGTTTTCTTTTCTCTCCGTTTGCTTTCTTCCTGCACACTCTGTCCATTCCTCTCTCTTCTTTATCAGAAAGGTGAAGCATGCAGTGGTCTTGGACCCCACGCTGTGCTGAGTAGAATGATGTGCTTTTTTTTTTTTTTTTTTCACAAAAAATGTGCATCAACCTTTGTTGTCTCAGTAACGCCCTCTTCTGGTCTAGGTTGGCATGTACCATGACACACACCCTGAGGATGGAGCCTCGTCCAAGGAGAACCGTATCATCTACAGTGACTCTATGCCCCGCCGGGTGGGCAGCTTCTACAGAGGTATGTGCAGATGGCAGACCCTCTCTTCCTCCCACTTCTCCTTCCTTTTCCCCCTCCTCTTCCTCTTCTTACTGTTGACTTGGATATTCATCTGGATGACAGCTTGCTGACTTGAGTTTGTCTGTGGGATACAGTACCTTCACCCCGACCAGACAACACCTTCCATGACAGCAGCGTCCAGGGACGAGGATCTGCAGGGGCTGGGGAAAACAGTGCCATGACTAATCACTCTAAGCGCCAGACAACCTTTGACCCCTGGTGAGCTTTTTAAAAGTTTGATTAAAATGTGTTTTGCTCTACTGACTTCATACAGTGAAAGAAAAAGATCTTTAATGGAACTGTACCACAGGACCTGGGAGTTCATTGTCTGGTACATGTTTGGTAATAAAAAAGCAATGCTGATGAGAGAAAATCTAATAAATGACTTCAGGCCCCAACCTTTGGAAGCAGATCTACCTCTGTCCGCAGTTCTGCGAGTGTGTTTTAAATCTGGAGGGTAGCGCTGGGTATGGACACCAGGAAAAATGGGCTCTTTCATCAGCTGCACACTGCAGTGGGAGTAACCCTCCTGGGTCTGACAGGCTTTCATCTTTAACACATCTTCATCAGCCCTCTCCAGGCTTCTTACCCCAAAATATCAGGAAGTGTCAAAATGCCTGTTGAAATGCAAGGGCAGATCCTGACAGGGCCTTCTCTGAAGATAGCAGAAAAGGAACTTGCATTAATTTATCATGTCATTGGGTACGGTGGGGTAAGGGAGGGCCAGGGCTGCGGGGTGGGCAGAGTCATGGGGGGGTTTCCTGCCACAGACGGATGAATCTGAGTTGGTGTGTGAAAGTTTGACAGCCGGAGATGTGGTGGCCTTGCGGCACAGCCAGAATGGGGGCACAGTGATTTAATCAACATTCAGCATTCTGGGTGTATCATTAGGACCTGAGCAGCCATGAGGGGCCTTTCCCAACTGCCATGTAATATCTGACTGCTAAATGGCCAGCAGATACATGTTCCACCTTGGAGATCTCTAATTAATGTGAAATAGTTTGTGTCAGCAGTAGGCTGTTTTATTCCATGGATACAATATGTCAATTATTGCTGAAATATAAATGGGGTTTTATTATGAAATGGGAATTTACATGTTTTTCTTGTAATGCTGCAACATCATTATCAAACTGAAGTGCTCAGCAAGCTCCCCCTGTTGTTGTCTCTCAGGAATAACCCGGAGACGGTAACCATGAACCCTCCGGAACCTTCCAAAGAGAAGGAGAAGCAGGGCTTCTTCAGAGCAATAAAGAAGAAAAAGAAGAAGTCTCAAACGGTGGGTGCCTCTGGTCTCTGCTGATGTCTGTCAAAAGAGTAGGAGGGGTTAACCTAGCAGGTTGACCAATCAAAGGAGTGCGAGGCCCTCACAGCTGTATGCCTTGCATGACACCCATTGAGAGACATGGCTAGCTCAAAACTGAAAATACCCATGTCTTTGGAGCAAGGCATTGAAAAGACCCATGCAGTTGGCCAAAGAGAGTCACAAAGTACTTATGCCTAAAGGGTGGCTTCAGGATCCATAGCATAGCCCAAAGTCAAATTCCAGTTACTATATTTCAAGAATATGAAATAACTGGCAGTTTCAATCCCTAAATGTCCCTCATTAAATTTTTTGTGTTTGATTTTTTTGTTTATAGTTGTTATGTTTTTTTATTGTTCATTTCTTTTAAAAAAATGTGTAACATTTTTAAATGATGTTTAAAATGTTAAACATTTTTAGATTGGTTAGGCTGGGATTAGATTGACATTCGGTTATTACTTATTAGAACGGGGAACAGTTCGTTTTGCCCTATTTTTTTCGTGATTGGATTTTTAAATTATCTGCCTGGATACACAGCACCAGGAGATCTGATAGGTCAGATTCTTGTTATCCACTGATTTCATTGACTCCATTGAGTCGAATGCCACTGCTTACACCTGGAGCAACTGGTAAGACTGCTCCATAGTTTTGTCTAGACATGTTTTATCTGGTATTGCTGTTTGTTTATTAACCTGTTATGCTTTTCACTTCACTGCTTTTAAATTTGAAAAAGAAATTCTTAAAAGCTGGATTTCACTACAGTTAAACAATTTGTGTTGTGGACGGAGGACTGGATAAGTTGGTATTGCTTTACTGTTTTTTTGGAAGATATAGGAAAAGAGCTTCAGTTCAGTCCCAAATAACAACACGGACAGTTTCCGGAGTGCAGTGTTTTTTTTTTTTTTTGGTCAAAGTCAGCAGATGGAAATTTGATGAAAGGACCCGGTACTGGATTTAAACAGCATAATAATAAGCAAAGCAAGGATGACCTACATCAGTGCTTTCAATGGGAACCAAATCAAACACAGCAAACACTGAATTTTCTCTGCCTTTATTTAAATATTGAAGTGTGCTATGTGTTTCTTTTGGTGAATAAAACAACAAAGATTGTGCTGTTCCCTGCCTTGAGTTTTCCAATGTGCCACTGGAGTCTTTTGCATCTTATATTGCAGACAGAATTCGACGATGGAAGGAATCCGAGCATCAAGAAATGCCTTTTCCCTCTGTTTAATTCAAAGAATAATATAAAACATAGCTTCTCTATGAAAGTCCCTCCTGTAGTCTCCTCTCCCATGGTATTACATTTGTGTATTGCACCCTTACTCACCAGTAACCAAGCCGCTGATGCATGCAGTTAACATTATTAATCAACATTGATTTATTTGACATTTTTTTATCCAGTGTATGATGGTACCATTTATTCTTATTTTTGTTATACAATGAACATGAAACCATGAGCAGATCCATCATATGTTGGCTTCTCAGATCTGGGGTGACAGATTGCCGCTAGTGGGGGGGAATTAGGTCACTCACTGAAGTGGTTTTGGAGGGAGGGCAGTTTCCTCTCCTCCTTGTTATTGTACCGCCCCCTGGTCTCCCTGAGGATAACTGAAGGATCTCAGCATACCTTTTTTTTTTTTGCTGTGGGCATCGTGTGGGCGTGTGCCCGTATCACATATTTACTCTGCAGTGGGCAGTTTGGGCACAGCGAAAGATTACTGCGAAATGGCTTGTTCTGTAATTAATTCCATTTGTACAGAAAACCCTGCTATTGTTCTCAATTTTAAAATTACGTCTCTATTGTTAAAACACTCAACAATTTTACTGAAGTGGCTTTTACTTAAACAGCAACAGAAAGCCACTGCTGGCAGTCCTCAGGTAGATTCGGATAAGATGATGTTTGCATTGTGATACTGAAAACCAAGTTGCATTTGCAGCTACATGTAGATTTCAAATGACACCACCCGATATTCCTTGTTGCACATGGTAATGTTTATGATCAGTGTAGTTGGTTCAACTGGCCTAAGAATTCAAGACTCAACCAGCACGCTGACTCACCCAGCGATGGGTGATGTTTTTTTTAATTTACCATGAAAGCGAAAGGTGGAAAAGATTCTTGAAATGTTTAAGCGCTCAAATCTGGCACATACGCAGTGAGTGGGATGTGGCAGACCCAAAAGCGAAGCACCACAGTCCGGGTGGTGCAGTTAGCCTCTTGTCTCTCTCTGCGAGGGCAGTCATGTGATGGATCTGCCATGTGGTTTCCTGGCGTGATGTGATGTCACCACCGGGGGCCGGGGGTTAGCTGGGACGGCTAACAGCATGTGTGGGGAGTGGGCCTGCGGCTGGGAGCAGAGGAGGGGGCAGGATGCATGTTTTCACAGCCGTCTGGAGCTCAGCCTGCTGCCTGCAGGAACCACAGGTGCACGCTGTCACCCGTGCGGCACTCCAAAACGCGCTTGGGGTCCTGGGGTGGCAGGGACAGTCCAACCACAGGCACAAACAAACTTGCCGCCATCACATGTGGCGGGCAGCGGCTTTTAAATTGCGGGAGGCAGCACCAGTTGAGTTTATGGTCATTAGCAGCATTGGAATTCCACTCATTGACATGCTGACTGAGAACATCTATTTTAGGGGAAGTAAGGGACTCTTTGAGTCTGGTCTACCTTAGCGATGAGTGAAACACTACTCATGTGACCTTTCAACTGAAGGCCATGAAAAAACTGAATTTGAACAGAATCCTATTCTCATATTCCAGTGCCATAATCTCTTAGTTACCTTAACACAACTCCTTTTTAACTGGAATGGAAGTTTCACTGTAATGGTTTTCAGAAATAGTCGATTTAAATCCATGAGACAGGAGGAGAAAAACACTGGTCTACAACACTTAAATGTAATTGTTGTGATGGCTATTGCCAGTGCCAATTGATAAGTGTCACATGCACAGTAGAGCGTCTGCCTCTTGGTTGGCCTGTCCCTCCCCCTGGGGTCCTGTGGGCATTTTGGAACATTCACTCTTTGGGCTGGTGGAAAGGGGTGTGCTGTTTCTGACCGTAATGCCGCTGATGGACACCCCTCCCTCCCTTTCTTTTCCGTGTGACTGGCAGGTTCCCAGTGATGGGCAGGATCACCTGGTCATACAGAAGGCCGCCAGGTCTTCCACTCACCAGAGCAGCCGGCACAGGAACCGTGACCGGGATCGAGACCGAGAACGTGACCGCGAACGTGACCGGGACCGTGATCGAGATCGAGACCGTGATCGAGAACGAGAGAGAGAGAGAGAAAGAGAAAGAGAAAGGGAAAGAGAGAGAGACCGAGATAGGGACAGGGACAACGAGTGGCCTCCAGAGAAGCTAGCAGAACCACACTCTCAGGTAAGATACCTGTTGCAGAGCTATCACTTAAACCTGGACACATGAGTCGTCTGCAAGAAGGAGAATACATAGATTTTGCTTTCACAAATTGCGTTCACAAGTTTGTCACTCCCCAACTTTTCGCTCTTTCTTCAGAGTCAGCCCCTCAAGTCCCTGCGCAAGCTACTACACCTCTCCTCCTCCTCCTCCTCCAACCAGGCCACGCCCTCCGAACTGCGCTTCCAGCCCCTACCCAACCCCCCCTCCAAGGGAGGCTTCAGCGAGGGCCGGGGTCACCCCAGCAGCAGCTCTGCCCAGTCCAAGAACCGCCAGCCCACCACCACCTACCCCCTCGCCGGACAAATCGAGTCCAACTGGCACGTGTCGGCCCTCAACCGAGCCGAGGGGTCGGGCTACCCCGATCAGATACCCAGCAAAGGGGGCCAAAACGGGCCTGGCTTCACCCGCTCCTCCCGCTCACGGATGCCAAACCTCAACGACCTGAAAGAAACCGCTCTGTAGAGTCCAGTCCTACCCCCACCCCCTCGGCTCCCCAGTGCGCGCGCTCCTGACCTCTTAACCCCTCCACAGCTCCCTCTGCTGGCTACTGAACTGTACGCCACAAACAGCAAAGGGAGTGTGGGTAAATGGCTTTACCCTAAGCCAAAAGGGTAGTGCTCTGTATGTCTTAAGTTTTTTTAAGCTTCCATATTTGATATAATTTGTAATATTATTTATGAAATTCTGATTACAACGTTTTTGTTTTAATAATAAATACATTACAGTTATATAAAAATATATATGTACTATATATGATGATTTAAAAAAAGTATAGTATAAGTGCGAGAGCTATAGTTTATACACAAAATAAATATATTAAATTTTCCTGCATATTAATGCTATATTTCATTATGAGTATTAGTTGTTTGTATCTGAAGTATTTAGATTTTTTCAGATTTAAGAGTATTGTTGTGAGAATATTTGCCATTTTTGTTTGCTATTTTGTGTTGGGTTTTATTTCCCCTCTATTTCATTTTTATTCTGAACGGAACCCATTGACTGGAGGAGCAGAAATGTTTTTCGCTGCTTCCTTACCCAGCCTGGCCGAAGACTCGTTTTGCTGGCTCAGTGTTGTGCAATATTCCCCCGCGATTTTTGGGCACTTTTCCAACTATACCTTAGGAGCACCTGTCCATTGGGTTTGCATTCTATGAATTCTGAACTCCTGTAAAACCTCTGTTTGAACATGACAAAATGGTTTTAGAATTTAAATTAGGGCACTTTTTTCCTGAGACTACCGTTGAATCACAAGAATGTAGGAAGCCATGGGCCTGCACTGTGCTCTCCTCATGTAACCACTCCAGAGGTGCATTCTGGGAGCAGGTCCATTGCTACAGCACTTCGATAAAGAAGGGAAACATGTTTCTTCTCATCAATTTTTCATTTGTTCTCCAACAAAAAACAAAACGTGTCAGAGTACAGACATTTTTTGATGCGGTATGTCTCTGGTTCGTTTTCCTGAAAACGCAGGGCAGTGTGCACTGTCTGTTACTGTTAGACCAGTCGTGGCCTGTGTGAGTGGGGGAAAACACACGAGAGAGAGTAGAGAGAGTGGGCATCTGAACATGGTTTCCGGTCCGCTTTCCTCCTCTCTCCAGCCAGCCTCGTCTCTCAAAGAGCCAGGGTTGAGTTGTGGGTCCCTCAATGACAGGAGTAGTGCTCAAATATGTGATTTCCTGATTAATCAGCTCATACTGTACCGATTTTCAGTCCCTAAATGTCTCTTGGGCCGCATGTATTTGGCTTTGTTGCTGAACATTTTCTCTTGCTGTCAGCTGTCAAAGGCTGGAGCAGCTCTTGATGTGTGTGCTTATGACGGACCCAAGTCCCCTGCCTCTGGCTGAGGCACGTGGGGTGTGAAAATCAGTATCCGTTGAATAATTAGGATCAATCGCATCCCTGAGCACTGAGCCTCGTGACCGGGGGTTTCCCCAGCCTGGGACACCCCTCCCTGATTTAGGGCTACACCTGTCACAGCCTGCCGATCAGCAGAGTGACCAACAGCGCCACCCACAGGCCATCAGAGAGCATCTTACAAAGCACTAGTTATGCAGAGTGAAGTCCCCTTCATCTTCATTGCTTCTCAGAAACCCATCCTTGCCAAGTCCATGACCAGAGAAAGAGCTGAGGAAATAAACCGTAACCAGCACTGACTACTATCGGGTTTAGCCTTTTTTAATGTCACAATAAGCACTTTTTAAAGAACAACTGCAGCAGTCACAGGTAATTACTCTTTATGAATAATATAAGAAAATAATAATTACATTAAGTAGCTGTTATGTAAAAAATAATATATAGAGAGAGGATGATCACTATGTAATAATTGCCAATGAAAATACAAGCAATACAACATGAGCTCAAAACTATTCAATGTTGAATACATTTATATGTTTCTTTCAACCAATCCTCTACAATATAACCTTAAAATGATATTTTGATATACTAATGTGCATTGTAAATAGCTTTAAGAGTATTTAAGATGTCAGTAGCAGATAATTAGCTATTAAATTACCCATCTAACATTAGGGGAAAAGGATCACCTCTTTTATCCTATAGCATTGGACTGTACCTTCTATATGATGGAGAGAGAGACTCTTTCTCCATCCTCTGCCTAATGACTCTTTTCAGATATGTCCATGTTTTGCACAGCAATGAGCCATCTTTGTCCAGTCTGCGTAAGACAGCATCCCTAAACCTGACATTGAGGTACTTAAGATAAATGTTGACTAGTCTAATTGTATTTTATGGACATGTAAAACAAACAAACAAAAAAAGAAACACTACAAAAAAGTAGCTCAGTTAAGTCTCATTGTCTATTCTTAATAGTGCACTTTAAACAGGCTAAGTAGTCAGAAAAGTAACTATTTCTCTTCACTTTGTGTTCAGTGCTCATACGGTGTATATTGAATATTAAGACACAGGATATTTCCTTTCTGCCTTGGTGTCACCATGATCGCAACCACAGACTTTAGTATTGTACTTGTGTTTTGTGTATTCCAGGTATGTTAACTAAAAAGTGAGTATGTATCTGCAGTTTCTACTTTACATAAGTTAATGTATTTTTTCCTGGAAAGATTGTTATGTTGAGCAACACAGTGTATTATATTAATACCAATGTGTGACTATTTCTTTGGTAATATTTATATTTAAAAAAACAAACTATAGACAACTGACATGAAACAAAGTAAACAGTCTTTTGTGGTTGTAATCCTGACACAATCATAAACTCGTAGCATAGATTTTTGTTTTGTTTGTTTTTGTTAGCTATTTTTGGTGGGAACATTATCATCGATTTGTTATCAGAAAAAACTGAAGTAACAGAGGAGAAATATTGGCATTCAACACCACTGTTTACATCTGCTGCAATCGAAGGTTCTCCCAATTAAAGAAATGAACAGACTTGAATTTTTTTCAATGAATCTAGGATAGAACCATCACCAACCTAGTCAAAAGTGAGGCAGGTATCATGTTAAATTGCTTCTTAGTTTTTTGTGTCAAACAAGGAAAGGTATAGTTTTCTTGTTAGAACTACAATAGGTATGTCGAATACCTGGGAATGAAAAGTAACCCGCAATGCAGATTGGAACATTGATTTGTTTGTGAGCTCAAGTGTCTGAAAAAGGGGTAGATTAGTTTTGGATGTGGGAATAAAAATCAGTGTTAAGTGTTTGTCTGCCTGGCAAACTGCCCAACTCCCAAGCAATAACAGTAAAATCCGTCGTGTGGCCCTTTCCCTAGCCGGATGGCACTACCCCAGCTGTTGCTGGCTGATGACGCAGTATAGGGAGCTCAGTGCAGAAGAATGGTGCTCTGTCAGTATGACATCGCAAAACAGTCGGCCCTCAGCAATCCTGTGGAGGCAGATCTAAGTGTTGACAGTAAATAATGCGTGCAGGTCGAAAGGAACCTCAGTTTCTGATAGCAGTCATTAGCATTCATTGTATCGCCCTCTAATTGCAGCATAGATTTTCTTACTCCTCAGCAATGTACAGCAACGTGAAGATCAATCTGCAGGGGAACCTGTAGCTGTCCAGTTTATGGAGATCGAGCCAGCTCCACTCACTGTATGCTTGCCTTTCCGCTTGTTGGACCTACACAGATTTAGTGAACATCTGTGGTTAGTACAAAACCCTCACTGCACATGTTACCCAGCCTAAAAACCACTTCTTAAAATTAGAGTGAAACTCTAATTTCCATTTAAATATTTTGAACTTCTGTAAGCCATGGCCGATTTGCAGGCTTTTATATAAATCCTTTGCATTTTTTCCTCATTGATAAAGTATTAGAGAGAATAGAGTTTATTTGATTCAGTACAAACATTGTGTTAATCTGTAAAATTCTGAGAAAGACCCTTGACATTGGCCTGTTTTGGGGTAATGTTCCATGGCTGCTGTGAGATTCCCCTCAGTGTTGTTTTTCCTCCCAATCCCTTACTGCTCTGAAGGCAAAAATGCTGGTCTCCTGTAGTGTATTGAGCTGTTTTGGCACTGAGCAGTCCTTCTACAGTTTATAAATGGGTTTTTGATTGCCTTAATCCTGTGTGGAGATAAGCTGGAAATGGAAATGTATAGAAGCTGCAAGTCCTGCAGTTAAGGGGAATGTCTCTCCACTACTTTACTCACTGCCATACTAATACACCTGGGTCTTAACATTGATACAGTGATGGGCCTTACTTCAGCTAAACTGCTTTCAGCACGCAACAAGAGAAATGTCACGGTAAACCAGGCTGAAATAAGGAAAAGTTTTAACTTGCAGTAACTTACAATCTTAGACTCCAGCTTGGGTTAAGTGAACTGCATAGATGTGACCAGAACTTTTAAAATACTCAAACCTAATGAGGGCCTTATTTTTGAATCACCCCACCCCCATCTACTGCCAGTTTAACTGAGCTCTGTTATTGAAGGCTACTGTTAATGTGGCATAGGATAAACTGTGGCCACTTCTCCATATAGCTAAGTGTCACTGTATGTCTTGTATCTGGAGGCAGTGATCCTCAGCCTGGTGTAGAGACAAATGCTCAGAGCTACTGCCATCTGCAGGTACTGCTGGCCTCCTCTCAGTATTCATACCATACAGACAGCCTGGCGGTGGCCATTTTCTGTATTTCTGAGCCTTTGTCACTGTCTAGGACTGCAGTGCATGGTGATGATCGATCCAATCATCAGACGTCAGCTTTCTGAGCGAATGGAACAAACTGTGTCATTTTTTCACCCTGACACAGGTAGTCATGTATGTATACACGATCATGTAAACACACTCAATGTATGCATCTTCTATCTAATCAAATTCCTGAAAATGATATCTGAATAAGCTGTTTTGTATGTCATTCATGTTTTTGTGCTTGATTTTTCACTTTTCTCTTCAAAAAGAAAAAAAAAAACTAATGCACAGACACTAACAATAAAATTATATCAAGTATGTCTCCAATGCCTGAATGCTAAGTTGCTCACAAAAATGAACAGTAAAGGCAAATGTGTTTTAAGAGTGTGACAGCAGATAATAAATACAAGGTGTTTAATCTCTCTTGTATCATATTCTTACGTTTTCTTTGTGGGTCGACTGCAGACCTCGACACAAGCTTCTTTGTCTGTTGTGGAAAGCCCGTGAGACTTTAATGTTGGTTTGTGTTCTCCTGTGAAGCTTTGAGAAGCAGAATGTCTGTGATGCTCAGGACTCAATTTTGCAAAAGTGAAGGAAGAGATGGGGTGGCGTTTGCTGCTGGATCTGCTGCTACAAAATGTATTAGTCTATCATACTGACAGCGTGGGGGGTGGGGTTCAAACGCCATTTTAGAAATAACATTACCCCAGTTTTCACTCCACATGTTTATTGTCATATGCAGCAGAAGAATTAGTCAGACAGTAGTTCCAGTACTTGCCACTTTGTCTCTGTAGATATGAATGTAAATGTCTATGTCTCTCACCTGGCTGTATGTTTCCAAGTCTTTTTTGCAGGGGCCATAAGCTGAACAGAATTTACATGGTAGTATTTTTAAAACCTGGTTATTTTGAGTTTTCTCTCACTCTCACGCTCTGTCACTCTCTCTCTCCTTCTAATGTTTTCATTTTGTCCGGTTTCCATGGTTACTGTGCTTCTATCTTGGCATGACATGAGCGCCGTTTATATTGTCACTGTAAATAATGATCATGTGTACCTACCCCATGACTGGCATGAACATGGCTCATTTTTACTAAGCACATTTAATTTTTTTGGATGGACTTTGCAAAACATGTCTTTATTAAAAACACAGGTTTTGCTCCTCAGCATCGGGCTGTTGTGAGTTTTTACTTTCTTTGGCGTTGATCTTTTTCTGTTGCACAATGAAGAAGGAAGAGCAGTTTGATTTTGTTCATAATGACATTGTTAATGATGATGGTTAATGTATATCTGATCAGATAACTCTCCTTAATCAGATACATTGCATACAATGTGTATGGATACAATACATCACAACATGCTTTGCTGTTTCTACTGAAGGACACACAACAAGAAAAAAATAAAATCAGATCACAGGAGTTAGTTCAAAGAAGGCGGTGTTGCCTTCATAAACCCTTGAAAAATACAGTCAAAGATGTGCTTCTAAACAATAGAAAATGACACTCCCCAGTGCTGTGGGATATACAGTAGCATACTACATCAATGTCACAAACCACGTCAGAATTCACACACACACAAAATACAGTACATGAAATCCAACTATGACATCATCACATGACCCTCTCAGCTCTCCCTTGGCTGCCCCTCCAGTATTCCCTCCCCCTCATCATGCAACCCTCCATAGTTCCCCCATTCTCCCCTCCCCATCTCCTATCGCCAAGGCTAAAGCTGGACACACTACCTTGTATAAAGTTAAAAGTAAAGTAAAAGCGGCACACACTTGCCGTTCTGCTCTCTCTGTGCTGAAAAGTGAAGCAGACATCGTTCACGCAATCCGGCAAAGGGAACGCGGCTGGTGGGGAGAAGGGGGTGGGGGAGCAAGGGGCCGTACGGATGCTGCACGTGCCACTTTGGCAAGTGTGTGGGGTTGTGAGGGGACAGGGGCGGAGCTGGGGCGGGGTGGGGGGCGGAGGCTCAGGTACACTTGTTCATGCAGAGCAGCAGCTCCATTCGCACAGCGATGCGTGTGTGCCAGCCCAGTGGGAGCAGTCGGATGTAGCGGGCAACGATGGGCGGGCGCAGTAGGTTCTGCACCGACGAGGAACGATCCGAGTTCCCGTAGAATACCTGAGTTGGGGAAAAGGGATCAGCAATGTTTCTCCAGCTACATTTTCACTTAACACCAGAACAAACTGGAATACTTAGATCAGCCCCGAGTAAAATACTCTATCTGAAACACCTGAAAGGTTGACAGACCCAGGTCAACAAAACAGGCAGAGGCTTAGCGCTTCAGTAAAAATGGGCATCAAAATATCTTTAAAATCACACTGTATGTAATAATACTGCAGGCTTAATCCTATATACATAGAAGAGAGGTTCTCCCATCTTTTACCACAATTATATAAAGGTTTATTTCTATTAAAAAAGAAATGAAATGGAAACATTAAAAATTATTTAAAAGATCTGAAAATATTAGATTGAACATCAGCTAAGCGTGATGAAATGCAACACTCAGGTTCTGTCAGTTCCTCATGGTAAATATGGTACACTAGGATTCAGCTCTTGTGTGTGTCTCTAATGTGGCTCTAAGGATGGACGTACAGACGTACCCTATTGTTCCCGGTCTGGTCCTTATAGTAGATCCAGTTGAGGTGCTCGTATGTGCGGTACTGAACGCTGTACTTAGTCACCCACTCGTCAGCGTCGCAGCGGCCCTGGGTCAGGATGCCCGACACCACACTCACCTCCTTCAGGTCGATCTGCAGCCACTGGTTAATGTCCTGGAACTTGGACAGCCAGGCACATCTGGGGCCACACAGAGACCAAGACAGAAAGAGGGGAGGAGGAGAACAAAAATGAAATGAGAGGGAAGACGTCATACCCAGCATTACTGAATACTCAACCCTTGAAACTCAAAGATTTCTCAACCACAGATCATTTCTTATGTCATCTCTTATCTTATAGGAGGTTCTTTGGAGACTAACCAAGAGGAACACTGCTGTAAGGGTCAGGGTTGAGGACTGGCAGTGCGCTCAGAGAGAGGAGGGAGGCCTGCAGCACTCACCCAAAGCCCTGGTTGTTGAGACGAGCCTTGCTGGAGGTCCAGGAGGAGTACCAGCCCGTGTACTGGTCCTCGTTGGAGCAGCTGATCTGGTCGGACGAGACAGATCCAGCCTCAAAGCCTAGGGGCTTGTGGTAGGGGCACTCTGGGGAAACACACACACACGAAGCTGGGTCAGCACAGCACCAGTCAAACCACCACCTACCTCCATGCATCCAGACTTCAGCTAAAATCAGTCTCAGTATGAAAATAACCAAAACACTTAGCAATTCCAAAGATTCAAGATATTAACTGAAATAGGATTAATTGGGTCTTAATAGGGTTCACTGAAAAAGTATAGTTCCCTGTAGGTGATTCATGAATGTAATGTCAATTCATCTAATCAATTGACTGAACTGACCCACCTCTAATAAGTTGTTCAGAGTTGATATGTGAAGTGATTAATTTTTATTTTATATTAACTGAAAAAACATACATATTTTAAAAACAAGGGCTTAAACGAAGCAAACACTGCTTTTTGGCTTTTGCCAGTTTGCCATCACAAGCAACCTATGTTACTTGTTTGCATGTATACATTTTACAAATAGATACATTCCATGTCTAACTATAAGTATATTTAATTCCTCATACTTTCCATGATTCTAACTTATTGAGAAAGGGTATGTTTTATATAGAAAGTTTTTAATACAAAAACAGAAAACCGTCAATGATTAAAGAATTCCTATATTTCACAAAACATAAAATACTAAAAGGTCTGTATTACTTCTGTGATGTTTTTATTTGATTGTCTTCATTCGTTTTTTTTTTTTTGCAAACGATTCAATCAGCTTGTGTCCTACAACTAGAAATAGATGCAATGTTATTCATGTTTTTCTATTAAATTTTGGAGTTTGGCCATTTAAATCTGATGGTTGCTGAATGCCAAAGTTTGTGGAAAATGTATTTTAGGTCAAAGGGAAGGACAAACGTTGATTGAATACAGGCTTTGGTCCCCATTATACTCCCCCATAGAGGGCGCCAACCGCAAGTTTAGTGTTTCTTGCGGTCAAGATTTTTCTGGCAGAAAACCTCAATGCTCAAATGCATATTAAATTGTATAAAAATCAGTGGTCAATAAGACACACAGTTCAAGCATGGATTTACATTATTACAAAGTAAACATAGCAATAAATCAAGTTTTTTTTTAATTTTACTTAAATCTAAGAGATTTGGTTTTATTTGGTATAAATGGGAAGTAAAAATCAATGTAACCTTTCAGAGGTCATCCAGTGCATTGATAAAAAAAGGCCCATTAGATACAGAAGCTCCATAAAAGTGACTTCATCAGAAAATGCTTTTACAAGAGCATTCCTTCTCATGCATGTTAATAGAGTTTGATAGAAAAGTGAACTTTGAAATTCAAGTTTTGAGCTATACATGGAAGAACCTTTGGTGATAAGAGAGGGCAATTGGTCTTAAAATAGCTATTTATTCTTATACTTGAAAAATTACCCTAATATTTTTATGGTTTAAATGTTAAAGCTTTCAAACAAATGCCAGCATATACAAGAACAATTACACATTTTGAACAAATGTCTTTGTCTTTATCCTTGATGAGGAGTGTTGTTTTTTTACACTGCCTTGTTTTTTGGAAGATATCACGTTTAAATGATACATTATTGTACACCATCTGAGCCGAACAGAACATTTGTTAATCAGCACAACAGTGAAAACCTCAATGGAAGGCCCTCTCTTATGCTACATGAAAGCTGCTAAGCCTTCCAACTGGATGTTCAACACATCACTAATTCCAGTTCCACATTCGACCCATGCTCATCCATCTTCAATCTGAAAAGCTTTCCTCCTAATTCTCCATATTGAGAGATAAACGTCCATTAAGACCTGAGCATGACAGATGGTCACATCCTAAAGTTAAGCTTCAGGCCACAACTGCCATTTATTCCTGGCAACTCTCTACCTCTGTTCTTACATAGGGTTGTGTAAAGTGTGGTCGTACGGTGACAACCAGGGACTCTCACTCTGTTCCTACATTGGGGTTGTTTGGTGATGTCTGCATCTCTTTGCCTGAACCCCTCCTTGCCCTGCCCAGTGAACGTTCTCTGTACACCCTCCCAAATTGTCCTGGACAGCTATGATGAAACAGAGGTAGGTGATCCTTGGTTTTGTTACCAAACCTGCTTTATTAATTGGACTGAGAGGTAGGTGATCATAGGTTTCATTACCAAACCTGCTTTATTAATTGGACTGAGCACACATGTGCTCTGCTGCGCAGTATCATTCTTTTTGGAATTGTGTGAAGGGCAGGCCCTATTTTGGGCCCAGTAATCTGTGCATCACTTTGCTGTTCTAGTAATGGGATTATCTCCTTGCATTCTGGCTCTGCCATCTTCTCTTTCTGTCTCTATGTCTCCCTCTTTCTCTGTCTGTGCCATTCATGGGGAAGCCATAAGCAGAGGCAGTTATGATAATGTATCAGGAAAAGCAGAGCATTCATATTGTTGCATTTATATTACTACTTATATATTACTAGTTTGCACAAGGAAACCAAAATAAGAAAATGACTCAATTTAAATTAAGTGTCAATCAGTGAAACAAACTGAGCACATACCTGAAAACATACCAATAAACAATACACACTCTGGTTCTCCAGGACTGGAGTTCTGAACCCCTATCTTTAACATGCAGTCTTTGAATACCCCAGGACCAGGACAGAACATATATGCCATTGATTGAGCAGATGAAACTTGCTACAAAGGGCATTCCACAATGCCAAATGTAACAAAATGAGGACTCCATAGGTGTGACCCCAGCCATATGCTGGGAAAGGAACTTTTTAATGTGCTTGAGTAAAAGAGCCACAACATTGTACAACAGGGCATAGGTGAGCCAGAACACTGTCATGATAAATGACCTTCTGTCCAACCTGAGACGGGAGCTTGTTGAGGTTTCCCCTTTCATCTGTTTATTTCCTGCCAGCTGTTTCAGAGGCTATAGTGTTTCCACTACTGATTGGGATACATCAGCAAAGAGACTGCAGGAATCCACCTCAATTCTCTGCTTAAATGATCCATTTTCTGCATGCCTATTTTGACCCAGCAGAGAACTATATATCAAAATGAAGAAGGATGTTCAGTTTCTCATTTTTTTCTCTTGAAAAGGCCATCATCATGATGGAATACCTAATGGGTCTTTACGTCTCTCCCTGTTCCCATTCCTACCTGGTGTGGGTTCCCATTGTTCACCTTTCACCTCCATTTAAATTCAGTCAGTTCCATGAATTAATTAGACTCCAGCTTGAGAATTTAAAAAGGCTCATAAAGTACCAAGAGGATTTGTCAATGAACTAAATGAAGTTTAATTCATCTCCTGAATTTACATGGAATTGATGCTATCTCTGCCCACTGTAGTATACAGTATAATCACAAGGGTCTTTCATGCTGCCTCTCTCTGGGAACTTCCTCTCTTCATAACCAAAATCTGTAGATATGCTGCTCCCCTCTGATCAGAACATTGTGCACAGTAACAGGGGACATAAATATTCTACCTACACTCCAAATAACATGATTCTCTGAAGACCAATGACAGCTCCCCATGACAAAAGTGTAGCATCATGAGAAACCATTGAGACTCTTTTTTTCTCTGGTAAATTCATGAAGTGTTGAAGGATTTCACCATCAAGTATTAATCAGCTCACATCCTAGTTAACCACAAGCATCATCCATAACCGCCCACATGGCATGACGTATGAGGCAAATGACTCTTTCCACCATCCCCCATCCCCATGCAAACGGCATTACGCCTCAGCTCACAGAGCTGCAAGCATCGTCCTGTGTCGCTCTAATTTGTGCAGATGGAAGGTTGGCCTGTACCGGGGGCGATGGCTTGGCTCGTGACGCAGGTCAGCTGACCTGACTGAGTCCTCACCTGGCATGCAGTCCAGCAGGCTGGCGGGAGGCGGGGCAGGGGCGGGCGAGGTGAGGGCGGGCGACTCCGTGGTGGACTCCCCCTCACAGTCACACTTGCAGGCCTTCCCTGTCCATGTCTCAATGACGTCCTGCTCCTGCTCCTCCTCCTCCTCCTCCTGGGACGCACGGGATGGGGGTAAGAGGGTCATGGTCATGCTTGGTTTCAAACGCCATTCCCATTCACCCTATGCCCTTGCAAAACCCCATTGCTCTCAACATTTCACCCAAACATAGAACATAACTAAACATAAGGGGCACCTACCTCCTGTGCATGCACAATGAACAGCACTGTCACACAGGACAGACAGGCAGGGCAGCCAGTGCAGGAGAGACAGGGAGGAGGACACACAAAGCAGCATCAGTACAGCAGAGACAGTAAAGCTCTCATTCAGCATCAACATCCACTAACATCCATATTAAAAGCAGCCTCCATCATCTGATTAAAAAAGTAACAGGCGGGGGGAAGGGGGCACCAATGTATTTAATCTCAGTCTAGTGTACAATGGGCGTATGGCACCCACATACTCCCAAAATCAGCTGTGAGGTTCACTTTTTACAGCAAAAAATGAATCATTCTCATTCCAAAGTGCTAGTATGCAGATTAAATATGCATCACCAAAATCCTAATATCCCTCAATATTCTTAGAAAAGATTGAAAAATAAACCATTTTAAGTGTTCCATTTCAATCTTGTTATATGCAGGAATTTGCATATCATGCATAATGCATAACCATGCAAAATTTTAAAGGATCCACATATTTAATTCTAATATTCTCTGTTAATTGCAGGACATTCTCATCACTATGAGTGTTCTTCAGCTGTGGCTCATTTCAGAACCTCAACAAAAACATCTATCTTTAACAATGAGCTTTAACATGAGTGTGGAGAACAGCCATGCAGCCCTCCACACTTTCAGGGTGAACCAGAGTTTGAGGTTGAAGACGCAAAGACATACCTGCAGAAAGGAGCAGTGTGGACAGCAGAATGCGCCGTAAACTGATCTCCATCTTCACTCCGTGTATGAACGCAGGGAACTACAGTGCAGCCTGTGGCAACGGGACTGGATTACCATAATCCACAGGAAACTAATGGCCTTATCTAATGCCCTTCATCTCTCCACAAAGCCCCTCCCTCTGCTGCTACGACCAGTTTGGCCAATGTGATACCAAGGACCTTCTCCTTCCGTGACAAAAAAAAAAAAACAAAGCCAGAAAAACAGAAATGCTGCCCCCCACCTCAATCTACACCCCCGGCACTCACTCCTGTAACCCAGTTAATGGTTCAGCAGATACAGGCATTGCTGAATTGCCGCTAAAATATGCATGGATCCTGCTCTCATGTTACAGTGTCATGGGCCTGGACCTAATTGGAAACACTGAACTTAAACCTTTGGGTGTTACAGTGACAAATGTAAATCTATAGATAAAGGGGATGGTGTCAGTCATGTTACTGACCTGGAAACAATCAAGAACAAAAATGTTGGAAAAACAAGAGCTATAGCATAGATGTTACAATTATAATTTCACATACAATGCAACAAGGGAAATAGAACAAGGAGAAATTAATATTTGGATTTATTAACAAAAATATTTAATAAAGTTAAATTTACAATGCAGATATATTGACCAATTAATTCATAGATTAAATGCCAATTCAAGAAAATGCCCCATCTCTCTCACTGTCATCCATGCACACACATAAAGAAAACTATAATAATGGTTCATCAAAAAAAAAAAAAAAAACATCTACCAAGCTTACTACTGAGAATTTAACTCTCCCATCTTCCAATAATGCCTGTTATAAGACCCATCTGTCCATATCTAATACGATGAATTGTGTAACAGTGTGGCATGGCCACAGGGTGGATCCACTCACACATTTCCCACTGCAAGGATAAAGTGGATAGCAAATCCACAATCCCACCCCACCAGTCATCATTTGACGAGGCTGATGTGAACTCAGCGCGCTCTCTTGTTTAATTTATGCTGGTACGTTATGCATCTTTACCATATTGATACAACTTTGCCAGATGAACGTGGCAGCGTGGCAGGAGCACCAGCGCTGCAAATTATGCCAAACCAATGAATTTGTTGGAATGTACTGTTCAGAGTGTGAGAGTTTCTGTCTCCCACGTCTCCTATAAACCGTTGTTTTTTTTTTTTTTTTTTTTGGGGGGGGGTGCATTGGTTATTCCTAATAATGTAGAAACCGTGTCTACAATCTGCTGAATTTAAGCTATACAGTTCAGTCATTCAAGAAAACGTTCTTCATCAAGCCTTACCGTACTCGTACTTGCATTACCTGTTCGCCTGTGTCACAGAATACATGGTCAAGTCAGAATATATTAAGGCTTCTTTTATCGTATACCCTTTATACAGGGTGCGAACTACAGGGGAGCCTGGGGGAGCTTGGCTCCTCCTAATAAGACATGAGCTCCACTGAAATCATGATTTTTGAAACTTTGATTGTCTCTAAAACATTCACAGTCTCCTATTTTTGCCATGCATTTCTGTTTGTATCTTCATCATCATGGTTCATTAGGCTATTATTGATTTATGATTCATGCATGAGGGTGGTTCATGTTTCTTTGCAACAAGAGTCACAGTCCCCCAACACCCCCCGACCTCTACTTATATGTAACAATTCTGCAATTCACTTATACTTTACATCCGGTGACCGAATTTGTCGCTGGACGAATGCCCAAAATTCGATACGAGTGGAAAAACATTTAAGCAACACCTGGATTTTGACTATGTCACTTGAACTTGGTAACAAGTTAATTGTTTGAAATCGCGGAAAAAAGTTCAAATGTGTTTCAGTGACGATATCAGTGGGTCTAAGCTGCGTTTAATTATAAAATAATTCAATATGCTGCAGTCACACACCTGCTGATTGTCAGCACGTTATAGGTATATAATGAGCCTGTTTCAGAGCAACGTTAAGGGTTCTTGTTGAGGTGAATCACTGAGTTGTGGTGAGTAGATTAGCCAGGTAGTGGCGGCTGTTTGCTCTTGAGGTTGCGCATTTGGGAGAAACTGTATCGAGAGGTTTCTTATACACCCTGTAACCCTATATTCCTTGTTCCCTTTGTAGTGATTATGAAGACCCCTGGCGTTAAAGTGGTGAAGAGGGCAGCCAAACCTTGCAGACGGGAGAAGCGAAAAGCCAAGGCTTACTCAACATATATCTACAGGGTCCAGAAAGAGGTTCGGTTTGTCAGGTCTTCGTATGATTTCCTGTTTTTTTTTTTCCCCCTCCTCATTTGACTTCGTCTCAACAGGGTAACTCTGTGAGCAAGTGCATCACTGTACCCAAAGTCTCTCTCTGGGGATACGTTCCAACTGGTGCTATCCGAGGCTGCACGACTTTCTAAGTATAACAAGCGGGGTGCCATCACCCGCCAGGAGGTCCTGTCTGCTGTTCAATTGCTACGCCCGAAAAGAAACTTTGGGAAAGAAGGCGCTTGAGTGCACCAAGATGTGACCCATGGTCCTCTATTTTATTTTTTTAACTGAATAAAGGTATATTTTAACAAATGAATGGATTATCTAGCTTGTTTTCAGAAAACTATGTAGCATGGCCTACAACCAAGCTGCAAGCTAGTTCGCTTTTACCTAGATTGCTTCTGTCACTTAGGGTCTGTATCCTGTACATTGTCAAGTAGCAATATTTTTCCTAAGGGCACATTTAAATTCAAAATTTCAATTATCTTGAAAGATTGCAACAAGAACACGACGTTACTACAGAAAGATTCAAGGCCTTCTGCTCTCTCATCTGCAGACCTGAACAACAGGATGTCAGTAAACGTGCTTGCGACATTTATATGGGTGGAGGCCATTCGTTTGGAGAGAAGTGTGAATAACTGAAAGCCCTTGTATAGCGCTTTGTAAAGAGGAGGAGGGGGAGGAGGGGGGAAAAAAAAAAAAAAACTCAGACGTCTGGGGCATTTCAGACTTTGACATTTCCGCAATAAATCCAATTTTTAAAGGGCATAATCAACACATTTATGTGAGTAGTTCATATTTTGCACCCTTGCATATTTCGACCTGATGGGTGAATTACAAAATATTGTCAGGGAACAGTCTTATCCTAGAATCAAAATGATATGCATGAGTTTGTTTCAAGAATTTAATCTCGTAACAACTGGATATCTCCTTTGTTTTGTATTTCCTGCAATTACCTATCATTAAGATAATTGAAAGATCATTGCAAGATAGGCCTACATTACATTAGTACAATTTACTATCTTACCTTTTTTTTTTTTTTTATTTAGCTGTAACGGTTAATGTATCTAATCCAAAAACAAACCCTCGTCTCGTCTAGACAATGTCAAGACAAGAACGAGGATAAAGTTATTGTCAGTACGTGCCATGGCCGCTCTGGGTAATTTCTACCCTTAGCAACAGATCTAAGATCAGCTTGTCTGCAACCAACTATTTACTACAAAATGTTACACTGATTCGGGATCAGTTCCTAAGGGAAAATAAATTGAATGTAACTGGCCAGGGCCTACAGAGCAATGGTGTGTTCTGTAGATGTGGGCGGGAATAACGGATTTCTTAAACCAATGAAAAACATAGAAATAAATCCGTGAACCAATGAAGAAAAAGCGGCTCCTTGACAGTCGTACGTGATTCCCACAGAAAAAAACGAAGGTGAGCAGAGCGGAGTGTCTTGTAAATATAAAACTCTGGAACAGCATATGCCCACGATTTGTGTATAGAGGGTCTTAATACAGATTTGAAGGTAAGTCGTTTGGCGCTCTGTACTTATTTAACAAACGGGTTTAGTTCGAAAAATTCGAAAATATACCTCTTCAGTATTGTCTGTTAAAAGTCTAGACGTAGCTGGGGTTTAGCTCGCTAGCTAGCTTGTTGGCGGCTGTTAATTAGCTCTCTAGATTAATATATAGTACTTCAACATGAAATCGAACATAAATGCTTGTATTTTGTTATGTTTGCTTTGCGTAGATGTATTTGGTTCACAGCAGTGTTTACATTTCTTTTGTAAAGTTATCCTAAAATATGGTTGTTTTCTGGATGTGGAACTAGCTAGGTAGCTAGCTAAGTAGGGATGGGCGATAATGTGTGCACGGATGCTCCAGACGTGCGCGACGGATTAGTGTCCCACTCAGCACGAGTCCAGCCATACAATGACGGACTGCATGGCATGGCAAAGTTCACGTTGCACCTGTATTTTCTTTTCTAAATGTAATGTTTTCATGTATTTTCACTCGACACAATTAGTGAGACGGTTCATGTTTAAACAAACAGCAGCAGAGTAAACGAGGATCACCCTAAAAACTAGGAACATTGAAGCCAAATGTAAAGAGCTCATTGTTAATTCTCAATAAATAATGCAGCATTTACAGGTCCGTACTTATAATGGCACTAATGTTATGAGCTTTTGCTCTCATCTGCTCCTTAACAAAACGTGCTGTGCTCTGTTTAGATTAGATTGTAACATTGTGGTAGGGATTAATGTAACTTGAAGACCGTAGCATATCCATTTAACGAAATAAATTGGCTTGTTCGTTTATTGTCAGCTTTTTATTTTCATCTTTGTATTTTACTTGTTTTTGTCCTTGTAGGGATGCTTGTGTCTTGGTCTCGTTTTCCACACGAACGAATCGTATGTCTATTTGTCATTCATTGGCAATAACTGACAGTATCGTATCCATTGTTGATCTTTAACTTGTGATCAGTACTTGGAAAAGAATATCGCGGTGCACAAATTAAAAAAGGGATAACAGTGAAAGCGAAGTACAACTTGTGTTTATCTTTTTTATCTACATGTCCTAATACTGTTGAAATCATTGACAGATGAGGTGGGGAAGGGGCAAAAATACAAGTCAGCAGAAATGAGTTTTACAGGTTTTGATCAAATGACCACCACTAGATATTCCCTCATTATCCTTCACATGGTATTTGTACATTATGTCCATTGAGTCACACTTGTAGACAGAAGACATGACATATCCTTGATGGAATTTAAAGGGCAGTTCATACCTCTAGGCAGCTTAAGGTATATCCTGCATGCTGAACATAGTAAAATTGGA
This sequence comes from Albula goreensis, assembly GCA_022829145.1. NCBI lineage: Eukaryota > Metazoa > Chordata > Actinopteri > Albuliformes > Albulidae > Albula > Albula goreensis. The sequence goes on along the minus strand of CM040761.1, from coordinate 14,494,532 downwards.
AAAGTAAAGCACAGGGTGCATAGCCTTGGGTGGCCCCCTCATAATTCTTCAGAATACTCAGGGATGAGATGAAACCATACAGCGTACTGTACAGTGTATGGAATTTACATAATTATGTAGTTAATGTTTTTTGCAGATGTGCTATATGTGCAGTGTAGAGTTATGGCATCAGTCTCAAGACTGTACAGTGACTTGAAATCGAGTTGCACTGCCTGGCTTGTGGCTCGCTCTCACCTGTGTGTGTGAAGGTGACAGTGACGGTGTGTCCTCCCTGAAACCCCCACCCCCACCCTCTCCCAGATGCAGTTCATGCTGCTTTTCAGCCGGCAGGGGAAGCTGAGGCTGCAGAAGTGGTACGTGCCGCTGTCGGACAAGGAGAAGAAGAAGATCACCCGTGAGCTGGTGCAGACCGTGCTGGCCCGCAAGCCCAAGATGTGCAGCTTCCTGGAATGGAGAGATCTCAAGATTGTTTACAAGAGGTCAGTGACCTCTGGCAGGCCACTTCACCATAGCATTCAGAAGAATATGGTTATTTCCAATAGGGGCATAAAATACACTCCAGCAATGATTCAACCTGTCCCTATTAATTTAATCATTATTATCTTGGAGTATATCAGTTATGTCAAATTACAAAAAAATAGAAAGTATGACCTGCTCTTTAGATTACTGGTATGATTAATATGAAGAATTCAGTCAGGGAAATGTTGTTTTCATCATTTTATAGTATCATTAAATTTTCATCATATCATGATTATTTTTTGTAGGTATTTTTGTATTGTGACATCCAGATACCATGAACACAACTCTGATGTGTTTTTCACAATTTAAATATTTAATTTATCATACAACAAAAATTAATGGAACCAATATTGTTAACACCTTTTTGTACTACAATTTCTATGTATAGTTGTGTATTTTTTTAGGAAGTCAAGGTTTTGGTTAAAAGAAGCAGAGGCAGGGTACTGTCAGACCGGTGGGAAAAGGAAAGAGTGAGAGATTATTTTGCCTCATTACCTTCAGTTGCCTTGCCAACTAATGAGCTAGCTTTGGATACAGGGAGGCCACAAAGACCCACAGCCACCAATTCCAGAATGTACTTCTGTATGAGAACCAGTATGTGACCTTGCTGCAGCAGATAACTAAATACATTCACGTTCAACAAAGGTAGACAAAAGCGAGTGCTATGTGCCATTTTACAAGAGCATCGCCACCTTTAATGTACACAGTTACATATTAAAAGAGAGACAGAGCTCTGTTGTAAACACTCCTGCCCTGATGTCCCCATGAGGGTTTTTAGAGCAAAATTCAACCTCAGCAGCTGAGAGGAGTCCTTGTGCAGCACTCATACTGTGATGTTATGGACTCTGTTGTGAAGCCTATGTAGTACTGTACTACATAATGCTACTTAACTGTAAAGAGCATCATTTCAATGTGGATTTGTTTGTATTTGATTAATTTAATCCACTATTTAATTCATCATTGTGTATCACAGATTAATTGATGGAAAAGTTAAGGGTATTTGTCTGGATAGGACTATCTAGTCCCTGCATGGCTCAACTTTAGATGGCTGATGGCACCCTCACTGTTCAGAATTGTATTAATGAGGTTCTGGAGCCTCAATGGCTGCCATTTCAGCTAACTCATTCTGACATGACAGCAATCCAGGATAACAAAGCAAATCCTCAGGCTACTCTTGTAACAACAGCACAAGATGGCTTTGACATCCTGGTGCAAGGCTAGCAAAACAGGCATTCTGGCTCCAACTTCCACTGTAGCCAGCCAGTTCATATTTAACATAAAAAGAATTTAGCATTTCACCTACTTTCTGTAAACTATATTGCCAAAACAATGACTTTAACCCAGTGACAGTAGGTGTAAGAAAAAGGTGGCTGGTCAGACATTAATCAAATGTTACAGTGTATTATTTGCTTTAATAATGAGAAGAGGTTAACTGTGCAATGCCCAGCCAGTGAAATATGAAATTGTACTTGGTACCAAAAAGCACAGATAATAATTGGGGAATATATTTCACTTAAAGTATTTAAATACTCATTGTATTAAGATGTTCAAATGTATTTCCAAATCTTGCTTGAAGAAGATAATACTTGTTGATTTCTGTTCTCTGTAAATAAAAAGGAAGTGAGTCTTGCTCTGCTACCAGTGTGGTAGTGTGTGTTTGTTTTGAGATACTGTCTGTTTTCATGATCTTTGAATGATACACTAGCCTTTATTTTTTTCAGGTACGCTAGTCTGTATTTCTGCTGTGCTATCGAAAACCAGGACAATGAACTTATCACACTGGAAATCATCCACCGATATGTGGAGCTGCTGGATAAGTACTTCGGCAGTGTGAGTCTCTCCTTCTTCTTTGACATCCTCCACAGTCCAATCGTTAATTGCAAATGAAGATTGGATGCTTGATTAATGATTTACTGTGAAGGTTTCTATATATTTTACATTTTTAAGCAGATATGAGTATTGTGTGTCTGCTGCCTTGAGTTCAGTCACAATTGCCTAAGAAACACCCAGGACTTGTGGAAAAATAAGTCCTTGCTTTGATCAAAATTTTTATGTTACAATTTTCATTAATGGAACTGAACGAGATACAAATGAATGGAGCCAATATCATTGGATATAATGGTGAGATTCCACAGGTGTTTGGGCAGGGCTGCTACTGTGTGTCAGTGCAGTACTACTGTTTCCTTGTAGGTGTGTGAACTGGACATTATCTTCAACTTTGAGAAAGCCTACTTCATCCTGGATGAGTTCCTTCTGGGTGGGGAAGCCCAGGAGACCTCCAAGAAGAATGTGCTGAAGGCCATCGAGCAGGCTGACCTGCTGCAGGAGGTAAGGCCAGGATGCCCCAGGCTCCCTCCCCTGAAACCCCAAAACTGCTGCCAGGGACAGAAACTTAGAACTCCTGGTTTCTGTATGCCCGTCGTGTAATGTGACGGAGGCTGGTCCTTTTCAGACCCACCCCTCTCTGATCAGTGTATCTCATTGGCCTGACCTGGTAATGGCCATGTTTGTTTGTTTGTTTGTTTGTTTCCTACTCAAACTCGGATTGATTCAATCCACTTATTTATTTCAAAATAGACACCATGTTTTCCACACACAGACCAATCTTACCAGTTAATATGCATCCACACACACAACTGATTTATATAGTTGTGTGCATAGATGAAAGACATATTGTTTCTGGAGAATTGTGCAGAATGCAGAGATAATATGCTGAACATGTTGAGCTTTTATTCTAGCTATTTGAAGACATTTATTACTTCAAATACTCCTTTTAATGCAGCTAAATAGGAGAAAAATGGGCTACAGAATTATGAACAATAATTAATGTAAATATCACACTGTTCTCATATGTCATTAAGGCTGTAATTCATGTTTCTACCTGTATTGGAAAACCTTCGATGGTAAATTACCTGCATTTGAATTTCTGTTGTCAGACCTCATTTAGGTGCTGTACATGGATCATTCCTGGGACTGATTTGATACAGATATTCCTCTTATTCTTTACTCTTGTTTCTGAATTTCAGAATTTAGACTTACAGATTCGCCTCTTCCCAGGTACAGTTCACTTATACTAACAGCAGTTAATAAATTGTAATCCCTTAGGAGTTAGTCTGATAGCTGTAGCTGTGTTCTGTACCAAGCTAATCACCAAGTATTTGCCTCCTCATTCCAGTAACAATACACATGGCCATTTTGTAATACAGCCATGTATGATATAATTTTTTGTAGGTGCTGCAAAAGCACTGTAATTTATAAAGTGTTTTCAGTTAAATTAGAGTTTTTAACATGACATAGTAGTTACTGGCATGTGGTAGCCCAGTCTCAAACATACTTGTCAATTTGACTTTATTTTTTCTGTAATAATTCAGCCGTAGAACAACTGGCAGCATTTCCTCTTAGAAACAGAGAAGTCGGCTATTGTTAGCTCAGACCCTGTGTTCCTTATTTCTAGTTTTTGAAACTCTGAATTAGTTTAGTAGTGAATAACTGACGAGTCCTGAGTCTTTGTGGATCCCTTTAGTAATGTTTCTGGTCATAGAATTTTTGTATGCTAATAGTGAGTATGTTGGTTGCACATAAATGTCGGTCCTTGCCATTTTGACAGACGTTTCACTGTATTTAGTAATATTTTTACATACAGGCATGAAGCCCCATTCCACAAGCCATTCGACTGCAGCAGCCATTTGACTGTTTCATCTCTCTTGACTTTACAGCTTTGTGCAGAAAAGCAGAACCCTGATATCACAAATAGTTTGATTTACTGAAAATGGTGTGAAGAATAATCACTAATGCTGTTTTACATTACATGAAAGGCTCTTTTCAGTCTCATGCCTGACTTTCTAAGAAATAGGCAGTGAGCACATATGGCTTCAGTACACACTTGCTTTGTTTCTTGGATAGTCTTCCACCCCACAGCATTGTATTCTTTTGTAAGTGAAAAGCAAATGGTTCATTGTTTTAATTAGGCAGCTTTGCTTTAGCCAGGTGTCTATCAGACTAATCGAAATGTCTACAATAACAGCGAGCACTCCAATGTTCTCCGCAGAGACTGGCTTCCTGTTGCATTTTTTTAGATGTTGAGAAATCATCTGGGGGGTGTTTTTGTAGATCTGGCCTTGCATTGCTGCCATTTCAAAATGAGCAGCACAGAGACAGCCAGGCAGGCAGCCGCGCGGGGCCAGGAACAAAGCGTGATTGTGCACGGCGGAGAACAAAAGCGAAGCCCTGACCTAAATGTGCAGTCCACTGAGTGGAGTAAAGAGGAGAATGACAATGATATCTCATCAGAAAACAGGCTGTCTCTACGCTTTTTAACAATCTAGCAGCCTTACAGTAGCTCAGCACTGGCGTAGCATTTTCAATGTACTGAAGCTATACCTCTGTGTTCTGTGAATTTCAGTTTCCCACAGCGACATGTTAGCTCATGTGCTTTATTCAGACAGCTGCAGTTTGCATTACTTTTTTTAAAATTACCATTAAAAACTTTACATACAGACATACAGAAATATAACAACTTATTATAGTAACTCATTATTTCTGCCAGCTCACTGTCAACATTCTTTTTACCTTAAGCATCACAGACAGTACTGGGAAATATAGGTTTGTAATAAAATAAAAACTCAATGTTGTATGTGAATATTTTAGTAGTAGTTTTAGCACCTTGAACTTTTCCCTTTGTTAATGACCTCTACAGTCCTTCAGTCCTGTATGTGCATAGCTTTTAGAACAACAGCAAAAGGAGAATGATGTTCAGCAGAATGTGCCTGAAGTCTAGTTTTAGTTGTCTGTTCTTTTTAGTTTTTGTTTCACTTTTTGCTGTTTTAGTTTTTGTTCTGATTCTGTTACACCAGTTGTGGCTTGCAAAAGAGACTTGTCTCAGTGGGAGTTCCGGGTAATTTAAAGGTAAAATGTAATTTTTTTTTAAGACTTTGAAAAAGATTGAAGAGAGCCCTCAGCGTATCTCCACCCCAGCTGGGGGAGGAGTGCCTCTGACCCTCAGAGTTTTGTGTTTCTAGAGTCAGAGTGAAGACTGGGGAGGTCTGGCTTCTGAGGAAATCTAGTGCAGACAGTGGAGGCCTGCTCCCCCACTGCGCCCTGCCTCCATGCTGTTGGTAAAGACCATATGCCCCCAGAGGGGCAGCATTGTCCTGCGGAGTGTGTGGTGCAGTTTGGACGTGCTACACTTTGATACAGTCAGCTTGTGTAGTGTCCTGGGGAAACGCACAAGGCTTCATCAAAGTGTCTGTGCTTTAAACCCCAAATCGCATGACTGGGGAAAAAGTGTTTTTGAAGTTTATTACTTTACCCTTTCTGACACTTCAACACTCCTTTTCCTTTTAGTTTGCAGTGTTTTTCTCCCCTGTTCCTGCATGGTAAGGGCTTTTGTTACCACTGCTTTTCAGACTGGAAGAATTGCTCTCGCTCAATTGAGGTTTGTTTCTCAGTGACTTGATTAAAAGGACTGAGGGAATCCCTGCTGTCTTTCCATTGTGAATTCATTCTGGTTGATAAATTTAATCTGACAACGAGATGTTGGGTACTTGCACTGGGACTGTGATGGGTTCTCACAGAGGGGAAGACTGTCACCAGCCTGGGCCTGACTCCTAGTTAGCATTCCAGCCCACATAGCAGAGATAAAAACAGCCCAAAGCTCAGGGCAGGTGGATTTCTCCAGTCCTTTTTATTAAAAGATCTTTTCTCCTCATCTCATTTATTTTGATCTTGATTCAGATTTACTAGTGTTTCTCTCAGTAAGCTGTGTAAGAAATCGTGGTATGACAGATACAGAATTTGTGTCTGAGTAAGCTTACAACATCAGTATTGATATAGCCAAAATAATGGAACTGAAAATATTAATTCATTTAAATACACAGCAATTTATTGCAGCATGCAAATGCTTTAACAAGTTTTTTTTAAAATTAGTGTTGCTTTAAATAATGAAATGTAAATGTGAGTTAGTGTCTGCATGTATGAGAGAGAGGGGGAGAGAGACGGATAGAGAGATCGTCAAAGACAGTGGACAGACTAGTCATTTATTTCTTAGTTTTTGACATCAATGAGACGAAAAGTCACCTTGACTGTACTGGAAGCAAAGAATGGATTTTATACGAAATCAAAAAAATAGCTTTGAGGTGTGTGTGAACCTTTAATGATATTAACGGTATTTAAGGTGTTTTTTGTTATCTTACCTCCGCTACTGAGGAAAGTATTTGCTTTTGCTACAGTACATTTCTGTGGCATATCTAAGACATGTAGTGAAAACCAGGGCCATTCCACTGACGTTAAATTAACAGGCTCAGGTCTGAGTCATTTGTGGTTCTATTCTACAGAAGAGAACTTAATTCGGCAAAAGCTGCAGGCTCGTTCCTGACAACAAGATTAAACTGTGCTCATTAATCTTTAATGTAATATTTCTGAAGCGTGGTATTCACACATTGTAAGCAAAATGAAGAACAGCACTTTAGCTAGATTATATGTCTTTGTTCTTTGTGGTACATGAAAAATCTGTCTTGAGACCATTATTAAGCTGTGGAAAAATTACCGGTATTTTCTCTTTCAGGCAGCACTGACCATTTTCATGTCATTATAGAAAAAAAAAAATGTTTCTTTTATAGAAAACCTCTGAAGACTCCCAAGGGCATTTCCACTTACTCATTTCTAGTTCACTTGTGTGTGTGCCACCATCCTGGATTTATAGACATTTCTTCATATGTTCCATGTGTAGTTGTGTTCATACTTGCAACATGGTCTCACATCTTGAGAGTGAAAGCATGCACTTTAATCTGACATGGGTGATGCTTCACTCCACAGTCCCTCAGCTGAGTTTTTCAGTCACTGAGTTAGAGAATGATGCTTTGTGTATGCTAGCAGACTGTAAGCACACGATTGGACAAAAAGATGGTCACTGGTGAGACATGGGTGTCCTACTGACTTAAATTCCCTCTGTTTGCTGGTGGTGCTTCTGGCCAGTTATGTACTGAGTATGTGTCAGCACCAGTTCTGTCATGGTCCAGATTTGATACCTCATTATGCGTTCCAAGTGCACAACACAGCATAGTCTTAGCATTAGCTGCTCAGCAGCCCCCAGCATGGTCTAGAACTTAATCACATGCCCGTGCTGACTGTGCAGCAGGGTTGCACAACTAGCTTGTTACCTGTATTCCACCTCCGTGGAAGGTGCCAGTCAGATCTTTGGACATCTGCAGTTCACCAGTGTGAGCTGAGAGGTTTTTTTGCAGTCCGCATGCACAGTAACTGCAGCTCAGCTAATGGATGGCTGTATACTGGCTTTGGAAGACACACTGAATATGTTAATTTGCTCCTTGCTGACCTGGTCAAGGACATTGCTGTAGGCCAGAGACAGGCCCACAGTCACAATTGGGAATCTTAAATTTGGGAGAACAGAACTTTTTTTTTATCACTTATCTATATGAAAATTATAATGCAACCTCTTACCAGTAAAGAATATCCGATACATGAAGTTGAAAATACATTTTAAAGTTTTGATGTTCATTCTAGTTCTAGAAATCCCCCTGCCACTGCTAGTGTATTGATGCATACAAAAATTTGGTCTTTAGAGTTTCCATGATGGAGATTAAAGTACTAAAAATTATACAAGGACTGGTGATGAGTGTATTATGGGCTGTGAGAATGCATTTCCTCCTTATTGCTTGCCTTTCCCCTGGCAGACTTCATAGTTACAATGCTGTGGGTCATAGCCATGTATCAGTGGTCCATTTTCACCATAAAAAAGTAATTCACATATACCAATCTTTGCTCTGTAGGCATGCTGGTTCCAAATATGGCTTCTGAGTCCTCCGGTCTATTCCAGCATTAGAAGTACAGAGGTGAATATATGTGTGTGGAAGTGTTATTAGTTCCACCTCTAGTAATAGACCATATCATTCCCCTGCCCCCTCCCCACTCTCCCCCAAGCTTTATTAGCAGCGGAAGTCCATTTCTAATCCCCCCAATTCTGGAGGGAGTTGAAACTGGCCCTGCACTTTTTGTACTCCAAGGAATGCAGTGAGAAGAAGAGCTAATCACTTTGAGTGAATGATATCTGCCTTACAGAGTGTGTGTGTGTGTGGGTGTGTGTGTGAGAGAGAGAGAGAGAGAGAGAGAGAGTGAGTTTGTGCGTGCTGTCCTTGGGCGCTGTAGAAATTTGTATAAGGTAGTGATATTTAATAAGGGTAAACTGGACTTGAGTGTCACAGGTAAGTTTAGAATTACAAATGCTACACTTAAGAGAAAACAACAGCCGGCAAGTAATACTATCTCGCTGCTAATGAGTTGCATTTAATCATTCCCTTCCTCTGTCCTATCACCTTGGCTTGTTGGCAGCTTATAGTCTTGTTTTTCTGTGGTTTTGAATGCAAGTCAGTCTGAATATCATGCATCTTTTCAGATAAAAGCCACACATCACAGTCACAGTGAATAACCCTAAGATGACTGTTCATTTTACATCATTAATCAAAAGAGATGGATTTCTTTGCATTAAAAATTGTCATTCAGCCCAGTGGGCTGTGCTTACTGCATGAGAACATTGCAGATCCATCAGAAAAGGCTATAAACTGAACCCAAAGGCTCTCTTTTCTCTGCCATTCCTCATTCATACCCAGTGTGTATGTCTTGGAGTAAGACGGCCATGGGTGCTGTGCTTCACCTCCGGTCCTGCTGTGTCCCTGTGTGCTGTCTCTCCCAAACCCGACTCCCGTCAATTTTTTTTATTGTACATTTTTTTGTGAGTGGGGTGGGAACAAGCTTTTCAGGACTGCAATAAGAGTTTGAGGGTGTTTTTGGTATGTTTCTTGTCGGTTGCGACAAGACTATTGTAACATGCCTGTGTACTAAACAGCTGCGCTGCTGCTGCTGCTGCTGCTGTCGCCGCTGCCTTCCATCCTGCACGCAGAGCCCCTCCCTGCAGTGCCTGGCTCCGCCTCCTCCCCATCACCAGCAGTGTCACTTGGTCCTTTGGCATCATCACCTTATCGCTGGACTTCATCAAATGTGTTTCACACGCTTTTCATTGTCACCTCTCCAACTGCTCTACCTGTTACATATAGTGTGTTTATGTGTGTGTTTGTGTGTGAGTCTGTGCATACATTTCAGGCCTGGGACAAAACATTTTTTTGATATACTTTAACCCTTCAACCACTGGTAAACTTTCTTCAAATTACAGATACAATTAAAGGAAAATGTATATTTTCACCATAATTCATAAAAACAATCTCAATTTTTTTTAGTTTTTAGTTTTGTGTGTATTGGAAGGGTTCAGAGGCATGACTGTTCCTCAACAGCTTGCCATGTCTGCTTTTGAAAGACATGGATATGGCAATATCTTATATACAATTTTAATTGTTAATCTTGTCTTTTGAGTCTTTGGTTTACAGAACAGGACACTGTTATGGAGCCAGTTATTTTTAACTGTAGTGGTTTTTTTCTTGTTCCTCAGTTTGATTTCAGTTGATATGTTTGAGCAATTTGTGGTGTATATAGGCACAGGTCCATAGGGGGCCATATAGGATCTATGCCTCATCTTAAAAGCACAAAATTAGGCAAGGTGGCATGCTTTTCTCCATTCACTCTTCCCATTCAATGCCAGGGGAAATGTCATCGTACCATTCAGTTCTACAGGAGTGCTTACTTAGACAGTAAGATGCAATGCAGAATCCCCACAGTCGGGAAATTCAATAATCGCTTGTACATAAGGGTACGGAAAATGTTCCCCCGGTTATCTGTATCATATCATCACTTAACCCGCAATTTCAGCCCTACAGTCAGAAGCAACTATGGTATTCTCTGGTGCTTTTATCGTGTTACTATACATTGTACAATATGTATCATTAGAGGGCTGTGTACAGAAATTGTCTTGGCTCCCCATTGGAATTGTTGTGACTGTAGTTCTGTGCCCAGTTTTTTGGGAAAAAGCTTGCACTGCAGAATTTTTTTAATTTGGTTGTAGTTGTGGAAGGTGATATTCAATGCTGGATGAGTCCCTCTTGGTATCTGTGGGTCAGATTATTTTCATGAAAAAGTCCTTGATAGTAGCCTCATTTTGCATTTTCAGATCCTATAGTGTATGCCATTATGAAACATTAGTAGTTGCAATATTTTCATTTGCAGAACAAATTTGCATATAATTAAGTTTGTAAAACAAGTGTTTCTGCATAAGAAAACATGCTGACTACCAGCTGGTCTCATTCACAATTAAGTCAACTGCTAAAAGTTGCTCTTAATTGGAATCTCCTAGATGTGAAAGAGAGGCTATGAATTTCAAAAGGTATTTAAGCTAAGATACTTTATCAAAATCTCTCACAACACTAGCTTTTACTGTCATATTGGACTATGTGACCAATAGTAATTTTACTATTTTTACAAAGTAATTGTTGACTTAAAATGTCCATGAGAAAATGTTCTTGAGAATAAACCCAATACCAAGAAATGTCACACATCACATGGTTAGGTCGAAGAAGATGATGATAAATAGATTACATGACATTGCTAACTGTCAAACGTTTTGAATATCAGGTCCTCATGAGCTGTTTCACCACCTGGAAGGAAATGTTCCACACATAATCCTGATACTAAGCACTGTTAAAATGATAAAACTGAGACTATTTGTCTATTTTTAACTCTTGGGACAACATTCTTGGACCGCCGTCCTCATTACTTGCAACTAGACTTAAATTGTGCAGTTAAATGTAACTGTTCAAAGGGAATGTTAAACTTCATTTTGTGTATCTCAGTAATTTTTGGAATAATGTGTGCTCTGTTCAGTATGGAATATTAAATTACAATGCTACAATTCAAATGTGCAAGCAGATTGTTTTGAAAAGAGCATGGGTGGACTGTCAATTTAGATTGAGTTGGCTCACTTTTTAAATACTACTTGAAGTACTAAATTTCACTCCCTATTGTTTAAACTTTGTATTTATGTAAATGCGTACCTCTAGTCTACATACATACTTACACACGCACACATCAGTGTGGTCCATTACCAGTCCCGGAGGTCCAAAGCACAGTTTTTAACAGTTTTGAAACAATGGGTGATTACCATTGAATGGGTGATTTATTTTCCATTCAATCAGTGGCTTCTACAGTGTTAGGACCAAAGCTAGAGCAAAGACCTGCAAACTGTGGATCTCCTGTAGACATGATTTCTGTTGAGCAAATCTGAATTGCTGCCATACATAATAAATGCAGACAATTGCAATGCAGAAGCAGGGCTCACAGCTAGCCTAAGACAGGATGAATATTCATGTATGCTGCCACACTGAATCACCCTGGAGGACATCTGCTGTAATTAAGATGTAGTTAATTCCAGTTTAATTTCTGGAAAAAGGAGGACTGCTTTGTTTCAACTAATCTTGGTCTTACTGGCAAGTACTATTTGGGCTTTAATGTTGGGTAGATAATCCTTCACTTTGTGCATTTCCATGACTGACCCTGAAACAAGTTTCCTTTTGTCTTCATGCCACATTTTTGTGGGAACCCGTCATGTTCAAATATTATTCTTCATAATTAAATTTGAACTGTGAGGAGATGTCTCAAGAATAGAATTTAATTTCCAATCTTTCTGTTAAAATACCAAGAGGTGAATTGAGGAAGTTTTTGGTGACCAGGCAAAAGCTGGCTTTGCATTTCTACCTTTTGCCACATCTTTGAGTTTTGTGTACTTGGCTGGCTCGTACAGAGTGATATAAATGTGCCTTAAAGAAAGAAAAAAAACAACAGTCTCAACACAGAACATTGGGGTAAGAACCTGAGTATTTATTTCATACATGCATTTAAAGAACAATCAACCTTTATCTTCAAAATGATGCCGCAAAATGTGTTGACAGAGCTGTTTTACCAAGAATGGTGTTCCTTGTCTGACAAGGGCTTGACTGTTTTTGTGTGCTGTAAATGTTTTGTTTTAGAATACTATTACAAAAACATTCATTTTCACTGTGGTTTTGCTCAGCATTAGTGAGAAAGATTTACACAGACAGTATGCTAAACTCCAGAGTTTTAGGTTGGTATTCAGAGCAGGTTCCCATGTTAGCACTTGTTTCTGTACTATATTAAATGAAGGAATGAAATTGGCACAGTTGAGATTAACATAAAATTCCTCTGTGAGTAATAAGTTTGTTTTACTGCTTTAAAATTCCAGTCACATGTGAAACATCCAATGACAGCCAGAGCAATCCCAGGGAAGCAGGCCAGTTATCTTATAATTGGATTTTCTATCCAGCAGGGAAGTGTCTATATTTTATTAATAATTTATGAATACTGGATATAGATATGTTGTAAATTGAGAAAGCCCTTTCTGAGGTGAAAAATTTCCATACTTTGGTGCATACTTTCCTTGTACCTCTGCAGTGAATAAAATGCCTACTCTTGTGCTTACACAGTTCTCTTTATTTTGTGCTAATCCTCATGTTAGGATGCAAAAGTAAGTGTTTGCTGATTATGTGTTCATCTAGCAGTTAAAGAGACAGTACTTGAAACCTGATGTTCATTATTTTAAGGGTAATACACTTACTAACAATTTAGCAGTTGATCTCCTCATTCTTTGGCCCTGTAGTTCTCATTGTAAGATGAACAGTTTGGTTAGTACTATGTGATGCCATTTATGAACTGGACCTTGTATCACTGCTTTATTTAATCTAGATGGTTCTTAGCACTGATACAAATTTTTAAATGGTGGACCATGTACTGTCTCTTTAATTCTAGTTCAAACGTTCCCATGGTGGCAGTCTTGAAATCCAACCTCATTCCAGATCTAGAACCCTGTAGTGATCATTAAATAACTCTCCTCACTCATAGAATACATCTCATCCCTCCTGTTCTCAGCCATGTAACTTCATTCTCTCTCATCTACAGATTTTCGACCCCGTTCTCTCTCCCTTGGTGCAAATGTGTGTAATTGACAGTCCTGAGTCTGTTACATGGCTGGGCTGAGCTGTAAGGCTTGTTTCATCCACTCTGCTATTCCCTCTGTGTTCTGCAGGAAGCAGAGACCCCACGCAGCGTTCTGGAAGAGATCGGACTGACATAAATGTGACCTGTCACCGCCAACCCAGCCTCCGCACTCCTCCTCTGCCCACTTGTGTTTCCTGTGTCTGCTAAATGACGTAACACTGTGTTCACAAGCATTTCAGTATTGGGACATGTCCTGTTCCATGTCACGCCTTTTTTTTTTCTTTTAAATATAATTTAATGTGTGCTGTACATACACAATGTAGCACTGTACAGAATCAATAACTAAGGGAGCACTAGGTCACTACCATCATTCTTTAACAGTAAGTTTTCCAATTGCCTTAAGATTACACCACAGTATTTCTCATTTTGCCAGCACCTTGATCAAATTCTGTGACTACGCTTGTGTATATAATTGAGGACAGACAGCGAAATACACATAGCCCAATGCTGAAAGGAAAGTGGGAATTGAAAGCTTAAGCTGAGGCCTATCATATCCAATCAAAGGTACAGGTTTATACACTTACTGATTTGTTTCTGTGCAAAAAGAATGAAGGAAATACATTCAAAGTCTTTCCCAAATGGGAAGAGAACTGTTTCATGACCAGCCCCTTCCATCTACATGAATTACACAAAGAAAAAAACTCAGTATTATGAGGGGGGGGGCATACAGTCATTTTCAGGGCACCATTTATTGTTTACAACCAAAGAATACTGTGTTCTTAGTCATACACTGTTATAAATGCAAAATGGTAGTCAGAGATTAACTTTGGGTCATCTGTGTTGTGTTAAATGGGGAGTACAAAAAAAAGGGATTTGTTTATGAGACCAAAGAGTTTTTTTTTTTTTTTGTCCAGACTTTCTTGTTGTAAAACCTAAGGATCAGTATCATTCAGTTTGGCATATCATTAATGTTGGTTTTGTGAAGATGGAAGCACAAAGTATTTGATTTCACTGCCCTGTACTTTTTAAAGACAAATACGTCACTGTGTATATCATGATCAAATGCTGTATTATTTTCCCATCAACGTACAGTTCACCTCACAGCATTTATAATAGTTTATATGGCATTGGATTGCCTCAGCCTAACCTTGCATGTATTTCCTCTATATTGCAGAAAAGGGATATGATTCGCAAATGTGTATTTTGTTGTGCCCACCTCATTTAATGCATTTCTTACAAATGTTTTCTGTATCACCTTTACTACTGCCATGTACAGGTCTGTCTCACGTGGAAATGTGTTGTGTACCATTGTCTCAGTGGACTAGTGCTGCAGTGTTCGGTGTTCAAAAGGAAATAAATTTGTTTACAATCATTCGTATTTTTTATTCTACATATCTGTTTGCAGCGTACAAAAAAGGGTGTTGCTGTACTTTCACAATTGTCACTATACTATGGACCTTAAATTAAAAATCACGGTGTTTCTCTTGCACATCAGCGCATTATTCAAACAAACAAGGGTTAAATGAAGTAAATCTCCTTGTAACCCAGGCCTTGTAACTGAAGAGTGGTTACTGGCCGATTAGAAAGACTGTTGATGTATCATTGACCGATTTACTTAAACTGGATAGTTGAGTAAATAACTACTTGGATTTAGTCATTTCGTGCAGTGGCCTGTATGTGAGAATAAAGCTAACTGGCTACCAAATGGCTAAATGTAAGGATTCGGACTGGAGGTAAAACTCGACACAGCCATGGTCCTGGAGGGACAAGACCCCTGCTTGGTGAGTCCTTTTTCCATCCAGATAATACTCAACATAATACTACCATCTGGATGTTATTTTACTTAATCACCTACGTACCGTAAATGAAATCCCTCTGTATTTATGGGCGATTTTCTGCTGAACGTTAAGACTATTGTAGAATAAATACGTCGTGTAGGCCTTCATCAATTTAAAGAATTACTGGATATGTGCAAAAAACATGATTTCAGAAGTCACTTGAGACGACCTGTTAAGTTATCTTACATAAAAATCATACATTGCTTACAAATGCATTGTTTCTGTGTACGGAATATCTTTTTCTGATGCTAGCTCTTCCTTTTCATTCTCCTTTCTCATGCCACCATTGCACATTGTACATGCACATCATGATAATCTTTCACGTATTTTCATATATGACTGTTACCAGATAAAATCGTTACATGTAGGGATTAGGAGGACGGATCTGAAAACTCGCGTGAGCGTAACATTGTCTTGGTCATCTTAAGGTTTATGCGCATGCTCTGTGAGTTGAATAGGAAGCAAGGATTGAAAAACAGCGGGCTGAGACGAGTGGTCAAACTAAAATATACTCCGAGGAAAACATTAAATCGAGGGCGGATATTTTTTCCGTCTGGGCTGTACTCTCGATTGTTAATTTTGAATTTAATTCACTTCGGACGCACACCAGAAATGGCGGAAAAAGAAGGTACAATGAGCACGCCTTTTGCTGCGTGTTGCCTAGCCGGCGTTGTTCTCTCTGAATCCAAGCTTACTAGCAATCAACTAGCTAATGCTAGGTAGCTCAACATTGCATGGATAAAAACGGCCAAATTGGCCATTTAAGTTAACCAGATTGCTGCTAGCTTTGCAAGTAGAAGATGATCTAGTTGCTAAAACCCTGGCAAGCTAATCCACGTATTCAGGCAGTTTTTACAAAAAATGTTCGAAACGTTAAGGCAGGCATCCTGGAATTTTATTGTTGACGCGTAATAAGCACACGAGCAGCCAGTTAACATTAGCTTGCTAACTCGATTAGTTGTTAGTTTTACAGAACACTGGCTACGTTGAATAATTGGCAAAGTAGGTAAAGCTATCTGTATTAACTATACGTGTTTGCCAACGTTAGCTATTTCAAGGGACTATTATCGTCTGTGTCGAACATTCAACGCAGAATGTTTCAACATCAGCCATTTTGATGCATGAAATGACAGCTTGCACTAGTTTGCTTCGTACTAGGTCACTAGCAAGCTTCATGATAAATGGCGTATTTTTGCAATGCGTAGGGGACATGAAAATGAGTACCACACATAAACTGTCTGTCTTGTTAGTAGGTCCTCGTCTGCATGATCCACCACCTATCTTATTTAAGTTGCAAAACGATGTCTTACAAAACCAATGGTCTTAATGATCATCTGTAATGAGTTTATCCATTGTCGTGTTTTGGGTACTCCTTAACACACAAGCGCACACTTCTGTGCAAACTGCTTTAACATATAATGTGTAGATCTACTGATGAAGGCGTGTTGGATTAGATCCTTCTCTCAGATATTCAAGTTATATAAATTGAAAACGTTTATAAGCGGCTATGATCTCCTATTGCACAGCATATGGCGGGAAGATGTTTACCTGATTGCCAGCATGTCAGCTATGTTTTGATGCTGTGGTGCTGTGCACACAATTTCCTGTAGAACTGTACTGTCCGCGGTTTTGTATTGGTCAGTATGCAAAAACAATTATAATTCTGTTGGGCTTATGTGATTTTATTGGGTGCATTGTCATTCTCCTTCCATTTTGAACTTCGTCAGATGATGTCAGAAAAACCACCAAAGAGTCGTTTTACATGAAAAGGCTTGTGTCATTGCAGTGTACGACGATGCTGTGGAGGAACGGGTCATAAACGAGGAGTACAAAATCTGGAAAAAGAACACCCCTTTCCTCTACGATCTGGTGATGACACACGCGCTGGAGTGGCCAAGTCTGACCGTGCAGTGGCTTCCAGATGTCAACCGGTATGCCACGGTCACCAATTTAATATCAATGCGTAGTAACTTAAGTAACATGTGGCGCTTCTGCGTAGTGTTAGGGGGAGAAAAACTGGCGTGACACCATCTGTTCTGCTTTCTGCCTATCTTTTCAGGCCTGAGGGAAAAGACTATGCTGTCCACCGACTGGTTTTGGGAACCCACACATCTGATGAGCAGAACCACCTGGTCATTGCCAGCGTCCAGATCCCCAATGATGATGCACAGTTTGACGCCTCCCACTATGATAGTGAGAAAGGAGGTAAGTGGATGTTGAGAATCGTTAGGTCTGAGGTCAACTGTATGAACAGATGAACATGAGGAAGGTAGCTTAGCTGTGTCGAACTCATGGTCTAATGGCATTTGTGGTAAGGCAGGCGCAGTGTGCAATTACACCTTGCCTTTTGAGACTATAGGTCATTAAATGCCATACAGAAACACACAGCACACACTTTAGAATTCCTTGTTACCATGCTGTTTAGGTTTTCCCATTAATAGTTTTTTCATTTCTGGTATTGAACGTATGGTACTTGAGATCACAATGAAATTCTGACTTTTTTCCCCTCTCATATCAGCAGGTAAGCGTTTCATCCCAGAAGTACTGGGACTGTGGCTGTAGGTCTTCAGAAAGACAGTCTTCTGCAGAGCATCATGGGAAGGGAAGGGATTACTAATGAATGGAGGTGGTTCTTTCTGAGGGGGTAAACTCTCTGGTAAGAATTTGCCTTATGAGAAGCTGATTCATTTGGCTTTATTCTCTACAAACAAAATCAAGAGGAGCTCTGGAAATACCAAAATCTCTCTGGGCTGGCAGCAGTTTTTATGGTTGTTGAATTGATTTGTAACAGTGTTTTCTTTAAAAAAAAAAAAGGAAAAAAGCAGTGTTTCATGGATCACTGTCATTGTAGCAGCTCTTCCCAGAGCTGCCTTTGATGTGAAATATTAACAGTGAAATTGTGGTATTAAATGTTGATAGGTACATATAACAGAGGGGCAATTGCAATGACATGGAACAGACATGACAGAAGGATTTCTTACTATCATCTCTGTTGCATTCATCTGTAGAATTTGGAGGCTTTGGCTCTGTGAGTGGAAAGATTGAAATTGAAATCAAGATCAACCATGAAGGGGAAGTGAACCGAGCCCGCTACATGCCCCAGAACCCCTGCATCATTGCCACTAAGACACCCACCTCTGATGTGCTGGTATTTGACTACACCAAACACCCCTCCAAGCCAGGTCAGTTCCCATTGTGCTCTTCTTTCTTCCTTCTGTTTTGGTTGATGTTGTCACAAATCACTGTAATAAAATGCAGTTCACTAGCTGCTATATCTTACCATGTGAGTATGGTGTGGTTGGACTGGCTTGCTGACTGTTGCTCTTGTCCCCTATAGATCCCAGTGGTGAGTGCAGCCCGGATCTTCGGTTGAGGGGGCACCAGAAAGAGGGGTATGGCCTGTCCTGGAACCCCAACCTGAGTGGGAACCTTCTGAGTGCCTCTGATGACCATGTGGGTGTCTGCAGGAGACTGTGCATGAGCACATACACACACACACACACACACACACTTGCACATTCACTCATAAACAGACCTGCACACTACAAGCTTGATCACCGTGAGCAGTTTTAAGGCCTATGGTTTATGACTCTGAGACATCATGTAATAATCAGATGTGTAATAACCTTTTTCTCACAGGATTTTTCTTCCTTGGAGAGTGTAGAACTGGACCTAGCCAATGCAGATTTGTATCACAGCCTGACTGAGTTTGCTCTTCGTTTTTTGCTTTGTGTAGACAATCTGCTTGTGGGACATCAGCGGAGGACCAAAGGAGGGCAAGATTGTGGATGCAAAGACAATCTTCACGGGACACACAGCTGTGGTAGAGGATGTGTCCTGGCACCTTCTCCATGAGTCACTGTTTGGATCTGTGGCGGATGACCAGAAGCTAATGATGTGAGCTGTTTAGTCTTTTGGTTTTCAGAGTTTACTGGCTTTTGAGAAAATTTCAAACAACATTTTCTCCATACCTTGAATTTGGATGAGCGCAGTCACATCTCTGAACAAAACATGCTTTCCGTCAAAGATGGTTGTAACAAAGGATTGAAAGGATTAAACTCTGTGAAAGCGAAAACCCCGTTAAATGCAATCTAAGCCATCAAATTGGAATGCACAGAATCCATTTTGTGTAAATGTGGCAGTTTGATAGAATACAGCGCAACTCATCTTGGCCTATACTGGATTGAGAATTGGAGGTGAAAATCAGTGAAGACCGTCTATGTAAAATTCTGTGCTTGCTTTTTCACCTTTAGCAACATTCTGGTCCTTTGCTTTGCTCTGAAGACACAAACATTTGCACATTATTGTCTGATGGAACAGCGTAAAAGTATCTGTTTCAACTGTGTGTGTATTCCTACAGCTGGGACACTCGCTCCAACAACACCTCCAAGCCCAGTCACTCAGTGGATGCCCACACAGCTGAGGTCAACTGCTTGTCCTTCAATCCCTACAGCGAGTTCATCCTGGCCACTGGCTCAGCAGACAAGGTGTTTACTCCTTATTTACCTTTTGCACCACTCAACAAGACCTTTGATCTAGCAATAAGTTGGCCATGCACACAAAGCAGGCCATAGTGTTCGTGCCATTGAACACAACCTTGGTAATGTTGATCATTATAAGGTATAGAACTGGTCATGCGTCAGTTATTGTGGAACACGAGCACCATTCCATTGCATAGATTGACAGTGTAATGCCTCTCTAAGTGCAATCTCTCTCTCCTCAGACCGTGGCTCTCTGGGATCTCCGGAACCTCAAGCTGAAGCTGCACTCATTCGAGTCGCATAAGGATGAAATATTCCAAGTACATGTTGAATCAAGATGCATGGAGTTGAATCATATTCTTGCCATAAGATTTTGACTCCATTATAGGGGGGGGAAAAGAACTCTGGCATAAAGTATAAGCACTATTGCCTTATCTAATGTACATATGTGTTAAGGTCAATGTGAAGGATTAGATCAGTAAAATATGTACATGCAGATGTTGAGAAATCTTACTTTTCTTTGTTTTGTACTGAATGTATTGTTATGCTGAACTTTATTGCACTGACAGTGAATTACTGATTTCTTTGGCAGGTGCAATGGTCCCCTCACAATGAAACCATACTGGCTTCAAGTGGGACAGACCGAAGACTTAACGTTTGGGATTTAAGGTGAGGCTTTGTGTGTTTTGCTCTTTTCCAATGGTTAAAATGTGCACTGTTTGGCATATTATCAGTGGCTATAAAGAGCAAAGGTGATCATCTCAACACGTGACCCCTTTGGCCATTAGGAATAACATGGAATGCTGACTTTTTGTAGGCCCAGTAGTGAAGATCTGTGGGGGTGTGGCTAACATGTTGGCCTCCATTTCTTCATGTGTCTACAGTAAAATCGGAGAGGAGCAGTCAGCTGAAGATGCCGAAGATGGACCACCTGAGCTGTTGGTGAGTTATGGTGTCAGAGATTTTAGTGGAGTGCAGTACCATCCTGCATTATACCAGGTTATTTAACCTTAACTTCTTACGTTTATACCCTGCTGTTTAATGGATTGTATGTGTAAACAATTGAATGTTTTTGGCTAAGAGCTTCACAACATCAGCTCTACAACTATTACAGTTCACAATATCTCTCATTTGTGGTCCCAGTAATGTGACAAGTTGAGGGGGTGGGGTTGCTTGGGAGTGACAGATGGAGAAACTTTATCCTTTGTTCTAGTCACCAACTATTTTGTACTCCTGTATAGTTTATCCATGGCGGTCACACAGCAAAGATCTCAGACTTCTCCTGGAACCCCAATGAACCATGGGTAATCTGTTCTGTGTCCGAGGACAACATCATGCAGGTGTGGCAGATGGTAAGTGGCAACATATCTGTGTCATTAGGCACAGAACTGTAGGTTAAACATGTTTTCCTCCATGTTGTGTGATGAAAGCTCAGTTTGTGGACTGAGGTGATAAGAGGCAGCAGTGCCTGGATGTGTGCTATCCCAAATGATAGCAGATGTTTCACCAGTGTGTGGCTTTTTAGTATCATGGAACACTCCAAATTGGGGGGGAAATGGAGGGGGAAAAAAGTCATTTTTTGTGAATAAATTTGTTGGTTAAAGTAACAGATGATGAAGTAAAAAAATACCTGACTTGCAATGATGGCCAATTATTAGTGACATTAAAAGAGGAATGTGCAGAATGTGAATGGTGTTGCGGTTAATCTGTATTACTGAGGATTTCACTGAAGCAAGAAAACCTCTTCCCTTATAGGCAGAAAATATCTACAATGACGAAGAGCCGGACACTCCTGCCTCTGAGCTAGAGGGCCAAGGTTCATAACCCCAAACCAAACCCTACAGGCCCGAAGAGTGGGCACTGGGGAGGCCCCTTCCTGCCCGGGGCCCCCATGACCGCTGCGGTCAGTCTATCCCCACCAGTCAGCCTCCTGCATAGATACAGCAGTTTGAATGCTGTCAAAGGCCAATTCTGGACTAACAGGTGGCCAAGTTGTTTATTTTACCTTTTTGTTTTTACATTTTTTGGTGAAATCCATTTTGTGACATTTCCGTAAACAGATCTCAGAAGGAACAGTGTTCATCTTTTTCTCCAACTTATTTGGTTAACGCAGGTGGTAGTTGTGCCATCATTCAATGACGATCTCTAAATACTGCAGCAGTTATTTTGTCTATCATTTTGGCCAGATCTGAAGAGCACACAGCATAATTACCTTCCCCTCCCATGTAATTATCCATTTTGTGCAAAACCTGGTATAAAATGCAATAAAAATCTTTTGTACCAACTTTTAATGTAACTGTACCATTTTTATAAAGTGTTAAGCCTGTAAAATAACTCAGTTCAGCTGTCTATTCTTGTATGCATATTTTGCCACAAAACCATAACCCACTCTCAAGCAGTCAAACTACAAACTGATGATATCCAAATACTGTGTAGAAATGCAAGTTAAAACAAAGACATGGAGTGATGTGGAAAAATTCTACAAAATGTTTTATTGAAAAGCATGACAGGACTATCAGAACATTTTACAATCTCTCAAAGGGAAAATGGGCAAATTTTGAAAAATAAAAGCTTTTTTTTCCTCTTCAAAGCACAAAGTTGACTTTTTCCTCTTCTTTCACAGTTAGTCTCATGTACAGCCTGCAGAGGTAGATTTCTTGCATAACCTGAGAAACAAACTGTGGCACTGCCAAAGAAAGATGGGGAGGGGAAACAGGCTGGGCACATCCACAACGTCAGTACCATCGTCCCTTCACATCACAGCAGCTTTTCTAACACAATGACAATCCACAAAGCTTGGGATAAGGAGCTCAAGAAAAACTATACACATTCTGACAAGTGGGATTTCTGGTGAAAGCAGTACTTATGGGATTACAAAATGCTGAGACTGCTGTGTTAGCCTGCTTGTTTAGGCCAAGAATGTTAAAATACCCTTTTGTCTATTACTAGTGGTTATTTAAGTATCACCAAGTCTCAGTCAAGTCATTTACATTCAGTGTTCAATCCTCCATAAAATTACTCTTTTCCTCTGCTGTTTTATAGGTCATAGAGCAGTGGTCCCCGATGTTATCAGACAGGCCAGTGTGAATGCAAGCTTTTGTTTTGGTCCAGCATAAAAACATCTGATTTGACTTTACAATCTTGACAAATTGATTTGGGAATTTCAATGCTATATCATAATCCTGCATCCACACTAGCCCTTTACGGATAAAACTGGACACACTGGTCTTTGAATGAGCACAGCCATTCTGAGAGATCACATTTTACATTTGATCTTTATTTTTCCAGTGGTACATAAAAATTGAGGGGGGGTGAATATTGAAAAAGAAAAAAAAAGAAAAAGGATAGTTTGGCTGCTCTTATCACTATATACACTGACAACAAAAATGATAGAGCCATGCTCAAATTTGGTGAAAAATAATGCCAGTATTAAAAGCTGAGACTTACAGAATGGTGAACTGCAGCATGTATTGTCTGTAGAAAAATCTGCATGTATGAATATTGAATTGGTTTCCCAGTACAAATCCCTGGTCCTGTTGTGCTATAGATGATTTTGGCTTATGCTACATCCAACCATAACCACACGCCCATGTCAGTTGATGCAGATCAACGCGTGAGCAAGGTATTCTGTTTTCTATGATTCAGAGACTGTAGTCATTCAGGAATGTAGTTGCCTGCCCCTGCTCCATTAAATATTTCAGCTCCTTTGTACAGTACACTGTTAAAGACTTCCATTAGACAAAGCCTAATGTACAACATATTTTAAGGAACAGGTAGTTACGTGTGGTTGATCAAAGCACTTTTTCGCCAAGATTCAGAATAATACTGCCATGCCAGTCTCTGAAAATGCACTTATTTGTTATGCCCCTCCATCTTCTGTTACATGCACAAACGAGTTCCCTACTTATGTCCCATGAGGAACTTCACATGAGGGACTCCAAGTGCAAACAGATCTGGCAGATCACCTCAGTGGTGTGTGCTACAGTTGACAGAGCTTGAAGTTAATATTCGTATTGAACAAAAATTGTTGTAGAAAAGTTCAGAACAAAGTGGTATTTTAATGCTGGTGATGGAAGTGTAGGAGAGAAAGAAACCTCCTTGCTCATCGAAGTGAGGAAAATATATTTATATCTATACATAGTATTCTTATATATATTGTTTTTCATACTGAAAAGGCCGTAGCGGCTTCAGCAGTAATGATTACCCTGCTCAGCGATAATAGAGAAAATACATGAGGAATGACGGTCTGACGCTACAGGAGTTATTTCCTTTTCTGCAGTTAATTCCCTCTGCAGTGATGTTGAGGTCTGGGGTAAGAGTATATTCACACTCAGAGTGAAGCTGGCAGCAATGACATCACTAGCACACTGAATATGTGACATTCAATGAGTGGACACAATGTTTTGTAATGTGTTTTAATTGGCTGGTTTGAATAGTATAAATTACTAAATGATGATAGCCAATTAAAGTGTTTCAAGCTTTCCTTCCTTCACCACTGATTAAAACGCATTGTCAATACATACACAGAATGTCAAAGTGGTTATATTTTTCAGTGGTCAAGGAAGCTGGCAACCTGAAAGGGGAGCACAGCTGGGAATGAAAGGGAAAGGAAAGGTCAATTGTGGCAATACATCCTATTTTTCCAGTCATGGTTTACTGGTAGAGGTAAGAAGGCATGAAGGCAAGTTAAATCACTGCTTTTAACCAGAACAAGCTGCACAACTTCACATGAGCTTGGCAACGTGTGTGTGAAAAGCAACATTTCTACATTCATGAACACTGGTCTCCTCACGTTTGTCCCCCCACATTGTCTGTGACATATACAGTGCCTTTGGTTCCTCTGCAATGTCAGCACTGAGTGCAACGCCTGGATTCGATACATTTTATTTGTGTTCATTTCCAAGTTTAAAAAAGAGAAATCACATTCAGTATCTCCATTATAAAGGATTAAAGACATGAGATAGGCAGAGGCCACTTAAATATGCAAGTATTTTAGCTTGGTTTCAAAGAGTGAGGATAACAAAATGTGTATATATATATGCCAAGGGTAACAATACTCAATCTTGAGATGCTGCTGTCTGTCGAAGGTAACTGAGCGATATGTTTGAGAACTGCATCTTTCGGAATGTGAAACATTCAATTTGGACCCCACTGAGCCTGCATGCTTACTGGCATGTTTGTTCTAGAAAACCCAAAAATCCCAAACGGAAATGTTACAGCTAAAGCTGAATCCAGTACGATTCTGTGGAGATCAAAGGTAATTCACTGTAAAACTCCGGCTATCAACTCTATATTATTAACACATTAATTGTGGTTAAGAGCCAGGCCGAATTCTATTCCTTGCCCTTAGTTTAACCAAAGGTTGCGGAGTATTTTTATTTACTGGGAGTTCAGTATGAATGGTGTTCTGCAAGCTATGCTAGGAAATGATTTAGAATACTATCAACATAATAGTTTGAGGAAGTCAGACTAAATAAATATAGCCCTATTTTATTCTTAAATGATTTTAAGTTTCCTCTGAAATGTTAATTCACACTTATGTTAGTGGCGAGAGCTGGAATTATCAATTGGAAAGAAATTTATAAAAATGAGGCAGATATGCGCAAGAAAAGTCAAGAAAAAAAAAGTACAAAGCAAACTATAAAGCTGCAGCATCACTGCTGCTCTTGACCACATGAAATTTCCTAAGAAAATACAGATGTAGAAAACGGGAGTAAGAAATCCTCACCACAAAGCCAATATTTACCATGTACAAGTATTATATTCACTATTGCAAGTATTATTCTTACTGTATCAATCATTACACAAAAATATATACCTCCACACAAAAAGACCAAGAGGCCTGGCTCAGTCAACAAGGGGATGTACCTGGGCAGGTGTGAGAGCGGATTCTCCTTCTGAATCAGGAGGAGGGGGCTGTAGCCCCACCCCCTCTGTGTCAGATCCCGCCCCTTCCTCTTCAGAGGACTGCCCATCAGGCTGGTCTTCTGGTTGCAGGCCTGGGGGCCCGGTCCCTTCTCCCATCCCCTGCGCCAGGGGTCCCTGCATCCCCTCCAGCGTCTGATTGAGGTCGTTGCGCTCCTTCTGCAGGGCTCTGCACAGGTTTTCCAGTCGCTCCAGTTTCCCCTGGAGGGCCTTGTAGTGTTTGTCCCGCACCGTTTTCTACAGAGCAAAGGCACGGACAGACAGACAGACATCTCAATGAAACGTAGCTATGGAAAGTCCATCGTATTTATTAGCTAATGAGGATCTATGTCTGTCACTTAAGATAATCCCATCTTCGCCCTGACAAACAAATATAAACACAGTACTGATGACTCGAAACCTGTAATGGATACTTGATTATCCCCAATGCCAGATCATCACCCATGGCATTCAAATTGTGTCAATGTTGGTTACATTTATGCCATGTATGTGAAACCAAATATACAAAATATTTGAGTAATGCATGTCTATTACAAGCAGCCAATGATGTGGCTGCACCAAACAGGGCCTGTCAGATGATTAGATCCAAGTGAACTTCTAACCACAAAGTTACAGATTCCAAATCTGGCTCTTCTGTACCCTTCAGTGGCACACATGAAGTCTCCGAAGCCCCAAACAAAAAAGTGTGAGCTGTAAATAATCCAGCTTCAGGGTGCAAGGCTGAAATGCACCATGTAATGCTGGCTGTGTCAACGAGATGTTTAATGAATTACTTCAGCCTTTTACAGTCTTCAGTGATTGTAAAGGTATTTGCCTAGACTGTAACTGAGTGTGCTTCCTGTTCCATTAGCCCAGGCAGAATGCATGCATCAGTGAACAACCCCTTCACAGTACTCTCCATCCAGAGCTTCCTCCCAGGCCTTGCATAAGTACATGCAGTTGTATTGCACATATATTTAGCTATTTGGCTAAACACACCCTGTTTAAATAGCTTACAATTTTTCATTTCCATGCAATGAACTTACGCAGCTGGACCCAAGCTTTTACTGAAGCAATTTCGATTACCTAGCTTGCTCAAGGGTACAACAGCAGCTCCCCATCCTAGAATCAAACAGCCTCTCCGTTACAAGCCCAGTTCATTGACCATCTCCTTACTGCGCCTCACCTCCTCTGCCATCTGAAGCAGGGCCTGGTTGTTGTTTTCCCACTTGGTGCGCCATAACATCATCTCCTTCTCCAGTTTCTTGATCTTCTTGGTCATCTGTGGTGCAAACAGAGATACTTAGGCAGGAAATAAAACAAAATGTCAAGGTTATTATCAAAAAATATCCTTCTCTTCTGGTAGGACTCCCTCCCAGGCTCATAAAAGATGATATCAGCTTGGCAAAGCAAAACATCTTCTGAAGTCTCTTTACCTTTTCCATTTCTTGTCTGAAGGTAGTGAACACCTCATTGCTCTTAGCAAGTGTGGTCTGGAACTCTTCAAACTTGTCCATGTACAGAGATAGCTACATTAAAAGACAGTTTAAAAGTTAAATACCTTGAAGCTGATTACTAGTTCAAATGTTAGATAACTATACACATGCTGTGTGCATGGCACCATTAGAAAACCACATGATCAATCAGGGAAGGGTAAGAAATTCAAGGGTCAGAAACTCTGTCTGAACAGTACCTGCTGTTTGAGCTGGAACTCCTGCTCTTTCATCAGGTCACACTTGTGCCTCGACTCTGTGGCTTCCTTCAGCAACTGGAGAGAAAAGGATTTTGGTCAGAATTCATTCATTCAAATTCATTTCTTGCATATGGGGGAAGGGGGGAAACACATGAAATTCATCAGCCGGTCTATAGAAGTGCTGGAAACCCCAGGCAGTGTCAAATACCATTCAGATTTCATTTTCAAACTGTTCCTGGAGAGACCTGGGGTCAGCTTATTTTGTTTTCCCTTAAAATTACTGCCAGTGGTGTTAATTCTACCTTTTGGCATTTTTTTTTTTTTTTTTAAATACTGGTCTTTTGGTCTACTTGGCTTTACTTCACCTACAAATAGATATTGGAAAAGAATATGGGCCATGAGAGGGACTCACAAAGTCTCTTTCTCTCTGGTGCTTCTCCTCAACTTCCCGCATCAACTCTGTAGTCCTCTGCAGTTTGGCATCCACTAGCTGCTGCTGCAGCTCCTTGTGCTTGAACACCTTGTCTATGTGCTGGGGGGAGAGAGAGTGAGCAACAGTGAGAGAGCAAAACTGAGTTTGGTCACAATCCATTTACCATGCTTTATGGTCACAAACAGTCCTACCACAGAGCCCAAGTCTAGTGTTCACACAGATATTGTGGCAAGAAAATTGGGACCTTCTACAACACGGGTGTGCAGTGGAAGCCCACCTCAAGGACCTGCAGAGAGACTTTTGTATGGTACAGTAGCATTTTGAAAAGCTGTATGTGTTTGAAAACACTGTCATGACACAGGTAAAGTAGGAGTACCAGAGCTGCCTTGTGGAGATTTCCCTCCTATATACTGTCAACTGCTGCATAAATTAATTTTCCAGTCTGAAACGGTAACATCAAAATGGCTGCAATTACAGGTTTATATTTTTGGTAGTCCTTACTATATTTTTTTACCATACAGGTTTTTATTTTTTGGTAGGATTAGTAAACTCAAGGAGACTCATTATTAGCCAAATTGTAATTATGATTTATTTAGGATTAAAAACCAGCTTTGCTTTTCCTCAATGTAAACATAAAGAACAAATCCATATCACAAACAATGCATAAAACCATTTAATGGGTCATTATTCCACATAAACATGAGTGATAGTAAATAGCTATTTAATAATGTTCTGCAATAATGTGAGCATTCAAGTTATATTTGAAAAGTGACTGGCAAGGTTACACCACTAATTTTACTTCTGTCTGTAAATCACTCTGTGATCATGGTTCATTATAGGCCAAGATTTTCAGACCACCTCCAGGTCAAATACTTGGAGCTGTGAAATGTTTGTATCATTTACTGTATCTGAGGTTTGAATAGCTTTGTTGTTAACACATTATGTGCTTTGTACCCAGTAATGCAAATTTGCTAAGGAGTCCTACACCCAAGCGGTTGCTTGAATTCAGAACCAGTTTTAATTTCATTTGAATGTGATTTGGCACAGGAGACTGGTAAAGCTTGTGAACTGTGCTTGCAACAGAAACATTCTTCAAAATCTTGCACTTCCTTTTAGAGAACATGACTTTGCAAGATTAGCAATGGCAATTTCTAAGCCAATTTATAGTAACGTATTCCACAATGATCACTGCTTGTTCTTCAATATCCTATAGATGACTACCATATGTCTGGAAGCGAGAAAAACAGCCATAATATGTTTTTGGGGTAGCCGGCATGCAATTATTCTCAACAGCTACCTCAAATTGAGAACTGAATTCTAGACACAAAACAAATGCAAGTTGTTATCATATCGCTAGAATCACTCATTACAACTCATAACTTGGATTTCCCTAGAGAGATGGCAGTTGGGGGTCCTGACTTCAGTTCACCTGTTGATCTCAAAATAGACCAAATGGCTAGAACAATAACACACTTCAAACTCCGCATAACAAAACCAGAAGAAAAATGGAGTTGTTTCCATCTTTAGATGATAACTTTATCGACCTCACCTCCTCCCTAAGCTCGTACTGCTCGATGAGTTTCTTCAGCTTCTCGGCCAGCTCAGCGTTCTCCTGCCACAGCTTGCTGTTGTGCACATTGTGTTGCTCCATCTGGACCTCAATCTCATTGAGAGTCATCTGAAAGTGCAGTGTGGCCTCCTTGCGCCGTTCCTCATACTCCCTGGACTTCTGGGTGTTTTCCTCCTGTACAAGATGGGGCAGGGAAGGGAATCAAATACAGCAACTTTGCAGCTGGAGATTACTTTGTTTAGCAGTGTAGTATGGCAGACACAGAAGTGACTGATAGCTTGATAAATGCCAGGAACATGGTAAAGTGCCGTCTGCCACACTGAAGCTCTGTGTGCATGCAGCCCTCACTTCCATACCTTCAGCGTCTTGTTGTGCGCTGCAGCTCCCTGCACAGGCTCTCCAGCTTGCTGCGGGCCAGGATGGCCTTGCTGTGCTCACCCTGCAGGTGGACCTTCTCTTTTACGATCTGAGACTGCTTCTTTTGCAGGACCTTCATCTGCTTCTGCATACTGCGGCTCTCCTCCAGCTGCCAAAGGGAAAGGGAGCAGGAACGTTACTCCAGAAGTCCCTCCATCCCAAACAACATTCCCCCGATGTGGCCTCAAGCAGAGAGCCTCACATTTCAGACTGCACACCTTAATCCCAAGCAATCCTACCATAAAGTTCCCTCTAAAACTGCCAAAACTGCCATGTGACCTTCATATTTCAACACTAAAGACCTCCTGCCATTCTGTACGTGGAAACTGATAAAGCTGGTGTAGAGGCACTGCTGAAACTTACTTGAGTTAAAATTTAAACTTTGGATCAGGCTATGTTTAACCATGTTACAATATGTGACAAGAACAAAATGTACTACAAAGCTAGAGTAAAAACGTTAAGAAATAGTAACAAGACAGAAAAGTTCTACATTTGTTTAGATGTGCAAGGAGAGTAAATTTGCCAACTTAATGTGCATTAACTCCAAACTCGTTCATGAATTAGCACACCGCTTCTGCTCACCAGATCTGCATATTTCTTGCACAAGGCTGCCAGTTTCTCCTCAGGTGTTGCTAGCGTGTTTAGGGCTTGCATCAATAACAAAACTTCCTTCCCTGTTGTGAAACAAGAGGCAAACGATATGTTGTTATCTGGAAGCCACCATTCACCCTTAATCCACATCCACACAGCTGTATGATAATGACATCGCATCTACACAGATACTTCTGCCTCTCAAACATTGTTAATGAACCTACCCAGGTATGAAAACATTTTTACACTGATTATGTATTTAATGTCAGAGAATGTGTATGCTTGATTCACATATCAACCATGTAATTCCAGAACCTACCTAATCCTTTCTTCTCCTTGGTTTTGTCACTATCGGGGTCAAGCTCGCCATCAGGAGGATCGATTCGGCTGTCCTCACTTCCGGGAGTTTCCCCTCTGGACTCCTCGCCACAGCAGGCAATGGCCAGCTCCCCAAGCCCTTCCAGCTCATCTGGGCTAGATCTGTCCAGATCAGGGAGAGCACCGCTACCTCCAACAAGCCCCCGTGTGGCCACCTCCATCCCACAAACACCTGCTGTTTCCATGAAAGGACTACCAAACTGGCTCAGGTAAAAACAAGGAGGAAGGGAGGAAGAGAGCGAGCTTGGTCAAAATCCAATACCCATACATTTGAGTGGCCTCAATCACTGATAAATGATTCGCCCACAATATTTACATGCTCAGGAAAATTACTAAGACTTTTCCTAAGGACAGCTTGAAGGTAAATTATACTGTTAACTTTGTAGCTCATTTACAGTTCTGAAATGTCACCGAAGAAAAAAAAAAAAAAAAGGAATGCACATGAAAGTTACTACTAATAATTACCTCGGTGCAGTAAAACTGTTCAGTGATCATCCGTTACAAAATATTCAAATCAGTAAAAAAAAGTTTCAATTCAGATACAACTTAAATTATAACCGTAAGACTCAGAGTTTTGTGCTAGAAACAGACTTCAAGAAGCCAGCAAAGTTCAACCACGTGTTCGACAAGCAGCATCAATAGCAGCACCATCCACAGCCACATGGAATACACTGGAATGCTGTTAATACCGCCAGCAGGTTACTAATCCAAACAGGTTAGCATCAAGCAGAAACCGAGACAAGTCTACTTGAATTAAATTAACGAAACCAGAACCTTACTTTACTGGTTGGCCAGTCTCAAAAAATAAAAATAAAACGGGTCTCTCTTCGTGCAAGCTAGCTCATACAACAGCTCTGTCAATATCCGTCTCTGTTCGTTTTCCTCAAAGCATTATCATCTAATTTCTCAGGTTATGTATAGGCATGTCCAAAACTACAACAGCTGTAATCAGTTTAGTTAAATTAACCTGATTGTTGGCTAGCCTCAATAATTAGCTAGCCACTGATTTTCCACACACAATACAGTAAATGTATTACGCAATTATTATTTACAAGACCTAGTTAGTTTGTAGCTTGAACGAAAAAGGGGGAGCTACAGCAGTTACAAGAAAACAACAACTTTAAATAAGTGAACATATGCCAGTGATATTAGTAGCTACAAAGACCAACCGCGAACATCGACCTTACGACTGATTGTGGATAGGTTGTACGGTTTCAGGATACCTGGTGGGCAGGCTAGAAAATTGAAGAGTTGTGGTGCTCAGTAGCAAGCTAACGTTAGTTGACGTACCGATTTGTATAATCTCTTTAGGGCCTTTGATGGGACAAGCAATTTAGCTGGATGGCTAATCACCTTCCTTTGATAACTTTATAGTAGCTAACTTGTTTTGGCTACCTACTCGTGAATGTTTTATTACATAAACAGAAATGATAACGTTATTTATCAAGCAACATTTACAATAACAAGTTATTCTGCAACAATCTATTCAGATAAAGTTCCAGTCAGCATGTTCCACAGCGTGCTTGCGCTGCCTATCGCATTTCCTTGAAAATAATGCGTATCTAGCTAGCTAGCTGATGGGACGGCTATGAACAAACGTGAGCGCAAACACAACCTGCTGTAGATAGTCCACTTCTAGCTAGCAAGCTAACAACAGCATTTCCTGGTTTTAAAACGTCTGTCTCTCACTCACCTAACCTGTCACCTGAACATTCAGACTACAGATCTGATTTAAATTAATTATCGCGTTAAGTATAAAACCATAAGTCCAACACAATGTAAATTAATAATCAGTACCTGGATGTTTTCTGGATTTAAATCGACCCTGGCATCAGAGCGCGTCGCCATGTTGTGACGAAATATAGAGTGGGAAAATATCAAGCCAGATAAGAGTAGGGGAGGGACTTTGGCATGAGAAAGAACAGCAAATTCAGCTGAATTGTTGTATAAATGTGTATGTATTGAATTTACAGCATATATTCTTTTCTCATCCGTGAATAAGTGTTGTTATCGCATGGTCGTTGTATTTGTGCCTGAACGGGACATATCCCGTTGAGTTTGACACAATTTTCTTTATAAAATTGATTGTACACGATACAAGGTAGCGAAAACTCATATACCATCCTTTGACTTAGACTGAATGCAAGGTTGGACATGCATGAATAGAAGGACCTATCCTTTATAAATTTATATGGGTCTTCTGTCTGTGAACGTAAATACTTTTAAAGTAAAAATAAACTAAACTGTAGCTTTAAGTTAATGTAGCAGCATGGTTCATGATTAACTTGAGAAACTTTGAGCAATAAAACGTCATCTACCATGTATGATCACCTATTTAGATTACCCCACCTTTTCTGACAACAATATCCAACCTTTGGTCTTTTTTCTATTTTTTTTTTATTTTATTAAAGTTAATTAGGTAGAGAACAAGAAGTGTCATTGTTGGTTGTCAAAATAAAAAGGTATATTTCTGCCTTGAATGAAGACTAATATTAATTTACAGCATGTATTTGTGCCAGAGGGAAAGTTGTTATATTATTAGCTCTGTCTGCGAATTCAAATTGTGATGGATAGTAATAGGACAACTTCCCCCAAAAAGTACATGGAATATGCATAAAACGTAGGACAATACCCGGGGAAACTTGAAAATGAGAGTGAAAGTCAGCTGTCTGAATTTTATTGAACAATTTAATTTAGTTACATCGTTCATAATGTTCTCAAGAAATGGACGTGCGCATGCGTTGTCCGCACCGTAAGAAGCCTACAGGCCTTTTTCCCCAATTCCAGCAGTGAAACATTCTTCCATTATAGTATAAGGGTGTATGTTTCTAGAACGGTTTGGGAGCGCTCGTCCACTTAGAAGGCAAGGTCAGTGTTGACAGTAATGACTCTGAGTAATGACTTTCATCCCAAATTGCAATGTTTCTTTCCTGCAGGGCAAAGAATCTTCCAGGATGAAATTGCACCTGTCCATAGAGAATGTGTAGTCACCAATGTTCTAATGAGCGATTTCACAAGATTGGAACCCAGTTAAGCATTTATGGGAGATTCTTAAGTGGCTCCTGCAACAGCGCTTTCCCCCTTGATTAAATTGCTCATGGAAGAATGGTGCGACATCTCTTTTACACAATTGCATACACCGGAAGATCCTATGCCACAGCACATACGAGCTGTTCTGTTCCATATTTTTAGGTCAACTCCTTTCTGATGAAAATAAAAATACAATATAAAAAGTAACATGTAATGCACATAATTTCAAGGCAAGGTATTTATTAATATTGTCAGAAAATAACTAGATAGACAAATTTCAGCAGCACAAAAGTAAAGAAAACAACATGTTACATTTTTGTTATTGGTTGGAAAACATACAGAATTTTGATTCTTTCTTTAAGAGTACAACTTAATTCAGTGACACCAGGACAATATCCACAGAGTCCTTATTCCATCTTTTAATAGGAGAGTAACACAATCTTGGTCAAAACAACCCACAGTACATTTACACTTCAAAAGGTAAACCAAAACAATTGTACAAATTTCAAAAATGAAAATAAAGATGGACAGTTCAGTTAGACCTAACAACTTGCTAAGATCTGACAATCGCTTATCCCTATTTTTCATAACATATAGGCAAAGTATAGACACCAAGAACAAAACATCTGTGGACTGTACCAATTATGATTCTTGGTCCTCAGTTTTGAATGGTACGCCTATCCAGTATGACCATGTCAGTCTGTACAACCATGTTCATAAACTGGATGGAAAATGGAGGACATGTGACTTCTTCAACTGACTTTTGTGATTTTCTGGTGGTTATGAAGGCAAACTAAGTGGTGCTGCCCGTTCCTTAGCCTAAAACACAGTCCATTGTGTTAAGTTTCACCATAGTCATTAGTATATATGAGGAAAAACACAGAATATGACCTACTAGTATGTGGTCCATGATGAATATTGCCTTTAATATTATTCATTTTCAGAATATCAAAAAAATCATTACTCCTGGACATGACATTTAAGTATTCTTAATCGACAGTTGTACTTGCTATGACTTACAATGAAATACACATTTGAGTAAGGTAATGAAGGTCCATCTCAAAGTGATCTGTAGTAAGTCCTTGAGCATAATATGTTGTCAGTTTGCAGTTTGGCACGTCCTCTACAAACTTTATGGTTAAAATTGAGTTTAAAAAAGCTTTCACGATAACACCTGTCCAAGTTTCACTAGTGCTCAAATGCACTTCCACAATTCCATGCCAATGAATACAATTCAAATGCCAACATTGATTATCTGATCTGGGGGAATTCTTGAAGGTGCTGAGCGACATGACCTCTGTGTAACTGCTTGTCTGCTTGAGAGTTCATCACAATGGCTGATGGTGTTTTTCGTGGTCCTTTCCATCAGGGGCCATAAGGCTGAGATGTTGATCCCTGATCTATGAACCTAATCATCTGCCTGCAGCATCTCCTCGATCTCCTTATCCCAGTTATCATCTCTGTTCTCTGATTCAGCCACCACCTCGTACTCCTGTAGCTCCTGCTGGAGTTCCTTCTCCCAGTCGGCCGTCTCTTCTGAAAGAGTAAACCACATTGTTTCAGACCTGTGTAACCGACAGAGCTCTGAGGGGGCCACTCACCTCACCTTCTCCACCACTGTGGTATCATCAGAGGGAAAAATAATCTTCCTCAATGTACACGTTTGTTCACCAATTCAGTTTAAGTACCTCTTTCAAGGGAACAATAGTAATGCCCCTCCTGAATTAGCCCAGATACATTACCATTATACTGCACTGCCAGTCCTGCTGAACTACCTCCCTTATGTTAATTAGTTTGTGGCCTGTAGTGTCTGCTGTGTAAAATAGTCTCTGATTCTCAAGTGAGTACATGAGAGGAGTGCACATGCATCAGCTGCAGTTTTCTTTGCGTGCAAGAGTGTCACAGTGATAAATTGAGAGGCAAACTTTGTGATTACAAATTGGAGAGAAAACAGGAGATACATTTTATGTTACGCCAGTCATCAAGGTTCTAGGGCCATACCACACTCACCCTCCTGTGCAGACGCCTCGTCCTTCTTGTCCAGCACCAGCTGCTCCATCTCCTTACGCAGGTCCTCCTGGTTGATGTTACACGAGTCGAAGGCGTCGCTCACAAACTCTGAGACGCCAGGGCTGGTGGAGATCTCTTCTTCATCCTGCCATTACAGCCAATCAAGGTGATATGTCTCAATCACAGAAAAATCACTCAAATATTTTATATGTAAACCATTCTGACTTCCCTTGGCCAGCAAACAGGAGAAGACCTGTTTATATTTAACACAAATAGGATAAAAGTGGTTGCCTATAGTGTTTTATCCAGAAGATAAATTTGGTGGGACTGTACTCAATTCAGTGGC
The DNA here is from genome assembly GCA_022829145.1 of Albula goreensis. NCBI lineage: Eukaryota > Metazoa > Chordata > Actinopteri > Albuliformes > Albulidae > Albula > Albula goreensis. The sequence continues at coordinate 14,458,413 of CM040761.1, read as the reverse complement.
ATTTAAAGCAGTCATACTGGCAGATCTGCGTGGCCTCTGGTAGGAGCAACAAAACTGCAGTCAGTTATAGACTGGACAAAGATGCATACAGAATACCCACTTCAGCCACAGTCTTTGCCTTTTGGACTGTGGTGATCCCAAACATGTTCCAAGTTGACATCCATCTAACTGTTACATATTTTGCCATCGCCAACATGCAGGCACACACTACCTAGAAAGTTAAGTCAAGCTTACCTCTGCTGTCTTTGGCTTGCTATTGATGGCCATGGGGGGAGTTTTCGGTCTGATGGTTTCTGCATTGTAAACAAATACATATCAAAACCCCATTCCTGCAGGTGGATCATCTCTTAGTACATAACAAGGGTTTACATAAATAACGGATGACTATGGAAATGTTTATATGATCACTAAATGACTGGATATGGGACTAGCCTCTTTCCAAAGCTTTTCAGACTTGGATCCAGGTAGAGATTGTAAAAATAGGGGCAAGCAAAGAAAATTTATCCCATATGCCACACTAATCCAGGTATCATCTTAATGTGAAATGTGTCGTAGCGGGAGGAGAAGCAGAAACGCTACCAGGCAGTTGGTCATTGTCAGGGCTGGTGGCACTCTTCTCGTCCTCTTTCTTTTCGGCAGCCTGCTGCTGAGCAGCAAGTGCAGTGAGCTGAGCTGACTGCTTGATCAGGGAGACGCGGTAGAAGTAATTCCTCCAGAAGACATCCTCCTTAACGCTGCAATAAACAACCAATTACACTGTAGCATAACTGATTACAGCAAAATAAGACTTCATAGAGTACTCAATATAAAATAATAAAGTTAAACTACACATGAAAATGAGAACAACGCACAAGAACGAGAGTATTCAGATCAAAGCGAATCTTGCTCACAGCCTTCACCTCAAGGACATTTTGTTATTCCATTGTGCTAATCATGACTTGATACAGTTTTTCCTTAGCCCACATTTTATCAATTAAAGACAGAGACATGGAGACAGTGAGTTTCCGTAGAAACTACCATATTGTTGGTCACAGTGACCTATGACCTTGGTCATCAGCACTCAGAAGAGGATGGGGTCAATTCTATTTCAATTCAGTTATTTCAGGAAAAGATCCTAATTTCATTTAATAAAATGGAACAGCCCATAATGTTCTACAAAGATTTTGAAATGTATTCATGAACTGAGAATTAATTTCTTGAATTGAATGGACTAAAATGGAATTGATCCTAACACTGTACATGGGTATGCTCACTGTTTGGGGACCAGATCAAAGCGCATCCTGTTGAGAAGCTCGTCTTCCTGCAGCATCACCAAAGCAATGGGGTACATCTGGTCAAAGTCAAAGTGGAACTGAACTCCAGCGGGGGGATCCCGCAAGAAGTTCCTCCTGTCCTGTAACAAATAGGAAGCGGTCAACAGGCCTCATGTCCAAAAACATAATCAAAGATGTAATTCAGTAGAAACTTGAAAAAATAACAATGCAACCTGACTGTTTTGGGATTTTTGAAATTGGGGATGGGGGTTGAGTTACAAATGAATACCATAATTTTCCCATACATTGTTCATGATGTAGTCAAAAATGTCATTACCTTCCAAAATGAGACAATAATATGTTTAAAATGTAATACTGTGCAGTATTATGCCACATGTGTAGTAAATACTCAAGTACAAATGAAATAAGACTCTCTATGTGAATACATAAGGAGTATTTATATGAACACTCACAGCTGATAAAGCCAGTATCTGTTGCTGTATGGTCTCTTCCTCGCTGTAGCCAACCCATGGCGGCACAGCTGCATCTGAAAAGGAATGTTACAGGAGAAAACGGACCATTACATTACAGTGCGTGCGACTATCTTGTTTCCTGTTACACAGATTTATGTGTGCTTTAAACGTTGGAGATACTCACCTGTCTTTTTTGCATTCTTTTCTTGCACAAATTTTTCCTGTTCTTTCTGGAAATCTCCCAAAATCGTCTGGGGAAACATATCAGTTTTAGTTCGAGAAAATACATAATTGGAAGCCGTTTATGTCTCAATACAGCGGGCTAATACGACTCCAAAAACAACCACTTTTTAAATATTAGATTTTTGCCTTTGTTTTAACCCACGCAGATATTTTGCAACTCTTCACTCTCCTTCTATCACCAATCAGAGAAAACAGGTCAAACCTTGTCAATTATTCCATCTATCTTCCCTTCTTCAACGCTCTTCTTGATGGTTTGTGCAGTCTCTGCCACGGAGTGTGATATCTTCTTGGTGGCGCTGCTCGCAAAATTATATATGTAACCTAAACAGGAGATATGATGAGTGTACTGTGTTCACAACGATGTATAGCTATTGGTCGAATAATAACGTGAGCCATGCATGACCTGATGGTGGCGATGTTGCTTTGACAGTGTAAACAAATTGATATCTATACCGACTGCGATGGCATTGTTTGCTTGCTGTATTTTTTTACTTTTATTTTGTCGAGGTGGAATCGCCTGTCTGGCAAAGGAGCCAGATGGCGTGACCGTGTATGTCGTATGATTTTGGTGGTTGTATTCGCCTTCTAGAAAAAATACACATTCGAAAATACATTTACTGACAAATGATCTTCCATTGGCTGTGCAGTAATTATACATCTATCTAATCACTATTCAACAAGACAGCTGTCTTAATTTGTGTAACAAGCAAAATAACAAGACGTTTGTGTGAAATTACACTGAGCACAGCGGACAGGTCCAACCTCTTAATGCAAGCCTGTAAGTCTATAGTCATGTACTTTTAGCAACACAATCCATACTATTTGCAGGTATTAGTAGCACACTTACATGGATCGTCATGACATAAGCTAGTTGAAAACTAGTAACCAACCGTTAACTGAGCCGCGAGAAAAAAGTTGGCGATCGTCAGGACAAAGTCTGTCATTACTTTAGCTGGGTGTTTATGTACAGTAGCACACACTGATGACGAAGATCCATGTAGTTCAGCAAGTCGCTTGCCAGCTAACAAGCTAATGTGGTATCTCAATGTATTACTCAATAGCCAGGACTTGGATAACGTCAGTTGACTTGCAGACTCCAACCTACCGCTCAGTCCTTTTGCTTGCTGAAGAAGTTGTTGAGCTGGCTCGCCCTCATTTTCCTCTGCCACTTCTTCATGAGTCTCCTCTTGTTTGTTTACTCCACTTTTTTCCAGCTCGGTTGTCTTCTGTTCCCCCACAACGACTGATGGTCCATCTCCCTCAGTCGATTCCTCGGTGGGGCTCTGTAAGCCTAACCATGTCCCCCAGCCCTTAAACATTTTCTGTACAAAATGTGACCGTAATTACATAAAAACACTTATCACTTCTTATCCATCCAGCTTGCGTGGGAACGTCACCAGGAAACAACCACCTGAGTTTCACCAGAAGCAATAAGAAAAGTACTTCCGGGTCATTATTTTCATAATAAGAGTTCTTAATAATAAGAAAATACACAAACTGTAAAATACCTAATTTAAATACAAAACAAAAACATATAAAAATGAAAGTATATGTTAAAGTAAACCATATTTAGTAATATTTTAAATAAATATTTAATTGCATTTAGTCATTGCTGAAAATACAAGACTCAAATACTGCTGTGTCAAGATTGTACTGTACAGAAAAAAACTGTACTACATGTCTCAATGAAAGTGGGGTCCAGGTAACTCAGGAACAGCTTTAGTATCCAAAACAAGTGAATGTGACAGTGGTGAGATATCTTGTAACAGGAAAATTTCCTTTAGTTTGCAATTTATTTTTTTCCCACCTTATGATTTTGAGCAATGGGACACACCGTTTGAACAGTGGGGGGAGGGGGTCATGCAGAAAGCAGTGCTTGCAGGATGTGGTAAAGCAACACGTTGGAAATGATTACTGAACAAAAACATTTATTTAGCTCCATAGTTCTAGCTAATACTTGCCGAAAATGCATGGAAAAAAAAGAATAAAAACGTGTTGGTGTCAGCCAGAATGAAAACATTTTAGTTTGGGAGCAAATGTTGTCAAGGAATATCAGTCTAATTAGCAGGTGAATGAAAAGACCAATAAAATGTGTATCTTCTGAAACTAAACAGCAAATGTCCTGAAGATGATTGCAAATGAAAGTAGCCTCTTCGGCTGCTTGTGGAAAACAGGCAAAAACATTCAGTGTGTAATATTTAAGGGTAATCCGCCAAGCGAGTTCAGCGGAACAGAAGCCTAAATGTGAATTGATCAGGAAGGTTGCTTCAATCTGCTCATGTGAAGTGCGGTGCAATGAAGCTGCTGCTGCAGACTGGGTGGTTACCCTGTGGTGTTGGCGTCTCAGCTAATCAGAAAGCGGGGAGCAGGATGCGTGGGAGAGAGGGAGGTGGGGGTGGAGGCGCAGTTGTAGTCAAGACTTGGTTAGCATCCTATTTTCTCAAACCCAGAAGTTAAAGTAGCTCAAGAGGTTGGACCACCGACTTCAAACGCATGCTCTTGCACTCATTAAGTGGTGGGTGATCGAAATTTATCCCTGCACTATATCCTTTATTGTTTTCCAAACACTAGTGTGCCGACAACAGCCAAACGTCCATCTCTCAAGCAATATTAATGTTTAATATAGCTTACAATGAAATGTGTTCCACCTTATGATTTTGAAGCAGTGGGACACACTGTTTATACACTGTTTTCTTACGATGGGGGGTCATGAACAAAGCGGTGCGCTCAGGATGTGGCAAAACATCGAGTCGAGGTGAGTAAGGGTGCAGTTATGAGCAGCATTAATTGCAGGAACACAATTTCAGGTGTATATGAAGCGCATTTTGTAGTGCTGCCTGCTTTCGAAAACATTTTGCGTCATGAAGAAACTCGGACATATCTATAGAAATATCGCCATCTAGTGATCACGAATAACAGCTCGTTTATTACTTATTAACAGAGTACACTGGCCTAGATTTAGAGGTTCAGAGCTTCTCGAGGTCCTTCTGTACGTTTTGCGTACCTCATAGATTCCAGTCACGACCATAGTTTGCATGTCAATTGCAATTGAATAAAATAGTAAAATAACGGCACAGTTGTTGTGGTTCAGATGGAATGCAGAGATGAAGCGGTTGCAAACAAGAGGTTGCACCTGCCTTGTTAATTATTTTGCGTAAGGGTCCAATATAATTTACCCACTCAGAATTGAGACTCGTTTCTTTCTGTTTGTAAACCTATGGTTGTTATGGGCTTATTAACATGACTTTTGCATTCATGATAAGTAACCCATTTTCATGACAGTAAGCACACTTTCAACATTATTGTTATTACAAAGATCGCTGCATCAGCAACTGTCTGTCTGATTTTGAATAGCTTTTTTAAAAAAATATATATATATTTTGAAAAAAGGAAGAAACACTCCACACTGTCAATCTATTACACCCTTCAGTCCCATGCGGTCCATAGTGTTAATATGTAACACAACCACACTAGAAGTGCTGTCAGTAGATAATGGAAATTTGCTCCGAAAGTGACACTAATTTGTTTTTTATGTTTCAACTATTTAAATAAATATAAAGCATAGCTACACATTCCTGTGGGAGAGTCTTAGATTCTGTAATCTGAAGGCAGTTCAAAAGAACATATTCAAACACTTACAGTGAGACATAATTGATGTTTTCCTCATGATTTTTATCTTTATCAGCAATTGTAATGATATTTTGTTTTTATTCAACTGATGGTCTATTTCGTTGTCATGCTTTTTGCATGCAGGAGACACAGACACTGTGGCTGGAGCTACAAAGAGGGACAGTACCACATCTTTTCCCCTGAGAAAATGACCTGGTTGCAAAGCTGTGATTTCTGCAGTGCACTGGGGGCTCAACTGGTCATTATCAGGAGTGGAAAGGAGCGGGTAAAGCAGGTCACTAATCTGCATCCACTTTAATGAGGAAGTAACATTCCCCACCCCCGGTGGGACCACAGCAATTTATGTCCTGCCACAGCAGATTTCTGACTACTTTCATATAATGACATGGCTGAGACTCAAACCTACAGCTACAGGTCATGGCCTGTGTGGACCTCTGAGAAATCCAACCACAGCAATTTTAATGGAGCGTCTTTCTTTTCTCTCCCTCATTTGTCTTTATATATCTTGATCAGATGCATGTGATGGCAACGATTAATGGGATACAGTGGATGTGAGTGAGTGACATAGGAAAAGAGGGACAGTGGTACTTTTCTGTGCAATAAGCTGCAAAACAAAGCTTGGCAATGATACATTACTGTCAGGGTTGAAAACAACAATGTCACCAACATTTTTTAATCAACAATTTGGCTTATAAACAGACTAACTAGGTACACCACATAAGATAAAAAAGCAGAAATAATGTATTAACACACAGTTTACCTCTTTGTGGGTTAGCTTTCTAAAGTTCAAACTTTTGCATGGTCTCAGTACATGTGATCATAAGTTGGTAACCCTGGTTATTTTTATTTTGAGGCAGACCTTATTGTTAAAACACACTTACGTTGTCTTTGTCCCATAGCTCATAAGACATGTATCTAAGTTACCTGATCTAGGTTCTGACAATCACTGCTGTCACTTGATGGAAACTATTGAATATTTAAGATCTGACATGAATTTGAAGATATAAGACAAATATTTAGTAAACCATTCTTACATTATATTCTAATTAATTTATTTTTGTTTGTTTGGCTGTTTTTATTGTGGGACTGTGACCTGTTGTCATGTACTGCAAACACAAACGTTTTGGTTCTCAGCTCATAGTCACTGAATTTGTGTTTTGGTTTGGAGACACATAATCTCTTGTCAGTCAATAAAACTGTTGTCTCATCTTTGCAGTTCTAGATAATTGCCTGATGATGCTATTTGCTGTGTTGTTCCGCTATTTGAAACACTCCTATACTAAGTCCATGACCCTCACCAGTGGTCTACGGTTACCTCTTGTCCATCTCTTTTACTTTTTGGGTAACTTAAGTGGGACCTCATTAAGCGGTCATAATTTATTTCCTCCTCATGTGAGACTTCTGCAGTTAGTAATTGCATTTCTTTTCAGCTGTAACATTGTACTATAAATAGAGGAGTATTTTACAAGCTCTCTTACTCTCTGATCCCTCATTGTTATATTATCCTGTGCAATATGAGGCTGAACGAATACAGCCACACAGAAATGATCCTGTCTGATCTGGACAAGAAAAGTGAGGAATGTTTCACTGTTGGTGAGATGCATTATTTTCTCTATTTGTTCTACTTTTGAAAATTAAAAATTAATTAAATGCACACTTGCACATAAACTCCTGTGGTACAACCTGAGATACTGCAGATAAAGTCACAATAATACTGCATATTACAGCTAGAGATTTAGATAGCAGTGATTTTTCCTCTGCTATCTAAAAATGGGGTTCAGTTTTAAAAAAAAAAAAAAAAACGTTGTTGGATTTAAATGCCCATGAATTACATTGACAGTCTTTTTGTAATCATCCTTTAATATATGGCATGAAACTGTTGTAGTGTGAGAACATCCTGCTGTTTGTAAATTAGTTAATTTTAAGGACGTTAAAATTAATACATTGCTGTATTTTAATGTTTTTTGCAAAACTATTTGTGTTTAAGGCTATATCTAAGGCCGTATGTATTGGGACTATTAGTCATAGATTATAGTCTGCTTTGGACAAAAGGAAACAAAGGTGCCGAATTAGCCTCCTTGTCAAACCATCAATTAAACAATAATTACAAATAATTATTTTCATTCAGTCATCTTCTCAAATAGTCAATTTAAATATTATCAATGACACAATCATATTCACAGAAAGGCTGTCATAGCATGTATTGCCAGTTTTAGTCTACAATACTTAGTGTGATAGCAATACATGATCACAAATAATATCTTTTAGCTGGTGAATTAATGCTTTTGCACTTATTAGTAACATAAATACTAAATCATATCACTCTTAATAAAAGACTTGTCTGTCAAAGACTAACATTTATTTTTATCATTTATCGAATAACAATGGAATTAAATTTAAAATATATATTTAACAGACAAATTTTATTGACCAAACAAGTGTAAAGCTACTTTTTCATTTTGCAGTTGATTGTAATGATTCCCAACAGATCTTTTTAAAATTCACTTCCATCATATTATTAGCTATGTAATGTCTTTAGAATATAAAAAAACACTTTACTGAAAACAGCTGGTTAACAATGAGTGTGTGTCTGTAAGAGGAAAAGAGAAGTTAGTTTAGATGGAAACTGGATAATTCACTAGAGCCCACAAATTTAACGCAGATAAAATTTGCGCATGGAAATCCCACAATTTCCAGGCCTGATTCTGGTAACAGCGAATACTTTCTGAATTCCAAGTACAGCCACCACTGTGCTTTAAATAGCTACATAGATGTGATTCATTTGTTTGCACTTAATGCACTACACCACTTCCAAGAACATCCCTTACAGACTATGCTGCATTAGGTCACTTCTGTCATAAATAAGCATTTTACTGTCAATATTTCTTGTATGTTGATGTACAAGAATATATATGTATACTTAATGAGGGGTTTATGTAGAAGCACAAGCTTGCTAACAAAAATGATATTAAGTGTGTGTGCGTCTTCCAGTGAAAGACGTGACACATGTTCTATTGTCAGTCAGTATCAACAATTGCCTCATCTTTATGGTTCAAGCTCACTGTATGATACACTTGTTGTTGTTTACAATGCAAAATGATAGATAGACAGATTATGATCTTAGAGTCCATGACCCTCACTGGTGGTTTATAGTTACCTATTGTTCATGTTGTTATTTTTAAGAAAAAAAAAAGTCGGACTTCATTAAGGGGTTAAATTCATTTCCTCCATAAGTGTGACTTCTGCATTTAGTAATCTCAGTCTTTTTCAGCCACATTGTCAAATTCTACTATAAATAAGGATGTATTGTCAGTAGTCTCTCACTCAGCGGTTCTTCACTGCTCTGTAATACTATGCAATATGAGGCTGGAGAACTATGACCACACAGAAATTATCCTGTCTGACCTGGACCAGGAAAATGAGAAATGTTTCACCTCAGGTGAGATATACATTATTTTCTCTATGTGTTCCAGATTTTAAAGGAAATGAAATGCACAGTGGTACAGAAAACATTCTAGAGCATCATACTGTTAATAGAGAAAATCAACATTTAATACTACATATACACAGTCAGGCAGTTAGACAGCAGTGATAGTCTCCAAGGGATTTGGACATGCTCAGCAATAGTGTGCTTTGGATTTAAATTATATTTATAAAATTGTAAATATATTTAATAACATGTGGCAGTCTAATGCATAATAAGGTAATGTTTGTCAGGTGGAGTATTATGAATTTTCACTTGTTAGTTAATGAAATTCTAGATCAAAAACACTCTTAATTAAATGTTATTATCATTATCTTTAGATTTAAAATAACATATTTAAAACAGCCTACATGTATCGCCATTATTTCCCTTGCATTTTTTATGATTCTCAATAGTCCTTTTTAAACTTAACTACCTCCATACTATTAGTAACATGTCTCTTGGATATAAAAATGTATGATGAATAACAGCTGGTTGACATGAGCTAGTATCATTGTAAGAAGAAAAGATAAGGTCTTTTGAAATGGAAACTGAATACTTTAACAGTGTTTCAAACCTATTTCTGAGGCCTTTCCATGGACAGTATGCTGGTTTTTTTGTCCGTAATTTCTCTCATTAAATTAAAGTTAATGAAAACATTTTCATGAGCCAAAATGTTGAATTAATTTTCTGCAGGACATGGAACCAGCAACCAGGTACCCACAATTTTACCTGACAGATTTCAGCTGCCATTAAATCAAGTTAACAATGTAAACTGAAAATAGATTATTGGTCAGTGAACAAATTAGAGAAAATTTGAAATAGCCTGAAAACACATCTGGACCCAGTTTCCTAAAACTCTCTTAGTACTAAGATTATCTCAAAACCACTGAAAGTCAATGCCACAAAGATGACCTTAATGCTAGAAGTGTTTTGGGAAACAGAGCCCAAAGCTACAAAGTCTTTAAATGAATTTCTTTATATCTAATGAAATCCATCTTAATGTCTAATTCATAATAAGTACAAGTTTGTTGCACTTAGGGAAATGCTATTATGGAATAAGAACGATCATAAATGAGGTTTACTCAGAGTTTAGTTTGTGAACTCCTGGTGTAGACTGACTCTCTTGGTTGTGTGTGATCAGGCACCCCTCCTTGGGTCCGCAGAAGTTACAGCCCCTCCCGCAGATGGACCCCTGTCCTGCTGGCCGGTCTTTGTCTCGCCTTGCTGTGTGCCATCATTGCTCTGGGTGCCGTCTGTGAGTGGGTCTCTTCAACCATTATACCACAATATCTCCTGTTACACCAAGGAATTGCACAGTGATATCTACTGTTACACGTAACTATTATGGACTGATATGCTGGTATACCAAGTCATTATATACTTGTATATACTGTTACACTGAACTGTTACACACACACATATTTACCATTGCACTCAGCCTTTAAATTGACATTAAATACACACTGTTGCACCTAGAAATGAATAGGTAATGTATTAGTCTCTCTGTGTTATTTTCCCATTAGATGCTGGAGCATCTCCTATTAATAGGTTAATTTGTCAATCAGTAAATTACCCAATTATTAAACTAGCCTCAGATATAAATTTTAGAAAAAAAAAGACAGCATGTATTCTGCCATTTACAAAACACATTGTTTGCTTCTGCAATACGTAGATGTTGAAAAAAACAAGATGGCAGCTGCCCTGAAGGCTCAAGGCCAGTATGCCTCCCCATCCTCTTTGGAGGGGGAGCTAATAGAAGGTGAGTCTGAATCAGTGAAGCTTCTACTCTGCAGATATCAGCAAAAACAGAGAAAAAATAAATACCCACACATTGGAAGCGTCTAAAACCAAAGGGTTTTTCAGGCGCAGAGCAATGAGAGAGGGTATGAAATCCCTGAACAGCAGAGAGGATATCACATAAGTTGAAGGTCTTAAAAAGATACACTGTATTTGATCCACAATATAAAGTGATAAAAAGTATACTGTGCGCATCTATTACTTTTAAAATATGTTTTATTTCCTTCGACAGAGAACAGAAACACGTCAGATCTCCTGGATGCCCAGAACAGGGATTTCTGTAACTCACTTTCCACTGTGCAACAGGAGCTAGCAGGTGAATATTGATATTGCTCACTGTTTAAAATAGCCCTGCATATATAAGGCTATCATGTTCTAAATCCAATTGTTTCTCTTCAACAGAGAAAAGTGGATTGGTTGATTCCCTAGAAGCTGATAAGAAAAGAATCTCTGCCACACTGTCATCTGTGCAGCAGGAGCTAGCAGGTGAGTTTGAATCAGGAGTTTAATTAATGTCTTGAAAACCAAGTAGAGGACTTTTTGATTATGTCCTAAGGAAAGGTTAAACTGTGAATGTTAAAAGATGCTAAATTAAATATTTCAGTTTTGAAATTACATACACTGGAGATGTATATATAGTGACACGAACTGCATGCAAGTGAGGTATCTAGAGCAGAATGCCCAAAGAATGACTTTTCAAAGAGTGAGGGTCTTGTGATTTTTGATCCTATAAAGATCAGAATCATTTTGTTTTCCCTCATCAGAGAAAAGCAGGACTGCTGATTTGCTGGATGCCCAAAACAGGAAACTTTCTTCTTCTCTGTCCTCTGTGCAGCAGGAGCTAGCGGGTGAGTTTGTTCCTAACTCTGTTTATTGTCATAGGGAATTCTTTTAAAATCCATCTTTTGGTTATGTACAGATTGTGGGAAGAATCATGCTTTGAATGTGAAGCTGCCATCCCTGGCTTTACTAAAACCGAGGGCCTTGTGATTTGCAGCCTTAAAATATATGTTCTAACTACCAGTTTAGATTTATAAGACAATGTAGGATATGCAAAGAAAGCCAGAATATGAATTTAAATCAGACAGACTTTATCAGCCTCTACTCCAGAGTAAAATCTTTAATAAAATTCAGGTCCAGCTCTGGGCAGAAAATGGTGGGACAGTAAACTGAGGGAAAATAGGGCTAAGTGCACATATCAGTCATTTTGTAAATCCATCAACAGAGAAAAGCAGAAAGGCCGATTCCCTGGAGGTGGAGAAAGGAAGAATCTCTTCCTCACTATCCTCTGTACAACAAGAACTAGTGGGTCAGTTTCTTCTTAATTGTGCTGAATGTAGAGGGGTATCACTTATGGTCTGATGGACTGTTTATTCAAGGAAGTTTGCATCTTTCATCCATTTAAATCTTTCAGTTGTGGAATTTCATATACTGGAGATGTATAGATCTTGAAAAGTACTGCACACAAGTGTGGTGTCCAGAGCAGAATGCCTACACAATGACTTTTCAAAGAGTGAAGTTCTTGTGATTTTTGGTATATAAAGTAAGTTCATATTGAGAAGCTAGTCATAGAGAATATCAGATAAGCACAGACTCTTTGTATAAGACCACAGACAGTATTAAAACAACACAAGATTTTTATCATGTGCTGCTCCTCATCTGTCTTTTTACCAGAGAAGAGTGGTACAGTAGCTTCCCTGGAGTCTCAGAACAGAGGGATCTCTGCTTCCCTGTCCTCTGTGCAACAGAAGCTAGCAGGTCAGTCAGAACCAGAGGATTTTTCATTTTAGTTGACCTTTTTCAAACCCAGAACAGTGGTTACCTAAGATTAGGTTCCAAATGGCAGGGAATGCAGGACAAGACATGGCTTTTCCATGGCCCTTACTTTTGATGCTTTAATGTCATTAAATATGAATTAATACATGTATTTAAATGAATAAAATTTAAAAAATGACAGTGTCATTAACACTTCCAAACCTAAATCTTAATTGCAGCCTAAACTAGTTAAGGGCGCAGCTAACATATTATTTGTGTGAGTGGGATCTTGGCAAGTTCACACGAGAAACTTAAAAAACATAAAGGAAGTAAAAATGATGACTGTGGGTGCACCCTGGTAGCTCATCTGGTAGAGCGCATGCTACCTGAGGCCAAGGTCTTACAGCAGCAGCCTGGGCTCAGATCCACCCTAGGCCCCTGGCTGCATGTCATCCCCCCTCCCCTCTCTCTCTCTCTCTCTCTCTCTCTCTCTCTCACTGTCTATCATCACTATCAACTAAAAGTGAAACATGTGAATGTGAATTCTCTCCTCTCTTCTGTGAATGAATCAGCAAATGAAAAAAAGTTGAAGGAACTGCAAGCCAATCACACTGACCTCCTGAGCAAAAACCCATCTTGCAAAGGTCAGTTTAATTCTATGTTACGTTCAATCAGGAACATTGATGGACTATCTGTGAGTGCAGTGCAAATGGCACAATACTTTTACAGTTTTTAGAAATAATATGAACAGGTCAGTAATGTTTGGGTATTATTTTGATAGCTTTGGAAACACTGGCAATCTGCAATGGAATCTTTCAAATACACTCTCTTCATACAAAGATGAACTCAAATTTAGTCAAATTCGAAATGGACATATTGAAAAAAAGATACTTGCAATGTGTGCTATGCATGGATGTTTAAATAAATATAAATAATGTAATAATTAAAAACCAAAGTCTCTGCACTTCTGTGGATTGTCATGAGATGGCTTTATATAAAAACATTTTTAAAAAAATAGTAAATTAGCCCTCACATCTTTAAAAACTTTTAAGTTATCTTTTTAATTAGACTACTCAGTTATTCCACACCAGTGTCAAAATGGCACTCATTTTGTAAGCTGACAAGCCAGCCCTGCCTTACCTCTTATCCTGACTCTGTGTAATGCAGGACATGGAGGCTGCAGACCGTGTGACAGTGGCTGGAGGAGCAACCTGGGACAGTGCTACTTCTTCTCCAGGGAGAAAAGAAACTGGATGCAAAGCCGTGATTACTGCATCTCACAGGGGGCTCAACTGGTCATTATCTCCTGCCAGCAGGAGCAGGTCAGGCATTCACTTTTATGGGGATATGATGTTGTGTGTGTAAATGCCTTAATTGACACAATGTCAATTAAGGCATTTAGGGTAAATCATATCTTACAGAATACATCTTGTAACCCACTAATTTCATTTTCCTAAACCCCTTTCTGCAATGTATTCTCATAAGCAAGAAAATATTTTAAAACATATGTGCAGCTTTACAGGATAAGACATGTTTCATTGTTTGTGCATGCTACTGTAGTGCAAAAAAAGACATTATCTAATCATCCGACCAATTCTGACCCTGAAATCCCAACCTCCAGCTCCAGTGTATTAAATGTTTTGAATGCAATGTACCATAAGTCCAAGTATAATGAAATTGTTTCAATGCTTATCTTTATGTTAAGAATTCTAACTTGACCTTTAATTTATTTTACCTTTGCTAGACATTTGTGTCTAACAGTATTAATGAGACACACTGGATTGGACTGAATGACCTGGAAGTTGAAGGGCAGTGGCACTGGGTGGACAACACACCTCTCAGTGCAACAGGAATACAGTAAGATCCCCCACATCAGACAGAAATATACAAGGAGAAAACAAATGGGCAATGGGCACATTGTATTATACCTAAACTGATTTTGGTCCCACATCTCATTATAGCCTGGGAGTCATACCATTTGCTATATTGGTATAGTTAATGTGTAAGGATGGTGAAATAAATTTGGAAATTTTCATGAAGATGAAAGGAATTGATCACCACCATGACAGTGTGTAAATGCCTTGGCCACACAAACACATGCACCAGAATTTCACCAGCCAGTCCATCAAAGACTCTACTCCTATAATAAATTAATGCACCATATCTGTCAGTATGCGCCACCAGATACGCCCATATTCTTCATTATGTAATGGTGCAGTTGTTAAGCTGAAACTACAGAACCCTGTACATTTTAGTGATTGCATTGCATGTGGAGATGTGGAGAAGGAAGTTTGGAGTAGAGTATCCTTTAGTAAATTCTTCAATTTGATGGCAAAATGTTTTTTTTTTTGTAAACCCTATAACTTTTTTTCCTTTGCCTGTTAAGTTTTTGGTACCAAAGGGATAATGGAATGCATGAGCCTGATGACTGGACTGGAGGAGGGCACGCACATGGAGAGGATTGCGGCGCTGCAGGGGATGAGAGCGGCACGTTTAGTAGATGGTTTGATGCCCCCTGCCAAAAACAGAAAAAATTTATCTGTGAAAAATGACCATAACTTTTTGCTGTGGTGGGGAAACAGACATATCAGTGTTCCAGAGAAGAATTCCAGTTTATTTCCTAACATCTTCAAATTTGTCTTGAAAGCATATACCAATTAATGAAGGGCATGAAATCTGTTGTGGATAAGAAAGTTTAAGAAATACATGATTTTCTGCAGCTGATTAGCAGTTAATTAAAAATATTTAATTGGATAAAAAAACAATGTTAAAATTAGCAGAATGATTTTGATGTACCCAGCAGAAGCCTTGCTTTGCCAGCACACAGTACAGTGGTCATGGCCTGGATGGAGTGTGAATGCAAATGGACTTTGGCCTATTTATCATATTTGTAATTTTTAATGTAGCTTTTGTCATTGCTTTAATGTTTGAAATTTCTGGTCTCTAAAATGGATTTTTATACTTGATTCATTAATCAATTTACCTTTTGTTTCAACTTTGTGTGACATTGTCATTTTGAAAATTTTAGTTTTATATTATCAATTGTATAGCATTGAATGAGTGATTTAAACTGGGCTGTCATATATGCATTTTTCTTAGCTTACTTGTGTACTTTATGTAATTAAATGATCTGACCACATAATTCAATGTTAAATATCCTAAATCATAAATTAAGGCAGAGTCTATTCAAAATATACTATATTGTACTGGAGTGGCTATATTAGTATACTAATTGTATATAATATACAGTACATTCAGTTACAAAATGTGTTTAAATGCTATAGGTTCTCCCAATTGAGACTGATTCCAAATATTGACTTCGCAAACAAACATCATTGTTGCATTTGTATTTCTGATGAAATTACACATTAAAATCCTAAGTAGTATATTCATTGATAGTGTCTTTTTTGTGTCTTGTTAAAAAACACTGTCATTCATTACACTTGAAATGTATTGTCTTTTTTCCCGCATCAACAGACAAACACTGCAATACAACAAAAAATTTAAAAAAATCATTTAAAATCATGTAGAAGTAATTGCACACAGAATCACACTAAAATTAACTACCCTTATATTTAACCTGAAATTTTTGCAATACCAGACTGAATAAAATTAAAAAATTACTATGGTAACAATAAAAGAGAAAGAAAAGCTGATAACTGCACAAGTAGTAAATGGAATAATCTTTGTGCAATAAATAAACCCTCTACTCTACTGACTGACTTAATGTCACATGTACATGGTCATAGAACAGTCACCTCATTTAATTTCAGCTATTCTTAATCTAAATGAAGCATTTCAAAAGGGTTTTAGTGTGCACAAACAAGCATAAACAATGTGACATCAGAAATACAGGCCGCAATTGATCTCCCAATAGGATGTATTACTAGAAGAAAGTTAAACTCAGTTATTCTGAGTGAAAGCACTGCAGCATTGCAGAGGCCAACCTATCACTAATGGCCTGTTTATTATACTTTATTCCAGAACATTTTACAAAAGGTTTCATCCCACTTCCTTTTACACTGTGGCTTCTGCATTTGCTACTTTCGAAAAGGTTTCTTCCCATGACAGTCTTAGACTTTACAGCATATGCAGGAAAATTATTCTCCCATCTCACTATAACCCTTGTAACCCTTCTCACTACCCTGTTGTCCACAAACCGGCGTGAGATGGAGTACAACCTCTACAGCAACGCAGAAGTAACTTTCTCTCATCTGGACCAGGATGCAGATGAATGTTTCTCCAAAGGTAAGATTTAAAAATTCTAATGTAATGTAATGGCAGTGTAATGGAAAAAAAAAGTCCTAAAAAAGGTTTGTCTATTCTCGTGGCATTTAGATGATGGTAGTGGCATCTAGTGAGCTAAACAAAGGAGGCAAAAACTTTACTGTGCATTGTACTCAAAGCTGATGAAATATACAGATAAAAATATTGTTTCATCTTAAAAAATATATATTCTTTGTATTAATTAAACACATTTACAAGATTTTCCATCATTTTCACAAACTGAAAAATAAGAAAATGTTGTTTGAAAGGCCAAACTCTTGGGAACTCTTTATCATTAATAGTAGTTTCTATTTAATTAGCATTGTATATTTGCACTGACCCTTGCATACTCCTGGTTGTGTATGTCCAGACTCCCCTTCGTGGACCAAGACAAAGCGTGTCATTACCCGCAATGGATGGACCCTGGTTCTGCTGGCTGGACTCTGCTTTGCTCTCCTGTGTGGCCTCACTGCTCTGGGAGTCCTCTGTGAGTGGTTCACCCATTATCCAGTTAGCAGCTCTGCCAATTAGAGACATCCACTGTTTCACCAAACCATTAGACACAGACACACTATGATACCAAACCATTTAACAGTAGATGTTAAAGTGTAATGGTTTGGTGTAACAGTTTATTAGTTAGCAGTTGTACAGTACTCATTGAGATACTGTTACACCGCCCCATTACTTGTGAATATTTAATGGAACACAGAACCATTACACACCGATATACTGCTGCATCAAACCAATATGCTCCAATTACTTCTATTACAATGAACCAGTATACAGTAATATCCACTAATATACTGAACCATTAGCCACTGATGTACTGTTACTGAACTATTACACACATCTTCTGTCATACCAACACAGGACACAATAACATTAATCTACATTTTTTGTACAATACGTTGTACAACGAGTACACACTCACACTGTATCTATTAAGACATTACACATGGATATATTGACACCAACTCTTTCACTGAACTATTACACACTAATATCTACTGTTACAGCAAACCATTTCACACTACACTGCAAGGGGAACTTTTTAGGTATGCTGTAGAAACAATAGTTAACCATTTAATATAACCTTTTCTGTAGTACAAAATGGCCAAGCTCTGAATCAGTTTATTTTTCTTCAAAAGATGTTAAAAAAACCAACATGTCAGATTTCCTGGAGGCCCAGAACATGAATCTTTCTGCCTCTCTCTCCACTGTGCAACAGAAACTAGCAGGTAAGTCTGATTTAGAAAAATAGTATCCTCCTCTCTTGTGGTTTAGGGTCCACTGTAAGTCCCAGGTCTTGCATGGTACACATCTGAGAGAGTGCAGGGTTCACATATCTTTTTAATAAACTTAATCAATCAAGAGGTTGGTCTAATAAAATCCAGCTAAAGATGGGGTCCATGGACTACATTTGAGACCCTGTCATTTAAAGTTCTCCTTGCTTTGTCCTGAGAACAGTGGCTACAATGGCATAGTTAACCCTGTTGTCTGGTCTGAAAACAGGAACACTACTAATTCTCAGAAGACCTTTTTACTCATTGTGTTAAAAGGGCTTAAAATGGATAAAGACTATTTTCCTTATAAATTCATAGAAGCTGCTTATTGTGCAACACTTTCTCTGCATTGTGAATCAGGAACTGAGAGAGAGTTTCTCTTCATATAAAACAAAACATAAATTTTGTCAACTTTGACCGGAAATATTGAAAAAATCAACTTGTGATGTGCAAGTTCCCTTCCTATTCTGTACCTTAATATATAAATAAATATGAATAATCTAAAATTAATATATTAGCACTTACCTTTTAAAAACACAAGACTTTATATTGATTAATATATGTACAGTGCCCTGACACAGATATTGCACGTACTGGGTTTTCAAATAAATTATGCACCAATTATTCAGTACAACATAGTCTTTTTTTATCATTGTGTGATAAGTTTGGACATAGAGCCTCTTGTGGTTCTCTGACACACCAGCATTAGATCATACCTTACCTACAGTATCACCCTGTATCTCTGCAATCCAGCAACAAGACCCTGCAGAAAGTGTGACAGTGGCTGGAAGAAATATCAGGGGCAGTGCTACTTCTTCTCCAATGAGAAAAAAACCTGGACACAAAGCCGTGATTACTGCCTCTCAGTTGGAGCTCAGCTGGTGATTATCAACGGCCAGCAAGAGCAGGTGAGGAAAGTCACCACTCCGCATCCCACAAGTCAGTGCAAAATCAAAAACAATTCATTCCAGTCTGACTGAAAAAGTCCAAAGCCCACCACACACTGCAGCAGTATGGTCATGATACTCATGAAATTTACCAATCTGCACCTTACCATTGTCAATTCATCATTTTTCTTTATTTCTGTTGTTTTCATTAGACATTTGTTTCAGAAAGCATTATTGAAACATACTGGATCGGACTAAGTGACCTGGAAACTGAAGGACAGTGGTACTGGGTAGATGGAACTTCCCTTAACACGACGGAAACAAAGTAAGGTGTTCCTGTGTGTTCCTTATTTTTAGAAATGTATGACATTAAACACAGAAGATACCATGTTTTCTCTTTCCTGTTAAGGTTCTGGTATACAAGGCCCGATGGGATTCATGAGCCAGATAACTGGACTGGAGGGGAGGACCCAAATGGAGAGGACTGTGCCAGTCTGGGTCATGAACATGGTGATTTTGATCAATGGTTTGATGCCCCCTGCACAGAAATAAAAAAATATGTGTGTGAAAAATGATTTTTACTATGTCATGGAGACACAGTGTCAGTGTAGTGGAGAAGAGCCAAAATGTCATTTCTTTTGGCACATGTGCACATGCTTATAGTCAGTTCCAAGAATGTCAAAGAGTTACAACATATATAGG
This sequence comes from Albula goreensis, assembly GCA_022829145.1. Taxonomy (NCBI): domain Eukaryota; kingdom Metazoa; phylum Chordata; class Actinopteri; order Albuliformes; family Albulidae; genus Albula; species Albula goreensis. The sequence goes on along the minus strand of CM040761.1, from coordinate 14,438,658 downwards.
ACATAATGAAAGACATGTCAAAGGTAGCATGATCAAAAATGTGTTTTATCTCTTTCAGCTGTTTTCTATGCAAAGATGAATTATGATTATGAAGATGATTATGTGTATATTCAAGGTGTATATCCAGACAACATGGCCTTTTAGTCAGTTCACTTACAGCTCTTCATCACGCATTGTTTGATATCTAAAACTGAAACTCAAGAAATTGCATCAATGTAGTTGCAAATGCTATGATGTACACCAGTTAATACCTGGTGCTGTCTAAGAAACATTCATATAAAACAAACATAAATTTTCCGATTCTATTTCTGTAGAATTTCTTTATTTAAGCATAACACAATTCCTATTTTGCTCAAATAAAATAACAATTTTAAAGCAGAGTTGCACTATGTTTTTGTATGTTCAAAGGTCTGTATTAATTAGGCCATCACAGCAATACATTTTTTAGAAATATATAATGGCCTCAAATACTACGATTTCACACCACGTTAATAAGCAAAAAATCCTGAATACGGCAAATTATAAAATTGCCATTATATTGTGTTTTAGGTAGTGTATTTGATAAAACAGTTATACCATGCATTGGTATGTCGTCGCATTTATTTCAGCTTTATTAATTACATCTCTGACATCCTTGTGATTTACATGAAAAAAATGTTTCATAAAATTCGATGATCAATCATATGCTCTTTACAAGGACTTCAGTTTTTGATTCCATTGTGTGATTTGGTGTACCAGTAGTGGGCGCTGCTACCTTATTGTTTGTAAGGCGCTTGACAGATGGCGCTGGAGCTCAAGCAGGTTGGGTATCCGATACCAGTGGATCTGGCAAATAGTATCTCAGTATGTGTTTGACCTGAAACAGACCTATCAAGTTGTTTTACTCAGTTAGGTGTTAGATATATAAATTTAGGATATGAGTCTGTATTCTTAGTACTTTTCAATTGCAATATGTTTATCTCCGCATATGAGACTCATGTTTGGTCTTTATTTCTGTGAATTAGCCTGACGAAATTATTGTTTTAGACAAATTCAGGGACGGAAAATTCACTCGGGAGGCATGGGGTACAGGAATCACAAGTTTTATATTGGGGTGACCGGAGATAAAAATTGCTTCGAACAGGGTACATGGGTGCCCAAAGGGGTGAGCGCAGATACTAATGATGAATCCAAATTCATTCAAGTGTGAAATTAGCTCATGTTGTGTATACTCAGTTGTTTTCATGAGCTATAATTTTGTATTATTCTATGAAATATTAATGAAAAATTAAGCATTTATTTCACACGATGTAATCTCATTTTTATTGCAACAGACTGACCTTGCGCATTATGGTTTTGTTTACAAAGAAGCCGCGCCTCTGCCGGCCAATTCAGGTAGCTAGCTAGCTATGTTAGCTAGCTTGGCAGTCGGATTGTGACATGCTGTCTCACTACTACACTAATTCAAAGCAGATCTCCCTGGGAACTCACTGGCTCCCGACTGTTCAGTCGCACTTCTTAGTCAAACATGGCTCAGAAAATAAGTATATTAAAGAGAATCACGTTAAACTCAACTTTGTTTTAAAGGTGTAAGGCTAAATTTAAAGCGGAGAATATACAACAAGATAGCATTTCTGTGATAATAAATGAGATTAGCAAAACCTAATTCCGCCTGTTGATACCAGCTCAACAGCCAGCTAGCTAACGATCTTGCAACATCAAATTGCTGGGAGGGATATCTTCGGTTCAGAACGGAGAATTTCGCCTTCGCCTTCAATGAATGACTGAATCAAAGTGGATGGATTTTCCGTTGTGGGATTTGAAGGAATCTGAACCGGCACAAGTAATTTATGGCATTGTGTTGCACATTGATTAACTGTGAATAGAAAGCTGCAACAGCTAAAGTTAGCTAGCGTGACTTGGCGTGAGTTTTCCTTTTAAATGCCTAACTATCTGTTGGTCCTGCTGGATAGAGCTAGCAACTTCAGTCAGAAAAGTGGCAAACTACCTTGCAAAACAGCAGCTGTAATTTAGCCGGCATGGTAGAATGTCAAAGAGATAGAGAATTGCGTTAAACTCAACACTTAAATCGAATTTGATCATCAATAAGCTTGTGATGTTGTCTTAAAAGTGGTTCTTGAATGTGGCAATGAGAAAGCTAAGATTATTCACTATTACAAGCCGCCAACATGTTGCTTTTAATTCTGTCATTTAAGAGCATTATGTGTCTGGTGTGTAGGGAGGTGCTGGCTTACAACTGCAGGAACCTGCAAGCAGCAAGCTAGCGAACTTGAAGCCAATATTAAGTTTGTTTCCCGTTTTCTGAGCGAAGCCAGCGCTGAGCGCAAGACCTGAACTTATTCTTCTTTCCGTTCCATCCTGTGTTCCAACAAATGACACCAGCTTTCTGGCCATAAGTGCCTTAAACACCATGGACGCCGTAGGTCATAGTACCGACCTCAGATACACAGGAAAAGAATGCAGACCAGCACAGGGAATTCTTCACCAAGGAGTGGAAGGTTTGGGGACTTTGGAGCAGAGGGTCGGTGACTGCGAAGGATGGAGACTGGTGGATGTTCTCCTCACTGGCGGCGCGCCTTGGGGGTTCACTCTGAGAGGTGGTCGGGAGCACCACGAACCCCTTCTTATAACCAAGGTAAACGACCTGTGCCGGGAATAAATATCCAAACGGCCACAGCAGGGTTGTAGTTATCATGGCAGCGATTTGTCAACAGCCAGGTGTGTGCGTGCGTGCTTGCGAATTGTTTGGGGAGAGTTAACCACTTATATTTTCACTGCACCTCCAACCTGTGCTCATCTGCCGTTTCAGCAGTTTTAATTATTGTACCGGATGCCCAGGCACTCACGTCTTTCCTGTGATTCATGTAGACTGATCTGTGGATGTGTACAATGTTTAGATTCAGTTTGAATTTGACGTATACTATGTAGAGCATTTATATGTACATTTAAATTAACTCCCGTCATTGCAGGAGTTCAAGTCATAACAGGTCTTTAACGCTTCTACTGTAATTCAAACTAGAAAAAGTATTGGAGTGTGAATAACAACACATAGCGATCTTTCCCAGTTCAAAAGGTTGTTGAAGAGTTTAATTGGGTTGGTGACCACGATCTTTTTTTCTATGATTCCTTGTTGAGTAATACTTGACATACAGATTCTTTTAACTTGGTTTTAATTCACATGCCAGTTATTTTATCTGATGTTTTCTGAAGAATGACGTTGGATAGGTGAGGTAAATTATGTAACATTCAATGCCGTTTTTATCTGTAAAAGTGGTCAACAAATGGTATGATAAGTAAAGTTTCAATGACACATAATATGATTTGAAATTTTGTATCCTAACTACTAACTGTGATTTGTACTGAAGAATTCAAATTTGTCGACCCATGTCTGTGTTACAGCTATTTACATGAGTGCAAGCTCATATTGTTGGGTTACATAGCAATAGGTAGCCTGCCTTGATTATCAACAGCCCTGCATTCAGTTGTGATACATTATCATGAATAAACTCTGAAATTATTATGAATTTAGAAAGTTATATTAAATTATGAGCTAGAATGTCTATCTGTCACACCTCATATTAACATACAGTTGATGTGTTTGTCTGCTTTTATTTAAAAGAATTTACTCAGAACGTAAGAACATTTGTGCATATTTACTAGAAATGTGTCCTGTGATGTGATGAATGAACTTTGCCTTCCTGAATAAGTTCACAAAAGAATAGCAGCTGAAGGGTGTTCTCATGTTGTCTTAAGGAGATGGATATGAACAAAACAGGATTTCCTTGTTGTTTTCTCACTCCTCTTCTCATTTGCTTTTCCTGGGGTGTGATGTCATTGACACCCATAAAGATCTCTGCCAGAGGCATTTGATTGATTAACTGTCTGTTCCAGCATGCTTCTGTTGTTCTCGCCCCTAAAATGCTGAAGGCTTTCCAGAAGACCCTTAAATGTTTCCTGTCTAAAGCATGTGACAGTCTCGTTGGAACACCATCACAGAGGAACATCATGAAAATAACAGCAGTTTTCAGCTACAAATGACATTCGTTGTTATAGCTGTAGTCATTGTATCTTATTCAGAATAGGTGTCTTTTGTCTGGAGTTCTTCAGGGATGAGTTATGTCTTTCAAAAGTCTCCATTTTCAGTGAAGTTGCATTGAAGTATACAATTTTCTGTGTATGTACACACAAAAAAATATCAGAGGTACTTCATATATTAATATATGAACTTTCCATGCAAATACAAGAAAGATTGAAAGGACCACAAAGAATAAGTTTGTTCTTTATACATTTGTGGAAGTCTCCTCTCAGGGACTGATAATGCTGTGGACATAATGAAGACAACACAGTGGAAGATGTGTGTACGTTTCAGAACACTGCTATCACTGGTGTCCCGAAAAGGCAAAGGCATCCTTTACCCAGTATAGTTAATACAGTACTGGGATCTACCAGGTCTGTAGCATTGTGTAAAATGTGCATTAAAACCACTAATATGCCTTGTGAAAAAAAATAGCTGGTTCACTTTTGTTTTCCTGCCCCCTCTTATTTGTAGACAAGGCTTATTTCATGCTGTGACATGAGGAAGGGAACATGGTGTTGCAGAGCCACTCCAGCAACCAATGGGGAGGACTCTGTGTTTGTGTCAGTGGGTTATTGTCATTTAATGAAGTAATTATTTTCTTCACCTCTTTCTTGGGTACCACTTTGAGAGGCAACATAGAGCTTAGAATTTATGCTGATGAGGCCTGAATCCTCTGTAGGCCAGTTAATAATAAGCCCTGAAAGGCCTTGTTGCTTTTTTTTTTTTTTTTTTTTTTTGGTTGGAGGGTTGGGGGGTGTTAGATGGAGCTCCTGTTTGCAGTCTGCACTGTTCCACTTCCGCTGGCTTTGTGTTCTGCTTCCATATTGACCTAGCCGAGTTCAAAGTCCCCCCTTTTAGCATGCAGAGCAGGAATGTTTCAGCAGCAGCTCATGCGCCAAACAAGTCGTTTCCCTCCGAAGGATTTTCAGAGGAACAGGCACATTTGCTCATTCACTGTGTATTTCAGGACATGTGATGAGAATGTGCGGAATTCCTGCCAGTGTTAAGGGTCTTAGCATGCTGAGAGCACTATTGTTGGGCCCCTGCCACTGCTCGCATGCTGTATTGAATTGTGTGGGTTAAACGACTCCCAGCCTGTGCAGGAGTTCGTCCTGAGTCTGCTGGTCAAGTGCTGCTCGGGATCCGCTGCTCTGCCGGACGGGGGAAAAGTCCACACCTGCGGGGGATTTGGTCACACCTCAGCGGTTTGTAAAATGAGTTAATCTGTGACTACTTTTTTCAAAGGTTTTTTATTTTATTTTCACTGTTTTGGCTGTATTGTTTCCATTGAATTGAATGGATTTCATCGGTCAGTTGTGTGTTATTGGGTCATGCCAGTCATATGAACATGTAATAGATTACATGGCAATGATATTTTTTCTTCCTTTTTGTCTTTTGTAATATTACCTAATATTAATAATGTCATTCTGCTAAATTCAGTGTTTGTAATGATCCTTCAGAACAAGGCTGCCCAAATTGATTTTATAGCAAATAACATGCCTTTCCATTAAACTGTACCTATATGAACAGGTCAAATGTTGAAAGTGGTAAAACAGCACATGAGTGTGATAGTCAGTGTTTTCTTGTCGCTTGCGATTAGTCCATATTTCCTCACATGTAATGCACTAACATGTGGTGCCAGTTTACATTATACACCTGTCTTGTAATTGAAAGACAGACCTTGGAAAACAGAGGAAACTGAATGTGGCGTATCTGTTCTCCTTTTTTTTCCAGCAACTGTATACTCCTCCTGACATAATTTTTGAATGACAAAAGGAAAGGGTCATAGTTTTAATTGGAAGATGGTGCAGTCATGACTGTGGCTTAATCTATCAAGGGCCAGTCTCTTGCCTGTAGTTTGTCTTTGTTACATTGTTAATTGTGTAAATTAACAAACTTTCTACTTCTTCTACTTGTGAAACTTCTACTTGTGAAACATTTCCTAATACGCTTATGGATGTTACTTGGCAAGCAGTGTAGGCCCACTTAAATACTCCTTTTATGTCCTCTGTCCTGTCCGTTTCTTCATTATTGTTGAGATTATTGTTTTGCTCTGTTTGATATTTAGCAATGAACAGCAGTTTCTTTTGTGTAGAGCTATTGTAAATTTGGCCTTTTGGTTATGAATTCATAATCATCACAGAATGTTTTTCTTTTAAATTATGTCTTAAACCATTTCTAATCTCATTTGAGTTCCTCACAACCAAGTTTTCATTGGACTTTTTGTTCTTTTCGAAATGAATCAAGATCACTGTTTGAACTTGAGAATCAGAGGCAGTGTGTACCCTGTGCTCTCCTGTGGCTGGCCACTGTTCTCCAAACTGAGTCAGTAAGAGCTGGCCCTGCTCTCCAGTCACTTGCTGCCACCGTCTCAGAATGCATGGGATTCGGAGCACCAGCTGCCTGCTGTAACCGGCAGTGCCAGGACCCAGAGAGGAATGCTTAGGCTTTTGCGAGGCTCTCTGAGTGTACTGAATTATCCCTGATGGCCTGGAGCATGTTGGAATGGCACGATACTCCATCTGGGATAAATTTAGCCCTGGATTAGGGAACCCGGTCATCTTCAGAATGCTCCTCAGAATGTGGTCTTTTCATTCTTAGCCGGAGCCTCAATGTCAAATTCATGCTAGAGTAGAGAAGGAAGGTAAGGGACCATACTGATTGTGGATGGTGTGTGGGGTCTGGAGATGTTGCTACTGGCATTGTACTCATCCAGGACAGTTCTCAAAGTCATATGTCTTAACAGTAACTGTATGCTGACTAATGACAAATGGCTGTGACAGTGAAGTGACTGAAAAAACATGGTTTATTTATTGTTGCAAAAACAAGCTTTGTAGCCACATCTTTCTTTTTATACGTCATGTTTGGAGTGAATGAAATGTGAAATAAATAGGTGAAATGTGTTGAGTGGGGGAGTCCCTTACCATTTTGAGGAGTATAGCTAAGACAGGGTTGACCTGAAGAGATATGACATCAGTCAAATTGAGACTGGAGAATTTTTGCCTGTGCAATTTTTATTCACTCTGTTTGATTGTGTGCACATAGCTGTGGTGGGCTCAAAAAATACCATTTTCTAGTATTAAGTAGGAGCCAGGTAACCGGGAAGAATAACCCACAGCACACCTCTGTCTCATTCTGTGCATTTTTACTGTAAAAGAGACTTGGAATTCCAGTACTTTAAACCCAGGAACTTCAAAAGGAGGCCAGAATTGTGGCTCCAGATGTTTATGTACACAGGATATAATTTAAATACACTGCCTGCTTGTATCAGGACCAACCCATGTTCTGGGTGTGGCTGGGATGGCAGTGAAAGTGGCCTTGGTACCCAGTAATTTATTATACATACAGTAGAGGTCAATTATGTCTGTCCCATCATCTTGGGGAGGTTTGTGCATACCATTGCATATAAATTCTGTGCATATAAACATTGAAAACATCAAATCACATAATATTTGGCCAAATCTAGCCTAAATTACCAGTATGTTGAGGCTATTGCTAATACAACTTCAGGCTATGTCAGCGCACCTATCCTGTCCATGAATCTCCATGCGATTAATAGGTTATTCGTTTGTTTGGGCAAGGCCTTCCCTATCAACTGTTCTCCTTCAGATTGGCCAAATTCTGAGCCCAGCTGTTTTCACATGTTTATTTTGTAGAGATTAAAAATGTAATGGGCTGTGTTACTGCTTCTTATACAACGGTCTTCTAAAATTAAAAAGCAGCCATTGAGAAGTGCCTTCAAATTGGACACTTCATTCAGAGCTGCTTAACTTGAGGCCTTGAATTTTTGTAGGGAGAGAAAAAAAAAGAGGATTTTAGACCGCAAAAGGGCATTGTTTCAAAACAAACTGGAACCAATTAAAATTCCTGACATTCCCCTCATACCCGGGGTTCTGCCAGAGATCCCCATCCAGTTATTTAAATCCAGATTCAATAAACCCCGTACAATCTTCTTTTATACAACGCAAATTATGTACACATTCTGGATCTCTGCATATTTCACTGTTGTTTTTGAAACAGCATTTCACTCGTCAAGAGGTCTTGCACCCTGGAAGGGGCAAATTCCATGTGCTTTGTGAAATTGAGAGGCATAGCCTAGGAATGGTCAGAAGTTTATTGGTTGTGTGTAAGTTGTGTTGTTCTGGAAGCTGTAAGTTGGAACAAGGTACAGCTGATTTTCCATTAACTCTGTGAATCAGTTGGCCTTTTTTCACCGATTTTGAAAAATGTATACCTGTTACTGCCCATCCCAATTTGTAATGGCCAATTTTATTTTCTATTTTGCCTTGCAGCGGTTTAGCACCCTTCATCTTCAGCAGACCTCAGACTTGCTGGCACTCTATCCATATGGCACTAGCTGGCAGTCACTTCTTATCCTTTCTGCTTCCTTCCATTCTGCACTCCACTAGCATATCTGCACAGCCAGAATGCTATTGGACTGTACAAAATATACAGACAGGCAGAATTTGTATGGCTCAATTTACAAGTAGGTGGTCGCACAGCAATTCAAGAGGGACTTTTCCAGAAGGATCAAAGTTCTTCCTTGACCTAGTAAAAGGCAGTCAAATGAACTCCTGGAAAATGGTGTGAGGCTGAAAGGCTTAGCTCAGTAAAGTCAAACATATTGGAGAAATTGAGCCATCATGCTTAATTGTGATAGGATGACTTGTGTCATATGATGGACAGCTCTACAAGTAATGTATTTTCATTTAAATTCACAACTTGACTTGAACCTAACAGGGCAGTAAGTGTACCTTGATAATGTTTTATTGAGGTCCCATATCATCACCTTCCTTTACAAATACATTACAAGCGATGAGTGAATGTTTTAGCGGGCATCAAGCTTTAATAAGACTGTTGAATGATTGCTTACTGCTGTTTAGAATAACATTTCGACCAGCCTTAGTCTCTAATGAGTGAGTGAGGATATGTCAGTGGTGTGATTAGCTGGACTAAAGAATATAGAACAACTCCTCATCAACGGCTTTTTGATATGGAGTGTTTTTGGACTCTCCATGGGCAGTCAGCTGACTGCAGTGAGGGGGAAGGATTGTTGGTACATGTGGCTTGTTTGGTTAGGGGGTGGGCAGGGAGGTTGCACAGGGAAAGAGGAGTTCAAGGTTATTTTTTGTAAAAAGAGAGAAGCAAAAGAATGCAGAAAGCAGTCTGTTCACTCACAGCCACCCCTTCATCCTCATCGCTTCTGTTTGAATTGGAATGGTGGAGAGTGAAACCCATGCCTGACCTTCCCTGGTTTCAGGCTGTTTAATGTTTAACCAGGTCTTTCTTTCTTTCTCTCTCTCTCTCTCTCTGTAGTGCTCTTTCTGTCTTTCTCTCTCCCTCTCGGGATGCTTAATGGCTGTCCAGGTGAGGTTTGGGCACAAGAATCTCCTTATGTAATCACTGTGGTATTCCTCTGTTATCTTCCCGGGGCAGACTGTGGACATTAGCTCTGAAATAATCACTGCTCCCTCATCACTGTCTGACCCAAATTCCCCACATCACACCTCCCGTCTTCATCAGTCAGTGTCTCCCATTTTCCCTCCTCTCATCAGATCAGCGTTTTCTGTACATGCACTGCCTGTCTTTATCTATTGGATAATTACCGAAAATTGTGTCTAATAGACCGAGATTGCATATACTCTCGAATGGAAGTTTTGAGCCTGATACTGTTGAAGTCTTTGTGATTGTCTTCTCACTTTTCATTCCATTTGTACACCTTTTCAAGTGAAACATGAGTCCATGCAGAAATGGAAAATCAGTTAAGAAATTTCCTTGATTAAACAACTTTTTTTTTTTTTTTGTATGGTCTAGTCTTTGTGTGGTCTTCATCATCTTCATGTATTTTTTGAGTGATAATGTGTATACAGGAAAGATATGGTAATGATATGCAACTTTACAAGTTTCTTACAAGAGTAAGAAAGAGCTTGGCCCTGAACCTGCAGCCAGATTGTTATAGTACATTCTGTTTTTTGATAACAACCTTGCGAAATGGCGTACATTCTGAAAGACAAGTAGCATGCGATATGAAGTTTGTACAATGTCAAGAAATGCACAAAACAGAAACAAACAACACACGAGAGCTCCAGCATTCCTTCAGAGGTCTAGCTGTGTTTTGGGGGCCTGCTTCCAGTGTGGAGGGCATTGGTTTCCTCCCTAGTGTTGCATGCCATTGGAATGCGTAACCTCCTGCTAATCCATGGGATTACACTCAGAAAATCCACAGTGTTCTTTTTGTATGGGCCTTATCTCTAAAGGGGACGTTTATTGGAAATGACTCACGAATCCCTCGTCAGAGAGGCTGCTATCACTACACATCTCCCAAAGAGTTTATTAAAGAATAAAGAAGGAGTGCAAATCAATTCAGGTAGAATATAGTCAGAGATGAAGTTTCATTCAGGGATTGTTTCCTCATAGTAATTTCCACGTGTGACTGGGTGTGTTGGCTGAGTGAGGTTGGGCAGTGCTGTGCTGTCGGGAGAGCTGCCTGGAGCAGGGGGAGGATTTCTGCATCTGCACTGATAGCCATGACATTAAAGCTTCATGCTAACAGCTCACCCTTCACCTCTTTCACCTTACCCTCATCCTCTTCCAGTCCTTTTCGTATTTCCTCCTCTTATCCTCTTCCTTTGTCTTCTTCTCACTCCCTGCTCATTTTTTGGTCTCTCTCTTCATCCCCGTCTTCCTCCTCCTCTTTCCCTCCCGTCTATCCGCTAGCGGCTCCTGCTGCCAGTTGTAATCTCAGTGGTTTGGAAGTCATATTTCTTTCTCCCCTGAGAGGGACAGCTCATGGCTCCTGTGCTGCTAAACAACATTCCTGCAGTAAATCAGCAAGTGGAGCCCCGGCCAAAGCAGCAGTGAAGCTCTCGCTCTGTCTCTCTCTCTCTATCTCTATCCCCATCTCTCAGTATCTGTCTCTCTCACTGAGTCCCCCTCCATTGTAAAACGTATCCTCATCATAGTGTTTGGCAGCAGAATTTTACAGCTGTCAAACGGAGGAACGGAGGCCCAGCGTACTATAGGTACGGTATGGCACGGGGGGTGGGTTTACAGAGGAACAGTGCCAGGCCTATTTTACACCCCCACCCCCTCAGCGCGTCTCTCAGAGCTAATAAAGCAGCCTGCCAGCGTGAGACAGGCCCATGTCCCGGGCAGGGTGTTTATAGGGACGTCTGTCAGCAGAAAGGGCCGCATTCCTCCCCCGGCCGTGGCGTGGTCGCCACGAGGCGGGAGGCTATTTATAATGCCAGCAGTGACAGAGCACAAAGGAGTGGAGGAAGAGGAGCAGTGTGAGCTTCAGCGCTGTTCCACTGGCCCCCGTGCACCACAGCTAACATGAGAATTATCCTCTTGTGACTGTCCAAGTTTATGTTAAAATAAAAGTTATAGCAAGGAGAAAGTGTCAGTATTGAATCTTTTGCCACAGAAAATGGTATAATTATGTTTCTGGTGTATTATTGGCCTGGTATTGGTATGAGCAGAGTACCTTGGGTACTTGCAGCAGTGTATGGAACTCCCAGGTGTAAGTCATCAATTAAACTGTGCTTAATGGAATTGGGGTCATTTCAATTTCAAGGCAGAAACTCTCTGAGCTGGTTTTTGCTAATCTGTAGGTTGTTGATGATAGTAGAACATGAATGGCCTTCTCTCATTATTATATTTACTTATGTTTGAGAAAAGAAATAGGCTATGTGAATCTTTGTGCTTCAAACAGTACTGACACATTTGTGAGTAATTGTATTTTTAACATTGGATAGTTGTAAGCACATATGTAAATATGTACAGTGGACCAGTGGTGAATTTCAGTTCAATGGGGACAATGTCCTTTCATATTTTCTGTACAGGGATGTACATTTTTTTCCTTGAATTTTCCCTGATCAGTCTGGATTTTCAGACCCTAAATGTCTGAGCCGGTGACAGAGGACTGGCAGCTGACAACAGGAGAGAATGTTCTACAAGAAATTCAAGTAGCAGTGGTCTGAAGGACTCTTAAAGCCTGAAAGTCAGGCATTTTGATTGGCTGGGAGACCCGGTTGTTCACATACTAATTTTGAAGCTTGTCCTGTTCTAGAAGGTCTCTCTTTGTGTATATGCATTTATAGTGCTGCTAACTTAACTGAGTGTGCAGATCAGTGAGCCATGCTGTTTTTAAGACACATGAAGAAAACAACAGTTTGATGTACATTACCATTTGTGGCTTATAGCAAATTTCTCCATGGTGGTGTTTTATTTATTTTTCTCAGTTGGTTTAAAGGCTCAGTAGATAGCATTACACTGTGTTTTTGTTTTTGCAGTTTTTTTTTTTTTAAATCTGTGCCTGCTTTTTGGATGGAGGCTGTGAGGAATCCTGGTGTTCGCCCAGGGGTAGCTGTCTTAGTGCTTAAGCAGTGAGAGGTGAACCTTAGACATCTGGAATCAGTTAAACCCCCCCGCTCTCTGACCCGCTCACACTCAGCGTCCCTGCTGTTCCTCTGCATCAGTGTGCACCACGAAGGCTATCTTTACTGCTTCAGCCCAGGGCGGTGACTCACGTGCTGCGGTCATCTCACCCTGACAGAAAACCCAGACACCGGTTCTATACTGCTATCCCCAAGGTGTGCTTTGCTCAGGATTACCTCATACGAATCTTGGGGAAAAAGAATAATTTTAAGTTTTGTGAACAAATGTGTATATCAGTGTTTAGCATTTGCTAATGTTTTCTTACCCTGAAGTAAAAAAAAATGTGTATTATCGGAAATTTGACCAAAAGTCATCATAAGGAAAGCTGTAAGCCTCTGTTGCAAGACTGGCAGAGGCCACAGTGTGAGACTCTGTTTGGCTGATATAGATGGAGTCTATTAGCTAAAAGGAGCATGGCATGACTGTTCTCCTGTCCCTGTCCTTGGCTTGCTATCTGCTGAGTTAAATAGAAAAATAATGGCCTTATCTCTATTGCTCAGAGACTTTTTGCTCTAAGGTAACGTTTGAGTCACATGAGTTTCAATGGCAGAGCTGGCACGTACCAAGATACATGATCACACTTTTTTTTCCCCAGGTGAGCTCAATCATTCAATCTTGTGCAATTTGGATCGCATTCGCAAGAGGAATGCATTACACTGCCTTTGTGGAATTTGCTGCAAATAAGTGCCCCCCCCCACCCTTTAGCTGTGTCCAAATCCCACTCTTTATTAGAAAATAATAACATGGGGATTTCATTAAGCTGGTGCTAACTGGGCTCCAGTAAGCTGTCGGGGATGAAGGAAGGGGGCTAAGCAGAGAGCCAAGTATCTGCCTGATTTTAAATGGCGTGCATACCTCTGCGGCTGAGTCATGCAACCCCCTCCCCAAATGCCAACACCTCACTGAGCACGCTCATTAGCAGCACTGGCCAGATGTGTTAATGAGGTTAATGAGCCGGACTCTCACACTGAGCCACAGGTAGATTTTTTTTTTTTTTTTTTTTTTTTTTTTTTTTTTTTGGCAGGGAACAGGAGAAGGAGGTCAAAGTTTAGGCATTCTTTTATTGGTTCTTTTTTTTGGTTAATGATGTTGAATGGAGGCCAGGATAGGGTTTAAAAGGGGGTCAGTCATTCCTCAGGGAGGAATGTGATTCTTCTCTTCCCTGAGCAGGTTGGACATGCTGGAGATGGATGGCATGGTGCTGAGATGAGAAGAACCTCAGTTCTGACTGATCCTAAGCAGAGCCCTGTAACCCACCTTTGCCTTATCTCTGTTCTTCCAGCAAGACTTTTTTTTGGCAAAATTTGAGCATTTTCAGGGATTGAACGGTACTCTGAACATAAAGGAGTTTAAATCATCTACCAGAAGCAGCTACATTTCATTAGCAGGTACGAGACCCTTCTGAATGACTCTCAATGTAGTGCATATGATGGGATTAGATTAACTCCAACACAGATGCTAAAATGTGGTGTTGCACAGTGGAAACATAGCAATATTCAAATAGGAGACAATTCTCTAGTAATATACACACCATCGTCCATAAACGGCAAACTATTAAGCAGCTTGCTCTCAGTCACGTGCTTCCAGTAAGACCCCGCATGGCTGAAGCTGCCATGCATTGGGAGTGCCGTTTCCATCCCTGCGTTTCCGTCTGGGCCTCCCGTGCTCACTGGGCCTCCATTTCCTGCCATTCTTCCTCACCTCACCCCGGGGCAGCTCTGCAGCTGCAGCGCTCTTCGCCGCACATCAAAAGTCTCACATCAGGTCATGCTTGCCAAGCAAACAAACGGCACGGCTGCCCTGTTTGCTCAAGTTCCTCTTCCTCCGAGCAAATCATATCTGCTCGCCTCAGGAATCTAATTAAAATTCTCAAAAATGTTTACTTAAAAAAAAAAAAAAAAAAAAAAAAAAAGGAGAAAATTATGCACAAGAAAGAAGAAGAAAACAAGTGAGGCAAATGTTTTTGGACATCAGGTCATCATCAGAGTCCGTGGTTCTCAGCTGGAGTGCTCATCCTTTCACCCCTGACCGCTCTGACCCCTGCGGGGGGGTGGTGTCTGTCTGTCGCAGGAGGGCATAGCAGTGGCATGATGTCATGCATTCCTCTCCTAGCTCAGGGCTACGGCCACTATGTGAGCCCCGGTGTCTGGGAGGCCGGGTGGGAAGTCCCCTGACATGGTGGCAGCGCTGAGGCAGCCTGCTGTGGAGCCTGTCCTGCCACCTCGTCTCCTGTGCCCTTTCTCATAGGCCCCCCGTCACATTTCACAAACACACCTCCACAACTGCCTGTTCTGTCAGCTCCATGGGCAGTATTATGAGCTCAGATTAGTAAGACCCCCCTTTTTCTCATACGCAAGATTTTTAAAAATACTGTAAATTATTATTTTTTTTTTTTTTTTTTTGCATTTTATCCTTTGTGAATGTTTTGTTAATATGTATGAGCTGGACTTGATAGCCACAGGTAAATTTGGGTGTTACTCATTGTGAATTTTTTGGATAATGTTTAAATGTCAGATAATGATTTCTCATGCAGTGGGAAAAGTGTGTTTAAGCGTGCATGAGCTTTCAGTGATGTTTTTATAGCAGCTCAGCAGGTTAAGAGCTCTCTGCGCCAACCATCAGTCAGCAAGGAAAGATGCTTACAGTTTGGAAAAGTAACTCATAACTTGACAGACTTCTAGGAAGTGTATAATATGCATTTGTGTGTGCATGATATATACTCTGTATCTGTGTGTATGATGTGCAGCCAGACAGTGACTTTGTGTTACTGACGAGTGTGTCTCTTTTTTTCCCCAGGTGGAGGAGGGCAGCAAAGCGGCAGCCGTCAGGCTCCAGGTCGGTGACGAGATCGTCAACATTAACGAGGTCCCACTGAGTGGCTACCGGCAGGAGGCCATCTGCCTGGTGAAGGGCTCCCACAAGACCCTATCGCTGGTCGTCCGAAGGTAGGCCCCTGCCCCCCGGAGCTCACACACACCTGCTGTGGGGCCCAGGGTGGTCTCCGTGACTACAGCACCAGGAGTGCTATTAAGGAAACCATGGCAACAGGGGAATGGGAGAAGATGGAAATATAACCTCCTTACCCCAGACACACACACACACTCATTGGCATTTCATCCACAGGGACAGGCAAGCTGTTTCGCAGGGATACAGAAACGGTTGGGTGTACACGGGCTATGAGATACCTGTGAAAAGTGTGCCCCTTGTTCTGAGATGCAAATGATGTCATTCGGCCCTGACTCCTTTGTGTGCTTGATTCTCATCCGGCCAGCAGCATAAATGCCTCCCCTTTTCCTCTGCCTGGGCGATAAGAGCCGAGAAGTTTGCATGGCTCTTCCACAAGGGACGCTTAATCAGATGTTCCACACACATACACATACACACTCATCATTCTCTGCCTGAGTGACTTACACGCGCACACACACACACACACTCTAACTCGGTGTTACACATCACACTGTCTGTCCTCTGTCTAAGCTTGGCCTCCTTAGTGTTTCACTGCTGTGCTCACGCTCTCATCTCTTACTTTATGTGTGCACCGTTTGCTGGTGTGACGCATGGCTCTGAAATGCAGCCTCATGCGACCACGGGAGGGCTCACGCTTGGCTACTGCTGTCACATCGGATGTTGGATGTAAGCGTTAACTGTAGTCAAACGCTGAGTTACAGTAATAATAACAAAACCCCCAAGTGCAAAGAGATTACGCTGCTGTTTTTGCAATTGTTCACGGAGCACTCGGTGCAGGCAGGCACAGTCTGGTCTTTGGCTTCGCTGGCACCAGAGGCGCAGCAGAGAGATCTGGTGTGGAAGACTGCGGTATAGAAGAGAACTTCATGTTGAGGAAGCTGGGGTTACAACAGCCTTGAACTCTGTGTTTTTTTTTTTCTCCAGAAGGTAATTCTGGGAGTAGGTGGAACTTGGCCTGCTAACATTGTGAACAGTGAGGGAGAGCATAGTGAACTGCAGTCATACCACACACAGAAATAGAGCGCTTGCTTGATAATTTTGCAAGGCTGTGTCTAAGTTAGAACACAGTGCTATGATAACTTGTCATTACTAAGCTGCAGGAGGAGGAGAGCTGGTTTAGAGGAAGCCAGAAACAGCCTCCTTTGTTCACTACACATGTGAACTAGACTCTTACTAATATAGAAGTCTTCTTTAACATGGCAATACAGGGCTGGTTGTGCCCCTGTAATTATAAACAGCTTTGGGTAAAAAATAAAGCCAAAAATTTCATTATGCTGGCAGTTTGTCAAATTATATTCCCATTTGTGCCAATAATTTAACATGGCCTGTTATGTAGCATTTTCTGAATCCTCATAAAAAGAAATCCTCCGCAAAGATCCTATGTACAGCGTGAGATTGTTCATGACAGCAGTATTGTTTTCTTTACTGCACTCTATGTGAAGCATGTGTCTTGTCTGTGTGCACATATGTGTGTATGTAGGAGTATGGGTGCGTGAGCGTGTGTGTGTGTGTGTGTGTGTGTGTGTGTGTGTGTGAGTGAGAGAGAGCGATAGAGAGACAAAGAAAGAGAGAGGGTTCCTTCCGTGTCATGTCCTAAGGCCAGCGGGATTAGGCGAGCTTCGCTCCACATGTGAGCGTTCCGTTGTGCCCCCAGGAGGCTTGGAGTCATACGGTGCCCTGCGCTGTGGATAAGGGCCCCTGGGGCATGTTTCCACAGTGACAGAATCAGCCACACACGGGAAGCCTGACTCAGCCACATTTGCATGTGTGGGGCTCAGGAGAGGGCAGTTAAAGGGCTTGGCCCTGTTCCCTCCCAGGTGTCCCTGCTCACAGTGAGGGAGAGGAGGGACGGAGCTTACCGCCCTGCTTTGAATAAGGTGATTTCATTTGAGGCAATGAGAGCGAGGACAGGGAAATGTTCTCTTAAAGATCGTGTGGTAGGGGTGATGCGCTGTCCCCCGTGCTTCCTACCTGGAAGATCAATACTGTCCAACAGCATTCCCCAGCCAGCCTTCCTTAGTAGCCATGCGTCAGCCGTCGAGTCAGCAGCACACACACACACACACACACACACATTACGTGCTTAACATGAGTTCTGACACGGGGCTGAATAGGGAGTCTTTGGCACCATAATGCTCATAGAGCTCCAAATAATATCATGTTAATGTAATGTCAGCATGATGACACGCTGTAACTGGTGCCAAGCATTCTCTATTGTTTTCTTTTTTCACTGGAGACGACAAACAGAAGCAGGCGACGTCATCTCCTTCATAAAGCGATTAGGCCTGCAAAGCTGAGGAATAATAATCTGCATCGTAGAAGTCGGTTTATGTATGATTCTGTTTGTCTGTAGAGAAACACCTTAGCCTGGAAATGATCAGCATTAGGTCCTTACAATGGCTTGCTATTGAATGCAAGTTCTCACAAATGCAGTCTGGTGATTTTAGCTATCACCAAAATGTAACTTGCCAAGCTGTGTTTTTTCAGGAAGGATGTACACTCATGTATTTATTTGCATTTCAGAATTCAGGACAATTTGTGGTGCAATGCTGACCTTATTCTACAAAAGAAATCATTTTGACATCTGTAACAGCTCATCTCTTCATCTTCTTTTTCGGCCTCTGCAACAGTCTCAGCAAGTGTGTGGTTATCTGTGTTAGTGAGAAACACCTCTGCCCAAACTCCGCCAGACATGATCTCATTTAGCATTCTGTGTTATCACCATGATGCACCACTGGCCACAGTCGACATGTCAGTGCGGCCTGTATCTTAAAGTTTGGGGAAACGTGGAGAACAGACACCAGGTAGCCCAGATACCGGGATTAACGACCGGCTGATAAAGATGGGATTGGTAGTGCCCTGGGTGTATGGATTACCCCCCGCCACACACCCTGGGAAAGAGCTGCCCGCCAGGGCCAATGTCACCTACAGGCCTAATGATCAAACAAAATCTTCTTTTTCCAATGGCTTGTGTCCAGCTGGCAGGAGCAGGGTGAGAGAGGGGCAGGGGAATGGCACACTGTTGTCATTCACTTCTGCATGTTATGTTACCCAAATATTTGAACCTGAAATGCACATAAAGTGGTTCAAGTTTAAACAGGAAGCACTTGCCCACCAAACACCAAGTCAGATTGATTACTTAATTTGTCATCCAGTTACATGTGTCAGGACTTAAGTGTGACATGTCAATGTACTGGTTAGGCTGTACTGGGCCTCGCTGTCTGGTTACAACAGAAAAAACCAAACGCAAGAGCACTGTGTCAAACGCTAGCTGGCCCCTTATATTATTGTGAGTGCATAATGTGTCATTGTACTGAAGAGGAGTAGTAGAGTCCAGAATTTTCTGGAAGGATCAAGACTTGCTGTGTAGAGTCAGCGGTGATAGAGGTCAGAGCTTTCACACCGCCAACCCGCACTAGCACGGCCCGCGCCGCCTCTCTCCCTGCCGTGAAATACCTCGCATTCCTGCGCTGTCGGATCTCACAGGCAGAAGGACGGTGAGGGAGCAAACCCACGCTGATCTGGGGGAGAGGCTCTCTCAGACTCTCTCAGGAACTCTCTATTTTTTTCAGGAAACACACCCTCAGAAAACTTACTTTCTTTTCAAACTTTGAAAAAGCAGGCTTTGGGGAGTTGTGGGTTGTACTGTGGGTCAGTGACAGTCTCTTACTTACCCAAAAACTGCCCAATAGCACAGTTAAAACTACCCTCACTTTGTGGCAAACAAATATGCACTGACAAACAGTAAAAACACAAGCAATAAGGTAACTTTTGCTGAGGCAGCTTACCACCAAGGTTCACTGTGAACAGTAGAAGGCCTGCATCTGAGTGCTTTCTGCTCCTGCTGTCCGCCTGAGCAGGGCTATACAGGGTCAGTATAAATGTGTGGACCCTGGCGGATGGCAACATTGAACTCAATGGGAACAAAAGATCCTCGTTTTCCATCTGAGCATAGGACCCTGTACAAAGGGGGCCTGCAGGCCGTGGGGCGGGGGGCATTGTTACGGGAAGCGGCTGCCTCTCCCTGCAAGCTTTGTTTGGGTCCCACCGCCTGGCTGCTGCGCTGGGGCTGTGTGTGCTGTGGCAGGGGACATCTGGTGTGTGACTGTCACCAGAATCCCAAACAAAAAAAAAAAAAAAAAAAAAAAAACATTATCATCTCTGTAACTGCCTTGGGAGAAAGTCTTCTTGATTTCCTTCTTTCTGGGTTCACAGGAGTTGCAGTTGTTTCAGTTCTGTATTTGCGCGCTGTATTTGGATAACATCCTCTGCGCATTTCTGCAGACATCCTCTTCAAACATACCGTGAAGCCCAGAGAAGACGTATGTCAATTTGAAATAGCCTATAACTAATCTCTGAATCCAGTGTGCATGCCTTATTGAGTACATCCATTCTTATTATGTGTGTCTGAGTTCTCTCCTGTATTGCCTCTATAAGGGGGAGAAGACCCAGCATTAAATGGGCCTCTTTTGTATCTCCACACTCCTCTGGTTTACATACCCTTTTCAAAATCCTGATCTTCCTACTTCCTTCACTGCAGTTCAACATCTGTGTGAATTTACCTTGGAATTCCATCTGATGTACTGGCGCTTATGGTTGACAGGTAGACGTGTGGGAAGTTGAAGCTGTCACTCTCTGGTGATAGGAGAGGAGAAATGAGAGGTAGCAAGGACACAAGTACACAGGAGTAAAGACCATTATCCTTATAGCTCTGTAAGGTCTTTGTAAATTCTTAGCTTTCTTTAAATGCAGTTTACAAGTGCTTGACTTTTTTCTTAGACCAGAAGCCTTTGAGCCTTTAAAATGTCAAGCAGGCTTGATTAAAGTCTCTGAGAGGTGTATGCTGGTTTTTCCTGAAACCTGTTAAGTAATTTTCCACAGTCACTTTGCATCCCTGCATCCCTGACTATCAGCATCAGTCTCATTTACATTGATTCGTAGAAACATTCAGGTCAGTGTTCCTCTGGCAGTTTCCTGGACCAAATGTCAGGCCACACTGTGTTCTGATAACCTTGGCTGATTCTGGCAGTCCTGCGGTGTCAGTTTGTTTGCTGTGCAAGTGAGCAATGACTGTCCTCACTGTTGGCTTGGTTTTACCAAAACAAAAAAAACCTGCACTCATTCAACAACTACTATTATTTGACAGCTGCTTTTATTTCAGCTCTGACTGCTTCCTCTTGAAGCATGAAACACACATGGTTGCTGTTTCCCAGAACTGGGCTTTCCCCAGGATCATTCACTTGTGAGACTGCAGGACTCCTCTGCTGTTTCACATGTAGGTTTGTGAGGGGATAGAAGGACAGAAATGTATGTCCAGTCCAACCAGGGGTGGTCTGTTTTCTGAATATGTAAGATTTCTTCCTATTGTCTTTTTTGTCTTTTTTTTTAGTGCTTTGCTCTTTACTGATCGTGGAGTTAAAACTCCAGTCCTTGATGGGCATAGACTCAGTTGCTTTTCACAAAACGTAATCTTGTCAGTGTACCACTGTCAGGGAAAACACAAGTGATTCTAATAATAACCTGAATCAACAATGATCCAACAACTGAAGTTCTTACAGAGCATTTGTTTCAATTGACATCAATGATTATGATTAAAAACAATTGTTGCAGTCCTTTAGTCTTTCGTCTTTTGTCTAATCGTGACAGAAAGACGAAAAGACGTGTCCCATGTGTGTGGACTTGTACACGTTCACCTGAATGTCCAAGTCATACCGTTGGGAGCTGTGGACACAAAGGCATGCTAGGGTTTATCTTGGGGTGGATTCTGTATGTCTTGTGTGGCTTGGTGGAACCCCATGTATTGGGGTTAGATAGAGGTGAAACAGATAAATTATTTATGTAGATCAGTTTGCTGTTCCCCGACACATGCTGAAATGTGATCCGGTTACAGCGCACCATTCCACAGCATGTTTTTCCTGTCCTCCATCCACATGGAGCTTTCTGGGAAGCTCTGCCCACCACAGGGTCAGCCTGGGCAAAATCTGGAAAAATACTCTCATATTGTTTAAATATTTGTCTATATTTGTGAGTATTTAAATGTGTCATTTTAGGCAAAGCGAAAGCTTAATTTTTAACATATCTAGTGGCGCAAAAGTCAGCTTAAATGCCTTTATGAGATACAATGGCATTTAAGTGCATCTCCTGGGAATTGACCCTACAACTACTGACACACAGGATCCTAACCTCTTACTCCCTGTAGATCCTCCATGCTTCACATGAATTTTTAGACAGACAACAGGCCAGCCAATCATCCTGAGGCCGCTTAAGTGACTTTTCCAACTTCAGGCTGCACAGCAAAAGGAGCAGAATTTAACCTTGGCATGTCATTGAGTCATGCTTTTCATATTGTAAGATAATGTGCAACTAGTCCACATTTTAATGTTATTCTCAGTGTGTGCAGAGGTGCAGCGTGATACAACAGAATGGGGAATATAACATGTACACATATGATTGATGATTCCCAGTATATTGTATGTTGTAAGTTACTATTGTAGTCAAGCAACAGTCTATGCTAACTCTCTTTGCACCTGTGTTGTATGTAGCAGTCAAAGTAATTGCCAAATTGTGTCCATGTCATTAATTTTTCAATTGCTACTTTGTCAGCCTCATTGCTCCTTCATTTGTTTTATTGCCACTAGAGGGCAGCGTGCACTGACCGTGGAGTTTTATCAGTAGAGCGTAACTTGGTGAGAGCTGCAAATATACCTAGAGTGGAGTATTTAATGAATTTGGGAAAAAATTGGTATAATTCTGTTAAATGCAAGCTACAGTCTGCAGAGTTACAGAGTGTCTGTAAGGAAGGTGGTTGTATAAACCTGTAAAGACATAATTATCTCTCTATGATGAACATTAATGTGAATTTTTTAAGTGGTGAAAAAAGCAAGTAAAATCAATTTTGCAAATAAGTTTTTCACTTTACCCTCATAGCGGTCACCATTGTGCTGAAGAGGATACTTTCCTTTCACCCTTTCACATTAACTGTGATTTATCATTAGCAGTGGCTACAGTAGAACAATGAGCTCCATTGTTTCTCCTGCCATTTGACTTCGATTGTATGGTTATTTTGTGTGTTTTACAGAGGGTTACTCCTCTCTGGACCCAGGGGCTGGGGTGACATGACTGCAGAATACAGAATCCAATCACACTCTGAAAAGATGCTGCCTTGTGTCATCCTGGAAAGGAAATCATCAATTTTTAAGTGGGGGGGAGAAGAATTCCTGTTTAATCGAGTTGAAAAATATTGATACCTGGATTTGAGCGGCACTCTGTTTTTTTAACCTCATAACACCACTTGGGGGGGGTAGTGTGGGGGATACATTGTGCTCTAAAATTAAAGGAGACAAAAAAGGCGATGCTCCCCTTTGAAGTTAATAGTTGATAGCACCTCCCCGCCCCTTGCTTGATGTGGTCTCTTCCATTGCCTAGGTGAGTTCACACTAGTGATGGGATCGTGTTATCGGGACTCATTGTTTTAAAAAGCCCGGAGGAGAAATAAATAATTAAACAGAGATGACCAGACCTCCCTTACACAATGTGGCAGGTGTTTGTGGAAGGAAAGGACCCTGATTGTGACATTTTAGCTGGTATGTAGTCTGGTATGCCGTCTGTTAGAGCACCATGCCAGCATTGTTCTTTCCACAGCAGAATAGTAGCTTGTGAAAATAATGTGTGTGACCCTCCCCACCCAAATTAAATGAGGAATAACATCAGTTAGCTTTTGAAAGAATAACTCGTTTATGTGGAAAGGCTAAACACAACAGGAGTTTTTTTGTTTTGTGGGTGAGGACAGAAACTGTTGTTTGTGGCAGCTGCACAACAGATGAACTATGGCATAATAATAGAGAGAAAGCATGCTGGAGACAGTTACAATTTACTAGTGTGTTTTTAAACACATTTAGAAGAATCTTTGGCAAACCCAAGCGACTGAATTTGTGTTGTTTTTTAAAGTTGTGTCTGAGTATGGCTCACTAGCATACGGTATCAGTTGTTATGCCTGCTGCTTTGTTTATTGTTCGGCATGATGTCTTCTGGGACACCTTTGTTTAATTACTGAAATGTTGCTTAACTAGCTCAATGTTATAAACATGTGAAGGAAAATCAGTAGCTTTTGAACAATCCTTTCATACAGCCTTCAGTGGAGATGGTGTGGTCTTTGTGCTCTCATTTGCACCTTCAGTTGTTTCTTGTTGCCATGACACCTGTTACATCATCAGCCTGTGAAATCAGAGTATAACAAAGACAAAAGCTCCAGGATTTCAGATGCATGTAACATATTTGCATAGATCAGACCATTGCTACAGTAATATCTCCCTGTTTCGTTCCCTTCATTGTGCTGTTGCAAAAGTAATGTCTGTAATATCAGCCACTCAGTATAACTGCATTTTAACAGATGGCTTGTTTTTGTTTCCAATTCAAATGAATATTCCTTTTCAGTTTACACACATTATTGTTTCAGTGAATATCTGTTTGACTTTTATTTTGTATATAGTTTTTGCCGCTCATACAGACATGAAAGGGAACACAGAGAACATGTAATATAGAAAGCACTGGTAGCAAATTGTGCAGGCTGAGGTGCAGTTTTTCTTCAGTTGTTTTCTACCTATAATACCTGATTCAGAAAACTTGTGTGAAGTTCTTGGTCTGTTTAGTGCAGGATACTCTTTAAACATGGACTAATTTTTTCCATTATTTATTTGTTTTTTCCCTGTGGCTGAGCCAGTGACCTGTCTCCAGTGTAGTGAATGTGAATACTGCACAGAGCCCTCCCAGACCTGAGTGCCAAAGACAGATCAGCACTTCCCTGTGTTTATACTGGCAGTGTCCATGTCAGCTGGGCTGGATTAGGACCATGGCCCTGTCAGAGGGTCCATCTCACACGCTGAAAACACATTAGGTATCCTGCAGCATCCTCGCCTAGTGTCCTTGTGCTCTTTTTTACCTAGGTGTGATGTTATTAGAATTTTTTCATGATCAATAAAGGAACAACACATAGATTTTATCAATCTTTTATAAGCATGTATAAATGTTATTTTGTCAATCATGCTTAACCTGCCTAATTAAGAAATGGCTTTCTGAGGGGTTATTGAAAGATGAAACACAGTTTAAGTTTTGAATATGCTAAATGTGTCATTAACTTGGGTCTTTCCCATTCATTCATTTTAAAACCACTAGTTTGTTGTTTACCGTTGCCTTTTTCTTGAGCAGGATTATTCTGTGCACATAGAAACACATGGCTTAAGTTAAGCACAGTGAGCACGTTTGCTCCATTACAGCCCTGTGCATGACAGGCGTAATTGGCATTAGATGGAGAGGCAGAAGACACAGGCGGGCTCCGGAGTTTTCCGCAGATGGGCCACTTGCAGCTCCGTTTAAACAGGAGGCGTGTCTGTGCTGAAACAAAAAGGTCAGGTTACAGGTGGCGCCTTCAGAAGTAATCACCACCATCTGAAGCTCGACAAAGAAGGTGTGTTTTACACTTCAGCAACAAGTGAGGTTAGACGACCAGGCTGTGTTACAGGTGTGGAGGGGAAGGTATGCTGTCAGGTTATATAAAACTCATCTGAGCAGGGAAAACCTTTCAGTTAAGTGACACTCTGAAGACATGTTATTAAGTGACCTGTGTGTGTGTGTGTTTGTGGCTAAGCAGTGTGGTTTTTTTGTGTATGTATTTGTGTGTGCAGGTCTGTATCAGTGTATGGATGGGTGAGTGTTTGTGTGTGTGTGTGTGTGTGTGTGTGTGTGTGTGTGTGTGTGTGTGTGTGTGTGTGTGTGTGTGTATCTGTCTGTGCGGGTGGGTGGGGGTAGGGGGGAAGGGAGGATTATGCCGTTAGCCAGGGAAAGCCCTGAAGCAGAAGGTGATGATGGGAGAAGGAGGGGAAATTGAATAAAAACAGCACAGGTTGTTGGTGTATTTGTAGGTTGTATATAGGCTAGGCTGTAACCAGGCTCAGCATTTTAACATTAATACCAGTAATGCTGCAGCTGGTTCATTATTTGACTATTTGAGTTTTAGTAACTTTTGCATGGCCTGGCTTAATTTGACCATGTTTACAATGTTCTGAGTAAACAGTTCTATTCAGCACCTCATATTGGGATTTTAACTGTGCAGAATTTTCATTTCAGAGCAACCACAGTGACCACTGGACATGAAAGTAGGTGTGAGCTTGAGATAGAATGATTGGTGAGAACAACTGTGCAATACATTAGAGTGAGCAGAGGTTGAGGTGATCCTTCTCCCATCAAATGAATAGCAGAGGACTGCATCTCCCTCCTGAAAGCATCCGTCCCCATTCCCCAGCCGCCTCATGGTCTCGGTGTTGGGCGCCCTGGCGGGCCGGTAAGCCCTGGCTATGATTACTGCATCGTTTCCATTGTGTCGGCCGCTACAGCCAGCTGCTGGCTGACAGGCACTTTTTGCCTCCGCAAACAAAGCTGTGAGTCAGCAGTTTCCTAAGTGATTGAGTAGTTTATTTCCACCGATGCTCGTTTAATCTTATGGTAGAAACCATGGCAGGGATTTTTAATGAATGACCAACTGAGATTAGCAGAATCTGAGAGGTGAGAATGGGCCTTTTTGGTATTGATCACTAAGTGACATTGCATTCCACATCCAGTTTGCCACTTGCAAGTCACCATTTATGACATAAACAATGCAAAAAAACACAAAATAAGTTGATTACACATCTAATCAAATTTACTGAAATCCCATTTTCATCCCAGTAAGAAATTGTGTAGAATTCATATTCTGTGCAAACATGTTATAACAAAATTCAAAATTTCTGCCTCAGTATTCAGTCTTAGTTGTTCTTCCTTGTGTGTGTTTTCGGTAGCCTATAGTCATGTTCTCTTGTGATGTCAAGTGTTACTATGAGGGAACACTTGGCTTGCTCAATTTGAAAGATGCTGACTGGAGCCTGTATCTGTAAGGTATCGTAGTGTAAGAATGATTATATAGGATGAGTTTTGGATTTTAGCTCATAATAGATTAGATATGACCAGCTACCTCCAACAACAAGTAGCACATACTAGTTACTATTGTAGAGGAAATGAGGCAGCAGAAATGACCTCATGTTTTCTGGAATCACAGTGTGCTTGGTAGTGATTAAACAGAAATATATTGATAACAAAATCACACCTAGGGCTTCTGTAATTATTCAAATCATAATACACTGAGGGATATATGTTTTCATATCCAACTTTTTTTTTAAAACTTCAGTTGACCATGACCACTAATTATATGAACAAGTCAGCATCTTTGGTGTTGGTCATTTTTAAACAGTAATTGTGATTTTTGTTTGGTATATTTCAGTGCTGTTGTATGTGAGCTGAAAATGCAGCATTTATCAGGATGAATGCCTTGAAATGGCCCCCTGTGTGGAATGCACAGATGAGAGGCCTGCTCACAGTAGATCATTGTGAAAGATTATTTTGTAAAGCTCTCCCATCAACTCCAGGCCCAAACAATTCTGGACTAATCTTCTTGCCTGTCACCAGACAACTTGTTGCAGGGCCAAGGCAAGTTTTAATCAAACCTTTTGTATGTCAAGCAGTGATTTTTTTTTTTCCAGAACTCTCTGGTCTTAAACAGGACCTCTGAGCACATTGGGTGGGTTTCTCAAGGCATGCGCATTTTGCTAGATTACGTGACAATGCAAATCTTTGGAACTACATTTTTTTTAGTTTTAAATAACTTCAGTGGTAACATTAAAGATTTTATGGCACAGATTTGGAATCTGGATCACCCCTGCAAAATGTTTTTGTTCCATTCATTTTGTATGGTGACACCAAAACTGCTTGATATTGAAGTTTACTAGGTTTGTTTTAGCCAAAATATTATATATATATACACATACACCACATTAAGTGAATACAAGGTAAAGTTGTCTGATGAATTGTGTACAAACAGGCAAGTTTCCAATGCTGTGCACAGAACCTGTCCCCAGTGCAGTAGGAGAAGCACAAGCAGCATGAGGCCGCTCAGGATTGGCTCTCACTGGGGCAAAGAGAGGGGGAGTAGTGTATTTCCAACCCTTGATTAGCTTATGAGACCTCAGCCAATGGGAGGATGCGTAGTTGGTGGATTACCTTAAGGGAACTGGTGTGCCTATCCCCTGCACCCCCCCCACCCCCTCCCCATTAGAGAAAAAAAACACACAATCCTTAGGGAAACCTCCATTTGACCAAAACACAAAACCACCAACTCCACACTTACACTCAAGCAGTACAAGTGTGTACGTGTATGCGCGTGTGAGTGCGCGCGTGCGCGTGTGTGTCCAATCAAGCCTGTATTTGCATACGGAATGCCTGGAGGCCAGGGTACCAGGGGTCTTATTTTCGGACGCGACGGAAAGAGCCGGACCTGGAGCCTCGGCGCCGGTGCCAAAGCTCAGAGTCCAGCAGAGTGCTGAGGGCCCATTGTCCCTGCCTATCTTTGAAGTGTCTGTGGAATGCAAGCGCCTACAGAAAAGTGCACTGGAGCACAGCCCACTCCGACCAGCAATTTCAGGGGTTTGTGAGCCTCGGCCGAGGAATCCTTCCACAGGCTGGGCGGGCTCCCGGGACAACCGCACGGCTCTGTATCTGCCGTCTTTTAGTTTGTTCAGCATTTGTCCTTCCGACTTTGGTGAGTTTTATTATACATGTGTTTTTTGGTCTCTGCCTGGTTTGTCAGTCAGTCTTCCGCTGCTGTTTATTTCTGTCACTGCTTCAGAGCTGTGTCTGATCATCTGCCACTGTAGTGCTCTATGTTTTCTGCTTGGCGGCTTGTGTTATGAGCTACAGATCAGACTTAAGCCTTTGTGTTCACCTGTTGCCACAAAGAAATGAGGGCTGCTGACTACTTTTCAAAGGATTTCATGTATCGTTGGGTCTTTTCAGTTACCACATTTTAGGAAAAAAAAAAAACAAAACCGTTGCAAATGAAATTGTCAGTTAAGTTTATTCTGGATCTGTATAGATGAGGTTCATTATTTTCTTTTTCTATGAGGAGCATTTGCAGTTGTTTTTATTTCTGTGTAATGGTCCTTAGAATATCAGAAAAGCAGTTTCACAGTGGTGACCTTTAAGACTGGAGAGTTTTGTTTTTTTTTTTTTTTTTTTTTTCTGGACGGTTTGCCTGACGAGTCGATTTCGCCGGGCCTTTCAGGGTTTCTGTTTGTTTTTAAATGTGCCTCCTCCTCCTCCTCCTCCTCCTCCTCCTCCTCCAACACAGTGAAATGAGCAGGGGATTTCCAGCCTTTCTCCCCCTCTCCCTCCCTGCAGCAGAGTCCCCATTGATTCCCTGCACTGGAATATCTGCGGCGGCCCCGCTTGTAGCCCTGACGATGCGGCCCATCAATACAGGCCCATTTGCATTTGTATTGAGAGCAACATGTGTGGAGAGCACACTGAGCTCAGGGCCATTTGCATAAGGCAGAGGGGGGACAAACAATTTTTAAACATCACTCCACGAGGAAGAGGAAGCTTCCCTTCTGAGTTGTCTTTGTCTCCTTTGTTGATTTGTCCCTGTAATTCTTTAACATTTATTATTTTTTTAAAGAATTGATCTTAGGGACTGTTGCAGTTAAAGTTTTCTCACAAGATCTCACAGAATACTCAGGACTTTTTTTCCCTATCTGATCATTCTCATTGTGTTGAAAATGAAGCAAATTATGATATTACAAACAGTTAGTGCCGTTCTTTGTGTGTGCTAAATTAATTTTATAATGAACAATGTTTGCCCAAGCTGATAAATTGCACTTTAAATGAGTCTGTGTAGCTAAAGACACAATGCAGTATGTGTTTGCAAGTCCCGTCTGAAGAACATTTTTGGAAGTGCTGGGGTGACAAGGGGACTGGGACCCCTTGACCTTGTGGCCCTTTGGGCCGGCAAGAGTTCACATGGGTGAAAGAAAGAGTGCAGGCCTTTGTTTCATCAGTAAACACTAGCGAGCCTCACATACTCTTATGTGGTGTCTGAGATAAATTCAAGTTTGAGGCATGTATGTTTCTTCACTGAGGTTTGACCAAAAATGTTTGGCATGCCTAAGTGTGTTTTTTCCCCCCCTCACTAAATTAAAGCGGAGTAGAGGAAAATCTGTTTGCACCTCCACTCTACCAAATGATTTAGCTGTGTGCTTTTGCTGGCATTCCCTTGAAGTGTTGTGAAAGGGTCAAGGAACTGAGTCATGGGAGAAGCGCGGCGGGACATTGCACAGGAGAAGGGAGGTGAAAACGGAGTCATATGGATCGGAATGTGCAGCTAATACTGTGGAGCACCCATCTTTGAAACTCATTTGGCTGCTATAAACCTGATGCAGTTAACACAGTCAGTGAGCGGGTTAGAGACATCGGTGCCACTGTTAGAGGGAAATTGGCAGGACCTGACTATTTTTGTAAACCAAAATTTGTAAACATTTGTAAATCAAATTGTATCCCCTTTGTTTTACCTTTACCCTACCTATGACTGCCTGATCAGATCTGGTGTGCTTGTGTGAGGGTAGGATAATGCTCATTTCCTCCAAGTTTCTTTCTGTCAGCCAAAGTGGCCATTTCAGCTATCACGTTTCAGCAGATAAAGTGTGAATAGTCATTGCCTTCCAGGGCTGCACTTTACAGGACTGCTGTGCAGGCAGACTGCAGGTGTCCAGTCAACTAGATGAGCCTGTATCTCTCTCTCCCTGATGGACACTGGGTACCTGGGTGTGGCCTACAGGACTCCCCAACATAATCTGTACTGAAAGGGTCAGGATTCCGTTATGAAATGTGATGTCACTGCATCAAAAACAAGTACATTAGGTAGACATTGATTTACCCTAAAATGCAAAGTCCAGTGCTTTACTTGGCACAATTAATGATTTATTTTTATCTAGTGTTACAAAATGACAGACTAGCTTTGAACTAACTTTTACAGAAGGCTGTTTTATGAACCCCATAATGGTTCATGCTGTGATCTGTCAGTCACTACGGTCTTTGAACCTACTGGTTGGTTAAACTCGGTCATGTCCTGGTAGCACATTCTAGCTCTATGCTTTTGTGGTGCAGTGAAATGCTGTTCTCACGTCACTGCTCTGCGCTCACACTTCTTTACATATGTCTTTTCTGTCCTAGAGAGAAGTCATTTTGTTGCTGCCTTGCAGACCGTGTTACACCTCATCAGGACCATGCTAGTGGATGAAATATGTCAATCATCCTGACTGGCTCATTTATACATGACAAGTAGGCGACTGTCGAGTTGCAGACTTGTTGCTCCACAGTCCTAAGGCTAAGAGCTCTTGCAAAGCTGCGGGGGCAGAACCTGCCCCAGGAAGCAGACGACAGCTTGGACGGGGCGTGAAACAGCTGATCCTGTTTTATAAGAGATTCAAGGGCCACTAAGCCCCCACCCCATGCTGTTTAACCCAGGCACTGAGAGCAGCTCCATGACCATATGGCAGCGACCTACAGTTCTGTGCTTCATCATAGCCTCTTATACACCTAGTTATTCAGACACAGCTCCAGCAGGGGTCACATAATGACTCTTCTACCTTCCTGGCCCTTTTGACAGTCTCTGTTTGTTAGGTAAACAGAGGGGCAGATTTCTGGGCATAGGATCACTTATTTTGACTACATTGTCTCCCCATCTCCAAGACATAATAAGCATTTAACCTTTTCTCCAGTACTGTTATCTTGTTTTAAGAACAAGAACAGAGTGTCCAAAAGATTGATGGTCACCAGTGAAATCTCTTTCTTTTTTTTAAGGTTTTTTTACCCCAACTTTGCTCATCCATAACTTAGGTATTGCCTAATCCTTTACAGTGCTCTGTTTGGCCAGAAGAGGGGGGTAGAGATACAGCTCAGGTTCAGTTCGGTGTTACTGTCTGAAAAATCCAATTTCTTGTATCGTTGAGTTAATTGTGCATCTTGCTATGTCGATGGGTAGTGCTTAGTGTTAGGAATAGTTTTAGTGCCTTGTCCTTGTCTATTTAACCCTGTCTGCTTCACAGGTCATTACACATATGCGCTAATTATCTTCCTGTAATTGCAGTAGTGTTAATCTGCTCACTCAGTGCAGTTATGTTCATGTATCCTTGATGCTCATTTCAGTGTGTATAGATGACTGTCTGAATTCAGAGAGAAGGCACAGGTATGAAAAATGTTCCAAAGGGAGAGAGTCGAGAGAGCGCTCTGACTGTTAAGATGTGCCTCACTTTGTGGGTTAGCCGCTCTGAACATACAGCATATCATAAATATATTGTGTTTTACGGAAGTAGCGAATACTTTTGTGATGGTTTAAAGTGTTTTAAATCATTACAATTTATCTTGTGACCTCCAGAAGTAGTTAGTGTAAATTTGGATTTGCTTGTTGATTCTATATTCCTTTCTTCCCTATTCCACTCTTTGAACATCATTGGGGTTCAATGATCCAGTGTGTGTGTGTATATTTCCTCCCTGTTGCCCCAGGCAGATGAAAATGGTGGATATTGTAGCACAGAAAATGCCCTCAGAAAGTGACGTGCATGTGGCGAGGAGCTTTCTTACGAAGATTTTGCGAAGCTCCATGAGGTACAGTATCGTAGCATTTGCCACCTCTGTACCGGCCCGTGCCACCCTCCCATCTGTCCAATCAGAAGAGCTCCAGTCATCTCATCCCACCCACCTCCTCATTCCAGCCCACCTGTCCAGTGCCATGTGGAGCAGTAGCTGTACTTCATGTGTCCAAGTGGTGTTGTGGTGTTGTCTTCGTCACATCAATTGTGTGTTTATCAATCATCGTTGTGGAACTGAAATTCTAACCTCTTTGTAATTTGTACAGTATGACCTTTAAATTAGACCTAGATTTGATTATTTAGACAGAACTGAGATTATATGGAAGAAACACAAATAAGAAGAATACTTTGTGTCCCATGGTGTTTTGAGTTGATTGTAGATTCATATTACGGGACTGTAGCTGAGCCATGCTCAAGTCATACAGTTGTAAATAAAAGGTTTTCTCATCATGTATGAAAAATATCAGACTGGATTGTGAAGTTTTTATACAGGTATGGTTGACTGGCTGGTTTCAATAACAGGCTCCTCCAGCCAGTGCTCTGAGAGTAAGAGGGGTCAACATCCAATCTGTATTACATGGGGTTAATACATGTGTGTCTTCACCTTTTTTCCACATGCATTACAGAAAGCATCGCTTCAAGGGGTAGGTTTTAACAGGAATCTGTGTGTTTTTGCATCAAACAAGTATGTTTAGCAGGGACAAACTGCTGGTGTTCTGTACGGCAGGGGTTGGGGGTGGGGAGGGGGGGCGTTTAAGTCACTTTACTGAGATATCTCCCACACCTTCTGTAATATTGATGTCTTTGACCTGGACCCTGGTTAATATTGTATTGAGCATATTTGTTTAGCTGTGCTTAATCTTTATTTTCCACTAGAGGTAAATTGGATTTGCAGACAGGTGCACATGCACAACACAGAATATTCTTAGAAACATACACAGTCAACATGGTCAGTGGTTTAAAGTACACACTGGTCATATACATGGCCTTTTTTTCAATGTGTGTTTGTTGTGTTTCTTCCACGGTTCTTTTTCTTTAAAATTGAATTCTGCTCTGTTATGTGTTTTTGTCATTTTTTCTATGACTTGCACTTTGATTGGTGTGTATGTAGTCACCTTAAAAGCCCACACCTTTGTTTCCTGATCCAGTGCTGTTTCCATTTTTCCTTTAGGAGAAATGAACCTGTGAGTAGACCTCACTCCTGGCACTCAACCAAGTTCACGGAGGGCCAATCGGAACCTGCCAAAACACAGTCGACGCCCACACCAGTCTGGCACAGCAGATATGATGCAAGGTGAACTGGCTTGGGCCTCAAAAGGGGAAGGGCATTCTATCTTTTTCATAAATTGTACCCTTAAAGGAATGATCTCTCTGTCCTTGGTGCCTGTGATGTTCTCCATAGAATGTGCACACTCAGTTAAAGGTCTTGGAAAGTATTTCTTTCTTACCAGTCAATAACTGGTAAGCTATGTAATCTTGTATGTGCATTTGTCTGTCTGCCATTGTGAGTAGGATAATTATGAATGTTTTTTTGCATGGAATTCGATGACAGCTGTTGAGGCTATTGGCTTTGGAACAAGGAAGAGCTGATTAGGGTTTAATAGTGCTGCAGTACGTTTTGTACGTGAGCTTTGTTGATTGAATGATCTCATTATGACTTTGAGAAAGAGGGGTGTTTTCCTGTCAAATGGGCGTTCAATCAAAACAGCTGATAAGGATGTAAAGGGAAGGCTCTCTTAATGACTGGAGCACAAGAGTCAGTGAGTGGCGACAGAGGCACCACTCATTAATGTGAATCTAGCATTACAAAGTGGCTCATTTATTGCTGGCCATGTACTTTGCTGAGCAGAATAAAGCTGATGGCTTGTGTTTGCTGTTTTCAGTTCATCTTCCAATGACCTGTCCGGTTGCTGGGACCCAGCCAACCTGCGGCGAGTGTCAGACCAGTTCAGCTCCCTGGGTAGTATGGACAGCTTAGAGCACTCCCCACACCCCTACCCACCTGGCCGCCTGTCCCCGGCCAAGTCCAACAACAGCGTGGATCACCTCGGGGTTGGAGGGGGTGGCAGCAAACGCGACTCGGCCTACAGCTCCTTCTCCACGGCCTCCAGCACGCCAGACTACTCCCTGTCCCAGAGCAACACCACCTCCACGGAGAACATGCTGAGCAAGGTGGGCCAGTGGGAGCGGCACAGCAACGGGAGGCCCAGCCAGGGCCCATTCGAGGTGGAGCGGCCGGGGTATCTGCAACCTCCTGCTCCTGGTGCAGGGGGCCGGGAGAGCCCCAGCGCCTCTGGGAGGCCCAGTTCTGGCCCAGTCTGGCATGTCCCCGAGAAGAAGAAGTCCTCCACCCCCTCGCCACCACCACCGCTGCCCCCAGTGCGCAGTGACAGTTTTGCTATCACAAAGGTCCATGAGAAGGGACTGGTCATCCCCTACTCTGAGGGATCTGGCCCCCTACCGCTCCCCCATGGAAGGCCCACAGACAGGCTGGCCCCTGAGGGGCCTGAGAGCTTCCCCAGGGTCCCCCGTACTGGTGAGAGGGGGCCCGACACCCGCCTCATTTATGGTGCACCCCACAAGGCTGACAACCTCCACCCTTACCCTTCAGACAGACAGACAGCAGAAAGCTACAGCAACAGTGGCCAGTTTGCCAGCTCTAACAAGCTGTTCTCCCTGTCCAGCACCGACGTGCGGCTCGGCCAGCCCCCCTATGCCTACCTGCCGCACCACCACCAGCGGCAGTACAGTGACGAGAGCACCTTATATGGGCAGCCCAGGGCCGTGCCTACACCCAAGCAGCAGAGCGGGGGAGGCTACTACAGCAGCATGCAGGAGCTGCCCACCAGCAGCACCCAGCCCTACAGCCCTGTGCAGCTGCGCACCTCCAGTGCCTCCCTCTCCAGCGCCACCATCGACCACAACCCGGACGGATACAGCCGGTACTACTGCGTCACTGCCCGTCACCCGCCGCCGCCCATCTCTCAGGCCGCACTGGTGAAGGTGGAGGGATGGAAGGGTGTGGAGGGAGGTCCGGGTGCTAGTGCTCCCCAAAAGGCCCTCAAAGCCAAGCACTCGCCACCCGAACTACAGCATGCCTGGCCGGCCAGCAAGGACAGCAATGGCCTCTGCAGGAGGGAGGACGGCCAACCTCTGGACCGGCCAACCTCTGCATCGACCACTGCAAAACCTGGTATGGAGGAGAGGGTCAGCCAGCGGAGGACCAGTGGGATATGCACGGAGCCCTATTACATGAGCTATCCCCCCAGCAAGCACAGCGGGGCCGCTCAGCAGCGCCTCGTCCAGCAGGACCCCTGGCTGCCCCAGGAGGACTCCAAGATCTGCCCCCAGGCCACCCCCATGCTGCACTCCCTGTCCCAAGAGAGCACAAGCGTGGGCCAGGACCCAAAGCCAGGAGAGGTGGGCGGAGACACAGGTGCCCCACTGGGCGGCAAGCAGCTGAGACGGAGCGACCGGTTCGCAACCACCCTCCGAAACGAGATCCAGCTGAAGAGGGCCCAGCTGCAGAAGAGCCGGAGTGCAGCTGCCCTGACTGGGCCCAGTGAGGCCGAGGAGGACGATGTCGAGATCTGGAGGCCTGGTTCCGCCGAGGCTGAGGCCGGATCCTCAGAGGGCTCCTTCACCAGCACCTACAAGGACCATCTGAAGGAGGCTCAGGCCCGTGTCCTGCAGGCCACATCCTTCAGGAGGAGAGACCTGGAGCCCATGCTGCAGGAGACCCCTGGGTCCGATCCTGCCGCCCCTGCCTCGGCACGCAGAGACGCAGCCGGGCTCTCAGAGGCACAGAGCAGGCCAGTGTCACAGGTTGCCGGATCGGGGGGAGGAAGCGATTCTCAGCGGAAAAGAGGTTGCGCTCATTCTCAGAGCCGGACAAGATCAACGAGGTGGGTGTGGAGGAGGACCTAGCCCTCGCTGAAGTGACTGGGTCCTTCGCCGACCGGCGCAGGTTCTTCGAGGCAACCGGCCGGCCTGCTTTCCCGAGGCCCACACCAAAACAGGCCCCTCAGGGCTCTACAGAGAACCACACCGAGCGCAAGCCTGGAGGAGGAACTGACCCGGGAGCTGAGCAGGAGGCGCAGGCCCAGGGAGAGAGTGGGCCTGGGTCAGCTCCAGAAGAGGCCAGACACGGCGCCAGCCCCACCGACAAGCAGGCCCAGCTGGAGCAGCAACGACTGGGCACCTTCGCAGAGTACGAGGCCACCTGGAACGTACAGAGGAAGCCATCAGAGGCAAGGCCTTCTGGGAGATACCACTCTGCTGACAACATCCTGGACTCAGGGGTGGAGGAGCGGAACAAGCCCTCATACATCCACGAGAGGTCCCGATCATCCCCCTCTGCTGATTTGTATGGAGAGGTTAGAATCAGTCAATCATTGTCACTGTGGTGTCTGCAGTTAATTATTCACTACTAGAGTAGCGTTCACCTGCACACTCACACCGCTTTTATTACTGTCTATCTTTTATTAACTCAGGACTGCAGTAAAGCTTGTGAGATTTCTGTCTGGCCACTTAATCGCTTGAACCCCTCAGTGACAGGGAGCATATCTCATGATTTGTTCCTCAGTCTTACACTGTGGATTTAAATAGCAGTGTTTCAGCACATGACAGGCAGAACAGATGCTAAGATTAAAGAGAAAAAATTCTCAGACGCTTTGATTTAATCTGCCTTTGTATACCTGTGTTGTTTATATGTTAGGAAAATACAACTATTGTAACTGACTTTCACGATACTGCCTTTTCTACCTTTAGACTAGCAGGCTGAATGAGTAATCCCAGTATAAAGGAACTTGTAAAGTCAAACATAAATCCAGGTCTGTACATAAAGCCACGCCCTCAAACAAAAAAAAAAATACAAGGTGATTTTTTTTTCCCACCCCAACAAAGCTGATACTGTAACGTTAAAATAACTTCTTACGTAGCTGCAGAGGTACAATAAGCCACGTCATGAGGTTAGCATAGCAGCTCTGGGGACAAAGCCGTGAAACAGGAGCCTACGAGAGGGCAGGTTTTTTGTTATCCTTTTTTATTTTTTTTTTGTTGCTTTTAGAAGGAAACATCTTCATTGTATTGTTCCATGGGTTCTGTTTAAGTTTAGTTTTTTTCTGTTGTTGCCTTATGCGCTTTCCAGAACATTCCAATCCCTGGGAGGAAGCTTGCGGAGCATTCTCAAAGCGAACCGAAACCTGCCGGACAGGAGAGGGCTGGCTCGAGGTGAGAAACCGTGCCCTTAAACCCCCCTCTCCCCTCACCCCCACTCTCAGCGAGGAAAGTCTGTTTGCGTAAAAGGGACAGATCGTAAACTCTTTCACCTAACGGCGAGGTCCAGCTCCTGCAACTTCTGTGGTGTGTCCGCCTGGATGCATTTGCATTGATCATGAGTAAACAGTCTAACATGCAGAAAATGATGGCGGTAGGTTGTCTGTGTCTTGACAGCAGATAACCATTTGGAGCTGGCGTTTGGCAGTCAGTGGGCTGCGGCTGTGTGGAGGGCTTCGTTCATGAGCTCCGGCTCCAAAAGAAACCCGCCCTCATGGGGGGCATTGTGTCGGGCAGGAACAGTGTGCTCTTTATGGTCACCGATTCCATCCCGGACAGCATGACTCAGGCCCCAGCCCCAGCTGTGAAAACACCACCCCCTCCTCCTCACTGCACGCATTCGTCTGGAGGAGGGAGGCTACGTGCAGCGTTTGCAGCTGCGTGTGTGTGTGTCTGTGTGTGTGTATACGTGTGTGTGGGTTCGTGGCTGGCAAAGGATGTGTCTAATCAAACTTCTTCTGACAGAGAATTTGACAATTTTGTTCTCCATGCTCTGTTTTAGTGTATTTTTCTGTGTCCCTGTCAGTTTAGAAAAACTCGGCATTGATGCTTAACTAGTCTCTAAATTGTTTGGAAGTAAAGCAGGGGACTTAGTTTCTGTATGTTCACCAAGGGAAGCTGAGCCCATGCTGTTTCAGTAATGTGGCATTAAGTGCAAGCTTGCATGTTGAAACGAGTGGAATTCTTATTTATTTTTACAATTCCACATGAATGAATTTCACTGTTGGCGTACGCAGAAATATTTTTGCGGTATTTTCATGGGCAGACTACTTCAAATGGTAAAACCTGGATTGTTAATTTGTTAATATCATGATTTAATCATTTGTTGCTGAAATTTGTCTTCCTGTGAGTTTTCACTCAAGTCTACATCCAGCATTTTAAAAATCTGCTCTCCTTAAAGAACAGCCAGAATGTACACCTAGCAGTTGATCCTGGTCCCAGCTGTACTGCACACAGTGTAAATGGGGTTAAACTGTAAGTTAAGAGTTTACGATAAGGAGCTTATTCACAGCTGAGCAGATGACAGGCTTTGTGCATGAGGAAGGCACAGTTGCAGAAAGCAGCTTGTGTCCAGCAGAAACAGGAAAATGAAAACAGTGGAGGCCCCCTGTGCTGAAATGCACTGGAGTATTTACTGTCTAATGCCTAAATGTCTAATGATTCCTAAAATAGCACTCCTGCTTGGAAATCTGATGCTTTGTGTGTGGAGGGTCTTCCCCCGTGTTAGTAGTGGAGGGTGTCCCAGCAGCTCCTCCTTGCTTTGACACACCCAAAGAGCTGTTTGCTGATGATGTCATGTGTGAAAAGGGCGAGTCTGACACACGTGATTAATCACACATTAAACATGTGTTAGCTTTTCATTCCCTCTAGTAATGTCAAATGAGTTTGATTGTGAGTAAACCTCAATTTTTTTCCTTGTCATTCACGTTTTTGTCGTGGTTCAGTATTATTTTTGGCAAGCTTACTGGAGTTTAGGTAATTAAGAGGAAATGATTGCCTTTGATTTTAGGTCATTCATTGAAAACCTTCTCCCCTAAATTGTCAAGGACCCTAACATCTTACACTTTGCAGGTGTTTTCCATTGGCTTCCTCTGGTGGCTGAAGCTTTCTATTTCCGCCGCTCACTCATACAGTAAGCAAATGTGTGTTGCATGCAGTCCCTCTCCCCCTTCATCACAGTACCATCTGTTTACACTGCTGGGCCTGTTTAAAGGATCTGGCTCTGTGTGCTACCAGCTCTGGAATAATAATCCAAATTGTGACCTGTAACCCAGTCCACTTTGATGTTGGTTTTTAGATGGTTATTAAAACTGAGCATGCTTTTTAAGTATAATGAATGGACACCAATTCAATAATCCTTTGTTGTCTTCTGGTGAAAAGTGGATTCAAAATCAGGTCCAGAAGCAGGTTTCAACTTCAGTTTACCAGATGCCTGTGTTCTGTTATCTCAGCTGAAAAAATCAGACCAAACTGGTTTTTCCTGAATTTGAAGTGAGTTTTGTCCTCACTACTGGTGGTGAAACCCATTAAACCGCATGAAATAGCTGGACTTGGGTAACCCCATTGTATCCACTGCACTGACACTTCCATAAAGGTGTCCAAAGGCAGTGATGACTATCAGCAGGTGGGAAGATTCTCAGTTCAGTTTGGTAATGGTTGCCAGGTGATTGAAACAGGAGGAATATTATTCCACCTGGGTTTAGTTGTAAGCATCCAATTAACAAGACAGTGGACAATAGCCATGGGAAACTGAAGCCACTTTAAGCCCACAAAGGGGTTGGGCTTCTGTGAGACACCAATCACCAATCAAGAGATTCTACCTGGTACTGGCAAAAAAAAGTTAAGACTGGATGAAATCAGTGCGGCACTGATGATGGTTTAGTTCCATTGTGGGGCACATAAGCGCTACCTTTCAAATCGCTGGTGAACAGACAGACTCTGCCTTGCTAGCTGGACTCCTGTGCGATGCGGCTGCTGGGGTGCTGGCTAAATGGGAGGTGAGTTTCTATTGTTCATTCATCATCAGGCCTAATGAAAACAGACCGGTGTCAGTGACTCACTGTAGCGACTTAATCATGGTGGTATGAACTGCACATTAAAAAATTCCCTAAGAATTAGCCTTCCAGCCCGAGTGAATCACTTTTAATTTGCCTGTATAGGATCTAGGTAACATCCTTGTCACATGATTACGTTACATCCTCTCTTCTCATTTTCCAGGAACTGGAACTCATGAAATCAAATGTAGCTTCCTTAAAATTAAGGTTTGATCAATAGCATATGTCACTGGTGTAACAGGTGTGCATGAAACCATCTAAGTTGTTTTGATTCATAAGTGTGTGTGTTTTAAAATATGTTTCACTGCCCATTTTCCACTTGACTTTCAAAGCCATTTACCCACTGTGTTGTGGTTATTGGTGGGCAGAGATACCTGCTGTTGGCAGCAAAGTGGTGCAGACGTTGGAGAGCAGCATGTGCATATCCTGGGTGGGGCTCTGTAGTTGTGCCCTTGAGCAAGATAAACTCCAGTAAATATCCAGCTGTATAAATACACAATATGACAAATGTTAGCTATGTAAACCATGCTGAATAACAGAACATGCAAAGCAAATGAGGACAACAGTGGAAATAAGACCTCATCTGGTTTGTAGTAATGTCCTCTTCATTTTTAACAATTTATTGCTGTTGCTTTAATGTGTTGCTGTATTTGTATTTTGAATTATCTGGTGAAAATAATTTAATCCATTCAATATGAAATTTAGTGTTGAATTCCTTAAACCTTGCTTACTCCATAATAATTGAAACAATGTGAATATAACTATTTTGGTCTTCATTTGAGTGTGTAGCTTTCAGCTTGTTGAGGGTTTATGAATTGTTGTGAGCTACTGGGCAAAGGTGTTGACTTAATTCCACCTCTGGTCCCTATTATCTCAAAATTAGTTTGCGATACAGTACCAATTTCAAAGGGCTTGTGATGAAAGGCGGCCGCCCGCCTCTGAAAGCGGTGATTGAGGAGCCTGGGATTAGGCGTAATTACAGGGGGAGCAGTGTCATGCCTGCCGCTGCCCCCCTCAGCGCTGGAAGGCTCCATTACAGCTCCAGCAGCACAGTGCATGCAGGCAGGCCTGTCTGAGCATGTAGAGATGAAACGCATGTCCTGTACAGAGCGTGTGCACCCTCCCCTGCATGTCTCTGCACTGTGCCTCCCCACACTGCCAGCCTCAGTCAGTCCCCTCTCCCCTGCAAGATCTCCCTCTCTCTTATCATCCAGTCTTGTTTTCTGCAGTCTCTCTTTCCCTCTCCTTCTTTCTCTCTCTCTCTCTCTATCACACCAAGTCGTTATCTCAGTCGACTCTTTCTCTCTCTTTTTCTCAGTCTCTCCCACTTCTCTTTATCTTCTGTTGTCTCTCCAGCCCTGTTTCATCTCCCACCCCTTTCTCCCTCCCTCCTCATCCTCTCTCTTCTCCTTTCCTCTCCTTAGCCTTTCCTCTGGCCAAGCTCCATGCTCCCCTCCATCTCCCTGCACACAGCAGGACAGCTGGTTCTTCATAACAGACAGGTACTGTTCTTCCTCCCTCCCTCCTCTTCCTCTTCCTCCCCTTTCTTCCTCTCTGCACCCACTACTATTCAGGCTAGTTTATTTGTCTTGAAATGCTACCTGCTCTTTGTGGGGTATCTCTTGTGACCCTCATGCATACTGTAGGTGAATTTTTTTTTTGATTTATTAGTCCTTGAAGATGGTACTTTCATGTTGAAATAATTTACACTGGATCTACTTTGTTTTTTGTTGTACTACCTGAAGTGTGGGATATTTATTTCCATATAAAATGTGTTCCACCTCCATCAAAGGACATAACTTTTGTTAGTTACTCCTTGTTTTTGTCTCAACTTAGTTTTGGTATGTTCACAAACTAAGCTATTAAGAGCATTTCCTACAACCCACCTGATTAAAGTTGAAACATATTCTCTGATGTTGGTTTCAATATTTGCCACGGCCTTTTAAACATTAGAAAAGACGGTTGTTGTCTTCCCTTGCAGTGCCCATAAATTGAAATGTCTGGACCTTAAAGAGTTAAAAATGTTGCAAAAAATAATTGAGGAGAGAGAGAAAAAAATCCTCATCTGTGTCTGTGGCTGAGAGCGGGGGATCTTTCATTACCAATGCATGGCAGGCCTGTGGGAACACAAATATGCTGTTTTGTCTGCCTGGCTGTACGCTCCCATGGAAAGACTGTCACAGGGTGGAGGAAAATGTGTGTCCTGCCATCTATCAGAACCATCGCAAGCCGTGAGGATCACAGTGACCGCAAAACGTGGATTTGAATTTTTTGTTTATCCAGACTGGTAACATTCATGTTTTGATGGAGCGATAAAGATCCCTGTGTCTGTGTGGCTTTGTTCTGTGTATGGAGTGTGATGCAGTGTGCTCTGTGTCTCCAGGGTGTTTGACGGGGTGAGCAGCGAGCCCAGGGAGAGAGAAGTGACAGCGCAGTGTTTTGACAGTTTTTCAGAACCTCCTCTGAACCCACCACCCCTGCCCAACCCCTCGGGCCCGCCCCCACGCACCACCACCAGCACCCTGCCCCGGTGGACCCCCACGAGGCTCTGGCTCCCCACCACAGCAGTGCGTCAAACCCGCCGCCCGTTGCCCGGAAGAAGGGCCCCGCCCCACTGAGGCCTCCCCCACCCAAACTGGACAAATACAAGCGACTGGGCAGCTCGTCCTCCCTGAGTGACTCCCAGGAGTCACTTCTAGGGGCCCCGGGGAGCCGCTCTGCCAGGCCCCGGAGTCCCAGCACAGAGCCGGCACCGCCCCCCAGTTCAGGCCCCTCCCCCAAGGGCGACCCTCACCAGGGCACAGGGGTAGAGGACACGCACAGGGAAACCCTCCCCAAACCGGAGCCACCAGCCCTGCCCCCTTCCTCCTCCTCCTCCTCCTCCTTCATGCCCGCCAGCCTTCTCAAGCCCTCCATGGACGGCCAGCGTTCTCCTTCCCCACAGTTTGCTCCCCAGAGACTGACAGACCGGCCGCCTGTCTCCCTGCAAGATGAGCCTCCCAGCAGGTAACTGGCTTTAATAAGATTTATCACTGTTTCTGCTCTACAGGACTGTGTCCTGGCATTACCGCTCTGGGTGTAGTCAACTATATGCAAACAGCAGAATGTACTCATTTGCCACGTGGTAATTTAACCACAGTGGCTCTTAATGTCTTTTGCATATGTACAAATATTCACTCAAGGAGTCTACTCAGTGTGAGTTGACTTTTATAAATGCTTAATTGAGAACAGGATTTTTTCTGTTTCAACAGAATTGCGAAGGTCATTACAGTCCTTTCTGTTTTTTCTGACTTCTTTCACATAACTATTTTATTTGTACTGGTGGGATGTTAGGGTTAATTTCCACTCCACGTGTTCCGTAAGCTTAAAAAATGCTTACTGGGACTGTCCGTGAGGGGAAAAAAAGCTCTAATTTCATTATGTCATGTGATCCGTTAGCCATGGTGGCCACACCCTTTCAGCGCTGTGTGTGGATGGGAAGCTTTGTTTGTGCTGTGTTCCTATTTCACAAGGAATAAGTGTCCTCAGAGCTTCAAAGATAGAGAAACTGGTTTGTCTCACCAAAATGACTGCTACTGCAAATACTTTCCCTAGCCCATTTTAAATAAGGGGGTGTCAATGTTAAAACCACAAAAGAGACCATAAACATGCTGAGAATGTTTTGTTCTGGTGGGTTTTCACACTTTTCCCCTCTGCACATATTGGACTGTGAGCAACTGTTCATCCTCTACTTAGTCTGCAGTCTGTGTTCTGCACCACTCAGTGTCGGCATGTCAGATTTTTTCCATATTGAGCTATGTGGTGTGGTGTTTTTTTATCATGTTTTTGTTTTAGCTGATTTTTGAGTGTCTTGTCTTTTCATCTTATGGGATAATGAAGGATTTTTTTTTTTGTCTGTTCCATCAGAGTGGGGAAGGTACTGGACAGTAACCCTGCAGTAAGGAAGGTCCCTGTTAAGATAGTGCACCAGGCTGAGAGCAGCTTGGAGCGGGA
The DNA here is from genome assembly GCA_022829145.1 of Albula goreensis. Classification (NCBI taxonomy): domain Eukaryota; kingdom Metazoa; phylum Chordata; class Actinopteri; order Albuliformes; family Albulidae; genus Albula; species Albula goreensis. The sequence continues at coordinate 14,394,784 of CM040761.1, read as the reverse complement.
GCGGGAGAGCCAGGCCTACCCCCCGCCGAGCGAGGCCCCCGCAGCCCCACCCCTGGGCAGCCTGGGGTCCTCCCAGCCATCCTACTCCCTGTTCTGCACCTACACACGGCCCAGAGAACCAGAGGCCCCGAGGGCCCAGGCCCCCGCCCACTCTGGGGCCCTGCAGGAAGTCCCGCCCCCACCAGAAACCTCCGGCGACAGTGCCTCGTCCATTGGCAGCGGGGGCTCCGAAGAGGACAGGAAGAGGGAGGAACTGGCCAGGGACATTTTGGGCAGGGACAGGTCACTCGCTGACATCCTCGACCAAACCAAGATGAAGACCACCATGGACATGATGGAGGGCATCTTCCCCCAGGGGGAGGAGGTGCTGGAGGAGGCAGCACAGCGGCGAAAAGTGGCCCCCAAACAGACCTCCCCCAGGAGCACAGAGGAGAGGTGAGCCTTTATTTTTTTTTATTTCTATGCATTTCAGTCTGGGGAATCTAATGGAATGCTGCTGCTATTTAATATAGTGGGTTCTATAACTTCTTTAGCTATGGTATCATTTCAATAAAAGTGTTCATTATGGAGAAATATTGCTAAATGGTTTTCTCAAAGAGAAGGACCAGGCTCCTTTCACTGAATTCAGTCCAGAGAAGTGTTGTCCTCTCCAAAGTGTGCAGCTACTTTTATGATTAATGTAAGTGAGGGTAAAGTTCCTTTACTCAGATATGCATCCACTGTGTATCATGAGGACACAAGACAAGGTTTCAGACAGTTCTTGGAATCTTGGAATCCCTCCAAAAGTATCAAGACAAAAACCTGCTGTCTTACTGCAATGGCAGGCTCAGCAAACCTCACAGAACTTGCAGTGCTGCCATCTGCTGTTAAAATGGGGTAACACATCTGTGCCACATTTGCAATGCATAAATTCAGAATGGCGATATAAATTTCAGTCTGTCCATAGCCAGTATTTCACCTTAACTGTTTAAGCTCAGAATTGAAAACTTGATATTACTAATTTTGCTGGTAGGATGTGGAGGGATTTGGGGTACAATTTTAATCATGTGGTTATTTACCTAATTTAAGTAAACATTAAAAAACATTAAAAAAGAACCCAATACTAATATTTCCTCAAAATATTACATTATGCTAGCATCTATAGCAAAGTGGCATTACAATGCATTTAGCCACAGTTGTGTTTTAAAAATATTTGTGTGTTTAAAATGTTTTTTTACACCAAGAATAAGAAATGTCATAAACACATTCCGTAGTAATTGTAAATGTGTGTTAGTAAGTGTGTGAGTGTGCTGTTTAAACACCAAGTATGCATGTTGTGTGTGTGACACAGGTGATATGAGGGCATAACTGTTCTGAGTTGTCTGTCTATCTGTGCCAGGCAAGAGGATGACAGTCTGGCCGCCTCTGTTGCCTTGGTGACCAGCTCGTCTTACTATAGTACATCGGCGCCTAAGGCTGAGCTGCTGATCAAAATGAAGGACATGCAGGAGCAGATCGAGGAGCAGGACTCCGAGGACGAACTGGACATCGACCTGGCCAACAAGAAGGTACACACTTCTCCATTTGCCTCATTCACAGGGTCTTTAATCTGACAGATTACAGTTTCAGTATGTGGATCAATGCCACTGAGGTCTTGGTCACAAGATGTATTTTCTCTTTCTCACCTGGCCTGGTAACCTTGCAAGTCAATGTATCAAAGTAGCCCTGTGAAACTATTGAAGTTAAAAAGTGTAATTGTAAGTGCAATATTTATATTTATTCTTAATACAAATGAAATGTAGTATAGAATTTATATCTGATTTGATCTGGAACCTTGTTGGGTAAATGATTTTCTGAGTCAGCATGCAGCAGTGAGCTGAGTCTAACATTCCCTCACCTCCCATTTTCTTGATCGATGCTTCCGTTGCCCCCGGCAGCAAGAGTTAATTGACAGCCTGAGCAGGAAGCTACAGGTGCTGCGGGAGGCGCGGGAGAGTCTCCTGGAGGACATCCAGGCCAATAATGCCCTGGGAGACGAGGTGGAGGCCACTGTGCTGCGGGTCTGCAGGCCTAATGAACTGGACAAGTTCCGCATGTTCGTGGGGGACCTGGACAAGGTGGTCAGCCTGCTGCTGTCGCTGTCCGGACGGCTGGCCCGGGTGGAGAACGCCCTCAACACGCTGGAGGAGGGCGTGTCACCAGGGGAGAAGGTGAGTGACCAGCAGGATCAGAGGTGGCCCTGGAAACTGGGCAGAAAGGGGACGCTGCCATTAAAAAAAACAATAAACATAACCCCAAGTATGCCCCTCACATGACTTGAATTGAATTGGTTGAATTTTCCCTCATTCCATTAAGGTGTTTTTTGATTTGCTAGGGATGTACAGTTCATTTCTACCTCTCATCGACCTTCACAGTACAGATCTTGTTCAGAATTCTAACAGACTGTGTAGACCTTCCATTAGAAGTGCTTATTTAACTTTTTATTTAACAGATAAATATGTTCCATATTCATTTAGAGCAAGGACTGTGGTATTTATGATAGTTTCACTGCCTCAGACCAACAGCTGAAACTAAAATTACTGTAGTACCTGCTGTTGTAGTACATGCTGTAGACTTTCAGAGAATGCTGCTGACCCACTGCTCCTGATCCCCACAGCGCACGCTGGAGGAGAAGCGCAAGCTGCTGATCCGCCAGCATGAGGATGCCAAAGAGCTGAAGGAGAACCTGGACCGCCGCGAGCGTGTGGTCTACGACATCCTGGCCAGCTACCTGAGCGAGGACCACCTGGCAGACTACCAGCACTTCGTCAAGATGAAGTCAGCACTCATCATCGAGCAGCGCAAACTGGAGGACAAGATCAAACTTGGGGAGGAGCAGCTCAAATGTCTCATGGACAGCCTGCCACTGGAGCAGAGGATTCCCTTTTGAACAGTACTGGATTTATCTTTCCACCAGATGGCGCCAGAGACACACAGTCGGCCCATGACTGGTGAACTACACTGGCTTCATTGGTGGTTGCCGTTTAAACTCTTTAGAAACTAAGACTTTCCCCTCCTTGTGCTTTTTTGCACAGAGAAATACTCTATTGGAGCTACTACAGTATAAGGGAGCACCTGAAAATATAAATAGCACATGAAAACACAGCTGCTGGAAATGAATTTTTGATTCAGGGATGCGATACACCCCCTGCTTCTGCTGAGGGTGACAATCTCCCACAATTACCTGCTTTTCAGAGTGGTGCATTTTTTCATACTGTCTAAAGTTTTTAATTAAAAACTATTGATTAACTATGGATTTTTTAGTAATTTATTATAGCCTTCTGAATAAATATGGAGGATAAAATAGGACAGTATTTTACCCTTTCAGTCAGGTGTAGCAAAGGTGAAACACGCCAGTAGTCGTTCATGTTTTTAAGGCCCCTGTATTCCCACATTGTGTAGTTTAGCATAGCTTAACACTGCTGTAAAGGTTTGATCGTATTTATGGGAAAAAAATAAGAGGGAGCAGCCTGCCGACGGTTCACCTTAACCGAGTAGCAACGTATCATTGAAGAGACGGCCAGGAACATGAGTGTTAGGCTTTTTGCTCACCTGTCTTTGTTTCGAGTTGTCCCCAGTCATTCGTCTTGTTGTTTTTTCTGTTAGCTTCCAAATTTCAAAAGATGACTTTAATGTCTCTGCCAATTTGACATAATGATCCTTGTGACTGATCCCTGAGACTGTTTCCTTACCCCCTCCTGTGAATGGACTGAATGGTAACTGCCACGTGGAGCCCAGTGTTGCTAATAGGGGCCCTACAACGTTAGCGATGGGGAAAAAAACAAGTTAGCACTTTACACTTTACTAGAATTATCCGGCTGAAGGAAAGAATCCCACATGTTGAATTTGTGCCTGGCTATTCTGTGCGCCTGCCATTTTTCATTTCGGGATTACTATGTATTGTGTGCACATGTACATGTATATGCTGTGGTATACCCAATCATTAACTGTACTTTTACATGACCTAGAACACATTAAAGTGAACGGGAGATGAACATTACTCTTTTCTAAAAGCTTTCTCTGTCTCCTCCTTCAGGATTTTACTATGTTGTCTTATGGGGGAAGGTTCTGAAACTGTTTGCAATTGAAAAGTGTTAAGTGAGCATCTTTTTTTTCCCCTGTGCAGATTCCCATGTTTTTTTCCACCCTGTGTGTTGCCTTTTAGTGCTGAGGTTACCTCCGCAGCCTGTGCAGTTGCATACCTTCCAAATGGTGGCACGCCTCTGTGAGTGCCCACGCAGCAGAGTGAAAATAACACGCATTAGTCCGCAGCCCTCGCATTAGAGCTCTGCTACTCAAGCGCTTGCACAGACCCCTTTGGTCGGCGTGAGCCCGGCCTCCAGTTTGGGGCAGGGTTTCTGCCCTGCAGGTGATCTTTTTGGGTCTTAAGAAGGTATCAATCAGCAGCTGCAGCGGCAACACCCCTCAGACAGAGTGCGCCCCTAATCACCACTGTTACACTGCAAAAGTTTTTCACCTCCAAAGGGAGTGGAAAGCGGCTCGCATCGTCTTCAAGTGACCAGGTCACAGGATCCCCAACATACCCCCCACCCCCCCTTTGGGGCCCGCTGCGAACAGGCGCTTTTAATCCCATCAGGGCTCAGATCGTTTGTCTCGTGAAAGTCAAATTCGTACATGTGCTTTATTATCAAGGCTCTTACAATGTACAGGAATGCCAAAGTGAGGCTTGCAGATACAATAGCAAAACAGCATCACTGATGCTAAATATCAATGCACATTTTTAATTCTTATATTCAGTTACTTTCAGTATACAAGGGTATTCTCCACATACATTGATTGGACATACATTGGTGTTTATCTCCTTATTGTGACGTGTGAAAACTGAGTTTAAAGTAAACTGGGTTTGCTTCTCTAACTGTATACATGCAGGGACCATTTTGTCTCATTCTGGTCAGACCAAGAGTGAATATTTCAATGTTAAAAGTTCAAACCCCTCCCTAAGGGATTTTACTCGCTGCTTGCATGTCTACGGCTAAGTGGGCTAAAATGTGGTTAAACGTGTCCACGTGCGAATGTAAAACAACTGCTAGTCATTGAAGATGGCCTCTCAGCTGTGATATAATTTCCGCTCCACTGAAGGCCATTCATGTGGTTATTAGTGTCCGGCGTCCAGTCCTCGGCACTGGAGCCCGGAGGAAAGAGGGGATTTCCTCCTGGCATGGCGGACACCGCAGGGAGCACAATTACCCAGCAACCTGGCGCTGGCCCCGGGACCCCCACTACGGGCCTAATGAACTTTATCAGAGCCTCTCTGTGTGTCGCCTGCCCCTATTAGCGGGGGTTTTTATGGGGTTTCAATTTGTGGCTGGCTCTACTGTAATCTCGTGAAAATCAGATATTGGCTTTGACAGAAATCCCAGTGGGAATTTTATGATTTTCTTCTTTCAAAATCCCCATAATCCTACAGATTACATGATAGAGGGACATTATTTATATCCAATTAAATTTGGATTTTTTCACCCTTGAGGAAAGCTGCACACTATGTCTGTACATTGAGTCTTCATCATCATACTCTGTTGACTGGAGTCTGCAGCACTTCTATCCTGTTCTGTGTACTGGGGAAGAAGAAGTCTATCTTTAACAGGGGGCCTCACCTCTCTAACCTTAGTTATTTTATCTGCCAGTGATGTCAAAATCGAGATCATCTGTGACTCAATTGGCTATGCTGCACCAACAGTGTGGCCTGCAGAACCTTTGCTTGTGATGTTTTGCCTCAGATAGTGATGTCTGTCATGTGTTTGTAAGCACATTCTTGTACCAAAAGTAAAAATGGTGAAATTGTGAAAGAAAAAGATGCCATATGTTTTAAACACTATTCAGACTTACTGGATATTCCAATGGGCAGGACATCCCTCCTTCCCTGTCTCCTGCCATTGTTCATTCCTAGTTTCAATTTCTCTCTTCTTTCAGCCTTCTTTTCTCTACTTCCTTCCCTGTTGTACCATCTATTCATCCTTTCCTCTCTCCTCTTCACCCTGCATTTCCCCTTCATTCCCTCCATTTTTTCAGTCTTGCTTTCCTCTTCTCTGTAATCTCCTCCCTCTTTCCTTCCATCCCTATTTACTTCCTTTTCCACTCTAGCTGTGTCCCACCCTCCTCCTTCCATCCTTCCTTCCTGTAGTTTTCCGGAGTTTGATGTGAGAGACTTGAGCAGTGGCTGTATCATAGCAGTAATTGTTACCCAGGAAGTGACATGTTACACCAAACTGCTTTCACTTAGACCAGCATTGTGCCGGGCTGAGCATAAAAGGGCCTTTTTCACCAGAGCGCGGCCCTTTGTGAGAGCAGGACTCAGTGAGGAGATCAGATGTGACCTGCTCTTTTGTTACAGTAAGAGGAGGCAGGAGCAGGCCTCTCATCCTTCTCTAGTGCAGTCCTGCTGGACGAGTATCTGCAGGGTACATATATGCAAGATTTAGGGGTGTGGGGTGAAGGTTATGGTAGGTTTCAGTGAGTGCTAGTATGATTTGTTTTTTTGCATTTTATTTTGTCACAAATTTTTCTGTTCACACAGCCAAAGGTGGAAGAAAATTAGGAATCATCTTTAGACATTTAATACCAATTGCAAAATTTTACAGTTTATCATATTTACAAAAGCTTGTTTTGCTGGCCTTTGACACACAAAAATAAATTACAATTTTTAATTTCATAATAATTATAGAAATGAATGCGATGGATTGCCATATAGCCAAACCATGAATCTCTAAGAATGTTTATACTTTAATTAGTCATGAGAATATTCTCTGCTCCTTCCAGTCATTCCAGAAATATTAACATTTACCATTTAAAACATTCTTGAGGTAAAATTGGCTAAATATGTTTCCGAAGGACTAATGGTGTATGAATTAGGGATTTTTTTTTGCACTAATGACGAAGGCAAGGTCAGCATTCCACAGACGCACTCACTGGAGACAGGGAGCGAGCCAGATCGTATCTCTAATTTGTGTTTTGACTCGAGTCTCGGGTTTAGGCAGTGCCACGCTGGCATTCCAGACCTGCTGTTCTGTGCTACCTGGGGGTTTGCTCTGCCATGCGTCATGCGTTATACTGCAGGAGGAGACTCTGGAGGAGGGGAGCGTTTCTGAAACGCATCACTGGGGTGGGTGGGTGCAGGGGCTGGAGATGCAGCATGTGTTTTTGTTTAAAACATTCATTAGGTGATTAGTCACATCCCTGAAAAAGTGCGAAGATGTGCAGAAAATTGCACTTATAAACCACAATTGAAGGTAAACACTGCGTGACTGCCTACTGTAGGTAGATTCAGTGTGCCAACCATGCAAACTAATGGATGCTATTTTATGTGCTGCTCTATTCATTATGCTTTTAAGTGAGAACAGACTTATTTGCCCAATCCTACTGATGATAGTGACATGTGAAAATGGAAAGTGGATACACATTTTCTACCTTTTTACATACATATGTTTCTTCCCCATATCATATATAACCTCATAATCTTTTGACCTCTTTGTAAAGTCTTGATGTATGACCATAGACATTATAATTGTACCATAGAAGATATAAATAATATTCTGTAGATTACATGACCTGTTATGCAATGCTTCTCTCAGACTGTAAAACAAATTAGCATGTTTAAATTTTCTAAAGCATAGCATGAGCAAACACAATCAAAATCATGGATAGCAAATATTTGTCTCCTTTGGCCATGTTGTTTTGTACTGTCAATGAATAGTTGTCCCAAAATTTTAAACCATAAAAAGAAATTGGTTTCAATTTCACACTCAGAACAAAGGTAATTCTGTAGATACAAATGTGGTGTGAGGCTATGGTTAGGTGGCATTCCATGCCTGAAGCATCAAGCCAGTCTATACACAGAGCACACTGCAGATACTGGAGGGGATTCAGCTGGTGTTACTTACCCTTGACCTGCATGGCTGTTTTCACAAGTCACCAGAACTCTCTATTCAAACAGATGTGCAGTGTTGTGTTCATATACTCAAACACAGCTCTTATTATAACCAGAACAAAGCAGAGCATGGTTGGAACTGATGTCTCATTACATTTGGTATGATTTCCTACACATTTCAGTTATTGTCCCATTTAAGATAGGAGATGTGTTTGCAGTCGGTGTGCTCCAGGACTTGAAATGAAATCCACACACAACCATTTCACCTCTAGAAACCCCATAAAGAACATAACCAGCAAAATTATGGAGAGACCCTTCCCACAATCGTTAAGGTTAATTGAAATAATTTCAGTTCTGTTATGGTTTTCCTATATCAGATCAACTTTCAGGAAACCACATGGGTCTTTTGGGACTCTTTACTGGCAGCTGAGAAGTGTCTTCCCTCTTTGAAAAAGATGTTTTTTTTCTGTGGATCCTTCACAGATATCTTAGGTCTGGTTAGACCAGTCACAATTCCCTGTGGCTAGTAAATCTGAAAGGTGTCTGTAGATAGTTTGTGCTGTCCAGAACTGTTCTTTGGTGCCATGACAAGATAAGGCAGTGAAGAGTAGGATGTTTAGTAGGTTTGTTTAACCTAAATACTTCTGGGCAATTATGCAATTCTTGTTGTCCACTTCATGAAAATTGCAGATATGAAATTAACTTGACTCCTTCCAACTTGACATGAAAATTACTCCTTCCACAAAGTCATTTTCATGCTTTTGCTTTTATTGGTGGTTTTACATTTTAATTTTAAGGAGAAAGAATTGTTCTGGAGGCACATTCTGGTGTTTTAGAGAATGTCTTCTGTACCTGCATTGCACTACAGGCCTGTTCCACCTTAAGGCTCTGAGTAAACAAAAGTCAGTGGCTCCCTCTCCATGCAAACACTAGTCCCACTTATCATCCATGAGTCAGAGCCATCTTTTTCAGCCAGTCTCACAGATGTCTTGGGGGAACAGCTTAGACAAGTATGCACAAACTGTTGGAAGGAGCACTGTTCATACTACCTCATTGTGTTTCATGTAAGCATGAGATACCTAATGTCTGCTGTGATTTGGCTGGTCAACACCTGTTGCTTTTGATTGCTCTGCATTTTATACATAAATTATGTTAGTGGAGAGTGCGGCTGGCTCCAGACATGTTTTCAGGTTACTTGACGCACAGCTGGAGACTGGCATTCTGTCAGTTCTGAAATGTCGGAGCAGTGGCTAAGACATGATCTGTCTAAATATGACATTATTCAACACCACACCATTTCAGAATTGTGCAGCCTACGGTTCATGAAAACTGCAGCATCGTGTTTGATGAAGATGATTTCCATGCCTGTTGAATAATTTACCCAGAGTATACAGAAGTGTAATCCCATATGCCTTCTATGTTTTATTACTTTATTCTGCCAACATCTTTTAATAAACGATCTTACCCATGGGGCAATTGTAGTGTTACCCCCTCTTGTTTCAGTACCTTTGCTGGTTTTCTAAAGCTCCCACTGAATGTACCTCAACTATCGTCCATCTTTCAAAGCCAATGAGCCATCGTCTTGCAGCCATGTCTACCGTAATTACAATAGTGAGGCCTGTCCAGCATTTTTCAAAATATTAATTGTCTCATTAATTAATAATCGGTTTGGTAACTTCTACCTTGCATGTACTTCTCATCCTTCATTCTCTGAGATGGTGATTTACCCAAGTAATAAAAAGTTCACAAGGTATATTTCTATTCATGCTCATATATATTGCACATAAAACTAAATTCATTCACACACACAAATAATAAAGACCCTTACACTGTGTAAAAATTCTAATATAAGAAGGATAGAAATAAAAAAATAAATGGATTGTGGTCACAGTGAACATATCTTTCAAACTTTTTAGCATTTATTATAAATCATATGATATTGTATTGTGTCAGTGGGAGTAAACAAGATTTATGTGTCATATATTTCCTGAATATTTTAGCTCACAGAAACCATTGTGTATGGAGTATGAGGCCTCTGCAATGTGACAGGAGGTGGCTCAGCTCAATAGGCAGCAAAGCCTCTACATGTTCCTCTGATGTAGAGCCGCCCACCATATGTAATGAGCTTGAGAGATTAGCATATAATGAAATAATGAGTCTGTTGTGAGGGACAACAGTGGGGGGTTTCAGATAACAGCATGGTGACAGGCCATGGTGTGCTGGGTCACTTGTGTGAGCCAAGCCAATCGGAGCTCAAGTAGGTTTATCCAGGGTATGTGGACTGGCGAATCACGTGCCTTCATGACCCCAGAATTTAAAATTAAACAAACATATGCTCAAATCAGTAAATAAGAGCAACAGTTTTGGAATATTTGCCCTCTTTGAAGTTGGTGTGCTTGTGCAATTACAATTTTTTTTTTTTTGGGGGGTAGGTGAGGGGCTTCTGAGCAATCTGTTTAACATTCCTCACAGGGATGTGTCATTCATTAGAGCATTCATTAAACACAGCTTAGCTCAGGAACCTACCAGGAAGTCAGGAGGAATTAGTTTCAAGCCCATTTTCCAGTAGACTACACCTGCCACACCAAGGTTATGCCTTTTTTTTGAATTAGATACATAAAAATGTGGATTTCCTGGCCCTCTGTCTGGTTAGTATGCAATATGTCCTAGATAGATTACCCAAGAACACAACAACAGTGATAAGGTGAACTTGCATAGTTAAATTAGGCCTAATGGTTCAAGGTACTGCTCCAAATGCCAAACATGCATTTTTACTTGTCTGTAATTGTTTTGAGGATGTATTATTTATTTCCCATTCACTGCCACTTAGCAAATACTTGATAAGAAGCACTATAGCCCTTTGCTGTGAGACAAAGTTCCTGCAGATTAAAAACAATTTTAGAAGAAACATCTAATTCTGGTTAGGAACATAATGTTTGATTGAAAGAGATTCTCTGGGATCTGCAGGAGTGTTTTTTGAATATTGCTACCACTGTCACATAAAGTGGTAATGCTTTTCAAATACACCTTTGATCCAGGACTCAGTGCTCTAAATGAACCTCTCTCATTGGCTTTTGTGCGGAACAATAATGAACAGCCACAGTGGGTAGCAGTGGGTGTGGAGGACAGGGGGAGCAGCAGGTGGGTGACATCTGGTCCTCTCGGGCTCAGGAGTGTGTCAGTCCCCTCTCCAGTGTTCAGACAGTAGCTACCTGTTATCAGCACCAGACTGGTGTTTTAGCTCTCTACATACTGAAAAGATTTGAAAAAAGTCCCTATGTTCCCATTAAATACATTCTGCCTTTCACAAGAAAACAATAAACACTGAAGACTATTCAACAAATATGAAATTAACATAGACAAAAAATAAAATAATCCAAAACAGTTTTTGTTACCATGTGTATATTTGCCTTTTTCACAATAAAATGACAATACAATACATTTACATTGTGTTCCAGCTTTGTGGTTATGTGACTTGATTTTATTGTATCTGTATACTCATATTCAAAATTCATGGGTAATTGGTAAATACATTTTTATGATCATTTAAAAACATTACAATCACAGCATCTCAATCACATACACCTCTGAATAAACCATTACATTTTGGGACATCTTCAGTGATGATGTCAAGAAAATCTCCTGAAGTCTGAATTGCTATAGAGTAAAAAGTCAGTAAATTAAGACTGTCAAGTACTCTTAAGGTTGCAATGTCAAAATCAAGATAGAGAATTCAATGTATCACCAGTTTCTTAAAGCTTTTTATCATATTTATACTTTCTTACAGCTATTCTTACAGTTTCTTAGATATTTAGAACACACTGTCAAAACATCTCATTTTGAAAAGATCATTTAAGAATGCAAAGTAAGGGTGATGTGCTAGGGGTGAATAAGAAAGATACAACAGAAAGATACAATTTACAAGAAACAGAGACAGGTTTTCCAACTACTTTATTAAACACATGCATTGTTTAAAGTTCCTTTACTACTCAAAGTCAGTTACCACCCATGCACTGTCATAGCAACATCCAGGCAAGGATGGCACAAAAAGCTGAGAGAGAGAAATTAGGAGAAAGTGGAATAGTGAGAGTAAGCGCAGGGGACAGAGGTGATGGAGAGAGAGTGAAGGGCAGAAAAAACGGAAGAGTTTGGCTTTCTCTCAAGACTTTCTCCGACAGAAAGGGGCTCAGCCTCTGTCGCTCACACATATTCTGACCTCTTCCTGGATGAGTGGTCCGTGGTCCTGACCTCGTAGGTCCTCTGCCTGGCCAGGGGACGGGGCTCATCCCACCCACAGAGGCAGGAGCCGATCAGCAGGACCCCGGACACCAGGTGAAGGAAGCCTGCTGCCCAGCCACAGAACAGGGCGTCCCCAAACTCCCAGCGGGGAACCACCTCCGGCACAGACTCGTCGAAAAAGCGCAACACCGTCAGATGGGCCATGTACGACACGGGCACCAGCCCCAAGACCCCGGTTGTCAGGCAGAGGAGGCCGCCCAGCGTCTTCATCACCCGCTTGGCCCGGCGGCCCTCGGGACCCTTGCAGCTGTTGATCATGTGGAGCCCAGGTATGGGCACGAGGAGGCCCAGGATGCCGGTGGCCAGGGCGGCACACATGAGGATCCGGGCCAGCTTGATGTCTGGGGGGAGGCCCAGCAGGCTGTCATATGGTCGGCACTCCATGCCCCCCAGCTCCTGCACAACGCACGTCTCCCACAGGCCCAGGTCGTAGCTCTCTGTGGGCAGCAGGTCAGTGGACAGCGTCAGCCACTGTGGCATGATGGTGGTGGCCAGAGAGCAGAGCCAGGCCACGACAGAGATGAACATTCCCAGCAGTTCCAGAGCACACGCGACGGCGTCCATCGCGCCGGAGGACGGCGTCCTTTCTTCCCCCCCTCCCCACCCCGCCGGTCCAACCTGCCAACCACCAGACGCCTCGCTCGGCTGGCCGTTAAGGGCTCTTCTACCGCCGCACTGGTCTGGAGTTCCTGTTATGGCGCAAGTTCTTCAAAACACTGGCCAATTAGTGCTGGCTTCTTTAGCAGGGGGCTGAGAGCAGCTCCTGGAAAATCGGTTCACTTTCTTTCTCTCTCTCTCTGTCTCTCTCTCGCCCTCTCAAAAAAAGAACACATCATCTGTGGTTGAGAGGAGCGCAGCTTCTTGACATCGTTTGCCCCCTCCCCTCTGACGTTGCTGAGAGAGAGAAAGATTGAGTGTGAGGGAGTGAGAGAGCTTGAAAGGACAGAGAATGGAAAGGTCCCACAAGATTCAATCTTCTCTGTTCAGGACCCAGTGGAAGAAGAACACAACTTTCGAAAGAACTCCACAATAAATAATTTCCTTCCAGTCTCTAAACTGTCAGCCGCAAGGGATGTTATTGAAATGCAGACAGGATGTCATTAAGACAAATCTTTATCATCTCAGACATGATGAGCAGGTCTTATTTAATGTTCTCTTCCACGTCATTGCTTTGTCAGTTTGGTTCCACTAAGTATACAGCTACAGTGCAGTTAGTAATGAGTTATTAAATGAACAAACAGTGTTCGTTTTCAAAATGCTGTTTGATGTTTCTAGCATGAAAAGCTCTATAAACCTGTTGCTTGTGAATATGCCCTGGAAAGGATTGCATGCCTAAACTTCAATATGCAGGAATGCCAAATTTCTTATTCTTTGTTGCTTTTCTCTGTCAAAAAACTATTTATTTACATTTCAACAGTCATAGATAAGATATCATTCTTTTTTAAATGTATAAAATTAATCTAATTTTTAACTGAGATAAGCGGACAGTATCAACCAATTAAGAAAGAAGTACAGACAAATTTCAGATTAGGTGGAAAAGACTGCTGAAAACATCATGACATATTTACATGTCACAAGCTGGAGTATCTGAAAAATCTGCCCACCCTGAAATTAATAGCAACAAGATACTGTAATAAAATTGCACAATAATTAGTTACCCACATCCATGTGAAACTCAACGATACAAATGCAAATAAAATTAATTAACTCCAAAAAACTAATAATTGGGCATCAAAATATCACTTATTTGAAATATTTGATTATAGAGTGTGTGGGAGCTTATATAACTATTGCAAATAGTAAGTAGTAGAGCCCGATAAATCTATTGAACCATGGGCTACACAAGCAATTGCTATAATTCCTACCCAATGTTTTGTGCTGAGGCAACAGATATGTAGTCTGAAAGTAGATGCGATTGGGAAACATGTTGGATGAGGATGAAAGCAATGGTGAAAAGAAAACATGCTTTCACTGGCAAACACAAATAAAGAAAAGCAGATACAAGTCATCTTTTCTTGCTCCCTTTCCCTCTAAAGTCCCCCCAGTGGGAAAACTGAATGCTCAGCTGACCATACGGGATCTCAACTTTCTCTCCCATTTTCTGTGTGTGTGTGTGTGTGTGTGTAAAAAAGAGGAAAGTTAGTAAAGTATGAAGTAAATACAATATAAATTGTGAATTTTCAAACACACATTCATACATGTACTTGTGTTATTCTGAACAAAATAAACTTTATAACTTATCTGAAATTATGAGGCTGAAAAGGAATATATTACAATTAATGGATGTATGATATCAAATGACTTTCTCTAGGAAAACTAAAATCAACAAAGAACAAAACCATTTACTTACTTTCTGCTCCTTGCTATGTCATCCATATAAGTGGCATGTTTGTGTCACAGTGTTTCAACCTCTTTCCTGCAACTGGATAAATCTTCAGCCAGGCTGTTCCACCTTAAATACCTTCCCTTAAACGTAGGAGTTTCAAGGCTTAGCTGTTACAGAGAGGCTGTAATCTTTGGAATTACTACTGGAAAAAAAAATATTCAACCATTATAATAGGGTTGGACAAAAACTCACAAGTATTTCTGTCCATGATACTTGTGCCCAAAACAAAAGTCTGTTGGTATTTTCCTCCTTGGGAACACATTTGCACAAGATGAAACAAGTATGACGATGCAGATTCGATAACTGCAGACCTTGTAGTTTATATGCCACATTTTTGAGATCACAATATTTAATGCAGGCAGAAGCTTTTGTAATCACCAGCTCCACCCAGAGAGATTTACTATTGCACACTGATATTATAAGCTTACAGTAAGCACAGGCAGAGTGACTATAAACCACCACTTTCAGTGAGAATTCCCATTCCTATGTGAAATTCCCATGTGCATGGATTTTGAAGCACCATAAATATTATACTATATCAAACAAGTGGAAATGCATGACCCCATGATCCACACTCAGAATGAAAGAAGACGTCGGTGTAAAATTTTTACAAATGCCAAAGCCTGGGATTCAATGAACATCTGTTCCTGAGTGTGGCACAGAACAAATCGCTAGTGTTCATTTACATCTTCGCTGATACAATTTTGTGACTTCAAAAATCATGAAAATTAACCTACTAAACTGTTCTTACAGTGGAAAAGCATGTTACTCTTGTTCAAATGTAAATAAAAATTAGGGATGTTGACTGAATCCCTGACAAGGTATTTTTGGGATAAAAGGGAAGATGATTGTGCACTCATAAACAGGGTTGCACACTATATAGTCCTGTTGTTTTTTAATATTGTCTGTATGACATATGTTGTAAAATTATTATTATGTTTTATCAGGTTAGCATATTGATGTCTCTCTAGCAGCAATACTTAATAGTGCCACTTAATAGTTTATGCTGCCAATGTAGTCTTTGCACTACAGTACCACAAGAGGTCCTCAGAGAGAAGCTTCTAAATGGAATTTCTACAAGTTAAGTTTTCGCCCCTTGATATCAGTCTCCCCTATTCAGGTCTTAGTGTATGTAGAACTGAATTTAAGGGTATGCATGATACTATAATTAGAGTACGTCTTTATTTTCACACAACATAAATACATTTCAGAAAACAAACCGCTCATTTTATACACAGTAATACCAACATTATTTATTACAGACAGATCATATTTGGGCCTGCATGGTATAAAAATATATGGAAAAGATGTGGCAGTTCCAGTGATAATCATTGCTCCCAGCATGCCTGTCATCTGCCTGTATCACCTGCGCAGCCCTCTGCTGCTGTAACTTTGGCAGCTCAGCTGATTCATCGCAGAGTGGAAAGGAATCCGCAGGATGCAGGCATCCGGGGGAACGCAAGTGCAATCGTGTATCCCTCAAGTGTTACTGAAGCATGTGGCACAGTTTCCCTCTAACTCTGCAATTAGCCATGTGTGGCTTGAGATTGTGGTTGAGCATTCTAAATTGTTTCTGTGTCATGTTTCTGGTTGTCTTTTTATTTGATATTTTTTTACTTTTTAAACGTTTGTTATCTTACTATTAAATCATATTTCGACTGTGCACTGATACAATTTCAGAGTGGACCCATTAACATGGAAAAAAATATGAGCAAATAATAGCAATTGCACAACACTGGGTCGCTGTACTTTTAATCAATACTATTAAACAACACTTAACTATGGGGTGTTGCATTAAATATAAATATCTAAGGAATAGATTAGCAGTCCTGCAACTATTTCAGAAAATTTTGTTTTAAAATAATGTACTGAATCACAATATTTGGAATAATTAAACGTTAAGATGGAATTGCTTAACTTTGAGAAAAAGCATCTCACTTACCTACAATACTCGATTGAGTTTCGTTGTGTATTTTAATCCAGACAGCGGCGCTCTAACACCAGTTTTACAGGGACTGAAACATTATTCGGACACCCTTGGACACTTTTTAGTTACGCGTTTCCTAAAAAAAATCTTAGGTTGCAAAAAAAGAACATTTTAATGACCCTGGTTCACAGATGATGATGAAATGTGTGACTGAACGTTCCACCCTGTTTCTACGGTAAACATCAAATGTACTCAGATATAATGTCTGTAGTTATAATTCGTCTATGTGTGTTATATTGCTGTAAACTACATATTATGAATTATTTTAAGTATAACACTTAGCGTTTATTCGCCAGTTCAGTATGTAGGCCAAGTAGAAATCAATTTTCATGTATTTTTCAATGACTCTACCAAAATAGTAATTCATGTGTAGTAGTGGGTTGGAGGGATGTTGTATTTGTGTTGAGCAGTATTAAACAAAAGTACTGTTAAGCAGTCTGTCATGATACCGTCTGTGTAGAGCACAGTGTATAACATTCAAAACAAATGTTTAGTTCATGCATGACAAACGTAAGAAATACCATTTTTTTTTTTTTTTTTACAAGTGATTACCCTCAAAAAATTTACAAATCATTAGTTACAATAATTTAATACCTTAAACAATTAAATCTAATACAAATTATCTATATTACATGTTATTTATTATTACATTTTAAATAATGGGAAGGGTTAGTATAAAAACCTTCGATTTATTTATTTTGTTCAGAGCGTTAACTTTCCTTATTGCATAATCATTCGTATCATATATTCCACATGATACTGTTTTTAAAACTATATTTAGAAACACCATGTTGTAGAGAAATGTTCTGTATTCAGATCAGCTACCTAACACACAAGTCAAATCAAACGAAATACCTTCTAGTCTACCTTGCTATACAAAATAATAAATAAACTTTTCCCCTATATTCTAGCCGCCTTTGTGAGGGATACTTCTACTTACATTGGGACACTGTCATAGATCCCCGCGTGTTCCTATTGGGCAGTGTACACCAGTATTCATAATATATTGGCTCTCGGGCATCGTTTATGCAAATTTGCTTTGCCCATATATGGACACTATGGAATGAAATATGGCAGAGGAGGCAAACATGGACGACCGAAGTTAGGACTCCAGAGAGACCAGCAAAACTTTTTTAAAAAGTGGATGCTGGCGGATCCTTGTCCATTCGACGCCTGTTTGCTACGGTTTTGTTTTTGTTATTTTTGAGGAATCACTAAAAACCTTTGTAATGCATTAAATATTTATTTTTTTTTAACCGGAGAAAAGGCAGGGGGGTCTGGCATCCGCGAGAACCCCCTCAACATCCCAAACGCTATGCCGTGGGTGAGCAGCAGTAAGCGGAGAGAAAGCTCGGAGCTGCCGCTGCCCGCAGGCTGGGAAGAAGCTCGGGATTACGATGGCAGAGTGTTTTACATTGATCATAACACCCGACAAACTTCATGGATAGACCCGAGAGACAGGTAAGTTGTTACAGGCAGGGATCCTTAGTTCTAGTACTGGTCGCTCCCGATTTCGGTTTAGGTATTATGGCAATTGCATCCACAGGAAGAGGCGAGGGCGGGGGCTAAAAAGAAACGCGATGAGCAGTTTAACAAGCTAGCTAGCTAATTGCATTATTGCTCAGTGCTGGTGGTATGATATGAATTGGTGGCATTACAAGTCAGATAGAATGCATGTAAACAAATGTCTTTGCTCTGAAGGGGTGTGCTGTATCAGTTGATTTAATCAAGGCAAGAGTGTAGTCGCCACACTTTTTTGGTCTCTAATATCGTCTGTGTATAAAAAAGGACTTTAACTGAAGCAAAAACTTGCTCACTTTTTTCGAAGAAGCTTTCCATTATTAGTGCCTGTACGAAATTTCACTGTCTCCAGTCATTTGTTGTCCCTCACAATTTCTGGTCAAAAAGTGCAATGCATAATTCGTGTCCAGAAGGCCGAGTTATGTTCTTAGTAGAGCATGCACAAGCATTTTGGTGTTCAATAAGAGATCATATCTGTAACATTGTTACAATGCATGATATGAGAACTGCAGTAAGTTACACCACCAAAAAGTTTACGTTTGTTGAATATTCGAAATAAAATCATTAACCCACCTCTTAGAAGTAGCTGTATTTTATGAATATTGAACACCGTATTGTCATAATTCCTCGTCATATTGTCCGTGCCCGGCCAGTCTAAGAAAGAAAAAATTCACTTGATAAAGTTCTGTTTCTAAATTACTTGAATTGGCTACCCGAATAAGATTAAAACTGTTGATGAGTCAAAGTTTATCATTTCGATGCATTTCGTTAACCATATTCAGAAGATGGGTCTTTTGCTCCAAATACTGTAATGATTTATTTCGTATCCGTTTTCCAAGGACATGGCCGTCTTATTTTTATCATGCATATTTAACACGGGCAATTTCTTGCAAATTGGTTTGTTCTGGTGCTTTTCCCCATAATGGCCATTGAGCTGGGTGAAAACAAGCTGATTTATCATACAGTCCGTCAATATGATAAATTGAGGTTGTTTTCATACAGCATGTAAGGATTGAGTTTCTTCTGTCCCTCTGTCTTTTGATTTATTTTGGGCTGTGCGTTTTGATTTCATATTCTGAAACCATAAGTTTTCTACTTGCAGTGGAACATAAAACACTTCAGGGAATTGAAACGGTTTGTTAATGACTTTACACATGAAATAAAAGCGTTCTTCTTTCTTGTGCAACGACACGGATGAATAAACCGCATGAATTTTACTCTGGTAGGACAGGAAATATTTTATATTTTGAAATGCGTATGTATAGACTGCCCATGCGTTCAGAAACGTCAGGAAGCCTACAAATATTTTGAATATATAGCTGTCAACTTAAGTTATTTATTAAATCTATGCTTGTCATATAATATACATGGTTCCCATGTGGATTGTGACTACAATTTTCATATGCATGTTTATAGTGTAAACAAACTGCCAATGAAAGAAAGAACTGAGCTTCAGCTCCCAGAGTACTCTGTACAAATATGCCTGGAATGTTAGGCCACTGGGAACGCTGCAAGGACCTGCTTTATGCGATTTGTTTTTCATGAGCACGCAAACTGAAACCAGGTTCTGTACATGACTTATTTAAATTCAATGGCTCATGATGAGGTTAGTGTGAATTAAATGTGTGTGCAGGGCAGGGGGAATTTGCTGCTGCTGGCAAACTCAGAAAATCAGTTTTTCTATTATTTGATTTTATAGCAAAGTGGATTTTGTTGGTCAAAAAGTGAAAAGCAAAGCCTAATATTAATCTCTGAAGAAGATATGCATGTTGTCGTCCAAGAATAACGTAGTTAAAGGAAATCAGGGGACCACCCAAAGCATGTCAGTTAAGTCCCTTGTGAAAAATGTAATTCTGTGCAAAATTGAAAAAGAAATCCAGTGCTTAAGTGAATGCGTTTTGTTTTTGTTTTGTTTAATGTTGGACCTTTTTTTTTTGTTTTGTTTTGTTTTTGTAAGTAGTTCCTGGAATTGTCACTCCAGCATTGTTTCTGAAAAATGCAGATCCGGCTGGTGGGAGGGAGGCTGGGGGGGGTGTCAAAAGGAGACCAGAAAAAAAGGCACTGGAGAAATCTCAGATTAGTATCACAATCATGAACATGTATGTGTTGTGTCTGCTTCAATTTGCAATTTTGGAACGAGTAGACTAAACGTACTCAAACTGTAAAACAAACCATACAGTATAAAACCTGTTACACCACACATTACTTAGATATGCAGAGTTATGTGGTTAAGAAAACTAAAAACTAGCAAATTCATTCAGCTTTTTTTTATTTTCTCAGAGATCAGTGAACAACAAAGTACTGTCTTGAAAGAACATTATCTGAGTATTGTATGGGCCATAACACTGTAAATCATGTTAATGAATGGAGGAAATGGGGTTAGACGACTGAAATGGAGATAAGAAAAACCTGATCTACTCGAAGGCTCCTTTCAACCAGTCATATGATTATCCTTTTGTTGTGCTGCTCTGATAAGTCTCAGTCATCTCATATTTCCATTGGCATCCTTGTAGAAGCGCTGTACAGCTAGTGTAGGCCGTGTGGGATGTGTGCCATGGGGGGGAAACTGCTTTTGTGTGGCGCACTGACTTTTTCTAGAGGCCTGAGATACCGTCACTCTGAATGAACATGAGAGGGGGCTGTGAAAATGAGAGGGCCTATACCATATGAGAAATCACTATGGCTGATGTATCCCCATTCATGCAGCAAATGAGATCCTCTCACCCTGTTGAATAGGTTTTGTTTAAAAGTAAATGATGCATCCAATATAGTGCTCTGCAGATGTTATTGGTGTACTTTGTTGTGATCTTAAAATTTGCATGGGAATTTTGATGGTTGATTTTGAACCCTGTAGAGTAGTGGTCACACCTTGGCTAGCTTTGAAATGCAGTGTGTTTACAATGGATTTAGGATGGGGGGGCAGGGCTGAATCCATATCATGCCTGAGAAATCCGATCTTAGACATGTGTAATGTGCATTTCCTGGTAATGAATTCCATTGCCGTTGACGCGCTCATATTTAGATGCAAGCATGTCTGTGTTGTTGGGAGTAATAATTAGGACTGGGCATTGGCCCACAGCTGTCTGTCTGGCTCTTGACTGCCGACACGATTGGTCCTCCCAAGATATCTCCCATAAGCGCTGTACCGGTTATGGCAAGTTGATCTTAAATTCAGTGTGACTCCTCTTTGTTCAGTCATTCTTAAGCTGG
Source organism: Albula goreensis (assembly GCA_022829145.1). NCBI lineage: Eukaryota > Metazoa > Chordata > Actinopteri > Albuliformes > Albulidae > Albula > Albula goreensis. Next base: position 14,373,478 of record CM040761.1, on the reverse strand, counting down.
CTCAGCTGGGTTGTGATAGTGTATTGTCCTCAGTGTGGCCTCAGGTTTGTCGAGCTAAAGCAAAAAAAAAAAAAAAAAAAAGTAGGTCTGTATATGTTTTCTGAACATAAGGGAACACTAGTAATTTTTCTAGAGTAATAAATCCAGTATGGGACAGTGGCTGTCATTAGTGTTATAAAGTAAAATGGAAGCACATTTTGATTCAGGTATGCCAGAACACAGCCAATAGAAAATCTGTATTGGATTCAGGTGTACCGGAAAATGGCTGGAGATTGGATTCAGAAATTGATGACGTGCACAGAAGGAAACAAACACTTAATAATGAAGAGGGAAAAGTGTGTGTAAATAATCCTATCTTATTCAAAGGACATGGACACAGTAGATTGTCTGTTGTGTGACGGCATCAATGCGTTTCTCTCGTGATTTGAGGGTCATAGGTTCAGATACCATGTGAGTCCGCTGCTTGCCCCCTTAGCACGGTTCAGCAGTATACCTGAGCTGTCCCTGCTGAAATGCTGCTGGAGAAATATTCCCATAATTCATAATGCTAGCAACTGTCCCTTAGCGCCCGGAATTCGGGAAAGAATTCCGCAGTTGTACGTGGTGTCCCGGATAATCGTGCCGCTCTGTAGGTGAAAAATGAAATGGCGATTTTTTTTGGCGCCATGTCCTGTCATCAGTGTGGTGCGGTTGGCCATTGCTTTGCGCTGGCGTGTTTGTGTTTGGTTCCCCTGTAGGGCTTTGTGGAGTTTGTAGCAGCGCTGGTTAGGTAACGGCTTGTAGTGAAAAGTGGGATCCGTGTGTGAATTCACTACGCAGTCACCTGGGAAACCACTGGAACCACCCTGTGAAACAGGGCTGTTTCCTGGGAAGCCCCAGGACCAGGGCCTGCTCTTCCATTACAAAACCATATATTTCATTTTTAGGTTTTGTTTTAGTATTAAGAGCCTTACCCTTCAGTTTCTCAAGACCTTTGAGGGTTTCACATGCAACAAGAGAAACTGTTAACAATAGACATGCTTGTGTAATGTGTATGTTCTGAATTCATGGTTGAGAGAAAAAAAGGTAGCAAAATACAAGTGCAAAAAAAAAAAAAAAAGAATGAAGGGAGAAGAGTGACTATTGGTTACACTTTGAAGTGAGTTTGATGGATGGAATGATGGTTTGATAGAAACTGGAAAGTGTGTGTGTGTGTGTGTGTGTGTGTGTGTGTGTGTGTGTGTGTGTGTGTGTGTGTGTGTGTGTGTGTGTGTGTGTGTGTGTGTGTGTGTGTGTGTGTGTGTGTGGAATGAGCGCTATGTGAGGCATGCCTGCACCAACACCCTGGGGCTCTGCCTGCGAGCGAGTGGCCCCTGACAAAGCTCCTGCACAGAGGCAGTTCCCACGTGTCATCCCCTGCCCCTGGAACCCGCCGGCCGGCTTTATTAGCTCTGTTATGCAATAGCTGAGGCCACGGCCTGCCCCTTTGCCCAGGGAGGCTTTTATACGTGGTCACAAAGCACACCAAATTCAATTATTCTGGAAAGAAAGAGCCATGTTTTCAACACCAAAGGTTATTCACATGCGCTGAACCCTGCCGCTATTCTGCTTCCTGTCCTGTTTTTATAATGCCTTTTTTTGCATTTTTGCAAATGGATGGCTTGGGAACATGTCATTGTTTCATCTGATGTTAGTTTGTGTGGGTCTTTTTCTGTGTTCTGTATGGTCAGTACACAGTCAACCTGAGTTGCATTTTCTTATTTCCCTCTTTCACTAATATTTTTTAGCATTTCAAGCCAGAATGGCTGATAGCTTTGCTGATTTGCTTGGGTTTTTTTCTTTCTTCCTGTTTTTCTTCCTTGCATAACTCCTCACTGTGTTTCCAGATTTTGCTAAGATCTGGCATACTTGTTGATTATTGTCATTTTGATGTTTATAAAAATACCCTTCACTGCCCTTGATCCCAGGCTGTGGTCAGTGTAAGTAGCTGCCAAACACTTTTTTTGTGTGTCTGATAATACTAATTCGTGCAAATATTAATGACTGAATTTCCACAAAAAAGTTTGTGGATAACCATCTGCTTTGAAATATATATGTATTAAAGTATATACACTATTATACAGTGCTGCAGGTCTGTAAGAAAACTGTGCACTCATAAAAGCCGTAATGAAATTAAGTACCTCTGTTGCATTCACTTGAGTGAAGAACAGCTCTCTGTGTGGAGGGAAAAGCAGAAGAAATTACAGCACGTTAGCATCTCTTGTGGCTCTTTTTGGGACATTAGGTATAGGATAGACCAGCGTTTTGGGGCTCGCTAGTGGTCGATCAAAAGGCATTTCAGAACATATGTCACCTGCAAAGGACTTGCTTTCTTAAATACTTGCAGCAGAATGTGCATGATGCTTTTGTAGCAATATTACTACAAGGCATGGTTCTTAGACCAAGAGCCCTACATTCTCTTTCATCAGGAGAACAGTAATTTGACGCGGACATCCAAATTGTGGTCAAGAAGTGGGGGGTTCTGTTCCTTTTTGTGACTTAAATAGTATTGAATATCAATAGTATGGTCCTTGGTAGCCCTTTCAGTGGTCAAACCGAAGGGAAGATTGTCTTGATGCCATGCTGGTTCCTGTGAATCCTTTTCTCAAGTGGGTGGAGTGGCAGAGAATTACACTGCACCGCAACCTGCAGCTCCTGCTCGGAAATTTCTAAAGTGGAGACCATTCCTATTGTCCTGGTCTGCTCACTGCTCATGCGTCAGGCAAATAAGGAATGTTTGGAATGCCGACTACATTCAGATTCTCAAAATTCTAATTCTAATTCACATACACCAGTATTCTTTTTAATGGCTTTCACAAATAGTATTATAACCCTGGCATTGTTCATTTGTGAATGATCATTAGCTTTTGTGCTACTATTGAAACTCATGCCCAATGACTTGTAGACTACTTCAGATAAAAACACCCAAACAGATCCTGAATTTCCCTGTTCTTTGGAAACAGTGCCATCAAAGGACATGGGAAGAATGTCAATGTTAATATTTTGTGTGATTAGAAAAATAACTTAACATTAAATATTCTCACATTTGATTGGTTACCACCACCGTTTCTTCTGATTGAATCAGAATCCATCAGACGATTTCCTGGTGAGGGGCCCTTTCCCATGCTGCTGGGAAGTGTCTCTGCTAAATGTGTATGGAGACAGAGATACCATACTTAAGGGTACCCGGCTACTTATAGTAAACCTATTTTCATGAGATGCTGGACATAATGGGCATGTCATGGCTGCTACTGAACTGCACAGCTGCCTCCGCTTTGCGCTGAAATTCTTCGCCGACCCTTCGGAGACGCACATAAATGGCATTCCTCTTAATGCAGTTTCCTTCTTTTTAACCCAGATTGGAATTTTTAGAACAACAGTTGTGCCACTTTTTTTGCCTAGGGATGTGCTTTTTTAAACTGCTCTGAAGCTGCTGAAAGCAGACATGGTATTCGCATGAAGCCGAGAGTTATTTGCAGTGCATGTTTGAGTTAAAATTGGTCCATATCGCAATTTAGGTTATCGTTTCATGCCCTTGTATGACAGTGTCTATATTGGTGTCCCTTGCATTTGTTTTTTTAATTTCCAGTCTGCTGTGTGTGTTATTCTGAGATGAGTCTCAAGAATGTTTTTTTTTTTTTTTTTTTTTTTTTTTTTTTTCTTGAAGCATCTGTTAATTTCCAGCGAAACAAAATGTCTTGGATTCTAACATATACACTTGACTTTTTGCATTTGTCAAGTGTCATTAAAAAGGCTTGCTTTTGGGGAGTTTGTGCTTTTTTGTAAGTTTTCGCCTTTGCACATGCATTAGTGTTCTGGAAGCATGACAGGTGTGCATGAAGAGTCAATCAGAAAGTTCTAGGTTTGGTGCAGTCATAGCTGAGATTTACTGGTACTGCATCTGTGTGCCTAGGGAATCTTCATATGGAACCCTAAAAGTTCCAGAATGGATGTGCATAAATGAACAGTATAGACCCTATAAAAGCAGGTGTATACAGAGTCAGTGTTTCTGAATTTATTAGCTTTTTAAAAATGTTTAGCTATCAAGCCAGAGGCCTACCATTAGATTCTCAGGGGGTCAAGCATGAAAATGACGCCCCAAATCCAAAGTGCTAAAGCGCTGTCTCGCGGGTACTGTAATTTAGTTTAACTGGGAATATTATTTTTAGGGGAACATTCCTGAAGAGGAATGCAGAAACTGTTGGTTGTAGCATCTTAATTGGCAGTTGGAATGCGGCTCCAGCTCTTTGTTGCAAACGGGGGCCGTGTTGGAGGAGCGGCGGGGATGGTCGCACCAGGCCCATTGGCCTAAACTCCAGTTTCACATGCCTTCGCGACCGGCCCGTCAACGCAGTCACCAGACAATGAGGACCCATTCCAGACTGAAATATCCGCTGTGAAACCAATGGGTACGCAGATTATTTTAGAATTAGCAAATGTCTTTCACACAGCATGGGACTGCGTTGAAATGTGGCACTTGGGCATATTCTTCCCCACCCTACACACAGTTCTGCCCAACTCTGTAGGGCGAAGATCGCATGTTTCCCACTATAAAGATCCAAAAATTAGTTGGTCTAAACTGGCAAGTGTACATTCAGTAATTATAAATTAAAAAGTTTGAATGTTCTGAGAAGACAAATGCATTTCTTTTAACTTGGGCTTGGAGTTCAGTCAATATTTACAGTGTTTTTATGGTACAGCTGTTTTCGAAGTGCAGCAATTACCAAAATTAACTCACCAGACCACTTACTTCATTTAAAATGAAAGTTAATTCCAGCAATCTTTTTATCTTTCCCTGTTGCTTTCAGTAAATCATTTGCTAGGATTATTAACAGTGAAAGTACTGAGGTAACATGATGATTGGAGAAAGTTTTTCTCCCAAAAAGTTCATAAGTGGAAGAAAGTTGGACTTAAATCTTTGAACAGCATCTCTGTATCATTACATTTTAATTAACAAAAATACAATTACACCTGAGAAACAATGTGAAGTACTTCCCTATTCCTGTGTGCTTAGGAGGGTGAAAATTTCTTTGTTGGAACTCTTTCCCATTTTGAAAATCCCAGAATCGTACGGCCTGTAACCCTGAAAGAAATTAACCTGTGAAAAAAAAAAAAAAAAAAAAAAAAAAAAACACAGTAGAGGAGCAATCAATGCAAGGTTGAGAAGACCTCACAAAAGACTACTGAAAAATGACAGTGAGTAGATTGAGCATTAATTGTGCCACTTATGGAATAATTAGCTCCATTACTGTAAGCCTGGATTGACTAGCCTCTGTGAGGCTGCAGGACTACCCCTGACTGCTCACAGAAGAGCAGCTGACTGCTTCCACCGCACCAGAAGTGCTATGGAGCACCCGTGCTTTGAGCTGCGGTCACTCATGTACCCTGAGGGTGGACAAACTCATGTTTTTTTTTTTTGTTACCATGGAGATTTTGCTATGCCCCCGTTGCTTTTAAAGCACCTTGACTCTCTCCCAACCAAGCCAAGTAATTTAACTGTATTTTTTTTATTTTTTACTAAATGTCACCACGTCTGCCAACTTTCTATCATCCTTCTTGGCTGTAAATTTTAAGGAAAAAGAGACTTTATGGTTTTGTCGGGTCAGATGTGTAGTGCATACCAGCACATTTGTTCATGTGACTTGGACCTGTGTTTCTAGCCATATCTGCTCTCATTCGGTATCTTTATGTGTTGTCACATCAAAGAAAAAAAATCTCAAAATTTAAGTGTATGAAAATAACAATTTAAATTGCTTGCATGCCTTTCATATTATGTGCTGGCATAGAAAATAAAATGGTAGAGGCGGATTGGACTGCTCTGTGCAGACAAAAGGGCTTAATTACCAAAATATAAAAGTATACCTTTCATTTCAAAGCCACTGTAATCTTGAATTCAGCATACAGAAAATGTGCAGTCATGTTCTTGCTAGCTGTGGGCACATGACGTTCCCTTTTGAATTTAGTTTTCAAACTTCCAGCCTGGTGATTGCTTGATGATGGGCTTGAACTTGCATATTAAGCATTTTTCTGGTACCACAGAACAAGTGTTCTGGTACAAAGATGGGGTTACCATCTCCTGTTTGTGCTCTGTGCTTTATATTAAAATGTTAAGAGTAAATGGTAGACAATATGAGTAGTCGTTTTCATTGAAATCATTCTATTGCTGTTTCAGGATTATGGATTTTTAAAACCGGAAAATGGCTCATGCCAGCTGTGGTACTGGTTTCACACTGTCAAATTAAACTCAGTTTGGTTCAGAGTTCCCTTACCAATATATACACAAGTGTAATCTGAGCCTGACATTGTGAGCTAGTGGACCAGAATAGCATTCCAAACATGTATTCTGCTTATATTTAAAGATGAAGAAGTTGTTGGGAGAATCTTTGAGAAATTCCCAAGTCTTAAAATAGGACTTGGACCTGTCTCCCTCTTCCCTGGCTGAGTGTGAGATTGAGGAACTATGCACGCTAACAACTATAAGATTTCTGCTCCTGGCAACACTCGTTTCCTCTACAGCAGGAAGACCGGGCTTGAGAAGATCAAACCTCACAGCCCTGAGAAGCTTCCTTTGGAAAACCAGTGGGAGTAATGTGGATCAAGGGCCCGTTTTAACCATTAACTAAAGTAGTGCCTAGCCACTAGCTTGTTCAGACAGCATCAATCTCCAGTCAAGAGGTCAAGTAGATTGCATTATGTCATTTCTTCATAGTAAGCTTTAAAAAACTTTTAAAAAGGTCATTATCATGGTCCCAAACCTGTGACAAAGCAATTTGTATTTATTCTAAGGTTAGGGGAACGACTGTGTCAGTGACACACAGGATTATTTTGTTGAGCTGCTATCGTCCCTCAGGGCTAAAACTAAGCAGAGCAATTGCTTAATTCCCCCAGTAGTTTCCCAAATTGATCTGACTCTGGAGCTACATTCATTTATAGCTGCATTAAGGGAGATGAACAAAGTTACTGTGCATTAGGGGTGTTGTACCTGGTGTATTATGAAGGTTAAAATTAGAACTACAATGACAACAGTAACGTTTTGGTGGGCATTACTCAGTTCATATGTAAATTACTGGTTACACACGGAAAAATGAAAATTTGAGGAAGGACTTCCAAGTCAATGGCTGTGATGTAATCTCGACTTCTCTGTTGCCTCCATATTGCACCTTAAACCTTTCTATATCCTGAAATCGCCACAAAACAGGCATTTGACGAACTATTGTTTTTACTGTTGGTTGTATTGTTTCTTAGATTCTATTTTGAGTGCTTCAGATTTTTTTTTTTTTTTTTTTTTTTTTCTTGTAGGCTGTCTGAACTGTATTTATTATTCATTGATTTGTTGACATTAATCCTTTCTCTGGGTTTCTGGGAGGGTTCTCAGATATGTATGCGCATTCCTTGGACCATTAGACTGTGGCCCTATGAGAACACTTATGCATTGTGTAGGCTTTATCCTGTGTTCAATGTATGCTTGAAAAAAACCTGGCTCTGGGCTTTTCCTAATGTGTAGAGGTTGACAGAACCCAGCTATTTGTGTGGAAGCGTGGGCGGCCCCCTCTCTGAGAGCGTAAACCAACGCAGAGGTCCTGCTCCTCTGTACACGCCTCTTTGTGAAGAGTGTGGCCGGACTACAGAGCCTACTCTGAGAGCACTTGGCAAGCCCATAGCTACTGTCACAAGACTCGGCAACAAAACAAACATTCAAAACCATTCCCTGATTCAAATCTGTTGGTGCAGAGGTATTTTTCTCCTCTGGGGGGGCTCAATAGTTGTTGAATAATGCTCTGTTCCTCCATGTTTCTTTGACATCTCTTATCTTCGCAAAAATCTTTAACCTTGGGCAAAAACTGTTTTGACAAAGGTTTGCTCCTTGTTTGGGGGACAGAATATGTGACCCAAAGGATTTTTTTTTTTTATTATTTATTGAGAGCCAATTTACGCCAAGGGTCAAAATGTATTGCAGGGACACATACGGCAGAAGACATTTTAAACCTGGTAAGACCTGCACACATTTTGCATGAGCTTAAGTGCTGCACTGGTACAGCAATTTCAATTAGGTGACAGTTCACAAATTAAGACGATGGAAGGACTCAATGGGTCTGTCACAAATAGAAAATATTGACTCAAAATTGAATCATTGACTCAATGTTGTGCATCTAAATACATGTTGTGATGCTGTATGTTTTGTGGTATATCAGGTCCTGGTGAGCTACAGTAATTTCTTGCATGAATACCTGCAAACTGTGATTCAGTTTTTTGGCAAGTTGAAACATTTCCACTCTTACGAGAAGGACTGACCAACACAGCCAGTGTAAATGACACATTCAACTACATGAAGTGCCAGTAGCTGCTTCTGGCAAGCTGTTTCCTGTAGAAGCACAAGAAGAAACTAGGATGAAAACTCTTTGGTAGGTAGGCCACAGTATACCGAAGCATTAAAGAGTCAACGTTCTGTGAGGAGAGTGTGTGAGCATTTATCGTTTCTGTCCTCAAAGTCTATCTACAATAAACAGGAGCACAATATGTAGTGGAAATAGTCATTACCTACTCTGGTTGTCAACAGTGGCATTTATTTGTGGCTGGACATAAATTCACAAAAATGTAAGCATTTTAAACAAGATGAAATATTTATGGCTAAATCATTCAAACTTGCATGTATGAGTTGTAGCAACATGTGCCCTCAAATTGCTTGCTGTTTTGGTGATCTTTGTTTTGCATAGCTTGCATATTTGATTTCTTTCTCTTAATCACATGATTCATGAAAAAAATCCAAAGAAGTTGAAAATGGCACTTTGATAAGTTGTTGGATTGATAGACTTCTCCAGTTGATTCCAGCTGGCAGCAAAGTTATGTTTTGAGCATCTAATCGCAGCAGAAAGGATGTTCACTAAATTAGGGGGGAAAAATGATTTCTATTCGAGAACTAAATTTGTTGGCACTTTGAAGCTATTGTGATAAAAATGTTAATTTTATGAAATTGTGACTTTTTAAATTTTAAAAATTGGTAAAAATGTGTAAAAGATGAATTCAAACACTGGCCCAGAATTATCATTCAAACCGGAAAAGAAATCTGTTTAAAGTGCAACTTAAGCATGACAACCTTATTGCTTATGCATTATGACCATAAAAGCACATGCATATACATAGTTTTTCCATGTTTTGGCAGAAATTTTATCAATAAATAAACCACTCACTTCATTGATGAAGCATCTCTGCAGCTTTGTAGCCTTGTTTCACTGCTATATGGGCATGACTGGACTGATCCAAGAGAAGGAAAACAAGCAAAAGAGGACTCATCAGGTCACATTGCATAGCAGTGCAGGACTTGGGGTCATTACGGCAGGTTAGGCGTTAATTGCCTCGGTGATCATGGCAGCTTCACCATTAATACCAACTTAGAAGTTTACAATTTACAGTGAGTCATTTTTTTTAAAAAACAGGCTTATAGATGTCTAGATTGAGTTCTGTGGTGGTTTGAGGCTGTTGGTCATGTAGTTTTTAGCAAACATGCAGTTAATTGTACATCTGTCCCTATCGATGAGCTTTGACTTTGATTAACAGAATGTCCCCTTCCTGAAGCCGAATTCCTTGTTTGGCGTATGTGGTAATCCTTTTCGGCACTGTTTCCCTTGACGCAAATATATCTCAAATTTATGAAACTGACACACCTCTAACTCCACCACCAACTGTTTGAGCTCTTTCACAATCCGCTCTATCGCTGGTTGCTTTAGAAACTCACATACTGAATTGTGGATTTTAACATGTCCGTAGCAGAATTATATTGGTTGAATAATTTACATTAATTTGAAACATCTTTCTTTCTTTTCAGTTGCTTCAAAATATGGGCCATTTTTCATTTGGTCTTTCCATTATTTTTTTTCTGCCCCATGTATGTTGTAATGGCTGAATGGCTATGAATATTGTCAGCAGCAATACCACCCTTCTCTTGTCAAACTGCCAAAGCTAAATATTTGACTGCTCAGTTAGTTTTGCATGGGAAACCTCTAGGCAAAAATATTTCTGCTAGAAGAGCTGTTTGAGGATCAGTAGGGGGCACTCTTCTCTCTGAGCCAAATCCAGTGCCCCAGCAGAGCGATCAGGTGCTGTGCTGTCCTGTCCTTTGCATCTGGCATCAAACTGAAGTCTTGGCTCATTGTTCATTAAAGATCTCATTTCACTTTCAGAAGTGTACGATTGTGAACCCTGGTGTCCAGATCAAATACTAACAAAATGGTTCGTCTTCATTAGGCTACCTGCCGAATGACTACACAAACCTGAGGTCAACTTTCAGTAGAATATTGAAGTTGCAGCTACAACAAGCCATATCCTTTATGTGGCTAAAATGCAGCACATGCTAAAGCGATATCAGATATCCTAAGCAATTCTGAATTTACTCTTTGTGTGGCTTTAAAAAGGTATTCAGTCTCCAAAACTACAACAATTTTTGGGAATTTACATTGTGGTCATATGTAGATAAGTTTTATTTTAGGATGCTTCTTAAGCTGCACACCCAAGTTCAGATGCTTTTCCTTATCCAACGTATTCTAATCCCTTGCCAGTTGCCCCTGTTCCCCAAGTCTTGACACACTTTAGACATCTCTGTCTGTCTGGGAATGCCTTCTCAGACTCTCTGAATAGCAAAGGTGGAAAGAGTCACTTTGTGCCTTTGTATTCTGGAATGCTGTGTAAACAGAGCCCCCCACCTTGGCTGCAGTCACCACGCGTTCTGAATTCTGCACATACTGCATTGGGCAATGGTGACTCCTCTCTCCGTTGTTTCCCCAGTGATCGATGGCCTTGGGAACGTGCCTGGCTGTCAGCGAGGCATTTGAGAGCTGGGATGCAGACCGTCCTCAAAGCTTGCCACGTTTGACCACTTAATGTAATCATCCGGTGTTGAGTGACAGCTCTGTTTTTACAGCATGTGTTTTGAACTGCCCTGTACGAGCAGTTTTTATGTATTATTACGCATTATATCTCTAATATCTAGGCCAAAGAAAGGAAGTGAATTCTTTTAAGGAGCATCATTTTGTAAACAGTGCTGACTGATCTAACGTGGTGAGCAGTGATTTTATTGGAATTTAAATTGTGCAATTTGTTTTAAGCTGCTGTGTGTGTGTGTGTGTGTGTGTGTGTGTGTGTGTGTGTGTGTGTGTGTGTGTGTGTGTGTGTGTGTGTGTGTGTGTGTGTGTGTGTGTGTGTGTGTGTGTGTGTGTGTGTGTGTTACACGCACTGCTGTAGGCAGGAATACAGAGGACTTAGCATCACCCCTCCCCCCAGGGGAGACCGACTGACTGTGGGCCTAGTCCAGTGAAAGTTCTCACAGGAAGAATGATTTACACCCATTTCCGTCATTTAGAATGTCGTTAGGACAGCATCCATAACTTGACTGTATCGTTACCCCCCATCCATCAGCATTTGCCCCCTTTTAAACATTGTGTTGTTTTCCATCACCACCCCCAGTCCGAAATCCTCTCAACTCTCAAACCCCTTGGTCTCAGATCAGCGTCCAAGAACAGGGCACTGTCCTGATGTGCTGAGCGCTGATCAGGGATCAGTGAATCGCAGAGAGGAGTTGGGCGAGAGGGGGCGAATTGGAATGCAGCATCGGTCTCCAGCCTCTCGCTTCCCATGACCTTAACCCAGAGAGCGAGCTCTCTGTGTCTGCCTCTTTTCCTCTGTGGAGATTAGTGTCCTGTTAACCAGGAAGAGGCACAAGGCCCTTTATTCTCTTTGCTATTTTTTAAACCATATGGAATGTGTTTGTGAATCTTTTTTACAATACTCGCAGTGGCTATAGGATTATTTTACTTAATTGGTTAATCTCACAGTATTTGTGTTGAAGTTAGAACTTACTTATGCGCTCCATTGCTTAAAAAGTAGTTTTTAATATTTGAAATGAAAGTGGCAAAAGCAGTTTTGGCACTACATACTCTCTTTATAAGCTCATAATATTGGCTCAAAATGGGTAGTTGTCTCTGTGGTGTAGCCTGAATGTGGGCACTTGAATAGGCACATGTGATGAACACAAGCACCTGGACTTAAACTCCCCCTCCTATTTTCATTCAGGATTACCAAACCTCTGACATTTGCCGACTGCGTTGGAGATGAACTGCCCTTAGGATGGGAAGTGGTTTACGATCAACAGGTTGGAGTTTACTACATCGACCACATCAACAGTAAGCCTCGATGTTTCCTTCTCTCTTGGGACGCACTGGAAGTGTCTAATGTTGGTGTCTGTAACTCTAAAAATGTTGAATACTGTATTAATGGAGTTCAAGCCAAATACACACACATTTTGTAGACACACGTGTTGGTTCTCTTGTGTAATTTGGCTTTTCTACTCATTTGTGTCATTATTTTTATCTTTTTGTTTAGGATTTTTCTTGTGGGCTGTGTTTTAGGAGAGCATTCTACACCTAATCTAATTTTGGAAAGTGATATCAGGCAAATGAGATGTAAGGGCGAAGGACTGGTGAAATTGTGTTGAGAAAAAGTAAATGGCATCAGATCAAACGCTGTTGCAGCAGAGCTGTCTTGTCTTAAATCTTATGTTTTAAGATCTTCTATTTTTGTCACACGCATGTAGGGGAAAGCCGACAACAGAACACTCATAGAAGATTCCAGTCTCCAGCTCTCTCTAAACAAGCAGATGGCCACTGTTTGAACTGCTATCAGCTGGGCTGTGATCCCAGTGCAGTCCAAGGGCATCCAGGCCCCTGTTTGGGTTTATTTCCAAATCTGCCTCAAGTCCAGATCTTCTGCTTTCTCTCTCCCAGGCTTAAGGATTACTGCCCCACCGCCCCTCGCGTTTCTTATTGAAACAACCCCAAAATGACTGGAATTCCTTCCAAAATTCAGAGAACCCCCATGCATTTGAAATGTATGTCTAGTCTCACGACAAAAAGACCAATAGTCATTATTTCTGACTTTTCTGCAGGCCATTTGTGGTTGGGCTGTACCTGTTGAACCAGTTTTCCCCATTACTTTGCCTCTACAGTCATTTTGAATGATATGAATGGAGAATTGTGTTTGTAGAATTGTAACTTGTCCTACACAAGCTCTATTACCTAGGCAGCTTGGTAGTATTACAGTGTATCAAAATGCTGGCTAAATCACGTTTACCTGCCTTTATAGAGTGATTTTGATTGGTCAGAAAACATTGCTTGTCTGAGTTGGATCATTGGTCTGAGCTGCACTGCTGTCTCCAGGCTAATAGCAGGGACACACAAGCCTGGTATGCAAGGCTACTGTGTCAGGGACGACAGTGAGAATCAGTGTCAGCCCTTTCTCGTTTGCCTCCGCCCAGAGACCACCCAGATTGAGAACCCGCGGACACAATGGCGGCAGGAGCAGGAGCGCATGCTGAAGGAGTACCTGGTGGTGGCAGAGGAGGCGCTCAACGCCAAGAAGGAGATGTACCTGATCAAGCAGCAGCGCCTGGAGCTTGCCCAGCAAGAGTTTCTGCTCTTCCACGAGCTGACTGAGGAGGACAGCCGCTCGCTGACCAGCTGTGAGAGCCCATCACACCTATCTCTCCTGCTCTAACTGTAACCTCACACATCCCCTGTGCCAGTAATATGGCCAACCGAGTCTACTCATCCCTGCCTGCTCCCAATTGTCTGACACCACTCACTCCTGCTTCTACCATAGTATACTATTCATTCACATTCATTTTCCTGACCCCCCTGCCTTATCCCCCTCTTTCCCTGTCCCTCTCTTTCTCTCTCTCCCTCTCTCTCTCTTTCTCTGCCCCCCACCCCCCAGTCTCTATCATGGCTGACATGCCCTTAGTTCCACTCTGCAGCCCCATGCAGTTGGTCTCATTCAGTAGCTGAACCATGCAGCTGGCTCATCTCCAGCGTGCCAGTCTTTAATCTTCCATTCCTCTCTCTCCTCCATCGGCATCCGGGTCGCATGCACTGCAAACCACCACTGTGGAGAAGACTTTTAAGGGAAAAAAAAAACCCATTTTAAATGAATTTTTATTTTCAGTACCTCTTCAGTTCATCATATAAGCCAGTGTGTATGTGTACTTTTGAATGCTGAATTGTTTTTGTTGTCAAAAGTTTGTGTAAGGAAATTGAAATGTGTTAAAGTGGAAAGTGTTACTGGCTTATTTTAAGGGCACAGTGAATGGCTTCTACAGAAGTGGAGTTTTGGTTCCATTGAATTCCTCCCTGGCCTGAATGCCAGGGTTTGGTCCAGCCTTTTCCTGCATTAGTGCAAGCGCCCCCTCTCGCCCTGTTGCTGGGGGTTGCCTCTGCGCCTAACCGCCTGAGCGCTAAATGCCTAGCGGCGAGACTCCTCTGACCTTTCCACACGCAGAGTGCGAGAGCGGAGGAGCTCTCACAAAAACCCCTCTATCAGGGGGACTCGCCCTTTCCCCTGTGTGTGCTTTATTTTTATTTTTTTGGGGGTGGGGGTGTTGTAATGCTTGAAAAGAGGAGTTTGGTTTCAACCTGAGCTAACTACCCCTTTCCCTTTTTTCTCTCCCTCTTTCTCTCTCTCCCTCTCACTCTCTCTGCTCCTCGTAGCGTTCTCTGGCTCCACTTCAAACGCTAAATATGACCCTGACCAAATAAAAGCGGAAATCGCCTGTAGGCGGGAGCGGGTAAGTCATTATCGGCAGAGAACAATGCCCTGCACGTCAGGCCCCAGTCAGCGCCGCGCCGTCCCCGCGGGGCGTCACGCCGGTGCGTAGGGGCTCAGGTGTGGCTCGCTGTGGGGTACGCGCTGGCAGGAATGAAAAGAAACGGGGGGTCAGATTTTTCTGTCAAGCAGCGTCTGGTTTCTGTGGCCATCCCCTGTAGCACTGTAGCCCCTGCAAAATTCCTTCCTGTAAAACTAAACTTAAGTAAAAATTCATCAGTCCTGCTCATTGAAATGTATTTGGTTAAAAAGTCAACATGTATGATGTACCTGACACTGTTATCTCATTGATGGTCTTGAGAAAGTTAGAGTCAGAGTAAGCTGTCAAACACTAATGTGTGGGAAAACATACCGTAATACTGTGTGTGTTTTTCTCTCCCAATTTTATATTCCCAACTAGGAAAATGCCATGTACCTAATGTGTTTTTTATTTAAAAAAAAAAAAAAACACTTGGGCACATCCTGTCTGTTTCAGACAGGGTTTGTTTTTATGTCATGTACATGCTGAGCAGGGCACAGGGAATGGGGTGTGTGTCGGAAACGGACCGACGGTGTGCCTGAAAGAATGATCCCTGTGCCTGACTGGGCATGTTCGTTAATATCGTCATCAGGTAGAAGCGGTTAAAAAAAAAAAAAAATTTGATTAGCATGAATCATTCAAACCTTTTGACATGGGAAAATTCACCCAAGTGACAGAAATGAAGTGATTTAGAGAATTTTTAATAAGTTTAGCACTTTTTTTTTTTTTTTTTTTTTTTTTTTTTTGTACATGGCATAATAGAGTGACCTTACTCTCCTGTTCACTTCTAAGAGTAGTACAATTTTGCCAAAGTTTATACAAATTATACAAGTGTACATTTTCCAGCATTGGGGTTGGTGGGGAGAGGGTGTGGTATTTCGGGTTCATGGCCTGTGTAGCCTTCAGGCTGTAGCGTTGACAGGACAGTCAGTGCGACTTATCATTAGTATGATCAGTCAGTCTGGTCTGACTGACTCATTGTACATCTTGGGTGGAGTGTTGGAGGTTAAGTCTGTCCTGTTTTCTGAATGACTTTTACGGGGCAGTTTAGGATGAGTGGGTACTGACTCTGAATGACTCCACTGGGCAGAATGGTGGTGGTTAGTGTTGAACGACTCTGTGCAATAAGGCAGACTGTATGGCAGACTGGGTGGAGAGTTGTCTGATGTTTTCCTTGTGCCTCCAGCTCTCCACACTGAAACAGGAGCTGGCTCAAGTGAAGCAGGAACTGCACTACAAGGAAATGGGAGTGGAGACCCTCCAGGAGTGAGTACACGGCTCTGGTCATTACAGACTATGGTGTTTCCCACCATCAGCTTCCCCCCCTCCCTAGACCCTCCCTTCCCCCTCCTCCTCCCTCTTCTCACTCATCCCCTCCCTCCTTCCCACACTCCTGCCACAGTCCGTCCCTCCCGAACCCCCCCCCTCCATCCAGAGTGTGACCCCGTGTTCTTCCCCAGGCTGTCACTTCTCCTGCTGTGTTTCTCCGCATGACCTCTCCTCTCCATCTTTCTCTTGCCTTCTTTCCTCCTTTGCCTTTGCAGTTAGTTCTGTTAAGTGCATAAGTGCTGTTACCCCAATGCGTGTGTGTCTGGCTGATCCAGCCCCTCACCTTCTGTTAAATAGGATCTAATTAATTGGTTCTGATCCATCTTTTAGTTTAGATCTTTCATGTATTTGGATAGTTTATAAAGCTGTTGCCACTGCGCTGTAATTATAGAGTGATAACTACTGTGTATGTTTTATTTTTGATAAAACTGCAGGCGTGGCCATGTGTGTAATTTCACTAATAGTTCCACTTTTTTACTGGCAAGATTGTATGGAGGTGTCAGAAATCCATGGCCATACACTGAGGATGGTCATGAAGCTCAAAGAAATTCTTTATTAATGAAAAGTGTGAGGAAAGAAATCTGGAGTTTAATACTTAGGACCATTTCAGTTTGTAAAAAGGAAAACAATTAAAAGGAATGTCTCTGTTATATACTGTTTTGACTGATTAACTGAAGACTAGCCATAGCAGTGTTTTTGAATGGCTCCTGTACATGGTTGTGGCTAGGGCAGTTTGTGTCTGTCATTAGGGGCGACAGGCTCTTGTCAGTGAGGGTTTTGTAGGTAGGCTGTTCCCATGTTTAGCTGGGGGTGGGTGGTGAATGGGGGGGAAAGGAGACTCCACCCCAGGAAGAGGATGCACCAGCGGAGAGCTGGAGCCAGGGATCACACTAGAGAGGAAGTGCTCTGTTTGGAGGAAAAAAAGGGAAAAAAAACACACGCCAGAAAAAGGGCAGGGAGCTGCAGAGCTGTAGAAAAACGAGAAGAAGCTATCTGCCTGCAAATTCCTCCGCACTTCCTGAGATGGAGAGAGAGCAAGCGAGAGAGAGAAACGCCTTATCTCTTAGATAATATACAGCTCTACAGGCTCCCAGAATAGGCTGGCCTGAAGGAGGAAAAGAAGGAAAACGCACACATGCACATACACACACACACACACACACACACACACACACACACGCAGGCTCGAGCTGGACAGGCATGTCTCTCCCCTCTCGCTCCACTTCGCCTTTATCCAGTGGGACTGAGACCCTGAATGGAATGCCCCAAACGTAGACCCCCAGATAGGCCTGTTATTCTTAAATCACTGCCACTGTCAAAACCAATTACAGTCACAAACTCTTTCACCCCCCCACACCCCCCTTTAGATAAATAAACAACTGTGCGACATAGAATTCTCTCCTCTGAAATTCCTTATCTCATTAGCATGCCAATTTTTTTGCAAAAGGTATAAAAAAGTGTCACCACAAATTGAGCCCCCAAATAAAATAAGTTGATGAGGATCAAGTTCAACAGATTTCTGTTGGTTTTTTCCTCCTACCATTTACAGGCGTTTTTTTTTTTTTTTTTTTTTTTTAATGTACCTTATCCATAGTGACTTGGTTGCTTTTCAACCTTGTACATTTTAAACGAAATCGCACAGCTGGAATTAATTTGTTTTTTATGCTGGAATGATTGATGTAGGTGCCTTTGGTTGGGAGTACAACAGCAGGGTGTTTGAAATCCAGTCCCTAAGGCACAGTGCCGCTTCACTTGCTGTTGGTGCCATTTATTTACGTTTGAGGGAGTGTTTTGAGACTGCAGACGCTCCTTGAGAGCAGTATTTACCCTCTAGACAAAGGGAAATGCATTATGAAACTACTTTATTCCATCTTTTTGTGGGTATACAAACGGGAGACCCTACTCCCAGTGTCCACTCCTCTGTAAGGTGGACTGAGCTCTGCCAGTGCTCTGTTGTAAAGCAGGAGCATGGCCCTGTGGTTCTTCCTGCCTTTCAGAGGGCTCAAAGGTAGAGGAGAGGCAAGTGATATCAGTGGGTTTTGGATACACGAATAAATGCGTAGACCCTGTTGGGCAGGGAACAAAGCGGTGCTTGTTTTTTGGGTAAGGGGGCAGGGCCCTGGGGTGAACAGTACCTGCTGTTAAAGGGAGGCCCTACAGGAAGCAGGCCCTGGAGAGACCAGGGCCCTATGCCAGCAACGCGGATCTAATAGGCGGCTAGCCACCACACACACGCCCCAGTATTTCGGGCAGATGGTGTGGTGGCCCTGAAAGGCTGCAGCAACCTTATTAACACCAGAGTTGAAGATTATGGCATGAATTTGATGCGTCATCAGTTTGCTAATAGAAAAAACAGCAGCTACTTCAAAGTGAACACAAGCATAATCCATTTGCATCAGCATAACTGGCTTTGGAATTCTCCTCATTTCGTAATTGGTTTAGAAATGAATCCGGTTCAGTAAACCTTTTTTTCCCCCCACTTTGTCATGCAGTCAGCAGTAACTGTAATGGATGGCTTCATGTCATCCTCCCAAGTTAAGTATTTTTGATGTTTAATGACGTCACATAAATCGGTTGGGTTAATGACTTTTTTTTTTGTTTACAGTTACTGTTTTATGGGGACAAAGTGGCATTTTGTTTATGTGCTGGGCATGAAACACTTGACAGAGGAAAATTTATTATTCTAATATTTGTGCTGCTTTCGGGGGGGTGCGGAGGGTAGGATTAGCGTAGTGAGCTTGTGTTTCATGTCCCTAATTATACAGCTGTGCTTTAGGGCCCCAAGGAACCCATATGCTAATCATTGTTGTTTTAATGTGACCAAAACGATCATCTCGTTTGATTTCAAGGAATCGGGTGGAGTTGAATGGAGAATTGGACATGCCAAGTATTTGTATATTGGCCTTTTGGTTTGTGCTCATGTTCATCAAAGTAAACATTATCACTTTGATGCACCAAAATTATATGTACATTTATAAACATAATGACAGAAAATCCAGTATACTTTTTCTGCACACCTTCAATGCTAAAAACAGCTCATACATGTTTGTTTATGGGCATGTACACATGTGTATATGTGTAATTTTGAAAAGAATCTACACACACACACTTTCATATTGCTTTTCTTTTACATAAACATTAGTTGTGGAAAAATGGTCCACACAAGGATTTCAGTCATTTCACAGTGAGCAAAAAAAATCTGTCAAACTGGAGCACCAGCCCTGAGTGATGTCATTTCCAATTTAAGTCTTTATAATTAGGTGTGGAAAATTGGGTGGGGCAGATTCCTGCACAAACTATATTTGGATGCCTGTGTACATTTTTATGTACAGCATGTGGATTCCTCCATAAAGACACCCCTGTCGTATGAGTTTGTCTTCATTCTGAAACGACTTGGTTAGTTTGCTCTCAGAAATATTTAGTCTCCGTAATTACAAAGATTTACTTGTGTGTTCTGCAAAGCTATTATTACAGTTTAAAATGCACTGTTATGGTTTCATACCAAATGTAGTTCCTGCACCAACTCACATCCTGACAGAAAGTTCCAGTATTTTCAAGATAGAAATAAAGATGGGAATATTTAGCTAATAAAGAGATTTGGGTTTGTTGAAAATCTGAGTTGTATGTGTATTCACAAAAACAATGGAAGACACTATGAAAGTTCTGCAAAAACAAAAAGTTTTGCAAAGATTAATTTGCTTCAAAAGGGGCTGGGAATACAGCTAATTCAAAATGCAACTTTTCTCCCCGAAGTAAATACAGACCTACTGCTTTCAGGGATCATTTGCACTCTCATAACATTCACTCAGAGGTGCGTAACAGCACACCCAGTTAACACTAAAGTGAATCAGAAGTAGAAAGTAACAGATAAAAACTGATTGCACAGTAACAGTAGTTTTATTACTTTACTTAGTTTCCTTAGTTCCATACTAACTTTGACAGAACCATGAGGACCCATTGGCAGTCAGTGCTAATGGTCTGAGGGTTGTGAAGCCTTTGGTATGAGTACAGGGGGCCTTTAGAATGTGTGTTTGTGATTATTGTCAGTCCAATATGAAAGGGTGCAACATGCAGGGCTGGTCTGAATAGACCTCCCTAACTGTGTTTCTGTGTGTGTAGAATCGACAGGAAGATGTCCAGCAGTCAGACCAGCTACAAGCTGGACGAGGCTCAGGCCATCTTCAACGAGCTGCGCAGCATCAAGAAGTCCATCAGCTCAGGCGAGAGGGAGAGGCAGGACCTCATCCAGGTGAGCTGCTCAGCAAGTTCCGCTGTGGTCCCGTCTGTGCCCCTGCAGGCACCTGAGCGTCCCTGCCAAAGAACATTCACTCACTGGGGATCATCTCCCAGTGTAACTGACTAAATCAGTCCCTCTGTATCCAGCTCAGCTGGTGTTCAGTCTTCACTGTTTTGGTGCAAAATGGCTTCTAATGTTACAACATTAGTAGTGGTTTAAGTGAATCCCTGATTCAGGTGTAAGGGCTTTTTAGATTTTTTGAATGTTGTAAAGACACTGAATATAAATACAACTTCTGATAGAGCATTGACCTAATTTTACTGTCCCTCTTCTGAAATGTTGATGCCGAAATATTATTATAAACAATTTGAGATGTTTACAAATGATGCGTTCAAGTCTGTAAGTGTTTGTAGTATTTCTTTGAGAGTTTGTTTAATCAAGTTTTTATTGTCAAGTTTGAGAAGTTTTTCTTCATTTGAAATTTGTCTGTGGCAAATTGGTAAGTGCTCTAAAAGTGAAGATGGAAGGAATGGTTTGTTTTAAATGACCCAAGTTTTTTTTTTTTTTTTTGCAGTCTGAGCTGAAATGAAGAGCTTTGCACAGTGTACACCATGTCCAAGCACTGGATGTATTTCAGTGTGCTCCTGTTGGATAGAATTTACATTGTTTGTAAACATATTATTGTCAGTATGTTCAACATTGCCCCCCTGTGGTTAATCTGTGTAAAATGTGCATAGAATGTGCAATCTCTTTCTTCAGTGGCTTGAGTTCCATTTTTTCCATGATCTGTCCAAATAGCTTGCAGCTTCTGATGAATCTAAACAAGGCCAAGATGAGAATTCTGGCTAATTGCTACATCTCACTGATTAGTTGCTGCTGTCATAGAAATCTTTGATGTAAACATTTTTACAATAATTAATGTGTAGTCCAATGCTTCTAAGCAGCAAATGAAACCAAGTCAGTTCCATGAAACTTGAATAAAAATGGTAGGGATATACATGTATTGGCACAATATATTCAATACAATTTAAAGACCCATACTATACAAACAGTGAATGATGACTGAGGCACAACTACTTGGAAAAGCAACACACTTTTCTTAGTAATTTTTTGCAAGCTGGATGGCTATATCCCATCTGAAACGTTCAAGCAAATAGGTCACATAGGGCCTCTTTTAGGAGGCAGCGAGGACAGTCAGCACAGTCAGGTAAGCCTGGAGAGACTTTTAAATGTGCTCCGCTCTTACCCATGTCTCCTTTGTGTCTGGTGTCCCTTGCAGAGCCTGGCGAAGTTGACGGTGAACTTCCAGCACAGCCTGTCCATCAGCGACTCCCTACACGATGGGTCCAACAACAGCCACGGGGCCCTGGGAGAGCCCTGCCTGCTGCAACGCTACCGTGACACGGGCTGTCAGACCGACATCATGGGAGAGGTGGGTACCGCCAGCGGCAGCAAGGCTGGGTGAAGGCGAAAATCATCTTGTATCTTTCAGTGGCCTCTCTGGCCTGGTGTACTTCCTGATGCTGTTGAAGAAATACTCTAAGAACAGAAACGGAAGAAGAGTTCATGGGAATGATTTGGAAAAAGTAATGCACTCTCCTGTGCTAGCTCAGTTTGAACAGGATAGCCATGCCGTATTTGTGAAATTCGCTAGAATGTGCATTTCGACATGGAAAAATGCTCTTACTTCCACTGCAATGCTTTCCACTTTAATCAGTGAACGCTTTCCCTGACATAAGCTTCTCAATCCATGTTTACTTATTTACAAATATGTTTTCTCCATAAGATGTGTTCTCAAGATTCCTCACCATTGGTGGACAGAGTCAGACTGAATTGGCAGTATGAAGAGGCCAAGAAAAAGTAAGTGGAGTGACCCTGATAATGTTGTGCACACACAAGCGGCTTTTTTTGGTACAGCCATCATTTGTTTTCTTTCTCTCTTTACAAATTCCATCGAGTTTTGTGTGTGACCAGTCTTCACTGGTCTATTTCAAACTTGATGGCTATATAATGCCACAAGACAGCACACTCTCAGTGTAAAATTCCATTATGAGGGCTCAGGTTTAAGGTGTGTTTTAGTGGAAAAGATGAATGACAGATCTCTCATATGCCCCCAACCAAATGCACATATCTTGTTGAAGACTCCAATTTTGTATGATGTGATTGGAAATTGGATGTGAATGTGGCTGTTTGAAGCTGACGTGGTGAACAAGCCGATATATTGGAGTGGGCGTGTCCCGCAGTGGCCGGCCGAGCGGCTGGCGTTCTGAATGCCCCCACTTTTGGAAATCAGCTTGGTGGTCAAATTCTTCATTTACCATGCATTCCTGCCCCCGAGCGGAGCCCTGCTGACTCTGAGCTGCCTTTGTGTGTGAGGCGAGCACTGTGCCCACCTCTGCAGAGCTCTGACAGCGACTGGCATCAGGCATGGTTGTGCGGGCGCGCGCATACACACACACACACACATATACACACACTCACACATATACATACATACATATACCAACACAGCACACCCTCTCTCACACACACCCTAACACAGCTCAGCAGACACACAAACACTCACATGCATACCAACACAACACCTATGCATACACACACTCTCACATGCACAACACAAATACCAACACAACACAAAATGCAAACAGGCAAGCGCACAATACAACACATGCCCACTTCAGAATTTCTGAATTATTGGCTCCCTTGATCAAGATGAACCAATGAAGCTGAACAAAATCACACTGATAATGAGATAAATGTTATATGCAACCATATGGGAAAACCATATTTGTCAAACCATGTCAAAATTATTAACCCTCTTGTTTTCACTGCTTGGTGCAACCTACACTGTTAAGGATAACAGCACTGAGCCTTTCTGAATTATGTTTAATAAGGTTGAGTGACACATTGGGAGGAATTCTGGGTGTTTCACCCATGCAGAAACTTTGAGATCCTTAATGTCCTTGCATCTACACTCACTGCCTGCCCTCTGCAGTTGAGAGCACAGGTTCTCGATCAGATTCAGCTCCAGAGACTGGGATTGCATTGAAATAGACTGAGTGTTTCTACCCTTCCTCTGTACCAGAGTGTCCAGCATCCAGCACCAGCTGGCCCAGATGGAGAGTGAGAACTGGCCAGGCCGGGCCGAGGCCGACCGCGACCGGGACTGCCTGCAGCTGCTGCGCGAGAAAGAGGCGCTGCTCCAAGAGATCACCCTCATGAGCCAGCAACAGCGCCCCCTGGAGTCCCTCCTGCAGCTGGAGGAGGAGCGCCGCAGGCTGGAAGAGGAGGTGCAGAAGGCCCATGCTGCCCAGAGCCAAGGGGCCAGCCAGAGGTCAGAGCTTACTCTTGACAGCTGTCAGTGAAACCACTGGTTCTCTACACTGACCAGATACTCCACTCCTGTTTCCTTCAGCTACCAGCTAGTGCCTCCTGTGGTTTGTAAGCAGAGTTCCTGGTGCCAAGTTACAATACAGAATGTACATTGCTGCAGTATTGTGCTTAGCTAATGCCCATAATGAATTTTCAGAAGATGCATAAAATTGAAATATTTCTTTTCAGCATTGCAGAGAGGGAACTGTCTATGTTAAGAACACAAAGCTGAATATCTAGTTTTTATCTAGAATCTGTGGTGGGACACACTAGGTGATCATGTGTCCATGCCTCATGAGTGTGAAGGTTCAGCAGACCCCTTTTGTCCCTTCACCAAAAGCCTTATACTGCCATATGAGTCAGGACCTCTGTGACAGTAGAGTTTGTGTTTATTGTTTAATCTCTTCTAAACCATCTTGCTTTAAAATAACATTTCTGGCTATGGCTTGGGAAGCTGTATAAACTGGTATAAACCCATACTCACAATTACTCTTCTGTAGAAGAGTCTTGGACTTGACAACAAACAGATAGCATGGTGAGGCTACAATTTTCCCAACTGGAAATTCATGGAAAGCTATCTCAAAGAAAGAGGACCGTGGCATGTGAGGGATTTCTCTGCTGTAATGCTGCTGTAAGACTGTCAGTGCTGGTGAGACAGATGGAGTAGATAAATTTGAAACACACAATGGACCAGGCCTTGCCTTCAGCATGCAGTCCCGCCATTCAGTGACTGACCAATCTATCCAATCTAGCAAACATGTATTTTTGTAAAGGTTCCTGTGTGGTGCATAGTAGTAAATAAGGGCACCTCCAGCCCCCATGCCTCCATTAAGATTAGGGCTGTTTTTCTGCCCATATGAAACACTCCAGGAACATGGTGCCAACAGGGAGCCACTGTTAGCCAGGAAACTGCCTGTAAAGCTGATTTTTTTTTTTTCCTTTGGAATTGCAACACCAGACAGCACAGATTACCTCTGTGCTGTCCACTAGGATGTTAACCGTTTGAAAAATGGAATATAATACCTGTGGGATGTTGAACCCACAGTAGATATAATACAGCTTCAGAACTGCACAGTGTGAACACGTTTAGTGTTCATGTGTTCAGCCTGATGTATCATGCTTAAGAGGTTGTTGACAGCTCTGTCTTATATACATCAAAGATTTAATCTCAGCTAAGTAAAGAAAAAGCATTTAAAGACATGGATAATAAGAATGAAAAATTAAGACATTGGTAATGGCATTTTTTAGCAACTGTATTTATGTGATGATGCAGAAATTTAAGGGAAATTAAACAGTTTGACATCATTCCCTAAATGAATGGGATGACTCAGACAGATGGAAAAAATGGTTTTGCAGTGTGTTGGAGCACATGTGCCAATGTTGTGTTGTGTGAACGCCTACAGTTGTTCACATTGGATTATTCTCCTTGCATGATGTCACAACACTGAGTCAGCCTTCAAAAAATGTCAGTCAGTTTGTTTGCATGCCCTTCCACTAGGGGGCGTTTCAACTTCACACATGTGAAGACTAAATACAGAATAACCTAGTTGTATAAACAATGTGTACCTTGCTGAAATGTGTTAAATAGTAGATGCATTTGGCTGAATTTCAAACTGCATGATCCTGTGCCAAAATCTTCACTCTGAACATTATCATTCTGTCTGTACTGTCATTTTGCTTTAAAAGTGTCGATCTTGGGGTGAAATCCACAACCGTTTGCAGGCAGTTCTGTTGGGTTTCAGAATTTTCCTCTCCCCTTGGGCAGTTTCATGTCATTAGCATATTTTTTTTACTGAGGATGTCTATCAAGTTAATAAAAAATTGAACTGTGTATTTAAAGTTTAGATCAGAATTTACTTGATGATGAAAGCCTCTTGATTACTTTGAGTTATTAAGCCTTAAGCTCAGTCATACCACATCCGGCCTCTACTAAATAATAGTTGATGCAGATAAATATTTGAGGGACTATCCCACACTGGAGAGTGGTCAGTCATGTTTAGCTCTTTATTGCCCCCATGTGGACGGATGTAGTAGTGCTGAGGGAGCAATGACGCATCAGCAAGCAAAGTATTTGATCAAAATTTTCATCAGCAGCACTGTACCAGTAACTTTGTAGTTCCTGAAGTTGAAACACACTAATGAACGTGGCGGTGTCTTGTTTTGCCTGTTAGGATCCTTCAGCAGGAGAAGAGGAACGTGCTGCTGAGGCAGCTGGAGGAGGCAACGCGCATCACTACCTACCTGCACTCCCAGCTGAAGAGGTGAGCCGGCCCCAGGTCACATGTTAGGGATAATAATACATTTATAATTTGGATTTGTGCTGAAGAATAAGGAAGTCAGATCTGCATTCTATGTGCTTATTTTCTCTATTGAACCAGGTAGATCAAATGGGGATTCTCTCTTGAGCTGAGGAATCAGAATTAGTTCAGGAGTGTAAGAGTTTTTGAAAGGAAGGTGTCCTAGGTCTGATTAATTTTTGTTTGTTAAAAAAAAAATGTAAGAGCTGTATCTTTATTTAGCCTGGCAGATCAAGTGAGGGCTCAGTTCTCATGTTTTGTGGTATCCTAAATGTAATCGTATTTATGGTGGTTTTGTGTCGTCCTCTCAGCCTGTCGGCAAGTAACCTGACGATGTCATCCGGCAGTAGCCGGGGCTCCCTGGCCTCCAGCCGTGGGTCTCTGGCCTCCAGCCGCGGCTCGCTCAGCTCCATCAGCTTCAGCGACATCTACGGGGTGCCCCAGTATGAGCGGCCCGAGGCGCCGGGGGAGCCCGACCCCCACCTGCGCTACCTGTCCCGGGGGGGGACGGCTGGGTACGGTGGCGGAGGGGACCTCCTGAGTCTGGGCAAGGCCAAGCGCTCCCAGGACACACCCCAGTCCCTGGCCTCCCTGTCGTCCCGATCCTCGCTCTCCTCCCTGTCTCCTCCCAGCTCCCCCATGGACACGCCCTACCACTCCGCCTCCCAGGACTGCCCCCTCACCCAGATGACTGAGGAGTACATGGAGCTGGCTGGGCGGGGGATTCTGGAGGGCCTCAGGGGCCCAGCCCAGACCCCCTCTGCCCACGCCCCCGCACCTGGGGAGGCAAGCTCAGGGGCCGCCACCACCACCCACCTGCTAGAGGGCAAGAACCAGAGGGACGGTGTCCCCCAGGGGCCACTTGGCATGGCAGGCAAGTTACCTTAGAGCAGTGGTGTCAAACTCGGGTCCTTTTAGGCTGCAGTATCTTCTGGTTTTTGGTGTGTTTCAACACTTCAGTAATTTAGGTCAGTGATTGGCTACAGCATGTGTGTGTGTGTGTGTGTGTGTGCACTTCCACCCTGCAGGAGTGATCCTGCGCTGTAACAGTGGGAGCCGTGCCGGGCGCAGGGCCAGAAGAGTGTCAGCAGGACTGTCAGATGATGCTCTGGCCACGGACAGTGGGGTCTTTGAAGCCTGGGGCAAAAGGTGAGTGTTTCAAACTCAGCTCTTAGTCCTGGATACTTAAGAAATAATAATGTTTCTATAAACTGTGGTCTGATCCCTTATAAAGACATCAGTATTGGCAGTCTTATTAATTAAGCATAAGGTGAGGTTGACCATCATAAAATTGCCCTGTCATTGAACAGTATTACCTTTCGATTCTTTTCCAAACAACATTATCACAATGCACAATATTATTCTCTTTATTTTCAAATTAGTTGTCCGAGGCAACTAATTTTTCTAAAAGTCTTTCTTAATTCTGCATTATCTCTGAACCGAAAGTGCAGGCTCATTGTCTGGAGGAGACTCATATTTTAGGATAGCGTCATTTTGATCAGAATGTTAAATTGTTTGATTTTGATTTTCATGTTGAACTCACCTCAGTGGGATCAACATCTGATGCCTTTGGAACTCTGATGCCATCTAGTGTCCAAAAAATAAAATGCAAAACCAGTCTGTTGAGAGGTTGAGGTCTTGAATACAAATTCTCCCAAAGTTATCAAATAGTAACACTTGAAACAAAGAAACTTTTAGACATGCTACCATTGAAGGGTGCTGGAACCCGAGCTTTACTTTGCATTTGGTGTATTACAGCATCATATTATAGTACAAAACCTCAAAGATACTTTTCAGTTATACTTGCTCTAAGAATTAGTTAGAATTCTACCTCTGTCTGGCCATTGTTTTCCATATTTTCTATGAGCCTTGTATCTTTCTTACATATTTTCAGTGGGTCTCGTATCTCTCAGAGTTTCTAATGTTATGGCTATAACTCACTTTGTTGCTTATTTTACCTATTTCAGTTAATTTTTTGAAGCCTTATTAAAATAACAGTGCGTCGCATGTGACATCTTGTCTCTCTCCCCTCTTGTATTGCAGCAGGGCCGAGGACATAGAGGAGGTCTCGTACAGTAATGACGTCAGTGCGGCAGAACCGGCTCTGATCCAGCTGGGGCTCCTGTAAGTTCAGCAGCGCCTGTAGCGCCTGCCCTCCCCTCAGAGTCTCCCCTCAGCTGCCCAGCCTTCACGTGTGTCCCGTTTCTTTGGGTTTCAGGTATGATGCCAACAGTGAATGTCTCCTGCTGCATCTGCTGCAACTCAACAACCTAAACGGGGCTGTGGTGAAGGACGGACGTAGAGTGTAAGCGCAAACCGCTGCTCCGCTGCTTAAGATCGGACATGTAATCGCCTGCTGTCCCGATGTACACATTTGTAGCAGAATCTTTTTGAGCATTTGCTTAGTCTTTGTGCTTGTTACATTGCATTCCACAGAGAGGCTGACATGGGTGGGGGAGAGCAGATGAATACACACAGATGATTTTCATGGGCTCACAAGGAATTAGAAATACTGTTGTAAAAGGAAGTGATAACACCGTAACTTTGTTTGATAGTATAGCTTGGTTTGTTCAACTGTGTGCAGGTATGTGAAAGCGCACCTGCTGCCGGTGGACCCTGGCCGAGCCTGTCTGTATTACTGCTGCAAGGCCGTGGAGCCGCAGGCCACTCTGACCTTTAACGAGGGCTTCCGCATCCCCCTGCCCCCCACCGCCCTGGCCCTGCGCAGCCTGCACATCTCCCTCTGCGCCCTGGGGCCACAGGACCACGAGGAGCTGCTGGTGGGTCGAGAGGAATCCATTGATCTAGTAGGGATTTTGGGTAAAGGGTATTTCTGGATGGGGGGTGTATAGGAGTTTACCTGACTCCATGTGATGATCTATTCACTTGGAGTCAATAAATGGCCCATTAAATGCAGGCTGAAAACTGTTTATATGGTTATGATTTAAAAAAGAAAATGTTCTCTGTCTGGGATCTCACCATAGTTTCTTCTCTGCCTTCCCCGTGATCAACCCCTTGTTACTAGGGTGTGATCTCCCTCTTTTCAGAACCTTTCCTGGAAAAAAAGTTTTGTTTCATACGCATTTTCATTGTTAGGATTTTGTCGTGGTCGTAAGGGCATGCTGTGCTGTTTCCGGTGTCCTGTCTCATGTGCTTTGAGCAGGAAACTGAAGCAAAGCGTTTGAAGTGTGGCCGTGGCGGCAGCAGCAGGCTGTTGACCCCGTGTTGCTGTGTGTTTGTGCAGGGCGTGGCGCAGGTGGGGCTGGCTGACTGTGAGGGCTGCACAGAGATGGCCTTCCAATGGCACCGGATCCAGATGCTGCCCAGGGCTGAGCCGGGTCGTCTCTCAGAGGGCAGCCTGCCCACGCTGCCCGACAGCGCAGAGGAGGACGCCAAAACCAGGGTGAGTCCAGCTCCCTCAGATATATGGGCAAGCGGGGGTTTAGAGCTGCAGGGGAGAGACGCCAGGAGCGACAAGGTGGAAAGGCAGCAAATTCCTCACGGCTTCATTTGTCATGGTCTGTCACCAATGTAAAGCCACTGCCTCTGTCAGTTTATTTAAATTTTTTTACAGTAGATTTCGGTAACCTCCTCCGACTGAGTGTTTTTGGAATCCATTAAAATGAACAATTAACATCTGTATGGTTCTTTGGGATTTTATTATTGTGAACTTGATTATCTGATGGGGAATTTTGCTGTTGCTCAAGCGTTTCATCACCTAATTAGTAAGAGGTGGTGAAATTGAAAGTGGTGTGGGTGTTTGTGAGTAAAGGTGGGACATGGTGAACCAGTACGCCCTGCATACCGTGAGAACAGCCCTGTGTTCTTTGATATGTAGGGGGCTGGGCCAAACGAGAGCACTGTGTTTTTTGATGTTCAACCCAAAGTACTGGTTTTAACGCAGCAAGCAGGTAATTGGCTGCTTACAGGCCCCCAGGCTGTGAGCTGCTAAGCACCAGGCCCAGGAAGCACTGCTCTCTGCTGAGCCCTTAGTTACACAGACATGCGCTCCTTGTTGTTTACTGCGTTGGATGTGCGTAGGATTAATGTTGCTCTGTTGCCCTCGCAGGCATGCCCTGCGCCACGCCTGGAGAGGGGCAACCTGGAGCTCAGCGAGGAGGAGCTGCAGGAACTGGAGCAGAAGGAGGAGCAAGGCGAGGCCATATCAGAGAGGTATGACAACAGTGTGGCAGAGTGGTTAGAGCGCTGGGCTTCCTACTTAGGTGATGGGGTTCATTTCCCAGCAAGGGCACTGCTGTTGTAGCCTTAAGCAAGGTTCATAAACCAAATTACTTCAGTAAACATTCGGTATGAATAGATAGCATGTCGTAATTTTAACTCGGTAAGAGCATCCGCTAAATGCCTAAAGGTAAGCTGTGGCTGACTTTAAACCCAGTGACCCCTGAGCAGCTGGTCCTGTTGTGCTGTCTTATCATTATCCTGCCTTACAGTAAAATACAGCATATTATCCCTTGTGTATTGGGGGAACCAAGCATGTCCACATGTGTAACTGTACACCAGTTTTTTTTTTTTTTTCCAAGGCAAAAAAAAATAAAATTGTTATTTTTTTTTTTGTTAAACCCTTTTGCTATGAATAAAGTCTTTTGTAAAAAAAGGCCAAGGCCTTACTGCAGCGGTCCAGGTCGAATCCATGCCTGCTGCATGTCTTCCCTTCTCTCTCCCTTGCATTTCCTGTCTGTCTCTCTACTGTAACTGTCAAATAAAGTGGAAATATCCCAAAAAAAATAATAAAAAAAAGAGTTGTGTAAACTACAGAGGGGGGGGGGGCGGATGGATCTCTGTGGCATTTGCAGAGGGATTTCTGGGATAGCGGCATTGACGAGCCGTTTCTCCCACAGAAGCTGGCAGGCAGAGTCAGTGGACAGTGGCTGCAGTAACAGCACGGCGTTTGTGACGCCATGTCCAGAGGGGCTGTGCGTGGAGGGAATCTGCACTGACAGCGAGGGGCGCTGTGTGCAGCCTGGAAGCAAAGCACCTACTCTCAAGGTAAAGGGATATATGCTACATTGACACACAGTACATAGCACTGTAAAAAACATGTTTTTGGTTCTTTAAAAGGTATTAAGGGGCTCATTTTAAAAGAAGGATGATAGTATTTGGATTGTAATGGATAAGGCCTTGATTTTTCTCCTGTTCAGTCATGGTCTGATGATCACTTTAAATCTACTTTATCTCCAGTTGTCACTTTTTTTTTTTTTTTTTTTTTTTTTTAATACACAAGGAAATTGGCCTTTGCTAAGTAATCGAAAATTTGTCACTAATCATAATTTGGAGCTCTTCAAAAAAAATAATTTCTTTAACTGAAAACCTTATGTCAGATAATTATGTGGACAAAGCAATAGGGGAACGATTCCATGAATGAATACACAGGAGCACAGGCAGTGGTGTCCACTGACGGCCAGGTGTGTCCCTGTGAGTGACCTGTGGGCTGTGTCTGTGCAGGTGGATAAGGAGACCAACACGGAGGGCCCCTTCCCTGAGCCGATGACGGTGCGGCCCAAGGAGCGTGGCGGGCGCTGGGGCCACGCATCCCCCTTCGTCCGCAGCAGCACCATCGTGCGCTCCCAAACCTTCTCCCCTGGGGCCCGCAGCCAATATGTGTGCAGGGTCAGTGTATGAGCTCTCTCTCTCTCTCACACACACTCACACCCGCACACAAACACAATACATTATCTGAGGTCAAAAGACAGGAGAGTTTTTTCATACTTGCGTTGCTTTAGACTTCATGTACCAACTGTCAATACATAGTTTAAACACAAATTTGACAATTGATCACACCTCACATGCACATGCATGTCTAAACATTGTAAATCAGATTGTATACTAAAGCTGCACACACAAAAGGTCTAAGGGCATATCATAGAACAAAGAGGGAAAACCCTTCATATTTGCATTAAGTGCAGTCATGAAGTATTCCGGTTTAACCTGTTTGTTTTTTTTTCCCCATATGTGCTTTGATGTCTCCTTAATTGTGCAGCAGGCTTTAAGTTGTAATGGTGCGATACTTCATTATATCTTTCAGTTGTACCGCAGTGACAGCGATAGCTCGACTTTACCAAAAAAATCACCGTTCATTAGGAATACTTTGGAAAGGAGAACCCTGCGATACAAACAGGTAACATTACAGCAAAACTAATAACGTAGTTGCTTAGTTACTCATCAGTAATTCTTAATAACAAAATAATAAAATATTTGTTCAATTCAAACAAACCTGCATGAAAAAAATATGTGGTCTGCATGAACATAATTTGCACTATTTAGAGATGCGACAAAGATGTTTTGTGTGTGGTGCATGCATGACTGTACTAATGCATTTATGTGCATTGTGTGTGGGCGTGCGTGCGTGTGATGAGCAGCAGTCCTGCAGGTCGTCGCTGGCGGAGCAGTCTACGCGCACGTCTCTGGATCTGGAGCTGGATCTCCAGGCCTCCAGGACACGGCAGCGGCAGCTGGGGGAGGAGCTGGCCACCCTGCGGGAGCTCAAACTGCGCCTAGAGGAGGCCCATGGCCGGGACGCCACCGAGCTGCCACTGTGGGCCCTGAGGGACGAGCGCTTCCGCAGCCTGCTCCGAGAGGCCGAGAGACAAGTATGCAGTTCACGCACTCAGGCTGTAGGCTGCTCTCCTTTCCTCCCTGTGTTAGGGTTCAGCACACTTCTCTGCGCTGACCCAAGCAGTGGAAAACGGCAGAGTTCCATTAGTATGCCTCCCTGTGAAACTGCAACTCCCAAGATGCAAAAGTTGCATCAATCAAGATTGACAGATATAACACAATATGTTCCCCAAGGTCATATCAGTGTACACACATTTCCCATACCACTATTCAAAAAGCTTTAGTGATTATAAATGTGTAAATATGATCATGCAGAGGATGAATAGCCAAAATAGCTTGACAGGTACTGTAAGTCTATGCAGTCTATAATGTACCTAGTTAGCTTCTTGGTACAGCCTGAAATGTGGCCATCTCCCTGCGAAACACCACAGATATTTTTAAATTAAGAACTGGGTGGGTACTTGTTTGTGGAAAAACTGGAGGCTAATGACAACACATTCTTACCATCTACCAGTTGCAATTAGCATTGTACCGATTTATAGTATACTTCTGGTTGAGGTTTATGCAATCAGAGATTTTGTTAATATCAACAAATGAACTACTGAGATAGGAATAACTATCAGTAAATGTATCATCAGGAAGCGAATGGGAATATTTTTTTCTGTGTCAATATGAGGCTGGTATTCTGAACACTCTCTACATGTACATACTGGAGAGGTGGACCTGTGTATTGACCCTTTGTCCTCCAATTGTGATGGGTAAGGTTTTTTGTACAAGTGTGTGTGGGTGTGAGAGTCCGATTGGTACAGATGAGTTGCTAACATGTGTGTGTGCGGTGTGGTGTTTGTGGTGTGTGTGTGTGTGTGTGTGTGTGTGTGTGCGTGCGTGCGTGCGTGCGTGCGTGCGTGCGTGTGTGTGCGTGTGTGCGCGCGCGTGTGGCTCCTCCACAGGCACGGCAGAGCAAACACGAGCAGCGCCAAGAGGAGGCGGCGGAGAGGCGGCTGAGGAAAGCGTCCAAAGAGATCCAGCAGATGAGGGGGCAGAGCCAGAAGGAGCCACTCCCTGTGCAGACCTTCAGGTGGGTGTGGTCTCACCCCAAACCATCCCAGCTCGCCCCACCCCCACTCACACCCCTACTCCCAAAAAAAACCCTACTTAGGCATGTGTTATACCTAGAACATAGTGTGTGACAGCCTGCCCCCCCTTCTCCCGCAGAGAGAAGATGGCTTTTTTTACAAGACCAAGATTCAACATACCTCCTCTGCCAGCTGACGATGTATGAGAGGGTGTGGCCTCCATGATCACATGATCAAATATGAAGTATTTGTCTGTCTTTTTGTGTTCCAACTCCATGAAGTAACTGTTACAAAACTAGTTTCTTAATTTCGTAAAGAAAATAAAGCTATCAGTAATGCAAGTTTGGTCAAGACAAAAATCTATTTGTGTGTGTGGATATGCTTACTTAGGGTATACACATACATAATGATTCATACTGTGCAAGTATTGACAACAATGGCAAGTTTTTTCCTCCTTTAGAAAAAAATGCTATTTTACAAGAGAACAAAGTATCTTAGATGTGTACAATTTATTTGATGTTTGTATGCTTACGAAAGGCTGGAAGACGGGAACAGAGTCAGTTTAGACAAATTCACTGTACTGTAACTTATTTTATAGTACTTTTCCTTGAAGGAAATAAAACAAACTTTCGCTTTAATACATATTTTGTAAGGCTTAAAATGATAGCACTTCAGTTTTGTTTTTTTTTTTTTTTTTTTTTTTTTTGGACATACAGTGGAATGGAACATTTGGCTGATTTTGTTCCTGTTACCTGATTCTGAAAAGTTATTTACATCAAATTTGTCACTTTTTTAATCCACTTTTATTATGTGTCATTCTTCTTTGTTATTGTTATTAATATTAATTATTACTTGTACTTTACAATATAAATATATATGAAACATTGTATTCAGAACTTTTATTATATGTCTGTAATGCAGTAACATCTTCAGTGTTGTCACTGTTGTGAAGATCAACCATTAAACGGTCAAAGCGGACAAAGTCACTCTGTTCAGTTATTCCTGTGTTTTTTACATTAGTGCTGACAGAGAGAGCCATTTTTACAATAGTTGAAAATATTTTGTATTAAAATCTGTCATTTTATCATCAGAGATGGGTTTTATGTCTTCAGTGGTTGTTTGGTTCATTTTTAGGAGATTACGGTAAGGTGCTGATAAGCTTGACATTTGCAGTGAACCCAGCAGATTTTACATGTGATATACAGACTTGGGCCAGTGCCAGGTGTTTCTGGTAGCATGAGGAATGGAAACTGGGCACCTGCAGAAATCTTGTTTACTCTTTTCCAACCATCACTATTGTCAAGTGCCTGGATCAAACTTTACACATTGTTGCTGTTAGATGAAAACCTTGTATCTTAAATTGAATACTTTAAATTTTGTGATTGAAATAGGCTTAATGTTAGTCAAAGAGGCTTATCTTTTAAAAGGTGAGTGAGACTAGTGTTTGTCATAATAGGCATAGGAATGCTGCACTTCATGTTGGAAAAAAATGTTTTTTGAAGAACAATTAATGTAGAATATGTTTACTTATTATGTTGCAGACTGGACCGTTGATCTGCCTTATAAAAGTGTGTGTGTGTGTGTGTGTGTGTGTGTGTGTGTGTGTTTGGTCAGAGCCCTAGCATTACAGGAAAAAGCCAGCAGTTTTTCTAAATACAGGTGACTGTAAAGCATTAGCTCGTTAGCTCATCTGGACACACTGGGGTGCAGTGAATGCCCAGGACCACAGCACAGTGTCCCTTTAGGGAAACCCATGACCTCTGCTCCAATGCAGCGCTGACCATTCCCACATGAGCAGACCACAGCACCGCTCTCCTGTCCAAGGGCCTCTTTCACAGTGAGTCTCATTCTGTGACACCCATGCTTCATCTGTGTAAGTATGCTTATTTTCCATAACATGTGCTAAGCCTGTGAATTCAGGTTTGAAATTGTAGCTGGCAAATTGTGTTGCACCATTGGAATTTTGTGGATACTCCCATGACTACACATAGCCTGAAGTCTTTCAGAAGCCTTAAAGCTGTCAATAAGAGTTAACATTGGCCAATAACACTGCATACCAAGGGCCTCCAGCAATCTGCAAGTGAACAAACGGATACACATGGCAAACAGCACACAAACTGCATCACCTTAGAATTGTAAAAATGAAAAGCTGTAATGGTAAGAGTAATTATGTTTCTCACTGTCCCTCCCCTCCATTCCCATCCCATTGCTGCACTGTTCGTTCTCTCTCCCTTTTGGGGAATTTCCTTTGGTACATTGTTGCCCCTCTTGCTTGGATGAAAGGGTCACACCCTGTAATATCAACAAGCTGTAAATTACAGCAAGCTGTAAATTGCTCTTGGATGCAGTTAATGAGGCCAGGGACGATTTACCCACATTCTGTGAGAAGCAGGCCCATATTTCACATCCCAGCATTTGCAACCAGCTAGCTGCAGTCAGAACTTGCATGACCAGGATTTCACCCTGCCTGAAGGACTAGCACTGGAGCTGAACGCACCACCAGGGGGGCCATAATGCAGGTTTTGGGGAAAAGGTGAGCAGAAGTGCTCATTCTCATGTATGTCCCTGTCCAGGTACACAAACATTTCTCTGTGGTTGAGTTGTGGCTCTGCCTTTTGACCACTAGTGTCAAACTCAACTGGAGGGTTGTGTTGTCTGCACTGGTAACAAGATTTGCAGACTCTTTAGCTGATAAATGATGTATCACAGACCTGCAAAAGCACAACAAAAACCAGGCACTGCAGCCCTCCAGAAAAGGGTCCTTGGTGCATTTCCAGCTTACTTATAACATGCCATTGATATTGCCCTTACAAACATTCCTCCCCTGCCTGCTTAGACAGGGTTTCAGGATCTTTAGTGTTGGGTAACATTCAGTCATGTCTGCTTTATTTGTTACTTGGCACTGTAAAGTTTCATAAAATAAATAAAATAGAATTACTCAAAAACTTGAAGCTCTACAGTTATGTTTCTCCAAACGTTTTTCTGGCTGGGCCATCATAAACACTCAGCCAATTAAACAACATGTGCATAAGCACATAAAAATAATACAATAAAATTATTTTTGAGAAAGAGAGGGTCATCGTGATTTGGACTGGATTCCTTTTTCCAAGGCAATTTGAAAAATGATCTTTATTGTTTAAAAATGAGACATTTGATTTTTTTTTCACATTTGTAGTTGGTTCGACAGAATCCCATTAAAAGAGTAGCTGAGTTGTTGAAATGTTATTTTTCTTATGCTGGAATATTTCATTTACTATTGAAAACCAATATTGGATCAATAACATTAAAACGGCTAACAACAAAGAACCCCTGTTGCCAAAACTAGCCATTCATAACAAAGGGAGTTTTATCTGTTCAATGTGGTTTAGCCACTAAAACGGTTCAAGCAACATGTGCAAAACTTCTTTTGCAAAACTGTTTGACAGTTCCTTCGTGCCTACAGGAAAAACTCAATTTGCTGCCAATTCTGAACTCAACTGTTCATTTTTAAATGTCATTCCAGCTGCCATGCAGGTTTGGATGAATCATTTGCTGATTGTAGAGGTGGGTTTGCTTCCCTCTAGATTGAGATCAAAGTCAAATTCTCCTTTTTTTTTTTCCTAGGTTTGTTATTTATGGCCTTTGGCCAAACTGCTCACAACTTTTTTTTTTTCTTGTTTTTGTCTTAGGTTAAGTCTCTATCTTATATGTTCTCCAAGGGATATTTTGAGATCTGATAGTACCTGTGTATTTATTTGCACATACTATGAAAATGTACATGTGATTTTTACTGAATATATTTTGCAGTTAAAGTTCATAAGTAGGATTAGGACCACTTGTGAAGTGGGACCTATAAACATACTCTCATCAGAGAGAATGCACACTCAGTCACAGAGCATTTCCTCATTCACGTGGTTAGGAGGAACGAAGACTGCAATAAGAGTTTCAAAACCTCCCCCTACGGGAAGGCAGTTAACTTGGGCCAAAACACTGTGCTGCCTGCATACAGTGCTGGTTTCTTTTTCTTTTCTTATTTGGGTTCTGAGGTGACCTAAGGTCAAAGATATTCACAGGTTCTCAATTATTTCAATTATATATTGATGAAAAAAGTGACTGGCAGTATATAACTGGAATGTTTATACAAAAAGTATATACATATGTATTCTTGTATCTCTCGCTCTCTCTCTCACACACACATACATTTATTATTTCAGGTTTCTAGCCAGTTGGTCTTTTCTATCCAATACATTTAATGAGAGAGGCCATGGACTGACCAAAAATGAATAATCACTCATCCATTTTTATTTTTTAAAAATTGAGCGCATTTAAAATGGAAAAACAGGAATATTCAAAATGCCATGATATTCAGAGAGAAACACGAACTTGGTCCTTCAAGAATAAAACCACAGTTTTATGGCTTTGGTGACTGAATAAAATTTGACAACACTGACACAAATGTCAAGGCACAATAGGGATTTCCCAAGCTCCTGGATTTACAGTATGTACAAAAACAACATGTCACACACACTCTCAATCCCATGATCAAAAATAAAGAAAAAAAGGTTCAATTTTCCACATGAATAGAAAATTAACATGCCTAGGGTATTCATATGAAATAAGTAGTTAAGGGATTAAACCCTAAAGTGTAGAAAATCCAGAACAGCCTAACTAAAAAAAAAAAAAAAATTGAAGTACATCTTGAGGTTTGCGGCAGAGCAAAAGACAAGATTTAACATGAATTATTCCAACAAGAACACCAGCTGCCCACACTCGCACAGTCAATCAGTGAAATACACTTCAACACATTTACACATATTACATAGTGTAACAACACAGAACCCAAGACTAAAGCCCTATGCTTACCATCCACTGATCAGATGCCACAGACCTGTGGAACCATGCCATGGAACTGAGAAAGAGCAAGAGAAATTTGAGAAATGAGATCAGCAGCAGTTTAATTTGTGAAAAATGAAAAAAAATATTCTCAACATTTAAGTATATGCTTGAATCAATAATCCTATGAGGGCATTTCACTACAATCACTTTTGTGGTTTACTGTGAAGCCTTCCAAAAGTGACGCAGGATGGTTTGGATTGGTGACTGTGTGATACTGACCCTCTCAATTGCTGATGGACACAAACTGGTAAAAGAACTATACTCACACCCTATGTTTTACTTCACTTAGAAAAAGGCTAAAATGTATATCAATTTCTTGCAGTTGAACATATTTTCCAGTGCTTGTGCACATGCATGGCCAGTTGAAATTTGGTAATCATGAACTTGAAACTGAGGATACACACAGTTTGTGCATAAATCCCAGCATGGGTATGCTTGATAAATGTGTCTCCTCCATGGTAGGGATAAAAATATCTGTGTTTGCTAAAAGACATCAAAAACCCCAGCTAGCAGAAAACATTCCCCTAACATTGGTCCAAACAAGTACTGTCCAGGTCACAACAAAATATTCTAGGTACATAATGTTCAAAGAACACACAGAAAACTAGACAAAATTGACATCCTGGGAATGTTGAGAATATCTGGCAACCAAAAATCGATAGCTGGGGCTACAGATCAAACCAGACTAAATACCAAAGATTTTTGTGCACTATAGACAGAAATTCCAGAGTGAAAACTTTATGGAATGTTCAGCATACCATGGCAACATCAGTCTGTCATCCAAACAACAACAGCAAGTACCATGACAACTTTGACATATTTAGCAGGCATGGTATCACATACGTACTCTCACAGTGGTCTGTGTCTGAAAACCCCAACTGTCATTTTTATCATGACTTGAGAAAACAATTGAACTAAAATATTCAAAGTCTGGTTGCCCACCCCAAAACCATTCCATCCTTCCCCACCATTTCCATGTTTACTGAAATAGCATCACCAGTTGAATATCCAAATATATGTACTGAATCCCACTAAACGTGTGACCTTGAGCATCTTCAAAGTCTCCAGTGTTTTTTTTCCCACCTGAGAGAATGTAATTACAGGAACCATGTCAAATCTTCAGCACACATAGCGTTATATGGAGCCATTCAAGGGAAAGCTTCAGCGTTCTTCTCCAGTAACAACCTCACCGACCCACTGGAGGTAAGCTTCAAGCTTTTTCAAAGCAAAAAAGGACCTGAGCACCAGCTCTCAGTGCAGCAGGACAGGTTTTGAAAGTTCACAATCCTACAGTCAAGACTAATTATTCCCTTCAGGGTACTCGATAAGCATGGCGACATGCGCAGACAAGAACACGCTGACAGGCGTAATTACTGGGCCATCTGTCTGATCCACACCTCAAAAAGTTGCTTGGTGATCGTCTTGCTATGGCTTCAGTGCTCTGCTGGTGGAGGATGATGTTTTGTAAATTCTTATGAAAGATAGACATTTTTGTTTTTTTGTTTGTTTGTTGATGTTATTTTGTTGGTTAAGTCATTTTGGCCACTTAAATCCATTCCTTATAACTGATGAGTGCGTTTCCATTGCACTTACTAAAGAGTCACTGATATTACTCTGGATCTGAAAAGCAACAAAGGTGCAAGTTTATTTCATTGATTCCCAAAGAGTTTCCAGACAGACCTTTCTGCATTCATTGATGTATTTCAGAGATGAATAAGCTGGATTTCATGTAGACCAGCTTTTCAGCTGAGGAAAACAGAGGAGTTAGGGGGGACATTTGCTTTTGGAGTAGAGAAATGGGGTATGGTGATATGGTGCCGCTGCCTCATGACAGTCAAAAGGAACTAGCAGAGGCATCAGTCACCCAGCACTGGCCAGCATATCCATCTGCCAGGACAGGCATGCTCCTCAGGAGGAGTGGGTTTTGGTGGTGCCTCCCATTGCAGGCTAACAGTGTTCCACTATGGTCCACAGAAACAGGGGTCTGTGCCAGGCCTGCACCCCTACACTCACCATCATGGGGCTGCAAGGCGGTGATGGGGGGGGGGGTGGGCACTAAAGAGGGATGGAGACAATGGTGGGCAGGTCCCCGATGGGAGGGGGGTTGTACTTCTCCACCCGCATCAGACGGCGCAGGATGTCGTCCTGGTCCTTGGGCCAGCTGTAGACGTGGGTGTTCTGGAGCCAGGTGGGCACATGGCACTGTGACACAAAGGCAAAGGTGTACATTTACAGTTACATTTAATTATTCAGCACATTCTCATTCATATCAACTTCAAAAAGTGAATACTAAAAGGTAGGAAAAGAGTAGAGACAAAACCAAGTGTTCGGTAATTGAAAAATGAGTTACGCTCATTATGTGATTTAGATGAAACTGAAAATAAGACATTTTATGTTCTCCTGCCCTCTCCATTATGATTTGGGTTTTAATTTATGTAATAATTTTGATTGTTTTTCTCTATAAGATGAGCTCGTACTCCAGGTCAGAGAATATGTTTCTGACATGGTGCAATATGTACGGTGAATGCAGCTGCAGGATGATGCCTGTGCAGGTGTTTGGGTGCTGAGCAGGGACACGGAGCCTGAGGGCATCAGCGTCTGCATCACTGCTCCGCGCACTCTTCCTTTCTCCAGCCCCTGCCCACATGCAGGACAGCCCAGTCATGTAAATGCATACTGTGTGCGTGTGCGTGCGTGCGTGCGTGCGTGCGTGCGAGAGAGAGAGAGAGAGAGAGAGAGAGAGAGAGAGAGAGAGTAAATGTTCCTTTGCATGCATGTGTATTCATGTGTATATGCTATGTATAAATTCCATGAATAATTTTTTTTTTGATCATTGTCTATAAATAGTGCTGTGAAAGCCTTTGTGGGCTGGCTGCCATTTAAAGGTATATGACATTTAAAATGTGATCAGTCACCTGAGGAGAGGTGTGAGGCATTGGAATTATACATTTTCATGTCTGTCCGGCCTAACTTTAACCTCAGTTAAATCACTGTCATTGCTTTGTACTTTTTTTTTCATGGGTAACATGTGGAATGTGCATGTTCACAAAAAGCATGAATCATGTCATCTGATTGGTTGCTCAAAGGCAAAGTAAGGAAATGTGAAAGGAAAGCTTAGGCCATCCAGTTGCGTGACAGACAGGAAACTGCAATCATTTCCCAGTGGGCAAAATGGGGCATGATGAAATACTGTTTACTGTATGGTCAATGTTACCATTAGTTACAGTGCCAGTGTCTTCAGTGTAACCTCTGGTACAAAGCTGGTACATACACTTGAGCTTGGATAGAGGACCTTACCTTCTTTGCACCGGGAAACAGAATGGGGATGAATCTGAAATTCCGGCAGCCATTCTGAATGAACTCATTCTGTAGCTGAAATGAACAGTAAAAATGTACATAAATATTCATGATCATATTAAGAAGATGGATTTCATCATTTCAAATGAGAATAACAAGAAATATAAAATACTCTTTTGGGTATCTCTCCAAAATAGGTGTCTTATCTTAGGGCTCAAGGGAGAGCTCACCACATCACCTTTGCAGAGCTGACTGTGACAGGCACAGAGATTTAAATTAGGTTTTAAAACTTGGCAAACAGAGATAAAATGAAGCATAAAACACCTGACCTGTCTGGTTAATTTTTGACAGTCATGTCTTACTCATTATTATTATCCTGAGATACGCAGAGAGAAAAGTACATTCAGAAAAACTTTTGTTGACAAATGCATCCCGAGTGAAAAAAGAGAATGAAGAAAACTGGTGAGAATTGTAAACTGGTCGCATGGGTATAGTAGAATAGATGAAATCATACCTGTTTGTGAATGTAAACTGTGTTGAGAGTCCTCTCATCTTTCTCCAGGCTGACCAGTGCACCTGTCACTGTCTCATGGTACTTGGGGCTGATGGCGATGATGATCAGGTAGCCTTTCTGTGGGAGGGAAATAGCACACAACAGTAGATGAAATCGGCTAAATTTAAACCCTAGAGGGACACCAGTTCTCATTATAAAAATCAGTTTTTGTTTGTACAGTCAGGACATGGCAAGTTTTCCCTGTTTATAGTTTGAGTGTGTACCCAACATTACAAGAGCACAGACGACCTTGTCTGGCTGGTGCATAAATTCTTTGTGGCAAAATGCCACCTCTTCGATCAGGTCTGAACATGAAACGCACAACACTGACGGGAAATGAGCTTGCCATATGCCAACCCACCAACCCTTTAGGAGGCAGAAGGTTCACAACTCAAGAAAGCGAAAGCATGTCATCCTCTCGCACCTCATTGATGAACTTCTCCATGAAGTCGATTTTGCTGATGCTGCTAAACTGCTGTTCGAAAACATCAATCTGTTAAAGAATAAAGAAAGGGCAACTTTCAGGTGAGAAAGGGAGAGAAGCCACACAATCAGACACTCTCATGTTGAAGCCACAGCTTAACTCAAAAAATCATCAACCACTGAACCTAAAATCCATATACAACAATACCCTCCACATTGCTCTTACAATATACATATGTACTTCACTTTATGCAGTAGATTCATGTCATGGATTTTACTATTGGCTGTGACACATAAAACTTGGCACTGCCTCTGCTTTTTCCCTATTCTTTTTAAGTGTATTTTTGAAAGCCGCTTTGGATAAAAGCATCTGCAAAACGAAATGTAAATTCAAGACTTACGCGCATATCGAAGCCATTGTGTCGCAGCAAGGCCACAAACTTGATTATTTCATTGACATGTTTTTCATTGTCAGCCTCATATGTAACGAACACCTTCCCTGTGAGGACATAAAGATCAGAGCACGCTCAGTACACAGCTCTGTGATACCTGGGGATGAAGTCAGTGCCAGCTGCATACAGACAGCATTACATGCTGTGAGGAAAGTAACAGCCTCATCGGTACAGGGCGGAGCTCCCCTCCAATTCTTTATGGTGACACAATCTCATAAATCTGACACAAAATGAGATCTTCTGCCAATCAAAGCCCCTCTGTTGTTTTGACAGTGTTCTCATAACCATAATAGTAGTGCATAAACTAGTGATGAATGAATGGGATTAATGAGGTATTCTGATACCAAATGGGGAGGGGCCAGCATATGCTTCCTGTCGTTTATTGATTTCAAACAATCATCATGTTTTGGAGCAGACAAAAGACAACAACATTTTGATTGCTTTAACCAAGTCTGTGATTGACTGCAAATTGTAGCTCTGTTATTGCTGTCATGACATTCTGCATTCACACAGTTCTAGGCTGAACTCAGACTCAAAATGATGAGCTCAGAGTGAAGGAGCAGGTGTAGGAAAGGAGGTCATTACTCACGCTGCTCCAGGGACAGGGGAGCTCTGCAGGGAACAGTATTATGTCCTGGCTGGGCATGAGGCTTCTCACTGAGGGGTGCAGAAACATGCCAAAATTAAAATCACCCCCCAGTTTACCACCACCCCTCCATGCCGCCATATTACCAGTGCTTGATATGGTACACATTTTACTGGAATTTTTATTAGTTTTTTTATTGCTTATGTTAGGCAGTGATCTGCATCTCAGTGACGGGGCGTGCTCAGTGAGGCGTACAGAAACATGCCCGAATAATAAACTCCTTCCAAGCGGGCTGCTTGCATGCCACATCATTGATTTACATCTGTTTTTGATGTCTTTATTTCTTCAGTTTTGTGATTTATAAGACAAGCTGTACAATTAACTGCAAATCAAGGACAATAAAGATGCTTTTATGGACTGACTGATTGATACTTTCCTGTGAATCCTCCAATACCACCATCAACAATGCAACTGGGATTCTTCCAACTCAGCTTAAACTAGGCCTGGAACATGCGCTGGAACTACAGTATAGTGATAACCCAAGGCCTGTATTGCTACTTACTCTCAATGAGTTCATTTGTATTTAATGCATGTAACTATAGGCTTGGCATGTTCATGTTAAGATGGTTTATTGCACACAATTGATTTAACATTCAACATTTTTATGTAACACATACATTAAAGTGAAATGACAGATTGGGGGCTTTGATTGATTTACCTCTGAGTAGAGCCTGTGTCTGGACACCCACAGTGGACTGGGCCTTAATGAGATAGAGAAAAGGTTAACCTTTAACATTTCCAAATGCAGATTTACACATATCTTCCATTACACCATTACACAACAGATCCGAATAACAGCCTCCCCCCCAAAAAGAAATCAATGCCATATAAGGTGGAGTATATGCTTTTAACACTCCACATACACCCACTGGATGCCCAACCAGTATAGCATGCCT
Organism: Albula goreensis; assembly: GCA_022829145.1. Taxonomy (NCBI): domain Eukaryota; kingdom Metazoa; phylum Chordata; class Actinopteri; order Albuliformes; family Albulidae; genus Albula; species Albula goreensis. The sequence continues at coordinate 14,328,769 of CM040761.1, read as the reverse complement.
TTCAGCAGCTTCATTAGATTAGTCATTGTGTTGACATTTAAGAGTTTCCTGATCAATATAAAATCTTGTTTGGTGCAGGAATGTTAAATACTTTGGCACTGTATCAAAGGAATGCATTTTCTTTTTTAGCTTGTCTTGTGTGCAGCACAATTGTTTTATTTCTCTCATTAAAAGACACATAGTATTCTTAATTAGCTTGTGAAAGGACCCTGGTTGGCCACCCAGGCCTTGATACTGCCTTACTAAAGAGCTTCCTAGAAATGCAGTTCCAATAAACGTCTGATTTCTCTGCAATTGCACAATGCGGCAAGCAAGATGAGGAAATGATGAGGTCGGCAGCCACACAAACAACCCTCCCCTCCCCTCCTCCCCTCCCTCCCCCTCCCCTCTCGCCTCACAGCCACAAATATTATTCCTGTGCAACCAAGAGGACTCACCAGGGTGTCTGTAGGGCAGGTGGTACCCTGGCCTGGGATTGTGCTGAGGCAAGGGGCCTGTCCTGAACCCCTCCACAGGGCACTTGGCACAGCAGGCTGGGCCCTGGGGGGTGCAGTGGTAGGGGGGAAGGTAGTAGTTGTGTATGCCTGGGGATGGCTGAATGGAACGCAGGGAGCGTGGCATCTCCAGGCTGCTGTTGCTAGGGTTACGTGAGTGGGGCTCACTATAAGGGTAACTGTCCTGTCCCAGGTAGCTAGGGTACTCGGAGGGGGGTGGGCAAAAGGGCAGGCTGTTGGAGTAACCCCCTCCGTAGTAGCTGCTGGCGAAGCTGGGGGAGGGCCAAGTTCTTTTGTGGGGCTGGTGGCAGCTGGGACAGCCATCGGCCCAGCTGGGAAAGGGTGCTGGGGGGCTGTACCCAGAGGGCAGGCCAAGCGAGGGCTGGTATGGGCCAAAGCTGGACCGGACCGGGGCACAGGGGTCACGGGGTTCACAGGGGTCATACAGATGCCCGTCTGCCATCCCGCTCAGCCTGCTGGCAGGGGAGGAGGGTGTGCAGGGGCCTCGTAGGCTGGGAGGGCTGGGGCACAGGTCAGACCGCGTGCTGGACAGGGAGTCTCCGCTCACTGTCTCGTCATTCTCCTCGGGACAGTTGAGTGACTCATACGGCAGATTGGCATATCTGTGGACAGATCAGAGAAGCACGTTTACACATTTGGTTTTCTTTTTCATCCCTCAGTGTTGTATTCAGAGTTCCCACATAACCTACATCTTTCCAAATTAAGTAAAAGATAAACACAGGTGAGACGATAAGAGTAAGGATGTCCCAGAGAGGAAAAGAGTAACAGCCTATCCCGACACTCCTAGCTATTGCCAAGACTTGACCTGTCTCTTGTATGAAAGAATTTTGTGATATTTCTTCCAACACTGATATGTCAAGGTGTGAATGGCATCACTTTGCTGTGATTTACTGTAATTACCACTGGTGGCTATTCTGAGGCCACAATACTCTCAGGTAAGGAAACTTTCTACCATTATGTTTCTTTGGCTGGCGGCACTTTGACCGGTAACTACCTTTCAATGTAAAGATCTATGGGTCTTTTTAAATTTGGTCTACATTGGTTTGGCTTAGTTTCAAACATGTAAAAATATCTTTTGTATAGTGTATAGTGTGTGACAGTTGTGTCGATCATAAAACTGAATGTAAATTTGCTGAACCCATGAATTATAACATAAGCTGCTTTGGAATTGCTCACAGGCAGTGATAGACTTGTCTGTTGTCACTGTCTGAAAAAAGAACAGTCAATATTGGGACAAGCAGGTCTTGAAAAACTCAACAAATTTAAACTAAACTGCTTCATTTTTAAAATAAAATATGGTGCCCTTTTTTCTAGGTTTCCTATGTACTACCATGGACAAGGGTCGCAAACACACATAATTTAACAATAATTAGAAACCTTTGCTTCTCAAACCACTTTCCTCCCTACATACATTACAATGTCCTCTTCTCTATTACTGGAGAATTTGTCTGATATTATCTGATGGTACTTTTTACATTACCAGGCTATATATTTGCTGATATACAATTCATAATCATAAATTATTTTCATTATCTTCCCACTTGCTTACTGTTTGTATTTGGCATGCCTTTTCTAATATTCTGCCACAACCCCCCACCCATAAAAAGGTAGTGATGGGGTTAAGCCTCTTTCTGTATGTACCCTTCTTTTCATTGTATGATATAAGAAAGACTTGGCAAGACTAGCTAAGCTAATGCGTTTAATTTCGTTAAAATACATTTAATTACATTTAATACTGGTTTAAAACTGAATGAAAATGTTACCCTCCAATGTACGGTTGGTTTTAAGCATGTGAATTGGGCACCCAAAACTTAATTAGGAGTATGGGAATAATGGGGCAAAAAACACTCAAATAGATATTAGCATCTTCAAACTTACGTCACTGTACAACCAAAAACACCTTTCCTCTTGTTTACTATCATGGGAAAGCATTCCAATGGCTTGGAATGCGAGACAGCATTACTCAGTGTTTATATTATTTTGATTTTCAAATGGCATACCATTCCAGAAGTGTAATATTTACAGGTAGCAGTCACAATGCTACAGCAAACACATAATTCAATAAACATAAACTGACTAGAATTATCCAGAATGGTGGAAGTGCCTTTTTACCATTCCAACAATTTTACTAGGTACACAGGGTGAAGAATTGCCGAGCTATAATACAAAAGTTACCAGAAAAATGAACCAATGTCAAAAAATGTAAGTGGCTTCAATGCCAATTCCTCATTGGCCCTCAGAAGTGGTGCAGGGAGGGCACATGACATGTCCAGGCATGTTTTCACATAGTGATGGAAGGAAAGCACTGTCAAAGCAAGGGCCAATAATTCTGAATACAAAAATCACACAAGCATAAAAAACTTTCGCTGATCTGTCTTAGTCACATGTGCATTGCATTAACAGAACTTAAAGAACATAATCATGTTGCCATGATTTCCCATGAAAAATACAACAGGAGATCTAGAACTGCTGAGGAAGCTCTTTCAGTGGCTCTTGATAATAATAATGATAATGATATGTATGGTACAGCATGAGTCTGTCTGCAGTGAGCTCCAGTATTCCTATCTTTCACTGCATATAGGCAGTTCTGATTTCAAGCCTGCAGAGGAATTGGAGCAGAGGTAAGTTCCATTTTCTCTGCTCAGAATCTTAACTGCACAAATTCCCCACATCTTCAGCACTTGCTCAAGACAGTAATTACAAAAGTATTTACTTGCACAAAAAGTTTCCTTTCGCAATCACTGCAGTACTCTCTCTAAGGTTAGCTTAGAGACAAGACACCCATATGAGTTGCAAACTGCAACTGGCAGTCATAGACTTGCCTATTGGCATCTATAATAGACCTAATCACTGAGACAAAGGTTTTCCTCCCCAAATTTTTCCCTTCTTCCCAACCTGAACTAGTTGATTGCTACCACTAACAACCCTACCTGCTGACTTCAAGAGGAAGTCCATGAATGCATGACTCCTTCAATCCACATGACAACAGGCCGTTGCTTCTTTCTACACACCACTGACTCAATATTGCCCATGACATTGAAGGGATACAAATCCAACGTAATCTCAGTTTGTGTATCCACAGGCACCTGGCCTGACCAGGTGTGACCACCGGAGAGTGATGAGGCCAAGAGAGCTAGCTGGCTTACCCCATCATTCCATGGTGAGGCTGGGCCAATTGTCGCCATTACAGACATCTGGCATGGCCAGTACTTGCACACCTGATCGCAGGGATCATGCTACTTGTTGAAGAACTTGAACAAATGTTTCCAAAAATGTTTTTTTAGGTAATTGGCTGCAACAATAACAAGCATAAAACCAGCTTGCCTAAGAGCCGAAGACCCATGCAGTTTGAAAAGACATCTGTTCAAAATATTAGAACAAAAAATGAAATGTGTTAGTAGTAGTATAGTAATGATAAAATAGCTGATGTAACAGTGGTAGTAGAGGAAGAAAATGCAGCAACAGTATTGTTAGCAGTAATCATGCATAATTTTATTTTTTGTTGTTTGTCTGGCAGTTAGGCCCTCCATGGTGACTTCCAGATCTCCATAATATACTAAATCTACATACAGTGTTGTGAAAAACAATTTGCCGTTTCTTCCGTTTTTGTTTTTTTGCCACACTTAAATGTGTCATATCGTAAAACAAATTTTAATATCAGACAAAGATAACCCAAGTAAATACAAAATGCAGTTTTTAAATGATGATTTCATTTATTAAGGGAAAAAAGCTATCCAAACCAACCTGGTCTTATGTGAAAAAGTAATTGCGTAACAGCACTGTATATGTGGCACAGGCTAAAGGTCTAGGGATGAAAGCAGTGCTAACCCCCAACCACCAACACTCTAGTGGCTTCATTGACTTCATTGAACATGAGTATCATCAGTTTGCTCAAAATACTTCTACATCCTGCTATATTTACCGGCCATGCTATCAATGCAACCATCCCTCTAATTGCATTGGAAAGGCTACTGTGCTCCATGTTACCATGCTACCAATCAAAATCCTTTCACTCAAATAACTACATCAAAAAAGAACTTGATGAGAAGTCCTCTATTTCATTCTTAATGTGTTCAGCATAAGTGTGTAATACTGTGTGAGCATAAATATTTATAATCTGTTGAGGAGCATTTTTCTCACAGTATTTTGCTGACTAATTTTCTGGGAAACTTTGCATTTGTGTGATACTAACAGATATCCTCTGACTCATGCGCCCTAAATACACTTGATTTCTGGACAACATTTTGGCTGATTGTAAAAGCACTCAACTCCAAAGGCGCTATGCCTATTTCTTATTTTTTGTGACTGAAAAGACTACCTTTTGGTTTCCTCTATCATCTCTCTATGTAAACAATGATCAAACAACCAGCACGATTCTGAGATGTCATGACTCACCATTCATAGAACTTTCACTAAAAAGTGATACAGTTTTCACTGCATAGAAAACCATTTTATTGGTTGTAAAGCCTCTTACATCAGCAATGTTTCAACAACATATTTGTGTATGTCGAACAGAATCAGTCTTGAAATTTTGAATTTAAAACTCCAAAAATAGACATATAGGAGCTGATAATAACAAGGCATCATCTTTCATGGTTTCTTTATGGTTCAGTGGAAGGATGTGAGAGGTAGCCAAAAAAATCAAAGAATATAGAAGTATGACTGCTTTTGGTCATGTGCACTCTTATGACCTAGATTCCACCCCAAGAACGCTGGGTGGTGTTGGGGGGGGTCAAGTTGGGTCACTTTTGGTTTGCAGTCTACTTTGCCTACTCCTGCTTCTGCACTATGCTGTGCTAGCACCTAAGCACCACCTCAGCTTATCTCCCTCACAATCAACAGCATTTAACACAGACCTCAAAACTGCTTTCCGCAGCCCCAGAAACAGATGGCAGATGTTATCGTAGTTGCAACCAGAAGTCTTCTCTAGTTCTTAAGAAAGTGGATTTTCTATATGACATTTGTATTGTGGCAATCTAGAGATGGAAATGTGAATTATGTTATCTGTACTATGGAGAATTATCTGAGCCAACATCCTCCATAAGAGCCTTAAAATTTTCATGTTTAGTTCTTGAACTTCATGTAAATCAGGATTTGTAGGGCCCATCTGAGATAAGCTTGAGAACTTAATTATTCTTATTATTTGGACTGATTACAATGCATCCCGACCCAACTGATCCCCAGTTTTTGGTGATAAAGGCATTAGAAAAAGTTGTTTTTCACTTTTCGCATTTAAATGCCAGTATGTTATTAACGTATTAGTGATAATTTGATGTTATCTGTTTATTATCCTTCCATACAACAATGCATACAAATATCATATTTCCAATATCAAATGATAAATGCACTTGAATTGCACTTTAGGCTGCTAAATTATAACCTTAATCTGGGAAGCCAAGGTACCGAGAAGTTACGGAAGCACTTAAAGTATATCATAAGAATACTTTCAGTATTTATTTCACTGTCAAGAAAGCTGCCATTTTGTTTCCGATTCTTTTTCTGAATTTTTTTATTATTAGGTAATATCGTCGTTAACATCTTTAAACATTTCACAAAGTTGTGCTGTCATATTTCAAACTACAATTTCTAACCGTATAACCAAAGAACATGGAGTCTTTTTTTATCAGGTGTCGTTTACCACAAATATCTTCAAATAATACAAGCCTGCCAATAAAACGTAGTGAAAATACATTGAAGTACGGCCACAACACAGCATTTGCTAGATTAAGGCTACATTTTGAGTGCGCAAGGCTACATTTACGGTTACACTGTTGAAAATAAAAACATAAAGGAACGCAACATTTCAAAACATTCCAGCAAAACGGTATTTCTGCACCCCACCCACCATCCTATTGTATTTTTAGTCCTGCACAGGTCCATAAACAAATCTTCCTGTTGTGATTATGCATAAGCTATATGTAGCAAAAAAGCTACAAAAACAATATATATACACAACATGTTAATTGTAGTCCTACACTATTAATTTCGTCAAACCTGCGATGGAATGTCCGGTTACTTAGGATCAATGCAAATGTTACCGCAATTACATCTGCTAGCCCAACAACAAGTCATTTCAGCGTTTCCCGCAGCCAAGAAATCGTCATGTATAATTAAAGTTAATACAGCAGTTGGTTCTTCAGTTGTTACCTACTTTGTAAACACACAAGGTTTGTCAGAACACTTGCTTCTTCAGTTTTCCCTTCGCGGTACTCTACAGATAGACTGAAGACACAAAAATGTAGGCTATACGTAAGTGTAGGCACTTACCTCATTATTCAGGACTAAACTCGTCACACCGGTGTTGAACTGATACAAAAACAGAGAACATCCGCAAGACTATGGCTATCAGAATAAGAAACAAAGATGATCAGACTTAGTGTAAATCCAACCCTGTCGGCTTGCGAACTTGATCGAGAACTTACTGACAACTGGCATTGGGGCTTCTCAGCTCCTATTTAAAGTCTAACGCCTCCTATGGACGGAAATTTTCGCTATAAATTCCGTAAATTAATCACCATTGCCGCCGTTTCCGTTTCATATGTTATCTATGGAAGTATCGATTGTGCAGATTGACTTCAGTACACCAGGTTTATTTCAGAACATTATTTCTTTTTTAATTACTGGGATGAGAAAACACATGTTTGTACAGCACACATCCAACATCTTAAAATTACTGTCACGGGTTGTCGTGAACAGTGTTGGAGAAGGAGAACCGAATCTAGCCGAAAAATAAATGGGTAGGACATAGTGTTTTACGAGGAAAAGGACATACATGATTTCGAAATTATTTACTTTCCGTTTCATTTTGATCGTAGTATCCTTGATGTGCTTTCCAAATATGGCCATGGAACAATCATGGGTTTTACAAGATCATTGAATTTACTTATTAAAACATCTAGTTCAGTTGTTATCGTTTTGACAGTCATAAAGTATAATAGAATGTAATATGTTCATACATTTAATACAATTTAGTCTCTTTAATGCATCCCCTATACAAGATTTCAGTAGACAGAAGCAGAGAAGTAAGCGTGTATTTAATCAGCAAAGCCCTGATCACTTTCTTAACCTCAAGCATCATCTACAGTCAAGTAACTTTGGAGAATTGGCGGAGAGAGTGAGCAGTTTGATTCCATTCAGAATATTTCATAAAGATGATTACAGACGATAATTAGGACGCCGTCCTGCGCAGATTCACTGAGATCTTATGCAAGCTGAATGGCAGTACACTGAACAAACGCTAATTATGTTTGGCCACTCTGACGGTAGAAAAGTGTCGTCGTAAGCTGTAGTAAATATTTTAGCATTTATTTTAAATATTTGTAAATATTTTAGCCTCAGAAAAAGATTTTCGATGTGCTATCAAATTTGAAAAGTCGATAGACCAACTAAATTATTCCCCAACTTTAGATGCATTGCATGTAGGATAGATGCAAGATGGGATCTTTCATTCATTTTACAGAGTTAATAAAAAGTCTCAAGAACAATTGGAACATTTTATTTATTTATTTTTTTTACAAATAATTTGTCAAACCATCCTCATACAATGTTCACAAAATCAACTCGCTATACTCTGAGTCTGGCTATTTGGTCAGGCTTAAGCAGGTGTCCCAGCGACACCTGTGCATGCCAAAGGCTTTTTGGCGCCACCCAGTGGTTGCAATCATTGGCTGCAAGACACAGCTCGGGCTAAATGGAACATGTTTATAAAATAAACACCTTCTTTGACAGAACCACTTTTTATCTTTATTCAACACCTGCTGTGTTCAATATGTTCTATGTACTGATGTACTGCAGAACACATTAGAACAGACTGTGGCTGGTGGCAAGGCTCAAGTCTTGAAGGGGCTGGTTTGTATGTCTAAATGATAAATCAGGCCTTTGAGTTTCAACAGTGACACAAAAGCAGGGCACTTACACCATACTGCACAATGCCAGAAGTTACAGCAGCAAGCTGCAAGGAATACCAAAGACATAATCAAGCTCACATACACAGCTGCAGGTCAATGACATTCTGATCCAACCTGTGCCTAAAGGCAACAGGTATTCTTTGGCCAAAACATGAACCTGCTGACTGCACTGTATGTCACGTTATATTTGACGCTGCTAAATGTTTGTGCCTCTAGCTGCCTTATCAAAGCACATTTCAGGCAACACTATGTTCCAATTTTTTAACTGTCACGCAAGAGATCACTAAATCCATGCAAGGGAATATGCATAAATAACTAATGTAAATGTTTTCCATCACAGAGCACATTTGCTTGCAAGACCGGTTGTTGCTCCGGGAGTTGATTCCCATGCAGTTCCCATAAAGACACTAAGAGTACAATTCCTCAAATACAGTTTGTACAGTTCAATCACTCATTCTAACAGTAGAATCCCATCATCATCTATCGTATTTATACTAAAATCTGCACAACCAATGACTTTTTGCCATTGTGCTACATGGTGGTGTTGTCTAGCTGAAAATCCCATTATTTGTCTTTTCAACTGAAATTTTTCAGGCACTGGTCGATATATTATTTCAAATGGCATCTAAATTGTAATTCCCAATATCAATTAATGAGACCCTGTGAAAACACATATAGAAAAATAAAACTACATGTTAAAATAGTCAATTCTGGGATCAAACCAGTTTATCAGCATTGGGAGATTTTTTTTTGCTGTATCTTAATTACTACATACACACTGCTACTGTACCAATCTATTTTTGGGTATTGTCACATGCAGATGTAGTCAGCATGAAACAGATGTAAATGACTCTGGTAAAGGGGTGGGTGGGGGCTAAAACATCCTGACACCCCCATGACTCACAGCCCTGTGGTTGCGTTCTTCCTGCCCATGTCCGAGCTCCATGCCAGTATGGGTTGCACTTCCTCATCCAAGGGGCCATGGAGCGAGGCAGCTTCCAGTGTCCTTCTTTCTGAAGCAATTATGCTGAAGGATAGGATGCGGCTTCATTTCACACTGTCATACAAGACAGTGTTGATCTGGAGGTACTGAGAAAGCTGATGTTTTATTTCCATTACAAGAGTTTTACACTTTTATGACCACTTCCCACAGAAGAGAAAAGGAATGCAGTTCATTTCAGCTTACAGAAGGTCCTGGTTCCTCGAACACGGCAATCTTATACATATGTACATGTGGCTTGGATCTTGTTCAAAGTTTCAGCCACTAGGACCATTTTATGGTAGATCTTCAGAGGGTTTACAGCTTGAAGAGAAACAACAGTGCAAGAATGGTTCATTTAAGGTTTTTTTTTACTGCAGCACACAGAGACAATGCAAATGAAAATATGAAAATATTGCCTTTATGTTCTCTACTTCAGCAGTGTTGTTCACTCCAAGCATCAACTGTTATGCTCCAGCCATGCAACTCAACAGAGACTGAAGTATTTTCTCTGTTCTTGTTAATGGCCTGCTTACAGGAGATGGTCTCCATTTGCGGGCTGAGTGAAACGCAGGTCAATGAACAAGTTCACAAAAGGTTCAGGGGAAAAAACCTTCGCACTTTCTTATCATTCCCCATCATCTGCGACTGCTTAACATCTTCCACATGTATAACCTTTGATGTTATGATGAGAGGTTTATTTATTTACCATACCCTTTTGTGGATTTTTACATTCAATGTCACATACTTTTCTTCAATATCAGTGATGAGGTCACTGGTAACTTAGAATCCACAAAATCTATATGTATTTATTTGATATTTCCAGTGTTGTCGGTGAGTCTATTTTATCCTGATGACGCAGCCAAGCTATTTGTTTGTCAGAATCTGCCCTGACCTGTATAGTCATCACCTGTTAAAAATATTGAGAGAATCACTGGAGAGCAGATATGAACATGAACTACTAGTTAAGCTGTAAAAAAGTTTTTAAAAAACTCATTAAATTCATTTGTCAAGTTCCATCAGGCCTAAATTATTGCAGTGAAACAGGACCATGTGACATCAGATTGTGTAGTCAATGAAATCTGAAAGAAATCTTAAAATCTTTTTCTGGACATTTTATGGGCAAACCAGAGGATAACGAAATGTTATCAGTTAAGAGAGAGGCATTTATATTTATTATAGCATTATGGTATTTCTCCTAGGATATGCTGACATTAAATTTCACTGGCAATATGGCTACTTATGCAGACATAAGACTGTACAAGCACAGATAGTTCCCAGATTGTTGGTCTGGATTCATAGCAAAGTTATTTTTTTATTTGAGGGTATGGTGGAGGGAACCAGGAATCTAATGTTTTTACATACGATTGTATTTTGAGTCTGAAATCTTATCCTAGAAGTTATATGAAGATAAATGACTAAGTTGTGCATACCAGTCAAGCAGCAGAAAAAATTACCATAAAGGATTCACGTATAAAATAATTAATACGTTTATCTTTTCAACAAATATGATCCTACAGATACTTTCTGCATGGAGGTGAATTTCTGTGTCCAAACTGTCAAATATATCTTTTCATATTGAGGTTCAACATGTTCCCAGTGATGTCTGATTCAGAGTGAGAGTGAAAGTGCATGCCTCAGTGTCCCTCACTGAGGCGATGGGAGGCCTTGACTCATGTGGCGTCCGCAGGAGACAGATAACATCTGATTATCATCACACTTTGCAAAAAGTGAGCTCAAAAACTTTTGAGAGTTTCTGTTACAGTGAGAAAGCACTTCAGTGAAAGACAGATTGTGCTATTTTCCCCCACTTTCAAGGAAGAGGAACAGGGTACAGAGAGCTATGTGGTTTAGCAGTTCGGAGATATCTTGGGCCTCTGGCTGACCTTGTTTGGAGGATTAAAGGTCTGTACAAATGGCTGTTCATGAGAACGTTCACACAAAAACTGTATGGAGCCGCCTACTGTCCACAGCACCACGGCACATGTCCAAGTTACATTTCCCCCAAACTCCCCGGTATCTGTGCTACATGAGCTCCGGCACCATGCCCTGCACACATGTCATTTGACAGAACAGCAAGATTCCATACAATAAAAATGAAACATTTTCATAACACTTTAATAACTATTTTAATATTTTACAAACTCATGCTCAGAACTTTCTTTGAATTTTCTATCCTTCCTTATTTTCAATAACAGTGCTGCAGTGGAGTATTGGTAAGAGCTCTGGTCTAATAGAAAACAGCCGCAAGTCTAAAACACGTTGTTCTGAAGCAGAATAAGGGACAAGAACCTCTACGTATTTGGCTATTGAGGCAGGACTGACATCAACTACATAGCTGGGATCCGATGATAAACCCTGGGGAGCGACATATACTGAGCTTCCAAACAGGATGAATAGGACTATCCGGTAGGCCCAGCATTACATTTATCTCTTAATATTAACGTTTCAAAATGGCCTTCAATTGAAATGAAACAGGCTAAATATTCCACTGATGCAACTGAATTCGTGCAGAAAAAATGTATATCACAATAGCTGATTTCTCTGATTTTCTTCATTTTCCTGGGACATGTGATCCTAAAGCAGTGACACAAGGCTTTCTCAGGGGGGTTGCTTTGTAGCTCTGAGGAGAGGCTCACAGTTGCCACCATGTGATGGTGTGTCAAACTTCCTGTGGTATAAATGAACCAAGACACGCACATGCATCAAATTACCAACAATACAAATCCCATCGAGCACAACAGCTGTCTGCTAAGGCAGTGGAGAGTCCCTTTGCCAGTGTTCACTATGGTGACAGCAGGATTAGGTTCCACTTCAGCAGAAGATGAAAGTGTCATGGAACAGAGAGGTGGACATTGAGTTCAAAGGTTTTAGGTTTAAAACCCCAAAATGTATCCTAGAAAAAATACTTACCCTGACCCACAAATATTGAGCTGCGTTAGTAGACAGTTTGTAAAAACGGAAAGGTTTCCAAGTCGCTTGTGTAAACATAATTGTGGGCTTTAACCCTGGACTACGTCGGATGCATTTACATTTGGATAATGTCAGATGGATGCATGTGAATAGAATGAAGAAAAGTTAAGTAAAATATTCTTGCTTTTCTTGACAAGTGTATTTGTATCATGGTCTACAATAGCAAGACAGAACTAACTGGACAGTTACAAGATCGAGAGCAGGTACTTGTTAAACTAACAGAAGGTCAAAGTGCTGTCAAAAAGTAATTGAATTAAAAGTAAACAGAAACATCATCTGTGGATATCTATTCCTTTGCTAAATGTTTTTCTCTTATTACTTTCAAATGCAGTTCAATTGATGCACAGCACAGAGAAGATACCACAACATTAATTCCTGCAGCATTGATGACACAGGAGTATTAAGTGAACAGATGAGTATCAGATAGCCCCCATAACTTGAACTGCACATGAAAGTGCTGCAGTCTTGTGCCAGTCATTCCTGTGGTCTACAGACTGTATTGAAAACAGAGCACAGAGTGTACACATCAACGCCCTCTCAGTCACGTATACACATAGGTGTGTACAAAAATGCCTTTAACGTCACGATTTTTGAAAGTTGCTCTCTTATCCAGAGGAATTGTTTACACTGGAGTGAATAAAAATAACTTCATAATCAGTGTGTATCATGCCTACAAATGTACATGCATTGTCCCTCCAATAAAAAAAAAAAAATCACTGAACACACTCTAATGGAGAGAATATTTGGAGTACACTATATGATATGGCTCATTACAGCACACCCCTGAAAAGGATGGAGAATTCTTACTGGTGTGTTGTGTATTACATAACATTTTCAAATGCCATAAATGTTGTATAGACATACATTATAGGACTGGAGAAGGCATTACCCTAAACTGCATTGAAAACGGTTCTCAGACTTAAGCGAACTCACCATACACATTCCTGTCCACTTTCAGGAATGCAGGTAGAGGCAGTGACATCCTCTATTGATTTAAGGTTCTCAGTAACTGCCAGTAATCCTCCTGCTGTACTCCCACTGCATTTTCTATTAGCAGCCAGCCTGCCCTGTCTCCTGACAGTAGTGTACCACTCTGTACATAAGGTGGAAGCTTCAGTGCTGGCAGAAAATGAGAACACCTGCAAATGCTGGCGGGTTATAAATAGAATGGGAGATCACACTCTGATTGGCTGATTTACACCCAGACCATACCTACAGGTAATTAAACCATTCAGTCCTACTTCTTAAACAATTACACCACAGCTACCAGCCCCTAAATTAGCAATTATTTATTTGGACACACCCTAAATGTTTAGATTGCAGACACAGGATCCATAGAGTGCAATTCTTCTCCAGCACTTTCTTGAGTGCAGTAACACTTTTGATTGATTGACTGGTAAGAAACCAATGTCATTAGAAGCAATAGGTATCGGTTATGATCACAAAAGCTTAACCTCTGATCTTTAGGAAGCTGGTTAGTAATTTTAAATGTAAATGCTAGTAAAACAGTAATGTTTATTGACCTTAATTTGATTAATTTAAAAATCAAATTTGTAATTGTAAATGTAATTTGATTACATTTTATATTATTGTGAGCAACTGCAATGAGTATTGAAATAAGTGTGCAGCTATGACAACTAAACATAAAATGAGTTAGATGCTGTTTTTATTTGGTACTGTAAAAGTGCTTAGTGCTTGGCTATGCTGTGAGTTTTTTTCTTCTTACCGGTGGTTGCATAATGAAATCTGTTATGGGCTGTGATATATTTCTTATATCACACTTTCAAAGTGAATGGAAGCTATGCATTTTGTCTGACTGCTGCTGCATTTCACTGACAAATAAATGTTTTTCAGTCATTTCCACTAGCTCATTAAAAACGGATCATCATTGATTAATTTGTTTAGTAAGTTTGCATTGAACATTTCCTGTGGATGGAGGTCCCAACACTTTCAACAGTAAATGACTGACACTAACAAGGGGTCCCAACAAACAGAGTGGTCAATCTGCCTGGGGTCCAGAGAACATTTAATTTGGCCATGGACATTCCAACTTCTGTTTATACCGACTGAGAATGGGAACCGGCAAAAACACAAACAGTCGATGGCCTCGCTTAATTTCCTGAGAGCTCTGTCCTCTCCAAGGATAATTGACTGTGGCGGGACGCGTCAGTCGCCACTAAAACTCTGGAAGCCATACAGAACCGAGCGCGTGTGAATCCAGATTCACGGTGCGGGTTGCCAAACTCCTATTTACCGGCCGGGGGTTATTATTTCATTACGCGCATGTGAAAACAACAGATTGGCTCTAGCGCTTTGCCCCTGATTAAAATAACATTTTCAAGAGGGTAAAAATATTATGGCGTTATAATTGGCTCTCTCTTTGTGTGTTGTTTCACAGGGAAAATAAAAGGCCCAATTTACGGTGGATGAGAGAGGGAGAGTGGTGAGCCAGCGCATTGGTTCATAGTAAAACATGGCAATGCGTTTGCCAAGGATTTGGATTTTGCGCACCGTTCGCTGCAGAAAATGGATAAAAATGTGATTTAATTATGAAATTGCTAAACAAGATTTTAGTGGGATTAACTGAGCATCGCTTCAACTTTCTTTCCTGTCCAATAACTTTCCCATTAATATCTCAGCACTCTGGCTATATTTTAATTGGCCTGGCCTACATTTAAGCATTATCATGATTACCCAGCATTACAAAATGCTTATACAGAGCTCATTATGAGCAACCTCCCAATGCATCCAAAGGATGTGTGATAAAAGAAATTCTGTGTATCACATTTATAATGTTCCTTTCATAGGAAAGATGAGGAAGATTGTTTGTAAATGTCCACCTTAGCTGCAGGCTCATTTAGAAAAAGACTGCACATACAAAGGGACTACAATGGCTGTCCTTTATGGTTTCAGTAGGCTTACAAATGAATTGAAGAGGGGGTGAAGAGAAACAATAGTCTTCTGTTTTTTCTTTGTTTTTTTTTGAGAGGGGAAGTTCTAAGAAATTGACAATATATTTCAATAATATTAAAATATGCGGAAAAGGGTATTACATAAAGTACTTCTCAGTGGAGGGTGGGGATTTACGGGCACAGCTGGGTGAATGAGGCCTCATAAATGGGTAGGGTTGCAATATGTTACCAATAACACTGATCTGGACCAATCATTGAATTGGGTTTTAAATAAAACCTTTTGATTACATGAAACACGTCTGTGACTGACAGGGTAGCTCCACCCATTTCTGGTGTCATGAAACCTCAGTCATCCATCAGATGATGGGGCTGACTCACCTCAAACACCAGCGATGTCCCGCCCACTCCATGAGCCAGCTGTGGGGCTGAGAGATCCTCTGGTTGATGCAGGTGAGCTGCGCTATGCCAGTGCGTCTCCTCCACACAAACTCCAATTAACCATCTGCACATTCACCATCACACATTTATTGCCTTTATGAAACAACAGCATTTGGGCCATGCACATTCCTAATATCAAACACATTACTCCCACAGACATGTTTACCTTTTCTTTCTTTTGGCTTCCACAAAGAAACATTTATCAGTGTTTAGAGAAAAGAATACAAAGTTTTCAAATTCATCAGTAACTTTTCAGTCCTTGGATAGTGATGAAAATGATATCAACTTTCCCAAATACAGCAATTTACACTTTGAATGCACACTGAACTCAAATACTGTGTATGTATAAGCTAAGAACAAACTTAATATAAATACTTCAGATGGTAATTCAGCATAATGTTTTTTCCCTTTTACCCCATTAATACATCATATAATCTGGATCATACATAGCAAGGCAGCTCACAGACTGATACATACTTGCAAGCTGGTCACAAGAACAAACAGCAGTAGCACATTTGATATTGAGAGAGTGAAGGAGGACAGGGATAAACAGAGACATTCACACTTCACAGCTGTTAACTGACCTCATCTGAACAACACACCACAGGCAGTACAAATCAGCCAGGGCTTCAGACTCATTTGCAAAAGGTAATATGATTATGTATGTTGATTTTTTTTATTACATTTAGGACAAAGATGAGATGGGGATACTAATTGGGGACACCAGGTTTTTTTGTCATTGCCTCTTAATCGGATTCCAATTTAACATGTAGTCAAAATATGCTTGGTCTTTGCCTAATCAAAGAATCCAAATAAGTGCTTAAGTGGTGAAATACACCAAAAACCACTAGACAATGTGATCCTCCAGTACTGGAGTTTGTAGTTAAGACATTTGTATGGGAGTTTGAGATCACAACCATTGACACAGGGAAAAAGCCCCTACAGGGTGTGTGAATTTCCAGAATTCTCCCTGGAGAGCCCCTGCAGGGTGTGGGATCCTGGGAGTCCTGCTTAGATGCGGAGGTATAGACAGAGCCTCTCAGAAAGAGTGGGTGGAGATGGCTGCCCAGCCTGGACCCCCCAGCCTGATGTGAGTGTGCTGCTCCACTCCTGTCTCCAGGCCTGTGGGGGCACCCCCCTGCAGCAGGGAGGAGCAGGGAGAGGAGGAGGCAGAAGTCCCGCCAGTGCGTACCACCTGGCCCTGGACACAGCCCACACCACCCCCTGCTGGCCCGGAGGAGTTGACGTTGCAGTTGCTCACGGCCCACAGGCAGGGGTACTGGCTAAGGAAAAGTTTAGGAAGGGGATTTAATGGACGTGAGATGCAGCTGATGTAAGCTTTATGGATGTTTTACAGCATTATCTGGATTTACTTTAAGTCTTCCACTTGTATCATATTATCTGGATGTCTAATGTTAAACTCTTTCTTAGGTATGCCCAGTTCCCCACCCCTTCTTATAGAGACCGTCTATCTGACCTGTTGTTCCCTGGTGATGGGGAGGGGGCTGAGACAGGCAGCATGCTGGGATGAGCTGAGGGGGACAGGGGGGTCCAGTTCTCATGCCCAGTGAACACCTGCAAGCCACTTGGACTGCTTGACCCTGC
This sequence comes from Albula goreensis, assembly GCA_022829145.1. Classification (NCBI taxonomy): domain Eukaryota; kingdom Metazoa; phylum Chordata; class Actinopteri; order Albuliformes; family Albulidae; genus Albula; species Albula goreensis. The sequence continues at coordinate 14,311,440 of CM040761.1, read as the reverse complement.
AAAGCCCAAAATGGAGAATCAGAGAGAGAGCAATGAGAAGAGAGCGATAAGCTAGAGTTTTCCCCTTGCTTTACCCTGTAACCCACCTGAGCCGTGATTGCGATGGTGGATGTAGGATGGGGGGTAAGGGGCAGGGCGATGTCCGCGCAGGGGTGGGTAGCGCTCATACCCATGAGGGGGGGTTAGGGGAAGACCCCCGCTGTACGGGTAGTTGGCGCTGCTGGAGGGGCAGATGGAGTCCGAGTTTGAAATCAACCAGCCACCTACTGACAAAAAAGAAATCAAATCAGAATCAAACAGCATGGTGCTCCATGGACACAGGGGGAGCATTCCAGAAGCTATAGCTAAAGTGACTGAGGTACACACATACAGCGATTTGGACTCACAGTGAGATATGCCGATGTGCTGGCCCTCAGACTGGGTTTCCAGAAGATTCTTAGGGTGGTTTCTACAGGAAATGCAGAGGAATGCACTATGATGTGTATGCTAACACAACTGCTTGCCATACTAGAAGTACTACAAAAGGCAATTCACAGACCATAACAAATTAATTATTCTCAGCATCTAAATACCACTTAAAGCAAGACCTGACTATTCAGGGTATATCAAAACAAATTGAACCTGACTGCTAGATGAAACATGAAATGGAATGTAGAACACCCAGGTCAGCTGCACGACAAGGAGCTGATATTCAGAGATCGGGCTGATGGTGAAATCCCGGGTGTCTTGCACTAACAAGGTAATGGTAATAATTGAGGCCTGTATTATCATGTTCCTGTGAAGCACATATTACAGAACAAGTTGAGCTCTCCTCCTGTCCGCAGTAGTGTTTCATCTTGCGCTCTGGCTGTCTGCACTCCAGAATTTCACACACTTCACACAACCTCACAAACGAGCTTCTTAACGATGCCGTCAACTTCAAACACTCCATAATTGGCGACTGATCAGCGCAGATACTTGAGCTATCACAGTGGCTGTCCCTCATTAACTCTCAATATAAGATGATTGATCATCTTAATTCAAATGAAATGATACATCAAATATATTTGTCCCTCTCCCAAACCCTTTTTCATATTATTTAGTTCTCCGATCAGACCAAGTTACCACAGTATATTGATTTTAATTAAAAACAGGATGTTTCCAGCAAATATAATGTTCTCCAAAATTCTCATTCATTCAATTATCAACCATAATTTAAATAAGAAAAGTCAATTGAGACAGACACTTTTTTAAGGAGACCTGAAGTTGGCCTACTACTGTTTACTTACCTTTCTTTTGCATCCAAGAATGCTTTTGCAAAGGGATTGTACTTTATCTTCAGAGCAGTGATCTTAAAGAGAAAGATTGAAAAGCTATTGACATTATAAGGGAAAAAGGTGTGCATTCTGGTAAAGCAAGTATAACACACATCACCATGATCACTACACTGCGGCATGGGAAATTTGGAAACACCCCATTCCCCAAACCCCGCCTAACCTCTTCATTCTGATAGGCTGTGACAGCGATGAATTGCGTATCCGTGAAGGAGATGTTGGTTACCATCCTGTGGCTTCCCCCGACACGAACAATGTGGATCTGGGGCTCGTATTTATGCAGGGAGTTCAACATTATCTGTAACAGGGAAGGATATTAACAGAGCAGACTTCAGTCTGTAGTGTCAGGGTAGTGTTATTTTTTTTCCCATTTAATTCAGGCACTTAATAATGTCAGGGAAGCAGTGGGTTGCCATTGGTCTACTTGGACCATCGGTATCCAGTGTTCCTTTACTGAATAAGCACTGTGTCCATTCATCTGTCACAAACAGGAACCAACATGACATGTCGGATGATCCGGCCTGTTGTGATATAGTGCTGCAATTATATGGCATATAATTCTACCCATTCTGTCTGCTAGGGACTAAAATAAGAAGTATCTATTTAGTGAAACGGGGATTTCTTTGGCATATGCAACTGCATAATCTTATGCAACTGTCCCTGTCAGATAAACATTATATTGAATAAACAGACAACTCAAGCATGCTCACAGAGGAGAGAGTATGAAGAGTTTGTTTTGACCTATCAATAAGAATATTAGGAGAGGATCTGTCGCACTCTTTATACGGCTTCATTCCGGCATGTTCTCTTGTGCCAGAGTAATCACTTACACTGTTTATATTTTTTCCAGTAGGGGGCAATAGAGAGCCTGAGCTGACAATGCTGCCTCTACTGTGTGTAGGGAGGGCTGCCTCCAATTTAACAATTATAAGACCCCCAGAAAAAAAACAACAACAAACAAACTGTTTTTCATTCTAATTGAGGGCTTTACTTCACCTTTCACATTAAAATGACTGAAAAGGACCAGATATCCATCAGCATGGATGTTAGTTGGATTTTTGGTGGGTTTTTTTTTTTTTGCCTATCGCTTTTTTTCCCTGAACATCTAAGGACTGAGGGCTAAATTGACTTTCATATAAAAAAACAGGTAATTACCATAATGTACAACTAACCACTGCAATTATTTCATTTAGGACTGGTTCTCATTCATGGTCCTGTGTGTTGCCAACAGGGCATTTAAATGCCAAAGAAAGGGAGCAAAGGCAGGTGGAGAAGAGGGGGGTGGCAGCGGTACATGTAAATACCAACAATAATTTAGCTCTGAAGCCATACTTGAATGAAGCACACAGGTCCCATAACATGGCCCCTGAAAGCCAGAATAAGCACCTGAAGTACAGCTCTCTCTTTTTTAACAGCAGGAAGTCCATTAAATCCCAAAAGTGGCAATTAAGAGCTGTTTATTCCTGTTTACATGCGGTCTCAGGGGAACAAAGGGTCTCCATAGGTAAAGTGGCCTGAGAGGTTCCCACTAATTGTATAAATGCACACTTGATATTTCTCCACGACACAGCCTGTGATTAGAGGCTAGCCAAGGCTTCTAAAAGCCTCTGCTGTTCTGATTTTCCAAGAACCACAATGTCTAGAGAGGGCATCAAGTGGATGAAAAAAATCCATACATTTATTTCTTGTAGTTTTTTGAGCTGAACTACCCCAATGATAAATAAAATAAATTAAGGCAACCTTGACAGAAACAAAGACTGGAGGACTTTATGGTAGTTTGACTGGTAATGACTACATGTCTATTATAGCACAAGTCAGAATATTAGGTTCCTCTGCAATGTAGGAGTTCATGGCAAATGCCTTCACCTTTAGTGGACATTTTCTAAAGACACAAATTTTAAAATTGTTCCTTGAGGTCAGAATGATTGCTGCTCTTCAAGGTAAGAACAATTCCATATATATAAATGCACTACTTTTATGACCTTAATGTCCTATTACACAAATATAATATCAAAATATTTCATGACAATAGGCCAAAATGGAGGACAAGAGGCTTAGAGCAATAGGTAGAGAGCCAGACAGAGGGACAGAGTGACTGGGGGATATAATGGTATTATGGGTGATGTGATGGCAGAAGTGGCACCTGTCCTCCTCCATTGAGCTTGTTGGTGAGCTTCACTTTACTGAATGATACTGGGGCTTTCATCCAGTGTGCCCCAAAGTTGGGAGAGTCGGGGTGAATGTAGACACAGCTGTGGCTGTGGGGCTCTGGCTTGCCCGCTGGGACCCACTCTCCATTGACGTACTTCCAGCGATGGCCGTCGGCGGGGGCGAAATCCAGTAGAAAAGAGTACATGGCGTTTGGGTCCAGGCCAGAGACGCTGACCTTAAGGACCGGGAACATTCTCCTGTTGAGAAATAATCCACAATGAGAATTCAGCAGCAGCAAAGCACTTCTCTGAATCCAAACACAATTCCTAGAGTTAAAGGTTTCCTGCTTTTTACAGCTGTTCACTTCTGCACTTTTAATGATTTATTTTTCAGGTGAAAACAAGTTTGAAGTGGGGCTGATCAGGAACATGCAAATGGATGGACACCTTACTGCCCACCTGATGCACTGACCCCCTGCTGAGCACTGGTCAAGCCGCCTGTCACCTGCTTTGTAGAGTAATCACAAAAATAGCCCACATTCGTTAAAAACAGGGCCATTAAAACAAACTGAATTTACCCCCGTTGTACACCTATTTTTGTGAAAAGGGCCAAACTAACAGTGCAATCATTGGACACAAAAATAATTAAATAGCAAAGTAGTTTAAACTTGAGTTTGATCTCTCATGTGAAGATATTTAGGTGCTAATTTCTTATTTAAACTTATTTCAATTTTTGGTACATTTTAGATATTTGTACTATAAAAATAAAATTATATTCCATAAAGTTAGCACTAACAATAACATTAAAGTTAACATTAAAAATAAATGTAAAAACATATAAGAACATCACACAACTATCTGATTAACCCTCAGTTCATTTATGTTACTAGAAAGTGATGCTAAAAACATCGACATGTGCTTAATATTTTTATTTTCCACAAAAAGCTTTTCTGTAGACCACATTCAGCTAAATTGTCTAAATCATTATTATAAAAGCTTTTGAAACATTTCATAGATACTGCTATTGTCTGTTCCTATTTTACATTCAGCATATCAAAAAAATCTGTGCTGGCAAAAAAAGCCTTAAGAGCGTTGTAATATTTAAGTATGGATTCTTACACCATTCATTTCTAAATGTACTTTTTCGTTCATTCAAATGTCTGACATAATTTTAAGTATTTTGGAGGAGTTTGGTGGCATGTGACTCAATGTTAACGTCAAAAACTTATTTCCATTAAACAATTGTCATAAGCCTATAACATTTCCCAAAGCACCAACAGCATGTTCTTTATACTTTATTAGACGAGAATAAATGTCTCTTCAAATGAAATAATTCACATTTTGAAATATCCAAAATCCCATTTTTAATAAAGCAGCGGTGGACACGCTTTCTTATGCTTATACGCACAATGAACATCAGAAGACATTAATGATGTATCAACTTTGAAAAACACAAAAAAACTTACATTTAAGGGAAGACTGACTTCACTGAAAGGCTGGGTCAGACTGTGCATAATAACTTTTCAAAGTTTCCCTAATACAATTTATTTTCTGTCGTGCAGAAAAGCGGACAATAAATTACCTGTGTACAATTAATGCATGAATTATATATTCATGTTTTACAGATTACAGTATGTTCAGTCTTATGTGATCCATATTTGTGTTATCTGGGCTGTTTTTGAATATAATAATGATGAAATAAGTTTTGAGTGAATAGACTCAAGCAGTTCAAATGCATTAAATAAGACTATTCATTGCGAAGACTTACCTGCCGTTCTTAGTGACGATCATTTCATTAGTGACCTGCTTAAATTTCCTCCAGAGTTCAGCCTCCTCTAGGCTCACTTTCAGCTGTTTTTCCGTGGGGTCTCCTTTTTCCCGACCGGCCTGTAACTCGCTCTCAACAACGCTGAGCAGCCGCGAGATGCAGCAGTCGGTACTGCCGCTGACTCGCTCACCTTCCCCTGACTCACCACCCGCATCGACCAAATTTCCCTCCACCTTCATCGAGGGACTAAATTTCCAAAGTAGGATAGTGAAAAAGCCAGGCAAATTGAATGGTCACGCGCGAACAAATCACTTACGAAAAAAATATTTTTAAGAAACACTGTCAGAAGTGACATTATAGCCGACTTGTGTATTATATCCTAGAGGCCTTGGTAAAAGGTCTTTAAGTTACCCGAATATAGATGAAATAGCTTCAAGATTTCCCTGTCAGTCCCTTACCGTTATGAAAATGAAAAGCCTCTATAAAAACATGACACCTTCTCTCTGGAAGAGTCGATCTGCCGGTCACATGGTCGAGAGCTGATTGATCGTTGGCGATTTTAATTAACTGAACTTGCCTTCTAAACCAGTTGCATACCAAACCCTCTTTTGCTCCCTTTAGCCAAATGACAAGCACAAAACGCAAGACTAAATGTTCTCGTACCTATTGTAGTCTTTCCTGGAATTCTTTAGTCGAAACTTTGACGATATCACATTGTATTGGAGGTTTTATGAAAAGATTGCAGAAAGTTAATATTTAAACAAACCTATCAAAGTACTTTAATATTAATAGTTTTGTAGATTTAAACACTTTTGCTTATACTTTGGGAGTATTTGACTCAATTTAAACCACTGAATAGAATTTGACAGCCTTTTGTATCTCAAGTGTGAAGTGCTCTTCAACCTAAATGGTGTAGACATCTCTGCACTAAATTATACACGCTTTCAATTGTCATAGAGTAAGGAGTGCGAATTTAAATTATGTATGATTTAAACATACACAGTTCTTAAACTGATACACTGTCAGAAAAATTGTAGGCTACTTAATTGAAAGAAATGTTGTCTCCTCCCAAAATCAAAAAGACAAGGCATCTATTCAAAATACAGCAGCATTACTTTTTAAGTGCTCGAATTACCTAATTTATCAACATTATAAGATAGATTATGTAGATATTATAGCCTATGAATTAATCTTAACTTCAATATGTTGTCTGTGGCTCAGTGTTTATCTGATAAGAGCGGTCTCGCGGGGTTTCCAGCACTCTGGACAGAGCACTGGCCGTGAGCGCGCTGCACAACTGTGAGCGCGCCAGATCTGCAGAGTGGCAGAGTACACGAGACATTGAAATGCAAAGGAGAAGATATTCACCCAGTGCATAGTGTTCATATTTTATTTAAAATTGTGTTTCAAAACCATCCTACAGAGGTTTATAGTGAGGTTATAGCTTCATAGCCAAATAGCTGTCCATTTATAATTACATTTGCGTTAATTTATTGCAAGTTTGACTATTCAAAATCAAAGGCAGGAAAACAAAAGCGTTCTTGTCCTCAAGGAGTTGTTTAATCTGACCCACTCATGATGCACTTATTTACAGTGGACTAGAAGCAGTTTTATTCGGACAGACGCTATAGCGATACATTCGGAAAACTTCAAAGGACCTCTTAGTTTTCCAAAATCTCTTTGAAATAAGTATCATATACATACAATGAATAAGGAATTCGGGATGAGAGGGATTCTTAAAATAAATTATATTATATTTTGCCGATCACAGAGATATGAAGTTTACTTTTCAGTTTTATGCTTTAGAGACCTGTGACATATCAGTCTCCTGAAGGTTTACCGGTGATACAAAATACCAGTCGAAGAAATAACGTGGCCTATGTATGACAACAGGGAAGAGTTGCAAAAATGACAAATATAATTAACACCTGACACTCAAAAGCAATTGTCAAAACTCGGCAAGGATTAGAGGATAGGCAACGCCTACTTCCATTAAATATAGGCATGTTTCTACCAAGGAACGCTTCTCAATGAACTGTTGTCAGAACAGCGGGAAAACCCGACACCGAGCAGACCTATTCTGCAGTTTTACACAGCGTTCAGGGCTCTCAACAAAGGGCTTACACCTTCCAGAATGACCTAGTAAAACGGTACGTAAGATCAGAAGTTCCAGTTCCACAATACATTATCCGAAACACCTGAAGCAGAAAAGCGCACTAAATGTTCCCTGGTGGATGGGAAACCCGATCTGTCATCGGTTCAGAAATGACCGAGTGAACCGCTGCCGTCACATCTGTCATGCCAGCCTTTTAATCACAGCTACCCTGGCCGCAGAGATTAGGGGATTTAAACAGTCTTAAAGAACATAAAGACTTCATTAGCCGTACGTGTGTACGCGCATAAAGTTAGAAATCGAAAACAAGGCTTTCTCTGGAAAAAAAATAAATAAAAAATAAGATTTCCTCCTTTTAAACAACATTTCTCTACGTCACTTTGATTCAACAAAGGACGGAGACGCACATAAAACTGCTGGACGACCACTCCGTATCACATTTGTTGCACCTCCACCACACAGATATAGTGTGCACAAGTGTGTGAGGAAGTTTAGTGAATGCTAGTTTTAAAAGCCTTTTTAAATATCAATAATACAAGTCGCACAATGGTGTATTTTGACCACTACATAAATTGGCAAATGACAACATAGTACCTCGGATACTTTTCTGAAGTACGTATTAGATTCTTTAATTCGTAGTTGAATGTGACGACGTGCAATCGGTCACTGATACACTGTAACTGTTGAATAGCGCAAGGTAAAGACTCAGTTGTTGTATTACATTTTATCTCCATTTTGTTGAGCATGCAGTGATGGAAATTCAGAGCAGTAATATAATTTATCCAATAACATTTTTTTTTCTTCATGAAACCAGAAAATCTTTAAATAAAGGAAAGGACTGAAATGAAAACTATATTCCCATGACAGGATACCAGTAATGCTATCACAGCATAATGTATCACAAGTGAGTCGGATGTGATTTTTTTCCACTGTCAATTACTGATATAAACAGAAGTGATTCACACAGGATGCTGTCATCAAAGTGAGAAAAGGAGGGAATTTTCAAATCCATTACTCTTAAAGATGATTAAACAGTCATTAATACATGTCTATAAACTGCCACTCAAGGCTACTCTCTCAAGATTGGGGGCTGGACATTACAGAACAGAATGTCCATGATTTCACAGGTTGTGAGTACAATATTACACATGAATGAGGTGAACATGCCATTCCATCCATGTAAATATAGCAGTGTTTCCATGGATCCCTATTAAATCTATTGGACATTCACTAACTTTTTAAATCCAACAATTTTCTTGTACTTTTTTCCATTTGAAAAGTTTACAGTTTAATATATGGCTTTGAAGTGTTCATTTTAGAAATCTAAACAATTACACTGTACATGTTTTATTTTTAAAAGCAAGGTGCAGTTCAAAGCTAAATGAGCTTGTGTGCTTCAGCACTGACAAGAAAAATAACATGTTCAGTAACAAATTATCCTCATACCCTTATAGCCATGTTTGGAAACTGAATGGAACAATATATTTTACAACAAAAAGTCAAAAAATAGAAGACAAACCACGATAGAAAGACCACATGCACTATAAGTGCCTTTACACAGATATATCAAACCTATGACTTTCATTTTGTGTCAATCTCAAACAAAAACTTTAAAGAATTGAAATAAACTTCCCCCTCTATAAAGACAAGCAGTCCTAATGTACCTTTATCTCTCACCACAATTAAGCCATGTGTGCCTGGAGATTACAAATATATAGACTTTAATGGTAATTCAGTAAATGACACAAAAGAAAGAACTTATTGGTTAACTGCTGAGCAAATAGGAAACTTCAGTTGTGCATAATTAACTGTTGCAATTTATGCTGCAATGACGTCTGTTCTGATGCAATGCTGTTGTTACAAAGCCATACTGACTGAAAATGCACAAGTGAAACAAAGGAAATGACTGGCTATATTGCAAGTGAATGAGGAAAGACATTTCCCACTGCAAAAATGTTTTTTATCCCCTCTCTGAGCCAATAGTCAGACATCAGAAACCCCTCTTTCAGATGAAACATGTCACAATGACCAACATGAATATGGCAAATTATGGAAGCTGCAGTGTTAAAGACCTGAGAGATGCAATTTTCACATTTCTTCTCGGTACTAATTAAGACAGCCAATCAGGCTTGTAGGTCGTCTCTCTTCATCGGTCAGCTGTATTATTAGACATTCTGTAAAGAGTCAGAAGTAACAGACACTGCAGACAAAGGCAGAGACATGCCAGTGTACAGATGAACAGTATTATAAATAGGATATGAATAACGACTCAAAATCAAAATGAATTCATATTGATAGCACACTGTAATGGTTTCTCCAATCCAGTTAAGAGCAACTATTAACAGCACAGTTTTGAGCATAAAAAGGTATATCAACAGGCCTTTCTTACTGCTGTCCCTATGCAGGTACTTTTTGACCTAAAAAATGCCTTCTAAATCACCACTGCTAAGTAAAGTCAAATAGAATAGTCATGAAAAATGTCTAACTGTAACCTGTTACTCTGAAAATTACCATTTATAAAACATGGCAAGAACAGATTCTATAAAATCAACACTCAGATCTTGAAAATGACCTTTTACCACATACCCATAACCCTGCACAGTTATAATTTTCTTCCATGAATGAGCTAAGCTGTATGTCTATTAAAGGAAGACCCCATGAGTAAAAAAAAAAAAAAAAAAAAAAAAAAAAATTAAAAACCTATTACATCCTTTCAAACACAGAACCCAGAATGACTATGTAAATGAAATGTAATTCACTGTAAACCATAGATGAACAGTGGGTGGACATATTTGTATGTACTGTATTGTAGACAAAAATGCAAAAAAAAAAAAAAAAAAGACACAATTTATGAATCTTTATTAACCAATAAGAATCAGGACCATGCCTTGCCTTCAGAACAGCTTCAGTTTTTCATTGAATGCCTTTACACAAGTTTCAAAGAGTTTCTAAAGGGATACCGGACCATTCTTCAGTGCACATTAGGCAAGTGATGGTTTTGGAATAGAAGACCATCTTTAGGAAACAATATGCACATCATAAGGTGCACCTGGTCACAAATAGCTTTGCAGTCCTTGACTGTATTTCTACCATGCTCAATAACAATCATACCCATTGACTCATGAGATTACTGTCTACACAATTACAGATCCACCATGAGTTGGGAACATGCCATTTGGCTTGAACACTTCCTTTCGCTTCCTCTAAGTCCAGATGCAAGAAAAAGTGTGCAACTAATCAGGCCATAAATTGATTCAAGAATGGCATCATGACTGTCTTCATGACATCTTCCATTGACTCCCTGATCACCCAAACTTCAACAAATTCTCACAGGAAGTTCTGTAAAATCGAATGCAGAGTAATTTCCAACCTCCATCTCTCAAACTCACGTTTCTTGAAAAATGATCCAACATCCCACAAGAAACAGAAAGCTTGTGTCACGGCATTCCGAGAAGGACTGAATCTGTTCTGAAGGCACAGGGTGACCCTTTGCTTCTATTATTTTGTCTACCCCCTGTACAAGAGATATGGAGAGAGTGTGTGTGAGAGAGTAAGCTAGTGAGCGAGAGAGCACACACACAAACAGAAGATTGAATGTGGGGGCGGCAGGTGACAAGAGAGCAATTCCAAACAAAAGCTGTGACATAACCAAAGCACCAAAGCTCCATGCATGATTTCAGTCACCGTTATATAGAGGATCATTGACCAGATCTCCACCCGTTCAACCCAACTCCTGCATTTACATTTTGGAAGCCCTCCAGGGCAGCTCCATGCACAGGCAGTGGAAACAATGCTGCAGTTTTTTTGCATTTGGAAGGAGGAGATGGTCCTGTTGGAGTGGCACCTGTATGGAGACTCTGTGCCAGGAACAGAAGAGGGTGCTCTGCAGCCCAAAAAGCAGGGACAGAGCTGTGGAGAGACGGGACGACGAGCTCAAAGGACACGTCCTTACTTCAGGCACATGGAGAACATCTTTATCACCGCATCCCTGCAAGCCAGCACAACAGCCTTTTTTTTTTTTTTAATTCACGGGGTCTGTCACCTGGCAACAGTTACATTCACACCTGCATTTCACTAATTACAGAAGCTCTGAGCTCCCCTCAATGCACAGATCATACAAAGTCTTACATATTTTCAGCAGAACAAACACAACCGGTTTCTGCTCGAGAGCAAAGGTAGCTGGAATGCAAATAGCAATGGCGCACGTGTTAAACATGAGTAATGAATGCAGGTGTAAACTGTAAACCTGGCCCCATTAGAGAGGCTGCAGATGTGAGTGCTGAGAGGGCCGCTGCTAATGCGCCCATATCGGAGTCTGTGCCTGGTCTCTCAGTCATGACCCCTTTAACATTCGCCATTACTGAGAAAAAACCATCAAATATCCTGCTGCAGCCTGCTGTATCCACAGGCACAGTGACAGCATATGCATTTAATTCAACCATACACCTTGTTTATCTTCACCTTGGTCTAGTGGCATCAAAAACACACTGATGCTTACAGTAGCCAAAGTGAGCCAAAATAGTGTGGAGGAAGGAAAAATACCTTACCTTGCAAATGGAATGTAGGATAGGCCATACCTGTGAGCAGCGAAGAAAGCATTAAGCAAACGACAAGGCATATTGGGGACTTGACAAATGCTCAAACTGTATATGCAAATCTGTTTCAAGTGCAATCAGAATTGGAAGAGGCAGTCATTAGGGGAGAAAGTGGTCAGAAATTGCACAGATTAATATGCAAAATGAAAATAATGAAAGGTATCTATTGACCAACAATGTAAGTTGCCCACCCTAATTGCTCCAGTAGGCAGCAGAATGAATGGACAGTAACATGAAAGCTCTTTAAATGACCATTACAGTACCTAATAATCAGAAATTATACTCCCATACTCTAAGAATCACTTGAACATGACTCAGAGTGTAAAGTGCAGGAGAACAGTAGCATAATGTAGTGAAGCTTCTCAAATTCTGGCTGAATTTATTTCCCTGCGTTGTGTGGGGTCGGCATGAGGAACAAAAAGCTTTAGTATTCACTGGGCCCATTGAGGGAAACTTTTCACTTGCTAAAGCTACAAAAATACAATAATTGCCTTATTTAAAAAATGACTTTCAGTGCCCTGGTGACCCACCGAGGGAAAACTAGCCCCTCTGTGTTCCTCTGCAGCCAAGCGGGGTTCACATCCCTGGCACTCAAACATTCCTGAGGTCACTACCCCCTCGGTAAACAGCCAGGCAGTGTAGAAGCCACAGCAGCAGCGAGAGACTATGTCTGACTTAACACAAATCTTCACTTTAACTTTATTAGCCACAAACACTATGCTAAGTGCTATGACACATTATCAAACATATCAAAATTAAATGTTTCCTGGGCAACATGGCAATTTTGATGAGACAATATAGTCCAATGGTTTTTTCTGCCATTTGTTGATTGAGCAGGTATGATACTGTCCCAAACTCATGACTATAAACACAAAGATAACAACACAGTAGTTTAAATCAATCAATTTCATACTCACCAAGCAAAGGCCAAGAATTGCAAAATGCAAAATAGAAGAGCAAGTCCATTATTCTTCCACTGATGAAGTAAGGATTTGCGATATAAAAAGAGAGGAAATACTGATTAATATTCTTTGTGTTTGTATGAGTGTGTGTGCAGATCTGTGCTAAGCTTAACCACTTCAAATGACAGATACCTCAGCAGAAACATGTTGCTTCCAAGAAGCTGAACTCACCCTTTATTCACCTTGCACAGCTGAAAGTGATACCATTTAACGCCATTCAACCACTGATGCTTCGGCACCATTCACATCACCCTCTTTTGACAAGTTTCCACACTTGTGCATTAAAAAAAATCTTTGCATGTGCTCATACTGTCATGTTTATGCCAAATAGAATCATTTCTTTTGTAGTTCGAGTGCATTTTTGAACAATGTAGCTTATATTGCTATACAATTACAGTAGATAAAATAACACAATTGCTCAAGGAAAAGTGGCTAAAAGGCAGCAATGCTCCATCCTGAAAGCAGAGCAAAATGTGACCATGAAAAGGCAGGTCTGTGACAGACAGTGTACAGGTGGACACTTCCACATTGAAATGAGGGTAACTCAGAGTGCACTAAGCTAAGCAAAAAGATAGCTTTACCAGCAATGTGAATGGTGCTATTGACCTGCATGCACACTACTCAAACATTAGACAATGAGCTGACACTGTGCAAACAGAAATGCTTATCACACCAATGAACTTTGTGAGGAAAAATCTATATTCACTCACCCAAAAGGCAGCACAGAGTGTGAGTGCAAGGCAAGTCTATGAAACAAACAAAAAAACATTTTCTGGTTTTCTTATTATTTGGGAGGAAAAAAAACATTTCAGCTTTGTTTCATAAAACCTATACATTACCCTCAAACACTACACATTATGGTCATATGTACCAAGAACACAAAAAATCCAATACAATTTAATATGTCAGAATGCAATTCAGAGGAATCTCAAACTGATAAAACAGTTAAAATCCACTGCCTGTACATTTGAGCACCTTTATTAGTAATACCACTATTTTTTTGTTTTGCTGCTGTTTGTTTATCACACAACAGAAACCCTCCAGGTGGTTGACCCTGTCCTTTTGGACGATTGGCTGTTCCCAGTGCTCTCTGGGTTTGGCAGGCCTGGTAGAACCCATTTACCCACTGGCACAGGCATCCTGCCTCTCACAGCCCAGCTGGGCCTGGAGCTGGTAAACAGAGCTTTTGAACCCACACTCTCCTCCATTCAGTGAGGGTACAGTCTACAATCCTGTTGCTCTCTGCCCTCAAGTAAATCCAGCTTCCAGAGTTACCAATGAATGCCAGCAACTCCAAAATAACTAACATTTTTGTCCTGCCATAACATAAACAACCTACATCAATGACTATCCATCTGTCTACAATATCAACACAGTTTCTCTCAAACAAATGTACAAAGTATCATTCTATGCTCCTTTAACAAACATACAGCTGTTTATGTCAGAAATTCAGGTCAAGTATCTGGCTCAAGCAACAGCAATGAACATTTGGGAATTAGATACAAGCTACTCTTCTTTCTGCCACACTGCTGCTCACACTAAGCAACTGACAGTAAAATATAACCTCATCCTCAAAATACTATATTCCTGTCAGTGAAACCAGTCACTGTTTAAAGTACAGTTCCAGACAGTGCCCCATGTAGCAAATGTAGATGGCAGATTTCAGCGAACGAGCTGCTGCAGTGTGGACACACTGTTGGTGTGCACTCACCAGCATGATGGCGGATGCTAGCGCGCGGGTCTTCTCACACATCTTCTTCAGCTGTTTCAGGGGCCCCATCAGGAACATGGTGCTACAGACACACAGTTTAATTACACACCTGTAGCTACACCTGTCTGCTCAGTGAGCAACACTGTTCTCAGTCCCACACTATGATCCTGGGATGGGAGAGTGAGGTGGGGAAAACCACTGCTAAACACTCTTTGACCATTTCTTCTGTTAATGGCGCAGTGTACAGCGCACATTGATTCACTGACAGAAACTCCAGAAAATTAATAGGACATATTAGACAAGAATGGCCACTTTAAAATAAAAACCCATGGCCAGCAGTGAGGGTGTGTTTAACAGGGGAAGGTAAGCAAGTTTACTTATGAAGAGAGGGCTTCAGATGAGTCACTGAATTAATCAGAGTACAGATCAAAGGGGTGGCATGAAAGGGGTTTTCATCACTGAGCTTTGACAACCTGCAACGTGATTTCCTTTCACGCAAGTTACCTCAAAACAGCAACACCCACAAAAACTCTCGGCCACAAGATCAGGAGCAGAATACAGCTACAGTCAGCAGGTACAGGCAAAGCAAAATGTGCTGCGGGAGATTGCTGCATGTCACTCACACCTCAAGGAACAAGTGTCAGTAGGAAGCTTCAGTTTAGCTTCTAATACATTTACAATTGTACAGAAATTGTATTACAGTTTGACAGATGACAGGTCTAGGAACACCAAGCGTAAAATTGGCTGTGCTCAAAGTATTCCTCTATGAATGTGAAAGTACAGCTCTATGGTGGGTTTGGTTCTAGGCGCAGAACATTCTCTGAAGGAAGTTAGTGTATCCCAGCTGGTGGATGTGTAGGATGTACAAATTAAAGTGTACCTTATAGAAATAATACAAAGAAATATACACCATGGCAATGAGATGCCATACACAAACCCTTGTGTGTATCTAATATGGTATGCTGAAAAATATCGATAACTGTTACGTTTTGGATTTTGGAGGTTTAAACACATTCCAGCAATGCAGAACAGCTGTTTTTGAGTAAAGTAAATGATGAAGACGTACACTTACCTGGTCAGGGAAGCAAAATTGCCTAAGGTGTAAAAGACTGCAAACAGAGCCAGTCCAATCCTGGGAAACCACAGCATACATACTCCCTAAAACGGGAAAATGAAACCTGTAAAAATTCCTACCATATATTACTCGTAAAACGTAAATTTTCCAACAAAATTACAACACACATACATTTGCATAATTTATTTTAAACATTTTATATTCTGCGACCAATACTGACCAACTAAACAAATATTTAGCTTCAGCAAAAATACAAAAAAACATGGTCGAATTCCAACGCATAGAAGGTTTGCGTTCGATCACTGATCCCCGAACGTAAATATCAAACATTTTGTGTACCGAAAGATTTTTGATCTTAAATGATTAATCGAACGTAGTCACTGAAATGTTTATGATCCACTATAAATATTCTGGCTATACAATCTTTAAACGTGTCGACACATAAAGACCTATTCATATAAACTAAAACAACAGAAACTATAAAGAACATAGTCACCTAAAACCAACCTGACCTTAGCAACAGTGAATATAGGAAACGTGTCAAAATCAGAACATATAATCTTCAACTCATGCGAGGTAAAAACTGCGGAGATAATTTAGGACGATGGCAGGTATGAATGAATCTCACAAAGAAGGCCTTATACTTGCAGATTAATTTAGTTTCAATCTTCTTAGTCAATCAGAACTAGATTTGGTTGGCAATAATTAACTTAATGTTGTTCTTAAAAATCCAAATCCAAGCTAGACCGTGAATAACAGTAGACTGAGTAAGTACACAAAAAATATGGTCAGAGCCGACAAGTGGTTTTGTACTTACCAATACAGAGCACACAGTGCCAAGAATAAAACAGGCGATAAACCCCTTCACTCGGGTACCCCAACCGAGGCTGGAGGCCTCGTTCGCCACCTAAAACGACAAATTACAGCACACGATCTCTGTGTGGAAATGTAAAATGTTTCCTTAATATTGTCGACTCTGTGTATTCATTTAGACTGCAGTCATTAGACTTTCGCTCGCAGTGTTTCAGTTCTCTACTGGGGTTACAAACTACGTTTTCACCAGCTCATAGAAACAAGGTTTTCAAACACCTCACCTGCAGTATGTTGATGTCGTCATCGTGTCCATCTTGACCACTCAAAACTTTCTTTAGTTTGTCCATTCAAGTTAGGGGAATTGTACGATTCACGCTTTCCAAGAATATGAATTTTATTTACATGTTATTTTAATTTCAACCCTTATTTGAAGTGAAACATTCCCCTTGGTCAGGCCTTACGAAATCACATGCTGCTGCTACTACTGAAATCTGCAGAGACATACTGGGTAGGGCCATTATCACTTGTTGTCACTCATCAGTTAAAGATTAACAAAGTGAAGAATTTGGGATCGATTAACGATTTGTCAGATTCCAAACGGCCGAATAAATAATGACCAAAATCTCATGTTCAGTTTGAATTTCATTCATTGTGTCGTTTCTACAGTACAAAGATGATGAATGTAAAATAAAGTTTACTTTTGGCCAAACTCAGTAATATGTAAATAACTAAACACGTTGATTAGCCAATGGGATGTCAGATAACATTCATACCGTTTATTATCATATGCAGTGGAAGAAACCTAAAACTAAACCCACAGATGCATATATAAATTTAATAAACAAACAAATAATGTAATAGTTATTGTTATTACTTAGAGTCAATGGCAATTATTATACACAATTTATGTCTACAGATAGACATCTACTTAATGTTGATATATTAATTCATATATGTCTGCGGAAATGTATCCACCTATTTTTAATTTGGCATCTATACTGAGTTTTAAGTTATATGAATAATATGTTGGTTTTAAGGTGCTATCAGCACCATGCAGTCTGCTATTTGCAGCACAGCATACAGCCAGGCCTTACTGGGTTGAAATAAATTGTTCTAAGGACACTTTCACATTGGACTCAGCTCAAACATCAAGCACATCAACAGATTGTAGATGTGCACATACAGCACACACAAACTGGCCCTGTCACACAAAGTCCCTTTGTTTAACTTAAGGACAACTGAAAGCAGTTGCATGAAACGACTGCAGAACAAACTTGTTGCGTGCAAGTGTCCTGGTTATTTTGAGGACTGCAGGCTGGCAAAGGGGCTAAAAATGAAAAAGTTAGGTCATAGGTTTGGTTTCTTCATTTATTTTATAATGTGTTCAAAAATATGTCATACATCTGCATGAAAATAATTCTCAAGTAAACATTTGTGAATCAATATGCAAAACATGCATATCTGCTTTCATGCTTTACTTTATCTACATTTTTGGTGAACAAACATTAGTTTCATCTGATTCATGACCACACCTCTGTGGTTGTCTCATTTGGATTTTTTTAAGGTTTTGTGACCCTCTATAATGGGTGGAGCTGCAGCATACAGAAATTCCATGATTTGTTAAAACAAATCATATCACCTTGCTCTCCACAGAAAAAACAAGCCGCAGTTCACTTGGGTTTGTGCTTTTGCAGTTTTCCCACTACATGTATCCCTAGTGCATGTGATTCAGGGCCAGAGGTTTCATATACAGCTCAAAGCAAAGTGAACCTTGCTTTGAATCAAACTGGCAAATGAGATGAAGAAGTAGCAAGCTGGGTAAGCTGAAGACATCCACTGACATAACTTAACAGGTTGTGCATTGAAGTTCATCATTTGTGAACCAAATTTTGCATTTAGATGGTGTGTTAATCAAAAAAAATAATTTATTTCTAGCCATTTTGTCGCTTAAATTACTTGACTAATGCCGACTAGTATTCAACTTAGCTAATTGGTTGAAATGAACTGGTTGCTCTATTGACTCTTTTGCAGTCTACATAATTATTTCTACAACCGTTGAGCTAACTGAAAACAGTTTTACTGACATTAAAGGGCAGATCCACCATTAACAAAAATGTGTTGAATAAACACTTGTAATTTTATCTACCTGTTGGAAACACTCCTGTGTTTTTCTCACATGCGATACATTTTTAACCGCATTAAAACATTAACTGCAGATCAGTTACTCCCACAAAACTCTTTGACAGCCTTTGTTTTCAGTGTATTTATGTGTGTACTATAAAAACATCACCATAGCAGCATTTTTAACAATAAAGCAAAGCAACGTTTTGGTCATTTCAATTTTTGGAGTGTATCACTTGGTTTCATGTAGTGGGAAAACTGCAAAAGCCGGAGTGAATTGCTGCTTGTGTTTGCTGTGGATCTGTTTTGACAAATCATCGTGTGTCAGTACACTGTAGCTCCACCCATTACAGAGGATAACCTCACTCCTCCACCGCTACTTCATATTCAGTGAAGTGAGCCCCTTTTATTTAAATACTTATTAACAAGAACATACCAGACATAGACCTAAGAACATCACTTTCATATGAATATGATACAGTTAATTGTAAGAATGGAGAAACATTTTCCAAAATTAGCACACATATTTACTAATTATAAATTCAACAAATACACATATACATCAAAAGTGTCTTTAAAACAGTAAGGCAGCAGAATTACTGTACGAATGACTGTGATCTTGTACAATTACATAATGTGCAAAACAAATATGAAAGCATGATGTTACAAAAGATGATATAGTGTTAATAATTCCCCCAAAAATATATTTGATTGAAGCCATTTAATTTTATGGTTAGTATGGAGTGTCCCCCATAGCCACAAAAAATAGACTAGAAATTTCAAGAAAATCATTAAAAAATGCTGCCTCCATCATATACAGTACATAATAAATACATTTACTTATTACTATTAACTGACAATATTACAATATTCTCAGGTATTCACTTTACTGATATATTGCTCTCATGTTTTTTTCTGTTTAGCATTCCTCCTTTTCCCCATCCAAAATGAACAACTTCTTATCAGCCACACATAGCAAATGTCTCTCACAGACTCTGCAAGAGAAGGTCACACGCTGTTGACTCTTCCAGTTCACAAGACAACTTTGCTTATTTCCTCCTTCCACATGGCAGACCTGACATCAGCTGCACACTGCAGTGGTATTCAGATACGGTCCTGGAGGGCCACAGTATATACTTGTTACCTACCACTCACTATCTGCTTAAACCAGATGAATATACAGTACATTTAACTGAGCTCACATGGTTTCTTTGGTCTGAACTGGTTCTGGGATTTCAGGTGAAAGCAAAAACCAGCACACAATACAGCTCTCGAGCACCAGAAGTAAAAACCGCCATATTACCAATGCTATCAGAGGAACACAAACAATTCATCAATCTTCTAGATTGTCCATATGGAGTAATTCTCCTGTCATTTTTACATATTGCCAATTAAAGGTCTGAAAATAACTTGACATTTTTCTGTTCCTGTTATTACTTTCAGCAAAATGTTTGACAGTACTAATTTGACAAAATTCAAGATTTTTCCATTATCAGTATAAAACTTTTATAAACTATAAAACAATTCAGGGAAAAAATGTGAAGTATAATATTTCCCACAAGGTGGCAGTATGGGATTATCAAAGAAATACCTGACCTAAAACAGGCCCACAAAATCATTACTAAAGGCACTTAAGGTTTATGTCCTTATTACCAATGTCCTCTAGAAAGCATTGCCTTTAAAATGATGTGGTGATTATGAAGACCTTAAAAGCAGCCATGTGTGCTTAACATTGGGGGGTAACTCTGGCCAGCCCAGCCTGCTTCTACAGACCCACACAGCCTTCAGACAGCGTGAAGGGTCTTTTCACCAGAAGGTGATGCTGAATAGGACAGAACACGAGGGCCATGCACTGAACTTTGTTTGAGGGAATTGGGGGGTCTCACATGCCTCACTGGACCATCAGCTGGACGGGGCTCCTGCACTGGACTCTGATATCTGCCCTCCCCCCCATAGTGGACACTGCAGTGGAGCAACATAGGCAGGGCACAACAGCACTACAACTCATCCTCCGACTCCTGTTCCCTCTCTGAGGCTTTCAAAAGGCCCATCTCCATCGGCCGTGCCCTCTTGGACCTGGAGTGCACTACCCTACAGGGGAGAAAACGGGCAATGCATCAACGCACATGTGAGTAGTACAAAGACCAGCAAGTGTTTTTTTCATGGTGAGCACAGGCATTTACTCTCGGCTTCCAGGAGCCACAGGGTGTGTAGTGATCAGTCAAAGAAGTTCATTACAGCCTTTGGGTGGTACATGTGCATGAATCCAGTGTAAGCTGTTCCTCAAACAGCACAGGAATTTGTTTGACTTAAACAAAATATGAAAAGAATCTCAAAAATGTCATACTTAGTAACCTATGGTAAAGTTGAGCTATAGGATGGGTTTTCTACAGGCATGGGTGGAGCCACTTGGCAGGTTTCAACAGTTTGGCAGGAGCCAGAAGGTAGATTTCTATGCACATGGGAGGAGCCAGAGGGTGAGTTTCTAGGTTTGGGGCAGAAGCCAGGAGGTGGAGGAGGAGCTCTCACCAGCACACAGTGCAGTAGACCACTGCCACGGTGAGCAGGGCGAAGGCAAAGTGCCAGCAGTAGCACATGGTGATGAACATCATGTTGTTGTGGTCCTTTAGATCCCACTCTGCGAGGCCGCTGGGGGGGTACAGCACAAAGCCAATCTAACAGGAGAGAGTGAGGGGCCATGACGAAACACTGTACATGAGTCTCACATCTACATGACCACATATGTATGCCTACACACACACACACATACACATATAGACACACACACTCACTCACCTGCCAGAACCAGCTCCCCTGCAGCACACACAGCGCGGCACGCAGCAACTCCAGCAGGATGTTGCCCCGTTGGAAAACCTCCAGGAAGGCGGTCAGCGACCCTCCAAATATGGCGTAGAGCAGCAGCTGGTGAACGTGCACATCAAGCATGTCCCGACCATGGAGGTGGTAGAAGAAGAGGAACCCTGAGGACAGAGGGAGCAGGGATGTCAGGTCAGACACACAAGGACAGAGACATGGTCAGTACTACATTGTCAGGAGACACAGTCAGTGCTACACTGTCAGAAGACAAAGTCAGGTCACAGCGAGATGAATGATCACAGTCAGTATCTCCAGCCTTTCCCTCAGACTCACCCTCTATGAAGAGCGCGACGGCCAGCAGCAATCGGTCCAGAGCCAGAGGGGCGGCGCCTGTGGTGTGGACCGCCAGTGACGTGGCGCCGGCCAGCCCAAAAAAGAGGTACATGGTGGCGTGCTGCCAGTTCATCAGCTTGTCCCAGTGCTGCTCGGCGTAGTCATAGAGACGCAGCTGGGGTCCGTCCGCCACAAACTGCTCTGCCATCATGCCTGAGACAGGTAAAGAGGAAATACTGTAGCAAGTTGTCCAAGCATACCACCTAAAGTGCTGTGTGGTTGTCATATGAATGAAGAATGTCATATGATGAAGCCAGCCTTTGGTACAAAAGATACATATGGAAAGAGAAATTCCAATTCCAGCTATAAAACAAAAATCAGTAATATAAAAATATCCCATGTCAGGAGTGCATGCTCACCAATCATAGAGAAAGACAGCATGACAGAACCCTCCACAATCTCTAAGCGGCGCTGCATAGCTCTAGAGGCTAGGAGCCCGGCATGTCTGTTCCTGCGGGTGGCGTAGCAGAGGCAGAATTTCCCTGCCCACCACAGTCCAGCAATGAGAAAGAAGCTGCCAGGCAGAGCATGACCCTTGAAATTTCCCATGATTCCTCACTGCTGCAATGCAAGAGAAACACAGATGCAGAAACACAAAGTTGAGATGATGTTGTGAGATAATGATAGCCAAAATACTGCATTAAAGCCACATTAAATAAGACAAATAATACTGTCAAACAGGCAGAACCTGTTTACATCCACAAAGATTCATTTCAAAAGCTTGGGTGCAGGGCATCAAGCAATATTAATGGTTTATGAACGGTTTATTAGCCGTTTCTGTTCCTTCCCATCCAGTTTAACAAATCATGAGACTCCTGGCAACTGTTAGCTGTTCATAATTAATAGGAAAGTTTCAAATGAGTTGGAGGAGAGAGGACAAATGCTCCACTCCAGCCCTTCAGCTGACCTTGGCTTCGGTTTGCCAATTGAAAGTAATTACGCATAATTTCAGGGTTGACTTTTCCCAGTCAATGAAGCAAAACTCCCACACCAATTTCTGCCAGGTGCTGCATTCCAGGTGACATGCCTAAATCACTGGGATCTTTTACTAATGTCTGCTCCACTAGCTATGCCTGCCCTGGCTCCAGCTATCGCCATACTGGCTCCAAGGTGTTTTTGGAAATGACTCTTCCAGCTGTTCCGCAGCAGTTGTAATTAACAGCAAGGACATTCCAAATAAAAGTAATTTCCTCAAACTGTATTTATTTTTGGCTATTCTGTGAAAGCTGTCCCCTCCTTTGTTTCTGCTCTTATTTTACAACACACCTAATTATGTGTTGTAAAATTGTGTGTTGTCATGTGTTGCTAATTTCTTTGTTTACATCCTCTGTTATTGACATTGCATAACGTGTTTGTTAAATTCATTTAACTCCACACTAGTCATACAAAAATATTCAAATGAATTTCAAAATCAATAAACAAACATACTTTTATATGTTATAATCTTCAGACCGATAAACAGATTTTAAATAGGCACAAAAATGAGTATTTAGACATAGAAACAAATGAACACAGGTATAGATAAACACACACAGCTGAAATAGACTATATATACCAGGATGATATTGCAAAGCATACCATGTAAACACCATGAAAGGACTACACAAAAGATGACAAATTATCTCATGATCAAATCAAACCAGTTCAGACCCTCTGAACTGAATGCCAGTTCTATTATTCATAGTGAAATAAATGAAATAAAAATAAATACATGGGTAAGATAACTTTTCTTACATTTCCTTAACCTTTCTTCAAGAAGCAGTCATGCCACAGTACTACACAGGAAAACAACCAGACAATACATTATCTGTTGGCCAGTCCAAAATCTCCTTTAATCAAAGGAGTGCTGTATTGAAATCTATGGAAGACAGACCTTGCGCTCAGTTTACATGTCTGAGTCAAACACCGCCCACACCACTGAGTCATCTTCTCTCTGTCTTCCCTCCTTTCCCTTCCCCTCTCTCCTTCACATTCCTTCTCTTGGGCAGACTGCATGTCTTAGCTAATGGTTAACCTCAAGGCTGGTCAAGGCTTGGTAACACCTTCATTGTGGAGCTAAAAAGTGACTTTCCATCCTTGTCAAGCCGAACACCTATGATGCATTAAAAATACTAACCTGCTGGCTTTGGAACGTGTCCTTGGATGTGATACAATGGCCACAGTCTCAAGGTTACTAATTACAAACCAATCAGCTAACTGAATATTCAAGAGATTGCTTTAAAACTCATTTTGCATTTTTATTGCTCTCTATGGTCAAAAAATGTGGAAAAAAGGTTCACAATGTAAATTTGCTGGCATTAATGTAGTACAGTCTTGCTTTGGGTGATAAAGAAACACAAGTATGGGAAACCTAAGTTCAGGGAATAACTACTTTGAGGTTACAAACCTACATTCTGCAACAGATGATCCGGTAAACTGGAAAAACAGAGTTTGATTCATTTGATCGCATCCTAATAAAAAAAAGTGTCAAACCGAGTAATAAATTGTCTGCGTTCATAAACGAACAGAACCAGGATGAGGGTATGTAGCGAACAGTGCCCCCACTTTGTGTATGGGCAGTTAAAGCTCTACTTAACATTGTTCTCTGCTGCATTGCCAACTCCACACAAGGTCAGACAGCTCAGTCCCTCAGTGGCACGTTTAGGGGAGCTTTGTCCCTTTAAACGGGACAGTAAATGTCCTGGTTACACCCCGGCACAAATCGCCCTTCCCCTGTATGCATGCATCTAAAAATACATACATGAAAGACGTAACATTTCACATCGTCTCTGTAAAATTTCTGATCACATGCTGCAGGGTTGACACAATTTGAGTAGATTAATGATAAGTAGTCCCCCAGCCACGAATAAATGAGTGCATTTAGATTTTAGCATCAATGAGTATGTAAAATATACCGCAAGGATTAGGTTGAGTAAAAAACAATTCGCATCACGTGGCACACACATATATGGTTGACTGTTTATCGTTCGTCGTAAAAGAAGAAAATGCTGAAATACGACCTCGATACCATTATCTCATAAGAACTCAACGACAGTATACAGCAACCACAAATTGCTCGCCGATATAATGCTACTGTGTAGATTTACACACTCATAATGTTTATATGGTTTGTGCTGTACAAAGGATGACAAAATTATTGGGTTCAAAGTCCCTCACAATAAAATAAACGTAAACTTTGCACTGACTCACAGTCAACGGCGCTACAGTTTTAGTTTAGAAACAAGTGAACGTATTGCGCGTTTTGAAAGAAACGATATGAGCATCTGGTTTTGACATTATAGAAAATAGTTCATAAAAAGTTTTGAAGTAAACTTAAGTATACGTTTAGTTCTAAAGAAGTATGCTTTAAGTATCTATAAGTCAGACTCTAAAAAGCAATGTGAAAGTGCACTTTAGGTCACAACTGAGGACTGCATCTTAAAAAAGGTGAACTTCAGTAGAACCGTTGTGGATTTACGTGTTGTGAAGGATTTTGTGCATGCAGTCCGTGAAGTCGAACCTCTTTATACTTTCAAAACATACACGGCAACACGCATCACACTGAACTCATTGAAGTTTTATTTCACCGATAAAACTGTTAAGGACATAGAAATCCATTCTCTTCGGAAAGTAATCCATGTGTTAAACCACTTTCCCACATATAATATTATTCATTTCACTTAACACATTGACAGCATTTATAATGATATTCTCATGTGCAATCAGAAAACACAAAATACATTTTCAGATATCCCAGATCCTACAGTGATATTTTGCGACCTAAACTGTTAATTTGTGATTTTATGCCTATTTATTATATGTGACATAGCCAGAAATACGCTTCCTACCGTAACATTAGCCAGTGCTCTGCATTTTTTTTTCAGACTTTTTATACAACTTCCAGACAGCATCGCGGAGACGTACCTTCTTGGCCGATGCATCTGAAAAGAAGAGATAGCCTAATTCTAAGTGCTAACCAAATCCTCTAGCACATCTGCAACACGATGATAACTTTAATTGTTTCAAAAGAAACAAGTTCAACGATAGACACGTCTCTCCATAATAGATGGATTTTTATAACTACTGAAACTGTTTTCAACTCAAATTGCAAACGATAGTCGTTCACAGGCATCAGTTTGGCGCAAGCGACGCGTATACCCACCAATCGTTATATCTTACGGATACACCGATTTCGTCATCTGTATCCACATTCAGCTTGTGCAAATGACATAAGGATCAGTGAATCTGTACAGCGCAGCAACTGAATTGATATGTCTGAAATAATGTAGTGTTCTTTCATATCCTTCGAGAATCGCCCCAGAATATCTACAATTGGTTAAATTTACAGAAAGACATCACTCACTCAATGTTTCATTGGTTAAGGACCGTTTCAGTCAGCTACTGTGCTAGATTCCACGTGTGCACTTTTACTCCGCCTGCAGATGTGAATGGAATCAAATTACCCTTGTCCCGTGCGGTAACTGAGGAGTCAACGGTTTTGTGGCAAGATAAATTTGTCTCTGTAGTGAGAACGAAAAACATTTTGATGACATGAGACCGGGGGTCATTGGCAAAATGATAATTACATTTACTTACCACACTTAAACCTAATGTAATATAACTGATCAAGGTTACAGGTTATAAAAACTTGTATGAGTGATCACTTAAAATAGAGGTGAAATGAGACGTAATATCACCAAAATATTAGACATTTTCAAACAATGCAATCTGCACTCGGCTTTCAGTCTGCAGTTACAGTCTGCTTTTAGTTTTTCATAAGAGAGGGTGGAACCATGAGGACAGTATCACTACGTGCAACAAGACACGAACTCGAATGCCGCCGGTGGGGATTGGAGAACTTACGACCCGCTCTAGAACCAGTGGGAAAAACAAAAATCAAATAAACCGCACTATTTTTATAGCCTCTGAGTAAAACATTTATCTAAAAATTTATTAGTGAAGCAGATAAATATTATCTGCTTCAAAATAAAATAGTGCACTACATGTGTAATTTAGAAATATGCCTGTATCTTAAGTGTATCTAACACTATGAATGTAGAATCCAGAGTAATTTTACACACAGACTTTATAGCTTGGCAATTCTATCCATGTAGATCAAAGAACTTATTGTGTATATTCATTCAAAGTGAATGTTAACAAGATACCCACCTGTGACCTTAATTTAATGTTTTGTTGCAGCAAATTGCTATTGTGAGCTCCAGCAGGGTCGAACAACAGTTGTTCTGACTTGCCGTCTTTCTCCCTTGAATAGGCTAAGATTCAGATTTATAGTGACATTTAAGTCAACACAAATAAATAAGAGGAGATTTATTGTACAGAACTGCCACAAACAAAATGCAGAGGCACTGAAGACAGACACAAGAATATTCGGCCAGACTGAATTTATTGCTGACATTATAGATAGAATGAGGTTGAAAGGGTGGTCCTGACTTTCTGTGACCAGTGTTATAATGATACACTGGAATGATAATTGATCAGCCACTCAAAAGATACCCAATGATAATGAGATACTGTTGACAATGGCTGACATTTATAATGTTTATACAAATAACAAAAACAATTTAGAGACTTTTTCCTACACCCATAACACACCAGCAGTAAAAATAGTTACAGTATATTGTGATACAGCAGTATTAAGATAAGATTTTAAATATTGTTATTTACAGTAAATGTATAGACGGTAATATGACAAACATTTTGCAGCTACCCAAGTTGTAATCTTTGGCAGAACACATGTTTTTTTCTACCAGATGAAGGGGTTGTGGTGCATGCTGGGAAGTAGACAAAGGCAGGGTTTGGTACACTGACTTAGAAGACGAGGGATGAGAGATAAGAAGGTAATATGATGGTAAATAGAATGGAGGAATGAAAAGTGAAAATTCTCTAGGTGCCCTCTGGAGTTCTCTGGATACTCAGATCCTGTTTAATAAAACTGGTCCAAAGGCTTTCTGTTTTTCATTCATGCCAAGCAACTGCCTCTGTGTCACATTTTCTGCTGCCAAACAGTGTCCTTCAATCAGTAACAGTCAAGGTGTGCTTTTCAACATAATTCAAAAGCAGGTAAAAAAAAAAAAAAAAACAAAAACAAAAAAATAAAGCTGTTTTAAGTTACATTTGCTGTCGGTTGTCATTACCATTATTTTCTGTACAAAACATTTAGAAAGTACATTGCCACTCTACTTTGGCTTGACTGCCCTAATCTAACAACACTCTTGGCTCACGCACATCTTTGTCCAGATGCTAAAGTCACAATATCATATAAGAGCTGTAGAAGGTGAGGGGAAGGGAACAGTGGAGAGCTCTAAAAGGTGGGTGGTGAGTGTCCTCACCCTGGTAATCACAGCTATGCTGTGAAGGAGGGGGAGGGCTTTGGCTTCCTACTTAGCTCTCCATGATTTCCTGCCATTTTGAAAGGGGTGGGGCATTGGGTTGGATGGGGAGGAGATGGGGGGAGGCCAGAGACAGCAGCGTCAGGGCACTTTGACGCGGCCGGAGGACCAGTAGAAAGGTTCGGGCATGGGCACCTGGATGCGGCACGTAGGACACGACTGCTTCTTCCACAGCCAATGCTCAATGCACTGAAAGACACAAGAGATTCTAATTATTTCAGATGGCATGTGAATATGCAGGTGAAATTTCTTGGTATATGGCATTCAGTACAAATATGTACTGTATCTCAAGCAAAAGACGTAGGCTCAGAGAAATGAGATGACAGAGGTCAAGTGCTGTAAATATTTTGTATGTAACTAATCAGTATGTTCAATGCTGAAAGAAGATGTGTTGGTTTCCAGTGCTCAGAGGCATGTAGCTAGCCTCTTGCCCTATTGTTCTAGAATATTTGTGGCTGTACAAATTACTCTGCAGTTACTGCTGAATTGATTTTGACTATTGATGCCAGTAGCTAATTTCCAGCAGATATGTGAACCAGCTCTCCCAACAGCAGACAACCCCACCCCCCCACCCCCCACACTGGGTGGTGCTCTTCAGTTAGACTTCATGGGCAAGCAAAATGAACAGCAATACACCTCCCAGTTGAAGAGAGCTCTGTTTCACACTTAATTCATCTTTCTGTTTGCTCTGTGCAATGAGAAGACCCCATCCTAACCAAAAAAATCTGAGATGAAAGATCTGAGATAAATGGTAGATAAATATATTTATTGGCTTTAAATGTTCATGCCTTTGTGAAAGGAAAATACAATATACCATTACACATCAATATATCAGGGGTCTAATACTCATCTTGGACTGAGCTGGCTTCAGAGGTGATGATTTTCCACTGCATATTTTCTATTTTTCATTTCACTGGGACAAATTCATTTATATTTTTGTATATACAACGTGTTTTGTACACACAAACAACTATTTTTACTTCTGACATTGATATAAATGTTGGTTTAGCTGTAGCCAACAACAAATTCAGTTCCATAACAACTTGTTGGTTGAGCAATTCTGTCTCCGCTTTAACTCCAGATTTGACATGTTGAATCTCAGTGACCACAGCAGCTGTCAACAAATGTTGTAGACCTCAGTATTTCATATCAATTCATTTCTTCTGAAATCATTTTAAAATTTTGATAGCTGAGGATTTTTTTAACTTCCCTTCACAGATAGCTAATACTGGGGATGGGTTTCTCAAGAGTCTCTACTCCAAATGCTCAATCTGTTGTAGAGCTTCAGACAAATATTCAATGATTTTGTGGCACTGGTTGCCTGCAAGCTTATAGGTTCCTTCAGATTTCTGAAGATGCATTTGGCTGGCCCAGCAATTTGTCAATATCTACATCACTTTGAGAAAAACTGTTTTCCAGCTCTGAATAGCCACTTCAGATCATGCCATGTACACATTATTATGAATAATCAGAAATAGCAAATGTCCATTGATTTATCTGCAAAGAACATCCCTGAAGTTAAGCTGCCTCATGCCACAATAAAGACATATATGGCCTAAAATAATCCTGTTTGTTTACCCTCTGCTGTTCCATACCTAAGTCCAAAAAAGTAAGTCAACAACATCTAAATTTAGTATCTTTTCATTTCTTCTCTTTGAGCTAAACATATACAAATGTATGGCACAGCATTTGCTATGAACTTGAACAGTGTTGCTACATCTCCTTGACCTCTAAGAGGACATTGCATTTTATACCTAAAGCAGCTGCAGTCAGGCAAAAGACAAAACAGTCACATTAAATGGTCATTTCTATAGCTGATGCTCTGCACAGCTTCAGAAATGACCATTTAATGTGACATGCAGGTGAGCAGTCAAAATGGTAGACAGGAAGTAAGCAGGTAGAAAACAGAATGATAAATGTTGATTCATACAGTAATATTTGTAAGAGAATGATTCGTAATATGCGATACTGACGTTCAATACCAAATGTTTCCAAACTGGGTAATTAATACTGGTTTGTTTGCTCTTGTGTTCAGTTTGAAATGAATATTTGCAGTGATGTTGCAGAGATAAAGAAAGTCTGGTTGGCTTAGGAGTTGGGCTTGTCTTATTGAGACACATTGTCCTGTTGAGTTAAGCCTGAGGTCTTCTTCTCTGGTGTCCAAGTCCAAGCTGAGTTCCAAACAGACAGGGGGGTTTATGGGTATTTGCATTGAGTACAATGAGAATGAGGGGAATTACAAGGTGGATCCATTTTCAAAAGCACTGTTGAGGAAAAGGGCCCAATATACAGAGATGACGCCCTGTCTGGTGCTGTCATACTGAGACATGCAGTGTCCTGTTCAGGCCCACAAAAAGAGGGGGCAGGAGGTGGGGCTGTGTTCCTGTCTTCTCAGCGCTGCCTTCGCAGGGAGACCTGCCGTTGGGGGAGGCAGTACTCAGCCTGCTCCACGCAGAGGTGGATGTCCGCAGACTTGCGCCTGTTATAGACCGCCCAAGCTGCTGATCCGGCCCCAGTGCTGCTCCCGCTGGCCCTCCTGCGGCGGCCTCGCTCTGGCCTCTTACCCTTCCGCACCAACCAACCAGAGAGAACAAGAGTTTAAAAAAGCGTCCATCTGACCAGCGGCCTGTACCATATCCATGCTTCGCGTTCTGGGTCCGTCAGAGGCAGAGTTCAGAGGATTCGTTTGGGGTCAGAATTTGCAATGCGGCGCAGCATGCTCTCCTGCATCATGGATGCATCATGCATTAAGGCTCCTGCTTGTGTCATGCTTTAGTGGCGGGAATAGTGAGACTGATGGGATAGCTGTACATGCCAGGGAGAAAACTAAGGCATAGACATGCAGGTGAGCTGGACAGTGAGTGTTTTTTTTTTTTTTTTTTGGGGGGGTTTGGAGCCTTACGTCTTTGTGGAAGCGGTGCGAACAGTGCAGCTCCGTGATCACCATCCCACAGCTCCGCATGTCATCATGGCAGATCAGACACAGGTCATCCGCATCACTCTGCAACACACACCACCACCATCAAGCAATGCCCTTTCAGTAGAATCTTAATGATGAACTGGATAGATTAGCCACCAAAATGTGTTTAGTTAATTTGATGTTTCAAATGTTTATGGTCATTTGAAAAATAAATCTATGTTGTATTTTACATTGTAATCATTCATTTAAATATTTCACTCAGAAAACTGACAATATTTTCATAAAGATAAGGTGATATGGGGTACATGCAGTATTCATAATTATTTGTTTCCCAAAAACAACAATAAAGGACCATTAAGAATACAAGAGCATTGGAGCATTCTGCAGTTAAAAGCATCTTTATAAAATATTTCTAGAAAGCCTTATGAGTATCGAAAGAGATTTTGAAAGAAAACACTGATTTTGCAGTTGTGATCACTACAGCAGGACTGTCGGAGACCCTAGCAGCTTTAGGCACATATGGTGTTCCCCGCTCACCAGTGACATCACATTACGGCTCCGGAACTTCAGCTTCCTCTCAAAGGTCTCAGACAGCTCATTGATGGTGGTGATGCGTTTGTCCAGCATGGGGCTCCTGGCCCGTCCATTGTCCTCCGGGGTAGAATGGCAGGGATTAGGATAAGGCCGGACAGACTCCTTCTTGTCCCGGGATTTGAGGTGGGCGGGTGCAGGTGCCATGGTAGCGGCATGCAGCCGGTTCAACTGCATGGCATCAAGCTGAGACTGAAGGAGGAAAAGCAAAGCCACTCAGTCACTGACACAAGCACACAACATCAAGTCAGTGTGCCAAAAAGCATCAGCAGTGTGCCAAAAAACATTCTCATCATCTCTTGACAGATCATACATTAATTATACTTTGTCACCTGCAAAGACCTCACGATGACCTTCCCTGCTGACTGAAATAGATTTACCCTTGTCAAAATAGATACCACAGACAGCTTTGTTAGATTAAGGACCTATAGCAGTAGATGCAAAGGGTTAATTATACTCCTGATAACCCAGGACAGCCCTGGCTGTAATCCGGCAGCCTAGCTCCAAGCTAATTATCGGATCTCTGGCCATTACCCACCCAGCATTTCATACTCGTTCTCTCATTCCCGTCAGTGAGTGGAAAATATATGTGAAATAATCAGGAGGCGATGCTGACCCTGTTTACATGTTAATATGAGTGACAGTGGAATATTTTTCTTTATTCACATAAGCGTAATCAGCAGTTCAATGAAAGGCTTTTGTTAGTTGCCTCTCTTGAGAACTGTGCAAGGAGATAAATACATTCTTTATTTATTGGATTCACCAGTTCTGTAACACTAGATTGCATTTTTGTCATACATGGAGTTTGTGGATCCTTTTACTTCCTCTTCTTTTCTACTGATATATGATAGGTTATTCACCCGATGTGAACAAGATTATTGCTATGTAGATAAGGCATGTTAAGATATGCCAATTTTGCAGGGACTATTTATCAAAATTCATTACTATATTAATTTATTATGATCTGTCAGGCCCAGTGTTCCTAAAATATATTGCCATTACTATGTTTCAAGTCTAGTATTGTATCTTTTTTGAACAGCTGTGCTCTGATTCAGCCAGACCGTTAGCCATTCTCTTTTCCAGTCCCTAGTGATTTTTTTCTTGCTTCTTTTTTTATCTAATTTGTACATATTTCATTTAAGTAAATGGAGTGGCTGCGTAACAACATGCTACATATTTTTTCTACTGTATATGCCTCAAAATATGAGCAATGCATGTATCTTCAATCAGAATGATCTGTACTTTGAACATCATTCATTGTAACAGTCATGTAAAACACACCTGTACATTATTTATGGGATCTGGCACTGATCCCACACAGCACTGACAGCACAGTACACTTATAGTGTCCTTTAAAGTTTGTGTATCTAAAAATAACAATAGCTTTATTTAGATGGGACTGCTAAATGCAAAAAGCAATAAATAAATCCCAATTGAAATCACTTCATTTTCTGATGCAAGCCTTTTTTTACTATACTGTCATTATACAGTCTTCCTAATTTACCCTTAGCCTAGAATAAGATTGGTAACCATACATTGTTCAGTGAATGTAAGCCTTTCAAGAATAGTCTTTAAAATAGTTTTTATCTCAAGATAGTATTATACCTTAAACCATGAATTACATAGCCTAAACATAACAAAACCCTTTTTTACATTACCCTTTATTTTTGAATATTTTGCTAACAGGTTGTTCTGATTCACTGTCATTAGTTAGCTGGCACTATGTAGATAATTAGCATCAGACACATAATTTTGTAGTTACTGACAGTGCTGCTTTCAGGCAGAGGCTGAACTATATATTACCCAAACTGCTGTATATGTTTATTATGGGTGAAAGCACAGTGTCAGCAGCAAAGAGTCTTATTGGCAGACTGATGTAGCAGATGAACGATTCCCATTTGTTAATCACGTAAGACACACAACAGAAATAAAGGTTCAGGAAGATTAGCAGTTTAGAGATACGATCATAAGCATGAGCTCCCACAGTGTGGTCTATGTTCCTTCTGGTGAGGTGTAGGGTGAGAATGTGGTGACACAATCACATCACGGTCTGTCACTGAGATTAGGAACTATAAAAAGAGGGTGAAGTATCAGGTGTGTAAACATATCTGTTTGCACATGTTACACAATACCATGAGGAACATTTTTAATTGATTCAAAATCAAGCCACAAAAGATGTCAACCTTAAACTCACCCCCTCCCCAATACATACACTTACAGTGCTCCAGTATAGGTGATAAAAACTGATTTGCTAGACTTTGAATCTGAGATGATAAGCCATAATAATAGATAATATATCTATTATAAATAAATAAATAAAACACAGTCAATAAAGTTTTGAGCCCCTCACCTATCTGCCCACCTCACTGCAGTCCTCTGATGCCAATGGCACTGAGCAGGTCTGAACAGGACTTTCCATAGGCATTTTTTTCACACAAACACACCACAAACACCACAGCTGTCAACGCAGATGCAGATAACACTGCAACATGCCTGAATATTACACAGCGTCCGCAGTTCAACAGCTTGTGTTTATTTGGCCCTTTGTTTATCGATGGGATTGACAGTCGAATCATAACAAGCTCTTGTAATGTACGCTCTTGGTCCCTTGTTGCCTTTTATGTATTATACAATGTCCAGACTTATGTAAAACTTTTGCCTTATTTATCCCGTTAAAGTATCCCTCATTAAGTCCAGTTACCGCATACCAACAGATGCGGACGTGGCTGCTTACTTTAGCTGGGTGAGTAGCGTCCAAGATTACAACATATCTGCTGCTAGTTCAGCACAAATAATCTTATTAATGAGTGTTTAGCACGAGTCTCCTGCACCATGTCTGACTCTTAACTCTGTAATCTCTGTTCCTCAGCAGGATGCCCTCCGTTCTTACACTCAGCGGCGCAGGAGAGATTTTTGAAGTGGGGGGGACCAAACTGTGAGCAAAAGGTCTCAACTTTTAAACTTATACTATATTTTATTTTCTCAAAAGTGGGAGGGATGGATTGGGGTCCCTATGAAACTGGGGGGGATGTATCCCCCCGTCCCCCCCGCCATCTGTGCCCCTGTTTACACTGCATGGTGAAATTCAGGGTAAATTAACCTCTGGCTTCATCAAAACTAAATAAAAGTGTCTGCATGACACAGTGAACATCAGTGTTTTCATTTGTTTATTACTTTTGCTATTTCACAGGTCCTACCTTTTGGGCTACTGTGCTATAACGTTGTATGTGTTAGATGCATTTCTCTCAATAGGTCGTATCACTAGATAGTTAAGGTAAAGATAACTTAAACTACCCCTCATCTTGAGTGCTCAGCAGAAATACCCTAGAATGGGTCTTACCGGACAGGGCAGCGAAGCTCTGCGTCCAGCATAGGGTTTGGATGGTCTCCTGAAGCTGTGCCTCCTCTCTTTCACCGGCTCTTCGCCTGTGTTGTGGCCCCAGTAGCTGCTCATCCACTTGGTGAAGTTACCATCCTCATCCTCATCATTGTCCATGATGATTGCAGGGTATAGCCTGAGTGACAGAGTGGAGTCGGGCTGAGAGCTTGCGCTGTTTTGAGGTTGGAGTAGAACGCGGCTGGCTGATCTGGGCTGGGGTTTCCGCTCCGCTGCGTTGCGATGTGATGTGTGATGTCCACCTGGTAGTCCTGCTCTGCGCTGAAACTGCGCAGCACTCTCACTGGTGGATGAGGTTACTGTAATTAGATCCCTTTGGCTTGTTAGGACCGTTGATGTGGTTTGTTGTTCTAAGCTGACCCAAAAATACTCCGTAGAGCTTTTGACAAAGTCTTTAAATAAGTGAATCCCTGTTAATCTATTTAGTACTGGAGAGGGAGGGAGGGAGTTATTGGCGTTGGAGTTGGAGTCAGAGTCGGGATAGTGAGTGGGGGAGGGGGTTAGGGGAGCGTTTTTTTAATCTTTCCATTACAGAGCCCCATGGATGCAGCTGGAGCCCGGAGGGTGATCAACCCACTGAAATTCCAATTTTCCCATACTTTCCACTTGCTGACCGCAGCCACCCTATCAATAATTATGGAGTACTGGGCACTCTCTCTCTCGCTATCACTCTCCCTTTTTTCTCTGGGGAGCCTGGGGCAGGGTGAGCACATCAGGGAGACGGGGATATCGATAGGGCCATGGTTCCAGTCAGCTTTCTGTTTTAGATGTACAAATGGCCACAGCAGTCTTCACAACCAGCATCACAGTGAATTGTAATCTTTTTCTTTTGAGATCAAGTCCCTTTCTTGCAAGATAACAGGATGAGAGGGGCATAAATACTGATTATTAAAAAGAATAGAGAAGACACACAGAGGACTGAAATGTCTACATTCTGCAATCACATTTTCAAGGCCAGCTGAAAAGTAATGAAATAATCTGCAATTATATATAAAAAGTCAATAATTGATTAGGGGTAGGAACAGCTAACCCCAGCAGACAACAGAGGCATTTGTTTTTGCACCATTTGAACCTTTAATTACATAATTGGATAGATTATTAGGGTAAATTAGGTAGTCATGTTTTGCAGGTGCTCAGCCGCCTGTCTTCATTCACTGGGAATGAAAAGCTCTGCAGGATTGTTGCAGTGCAGGAACAGGGTTACCAGCCCTTGGAAAAAGGCAGTATACAAAAGTCAAGATCTCCCTGTCATGGCTCATTCAGCTTGTCAGAATGTCAGTTTTCTCATTCAAGAATTACAGCAAGCCATTTCCACTTATTTTCAATCTATATACTATATGGAGTATACGAGATGATCAGGGTGGCAGCGAAATAGACCAGAAGGCAGATGTGTGCAGCCTCTGAGTTTATTTTCCATTTTTGTTTGGTCAGTGGATGCGGTAAGGAAACGCATGAAAATTGGTCCAACTAAAATTCATTTAAATTGACAATAATCTGTGGAGACAGATCACTGATTTGTATTGAAAATATTATTATATTGTTACTGAGTCATAATTTGTTGGAAGTGTCTTCTACTGAAAATTTAATTGAAATAAGGAAAATAATAAGTGTAATTTCATTCAAATAATTTGATTTTCATATAATAGTTCTTTATAATAGTTTATACTAATTAATCAATTATGAATACTGAATCTTGAATTGACCTCAAACATATACTTTGACTCATATCTTTTCTGAGAGCACAAATTTCCCACGCTGTGAAGTAATCTTCACGGATAACTGCCAAGCGATGTTAGACTAGTATTCAGTCAACAGCTCAGTCAATCCTGATCAATCAAGAGTTCAGTTAGACCAAACAACAGCACCACAGTGTTTCTCTCAGGCCAGGACCTGAAAGCTGCAAAAAGGACTAAGTACACTCTCTGAGAAATTACATTTTTCTGTCAAGGACACCAACATAAAAATGGTGTCTAGTGATT
This sequence comes from Albula goreensis, assembly GCA_022829145.1. Lineage (NCBI taxonomy): Eukaryota > Metazoa > Chordata > Actinopteri > Albuliformes > Albulidae > Albula > Albula goreensis. The sequence continues at coordinate 14,274,333 of CM040761.1, read as the reverse complement.
TTATATTTTATGTTGAGAATGCAAACTAAGTTGGCTAAAGCTACACCTCACAGCTTGACGATTTATTTTTCCTCAAGTGGTACAAAGCAGATTCTGTCAAGTGATCAGGCATTCATCTTGCATGGTGTTCTTTAAGAGGTATTTTCACCTGGTTACAACAGTTTTATTTTTGTGGGTGCGTCTGTTCACTTGTTTATGAGCCATTCTGGTTAGAGGGACCTTGTGACCATTACAAACTCTGTCCAGAACAGCATGCACATGATATAAAAACAGGTCAGCTTGGGACTGGGTGATGAAACCTTCTTTAAAGGCTATTCACGGAGACAAAATCCACTTATCCCCTCTGCCAGTCATGTCTCTGAGCAGTCCACCTGTTATGAGACATGTAAGAGGTATTATCCCTTAAACTGCTGAAAGTAAGTTTCACCCATTGGTGAAGTCACAGTTCAAATAGGAGCTGGGGTTGGATGGGCCAGTGAGCAGTGAGGTGACTTAACGTTATGGAGACAATCAAACTGCATGACAAATATGTTGGGTATATTTGGGTTTGTCTTGGACATAACGTTCATCTGACAAGAATACCTGTAATGGTACAAAATTGATAAAAGCTGATTTGCCTACAAACATCTGAAAGGAATATATGTGGCATTTGTTTTTGATCAAAGAAGTACTTCATTAAATGTCAATGAACAGAATAAAAAATCATACTAAACTGTTTCCCAGTACTATCAGTGATTTTCTATGCACCTACTGTCCAAAGATTTTATTATCAATAATTACATGTATGATTATATTAATACCACATGCCTAATTTGATTGACATGTCTGGCTGATTGACTGTGTCTTACTAAACTGATTTGATCTTTTGTCTAGCTGATAAAATCTCAAATGAATTACAAAATGAATAAGATACAATATGATTCAGTACATCCAACCATAATGAAAATATTACCCAATTAATTTTGTCTGGATACCCATCTGTATAAGTATAATTTATAGAGGAGAGCAGCAATACCTCCTCTGATCCCTGGTCAATTTCCACCTGAAAAACAACAAAATAAAAACTACATGGAAAATACAGAAAATACTGCATTTGTCTCCAAGTAATACAATACAAAACTTGTACAAAACACATGTGCCTAAGCTAGTCAACAGCTTATGTGATCATCCATTATTGTCTTAATGATGAGACATGAACCTGAGATTCTGACTCACTGCAGTCATTAAAGATCCCACGGCACTTACGACAATGACTAGGGGAGTCCCTGGTGTCCTGGTCATGTTCACAACAAAGCTCTTTGAGTTTGAAAAATAAATTAAACAGAGATTGCAATGGAAATGAATAGATTGCTTTCGTCTAGATCATGAAATCCACTGAATAACAAATATAAGGATCTTGGATGCTCAAAAAGAAAGAAAGAAAGAAAGAAAGAAAGAAAGAAAGAAAGAAAGAAAGAAAGAAAGAAACAAAGAAAGAAACAAAGAAAGAAACAAAGAAAGAAACAAAGAAAGAAAAAGCTGGCTATGTGTAGTCTGGCTTCCTCCTGAACTAGGGTCAGGTGTCAGACCAGCTCAGGAGTGCAGCAGAGGCCACATTCTCCTATCAGAAATGTGGCTCAGAACGAATTCATTGATTGATACATTTCTTAAGTACCTGAAGCAAGGTACTTTCATATAGAAAAATAATTTACACACTTTCAGGAGGTTGTTCAGCATAAATTGTCAATTTCAAGCAATGGAGTGTCTAACAATGTACTACAGTGAAGGTGCATACATCAATAATTAAGTGATAGTATGGAGATCGTATGCAGGAAGTACTTGAAAATACACAGGGACTTAGCTGGATGTATCAGAACATTTCATCTGTGAGTTATTTATTGGGGCCCAGCTCCGTACTCCAGAACCGAAGGTGGCAGTATATCTCTCTGCTTTAAAAATCCACGCTCCCGACCCACCCCCCCAAAAAATACACATTATGTTCTTACTACAGAAATCCGCTAGGCGGAGCTCATGTCCTCATTTTGGAAATGCAAAGTTAATTGAGCCTTGAAGCCATGCAAGTTCGTTTTGATTTGGGATGTTTGTTAGGTACCAAGCTGTCTATAAAACAATTACACAATTCAAGCTATTATAACTAACAGAATCTGGTATTCCTAAGTGTAGCCAAATGCTGTGAGGCTGAATGCTTCCCAAATATCGCTCAAGGAAAACATGAAGTAGCTGTCTTGAAAACTGACATTTCACTACATTTACATTTTAGACATCTCAATAAAGTTAATAACTTAATTGCATAGTTTGTCTTTTATGTGGACAAATGATACTTAGTGCTGGTGATTTCTTTTGTAACGACGTGCGCATTGTCAGGAAGTTATCCCACCATTTTGCCCCGGTTACAGTTGTCCCCGCCAGTATCCCATGATACCGCTGTTTATACTCTGACCTCGCTGTTTTCCGTGTCGGTGGTGAGCTCGCTGGTGTGCGTCCTCTTTGCTTGTTGCATGGTGGATGATGGCGGCCTCAAAGCCCGTCGAGCCGCAGTCAGGCAGCGGTCTTCCCCGTTGGCAGGTGGCACTTCTGGTGGGGACTCCCATTGTTTTGGGGGTCGGAGCCATATATCTGTGGAACCGCAGCCGCACGAAAGAGAAGCAAGGTAGGCGCGATGGGGAGAGAAAAACCCCAGAAGGCAGCGCTAGTCCAGTCCCGGCCCAAGCACAGCAAGACGGCGCGGCGAACCGAGCTGCCAGAGAACAGGACATGGTGAGACAATATAAAGTAACCCTTTCATTTTTAAACTGTCCTGGCTGGGTATCTCGTATTAATGTCCGCCAACTAGCTAGATAAAACTAGCTGTCTAGCTTGTTCGTAAGAGATAGCCAGCTTGCTAGCAACCCGTAATCACCCATACTCGTCAATCTATAAATTCAAGGACACATGTTTCCTACAACTGAAACATTGCTATTCAACGTTAGCTAGTGATCGACATGTCATGCATATAACATTAGCAAGCAACTCGGCGACTAACTAGCTAACTAACATACCTTTTTCTCATATTGTGGGATAGGTAACGGGCCAGGTAGAACATATACCTAGCTGGTTAGCTAGCTTGCTATCTTAGATAGGTGGAGCGAGTGCAGAGCTGTCGAAAACACAATGGATAACGTTATTACTCTTCAATGAATGTGGCAACCTGACGTTAAACATTTATATAAGTAGCTAATATAAGATGGCGTTCTGAATTGCAGATAGTTTTAAACGCTGTTAATGTTTGAATGGATCCTCTTACTTTTAAGCAATTAGCTGCGTTGTGCTTCTCAAAGGTTGCAGGATATTACCATGATATCCCACCCAACAACATAACTACTTCGTTAACGTTATCAAAACGACACTATCCAAGATTGGTCTGGTTTGCCAGCTTTTAACTTTAACCCTTTCTAAATGTAGCTTTTTCGTAACTATTATTATCTGTCATCTAAGAATCGATCGTAAATTAACTGTCTCAGCTTATGCAAACTGCACTGCATGAAGTTTAAAGTTTAAGTTAGTTATATTTAACTATTTTGTAATACTAGAACAGCCTCGACAGTGCCAACGGTAACCAGTTCAGTAGTAATTGTTTTTTTTTTTTTTAAACCAACTCCTGTACGGACATTGACCACATATGGCTTTAATTTACTACTAGATGTTCAGAAAGGTTACTTTTCATCCCCCTTACGCCTAAAGTCCATTGTCCATTTAAATGTTTGTTGTAAAACCACAACCTGAAATGTCTGAACCTTGCCAAAAGCCGACATGTCTGACCTGAGTGAATGGACGTTCTGCCCAAATTGAACATTTCAGCTAAAGTTTACTCATCAGGTTGTGTAACCTCAGCAATTTTTCCTCGAAACTTGTTGCAGCCTTGTGTTGTTATGGACTGTCCAGCCCAGGCCTTTTCCGGGGTTCACCTTGAAGGTTGTGAGATTAAGCTGTCCACTTTGTACAAGTGAGATTTCCAATAAGAGCAAAAGAATTCTTCTGAGTGCTCTGGGGACTGGGACTACCATGGATGTTGAGTCACAGCAGTCTGGTCGAAGACATGGTCAGTGCATCACTAGTCTACTCTGCAGGACTAGTATTGTGACCTTGACCAAACTTGAATGATCCAGCAAGGTGGAATGGCTGTCAGCTACCACCTCAGAATCTCATACTATTTTCTTGTTGACTTTTTACTTACATGCCCATATGAGTTACATATATTATGATATAATTCACATGAAATATTTTGGGCTGAGAACCACATAAATGCCTTATATTCTCAGTCTTTGTGCTGAAGTGTCAGCAGAGTCATACTCTTATAGAGGGAAAGGTATGTGTCACTGGCTTGTGGAAATAGATACAGGCTGTGTAGATGCGTATGTAGAGGAGCTGCTGTGTAGCAGAAAGGCTTGCATCCCCACATGGAGGAAACGTGAGGATTGTGACAAGAAGTGCTGTAAGGACGGACAAGCATCACAAGGGCTTACTGTCACATTGTAGCCTAATCCGCAATGTCTTGCACACTGATCTCTGGATGAGCCTCAACAGCAGACATGGGCATTCTGTGCGGGCGGGATGGCGTCTGGGAGCACCGGTGAGATTGTCTTAGTACAATGCCTGTTTCAGGCAAGTGGTATTGTCTGGTAGTTCATACTGTACTAAATAAAAGAATAGGTACTTGGGCAGTCTCCTGTATACATATTCAATAATGTGTCCTGGATGTAAATCATTGTCATTACAGACTTCCATGAATGCAACATTCCCCCCACCCCTCCCAAATCTGGGATGGAAATTAAGCTGTCATTCTTGAGAAGTGATACAAGTCCTATATTTGCCATGATCCTCTGAGGGGGGGTCTCCTAGGTGAATTCATCTACTTGCTTAGTTTAATTGAATAGATCCACAGGGGAAAAACAACTCTGTCAGTTGATTGATTGCCTCATTTTTGGTCATGTGCTGCCTACAATTTCTGAAAGTGTCAATGGCAACTACCACACCAGCCTGAATAATGGAGACGGCACCAGTGCAGCAGTCCATCGTGTCTGCGACGAATGCAGGTGTGTGGGTTTGGCAGTGTGGGGCTTTATTTTAGCATCAGAGCCTTTAGCCCAGAGTTTACAGGTTCACTTTCTAGGTGTGGCGATTCTGTTGATCCCTTGAGCTAGGTATATGACCTGAAAAGCCTGTGCAAATGTCAGGCAGCTGTATAGATGGAGTAACGTGTATTGCCCTGGAGAATGACATCTGTTAAGTAATCATACAGTGGACAAACATATTGGGAAAGTCAGAGCTCAGGATTTCTGAGATCTGCAAAGCTAATCTTATATCGGTCAGAGGCTCTCCAGTTCAGTCCTGATGACCCCCGCTTTGTAACAAGCTATTAGCCGTTTTTAATTATAGATCTTATGGCCTATTAAGGAATAATTTATCCTCGTAAGACAGAAATGTCATTGAGTCAGTTCTACGTGTTCACATCCCATTATTTTAGTTGGTGAGATTAATTAATGCTTTCATCTTCTTCAATAATATATGTGATATAAAGAGGTTAATTCATCAACAAAACAATAGTCTGACAGGTGAAATTAGTGGAGTCTTAATTGCTGAAAATGTGGAGATTTTATTACTGAAATGGAACCATTTGTGGAAAGTGTCGATTTTAAAGGGAAAGCAAATGGCAACAAGCCAAATCTGCATAGTTTTATATGTTCAAGGAAATGGTTTTAAAAAATATGCTTTCAATATTCTTAATTGTTCTTGAGCTTGGCTTTAACAAAAACCAGCTTGCAAAAGGAAGGGGTTGGAGAACCCTGGCTGTAGGTAAAATTAGCCAGCAGGTACACCCAGACAGCAGTGATCAAGCATTGCATTTTTTTTAGCTTGGTCACAAGTTAAAATTCAAAGCATTTACTTGATGTGAAATAAATTACTGGTGTTTTCTGTTGTAGTTGATACATGCTAGAGTATACATGCTTACTCAGACCTGTTTCCTGTTAGCCACACTGTTAATGAAATGTAATGACCTAGTTTCTGCCCTCTTCTAGATGAAGAGGATAGATTTTGTTTTCTTCTTGCTTGTCTTTAAATCTTTGGCCTTACTGTATATATGTAAAAACCCCCTACTCCCCCAGCCACAACCCACTGAATGCATGTTAGTCATTTTGAATTTATTCAAGCTCAATGAAGCATAAAACAGGTGTAAGACACAATAGAACCTGTGTAGACCAGTTGTCACAGATGACAAGGAACCAGAATTTGGATATGGCTACATTTTTCTTCCAAAATGCACTCTGAGGATGGCAGATTTGCATTTTCATATCCCCATGCTGCTTCCAGTCCCTGTCAGTGAAGATGACAACCACAGTTTGTTTAAAAGTGTGCAAGCAGCTGAAGGCTGGAAATATTTTCTCTCCCCAGTGTCTAAGTGCAATGATTTCTGTTGTCAGGGTGACCATTTCAAGTTCAAGTGCTTTATGTTTCAAGATTTAATATCAGAGATGATGGACAAATTCATATCTTGGGGTTATAATAAGTAAATCCTTTTGTGGAGTCACACGATGCACTATACTTCACTCCATGTCCTCTCAAGTGGCAGCTGCTGCCTTTGGGCTGTGTATCTGTTCCAAATTCATAATAAATATAAACTGAAGGGGGGGGGAACTGTTTCTGCTTCATGTTTTAGTTATTTAAAAATGTTGCATTGTTTTGTCTCTCATTTCAATTGCCATCACAGGAGCAGGTAATGCTATTGTATTCAGAGTATTTTACACACACACACACACCCTCTTTTTCATTACATAATTTCCAGCACGGTGAACCAGCTGCAGGTTGCGGTTTTGTTAAGTGTCTGCCCTGTCCCTGTGACTGGTGATCTGTTGTAGTAGTTTGTTACTGTTAACTGGCTGCTGCATTGCCCTCTTTCACAGAGCCCACTGGATCGGGCCCAGGCAGCGAAGAACAAGGGCAACAAGTACTTCAAGGCCAGCAAATACGAGCAGGCCATCCAGTGCTACACGGAGGCCATCAGCCTCTGCCCCAAAGACCAGAAGGGAGATCTTTCCACCTTCTATCAGAACAGAGCAGCTGCCTATGAACAGCAGGTCAGAATCCATCTTTGTGTGTTCCACTGCCCTTCCTCCCTGGAAGTCTGAGCAGTAAGAGAAGTGATTAAAATCAAAATAATAATGTATGTGTGCATGTGGGAGTGTGAGTATATATTTGTTTGTATTGATTTCGTTCCGTGTTGCAGATGAAATGGGCAGAAGTGGTGCAGGACTGCTCTCAGGCTGTGGAGCTGAACCCGCGATATGTCAAGGCACTGTTCCGCCGTGCCAAGGCACAGGAGAGACTGGATAAAAGAAGGAGTGCCTGGAAGGTGGGGCTTCTAAGCCATTAAATTCTCAACCATATTTTCACATTTTAGACAAGCATCATAGAAAAATGTAGTCTCTAGTTTTGCACTCGGAGAGAAGATTGAAGAAAATCACACATGTACACACAAACATCCACAGTCCTTTTCATCTGTCTTCTATGTCTCCCACCATCCCTGTATCACTCCCTCCCTCTCCAGACGTCACGGCGGTGTGCATCCTGGAGGCCTTCCAGAACCAGCAGAGCATGCTGCTGGCTGACAAGGTTCTGAAGCTGCTGGGGAAGGAGAAAGCCAAAGAGAAGTACAAGGTGAGGGCCTTCGTATTTTTAGACAGTGGTCCTTGAACTGGCACTGTTCTCTAGCCAATGACCAGGAGTTAACTGTAACTTGCTGAAGGTCTGGCTTTGCTTGCATCACCCTCCAACTCCCCAGTTCACTGTGGCATCTGTGCTTGTGCTGCAAACTGATATGGAAAACCAAACAGCTGCAGCCATAGGAGAGCACTGAGGAAGAGACAGCTGTAAGGAGGGAAGCAGTTTTTAAACCATCAGTGGGACTTAGTCTACAAACAAAGACATGAGAATCCTTTTGAACCCAAACAAAATTTCTATGTGTAAGAAATAGGAAACCCCTCCTCCTCCCTGTTTGAATGGACTACTTTATTCATAGGCTGTGGTCATGGATACAACCAGCACTTTCATTTTGGGAGAAGAGACATGCCTGCAGCAAGCTTTCCCCCCTTAATGTGATATGTTAGCGGCTGCTTTCTCTCACACTGTAGTGCAGTTGAGCTTTAGCAGACATGAGTCAGAGGATGATGCTTCATGTGCAGACTTGAACAGGCAGGCTGTAGGTACCCGATTGACTAGTGGGGGTTTAATTAGGTGTAGTGACTCACTAATGCTTTTCCATCCCTGGGAGAAGCTAAAGCTAGTTATGTGTCACCTCTGTGGGCAGTTACAGTTGGCACATGCACAGGCTTTATTTGAATGAGGACTGAAGTGGCCATCCACACACTGGAACAGTGGCACAGGACCAAGATGAGCTATCTGGCTGCCCACAAAATCACGCCTTCAGATATGTATAGTTTGCGCATGTCTCTGTTTCTTTCTCTCTCTTTCTCACTCCCTCCTTGTCTCCCCTTCTTCTCTGCAGAACCGTGAACCCCTGATGCCTTCCCCACAGTTTATCAAGTCCTACTTTAGCTCCTTCACTGATGACATCATCTCTCAGCCCCTGCAGAAGGGTGAGAAGAATGATGAAGACAAAGACAAGGAGGGGGAGGCGGCAGAGGTCACAGAGAGGTCAGACACTTAGCATAATACAGAATTAGTTATGAAGTATTGGTGGTGATATGAGTTTTGTGAGTGTGTGTTGTAACTGTTGCATTGATCACAGGTGACACAGAGGAAAAGTATGTAAGCATTTTTCCCTGGTCTTGTCTTGTCTCCTCGCTCTAGCTCTGGGTACCTGAAGGCCAAGCAGTACATGGAGGAGGAGAACTATGACAAGATCATCAGCGAGTGTAGCAAAGAGGTGGATTCACAGGGCAAGTACATGGCCGAGGCTCTGCTGCTGCGCGCTACCTTCTACCTGCTGATCGGCAATGCCACGGCCGCACAGCCGGACCTCGACCAGGTCATCAACATGGAGAGCGCCAATGTCAAGGTACTCCAAGAGGGGGAACGAGAGCCATGGCCATATAGTCATTGGCCCCTGGAGCATTGTTGTGCACTGATGAGTTAGTGTGTCATCAGTAGAAATGTGCTAGTCATACAAAAGTAATGAAAGTCAAGCTGGATTTGAATATGAACTGGGATTTCTGATGCCAAATTGTAAAGTTTTACAGTTGTACTGTCAGTTTAGTTCATACAGACTGTCACTTGCCACCTTTCTTCTTCCTTTTTGGGTATATCGCCACTCCTCATCAGTTGCGTGCGAACGCCTTGATTAAGCGAGGCAGCATGTACATGCAGCAGCAGCAACCCCAGCTGTCCACTCAGGACTTCAACATGGCCGCCGAGATCGACACACACAACGCCGATGTGTACCACCATCGCGGCCAGGTATAATCTATCCCCTCCCAAACAGCACTAGGCCTCAATCTAAACTGGCCATAGCTGTAGTTTGTTTTGTAGCCAAGGCCCAAGCTATTCATGTGTATATGTGCTCAGAAAGTAGTCTAGTACAAAATATGAGGATGGTCTAAATGGACAGTTCATGGAAAACAATTCATGGTATGATTCATGTGAGGTACTGCCAAAGTGTAGCATTCTAATGCAGGGCAGCCATTTTGTGCCCAGACTCTCATACACGGCAGCACACACTGATGTGTGAATTAATATGAGTGATGTATCCGCAGCTGAAGATCCTGCTGGACCAGGTGGAGGAGGCCGTGGCGGACTTTGACGAGTGTATCCTCCTGAGACCCGATTCAGCACTGGCTCAGGCTCAGAAGTGCTTTGCTTTGGTGAGTGAATGCCAGAGAACATCACTGTTCATCCCCTCTGGCTCTGCACTGCCTACTACCACAGCTGTCTTAAAAGGTGAAACAAGAATGACCTGTTCTGCCTATGGGAAATGACAGACCCATTTGTGCGCAGCAGGCTTTGCAGGCCTGTTAAGGTCTTAAATAGTCTGAAGTTCACCACATTTGTACAACTTTCTGAATATGGTTATGTCAACAGGCTGTTCAGCAAGTGAGAGGGTGGTAGCCTCTGCCTCTACCGGTTTGCACTGAGCAGTCCCAAAATATTCAATTCACATTCATGACCTGGGCAATAGGAATTTAACAAAAAATAGGTCATTCATGAAGTACGTTTTCCCTTTATGTCGGTCAAAATTTGGTCTGTTTTGGTTTTCATTATAATGTTGATGCAATGCCTTTCTGTTACAAAGGGAAAACATACACATTGTCCCATTTGTGGGCAGATGGAGTTAACTGTGACAGATTTGAGATTAGACTACATTGTACAGCTTTGCAAAAGATTTATAGCGAGGGAGAAAACACAATCTGTCTGTAAACGCATCACTCCCAAGAATATTTGGAATGCATTGGCAAACTCTGACTTTTTTTTTTTGTAAATATCAATTTTCATCTGTAACGCACCTCATATCTCTTTCTTAACTAGCTGGCTACTTGCTAATCATGGAATGGTGCAAATGTAATGACAGCCAATGGCAGATCATGGTCATAACACCTATTACATCGTCTGTCAGAAGGCATTTAAGCTTGGTATGATGGGAATGAAGCCCAGTAAACCACATACCAATGAAAGCTGCACAAGCAATATGTAAGCCTCTAGCAGACTGTTGTTGCTCAGCACGGATCTCCCAGAGTCTCTAAAACCAGCAACCTTCGAAGTAATTCAGAAATCTCAACTGTAATGCCTGTTCTGTTTTCTGAGGTGAAGTAACATAAATGGAAGTTGTGCATATAGATTGATGATATAAAAAGTGTTTAAGATAAAATGTTAATGGCCTGCACTCTGCTGTTGCTTTGAATTTCAGTACAGACAGGCTACACAGGAAGCAACCCCTCCCAGGTGCAGACGGCCATGGATGGGTTTGAAGATGTCATCAGGAGGTTCCCGAAGTGTGCTGAGTGCTATGCTCTGTATGCACAGGTACACCCTGCCTGAAACCCACTGCTCGCATTGCAGCCAATACATTTGACTTTAAATGTTGATAAGCTCATATCACTGAAATGTAATACAGAACTCCATGATTCCACTTGAGTGCTACTGTCGTCATATAGTGCCACTTGTTCTTATTCCACTTTTCATGGCCGATTGTGTTATTGGAGAAACTGGAGGTTCCACATTGACAGTTAATCTAGGCAGTAGTGATAATGAATGTGAGGATATTTTTCACACCTGTATAAGCAAAGTCACTTACTCACATGCTGTGTATACATCTGTGACATGCTGTTAATGCTTTATCATCTGATTGGAAGGCTTTGACAGACCAGCAACAGTTTGGGAAGGCTGATGAGATGTATGACAAGTGCATTGAGCTGGAGCCTGACAATGCCACCACATATGTCCACAAAGGGTACGTTTCCTGCTGCTGCATTCTCATTTACTTTCAGTGGCTTTTGACTTCTACGTTTTCTGTTTATGTAAATACGTAGTAGGAGGTCTTGAACTTCAGTCAAATGTATGAACACCCCAGTATACCTCAATCCACAGCATGTATATTTGTTTGTGCATCCAGTCTGCTGCAGCTCCAGTGGAAGCAGGATCTGGACATGGGTCTGGAGCTCATCAGCAAGGCCATTGAGATCGACAACAAATGTGACTTTGCCTATGAAACCATGGGAACCATTGAAGTCCAAAGGTAGGTTGAATCTTCTTGCCTGCCACAGACACAGAATCTGGACAGTTATACATGCACCATGAAAATAAAGTATTCACATTGCACCAGTGCAACCTTGCTTTGAGTCACACTGTGGTGTCTGCCTATCTTTTCCATGTTCATGTCACAGAGGCAACCTTGACAAGGCCATTGACATGTTCAACAAGGCCATAAACCTGGCCAAATCTGAGATGGAGATGGCCCACCTGTACTCGCTGTGCGATGCAGCCTACGCCCAGACGGAGGTGGCCAAGAAGTACGGACTCAAGCCCCCAACGCTGTAACTATGTCCACCACACCACACCGCACCCTCCCGTCTCCTCGCCTCGTGCTTCTCCTCTCCTATCCTGCCCCGCCCCATCCTGGCTGAGCCTGGCCATCCAACATGTTATGTTGTGCTTCGTTTTATTTTGTAACACATGTTGACTAATAATAAAAGAGAAACATTTCTGCGATTGTTGAATTATGTTTACACAGTTGTAATACGTAATTGTCACATTTTGATGGGTTGGATTATTTGAAGAGGGAAAGTATGAATCTCTACATGGTCACTGAAGGCAAAAAGTAAAACAAGCCAGTGACAACAAAAACATGACTTTCTGCCACTTACTAAGATAACGCCCAAGATTTGTTCAGCTACCCATACCACACTACTGTATCTGAACCATACCAAAACTAATGTGTTTCACTAAGCGATTGATGAGCCTAATCTAGTAAATTGTGCAGCAAGATGAGTCTCCATCATTCCCCTGTTCAAGCTCCTCTGGTTGCCAGCACTAGAATTTATATTGAAGGGTCACTGGCACACATTAGCCTGTAAGCATAAAACACATTACAAGCTCATAAGCAAGATACATTGCAGTCAAAACTCTGTCAATAATTTTTATGGTACTAAAAACTTACATAGCACTCACTTTAATGCTTTCCTGGAAAGGCTTTGAGCTTGCTCTTATATTTTGAGGAAAACAAGTAAACATGAATAGTGGGTGAATAACCTTCAGAATAGTCTAGGGTAATGTCCACAGTGGGATTTGGGAAAAAGGCAACCTTAATTTGTCTTATCTAGTAGGTAATTGAATGGACTGAAGTCAGAAATGGAGTAGATAATCAGAAAATACTGAAACACTGACCGTGTTTAGCTGGTATGTAAAAAAACAAACAAAAGTGGATCAGCTGTGGTTTAAAATGGCCACTTCTAAGTGTGGAGATTCACTTGTATGACTGGATGCTCTTATGGCAGTGAATACAAACCCCTTCCCCAACCATAATGCATCCTTAATGCGTCTACAGCTGAGTGCGAGGCCACTCCAGTGGTAAAGGTTCGTTTGCTACTGTTATGTTTTGACTGTTGAAGTATTCTGAACTGTAGTGCCTGGCCACCCACATATCCCCACTTTTGAATATGACACTAATGGATGCAGGCTATATGATTTCAGAGAAGAGATATATGTGTATAATTCGTATGATTCAGTGTGTTTGATATATTGCTTCCTGGAGTTTGAGGAGAGTGTCTGGGGTAATGGGGGAAATCTGAGGTAAGGTTTAGGGATTGGGGTTCTACAAATTTTTTTTTTTTTTTTTTTTTTTTTGTTTTTAGTCTTTTTTTCTTTTTATATTCTGTACAGCATGTGTGGAATTTGTCTTTATTAATGAATGTTCATATGATTCTAAGGCTGTTGTGCTCCTACTCATCCAGCTATTGTGATGTGGCTGGGCTTTGCTGCAGAACACCAGAGTTCTGAAGTAATTAAGAGATGTTTTTTTTTCCTTTGTTTTTTTTCTTCATTGGGAATTATCTGGAGAGAAGTTTAGGTTTTTTAATCACAACGTTATACCTTTGGGAATGTGGGCTTTATCATTGGCACAATACTGAAGTAGAGAATCTCTACTTTTTAGAGCCCCGGAAATGCAAGCGCCACCATTTATACATCATCGTGTATTTTTTTATACCCCTGGCCATGCTCACCAAATCTGTTTCAAGTGAAGTGTTTCATAATTGAAGGTTATGATTTTGAAGACTCACGCTCATCCACAGAAGCTATGTTGTTTGACTGTCTTGTTTTCAGGCATAAATGCCCGCAGAAGTTGAGAATATCAGAAACTGACATCATATGAGCTGCTACCGTAATCCTGGTGTAGTGTGTGTAGTTATGCTAACGCAAGGACTGATTTGATCAAACATACAAAAACAGTCTGTAAAACAACACTGTGACATCTGCATATTTTTGACATGCTTCAACACAAAAGCCTTATTTACATAGTGGAGAATGGACCATAGTCACGTTCTGCTGAAGTAGCAGTCAGGGACGCTAGGTAGTGATCTTTGAGTGATGGTTTGATTATTTAACATGTTAAAGCTAACAGGTCTTAGGTATGTACTAGTTCCATAAGACTGCTGTTTTAATTTTGTTGCATGGTTTCTATGCATATACATTAGGTTTTCCTTGGGGGGTTCTTTCAGTTTTCAAAAGGCTTGCCGGGATACCATGGCCCCGATCATGCATTCCTTGGATAAGTGAAAGGGGTTAGAAAACAATATTTGTTTTCAGTACACTTCTAAGGTCCTACATTACAGCTGAGGCTTTCCAAGATGACGTCTGAGAAGTGTCAGGTTCTGATAGTTTTATTCTTGTTTTTTTTTATTTTGTCTTCAAATTGATGTTAACTCAAATGGCATTTAATGATGTCCGGAACCCATCGAGTTGGAATATGCTCTGTGCTGTTGGTACAGTGATTGTTGTGTAAATTGTATGTATGTGACTATCGCACAGTAAGCTGTCTGTATACATATGCCTGGGCACTGCTCTGTGTGGCTGCCCAGTGTGGCAACCTAGCTGGTTCAAAGATGAACAGATAATATTTGAACTGTTGCATGTCAAAATACTGTGCATTGCTCATTAGCTGACGGAAGTAGCTTTTTCAGTTTGTGGGGGTGATTAATTGGAGGTAAAACTTCAGCTATTAGCTTCAAAATGAATGGGTTCCCCACTATGCTTTCATCTTACTGTCCAAACCAGACCAACCACCCATATATCAAAAATTAAAATACCTTATCATTCTGATGGCCACGGTTGTGAAAATATTCACTCAAATCCTGACTGATGTATTGCTTCAAATATTCCTCACTGACCAGTCAGTGTCCAACATGATCAATATGTATTCTTGAAAAAAAAAATCTCTTCCTTTCTGTATTGATTTTTTCCTGGAAATGTATCAGAAATATGCTGATATCTGAAATAAACTATATTAACGACATTGTCTTCTAAATTTATAAAGGAAATTTGTGTGTTTACGTGGCTCTGAAATGTAATCTATTTCCTCTTCCATGTTGTGGTTATAATTCCAAATGCATGTCCGTTCAGAACAATCTGCCAGTATGTTCATGCTTGCAGGCATATGACTGCAACTGTGTGCAGTGGAAAAGCATGATAACTGCTGTAAAGTTCAGAGAGGATTTTACTCTCTGGTTTGGAACACACTCAGTCTGAAGATGAAGAAGAATGCATGCCCTGTTTCTTAGTCATATGTACCTCCTCATCTTGGACTGAAGACTGTTTCTGCCAACTGCACTGAGAAATTTAAAATCTGGATTTTCCTTTTTGTAAATTGGTTGCAACAGTGTACATTTACAAAATAAAATTATGTTAAGTCTGTGTGGCCTTGTCATTTTTAATGATACACTTGGGTGACCCCCAAATGCACCACATTGTTTAGCTGTTTGATTCTATGATGAAACCGAGAATAACGGCTGCAGGTATTAATTCCTCGAATGAGTTGGGCAAATTATTTTAAACTGCAAAATATAATCGAGCGTTGTACAATGCTGAATTTATCAAGATAAATGTTGGATTATTATCTGGGAAGTATTCTTTCGTATGAAAATGTAGTGTCTTCATGTGAACAAAAGATAACTGGATGAAAAATGTGGTCAAGTAAAGAGAGCAACAAGTGTCAAAGTGTAAGTGAACATTACGACACAACGCTGGTGTATACGGCAAGTTTGACGTGGACGTTGTCAACAGCAATGGCGGAAGCAGAAGTACCCCAGGGCAGCTGGTAAGAGCTTTCTGACAAGCAGTTTAAAAAAATACGAGTTTCAAGGAAATGTGATTTGGGGAGATATGGAGAGATTGTATTTCAGTACGGACTTTAACCAGGGATGAGAAAATGGTGTTTGGAAAAATTGCGATGCGTTGTCTGTCTTTGTTGTATGAGCAGACATCAGCGACGCCTCCCCAGTTCCTCTCGCAAAATGCGCTTAGCTAATCTTGCTAGCTAGCTAACAAAGCAACACTGAGATCCTGTAGCTAACACACGTTATTGTTAGCTTTTTTGTCTTTTAGGGAGCTGTTTATTCCCCAGACAAAGCTGCTCGTTGTGTTGGCTGCTGGCTAACAACGACAAGCCAACCACTGAGAGCTTTCACGATTTAATTTATAGGTGAACGTGATCAGAGCATCTTGAAAGCTAGCTGCTCAAGGCTATGCATATAGCTCGCTAGCTATTAGCAAGCTCTGCCTGATTTACGTCTGACTTCATTCTACCTCCCCGCAGCAAGCAGGCTTGATATTTACTAAGACAGCTATCTTGGGTTTTTTTTTTTTTTTAAACTTGCTAACTATGTAGTTAATTACGCCAAATCTAAAACAGATTGGTCACCAAATGTGGTTGTCCTACTGGTTAATTTGTAAGTCATGCCTCGTCCATTGCTTATAATTAAATTATTTGAAGTGCAGCTGATTTTTCTCCCCCTTTGATCTCCGGATCTGGGTCATGTGTACGAGATACTAGGTAGTGGTTTTTATCCATATCAAAGACGTCTAAAACCAGATATGGTACAGATAACCTGTTCAGACTTGTTTCTATCTTGTTTGAGTAGCTCCTACATGAATGCATACTGGCAGCTATTTACTTTTGGTCAGCTGAAAAGTGGTATCTTATTTTCCCAATTTATTGCATTTAAAAGAGTATATGACGATACTCTACAAGAATCCTCGGTTGAGGGTAGCTAGTGAAAGAAGTACCCATCAAATAATAACCGATTTAAAATCTCTTCCGTGCATTATTATAAGTTGGTATTCTCGTTGACATTGTCTTACAGTACCCTGTACTGGTTTGTAATATTGTTGTCTGCCAGTTACATTAAACCTTGCATAGCACTGCAGAAACGGCGCAGCGGCTTAGAACTTAGATATGTAACACGATCCCTACAAATCAATACAGAGCAGACGTCCCCTTTGACACAGACATTTGGGCTTGCAGTGGATAAAATGGAGTTTTAGTCTGGGATTTAAATGGACGGAGGGCAGTGCGTCCGCTTTCAGCCTACAATACACAATGGTTATGAAACTGATCGCCGACCCCAGCTAATATTTTTTTCATATTTCTCACCCTAAAGAAAAGAAAAACGAGAGCTCTTTGTCAGCAGATATTCTGAAAAGGGTGTCTTGGTGTAAAAGCCAACAGTCATTGCCCTGCTGTTTTCTGTAAATCGATGTGAATTAAAAACGTCAACCAAATGACTAAAAATGTAGCATTAAGTTTACGAGTACGGATTTTTCATAAGACTTGTATTACCTGGTCGGTTTTTGTGTGTTTTAAAAGTTGCAATATAGTAACCCCACCACTGCATGCCCATCTAGGATTCGAAAATGATGTGTGTATGACTGCCTCCGTTTTGTCACCTCCATGAGTTGGTTTTTTGCAGCAGTGCTTTAACTCTGTGACTCAGACCACAATGCCCTGTGAGACTGAACCTGCCACTGACATTATTACTATGGGAAGTGTTGGGCTTTGCTCCTCCTCTTGCTCTGATATTTCCTCCACAGCAACTATCTAAAAGAACTAACCTGGTGCCCAGCATGGTCCTGTCAATGAACTGCCAGCATGAACAATTGTACTCTTAATATGTTGAATGCCTTTGTATCTTGTTTGATTCAATGGACATTGACCTTTCATCTCACATAATGAATGATTCAGACCTGTCCCTCACTGCAAGGCATTGTGTTTTGCTTCCAAAGTACAGTATTCTGTTATAATTGAGAAGAAAAACATATAATTATCTATCCATGCTATTTTTTTCCTGTTCTCAGTCAAAGTTTTTCCAGACAAAGTAGTCTCAGTTCTGTTGGCAGTTTATATTATTGTAGCCTGCATCAGGTGGGAGTAGTACTGTGTGGCAAGAGAAGCACAGAATTGGTGCCCAGAGAATTGTCTCCCTTTTTCATGACCAAAATTCAGCTGTCCTGCCAGGTCCCTAAGACCCAAAGATTCATTGAAGATACAGTGATATGTAGTTGCCAAAGGTCTGTAATTCCCCCAAATTTTCCTCAGAATCCCCCAATTCCTTACAGATTTTTCGACTCTATTCATTGATTCATTCTTTCAAAACTCCCTGTCCCCGTTGACAGTAAACTTCCCCAATTTATTTTCCCCATATCCCTACATCTCAGGGTAATACCCTGACGCAGTGCTGGCTTTCTGTTTCCCAGGGAACGGGACCTAGCGGAGGCCTTAGATTCCGGAGGGTGTGACCTGGAGACCGTGCGGAACATAATCCAGGGCCAAGAGCTGCCCGACCCACAGAGACCCAAGATATGGAAGGTGAGGGAGGGAAACATGCATACTGTCCTCCTCCAGGTGTCAGTGAGCATGCTCGGTTCAGTCCTCATTCTGTACAGCTGTCTTGTCTCAATCTCTGTCACTCATTGTTTTTACTTTGCCACATTGTATTTGTGTGATAGCTCAAACTGTTTTTCCTTGTTTTCTTTTTTCCTGTTAACTATCCTTCTTAAGATGACATACTCGTACTGTGGGCTACAGCAAGCTGTGAGATTTAACGTGTTCTGTGTCTGTGTCTTTGTCTGTACAGTTCTAGCAGCCTCTATTTCAGTCTCTTACTTGTTAGACATGGTTCCATTTGGCCTGTGATGTAGGGGAGGCAGGGAGTAAAGTGGTGATCCCTCCAAATTGGACCCTGTCTAACAAGTGATGTGATTGTGGTCCACATAGGATTCAACTGGAAACCTGTTGATCATGCTGCCAAAAATATGCACAAGAGTAGCTCTAAAATAAAACCACAATTTAACAGGGAAATACTATTATGTAAACCCAGTTATCGTCCCAGTTATAATTGGCATTGTGCTGGCAGTTCGTTGTGCAAATAGTGATAAACAAGAGCCAGCAAAGCCAAGGACAGTTATAAGATGTATTTTAATTAAATCTGATCCTTTCATACTATTTTACGTTGTGATTTGTAAGGCAAAGACAAGTTGGTTTGCTAGGGGACAGCCCCCCTCGCCCTTGGTGTTTGCATGTCCATCAACCCTTAGTAAGAGCATCAGCCAGCTTCGGGGAGAGGGGCATGCTGGGAGACTGTGTGCTACATTTATATTATCCATGCTGTCTAGCACTGAGCTCATAATGTAGTCCCTTAGTCCTCATAGTTTTTCAAATAGCAGTACTAATATTTAGTTCATCTGTGTGGTGTCTGTGTGAAATGGGCAGTTTAACTGTATATCAGTTGATTAAAAGAATGTTGACAAAGTGCAAAAGGGCATATATTTCCCGACAGATGCAGTTACAAGTAATGACTTGATAATGATGTCTTTGACTAGGAGGGCTCTTGGGTGGAAAGTGGAGAGATAATTCAGCCCAAACTTTATGTGATCATAAAAATAATTAGGCAGCAACCCATCCCACCTACATGAAACAATGTATTGTTCCCTCGGTCAGGACACTGCGTCCATCCGTGAAAAAGGGGGGTGTTTTCAATGGAACACTGATACAGTACATTTCAAAAGAATTGGCATTCAAACCCTAAATTGTTTTGGATCCTGTATCATATTACAATCTGAAAAATCTAGATGAAATCAGTTCAATTGTCTTTTTCATTAAATCCTGAAACTTTGGGGGGAAATAGCTAAAACTTTTGGGCTGTTGTTTTGTGTTATGCGTTTGGCCTATGCGTCTGTACCCTGCACCAAAGAAGTTGTTGCCCAAACTTGGGAACATGGGGAAGTTTCTTTAGATTTTATTTCATTTAAAGTAAGAGGGGAAGAGGCTGTGATGAGAACCACTTGCCTTACGCTGAACTCAGGTTTGTGTCCTCCCTGCTCTGCTGACTATGCCAGGAGATGGAAACTCACTGTCTCTCTGGAGCTGTCAGCTGATGTCTTGCCTCTCTCTGTTAGATCGCTCTGAATGTGGCGGGGAAGGGAGACAGCCTGTCCTCATGGGATGGGTCTCTGGACCTTCCCGAACAGACTCTCATTCACAGCAGATGCAAGCAGCTCATCGGTGAGTATCTGGAGAAAAACAATGTCAAACACCTGCTGAGTGCAAAAAGTATATATATCATACAGTGTATATCATACAGTATCATCTGCAGTAGTGCTATGGTTGGTATTTGAACCCAGATGGTTGAGGTTGTGTGCTAATACCAGTTCCTGAATCAGTGTACAATATTTAGACCAATAATCTAACCTCTGAAGCATTGGTAAATGTAGAGGTCAGTTAGATTTGCATAATTTTAATTTTAACCATATTCCATATTGCTCCATATTGTTGGAATATATGTAACATTGTCACCATTTCTCCTGGGCCAGTTAAAGAAGGTTAGTGAGTTCATTGTGAGCCCTAAGTGAAGGCAGACAAAGCCCTTTGAAGTACAAGAGTCCACCCATTTCCTGTTGCCATTCCCAGCTTGCTCTGAAGGAGCTGAACCCTCTCACACAGTTACCTGCTTTTTCCCCCTTAATAAGCATAAGATTTGCATGGCTGTTGTTCGGTTTGCCCAGCTAGCACACCCCAGTCCTGCTCACCCCAGCCCCAGCTGTAGGCCAAGAGCCTGTAGTTGACCGTGCCTCTGACAGCCTTCCCTTTGTTCTGTGGGGTATTTGAACAACAACAGGGACATAGTCTCACCCATAGGCCCCAAAGCCCTGGCAGCATATGTCGTCTGTTGTCTTATGCAGGAAAGAGCCAATGTCAGGTGATCTCTACAAACACTGCTATTGTCTGCTATAATAACTGGGTTGTCATACCACAAGGACTCGTATTATCACATGCAATATAGATTCTGACTAAAGCATTGAAAGGTTAAAGTTCATTCATGATACATCCATCAAAAATAGAGACAAAAAGTAATCGAAATCTTCAGATATAGCTACATGTATTTGAAAAGCATACATCTGTAACATATTCTGACTTTATGTCCTTCATAAATAATAATTATAATGATTATAGTATGTATGGGAGGATTCAAATATGAAGACATCATCAAAGTAAATGTTAAAATAAAACAGTCATCATCTTTAGATCACAGTGAGTCTTACTTTTCTATCACTGGTCTTATATCAGCAATTAATACCGCAATGATTCTAGACCTTGGTTTAAATTCTCATCATTGCTTTAATATTTTGTATTTGGTTTAATATTTATTTGTGTTGAATAATACACTGTACTGAATACTGATCTGTACTGATAACCATTTTATCCAAGCCTGAGAAGCCCTTGGGTGGCTGCCAAGTGCTGCCTTGGACAGTGTACCCGGTGCAGACATGATCTCTGATCCCTGTGTTATTCCTGTACCCAGATCAGCTGAAGGTGCCTGAGGAGGAGAGAGAGGGCATTCTGGCTGACATGGAGTCAGTAATTACCTTCTACTGCAAGTCCCGTAACATCATCTTCAGTCCAGAGCTCAGCTGGCCGGACTTGCTCAAACCCCTGCTGGGCCTGCAACTGCCTCGCAGTGACCTCTACAACTGCTTCTATGCCATCATGAACAAATACATCCCCAGGTAAGCAGCCAGACTCGCACACAGAGAGCCACTCACACACAGATGTACACACACAGGCCCAGAGATGAGGAGGTAGAAAATAAATGCAGGTTCAGATTTCTATCCCTATTTCATACTGGTGTGCAGAGTGCAGAAAAATGAGCATGCAGATTCAAAGTACTGACTGTGTGTGTGTGTGTGCGTGTGTGTGTGTGTGTGTGTGTGCATGTGTGTGCATGTGTGTGTGCGCGTGTGTGTGTGCACAGGGACTGTGTGCCGAAGGGTCGGCCATTCCACCTCTTTCGGCTGCTTCTGCAGTACCATGAGCCTGAACTGTGCTCCTTCCTGGACACTAAGAAGATCACCCCTGACTCCTACGCCATCAACTGGGTGAGTGTCCCCCACCACCAACCCAGGTGTTTACATATAGCAAAGAAGCTTTAAAAGAAACTTGCATCTTCAGTTGTGTACTGTCAATATTTCATGACTGTGACAAATTACGTTAATCAATTCACCTTGTGACAAAAAATAAATAATAGAATAAATAATTTTGATGAAATAATGATTTTTGATGTCACAATGATGTAGTTATCCAGTGCTTACATTCATTTGGAACAGATACTCAGTGAGCGTGTGTGTTAAACTGGTGTCTCTGTCTCTGGTCTCCAGCTGGGCAGCATGTTCGCCAGCCACTGCAGTCCTCAGGTCACCCAGGCCATGTGGGACGTCTACCTGCAGCAGGCGGACCCTTTCCTCATCTTCTTCCTCATGCTTATCATCCTTGTCAATGCAAAGTAAGCGCTGCCAAACCACCAGCCACTGGGTGGCACGGTGCCCAATACCTATATTTCATAACAGACGACTCATTCCGTTTACTGCTGAGGCTCTGATCAAAAGAATCATATCAAAATAATGCCGTTCAAAAGGGCAAGATGAGTTAGTAGCTTATATGAGTGCCCTGCCCTACTGATTCACCTGTAGTATGTGATACCTCAGAAGACTGTTACTCATAGATTAAAGTTAAATATTTACTGTAATAAGTAATACATGTGTATTTTTTCACCCATAGAGATAACATCCTTACTCAAGAAGGGGACAGTAAAGAAAACATTATAAGTAAGTCTTTTCCATATGTTTCTTGCTCTTTTCTATGGCAAGCGGCAGGGAGGCAGGGTTTTGCTGTCTAAAAAGCAGAAACCAATTCAAACTCAGGGCTTCTGTCTGGTGTAGTTGAGAGTGAACACAACTATTCTTGTCTCTCACTGTAGTAGTGGTTTTAGTGTTACCTGTCTAAAACTATTATGTACCTGTGTGTGCATGTGACAGAGATGCTGGAGGGCTCCCCTGCGCATTTGGAGGCTGAGGACATTGAGGACCTGTTCTCTCTGGCACAGTACTACTACAGCAAGACCCCTCTTTCACTCAGGAAGGTACTACTGCTCAGCCTGGTCTATTCTGCCAGTATCTTGGTGAATGAATGAATGAATGAATGAATGAATGAATATGCATGCTTGCCTTTGCAGGAAAACCAAAACCTGTTTGGGAGCAGTCTGGTGGCTCTGAAGGAGGAGGACATGGACCTGAGCCAGGCACTGTGTCTGCCTGTTTCTGTCCCTGAGATCCTGCAGGCCAATCAGCTGCAACAGGTGAGCACCTGTGGGCGGAGCTATGAAGGGGATTAGGGGGAATAGGATGGTCAGGTATGGAACGCATGGTATCAATATCTGAAGTATGTATGAATGGATTTAATGGGGGTCAAATTGAAACATGGGCGAATGGAGTAAGGCAGTATGGGTCAATTGACAGTTAAATCTATTACAGTTAAATCCTGTTCTTGGTTTTATGTGTGTCTGATGCAATGTCCTCCTGTTTGTAGGAAGGGGTACGGTTCTTTGTGGTGGACTGTCGTCCAGCAGAGCAGTACAATGCTGGACACCTCTCCACCGCCTTCCACCTGGACTCAGATCTGGTGAGTGCCGCATGTGGCAGGAGGGAGACCGAGGGGTGGCACTGTGCTGATCTCTCTGTGCCCCACCCCCGACAGTGACACTGTGCCAACCCCATGCGTCTGTTCCTGCTTCCCAGATGCTGCAGAACCCTTCTGAGTTTGCGCTGTCGGTAAAGTCCCTGCTGGAGGCCCAGAAGCAGTCTTTGGAGTCAGGCTCTGTCGCCAGCGGGGAGCACCTGTGTTTCATGGGCAGTGGGCGCGAGGAGGAGGACATGTACATGAACATGGTGCTGGCCCACTTCCTGCAGGTCAGAGGGTGGGCCATAATGGCAGAACCACGCACATTGGAGGGGTCAAAGTAGTTATGAATATGCTTTAGCTCCTAATGCTTAGCACCAGGCCATTTTATGATGTTGTAACAGTGTATTTTATGGCTGTTGTACCAGGGGAGTTCTCCAGAAAGAGCTAATTTTACTTTGTCTTGACTTACCACTTGTCTGCTTTACTTGGTCATGGGCAAACGCATGTTCATTATAATGATGGATTACATTGGTCCTTGTATGTAAAGCTTTCTGAATTTGAAAGATGCCAGTTAATGGATGTCCAGGTCTATATTACACAGTGTAGCATCTGTGTGTCTCCATTTCAGTTCTTACTTTCAGCCTAGCTGTTATCAAACACAGTAAGTTTAGTTTTGTTATCTCTCTCTTACAGAAAAACAAGGAGTACGTCAGCATTGCTAAAGGTGGTTTTATGGGTAAGAACTGAAACATGAACACTTCACCGAAATGTAGCACAACATTTAGGATTTCTCCCTTAGCTCTGAAATGTAAGGGTGTGAGCTTGTGTAGTTTATGGTAGTTTGGGTTCCCTGCTTGTGCACTTAGTAACCGGAGGTGATGCTGTGTGTATCTCTGAATTCCAGCATTGCAGCAGCACCTGGCCGACATTAACGTGGAGGGGCCGGACAACGTGTATGTGCACTGGATCGTCAGCACCTCGGGGTCTCACGGCAGCCTCAGCTCCGCCGACGTGAGTGTGTGCCACCGCTGCCGCCACCGCCTCAGGATGGGGGTCACTCCCCCTGCCTATCTCAAAGTCCTGTCCCGCGGCCTGAGTGCAGACATGCTCACTGCTCAGTGGCCTCGGCAGGCTCTACTTATCTAACATAACACGTTCTCCAAGACACCTCCCTCCCCACCCCCTCCCAGGGCCCCGAGAACTGATTGCCATTTTGCTGTATTGTTTCTGTCGCCATGTGGAAAACTCATCAAACACTTCCTGAGAAAATCTGTTCTTTTTTTGTGTTCGTTTATCCACACTTTAATCTTCTGATCCTCTATAACTCCTCAGAATGGAATTGGAAACACCACCAGAAATGTTAATGTCCTGTTAATAATCAAGAATGCTGTAACTTGGCTCACAATAATACACCAAAGACAGAAATGAAGTGCTCTGTTTTGCTGCATGTGAGAACCTAATGGTTCTTATGGCCCAAGTATTAATTAGGCTCTACCCCGCTTCTCTCCACCATAGGGGGATGCAGTGAACGGGGTTGGGGATGGCAAAGGAGTGAAGTCACTGGTCAACAAAATGACCTTTGCTCTCAAGTCCAAGTCTGTGAATGTGAAGGAGAAGGTGATCAGCTTTATCGAGAACACTTCAGTCCCAGTAGACAGGTAAGACTGCCCAACACCCCCAAACCTGTGCGGTTGTATCTGGGGAAGTCCCACACCCCTATGCTTGGTTTTCTTCTCTAATTATAATTTTTTTTTGTTTGTTTTTCTTAGTCGATTTTGTTAGCAGGATTTATTTTGATTCTAGTTGTCCCTTTTTATGTCCCCTATATGCAGTTAAGTCCCCTTCTCAAACCCCAACCCCCTGTGCCTTATTTCATGATAGAATGTCTTTCAATCTGCCCTGGCCAGAGAAGGGGATTCCGGATCGGTAAGAGTCACCCAGCGTTCTGTCTGTTCTGTGGCATGAGCACCAGTGCCCAACACACACTCACTCACACTGGCACTGCCAGCCTGGGGTCCATCCACCTGCCCACCCATGACTGGGTCTGAGCCAAAAGCCAGCTTTTGTGTCAGCGTGTGTAAAAATCACAGTCATCATCACAGTCATTTACACACACTGTTCATACACACACAAACACTCCCTCTCTCGCACTACTGTTCACATGCCGGTTTTGGCTCAGGCGGAAGTGAAGCACCTCTGCAGCCCCAGGGTCTCAGTCCCACTGGCGTGCCCCCCGCACGGCTCTGTCCTCACTAACACAGCGGCATTAACCACCGGCTCATGCCTCATCTTTCTTTCGGTCTGTCTGTCTGTCCATCAGAGCCTGCTGTCTCAACTAACCCTGGAGCAGAATGGCCCCAGAGACTGTCTGCTGGAGGAAGCACCAGTAGCTCAGTAGTTTAGTTTAACCCCAGTAGTGCAGTTACACAGCTGCGGTGGGTGTGGATAACAGCCACGCCTATGTGTACTTTCTCTAACACCATTGTTGATGTCATTTCCTTTCTCCCTTTGCAGTGTTTTACACACTATTATTAACTCGGCCTACTTGGTTCATGTCACCATGGCTACAGTCTATGGGATATGCACCACTGCCTGTCTGTACTCAGTAGCAAGTTTTCTCATTAACCCTTCCTTCCTCTCGGAGGGTGTGGCTCCCTGTCTTTTGTCTCAGTGCTAATGACACTCTGGATGGGGGGGAATCGGCTTCCATACGCCTGTCTTCAGACGTGGCGTTGTGTCTACTCTCCCTGACTCCGCCCCTCTTTCCTCTCCCAGGCATGTGAGCAGCAGTGACCGGGTGGGAAGGCCATACCGGGGGGTCAAGCCTGTGTTTAGCATTGGAGACGAGGAGGAGTATGACACAGGTACATGCTCCGCCCCTCCCCAAGTAGTCGCTTGCCCTTTTTCACTGAGCTTTGTCTTTAAGCTTTATCTTAAGCCTGTGTCCTTAAGCTCGGCCAGCGGAACACAAAAGGCAAATCCCTTTCTGTAAAACCTTAATCAAGTTGAGACAACGGAGTGGTGACATCACAAGGTCACATGCAGGTTCACTGCTCTGATTGGTTTTTTGTTGCTAAGATATATTGCAGCTTTTTTTCCATCCTGTATTTATGGAGTCATTTTTGTTAGTAACTTTAAGAGAATTCAGTGCTGGCCTGTCTGGAGTCTACAGTCACAGGTAAAGAGAGATAATTTTGGATGGCTCTCCAGGGTCCTTGAAGGTTGCGTTGTCTGCTGCTTTTCAGCATTTAACAGTTAAATTTTCAAGTCATTGATTTGACCACACACCTTGTTCACAAGCCATAACTTAGGAGCTGATTGAAAGGAAATGGAAAAATAAAATACAGGTGCTGTGGCCGTCCAGGACTGGAATTTAAGACTCCTTCTCCAGACCCACTGAATTGTGGGGAGTTTGGTATTAGACTGTCTAGATGCACAGTTGGAGAGTAGTCCATAATGATCTGTCAATGCCATGAAGTAGGAGCTGCCGCCATTTTTCTGCAGATGAGATCGACAGCTCGTCAATGTCTGACGACGACCGCAAAGAGATTGTGAACATTCAAACCTGGATCAACAAGCCAGACGTCAAGCACCATGTGCCGTGCAACGAGGTGAAGGAAACCGGGCACATGTTTCCCAGGTGAGCCCATAGGAGGTGCTATGCAGCATTACTCTGCGGTCCTGCATGAGCACAATTTATGGATGAGGTTCTAACAGTGATGTCAGCTGTCAGCCCTATGATTTGGGAGCACTAGTAGATTATTTATTGAAATAATCTCCCTTGTCTCCACATTGCCCCAAAACAGTGACCCCCACACGTAATATTTGGGTGTTTTTCCAGACTGTTGAATTTACCTTGTTACATAATGTCTGTGCGTGAGATGAGTATTTACCAGGGACAGGGTCTGCATGAATATACACCATTCCAGATCAAGTCACAAGACAACAAAGACCTTTTCCAAGGCTGGGTGAAATATGTTTGTAAAAGCACCCCAGCTAACTCTTTTCCCCTTCCCCTCCTCTCTGTCTGCATCTGTGCAGTCACCTCCTGGTCACGGCCACACACATGTACTGCCTGCGGGAGATTGCATCGCGGAAGGGCTTCGCCTACATCCAGTCTCGGCAGCCGCTCAGCTCCGTGGTGAAGATCACCTCCAAAAAGAAGCACCCAGAGCTCATCACCTTCAAGTTTGGCAACAGCAACACGGCGGGCGTGGAGGTGATGGCGGTGGAGAGGTAATGGTGCCATCCGCCAAGATGAATGCCAGAGGGCCATCCTTATGCTGTCGCCAGACCAGATTTGTCCAGCACTCAGTCAACACTGGTCAGACATTATAACTGACCTGGTATATCCTACACTTCACAAGATTAAAAAATGCCTGTTCAATGATGGGGGATGCTGTGCTGCAGGAGATGTTGTCTTTTGGAGGAGACATTAAACTGCTGTTAAAAGATCCATTGGCACTTAGGATAAAGAGGCAGTGGGGCTCCAGTGTCCTGGCTGGTATCCCAACCTGTCTCCCTCTCTCTCATTCCCCAGTATAATTGGCTGAGTAATTGCTCCCCTCTCCACCTCAGATAATGTAGTGAGTGTTCTGGTATAAAATGGCTGCTGTGCATCACTGAAGACAGTGCTGTAGCTGTGATTGTTGGAGGTAGAAGTGAGCCCCCCTCTAGAATTTGTTACTTTATGGGTAATATTTCATCCACATCTGGAATTGAGTCTCTATAATCTGTTTTGAAACGACTATTGCAAGTGGCAACTGCTGCATTTTCACTACAGTTTATGGAACAGGCGTGTTCAGCAAAATCCCGTATAGTGTTTGTCATTGATATTCATTTACATAATATTCAGCAGTAATGTGGCACATATGGTCAACATTGTTCACATATTGACTGTGACCTGTTGTCAGCCAGACATCTGCTGTGTTTTATCACATTAATTATGCAATAGATTTCCTTAGACCACCATTTGACTTAATTACACGAAGCTTTGAATCACCTCCCATACCATGCAATCAGTGTAACACCGACAAGCCAGGCTACAGGCAGTTTAAGCCAATTCCTAAACAAATGTGGTGAAATATTTTGTTCATGCCAATGACGTGGGCTAATTCAAGCCAATTTGTACTACTGACTTACGCAAACTTGTTTGTTGGGCAAAATACATTATATATGCATTCAGCATGTGCAAATACACAATGTCTGGTGTCCTAAGGACTGTGCAAAATGACTAATTTCTCCCTCCCTTTTCTGCCCTTCAGGTACCTCATACCAAATGCAGGTGATGCCACTAAAGCCATCAAGCAGCAGATTATGAAGGTGCTGGATGCTTTAGAGAGCTCATAGCTGCCAGGTGACAAACAAGTGCACCCCTGCTGGCGGCACAAGGAACTGCACAGGGGGGCCATGTGAACAGAAGAGAGGAGAGTATCCTGCAGTGTTGATTACTAACCCCCACCTTCATGTGGGCAGTCTGGTCCCAGTCGCTGGACTTTACATATGACGAGCTGCGTGATCGCATGCAAGACATCAAGAAGATCATTACAGCTTTTAATTCCAAAACGTATTTAAATGATTTATTTTTGTTTGACCTTTAAAAGTTCAAATTACTGAAAAAATGTGGTATATTATGACAGTTAAGCTGAATTCTTTTTAGGCATCTGCCTCTAGCCTTAACATGAACAGGTATAAACTAGCTCTTCAACTCTGCTGTGACTGGCAAACATGTTGGGGGTATTGATAACAGAGTCTTCAATAACTGTGGAGAATTTCTTATAGGAAGGTCAGTCATTGACTACCCTTTTTGTATCTTTTCTTTTGAGCATACTGTTTTTCTGTCTATGAATGCTAGATGGCAGAACTGAGTAGATATGTGTCAGACAGTTATATCAGAGAGCTGTACTGAAGGAAGGAGTAGGACATTGCTTTCTCTCACCCCGATGGTCTTAACATCATGTGGTGAGAGTGGTCATTGCACACCGGTAACCCTGGTAACACCTGACTACCCTGGCTGAGCAACAGTGATCATTGTGACTAGATCAAGATAACAGTAGCAAATGGGGTGTCCTCTTTCAAGAAAAGACCTACATTTACAAGATTGGTAGCAAACTGTACACAAAAAAAGGGTTTTCTTCACATTGTGGTATCTGTTCAAAGTCCTGGGTTAAGTTTGTAACGGCTGTTTATGTTTTGATACTTGCCCTTGGAACTTTTTTTTCAGCTTCTAGCCTTAACCTTGAAACAAAGAGGGTTTTGTTGAATATCTTCTGTAAATACTGTAAACGTTGTGTTATAAATGATGACGGCATACTTTTGGGGGAAAAAAGTGCATAGGGAGGAAGGGAGGGAGGGACTTTCGTAACCATGTGATCTGACATGTACTCTGTATTTACACTCACTTAAGGACAAATAGCACAGTTTCTGTTTTAGGGGTTCAGTGTTTTCCTGTTTCCTGACGAACTCGGTGCCCCCACACACAACCATGTATAAGGTGCTGTGACTCCACACCCCTTGGTATTACACCATCTTGAGACCTGCTGTATTAAAGATTGAGGCTTAAAATAAGCATTGTTTGATTGACAGGACATCTCTCCATTGTCATCCTCCTCCCTATATTTTATATGGCTTTTTGTTACCACTATGGGGGTTTGTATGCTCAGAAATCCTTTTCCCTGTGAACCTCCCTTTTGGGAATTGAGCATTCCTGCCCTTCTTTCTTTGGCTTGTATTTCTGTTGGACTCATTCTGCAGCCTGCATGAGAAGGCCATCTGAAACTAAGGACCAGATGGGTTCTTTTTTTGGGTTATATATATGAGCAGCAAGTGAAGGAGGTGTGCAAAGACAATGCAGAGGTTCCCCCCACCCCCACATGCAAACCCATGGGATATAATTTTGACAGACCTAATCAAAATGCAATTTTATTTAATTACTCAAGTTTATTTTCTGTTAAATGCACCTTGTAATTATACTGTTTTTGTAACCCTCTTTGTGTAATAAATTTACAGATGAACCAAACATTGGGTGATTTAAAAAAGCTTGCAAGGTAGGATAATTAATAAGAGGTATGTTTGAGGTTCCGCATATGAACGCACATAAATATTACAACATAAGCCAAAGTTTTGCATTTCCAAAATTTAATGAAAAAGGTTTCTTTAACAAGAAAAAGATGTCTGTGTAAATTCATCTCATGGTAACTTGATAACCTTAGTGTAAAACTGAAGTTCCTTAAGGTTTTTTTTTTTTTTTTGCTCTAAAAGAAGGCAAAAACATCTTTTTGTAGCAAGTAATGCATTCATATCATTACAATGTCTTCAACTGGCTGTGAGAAGATACAGCACAATTCCATTAACAAGGTCATCTAACAAGTTCATGGAACACATAAATCATATCAGTGAACACATACAGCAATAATATTTCCTTCTGAATTTTAAGAACGACATGTTGCACAATGTGCAATAAATAGCCTGGGTAGTGTTCCTTCAAAGCTGAGGTTACACCGGTAGTATAACTGCAAGTATCAACTGTATCAGAAGGAAAATGCTGATTTGTGGCAATCCTTCAACTGTCACAGTCTCCTTGCTGTTGGCTCTATTTTGCCGTCTGTGAGGAGGAGGCGAGCCCAATCAGAAGACTTGCAATAGTCAATGCCACTTTCCTTTTTTCACTTCTCCAAGGAAAGGGCTTCCAGATTATCAGTACAGTACACAGAATAGCAGAGAAACAATACTACAGCTAACCCACAGGAATGTT
Source organism: Albula goreensis (assembly GCA_022829145.1). Taxonomy (NCBI): domain Eukaryota; kingdom Metazoa; phylum Chordata; class Actinopteri; order Albuliformes; family Albulidae; genus Albula; species Albula goreensis. The sequence continues at coordinate 14,243,092 of CM040761.1, read as the reverse complement.
GGTCTTCACTCTTAGTGCAGGGTTTCTCAATGTTTTGCAACAAGAGGTCCACTAACATGCACATTACAATGTCTGCAGCCCCAATCGCCAACTGCTGCACTATATTAAAAAAAAAACAAACAGCTGAAAAATAAAATGCACTTTTTTTTTAAAAAATAATGATGAAATCCAGATTGTTTGCTTAGAGGAATTTGATGGTGGGATTGGCTTTTGTACTGGGGTAAAAAATAGTGACACCTGTCAACAGCTCACCTGGATACCTTTGTGATGGTGCGGTTTCAGAACTCAAATTAATGTGGTTAAGCTTTTCAGTAATGGGTGTGTTCACCAAAGGACAGGCTTTGTGTTCCAGTAAAGATCTTTTTTGACAGGCATCATACAATGTCTACCAATGTGGCCGTGATCTTTTCCAACTGCTTTTTAACCTGGCACTGACGGACATGTTTGTGCTGGGAGAAACACTTCTGTTTATGTCCTTCACATTGTTCACTCAGAACAAACTTCTAGGTCTTAGATGTAAAACTCCACTAAGGAGAGCCCCACTATGCAGGTTTTTTGGTCCTTTTAATCTCTTAAGTGCTTGATTTAAGTCACTGATTGTTTATACAACCTACACAACTTGTTTTCAAGACTAAAACTGGCTGATAATTGAAAGGGAAAACCTGTACACTTTCATGGCCAAAGATTTGAGTTTGAGATACCTGCTCTAAGCTAGTGGAATTCACTGTTGTCTTTGGAATGCCACCAATTTAGCAGGGTTTCAATGTTATTAATTGATCTATTAAAGCCATACTACGAACCCATCTGACATTAAGATGTGAACTGATTACTGAATTTACAGTGGGAAAAAAAACAGCACAATCTGTGAATCCTCAGGCTCAAGAATGAACATACCACTGCTTTAAGTGTTTCTCCCATATCCATGTCAGCCACTGACAGAAGAAAGGGTTCTAATTCAATTGCTCAGTAGAACATGTGACATATGATAGAAATTCCGTGTTTGCCTTTCCAAATTTTTTTTGCTGACCCAGGAGACTGAGCAGTGGCTTGGGAGGGATCCTTCAGGGTGTCAGGGTGTTGACAACAGTCAAACGTTGTCTGTACTGCTGACCCTGTGTTCTGAGGGCAGTGATATTACACATTGTTACACAGAAAATTAAGCCAAGGCTCTTCCACTGTGGTTGCAGGTTTTGTTCTTGCCAAACCCTAAATCACCGCTTGGCCTTCAGCCAAGATTGTATATTCTGGTGTTTTGGAACAGGGCTCAGGTAAGACTGATGACCCCCAAGCCATTTTGCTAAAGCAAGTACTAAAACAGTGGTATCCAGTACAGAGTACAGGGTCATTAGTTATTAAATAAATGACTTAATTGGAGCCACTAACTGGATGGGTAGCTAAACTGTCTTAGTGTGTAAATCAACTGCTGGTTGAAAATAAGTAATACCTGAAGTGGATGAGTACAATTTCTTCATACTGTTTTTCTTTCCTTCTCCACAACCATGAGTTAGCACCAGGGAATTGTCCCATTACAGTATGACATTGGCAGATTGGGTGCTATGGGAGAGGTCAGCTGACCTTACATAGTTCCTTGTACATGATTGTGGTCATGCTCACAAGGGATCAACTCAAGGGGCATGATTCACTGATCTTAAAATTACGTGGATGGCTGGTCTCAGTACGTACTTGCTACCAGCCCATCCAGATGACACAAGGATCCTTGTAACTACTTTAGTCTCACTAGAAAAAGTAAGAGTGGGGGTATCACTCACAGGCTCATGCAGTGACTCCACTCTTTCTGTTGACCCATTGCGTGACCAAAAAAACATTTCCCACTGGCAAACACACATGGAAATAGCATGTAACAGGTCAGGGGATTCAGTCACAGGGTAAAACAGAGTAGGCCATTTAAAGAAAAAACAAAACAGAACATAAATCACTTTCTTTGACAGATACTTGACTTAGTGTGCTTTGGTTATCTGTTCTGGCCATGCAGGTCGTGGAAATGAGTAACAGGTTCTCCATGAAATTAAACAGACATTAAAATATGAGGAAGAAACAGGCCTCCAATACTCAGATATCTTCACTCCTATACAGTAAGAACTGAAGAAATTAATGCTCTAAGATCTGGGACAAATCATGTTAGACTCAGTCTAACAGTAAAAACCACGAGTTGAACAAAGCGAGGAGCCCTCTTCATAATTCAATGATAATACCACTGCAGACAAGATGACAGCTGTATTTGATCCACGTTGAAGGAGAAGCTTTCGGTCTTGATGGATCTCATCACTGTAATTTACTTTGAATACTTTGGATTACAGTGCTATTTCAGGTGTGTCTACAAAGCTTAACTCCTTTTACAAATATAGGGGGACAGAAGGGGGGAAAAACACTAGTGCATCAAAACTGACAACCCTACAAAATTGTTTTAAAAAGCTGTACTGAGCCCACAAACGACTATCACAGAGATACTTCACACAAACATTCTCTCGGCAAACCTGTGCACACTGTTGGAAGAACTGGAGAATAAACTGCCATCGTTCAAACAGATTTACATCCTCCTATTTAAAAAGAGAAATGGAAGCGACAGGAAAGAAAGCATGCTAAATCTAAGAGTACAGGGGAGACAGGAGACATGAAAATGAAGGTTCTCCAACTGCCAGCTTTTATAGATGCCTTCTGACTGGCATGTTACATAGTAGTCCTTCAGCAAATAGGCTTCCATTTGCATTTGAGACCTTGATAAGCACGTGGGTCATATTTCATCAAGATGGGGATTTCACCCAATTGTGCAACCCCAGCACCTCTCCTATTTTACAACCTATAAAACTGATGAATTTTATTATTATTTATTACCCTCAAATAAATATTTACACAACACTGAAAAAATGGCAGCTCTACCCTAGATAAGACATGGTGAAGGTGTTGTTCAACCCCACTTTTGAATGGTTAAAACCCAGCTGTGTGCGGAGTCAAAGGCAAAGGAAGAACAAACTGACAAATATTGCAATCTCATCTTGCTTAGAAAAAAAAAAAAAAAAAAAACACAGTGTAATGACAGTGACATGCCGGTGAGGCAAGATGTCTGATGGAGCCGTCTGCCAGATATTGTCACATCTGGGATGTAAAGGTTAAATAATTAACAGAGGATTACATCAGTTGGGGGAGGGGGCAGGCGCGTTCACAAAACGACTTCCGGCTCATGTCTCCACAGCACTGGAGCTCATACCAGCTGCACGTCCGGTCAAGACGTGGTCCCTGGTGTCTGACATGTCCTGTGAATGTGGAAGGGAGGGGGAGGAAGGGTGAGCATGGCACTTGTGACAATCTCAAGAGAAAAACGGAAGTAGCGGAGCAGCGTGGGGAGGGGAGGGGCCATCACCTCTGCACAGAGGCCCTGGAGCCCCCCACTGCCAGCTTCCCCCGGCTGCCCCCTTTGTTGTAGTCCCTGCTCGGGCTCTCCTTCCCTGGCCTGGTCTGCCTCCGCTTGCCCTTGGCCTCCGGCTCCGAGTCACTGAGTTCCAGATCGGGGCAATACCCGTCGTTCTCATGGTAGGCTGGGCCCTTGCCTGGATGCCGCTCGGGGGCCGATTTGGCCCACAGTCGCTCCTTAGTGGAGCCTTTCCGTGGGGGCTTGTCAGGCCCCCGCAGGTCCTCGGTGGTCCGTACCAGGCAGACCGTGGCCTCTTTGAGGGACCTGCTGAAATGTTCTGTCGAACTATCCGGCCCCCCCATGAGCTTTCCAGCGCTGTCCTGCTGGCAGGAGGTCTGGCAGGAAGTGTCTCTCTGAGGAGCCGGCTTCTCCATGATGCCGTTGGATTTGGGTGGTCGTGCTCGTGGTGGCGGCTCCAGCTTTCCGCTCCCGTTAGAGGAGCGGCCATGTAGGGCAGCATGAAGCGCCAGCGGTTTGCCTGAAGGTTTGATGGGTGGTGCTGGGCCGCCGCCGGCCTCTCCATCCCCATGCGATCGGCCTGAAATGGACAGGAGGCCGTTGGTGTGGTCCTCTCTTCGACCTCGCCCCAGGTGGTGCTGGGATTTCCCCTGCAGCGTCCCACCACTGCCCCGTTCATACACGTTTCCACTAGTGTCTGGACAAAGGGGTCCGTTCCCTGATTTGGAGCTGGCCTTCCCGTTTCCCAAAGTCACTTTAGGCATCTTCAGTTTCAACGTTATTCTCGGAGGAGGCCGGAACAAGGTGCTGTCCAGTGTGTAAGACAGAGGGAGACCTTAAAGAAACAGAAACGTTCTGTTAATTTCTACTGCTAAAAACCATGAAAACCTCAAACCAGTCACAAGGAACTGAACTACGAAAAGTTTCATACTAAACCACCTCTTATCCGCTTATACCTGGGCCAACCCCACAATCACTCCACCTCCAAAGCAGAACTACAACTACCCATCTCCCTGTGGGCCCCCCACCATCTCGCCCCTCTGTTAAAATTCCGTGCAGTCACCTGCAGACAGCTCCTGGTTGATGAGCTGCACTTGGAGGTTGAAGATCTGCTCCTGCGCTTTGCTCTGGGACAGTTTAAGCTTCTCCCGTCGGCTCACCATGTAGCACAAGTTCCTCACCTACAGCATCAAAAAAAACAAAAACAAACAGAAGTCAGAACAAGGTCAACACAACAGAGAGAAGGGCCAAGAAGATAAATCCAAAATCACACAGGAGTCATCACACTTTCTGAAAAGTTAGGTTTGAAATATCTCATTCAACCATTCACCCAGTTGGAATTTCAACAACCGCCAGCACCATGGCAACAGCTGCCATGGCATCACATTGTACCCACCCTCTCCAGGTCCTGCCGCAGGTGCATGAACATGCGCATGCGGGTGTGGACACTGTCCTCCTTGGGCTGAAGCAGCAGGTTCTCCTCCCCTTCCTTAGGAGGAAGGAGGGCCTTGTTGAAGTTGCTCTTGCGCTTCAGCTTCCAGTACTGGTAGACAAAGTCCAAGACAAGCAGTGGCAGACCCATTTCCTGGGCCAGCTCTTCAGGCTTCACCAGGGCGTAGAATTCCTCCTCCAGCTCCTTCAGCTTCTGAGCGCGCAGGCCCACCTTCTCTGTGTCCGTGGGGGCCTTGTGGCGGGCGGGGCTGAGGCCTGGCTCCCCTGCCTTGGACTTGCTGTGCTTCAGGCAGTAGGACTTGAATTTGACCTCATCACCCTCATCCAGGATGGTCTTCATCTCCAGGCTGTGCTCGAAGGCACAGGTCACATGGAAGGGGATGGTACAACTCTTTACAGAACACTGCAGGGAGACAGAATAAAGAATGATCTAAAACATACATAGGCTATCATTTCCTCTCTTATAAGTGAGAGAATTACGTTGAAATAAGAGCTAGATACTGAAAAAACAGATTACAGGCAGTATGACAGGTAGGAATAATTGTTTTTTTTTTTTTGGTCAAAAACGGGATGAATCCAAGCTGATTAGTAAATGCTTACACCAGGACTCTGGTCTCACCTGTATGCAGGCGCCTGTCTTTAGCTTACAGAGGCTGCAGATCAGAGACCAGCGACTGGGAGGGATGTGGGACACCTTGGTTATGGGCTCCATCCTTTCTGGACAGGCGATGCTCACCTACATCCAGAAGAAACACACTTAATTAACATCATGCACTCTTTATACTCATACATGTGGGTAGAATGTTTCATGCAAAATCATGGCCAGTACATGACACCCTGTGAGGTATGCCTGGCTGTTACCTCAGGGATCCACAGAGCACAGCTGACGTGGGCCCACTTGGTTCCTGCCCGCGTGGCCTTCATGGCACCACCCTTCTTAGGGCACAGCAGGCATTGGGGGTCAATGCCCAAGACGCAGGTCCTACAGAGCCAGTTGCCATCTGGCACCTTAACGATGCCATAGCAGGCCTGTTAACACAACACAAAGGGTTACAACGAGGACAGTGGCGAATATCAGCATAACACATGGAATCGGGCTAAGGAGAAAGCTAGTTTTCACATTATATACTTCAAGCAAAGTATAAGGAGCGCTATAAACAGAGACACCTCACTTATGCTTATCTCACATATGCTATCAAAGGACTGACTTGTAACAAGAACTCATTAGTTTGGATATAAACCATCTGAAATTCACAGCTGAACTTCCAATGGGCCAAAAACTGAAAGACCAGTCCAAGAACACAAGTAGCCAAGTCCGTTGGAAAGGACAGAAAGAATTTTACTCCATAGTAGGACCTCCTGCATTGGTTCAGTAATCATGGGACTCAAATCTTATTAGAGAAGGGCTGAAATGGGTGCAGGCTTTTGTTCTAGCCAAGCATTAAAACACTAATCAAGGTCTTAACTGGAGACCATGATTTGATGATTAGTTGAATCAGGTGCTTCAGTGCTGGGACAGAACAAAAGCTGCATCCATACCAGTCCTTGACAGGGCTTCTCATGTACACCCGTGATCTAGAATCAACAAGAAAGTTCTAGAATTGTCTAATGCCATACTCCTGTGGCATGCTGGGAGGGGAGCCTTTGTCACCTGATGCACGCAGATGTTGCACTTGTCACAGAAGACCATGTCGTTGCCCTCTTCGCTGTCGGGCGAGCGGCATACATCGCAGATGACGTCCTCGTCATACTCGATACCCAGCCCTTCCTCTGTCTCTATGGCGTGATTCATGTTGTCATGACACTGCCTCTCCAGGGCCTCCATAATACGCTCCATGGTCAGTTCATCAACTGCGGCCTCCCCTGAGACACACAAACAAAAACACATTCACAAACACAATTCGTGTGCTCCAGCTGAAATCACAAGTGCTTATTCTACAGAAGGAAACAGAGTATATGTCCTTAGGATAGTCACATACCACAACTTGGACTGACCTGACAAGACTAGTAAAGGCAAGACAGTGTGATGAAGTATGCCATGTTGAACTATGCAAAACAAATCCTCTTTAAAAAAGTACCAGAAGTGTGTTTAGTAGGGGGTCCAGGAACCTGCAGGCATTTTTGCCAAACAAGATCTATTTTTGTGGCCTCTAGTGTATTCTAATATCTTGTTCATGTAAAAAGTTGTAATGAGTTCCTCAGGCGTGCTACAGGCTGGCCCTGTGTGGCCCTTTCCTTACCCATCTCCCCCAGCTCGGCATTGAGCTCCTGCAGCCAGTAAAGGTCCATGTCGTCCAGGTCATAGCGGCACATGGCCTCTGCCAGCTCCAGGATGTTGACGTATCCTGGCTCCGTAGGCTCCTGGCTCCAGCACTGAATGTATTTCCTCTGCCTGGTAAAGAGGTTTTCCTTCTGCTTCTCCGCTATGATCCTGTACAGAGACAAAGGGAGATCAGCACTTCACATCGCTTATTTCTGAAGACTGTGGGCTTGTCTGCCCTCTTCTGATTTGACAAAAGAGGTTGCAAAAATGAACACAAACACACACACACATCTGGTATTTATTTGGGAACTGAAATAAGAGATGGCTACAAATATATATTTTCCAAATGTTTTAGAGCCTACACAGCTGTCAGAGCAGCAAGGACAGCACGGCATGGTGAAAGCAAGGAAATGGGACAGGTGAAGTGCAGGACTTGGTGAGGTCTAGGTGCAGATCGTGACCCTCACCTGAGAGACGGCTGCGGGATGGTGTCAGGGCTGGCGGGCACCTGGACCCCCTTCTCCCATTCTTGCCTCCAGGTGTCAGCCAGCAGGTAGTAGTCCTCAGGTGACACATGGTGGGAGTCCGGCAGCTTCATGGCACTGATCAGGTCTTTTCGGAACACCTGTGGAAGGACAGGGAACACATGACAGTGAATTAGCTTTACAACTTCCCATAATCACAAGCTGCCCTGTGGTACCTCTAACACAGGGGATGTCCTTCATTTGGGAATCAGATTCATACCTCGGCAGGTTTCTTTGGTACGGTAGTGGGGGTTTCGGGTTTTCCTCCATACTTGTTGGAAGAACAGAAGGAGGTTGAGGGACCTGTAAAAACAGAAAAAGTGTGATAAAGAGAAGTTATTATAAACAACCGTTTCAATGGTTACACCATCACACACTGCTTCACAGACAGAAAAAATGTCTGGTAAACTGAATGGTGAACACACGAGTACAAAATCTACTGCATATCCTTTGTGTTGATAGGTATGGACTCAGATGTGCTAGCAGGCATTGATACTACTTCTACTTCCAGTTACACTGGAGAACATTTTAACATTGTTCAGAGATTTTGACAATTTCCCTGCATGCCTTTAGTACACTCAAGTTAGTCATCAGACTGATATTTTGGAATGCGTTTTTAATGAATCAGAAGAGGAGAAAAACTAAGAGTCTGTAAGATGTACTCTTTTTGTGTATCCAACAGGGATTCAAAACCACACAATAGGTTCTTAAAACTCAATGTATATTCAGGAAGCATCAGCAAAGATGAATGCTTTTTGTCTCTTTGTGGAAGCAGAGATGACTTGTACCTTTGAACTGGGAGGCGTTATTTTTAAGGTCTGTCAGCTACGCACCCCAGGACAGACAGCAAGGGCTGTGTAAGGCTCTGTACTTACTCTCATTATCTGAACTGTCACTGCTGCTTGAAGACCTGAGCCGTTTCATCCTGAAGTATCCTGAAGGGGAGGAACAGAACACGTTAGCTCAGACCAGGCCGACATGAGAGCATAGCATGCTGGGTAGCGGCAGGCAGTGGTCCTGCAGTGTGCCGCACAACAGAGCTGAGAGAGAAAACCCCACTGAATCACTGCGCTGGGGGGAAACTCCACCCGGACTGTTGTCAACTCTAATAGACATCTGGAGCTCATCAGCATGCATCAGAACAGACCGGATGGAGGGGAAGTCTTGAGCTGAATGGCTTCCCTTAGATCAAGCTTACACAGTAAACAACGCTCTCTCTCCAGTACTCACCATAAATCCAAAGTTGAAGAACATACTAGGGTATTCTTCTGCTGTACTAGTGATATCCTCCACTCATCCCTATCAGGAGATAGAAAAAAGACAAGATAGGCCAAGGTGAAGAGAGTGCAGACTCTGGATCCATTTAACGAGGTACAATAACTGCGGGAGCAGAAGCAGTGGCCCATTCTAAGCACATGCCACAGTGATATATGGCTCCTTTGCTCGGCTGGGTGGTTTTCTTTAACTAAATATTAGCTCTCCCCATTGGAGAGCCCCTCCTTGAGTAGGGACTTGCAAACACAGTACATAAATAAACAAGACTGTCTTAAACTAACGCCCTTCTGGAGGGTTCCACAGCTAGAGCTGTATGGTGACCACCAAATTTCACCTGCAATACAACACATGACCTGTACATGTAGGCTTTGCGATTCATATGACACTATTTTAGAAAAGGGTACATGCTAGCCAAACAGGTATGTAAATTTGCTTCAAACAAGGTGTGTAAAAATGCTTTAATAAGGAGTGGAAAAAACACCACATGATCATGTACCAGGAAACTGTGACCAGGCATATTATGACAAGTTAGTGGTTTGCTATTCCATACTTGAAACAGAGAGTGGTTGGCCCTTTTCATGAGTTATTAAACTATTGTGGTAGTATTACAGTTAAAAATAAGACCACAGTTCACAACTTCTTCAAATGTTACAGTTATACTTTTACACAAACCACAAGACCATAAGCACCAGCACATTAAAATTATGGTCCACAGTAGGTATTGGTACATCATGCAGCTATGGTATTCTCCAGCTCTGCCAAGCAGCACCATAGCCAGCACAGAGCCACGACTCGCCCTGGTGGGCCCCGACTCCCAGCCCCACACACAGGCCCCCGTTGTTCTCCCTGCCCAGTGGATGGACTCAAAGACCCAGCAGCCCCCACAGAGACTGCAGTGTACCCACTGACAGGAAGTGCCTTGCATTCCCCACCAGGGCAGAGAGGGACGTGTACGAGACCAATGGCTGGGGCCGCGGTTTCTGTGTTCTGGGTGTATGGCAGTGTTAGAATTTTATGTGCTACAGGCATACCTAGCAACATTACACAATTATGTACTGTAAGCCTGCCTACAAACGTTAGCATAACACATACTGTATGCATACCAAGCAATAAGAGAATGTTAATTGCTGTGAACTGGACTCAATATTTACTCCAAACAATCAAGACCTTAGCTTGCTGACATCTCCAAAACAAAAAGGAAATGCTTATAAGTTGAGTGCTTATACATCTGACTCAGCATTTATATTCATGCCCTGAAAGTCTAGACACTGAGTAACTAGACGCTTCACCAGTCAGTGACAGAATAAAGCCCAGCCACTTTATAAGTTGGAGTAGAAGAGGAAATAGAAAACTGTTCTACAAGACTTTTTTCCATGAACAGCTCTCTCATGAATTAAAAGAATTGGATATCCTACAGGACAATCTCTTTTGAGCATTCTGATGTACAGTCATGCATGACGATGATTTCATTGTCTAAAAATTGAGTTAAAGCAGTTGGACCTCTTTCAGCAACTCATCAAGCTTCGTTTTCACTTCCGATCCACTTCAGTTGTTCATGTTTTCACTACATCTCAAAATAAAGAATGACATCATCATTATGCATACTGAATATAACAGTGACAATTTCATGGTTTAGAAGTCTGGCGAAAAGCTGGACAACTGAAAATGAGATGAAATGAAGATGGCTCCCTGAAAAGAGCAAACCATTCCTTTCCACTCTATTCCTGAACAGTGAAACTGTCACCAGGGCTCTTTCCTCACAACAGACAAACTATGGATTTGCAATCTCTGATTGCCACCAGCCAAATGTCAACAGCTAAAGAACAAGCCTAAAGCGATGCTGACAGCCATGATTTAGCTCTATCTCCATGGGTTACATTTTTTTTTTTTTTTTTTTAAAAGAGTGACAGGAAGTTGCAAAATGGCCACAGACACATCTCCTCATGGCAGGGCGTGGAGACAGAATCTGGCTGCAGTGTGTCAGGCAGAGCCTGAGGCCAGAGTTTTCACAGCACTTCCTGTGTGTCAGAGGTACTCCTACTCAACACACTCCGCACCAATGTAAGAGTGTTTTGGACCTTTTTTTTTATCCAATACTACCTAGATACTGTCCTAATTACCTGATTGGCTCAGGTGATTCCCCAAAGCCTGTACATAAGCCAGTCCACTTACAAAAAGTAATGAGAGATGCATCAATGATGGCCCTGATACGGATTAAAAAAGACCTGAATTATAAACTGAACAGATATCCTGCAACTCAGTCACCGAGGAAGTATGTTGCAATAACATGCCTGACCTGCTGACACACCCAGCTGACTATGGCCACTGTCAGGAATGTCCCCGGGGATCTCTCAAGTGTTTGGTGCAGCCTGTCATTGCCCTAAATCACTCATGCAGAAAAATGACGTCTGCCACACACCGCACCAATTTGGCATGGTACCAGTGGCATTGCTGCCAAGCGTTCCAGAGCCAGACTCATGTTTTGATAGTCACAGGAAGCACCTCTCACACAGTTTGTTGCTCGCCTTTAGTTGTTATTGCTCAAGCAGTAAGAACAGGGAGTGGGCAAAAAAATCACAAGGAGTGCATGTGTGATATTTTTTTTTAAATTCTCAGTATCAAAGTGTAAAAATAGCACACAAAAAAATACATGATCAGTTGATTTAAGGAACATAAAAAGCAGAAGAATATGTGAATCCAGCAACAGAAAGATGTTCTAGGCTCCAAACACAAGATTCATGTGCTGCTTTAAATACACATTCATACAATAATTCATAGGAGTGTCTCAGGGAATCAAATATTTGAAGGCATTCTGTGATGCTCTTGTTCATTATAACATTGAGCAGCGTTAGCCCTGAATCCTGACCAAAACAAAGTAATTAGGTGGTTCACTTTAACCAACACTGTTTAAATTCCTCAACTGATAAGAGGAAATTCCTCTTCCCAGCATGAAGTATGTCACCTTTCAGTGCAAGTTTGTGGTCTAAGGACTGTATTTGCAGTCAACCAAAAGTGCCAAATTCTATACAGAAAATAGTCTAATATATTACCGAAGATTGAGGCAGTCGTGGATGTGATTTTTGCGGTGTGGAGCAGAACGTTTTGATTGGTTCAAAGAGATCAGTCACAGATAACAGCTCGTTGCAGTGCGGTGTTATGGGCACATTTCACAATGACTTGTAAAAACACAGACTGTTATAAAGAGTATTGCCGGGTAAATAGGCCTACTCTGTACACCAACAAGGTTGAAGGCCACTGGATTTTTCTTCCTCGAAATTATTTATTTTTTCAGTGTCACGTTAAATAATGTGTTGCATACACCATAAAGGAACATTACCGTAAAGATGTGAATACTATAATAAATAGTTTGTCTCCTCAATCAAATAGGCCTACATGCAAGAGGCGAAATTAAGCATGTTTCGTGTTCTTAATTTATTTAAGAACTAGAAGCAACAAAGTGGAGACAGGCAAGGTAGCGTTACCCCTCCGTCTGTCAGGCACTCCTCATGAGATGCTAGGGCCGGAGAATTAACTGCGCACTGGGGTAAATCCTGATCTTTGTGTGTCAGCTCCTTTAACGAGTACTGTTTCCTGTACCGAAGTACTGTAGTTAAATGGAAAAGAATGACAGAACAACCGTAATTTTTATATCTTCGACATTTTTGTGACGCAAGCTTTAACTGCAAACTTAGAATTATTTTCATACGTACCCATAAGAACACATATAATCAATATTTTCAGCAGATATACTTCATTAACGTGAGTTAGATTAACTGGCTAAATTTCAACTTTTAACCTGCGGCGGAGGGTATGATTAGGGTTTAACAACTAAGGAGAGGACATGGTAGAGTTCGGTGATGTAAAACGTCGACATACTTTGAGGGAAAAAAAACGAAGTAACAAGTGGAGATTCATAAAATATTTACTTGGCTGAAGAATGACGATGAAGGATGTAAATTACTGCCCGGACTGTCACATGTCCTCACATCTTGCAGACAAGCACGCCTTTATAACGGGTAGCGCTCTGAAGACGCTACATCCACGTCGAAGGAAACAGCACAGTACTACTCCAAGATGATAAGCGGCTGGCCATCGAGGCTGAGCACATAGATCCCATAATGCAGTGTGTTAGCACTGAATGTCTCTTCAATACATATTATGAGACTAGTCCTCCAAGGGAGAGAAGATGGCCCGCAGAGGGACAGTCAAGGGAGCCTTATGAAATTTAGACATTTTGCATTTCACTCCTTATTTTTCACTGTTCTCTAAAATACATTTAAACATGTGTGTTTGAATAAGCTTTGGACTAGTGCATGTTTTTTTCCCCCTGATGTTACAAATTTGACCACAAAGAACTGACCTTGGTCACCACCTGCAATTACCATGGCGACCCAAAATGACCAGTAAGAACAATATTTATGTCCCTACTGAGCAGCTGGTGTGGAGTTTGAAATCATGACGTTTTTTAAATACTAATAGTTTCATGACATCAGGCCAAAGGGTTGCCATAACTTTCACCATGAATTCCAGGGACTGGCAGCACATATGAAAATATATACCTCTGGCAGGTAATCAGTTTTAGCTACAGTGTTGCAAACAGAATAGCTAAAGCAGGTTAAAAGTCAAGTTTCTTTTTATTGTACTACTATTAGTGGGAGAATGCCATACACTGACATCAGAGTGTGACATCCTTGTGGAAGGGGAAAAAGATTGCCTTTTTAACGGATTACTTGATTTGCAGTATGTGGGCTAAATGAACTACACGGTTGGATAAGAAACAAAAAAAAAATTAAAAATATGTTTAGTGAAATTATTCTTTTGAAACAGGGATAGATAAATCAATCATTTTGATGTTGTCAATCTGTGAGTGATTGCAGCTGAGCACCACCAAAGGTTGTTAAGGTTGTTGTAGCAGGCCACAGATCCTAACCATCACAGGGTTTTAGAAGCGACTCTGACTATAGAAAGCATGCAAAGATCATCCAGAAAATAAAAAAAATAAATAAAGTAACCTAATTAAACTGCTGTTGTTCAGACAATTGTCTTTAAATAAAAGGAGTGTGCAATGACTATTTGAAATCAGAAAACTGATGATGATATAATTCAAAGAACACAAAGCATGAAGCAGAGGCTTCATATTTCTGCATTTAGATCTTTTTTTATAGCTGGTGTGTGAAAGGGCCATGTGCATGAGGCATAACAAAAACCAGGAGTCAGCCTGCCAATCCAGCAGGACTAGACAGCAGAGATGAGTTCAGCCTTCTTGAACCTAAATGTGGTTGGAACCATCATTTGTCTCAACAAATACATTTTTTGCTTGGTGACTGATAGCATGTGGTTTCCCTGTCCAGTTTCAGATTCAAGAAAGGGTCCACCAGTTTAACATGATCCAGAGACAGACCAAAGCTGCATCCACTACATTTCACTGTGGCCAATACCACACCGTCACAGCACTGTATAATGAGAAGTCAATTCTGTAGACCTCCCTTGTTATTAACTAATGGGCCTCTCACAGAACCATACACTCTTGGGCTTTTTCAAACTGCTTCCGTCTGTCACCACTGATAAAATCCACATTAGTAAATTACAATTTTAATCCCTTATCCTGATCCTTTGACAGACATTCCTGCTCACTTTAAAAACAAACGGAAATGATAAAGCTCATGGCTGAAGATGTTTTCTGGGACACCTTATCAACCTCTCTGGGAAGATGCCTGTCAAATATTGGTGTTAGGTAAGAGAACCCCAATCCCCTCCCACAGTGAACAGGGAAAATGTTCCTATACATTGAAGTATCACAACAGCAATTCAAATCCATGAGAAGAAATCCTTCCTGGAATATTTATCTGACAAACCCTTACATGCAAGTTAAGTGAAATCATTATGGAAATTCTGCCCAACTTTTAAGCTTCTGCTCAAACTGCCTTGTTTTCTAATACAGCAGAGACAGAACTGCAAAAATTGCTCTTTGTGGCACAAAATAGATACTAGGTTTTATTTTAAAATTCAGTCATGATTTTCATTGACTCTTTTCTGATTCACAGTAAGATTTTTTTAGTCAATGCCCTGGACATCATAAAGTGAGCTGTGAATGCGCTGACTTTACCTTCAGAATGGTGATAATTTCCCCTGATTGGGGCCTAGCCCGACTGTTCACAGCACCACTCAAACAAACAGGGTTAACATACATCATTGACAGCAGCCTCTTTGAATGCTTAGGGCTGGTCTTGTGGCTTTACTTTAAGTCCAAAAAGGAGGTCAAGTGATGGCAAAAAAAAACCTTAAAGCCTTATCTGCCCCCTTGGTCATCAATAACAATAAAATCTGGCTGCACCAACACTGATTATGTTTCTCTCAGAATAACAGATGAAGACACTTCAGGTTTGAAACAGCGATTTTTCTGTTTTGCATATTGACAATAGCGGACAATATAACAGGAAAAAAAAAAACTGATAATCCTGGGTTTGCTGGACAATTAAAAAAAATATTTAAACACTATCTTCATGGCTGAAGAGAATGGGACTGTGTGATTCTGTATGATTTAACAATACAGTCAGCCTGAAATCAAACGCAATGCAGAAATGACATTTAAAACTGGAAAAAAAAACAACCTGTACCAATTAAACTACTTCCAATACATTGAAATATTCAAGTTCATGGCTTCAGTTGCAAATAAAAAAATAAAAAAAAAAAAAAAAAAACATTTTGTTCATTATTAAAATTCCAAATGACCAACCCAGCCCCAAGCTATTATGCATAGATGGTCAAATGAACTGAGAAAGCAAATTCAGTAAGTGTGGGAAAAGTGAACCTTCAGTAAACAAGCAGCAAATGGTGAGTAACAGTTTTCAAGTCAGCCCCACCAGAATAAACTCAGTCAAGGAAAAGCCCTAAGTCCACTCACTGTCTGTGATTCCCTGGAGGTGGGGGTGACTTAGCAGAAAAGAGACAAAAAAAAAAAAACCTTGGTGAATCTGTTTATTCTGGCTCAAGACACCAGAATGAACAGAGAAATAACAAGAAAGGCAGTCATTTCCACAGAGTAGATTTGTTTTTCTAACTACTAAATACAAACTAAAATCATCAAAACCTAAAGAAGTAGTCTGAACACTTACACTAGTAAGTAGGAAGTCAAAATTCTTGTTACTCCTTTCTGCACAAATGCTGCCTAATAATGAAACTATACAAATTATGTTGGGTTATATATGGTTCAAAACTTAACATATTGCAGGTGACCATGAATGTGGGTAAATTATGACAGCAACACTGCTACACCACTGTTCTCAGGCATACACTTTGCATCAGAACCTTTTTGTCTTACATGCTAATATGATAAAGAATACGTTTGGCAAAAATTATATGACAAAAGATCCTGTACAGATGCCTTATATTACACTAAAAGTTTATGGGACCACTGAACTGTGTCAGCACACAAAAGGCACATCCTCAACAGCTTCAGCTGGTGACAACAGTACATCTGGCTTCAGTCTGCAATTGGTTGTAAACATTGAGCTTTCTGTCATATAAAACACCCATGTGGGGTTCGAGTCTTTTGTCTGCCAAAGGACCTGTCTTCAATTTTTCAGTCCCTATAGACATGCTGGGGTTGGTAAGTTGGATCTCTTACACCATGTGTGACTGCAATGGGAATTCCTCAAACAAGAGTGTTTGATAATTCAGTGACAAACTATTTCTGTGTAAAATGCTCTGCACCCACTCAATCAATTCTCAGCCCTTTCAGAGCTTGCAGCAACTGTATCTTAGTTTAATTCGCCAAAAATAGAACTTGTCAGATGGAATGTGCCGTCTGCCTTGAGTTTCTTGGGCAGAAACGAGAACCTACGTTTCCTTATGAATAGCTACTTGTTTTTTAAAATTAGGCTGCTTCTAGGGGCATCTGTTTACACTCTCAAACTCTGCCCTGATATGTCTGAAAGTGCACAGGGGCTTCACCTGGGAGAGGGGATACGCATGCAAGTTACACTTGTTTTTTAACATTTAGAAAAGATATCATTCAAGTGCAGCAGTCTTACAATATTTTCCTGCAGCACACTGTATTAGTCCGTCTACCCATCTATGCTGGTGTTGCAGCAGGTGATTCCTTCCACCTGATGAACACCCTGTTATGTGCTTCCAGTCATTTTAGAGTGAACCTACAAAAACTAGATTTAGTGTGGCACCAGTGCCCAGATAAATACGGGCCATGCAGGAGAGCCATGAAGCATGTTCAACTTGATCCACTGAACGGCTGAACTGCACATTTAGGGAATGCGGAGAGCTTCCCCATTTGCCTCTGGGCAAGAGCAGTCCATTACCAGGTAGGTGTATAGGATTTTGTAGGCCTCCTAAATAAGCAGGCAGTAGCTTGCATGCTTCAATGAGAGTAGCCTAGGGACTCAAGGTGGAAACTGGCTGCACAAGGAAGCTTCAGTCAAGAGAGAGCTTCACTTTTGCCAGATTTTCAGCAGACAAAAAACAATCACCTACACACATAAAGCTTAAATACCAACAAGAAGGCCACAACTCTGTCCTGTTAAAGTCCAGGGAAGGAAGGGAAATATACATGTCACAGACAGCTAAAATTTCACTTCATGTTTAAATTGGATTGTTGGCATAAAAAGTGGAAAATGACCTTGTCTCACACACATTGAGACCCCAAGGGGGGTCCACGTTTAAAACAAGGATGGATTCTAGTCAGGGTAGGGAAAGGTAAGCAGCAGGGAACGCTTAGTTCTTGGCAAATCCTTTACAGCTTGGCTAATCGAATTTATAAAACAAGGTGATAAATTACACCCCATTTTTGTGTTATTTATCAGTGATTTCAGGTCATACTTTGCGGGGTAACTGTGTATGGGCCTAGCTCTTATATCTTGAGTAAAAAGGTATGGGTCTCAATGAACTGAAGAGATACTTTTGAAAGTTTACAATCAGTTACTCAACTCTCAATTCATTCTTCTTAGCATGCTAACGTTGCTGGCTGCTGGGTTAGGAGCAGAGTGCTTTCAAAAGGCACATGGTAAACCTATATTACATAGCTACCTAACTTTTAGCAAATGTGCCTGAAAGTGTAAGCAGTAGGTAAGCATTAGTAACCCAACACTATATTAATAGCTATCTACCTAAAAGCTAGTTGTAGCGCAAAACCAGCACTGCAGATAAGCTAGTTGAAATGGAGGACAAAACTAGAATGTTTATGCACAGCTGCATAAACACGTCACAACGCAAAATGACAACTTACATTTCTAAGTTGGCGAGCTACAAGTTTTTAAAATCTATAACAAACCGCGTCCAGCGATCAATGAATAAAAACAAGGCTGTGAAATACAAATCGGATGTCTTCACCAGTTAAAGGGTGGCACACCTCAAGTGCTAGCTAGCTATCAGCTATAGGGCTATCCTTATCTGTCTCAAGAAGAGCTAGCAGGCTTGCTAGAAATATCATTCGACACCAAAGAGACACAGAGCTACCGTTTGTGTGGCGCCCAAATTGCAATAATAGCGACCGCCTATCAATGGGAAAATGTCATAACAAATTGTCGGTAATCCCTGAAATACGGAAAGCGCCCGGGTCCACCATTACAGAATGCTTCCCTTTCTCTCCCGGGATTTACTGTTGGCCTTGGCGCCAAACTCTGTTCTGCCTGCTGCATGACGGTGAATACGACACAATGTGGCTGAAATCAAACAAGGGCGCCACCTCCACTCATGGCAAAATAACACTTCCTCAAGCACCCAACATTGCTACTGGCCAGTTAGCCACTCAGTGCTTTTACCAACACATTTCAGACGTTTTAATCTGTTGAATATACAACCAAATAGCTACCATATCCTCGTCCATTTTTGATTCGGGACCGAAATCAACCTCTGGGAAAGAGCAGGACCGAGGCAAGCAGGCCCCACTGCCTGGATAAGCCATTCGGGGCTAGCCTTGGCACACAGAGCCCTCTGAAGACACGAGCAGTATTGTTCATGCAGCGACCTTACCTTAGACCAGAAATGAATGATAGCAGCTGATCAGGACTCGTCTGGCCCGTTACAAAACTCTTCACAAATACACGCTTTCGATTCAGAAATATATCGTAGGTTTTCCCCTATTTATTCCCCTTTCATTCCACTTAGTCTTTTACCCTGCGCTGCAATCTCTTCCACCATAGCACAACAGCTCTATTGTACTACCAGTACCTCCGGGTCCTAGACTCCGCCTTTTCCCTCTCTGTTTTGCTGTTTTGCTTTTGCCTGCTGGAGTGGAGTTATTTTCAATCAACTTTATTTATAGTCTTTTAATTGAACATGTCACTACATTAATCTTAGAATTATCCACAATAGAACAACACATTAAACAGCAACAGACACTAGGCCTACATGAACGCGAGCAGCAAATACATAATTTTATAAGACGCAAATTGGATTCAGTGGTAAAAAAGTGCCTTTATATTTTCTATATCACACACAAACACGCTCAAGCTCACGCACGCCCACTCAAATAGGCCATCAGTTCCATTTCTACATTATAATTTTTGCAGAACATTTCATACAGGTCTCATATAAAAACGTTTAAAAACGTTTATTTGACATTCAGTTCAAGAAGATAAAAAAGTAGCCTACAAACATTTGAATATAAATTCCAACAGAAATCTGTATTTAATCTTACAAATATAGCGCTTTGCTCTTGCTCACTGTTCAAGCAGAAAATAAATTCTTATCGTCACCCAAAAATAATAATGGTTTAGATAAATGTTTAAGCACTCCTCTTTCCTATGGAGCCATTAAGCAGACTTAGAAAATGTACATTCAATAAACATTCTAAGAGACATGAGATACAAGATGCAAAGAAATATAATTCACAAGACCATGCAACAACAAATTATTACAAGGATTGGGGCGAACACGTGCTGCAGGTATCAGATCCCTTAATTTGGAGTAAAAGAGCAAGAGTTACAAATCAACTAACAAAACACCTGCAGCGAATACAGCTATATATTTCTAAATTAATTCACATTTTACACTAATATTCATATAAACCTTAATACAATCAATACAATCATTTTTGTATAAATGAAAATGCAAAGCACAAAAAGAAGTAATGCTCTAGTTTTGATGTGTCTACAATTCAGTGCTGTTAAAACCTTAGAAAACATGGGAACAGTGCCTAAAATGTGTAATTAAAAAACACACAATTTGGATAGTAATGTTTCCCATTTTGTTTGGTAGTCTTAATGTCATCAATCAATTAATTTACCTAATAAAATGCACTACATGTTCAATTGTGCTCAACAAACTGCTGTGAATACTGTTCACTGCTATTAAATTTTACATAATATTTTACAAAATCCAAACATCTACTCACAAGTATGTATTTAGATGCAAATGAACATTTACAATAAAAATACTTGACAAACTGATTACTGATTGAAAATACATTCTGTAATTACTAAACTTAGATTGCCTGGGACATACAAATTCTTTCAACATAACTGGTATCTTACCCAGTTCTGTGGCTTATGGATGGGCATGATCTTAGTCAAAAACATAATTAACTTTTCTCATCTGCAGATGCAATAAAATACACAACTGGAGAAGAACTTCACAGTCCCATTTGCATGTCTGCAAAGTTGAAGAAGTTATCCACATCTGCTGTGGAGGTGTTTTTGCTTTCTGACACAAAAACCTGTCGAGGTTAAAAACACAAGCAGAAAACGCAAGTCAAAATCACATTATTGCACACATTATCCCACAAGCTTCAATAAACAACAGTGTACCACATGCATTATCCTATGATTAGTGGTATAATATAACAGTGTGGTAAGTTCCAACAAATTTCAATTCAGCATGTGATTTACCCTTGTTCCGTTGAATACTTCCTCGGCAATGTTACGGCAGGCCTCAACCACCCCATCTCCATTCAACTCAAGAGCAACAACTGGCCCTACAATATGAATTAATGTACAGAAAAAGTGCTATTTTATCATCAACAATTATGTAGTAAATATGATGTTCAAGAGAACCTGCTGTGGCTAGCACATTTGTTCAATATACAGACTCATATTAAGAAATAAATATTTTTGACATTTGTAAGCAGTCATTTGGTCAGGTGGAATATTTATTACTGCGTGATACTTTTCAACAAAAATACGTTTTAAGTCAAATGTAAAATCGGGCACTCAATTAGCTTTACTTTCAGTTGTTTGTCCTGTAAATGAAAACATCATTTGATACCTTTAGTTATTAGCTCAGTGAGATCTTCTGCATCACTCTGGAATATCGTTTGACATCTTCTGGGCGTACTGAAACCTCTTTGGTTTGGATCAGGACAAAGCCTTTTCCAGTTGCCTGTATGGAGGTGGATGAAAGGAAAAATAGTCAATGTATAAAATTATGTAAACCAATTCCAGTCTGACACTATAGGGTAAAGTTATCTGTTACACTATATGGAACATAATTAATTTAACACATTTCTAACCCTTTAAATGCTTTCTGCAAATCCAAATGGTGGGCAAGCAGGCCATGCACTAAAATACTAAGTGCGAGTTCAAACAGTGTGGTACAAACTCTGGCAGCATGTGCAACTGAGATTTTGAACTTTTCCAATCGTATTAGCTACTTTGATAACACTGCCAAGGATTTGATAGTATCTGTGGTTGTAGTGTATGTAATATATTCAACTATGCAAACATTATTTGCTAGAGCAGGTATCAAATTCTGCCCTGGGCAACACCCCCAAATACTCCATTTAAGGATCACTGAAAGACACACCTTTGTAGCCTGTAAAGACAGTAACCTTAATCTGGGTCAGTATTACATGGGGATCCACAGTAAAGGAGTTCGACCAAGCATTCTCTCCACATGTATGTATTGCTTAGTTAAATGCCCATGTGTCGGACAGAATAATAAGAAATTAAATAATATCTGGCCCGAATTCTCCAGATGAAGTACAGTGTGGGTGTGTTGCAGGCAAATGAAATTATATATTTAAAGAGTAATATTTATGGTAGCAAAAACTATTATGAAGGCTGATAATATACAGTATGTGGATGTGAACTTTATAACATAAAAATGACATTTAAGTTTCACAAACTCCTTGTGTAAAGTGACCACAGCTTCCCTATTCTGCGTCACTTTCTTTATATTATATATCACCAGGAAGTTTGTCACAGTGCACATGGAGAGAGAGAACAGCAAAACATGACAATACTTAATTTCTCTGCCAGAAACGATTCTCAGTCCTCTCTTCAAGTGTACGGTTGTAAAGAGATCAATACCATATTACTGAAAGCAACAACTTTCAATTGACTCTGACAGTTCTTTGGAGCCAGAACTTACTACATTAGATGAAACCCAATAGTCTATTTGCCACAGTAATCCGGCCCAAATTATGTGATTTTAACTCTTGCATTAACATTTTCCTCCCCGTTTTTAATGTTGCCTTAACAATAAAATATGAGAACTTGTTTTTGAAACAACTACATGGCTAAATAAGGAATCAAACTCATGTGATATATGAGAAAGTCAGAGCAAGGAACTGAATTACTTAAAACAGCTGTTTATGCACCGTACACTGCTGAGATACTTGTATGAAATGCCTTGTACAAATAAAATACACTATATACCCACAGACACTCACACACATTTACAGATATATAGAACCTCTTTTCTCACCTCATCAATGAGTTTACGTGCATTGGCAGTTGTGTAGTCCCCAGCAAAAAACACAAAAAGGCAGGACTCGTCACTCTCCTTCCGCCTCCCACCACGTGTCAAAGGCACAATGCTCCGGCTAGCATCTGTCAAGACCCTAACACTCTTGAACTCTGACTCAGAGTCCGGCACTGGCACGTACTCCAGGACTGCAGCGTCCACCGGCAGCAAGCTCCAGTTGGTCTCCCCAGAGACGGGTGTGAAGTCATGGACATTGCTCCAGTTGTTGTTGAAGATGCTCAGCCCAGCATCCTTGAAGTGGAACGCCAGATCTGGGTAGTAGTACTGGAAGCAACCAAAATTCATGCCCGTGGACGACTCAATGATGGGCTGGGTTGCACAACTCAAGAACACATCCACCTTCTTGCAGTCACGGGTTCGGAACTGCTGGCATGCCACTACACACTTCATGTCTTTGCAGTCGCGGATAAACACACTGCCCTTCACTGGCCCAAGCACTACGCGGCAGTTTGTGCAGTCATCGATGGAAATGGTGGCTGAGTGGTCGAAGATGTAGATGTTGCAGTTCTCACAGTCCTGGATGACCAACTGCTGGCCATTCAGTGTGCCTGGTAAACGCCCAATTGTGGTGTCCTTGGCCCCTTTTAGAATGTAGTCATTTGGATCAACCTGAAAGACCATAAAAAGTATTTTTAAATTTGCTGTAAATAAATCATTCTGGTGTTAATTTGACAGACTGCTAGTCGGTCAGGAAAAATGACCATTCAGGTTGGCTATACCACATGCCCTCCAACAGTCCTCATGGAGACCTTTCACTAAGTATGCATGACAAAAAAAATGAAGGGTCTGGAAAATCAAGTCAGTATCAGATACTCCAAGTATGCCTATCACATTGCGTTACAGTTGTGAGCAAGAAACTCTCAAGACTAATATACAGAGCAGTAGGAGATGTTTTCTTAATTTCCCCCTTTCCAGCTACCCAATCATATTGCCACATCTGACCAACAAAATTGTCTGGAGTCATCAGTGTCATGTGCTTGTTGCCCGAACCAAACCCCCCATTCTTTATTTCGCTTCATGGCATGCTTATCCGTTTAAACGACCCGGTGGCCACAGTACTCACTTGTGAGAAATGTGGACACTCGATTGGGTGTGGATTTTTTTTTTTTTTTTTTTAACACAAACCATTATATCTTTATCCTTCCGTGGTCAATGCTCTGCACGCAGTAATGCGTTACCCGTCGCTGGAAACCCCCATCAAAATCACCAAGGAACGAAACCCAGCTCTAAGCTACTCTTCATGTATGCTTGAATATGTTGTCTACTACATGACATCTTGCTAACTTTAGCCAATAGCAGATATGTGGTCTAAGGTAGCTAATTCAATGTTCATGAAGGTGATGTTGTTTAGCAAAGTGGTATGGCTAATCCTTTGATTTATCATGTAAAATGAAAAGGTACGTCAAGCATCATATTGATGACTGACTTCCTATCCTAATCAAGAGCTGCTGGCTAACTACCATAACAAACTCGTGACAGCTAATGTTACGTTAGCTTGCTATCGTTACCCAGCTTCACAGACGCGTGGGTCAGCTTATCATTTGGCAAGACGCTGTCACACGGCCATCGTTAAAAATGCTAGTCATTCATCTTCATTATGTTCTTTCAGTTTGGCAATTGTCTTTTCCATTGGTCAGTATATAGGCAAAGCAAATGTCAATGCAAGGATCTGTCTGATAGCCAGCATTACCTTGTCTCTCTTATCCCAGCTGTATTGCTTTGGTTCCTCTTCAGCGTTGTTATTGGTTGTGTTTTGTGCTCCATTCGACGTTGGTGTCAGCTCCTTTTCGAATTTTCTTTTGGATTTTTTGGAAAAGCAGCTGCCCATGTTGGTAACTACTTTGCATATGCAAATGTTACCAAAACCAGTTAGTTGCGGACAATGGGCTATCCCACTCCGAAATTTCCTGATTTTGTTTATCTATGTTCCTGTTCCGATCTTGCTGTGTTTCTGCCTAGGACAAGCATAACCTGTGGGCTTCCCGTTTCCTTGCCTATTAAGACAACCAATCAAGATTTAGCAAATCGTTACTTAGAAACAGCGAATCAGCTTACTAGGTAGGAGTGAGGAAGGAGAAGTGATTGTGCGTTGCTCCTTGCTGTGTCAAGTTATGGCACACTGTAAGGGTGAATGGAGACAGTGGCGTTGATTTGAGCTTTGGGGAAAAAACTGATTCGTCTTTCTGATTCAGGTGTAGAAACATCTGTGTACCAATTCGCAGTGTATGTATTAGGCTGACAGCTTCTCACAGTTGGAATCAGTTGGAAATGGCCGTATAATTAAATAACAATAGCATCCCAAATTCAGACTTCTGTGAAAGAAAGGAAGAGCAGGATGTCTCAAAAATGTGCATGAGATTGAATTTAAGATATATATGAGCATTTGAGGAAAAATTTGAGGGATAAAATCAAGGGCAAAAACTGGCAGAACTGTCAATGGACTAAAAATGGATAGATTTTAATATATAAAGCTATCAAGAGAATTATGGAACAACAACTGTAGTCTTGCCAAATTGACCAGCTAGTCACCAGGCTGCTGGGTGGGTCTTCCTGATGAAGTACCTCCTATAAAATATAGTTGTGGAACATTGATAGAATGGGGTTGTTTTGCTTCCAGTTTTCTTGAGCCCTTATCAAAATCAATAAAGAAATAGTTGGCAGGAAATTTTACATTTTGTAATGGTCATCTTTGTCTCTGGACTTAAACCCAACTGAAAACATGTTGTCTGAGTTGAAGATGGCAGTCAACGGACTTAAACGCATCAAGGATCTTAAACAGTTTCTCATGGAGTGATGGGCCAAGATTCCTCACAATTGAAAAATTGTTCTCCATTTCACAGACAGCTTTGTCCAGGCCATCTTGTTCGAGACACTCTTTCTAAAACTGAGTTCTCTATCAACAGAACTTGGAACATTAGTTTTGCCTTGGGGCTTTATACTGACAACATTTGTAATGCAGCAAAGTTTTTTCTGCTTATTTTTAAATTTTATTGCTTATTATCTATGTTATTTATTTTGTTCAGTCTGTTTACTATTTTCATCCATGGTTATACTTCCATTTTGGGGTTTGTTTTGATTTAATGTCTAATGTAGTAAAAGTTATATTATGCGCCTGAAAATTCACATTTGAAAGTTACAGCAAATTTTGCTGTGGGTGTTATACATTATTATATGATATAAGCACTAGAGGGCGCTATTTCACATGGCCAGAAGGATGTTACACCTCTACGAACAAAGTAGAGGTTAGGATGCAATATGCATATTCAAAACAATTCCAGATGCCAGTGTTAAGACAAAGTTAATTATGATTTGTCGTCGTGCAGTTAGATAAACACACAGGTTGTCATCATATAAAACAGAAACCTATTTTGTGAACTAAGACGAAAAACTAAATTCAACAATACAAAATCTGTGCTCTCAGGATATGAGCTTCTCAATATTTAGTTTGATGACTCATGTCTACTGTGAGTTCAAAAAGCAAATACCCACACCAGTGTTAAATATCTGAGAGATCACTGAGTTTAAGGTCATCAGTAAAGGGCACTGTTAAAAACTTAGTAATTATGGCCTAAATTACTAGAAATATGAAAGACAGAGGATCAGAAAAGAAAAGCGCAGGTACTAAGCTGACATTGATATTTAAAATGTAATAAGTGTGTCCAGCAGACCTCTGGAAAGTGTAGATTTTATTTTCTTACCTCTAATTTTGTATGCATTTGTACTGTGGCTTATCCCCCTGTAAAATATTTCCAATAAAACTGAAAAATTCAAGAATTGTGCGGAGCTTGCAAAGTATCAGCCAATTCATTCATATCACTGACAGCATTTTCTCTTTATGCAATACTTTAGCCATGTACCACTTAATGTAATACTTACTCAATGAAACATAGCATCCTTTACAACATTGTGGTCTTACCCAGAGAAGGATTGGCCCACATCATATCGAAAATAAGCCTGTGCTGTATTGCGATTTGGTGTCAGGCTAGGCTATGTGGTGAGGTAGGCTAGATTGATGGCGCACTGAAAGAGGCAGGGTGTAATTTGCTATGAGGGCTCAGCGTGTACTCTGACCAAGGAAACGCAGGCCTGACGGATTGACTCACGCAGCCTGAGGTGATCATAAACACTAAAGACTGCTCTGTGGCAAGATGAACTGATTCGGCGGTCCGAATCAATCTCCTCCCCTGTTCGAAAGAGGCTCATAGCTCATCTGTAGATGACTGACTCCAATATGCTGCCTCAGGAATCATCCTGTTGGACCTAAGCCGAGGTGTAGAGGACACAGAGGTACTTGTTTTTCTCCCTTCCCACAGCTGCATGGAGATAATCTTTTTTTTTGCTAGGCCCTGGTCTATGCTGAATGCCTGAGTAACTGGATCTCAATTGCAGCTGACAGGGACAATCCAGTCAGAACCACTGCATAACAAAAAAAACAAAAACATTTGCATAAATTGAAATACAGACATCCGAATAATCAGTGTAGGTATATTCAGTATCTATTTTCAGTGTGATCCTACACAGACTCTACTGTATATGTAGTCTATAATTCCTCTTTTCACACATACATACGCACCATCCTGTTTGCCCCGAGTCCTGGCTCCCTTCTTTCATCATAAAAGCCACTGCCACTCTACTAGTCTTATCCAACCTAGTGTGTTGCCCAACGGCACCAGCACTCCAGTTTCATAAGGAAACAACTTGAGATTTAGCACCATTTCTACACCACTCATGAATCAAAAAAGGGAACTCACATAGTGATAGTCCTCAACACCTTCACAGCCTTGAATGAAATGCAGTATATGTTTCATACAGATTCCAGAAAACACCACTAAAACTGACATTTTCATGGCTGTAAGTCACCATTGTCTTCATTTCACTCATGCTCCTCTCTGTAACTGAATAGTCAATAATTAAGTTTTTATCACAAATAGAATATAAGGTACTTGCTTTTTTGTAATTAGATTTCCAGTAATGTTATGCTGCGCTATTTTTATCATTCCTAATCAAATGGAATCCTTCGGTGACAAAGTTTCTGTAAAGTGCTATTAAAAAATAGTACACAACATTTTTATCCACACACAAGAGTAAATAATAGGATAAATATTTTTTTAGAATAATACTATTTGATCGTTACATCAATACACTAAATTATTTCATTGTATTGAGTGTGTTAAATACAGGTGTTTCTTGTCTAAATTCAACTGCAGATGGTTCAAGCAGGGACATTAACTGGAATGTGATCATTAACACTTGACCGAATTGAAATCCTAATTCTTTTACGTTGCCTAATTCTAGTTCCAGCCTGACATCATACCCAAGTCCTCTGTATTGCCCCCATTTCGTTTGTTCCTAAACACTACTGCTTGTCTCAATGAAAGTGGGGTCCTGGTTACTCAGGAACATCGCTAGTATCCAAAACAACAGAGTCTGATAAAGGTCTGCTCCTGGCATTTCACTTGCACAATACATAGCAAGCACAAGCACATGCACCTATTTGATTGTTACACCTTCTTACACCAGCCTTCCCTCCACCAACAAAATCTTATGAGTTTTGCCATTTTTATGAGTTGCAATTTTTTCACCTTACTATTTCTCATCAATAGGACACACTGTCTGTCCATTGTTTTCTTTCCAAATGTGGGATATGCAAACAGTTGACCACATTCTGAACTAAGATTGGATGGGTCTGGGCCCCTCTGTTCAGACCAAAACAAGATAAAAAATTGAAAAGTCAGTGAGTTGTACCCAGTTTAAACCATATACAGTATAAATATATTGCTCTGTGCATTCCATTCCATGATATAAAAGTTGTCCTCATTATCTTTTTATGTGCTGAACAGTAGTGACTTATTAATTTGTTGTTGAAACAACAATTTGTTGTTTTTACCGATATGAAGGGAAAATTCCTATAGTATTTTTTTACGCAGGTTGGAAACTTTGGAAATTGGTTCTGTAAATTGTGATGGTAACATCTGTGCGGGGGTGAAAACAACTTTAGTGTTTTTTGCGTGTCTTGTCTTAAAGCAACGAGGACCACAACCTCTTTATACAACAATAACAGATAACTGACGAATATAGCGGGTATTATGAAACAACCTTGAATTGTACAGAACAGCAATTTAAAGACAATAGGTATTACAGTGTCTTTTACAGGATTGAGTAGGCCATGTTTTGTAGTACGATAAATAATTTAAAGCGTATAAACTTGTTTTATTCAGTGTACCATACGCTAGCAGTCAGTAAATTGGTGCTTTATCAAGGGGGGCACTACAATTTCCAACTGCAGTGCGTCCACAAAACGGCGCAGTGTGTCTTTAAAAGGTTGAGCAGGCTGCAGGCGAAGGTTTCACGGTTCTAGATTGTCTTCCTTGTCCCCTACGCAGTTCTACGGACCACGGGAGACAGTCCGCTACCAGCATCTTGCACCATGGAACTCGCCGACAAACCAAAGCCGCGGAGATTTGTTCTCTTCGAAAGGATTACGGTGTTACCAATTTTAATTTACTTGATATCTCAGGTTTGTGAGATGAACGCCGAGGACAGCGGTATGGAGGAACTTGCTACCGAAAAAGAGGCTGAGGAAAGTCATAGGCAGGACAGCGTGAATTTACTGACATTCATTTTACTTCTGACATTAACCATTCTTACCATATGGCTTTTCAAACACAGAAGATTCCGTTTTCTACACGAGACCGGGTTGGCCATGATATATGGTGAGATTTGTAATATCATCATCTCTAGCTAGCCTTAGCTAGCGATTTATAAGATGAAATGCATTTCACGTCACTGACTGCTGAATTGCAGAACGTTAAACTAGCACGTGAATGAATGGATATAGGTTTCTGATTTGCATTTGCTAATCTTTATAAGCAGTGTTGCAGCAGAAGGCAAAGCTGACAGGCGAGAAACTGACCTTAAATGAATAACGGTGCAACATATCGGTCTGTGTACACGGCAGGCCAAATAGGCTGGTACGATTTAACGCTTAGCTAAAGCCTGTTTCGTGATTAGATTGACATTGCGAATTCCTGGAATACAGTCCGTTACCTTTTGTTCATCATTCGTTCATCGACCTTTTTGCAACAGACGATGTGATTTAGTCGTGATTGAAGTTAGTAAGCCATTGAATAAAAACAGACGTAATTGTCTAAATGCACCTAACCAAATAGAATGTAATGCGCCAATATCTTGGACATTTCGCTCGTGTGGTACAATCACGTGTTATGGCTCTAGGAATATGTCTATAAAGTACATTCGCTCCAGTTTTGGATTCAAAACATGTAGCTAGCTAGCTAGATAGCTAAACTAATGACTAAACCTAATGACCTGTGGTTATTGTTGAATGACTCATTCAGTCCCCACTCGCCCCCACCTCCTTATATTTCTCCTCTACATGATTCAGGCCTGATTGTCAGTGTTATACCTGTAGGCTCCTTAATGTTATATTGACGTGCTCGCGTTTTAGTGTCTGTATTTACAAATGTCTACTTAATGTTAGCTTGCTTTCAGAGTGCTGCTGCCTCGTCTTAGATTTATAACCGTGGTACTGTGTGTTCCCTCAATAGGCTACAGCCTGTGTACTCCGCTAGTCTCACGGGTTCTATTGGCATAAGGCGCATGCTTTCAGCTGTTTCTTAGCGTTTCAACGTCAGAACCGAAAAACGTGTTGTAAACTAATTTTGTAAACATGTAGTTTTACTTAGAAGCCTTTCACCATGTCATGTTCCCCTCGCAAACAAATAAAGAACAAATATGTTAATTGAATTTTAAGCACCGTATAGTAATGGATAAGGCGTATACTTCTCTTCAGTATGTGGAAGTGAGGCAGTGACAGCATATCCTTTAAATTTTGTACAAAGTATTCAGAAGTGCGTTGTACATCTGAGGTGTAGTAAATATATAAAATTGAACAATGAAACCTTTGATATGGATACATTCAGCTCTCTGTCATAATTAAAGTGATAATGAGAAGTATTTTGCTGCCGCGCTGAATTAAACGAGAAAGGCCACTATTGTGAAAGCCTCACTGACTGGGATGTGAAACCAACACTGTGACAAGATCAACCTACATGTTTGGAGTTCAGTTGGGCTGGACATGTTTTGAGACATTAGCTGGATCTGATCTAGATGTGTTGGTGTCAGCACTGAGTTGCCGTTGTCAGCTCCATGGCCAATGGTTGAAAAAGAGATCTGGAGAGCTGACTGGTTCAGAGTATAGTGCTCATTTTGCTTCCTATTTTTGTCCCGTGGTGGTGACGTCACACTGAACGTGTACTCCTTGGTAATGGGGAAATGTGGACAGATGGATGGAACACTTGCCAATGTCAGATACTGGAAGTATATCATTTATATCCCTTTTCTTGTTCTCTTCGGTCAAGGAAGGGCTATTTTCACCCTAAGGGTTGCTTGAAGCACCCATTCATTTTCATGCAAATGTTTTTCAAGTCTGGATGCAATTTGTGCATGACAGTGAATTATCTCAGCAGATTGAATGACTACTGGTCCTGACAGACAACCTAAAACTTGTTTCTTAAATGATCGGTATTATAATGATCACATCATCTTTGCATTTTAGTCACTTAAATCAGGCTCTTATACTCTTAAAAACAGAGTGCTGTCTGGTGCATATTCACACTTGTGATTTGTTAATGTCTTCATCACTTGTAGTTTTTGAAACTGCAGCACAATGGAGAGCCACTCTTGTGGATAGGGTATTTCAGCTCTTGTTATCCTGATGAGAGACCCCTTGTCCCCTGGAAACAATTATCCACTGAATGGTGTTGCTGCCATTCGGATGCTCAGAAAGTCTACTGTTGTCTAGTTTGTAATGGGCAGACACAAGATACAATGTATGTGACAGTTTTAGACTGGCGTAAAATTGGAAATTTGTATCTTGGTTATCAACTGAACTGACACTCTCTGTAGGGTTTTAGCACAGCTGAGCCTTGTCATATGCTTGTGTGGCAGTTACAAGAGTTAATTTGCCAGATTCTTTGCATATGTTTCTGTGATTGTATATGTGGGGTTTCCTCTTTTTCACATGGCTTTCTTAGCGGTTGAGCTGTACTATACTGTTACTATCATTCCATGTTTCTTTGTGGGATCTCTGTTACAGAACACCCTGCTGGTGACCTCTCACAGGATATCTCGCCTCACAGGTCAGAAGGTCCTAAGGGACATCATACTGAGTCATGCACATAGCTGTGCCAACAGTAACAGGGCAGCTCTGTTAACTACAGTTCACCAGTCAAGCATTCTGTTAGTGCTAAACATTTCTTGAATGAGAATGAAGAATTACATAATTGAGAAGTATTCAAGGGAACAAGGTTCTCAGAAGATTTAGGGGGACATTATTTTTGCTTTTTCAGATGCAATTTAGAAAGGTGTTTGCCTCTCTGAAATGTGAAATGGAGGGAAAGTTTACAGTTGGCAATGCATGTGCTTGTTGAAAACGAGCCCTGCATCTGTTTTTGTTTTGCTTTCATGACAAAAACAGGAAAAGTAAATGCATTTTAGGTAAAAGGTTACATCAGTGTCATCCTCACGCAAGAGCAACAAAGAGAGCTGACTTATCCATTTTTACTCTGGACAGAAAAAGGAAATCGTTTGGCCTTTTGCTTGAGTTTTTGTTAAACAAAACAATATGTGGTGATCTTGCTGATGCCAGGAATCCTATTTTTTTTTACAAGCTGGTCTCAGTTGACTTGGTGTAGTGCTCTTGTCTTTTTCTGAAAGAATGCAGAATCCCGGAGATTCTATTTGGATTATGGAATCACTCCATTCTGAGTGAAATGAAACCTTCCAGAGGCTGAGGAAATCTTCTGCAATCGTTTTTGTAATGTTTCTTCAGCGTTTCCTGTTTTCTTTTTTCTCCTTCAGTTGTTATCAGCAGATTGCAGTCGCAAACGTTTTACCATTTGTCTATCTCATTGCGTCCCAGAGAGATGCTGCAATGCAAGCTTGTTGTAAGAGGAAAGCGATAAAACTGGGGTGAGCAGGTCTTTATCCTCAATCCTAGAATTCATTAGCGATTCCTACCCTGAAATATGACACACCCATAAGGCCCCTGCCTCCCTCCTTCTGCCTCTCCTCCAGCTGCTGAAGGACCCTGAGTCAGCTCAGCAGTGTCAGATAACAGCCTTGTGTTCGAAGTGAACATAACACCTCTGACAATAACTTCCAACAATTGAAAGAAACATCACCAAATTCACCCAGGGCAACTAATGCAGCCAGTCTACAGACAGCATAATTGATAGACTACATGCTCAGATTTCAGTCTTTTATAGTAATGATGACTAACTGTGTCCTGTTAATTATTTCTGAAAATTAGAACATTTTTATTCGATCTGTTCTTCACATAAAATGTTTCATCGTTTTGGCATGAGTTGAAGGTGTGCACATTTGTTCTGGAGCTCTCAAATAATCTCAAACAAATGGAGTAATGAAAATAAGGCCAGGCAATATTGTCACTCAGTTATTTGCCTTATGTTTTCACATGGCAAATTTTACTCAGCCACAACTGTGGCATGTCTGTTTATTTTAAGTTAAACAGTGATGTAGTGATCCTGTCAAACCTGCTACTCACCAGATGGCTCTGTGAACCGAGAGATGACTAATGCCACATCAGCATTAGCATGTAGCTGCTAGCACAATCAGACATATGCACAGTTGTTTGTGTAATATGAATAAATGCCCTCTTGTCTTTTGTCATAGTGCCTGGGTTGTGTATATGTGAAGGCTCTGTTGTGTTTTGTGTGTGCGTGAGTGTCAGCATGGGGGAGAATGTGCTAGCGGGAGATCTGCCAGGTTGCCCACACTGTTAGGTTGCAGTTTGTGCGTGGCTGGTTTGCAGGAGTGCATGCTTATTTCTTTGTCCGTTAATGCCCGCAGAAGAGGCAGTGATGCCGTTGGGAGGAGGAAAGACTGTGAGGCTGTGCATTGATCAAATGTGGTCTTCATTTCCTGTTGTCTTCTCACTTTCAAACAAAGCTTGCCACATTGCTTAATATCAAAAACTATAAAATGTCTGACATTGATATACAACTAACATGAATGTAACCTCTCCACAGGAAGGATATCTCACATCAAGCAGCAGCATCTGGCTGTAGACCACAGAAAATCCTGTGCAATGGAAATATAAAGAATTGTATATCACAGTGGAACAGATCTGTGCTCTAACACTCTGCCTCATTTAAAGTGAAGACCAGGTTTATGTGCCATATCTCAGCAACAGATTCACCCAAGGGAACTATATTTCCATTCCTCTTAAGTATCATCATTCTCACGAGCTGTCAAGCCTGTATGTCCCAGAACAAAGCTTTCTTTCTTCACAGAGGGAAACCGTTGACTATCTCTCTTGTACTGTGTAATGTACATGAATATGTTTGTGGGGGAGTGCAGGTGACTCTCTGGCAAATAATGTCTACACATACGTCCAGAGTCTTACCCTGTACTGGATAGAGTGTGAATGAGAGTCTGATCACCACTAGTTTCATTAAGCATGATACTTCTCCTTTTCACTGACCTGCTATCTGGCTTATGTTTGATTCCGGGCTGGCCTTTCTTTCTGAGACATTGTTTATTAAGTTTCTCTTGACATTGTTTGAAATGGAAATAACGGCAAGTCATGCCCTCTGTTTCATTTTGATAGTAAAGTAATCTCAGTTTTTTAGAAATGGAAAGTGTGATTAGTTTAGGATTGGGGGGGCTCATACACATAGGCGTGAAACAGGCAATTACACCCACGCATGGTAGCTCAGGGTTTGTTTTCCTAGTTGGGTGAAACCACATTAAGTGGGGGTTGTGCTTAGTGTTACACAGCAATATAGAAAAAAAATAATTGCAATATTGCTTATTAAAACATGTTGCTGTGCATATGCAAAACTGGGAATGTTTACATGGTGTTAATAGTTCTATGGTGCATTTGAATGATGCTTTTGTCCTTGTTTCTGAACAGAGGGCCAATAGTATGTCAGTAGGTAGTGACCCTATCTGGCCCCTGGGACAATAGTTGAATAGCTCTGGTTTATGGGGTATCTGGGGGAGGTCTGATCAATATTCAGAATCAGGGTTGTCACTCTGGAATGGTGCATGACTCAGGATCTTGTTGAAAATGCTGACAAAACTGGCCTTGCACTCTTATCCTGACTGTACGTTTCTAAGTTAAAATCTTTCAGTTACTCATAAATATAGTTTTTAACATGTTATTCTGTTCTGCATAAAGTTTGTAATGCTTTTGTTTTATGAATGAAAGATGAATATTTTTACTGCAGTTATCAGGTATAGTACAAATGGCAGGAGCTCCTGCTGTTCATTTGATTGTTGGTTTCTACAAAATGAGAGCTGACTTTTTTTATTAAAAAAAAAAAAAAAACATGGCATATGATATCAGCCAATACAGGAAAAAAGGTCTTTCAGCAATCTGGAACTTTCCATATTCCAAAACTCTCAGTATTCCAAACAATCTTGTATCCCAAGGGGTTTGGATTACCAAGAATGAGGAAGTATATATTAAGCAGTGTATATTATGTACATTAATACGTATAGCTAGATACATATATTTTTATATTCCATGTGCTCTGAAAAAGTTATTTGAAACTGGAATTGAAATTAAGAACCGAATCTGAAAAATCCAAACTACACCCATTCCTGATCTTATCATTTTATAGTGAGTCATCTGATTGGTTGGTTGTGTGTGATCTACCTGCACCTGCTCCATCCTCTGCTGTTGTACCTGAGATGGCTTAGCGGTCAGTCTGCAGTGAGGAGAGGAAACGGTTGGCTGACTTCGCACCGTGAATGCTTGGCCGGCTTGGAGAAGCCCTTGGTCTCCCAAATTTACACAGAACATCTCGGTCAGGATATAGGCCATGTTTTTTTTGGTGGTATCAGTCTTATTGTGGGAGTGGCCCAGCAGTTCTCCTTGCTGATAAGATTCCTCCCTTTGTACAGTGCATTTTATCATTTAAACATATCACAGAGCTGACAGAAGTTCCTTTGCACTCCACTTGACCCAGTTTTATGTGCTGCTTTGTCCCACTTTGTATTACAGTCCTGTTTATTGTGTCCTGGTGATTCAGGATCGAACGGGTCTGCCCCTTGCCTATCAATGCTAGATCACCCTGTGAGGTCAGTCACTGGTCTGTGGAGTATTTTGGAGTGTTATCTCACACTGTAGTATCAGCGATTCCCTGGTCTTAGCCTTCAGGCAGCTGGGGCCCTGCTATGGGGGGCTTTGCGAAATCCTCCACTAGTCTTATGGCTGTAAGTAGACCTCTTATTCTTAGCTTGCTCTCTCAATCTCTCTCCCTCTCCCTCTCCTCTCTCTCTCTCTCTCTCTCTCTCTCTCTCTCTCTCTCTCACTCTGTACATTTGAATGAAAACTATTTATAAAGCCTGCAGCCATTCCTCTAATAGTATTTCTCTTTATTTCCTTCATTTAAATTTATTTATTTATTTAGCAGGGACGAGGGATGATTTTCTGCATCAGTGTTATTGCATCCAGTGCATTGTACTGCAGTTAGCCTAAAGACTGATTTCCATTTGTAGTCCCAGAGCTGGTCTGGAAAACATAGCTTTATATACAGCTGTCCCTTTGCACTGCCATGAATCATGAAGAAGGTAATGTCTAATCTGAGGAAAACCTGTGGAGGTGGGCGCATTGTGATGAGGTCATTTCTCTGTGAATTGAGTTATGGCTTATTATGGTTATGTTATGGAGCTTTCTACTGATTGTTTTTGAGTCAGCTGAGTGAAGAGGTGTAGCATCGTGACATTTACTGCTACTCTGCAGTGTGATCCGTTGGTTTTTTTGGCTCTTTTGTTTTCAGAGGAAGAGTTTTCCTGTTTTACTGTGGATCATAAGCATGAGGTTCAATGTCCTGTTTTGAGCCCTTCATAAGATGAAGGTAAAAAATGTGCACAATACAGAATATAGAGAGGGATTTGAGTCTCTGTAAATGGAGAAGTTCCCTTTTTTGTTGGTGACAGACAATGTTAGATTGTGCTTTTTGGTGCAAATAATTCAACTACCAGTAATAGAACAGGTTTCCTATTCTCAGTGTATTCCCCTGCATATTTTTCTATGCGAATATGAATTTCCCTGTGGTGGCACTGAGTCCCTGGAGTATTGTTGTGTAAGCATGTCCCTTTACAGGGTGATCATTTTTTTACTCCCTTATCGCCATGGATATATTTCATAATTTTCTTTTATCCACCCCACTTCACTGCTTTTGCAAGCATATACAGTATTGATACAGTGATTTACGTGTATTTTAATACTAATGTCCTTGCATGTAAAGCCACCGTAGTTCGTCCATATTCTGTTGCGCTCATCATGAAGCAGTGTGTCATCTTCCATTAGCTATTTCCAGCTGATTAAACACAATGCATGTAAAATTTTTAGATGTTTCAGTTTACTACAGAAATTCCAATAAAAATGCTATTACCCTAACTGGACAACTAAACCGGCTGGTTGAGATATGCAATGAGCAAAATGTTTTGATTTATGTTCTAAGAATATAAGCTAAGAGTACAGATTTATAAGAGAAATATCCTGGAACGCCTGGAGTTTTTTGTGTTTATTTTTTTTCTTTTTTAATCACATTTTCAGTACATAACATCACAGAAATACAGCCCAACATGGCAATCATAAAAACAAATAAAGAAGAGTATCATAGCATAAAGCATAAAACCGCAATGAAACCAAATAATAATAAAGGACTTGACTGGTCCATGTGAACCGGGGTTGGGCTTTGCCCCCCATGCCTGCACAGCCCTTCGTCAGTTATGAATAGTATTCAAATGTTACATGTTGCTGGAAGTGATCCCAGGTTTTCTTCATTCTTTCATTTCATCCAGCAATTATTCTAACATAATTTTCTAACATAATTTCACAAGATGGTGTTTCTATCATTGAATCAATCCATTTGTATGTTGCAAGGATATTGGGGAAGGCCTTGCCATCTTTTACATCTGTCTAGAGGTTTTTTTGCTCCAAGCGTTTGAGTTTTGGGACCTTCTGCAGTGTGAAGCAGGCCCAAGTCCACGCGTTCCCTCAGTGTGGCTGTGCTGCTACAGAAGGAGGTCGGTTAATGTGTGGCACAGATGTGCCGGCTGGAGTCTCTGTGCGATGCTCTGGTATGCCTGTGGAATGCTAACTGCAGACTCTGCTCTGCGCCTCATTGGCCCTGTGGCTGAAATGGGGTGATCGAGTTTGCAACAATACTCCAATTGAGCCCTGCTCCTGGACGCTTGGGCAAGCAGAATGCACATTGTGTTGCAGAATTTCTGTCCAAAGATTATGGCCCTTTTGTCCAGCCTTTTTTAAGGCAAACATGGTAATTGTTTGCTACCATGTGCATCCAGGTGCATATTTCTGTGGCGTCTGCATTCCTCTTACCGCAGAACACCGCAGCTTTGATTTGAGATTTATCATGACTGTATATCATGTAGCTATGATGGTGGTAAAAGAAAAAAAATGAGTTTCAATTTTGGCTGGTCTTGCAGTATAAGGTAAAGAATAGAGGTGATGAAAAGCCTGATTCACACTAGTCTGGATGTGGCAGTTTATGCAGATCATGGTTGTGCTCCCCTTCTGAGCATCTGCCTCTTTGAGATGCATCACACATAGGCAGAGCTGCTGTCTGCATTGTGAACTCTCCCAGCATTGTGCTGGAGGAAAGCTCCTTTTGATTCTCATGGACAAAACAAAAGTCAGCCCTTCGTATGGCTTGGCTTTGCACTCATAAAACCTGAAAATAATAATGCTTCGTGGATCAGGACTGGAGCACTGCAGCTGGATTCCAGTTCTCAATATCGCTGCATCTGACATTTAAACAGCCTGAATGTCTCTGCATTAGGCCAGAGATGATAAGAGATAGACACAGTACATTAGATTTAGTAATTGTTCCCAGTTTGGTTCCTCTCCAGAAACTTACAAGAGGGTGAAGGTTGTGGAAAATAAATGTAGTTTAGATGACAATTATGGATTATTGGGTGTTTTTTAATCCAGCGATACAGCCAATAAGAAGTACGGGTATTTATTGTAGTCTGTACTTGTCTGGTTTTTTGTTCTGCTTTAAGGACAGGTCGGACTGTAAGGTACTTTCCAGGCACTTGTGTGCTGCTATTGTTTTTCTGGTCTTGCCATACTCAAGAATCCCACAACCCATGACAGACATAACAGTTGCACAGAGTGATGATGTCTTTCACTCTCTTGGAAAGATTGAGGACAATGTCCAGCATATGCGAGTCCTCCATGGAGCATGACAAACATTGAAAGACAGTACTCTTTGTATTTTACATTCCAGAAAGAACAATATGTCTCATATGCATAAGAATCAAATCTACATAAAATTCTCATGTGTAGCACACCTGCAGTGCACTGTAGAACTGAAAGATGCAACATTCAGTTTTTGTGTATTGTTCAGGACCTGGGGGCCCATCGGTATTTCCAAGGTCAAAATTCTTTATTTTCTGTTATTTATCCCCCATAAAATATGTTCAGTACCAAGTGGGCAGAGGCTTTGTGCATATATTGATTGTGCGAGGGCCGTGAAGTCTCTCCTACTTCACTTTAGAGCCTATTAATCAAACAAATCTTTCCCAGTAACAGACATTTTATAATGGTTATTTAATGGGTTTTCCAGATGAGAGCACACTGTTAAAGACTGACTGACTGTCCATGGGATAGGTCCTGCAGTGGGAGTCAGCTTTTTGCTGCTCTCTGCATTGTGAGAGCAGTTCCAATCTCTCTCCTCCTCCTGGAGCTGGAAGTGAGGGATTTATGACCCTGATTGTGGCTCTCTCTCACACTTTGTTCTACACGACGATCTTCGTGTCAACCTTTCCTGCCTCTGAGGTCTAAGCTCCACAGCTTTGTGTGTATTTGTTACAACTGAATGTATGTGCACATGCATAGGTCTGTGTGCACAGGAGTGATTTTACATGAGAGGCGCGTACCTGCATGTGCAAGTGTTTTTTTTTTTTTTTTGTGTGCACACATGCTTTTGTGGTTTGGAGGGTTTGTGCATACGTGTACATACCATGTGTGCCTGCACATGTGTTTTAGCAGGTGAACGTGTTTACCTGCATGCATGCTCGTTTGTGGGTGTGTGTTTGTGTGTGTGTGTGTGTGTGTGTGTGTGTAACCAGCCCACTGAGATGAGGCTCTCCAGGTATACGGACTCAATTAAAACCCTTTCGGCACAGAGGCAGCAGGCGGAGCATCTCCCATCATTATCTCCCTCCTTGCAGCCTGCCGCGAGAGACGATTAACAGCGCTTTCTATGGTGATTAAAACCAATTTCTCAAATTATTTAAGTAGATTATACTCAGTGCAGGGTGGAAGTTGTGGTGCTGAGGGGCGTGTGGAAGAAATACAGGGAAATTCTGTTGGTATTACACTTCCTCTATTTTTGGTCCTGCTGACTTTGTACTGAAAGTAATTAACATGAAAATTCTGAGATTCATTTCATGTGGCTTCCATGACCCTGGATAAGTGAAAAATCAAACTTTTAGAGGAAACACAATCTAAAGCATGTTTGTGTGTGGGGGTGTGTGGAATGACCCAGGTAATTGATATATGTAGTTGTCCATTTCCTATCCCCCTAGAATTTGTAGTGGATGCATGATGCTTTTGAAAAAAGCAAGTTTTATGATTTGGCAATGGCTGGTCAAAAGTTCAACGTTTATCACACATGAAATGTGCACAGCCTTACAGAAGCTGCAGAATAATTCCAGATTTCTCCCCACTGTCTTTGCTGTCCATCAGTCATATGGACCCATAGAAAATGAATTGGCTCAAGCAGATTTTTGACAGAAACAGAATCTGTGTGTGTATTTTCCTTGAACCTTCATCAAGCCGTGTTAAGGTGTGTCTGTGCAAACTGTTGGCCTTTTGCTGATACTGTCCTTATCCCCCCCCCTTGGTCCTCAGGATTGCTGGTAGGAGTCATCTTGCGCTATGGCATCTCCTCCACCAGCTACCACAACAAGACCCCCCCCAGCTGCTCTCTGCGGACGGGGCCCGTCAGCACTCTCCTGCTCAATGTCAGCGGCAAGTTCTTTGAGTACACGCTCAAGGGCGAGATAAACTCTCGCGAGATCCACAACGTGGAGCAGAATGACATGCTACGCAAGGTATGCCCCTCCCCCTGCCAGCCCCCTCATGGACAGAATGCATTGCTGGGGAATGAATGAGTGAGTGAGTGAGTGGTTGGGTGACTGATGTGTGATTGACTGAGTGGTTGGTTGAGCGATAGAGTGGGTGAGTGAGCTCAAATGAAGAAAGCAGTGTGATGGGACTGAAGCATCACAATAATGAATGTATATTGACCATGTTCAAACCTCCCTGTGTCCATTTTGACATTGTTGAGGTTGAACATATGTGACCTTGTGATGGCATATAGAGTGGAACATCACCCTTACAATTCTGACCACTGGGTACAGATGGCTGCGAGAATGAACTAGCAGGTGAATGTACTAGAGGTTATTGAGTTTTTCAACGGGGACTGTTTCAAATATTCTATATTGAATGTGCCCAGAATTTGAAGTGATGATTTGAAGATCCTTGGATATAAATGCATTATTTCAGTGAATGGAGAGGTTGTTTTTTGAACTGAAGAATACTTGATAAAGGTGACTGATACATTTTTCTTTTGTATTTATGATGTTATAATTAAAATCAATACATGTGTGAAGGTTTGAATTCTTTTGCTGCCTTCACTAAATCCAGTCTCCATTTGAATCCAGTGGTATGCGCTATACTCCGGTTACATCATTGTTTAGGGTACATCATTGCTCATTTTTAAAGGTTAAGACAAACATTTTTGGCTAAAGTTCACCATTAAATTACCCTTAAGATAAGTTCTCCAAGACACAGAGGTCCAGTCTCCAGACACTGAGAATAAGAGCTGTCTGGGGTCTCGTGAATAGCCCAAAACATCAATTTTTCATGAAGACAGTCGCTTCCCTCTTTCCTTTGTCATGCAATGGAAAAGAGACTATGTCATTTGTGTAGAAATGTGACAGGAAATTCAAATTGGCATTCACAATTGGTAGTCATTATAAACTGTGTTTTAATTAACTTCTCTATGGTTGTGGGACCTGCTGAAATGTAAAATAGTCATGATATCTTGATAATGTTGTCTTCATGTTAAAGTATTGAGATTTTTATACCCCCTGTGCTCCACTTATTAAATGTTCATGTCTGTTTATTTTATGTCTTCATTTCACCAGTAAATTAAAATGAATGTAAAAAAGTAAGCCACCACAGTGAATTACAAACCTGTGATTGACAGAAGTGTTATGCAGGAAGTTGCAAAATACATGTTGACATATTAATTTCTGAGAGAGAGCCAGATTTGTTGTTGTGAAAGTATCTAGCACACCAACAAGAGATGGGGGCCAGAATTCAAAGACCTCTACCAGTGGGGAGTTTTATAGTGTTATTGGTATATCAGGCCCAAATAGGAGACATTTTAAAAGCATTAGCATTTATTTCAGTGCCTGTCTTAAAGCAGATATCATTCACGATGCAAAAAAGTGCTTCAGTACAGGTACTGTAAAAATGACCAAACAGTGGCATAATAGCACAAAGCAATGTTATTTATGTCTTTTGAATGAATCTTTTTGGGGGTCTTAATATAAATGCCACATACCCTTAGAGTCACTGCAATGTGGTTTTTAATAACTACTACACTCATGCATTTCTTGTGTGTCATTATTATGAGTATTACATACTCTGTGTTGATTCATCTAACAGTGTTCATACCTTTATTTTACAGGTCACTTTTGATCCAGAGGTGTTTTTCAATATTTTACTACCTCCAATCATTTTTCATGCTGGATATAGCCTTAAAAAGGTAAGCTTGATGCCTGCACAAGGGAGCTCTCTCATGTAGTGGATTATCAGAAGAGTGGTTTGGGGTCCCTGGTTCAGGAGTTTGGAATTGTACACTGGCGCGGTTACTGTGGTCGGTTAGTCGGTGTCCATGCGGAGCAATGTTCTAGATGCTTGGCTTCACTGCGTCGGGCCCTTTCTCTCCTCTGGACTGTTGATTGTGAGTGATACTGATGGCAATGTGTCCGCATGGTGCTTTTTGGAAACCT
This sequence comes from Albula goreensis, assembly GCA_022829145.1. Taxonomy (NCBI): domain Eukaryota; kingdom Metazoa; phylum Chordata; class Actinopteri; order Albuliformes; family Albulidae; genus Albula; species Albula goreensis. Next base: position 14,200,362 of record CM040761.1, on the reverse strand, counting down.
GAGCCTGTGCATCGCCTGCGCTTTGCAGCTGAGGTATCCACTGCCAGGGGGGGACTGTCTGATTGGTTTGCGAAAAGCTCAGGGAGAGCTCCGATTGGCTGTCGGTCAGGTCGCTGATCATTCTCTGAAAATAATCATCTCTCAAGGGAGGAAGTCCAGACCAGATGTCTCTCAGTTCCTCGCTCGGGTTAGCCTGGCATGCTGACAGGGTACTTGTTTTTCATCTGACTGCTGCTGAAACACATTCACAGAGCTGAGTATCACATTCAGCCTCAAACATGTTTGAAAGCCAAACATTTGCAGCTTGTGCATAAATGAAACAGGCAGCAAAAGGCTTTTTTTGACTCCTTTCCAAGAAATTTATTAAGATAGGAGAGCTCTGTAATAGTGGTCTACTTGTGTTGTGCTATATTTTATATTACTTCGCTTGAATGTGAAGAGTATGTTTTCCTGCTTGTAATCCCTGCACCCCCTCCAGTTTCACGGAGAGGGGTGGAGATTAGAGCCCCTTTAGTATACCACTGGAGTAATCAGAAATGCACTTTATAGTCGACCACAGAGCAAGTGAAGATTACTGTGGTGAGCTGCGCTTGAACACTGGCTGTTCTCAGATCAGTCAGGAATGGCTGATAGCAGCATCAGGACTAAGAGGGCTTAGTCCTCTTTAGATTCCGGAAAGTTCCTCTTAATATCAGGTGCCTTTTTGTCAGTGAAAAAGGGTGTTTTTTTAATCTCCTAATTTAAAAAAGTTACACCCCCCCACCGCGATTTATATAATAGAGGTTTTGGAGATGTCATTTGTCATGTAGGCTGTCAGTGGAGCTGCTGTTGTGCGCATGGCCTGTGCATCCGTTTGTATTGTAAGGCGACACAACACATGGTCATGAATCAGGGGCAATATGCTGTCTCAGTTCCTTAGGGGATTTCATCAGGACTTCGAACGGCTGAATCAGCCTCTGGACCCACGGTGAACTGGAGGAAATCTTGTCTGCCAAGGATAAAGCTACATTGTTTTCTCTCACTACGCTCTGACTGGCCCCATTGGAAACATTCCAACGGAAATGTTTTGGAGGAGGGGGAAAAAAACTGCCTCACTTGAACATTTTACAACTTCGTCTATGTTAATTCCCTTGACCCCCCAAAAAAAAAAAAAGCCCTTAATGAAGAAAGGGATGCACTCTCACTCTCACTCTGAACAGGGTGAACAGGGAAACTGACATTATCTAGCCCCATGCAAGCTTTCCCTGTGCCAAAATATTGTAAGGTAAACAGAAAGCGAAGTGCCCTGACCACTGAGTCTTAAGTACTATGTGTTTTTCCAAGCTTTGCTTTGAAGCAGAAGTGGGCATGTTAGCATATCCTGATGAAGTGTTGCTTTTGCAAGTCATGATGCAGAATGGTTGTACTGGGCAATGTGTTTCCCTATTATGCCTCCAACCTTCCACAAACTACATAAGTGTACTAGCAGTGCTTTCAGGTTGCCTGCACCCCCCTTCCCCCAAACTCCACTGTGTCCATGTTCCAGCAGGGCCCCCTGTCCCCCAGTACCGCCCCTCCCTCCCTCATACCATGCTGCCTGGTTGCAGCTGGGGCTCTGGGCTAAAATGTACACTCTGCAGCACTCTGTTCTCATTTAGCCCGATTCCATTTCATTTGATAAAAGACAGGCTTGAGTCACGCGAGTGGAATCTTTCTGTGTGTGTGTGTGTGTGTGTGTGTGTGGTGTGTGTTGTGCATTTGTGTGTGTGTTGTGTGGTGCAAGCACAAGTTTGCTCATTGCTGTTGTGGGAGTATTTTCTGCCAGAACAGTTAGATTGCAGGTTTGCAGTCTATGTGCTCTCCTTTTTTTTCTCTGACTGCTGGCAAGCACACGGAATGGGAAATATCCACTTGAATCTGCTATAGTGGGGAATGAGTGCACAGATTATTAGGGAATAATGCACAGAGGGGAGCTGCTTTAGGTTGCACTGATCCCATTTGTCTATACTGTGCTGTGAAAAATATTTAGCTTATTCATTTTTGTATGTTTTTCTCATCTCAATTGATCAGACCCTGATTCATGGCAGAGTAGCAAAAAACCTATTTGATTGTGCATGAGTAAATAGTGCTTTTTTTCTCAGAAAAAGTTCTTTAATGTGACTGAACCTCTTACCATCCCCCACTTCCTCCCAGCAGCCTGTGCTCAAATCTACCAGTTTTGGACAACTATAAATGGTTGCTGAACAGCTTGATGTGGTTTGGTATCAAGTGAACAATCTCTGAGCAGCTAGCATATATAGGCCATGACATATTGGTAATGGTGGTGTGGTGCTCCACAGACAGCGTGATTCTCATCGTAGATAAGCTCCCCCTCTGCAGTCACTTGTCTGGTAGATAAAAGGGACCAGATGCTGTGCATATGATATATACATGTATAAATAATACATGTAGGCTGTTGGATGAATACATAAAAATGCTTGTGTATTGATTGTTTTAGACATGACACTTTTATAGGTGAATTTATTATGTGTTATGTGTATTTTTGAGTATGCATGTACTTTTACACTGTTTTGAACCTCGATAGGAAACATGTTGAATCCACATAAAAACAAAAGTAGCCTAATGGCGGAATCTCTGATGAATTTGGGTCAGTAGGTGAGAGTCTATTAATCATCGCTAGCAGGCTTTTGATTGGCTTATGGATATTTAGCTCCCGTTGCTTTACTCTGAGTACTGTGTCTGAAACGGGTAGACTGTGTCATTTGAATTTGTGATTTTGACATTTGAATTCTTTACAGAACTGCTTAGGTGGCTGGAATTTTAAGCAAACAATTATGATATATTCTAAATGTTCATCATTCTGATTTGCCAGTTTTATTATACTGCATTGGGTAAAGACATGTGGTTGGAATAACAGCAATAATAAAGTTTAAATTCAGTCAGGAAAGGCTTTTACACTTTTATGAAGGCTGACTTCTCTTTGTGACATCACCCTGATCAGCATATTGTCCTCCAGCTTGAATCTTAATATACAGTAATATAACCGACGACAGGCTGTCTCTTCACATTTCCCTGTGTCCCCTGGAGCTCTGGCAGATACTGCACTTGTTTTGAGTGCAGCTGGCAAGGTGTCAGAATCTGCTTCTCTCACAGACTTTGTAAAAGAAAACTTGCCATTACTTTGCAGTCTCCCGGGCTCCAGTTAAATCCAATTGCCAAGTCTAGCTGGTGTATCTAGTGTATCTCTAGATTGTCTTCTGTAAAGATGACAAATTCCGCCAAAGCAAATGCATATCTAAAAGTTAAAATGGTAAGTGTGTGTCATGTTACCTGGGCTGGTTTTTGATTAAGTTGTCTTGTTCACTTCCAGAGACATTTCTTTAGGAATCTGGGGTCCATCATAACATATGCTTTCCTTGGGACAGCGATTTCCTGCTTTGTGATTGGGTGAGTAGATCCTTTAACTGAACGGTATTGACCAACTATTGAGTTATGTGAGTTCTCTACCTTTTACAGTCATTCAGTTGAGTAGAATGGAACAGTTTCACAGAGAAAACTAAAGTATGTAAGTCAAACGCAAAATCGACTGGGCATGTCTCTGAGTTTGGATGGTCCAGTGTGATTGGTTAAGCTTTGCCTGTATCTTTGGTGTGGTGCACATGCTCAGAGGGACTGATAAAAGTATAATGCAGTGTGTCCTTTCCATCAGGAACCTCATGTATGGCGTGGTCAAGCTGATGCAGGCCGTGGGGCAGATGACTGAGAAGTTTTACTACACAGACTGCCTCTTCTTTGGAGCAATTATCTCTGCCACTGACCCAGGTAACGAGCTTCCTCCTCCACACGGGCCCCTTCTCAATGGCAACCCGTGTTCTTCACCTGTCTGAGAGATTGACTTTCCCCCAGACGCACAGCTCACAGCTGAGATGTATCTCTGTTTCGGCACTCACAGCAGTGTGAAAACCCTGTGCTTTTTGCTGCTGGCTGCTAGCAGTGGGTTTGTATGGAGTATGCAAAATAGCACATTTTCCCGCCGTGGGAAAATAACGTTGGGAGAACCCTGCACTAGAGTGTTTCTCATTCTCCCGGGAATGACATGAGCCTTTAGAAGGGTAAAGAGAAGGGTAAAGAGACTGGAGAGACTGCGTCTCACCTGTTCACTGAGTGTTACTGCATTACATCTCCACTGCAGCAGCTGTTTGCCTCAGGTCCCTTATGTCCAAAACTGTTACTGTTTCCTTGCCTTTAATTAGTGAGGAAATGTTTATTTTGCATGGTTGCTCCTGTCATCGGAAATATGTACTGCCTCTCTCATGTGTTTGTGTTTGTGTGTGTGTGTGTGTGTGTATTTCAGTCACAGTGCTTGCCATCTTCAATGAGCTCCATGCAGATGTGGACCTGTACGCGCTGCTGTTCGGGGAGAGCGTCATGAACGATGCTGTTGCCATAGTGCTATCCTCGTAAGTCACTTTGCCTCAGTCATTGCTCAAGAGCTTTATTTTAAATCTGTGGACTATTAGAATGTTATACCCATTTCTGTAATGGACAGAGTATTTACTTTGGGAATACCTTTTTTCTTCACCAACAGACAAGCCCCTGTTCTGTATCTCTGCATACCTGAAATACTGCACTGTGGTGTGACAACAGATACAGAAAATTGCAGCATTGGATTGGTGTGCTGTCACCCTGAGGCCCTCTAGTGGACAGACAACCAAAATGCCATTTAAAATTTTTACTGGGAATTTCTTATTAGCTCTTAGCTGATTCATGGGAATTCCACACTAATCCTATTTCCTCTAAAAACAAAAATAAAATACTGCCATGGCATTGATGCTGTACTACAGTGTACTTTTTTTCCTCCATGCATATGTCAGTTTGTCTCACTTCCCAGTTCTTGGATGTTATTCAGATGATGGCAGGGACTGAATTTGTTCCTGTCCCCTGCCAGCTCCATCGTGGCATACCAGCCGACTGGAGCCAACACCCACACCTTCGACGCCGCTGCCTTCTTCAAATCCGTGGGCATTTTCTTGGGAATCTTCAGTGGGTCCTTTGCCATGGGTGCAGTCACTGGTGTGGTCACCGCCCTCATATCCTTTTCAGATGTGGCCTGAAACACCCAATGAGTGTTTTTCCAGGTCATGGTTTCATTAGAATCTGAGCATGGTGCGGAGGGAGGCATTATTCAGTCATTCTGCTCTAATGGGCAATGATCACGTTAATTCTGGGGAAAGCTTAAGGGTGAACTGTGGATTCTGTACTGTGTGAAATCAGTAGATTTTTAGGTCACCATGCCCTTACTATGGCATGACAGTCTTGTTGCCATAGAGTATCATAGAGTGTCTCCTCGGATTGGCTGATTGGATCCCAGGAAGTGCTGCCCCCTACAGGAGTGAAATGAACCAGCAGTTTGCCTGTGCATGCTTTGAATGAAGCACATGCTAGCCTGTACTATCCAAAATTGTCACAGTATGTTGAAATGATAAGGGCATACAGTTGAGACTGAACACAGGACAAAGTGCAAATATAATAAAATGATTACAAAAGTATTTTAAAAAATCAAATGTTGAGTTCCCCTTAACATTGTGGTCACGTGACCAAGTTTACCAAGCTGCACTGCTTCCCCCTCCTGGAAACTGCTCTGTTCTTCCTCATGTCCTGGAGTACCTTCCTGCTGGCTGAAGCTTGTGGCTTCACGGGTCAGTGAAAGATAGAGAGCAGCCAAGTTTGAGAGGGAGCGTGCGTGCATGTGTGGGCATGTGCGCGCATGTGCGCGTGTGTGCGCGCGTGTGTGTGTGTGTGTGTGTGTGTGTGTGTGTGTGGAGAGAGAGAGAGAAAAAGAATTCTGTTATTCTGCAGTCTTAAAATAAACTAGAAGTAACGGGTTTGTATCACAGCAGTAACTGTGGTGTTTTAATGTCAGATGAATGTGTTAAGATCTCGGGTGAGATGAGAGAAGTGCAGAAAGTTTAAATAAATGCTGATGTTAGTGAGGTTTTCCTCTCTTTTCCCTCTATGGACGTGTGAGCTGACTGTGTCATGCATCTCTTCCCACAGGTGTGGTGGCTGTGCTGTTCTGTGGAATCACCCAGGCCCACTACACCTACAACAACCTGTCGGAGGAGTCCACCAAACGCACCAAGCAGGTAGGGAGACTGTGGCCTTCCACACTGCATCCAGCGTGTCAGGGCTAGAGCTGAAAAAGACCCTCTCCAGGCTGCTCTGTAACAGATGGCTTTGTAATCTGCCAGGCAGGAGCTCTAATCAGTCTGCATTAGGCTGCCTGGCCCTCCTGTGAACAGGAAGTAGTAGTGAGAGGGCAAGTGGGTGGCAGGAGGTGTTTCAGGAAGGGCCAGGGTGGTAGGTGTGGCTAACAGCAGCTTTACACATTAAGTGTGTGCAGAAAATAGCTCTTAACTTCTGATTCAAATTACCTTACTTTCAGATCTCCAGGAGAGATCGCCTTTTAGTGCTATACCACTGCAAGCTTGCAAACCTGCTTCCTTGTTAAATACTGTCATAGTTTATTCAGAATCTGGAAATTTCATCAAGGAGACTCATATTCATGTATTCACCAGAAGGAGGGGCAGTGGATTAGCCACTGAAAGGAGCTCACTTAATGGTGAAGACAGGAGTAGCAGTAGCTATGGAAAATATGGAGTATGGCTAATACAGGGTTATCCTGCAGTATGTTAGTGTGAACACACTGGGAGATTCTCTGTTTGGCTTTGCGGGAGTCAGAGTTGCCCCATGCTGTAATTATGTCACTGAGGGATTGCACATCTTCAGGGGAGGCAAGGCTGCCAATTATTTCAAGCTTTGAGAAGATTCAGATGGAATAGATGAATAATTTACTGAGAAACTTGAAAAAAAGGGTGACAATTAAAATTTAAAGGGGTTGGTTATATAATTTTCTCTGTGGTAGGTCATACTGGGAAAATGTAATAAATACAGATTTTTAAATATAATTAGTTTATATTGCTAATACATAATATCCCAGGCCTTAAACATTGAGAGAATAAATACATTTTTGTGTGTGTTTGTGCATATGTGTCCTTGTGCATAAATGTGTGTGTGTGTGTGTGTGTGTGTGTGTGTGTGTGTGTGTGTGTGTGTGTGTGTGTGTGTGTGTGTGTGTGTGTGTGTGTGTGTTTTTCTTGCTGTCATCCAGCTCTTTGAAGTTCTGCACTTCCTGGCTGAGAACTTCATCTTCTCCTACATGGGACTGGCTCTCTTCACCTTCCAGAACCACATCTTCAGTCCGATCTTCATCGTGGGGGCTTTTGTATCCTTTATCTCCGTTGGAGCTGACAAGGCTGACATGCATAAGGTTCTCTTTGCAGATCGTATAGTTCTGAGATATCAAGCTTAAGAATTTCCAAACCCTGAATCACAGCATTGTTTTCATTGCATCCTTTGTTAGATGTAATATGTTGTTTAAAATCATTTTAGGTGTCTGATCTGTTGTATGGTAAAATGGCACATCTAGCAGCATTCACATGTTAATGAGTCACATTTGAGAAAAATGTGAGTGAAACTCATTGTAAGGCCAGCTTATTGCAATCAGAGGAATCTCTAATCTGCCTGTTTTATTGGTGCAAAGGAAAAAATGTATGTGTAAAATTTGGTCCTTGTGCATCGACGGTCTGTCGGAAGCGGCCTGTGGTATATCTGTCTGCTCATGTGTTGAGCCTGGACCCCCCTGCCTGCCCTGAGGAGGTGCACTTCACTTTGTGTGTCTCTGAGAGGGTTGTCCCGCTCTGCCAGGCTGGGTTGAATAGTGAGTTAGGGTCGGCCACTCTGGCGGTAAGGCACAGCAGCGTTTCACTTTCAAATGAGCTCAGTAGAGCGACCAGCCAGTGCGCACTGTCTGTGAATCAGCAGCAAATCTCCAGTTCTTTTATCCTCAACTGCCTGAAAGATCGCCATCTTCATAGGGAGAGCGTGCAACATCTACCCTCTCTCCTTCTTCCTCAACCTGGGCCGGCGGCACAAGATCAGCGGAAACTTCCAGCATATGATGATGTTTGCAGGTACAGAGAAATTATTCTTACACCTGACAATCCACAAGTATGAGAAATGAAGGTTGGTTTTATACAGAGCCTCACGGATACAGGATTTTAGAGTCTAATACAGATGTTTGGTACCGTGGAATCAAAATAAACCGATAACTTACATATCTGCCAATATAAATTTCATGTTATGAAAAACTGAAGTTTTCTGACATAGATCCCTCACAGCTGCAGTTTCAGCAGGCCCAAAGCAGCCCTAATCATGTGAGAATAGTCAGGTACTTTGCTCCCTCTGCACCTGACAGCTTCCTGAGTGAAAGAGTGAAATCAGAAGTGAGAGCTGACATCCTGAGTGACCTCCCTGTGTGCTGGTTTTCATTTCAACCATAGCTGCGTCCTTGGATTTGTAACAAGCTGTCAGTTGTGATTAATTAGACTCTTTTCGTGTCCTGAGGGGCAGTTTACCCTCTGAAGCCACATTATGTAAGATATCAGTATGCTTGCCATGAGGAATAAATGCCCATTTACATGTGAGGACATTTACTCAGTCTGCTAAAGGAATGCTTTCATTTTTGTATTGTAATTGCTTCAGTAAGAGGTGACATTTTAATAGTTAGAATTATAGACAAAGTTGAGGTCAGTGGGGTCCTGAAGGTTATGCACATGTGGTCACTGAAACTCCTCCATTAAATGATAATGAAGTGTTAAAAAACCCAAGCCTGCAGTGGGATATAATAGAATTCCCAGGGGTTCCCCCATTAGAGAACCACTGCCCTTTGTCAATTTTATCATTACTATACTATAATTAACCCTGACTGTGGATAGCTAAGCTGTTGTAATTCCTGTATGTTGGTAGTTGTGTGATGTCACAATTGGGTTTCTGTATTGCTGCAGGTCTGCGTGGTGCCATGGCATTCGCCCTTGCCATCCGGGACACGGCCACTTACGCCCGACAAATGATGTTCACCACCACCCTGCTCATTGTTTTCTTCACCGTGTGGGTCTTTGGTGGGGGCACCACTCCCATGCTGTCCTGGCTGCACATCAGGTCAGAAGCTCCTCCCCCATCTCTCCCTCTGTCCTCTCTCTAAGGATACAGATTTGTCTAGGTGAATTTCCTGCCCCTCTCTGCACTTTGCTCATCATCACCTTAGCAGTTGATAAGTTACTGCTGTTGTCCAGAAGGGGGAGCTGTAGACCACTCTAAGGCTGCCCTGCTCCCAACTATGTAATCTTGTGAGACGGCAGGGAGCGGAAGAGATATTTGAAAGTTATGGACATGAAAGGTTGACGACGAGAACTCTGGTCGCCCAATAGTCTGTGACAGGCTTTGATTGAAAAGCTAGCGCGCTCATCTGCGGTGCCGATTGGAGCCTTCGGTTTGCCTGACCCTTGGCCTTTACTCTGCCCATGTGCACCCAGCAGGGAGCAGGCCATTGAAAGCAGGAGCCACTGTGTAGCAAAATAAAGGAGATTATTGGAAGCTATGCTAACAGCGGCAGCTGCTGCCACTGAAGGACTCTGTTTTAGCGACTAATGCTGGCTTGTGGCGAGTGACCCTGCGCAAATTCAGCATTCCTGCAGGGCAGCCACAGCCGCAGCCTCAGAGGTCACACCGCTCAAAGGCCAATGTGTGCGTCCCTCGTTGCCATGGTGATTGGTGACCATAACAAACTGAGGGGGAGGGGTCAGGAGCTGCTGTCTGTTCTGGGATTTTCGCCTCAGCTAATGAGAAATCCCTTTAGTGGATTGTAGGGGGCTCCAGGCAACCAAGTGCCAAAGTGTCTGCTGGTTCCATTAGAAAATGATGGGCACAGGATTACCAATACTTGAAGTAGATTTAGGCTGCTGTTCGGTTGGTGCCTTGTTTCCCTGCATATTTTCCACATTGTTCACACTAGCTGCTCTGTGCTGGCTTTGTGTATCTGTAGGAGGTGTAGCACCATTTAACATCTTTGTTTGGAAATTGTTCCACCGCAGAGGAGGTGATAGCGCATCATTTAAATTTAACAAAATTCCTTTCCATTTACACAGATAATCACATTGATAAAATGAGTCACACGTCTGTGTGCATGCATGCATGCATGCATGTGTCCAGGAATGTGTATATTCTTTTAAGCTAACTGGAGGGTCAAAAATGGATGCATCAATTCCATCATCCTCACGGTACTCTGGCTTCTCTTAAGGGACAGCTAGTTTGAATATACTGAAATAAAATCAACATCTATTGTTTCTTAGGAATACATAAAATGCAAAAGGGTTTGCAATTATTGTATGCTTGGGTTCATGAAAACTTACATGCATTCATATAAGCATACATGCACAATTTTCTAAACATGCATGGTAAAACGATGCTTTTGTCTCAGAGCGCCATGCTCCATTTTAAGGTCTGAGCTCAGGCTCATCAGAATACATTTGTACACGATCAGCTCAGGCTGCAGGGCTCTGTGAATAAACAGAGAGCCAGTAAGTAAGGGGGAGGGGGGCGGGGTAGGGTAGAGGTCTGCTGGGGTTCGCCCATTTCCTGTGCCTGCTAAACATCTTTATTTGATGGGGAGCATCTGCTGGACACTTGGAAGTATGAGAGAGGATTGGAGCACTCAACAAAAAAAGGAGGGATCATTCACTCCTCTGGCTAATACTAATCTGCAGAGTTTAATCCCAGTGATTAACGCACCATGTCTGTTTCACCACTGCTGCTCCCTGCGTGTCCCTGTATATACACTCTGCAGCTGAGCAAGGGGCTGCTTCTGCACTGGACAGCTCAGACTGATCAACATGCAATTAAAATGAGCAATGGTAACACTAGCAGAGTTCATACTTTTACTCACTTATTACTCAATCCGAATTCAGCAGAGAGGTAGAATTGTAAGGTTTTGTTTGAATCGAAAATAACTAAATGATGTAAGAATCCTCTGTCCTATGTCATAATTCAGTGCTGTAGATTAAATGTTTGAAATTACCATTTTATTTAATCCAAAAATATACTTTAAACAATGTGGATGGGATTTGAAAATTTGAAAGCCTGTTATCTCTCGCCTGCAGATTGAACCCCATAATTCTAAGATGTGAATAAGGTGATTACATACGGGAGGCACTGCCTCTGTCAAAGCGTATAATTTGTCTAAAGCTTTCCCCAAACGCCATCGTGCCTTTTTAAAACTGCAGTCCTTACAAGCCATGCTTGTGCACTCATATATGAAGATGTTTTGCATATTCCTGATTCAGAATGTTGCAAATTCCTGCTCTTATCTGCAGTACTGTGCTGCTGGTGAGATCAGTGATAGACCCCTGGTGGCTGAGCTAGCTCTTATGCATGTGAGTGCAGTGTGCCAGGTGGACTTAATCAGGCTATGCTGAAATGGACACCCAGCCCTGAATGCTTGTCAGGATTTAGCTGCTTGAATGTCTAAGCCTCCAGTGTAGGGATAACACTTTTGAATGCCCTCCGCTGCATGGCTCTTGAATCCACAGTCATGCGTCTTCATATTACGGAGCTTTTGGGACAATTTGGAACACTGCGGGGGTCGCCTGTATCTGAGTTGCCTGTATCTGAACATCCATGACGCCTGTACCTGCTCTCCAGGTGTAACACCTCTGGGCCTGCCCATGGGACTGTGTCTGGGACGTTATTACAGTATCTCCCTGTAATTCTGCACCTGGAGCCTCTGGAATTCCCCTTCCAGCACTGCTAAGCCTGGGGCAGAGTGTGGAGTCTGAGCATGTGCAGTGATCCAGATCAGGTTTTACTGTGTTGTCACCACTTGTTTGAGTGTGAGGGAGCACTGAGTGCTAAGGTGACCCATTTCTGTGATGCCATCCCTGTAGAGACAGCACTAGCGGGTGGAGCTGTGGACCCAGCCAGAACGCTTGTCCCCCACAGAGTGTTACGTACGACTCCACCAGACCCCCTGCAGCTGCCTGAGTGTTAAACTAAACGTTAATGTCCAACAGCTACCTTACAGGAGAGTCCTGCTCAAACAACAACTAACTGCACGCTACATTTTTCAGGTGCTTCACATCCTGTTGTTCTGTTGTTAAGCTGCCTCTACATTCTTTCATTAAACAGAATTGTGTTGTCATCTTTTCTTGGAAATCATTTGAAAACCGGAACTTGATTATCACATTTCAGTCTTTCCCCATTGGATTGTAATTGAGCATTTTTGGATATTGGAGATTTTATATCATGTCTGTTTTTTTTCAGTTGTTGTTTTTTAAGCCACCAAAAACTACTTAACATGAACACACAATGGCCTTTATAATGAATATAAAGAACAACATTGAGAATGCCCTCAGGCATCTAATCAAGAAAGCTTTTTCAATTTAAACTGTGTTATTGACAGTTCTGCATTTAAAGTAACGAAAACTGGTTGTATGAATTGTTTAATTGTGGTTCACACTGCAGTATTACAACTTATTTTAAAGAAGTTGTCATCTTTAACCACCATGTCATGTTTTCCTCCATGTAACCCACTTAACCAGTTTGGATTCATAAATGACCTGTTCTAATTGCAGTTCTGTGTCTAAGCTAATCCCTGGTGGGCTGGAGCAGCCCAGGTCTGGCTCGCTGTAACCTCTAATGTGACCACTAACATTGCCTTTCTTTACTGTGCCAGAGTTGGAGAGAGCATGGAGTCTGAGGAGGACCTGCCCAGTAGAATCTGGCAGTATGTCAGGTGATATTTCAGGATGTCCTTGCTTCTCTTTTCCACTGTGATGTCACACAAGGAGAGGAAGGATGTGAGGGGTCAGAGGTCACTGTGTCTTTCCTCTTGCTGTGGTCTCTGTTTACACCTTTAACACTGGGATTGGTGAGGGAGCTTTTTTTGTAGAAGTGCCACCCTGATAAGATTGTTTTCACTGTTACTGCTACTGAGAAGGTTCCGTTTTCCCCTGCCTTTGACATAAGAAGGTGGAAGAGGTCACTGGCTCATAATTAAGCAAAAATCCAAAAGCAGCAATGAGACTGCCAAGAGCTTCTTGTTCATAAAAAGAATTGCATTGCTGGCAGTGTAATTGGAATTGACGCATTTGCTTTTCTGTGTCAGACTCCAGAGAGAGTAGCATTTGGCAGAGATAACACAGGAATTAAGCCCCTCTAATTCAGTCTGCACTTTCATGGATTTACATCTTTTTGTTGTCCATATGTTAGTTTTTCTTTGAGTTAAAATGATGAAATTTGGACACGAGTGTTTTGAATTTTACTCTCATGATTAGCAGATAGGGGTCTGCAAAGCACCCCATACCCGGCGTTCAGTACGGCCTTAGGGTCAGTAGTGATGAGCCGAGGAACAAAAGCACCCTACCAGTTCTCTTTGTGAAGTAGCTTTTAAAGCAGTGCCAACTGCTGGCACAGAGAGATGATGGTTCTGTGCCAGTGTAATTGCTCATCGGCAAGGCCTGTCTCTCTGTATTTCATGCCTGTGTTTAACAGGTAGAATTAAACAGGCAGTAAAGTTGAAACAGTGGCTTGTTAAGCCAGCACACTCATTCCAGCAGAAGCTCACTTTCAGTGAACCCATCTTATCAGGGTAGTCTTTTCTTTGTGTTTGTAAGCACTGACAGCGGCCCTGTCAGAGCTTTTGGAGCAGACTTTGGCTTCAGTTATAATGTTTTTGTTGTCTTCCAGAACTTTCCTTCTCACAACTTGCGGCACGCCTTGTATTGTCTGGCTTGCTCTCTGACGTGTAGTGTGGCCCTCCTTTCCCTAACAGCTCATGCTAGCTCATTGCTGGACCCTGCCTTGTGTCACGGCCCCCCGTGAGGCTAGCACGCAGAAGTCCCTCTGTGGGAAACCAGGAAGCCCTTGAAGCATTGCACATCCCCCAGTATTTGTTGTGAAAATTGGCAAGCTCAATCAGACCCTATATATATAACCACATACAACAAACAGTATGGGAGAAAGTGCCTTTTATTCTCCATGCCTCAGATGGACAGTCTTCTCTGTAGCTTGCTAAGCTATAATTTGTAGTAGTTATTGGTAGTCACTGTAGTTATTGTTGTTATTCCTTTTGGCTTTAGTTCTGACACATTCCCTAGGGATTAATAATGGACTGCAGTCTTCAGGTCATGTTGTTCTTTTTGATTTAAATCTAGGCCAGCTCTCAGCTCCTGGGTTGTGCATTTTGCTAAAAGAGACTACCTTCTAATATTGTGATTCCAGTCAGTGTTGTATTCCTTGATGACAAAATATTGACACCTGTGGGTATTTAGGTACATGTGCATGTATCAGTGGAATAAATCATTCAGTTCCTCAGTGCAGTAACTGCCCAAACCAGCAGGTGGATCACAGAGTGCACCATTCTGAGGACTCCAAATCAGTGGAGGAGTACAAGATGGAATCTGTGAATACTGTTAACTTTACAAAAACACTTTGTAATATTCATGTAACAGTCGACTCTTCCTTGCTATGTTATTTGATGCTTGTTTTAAAAGCTGCTTAGTTTTCACAGTTGGTTTGTTATACCATGAAGTGTGTGCAAGTCATGAATAAAGCACTATGGTTGTACAGAAACAAAGATAATAACATAGTTCTTTGCCCTTTCAGATAACACATTAACTGATTTGAATTGCCATTTTAGGAATTTTAAATACTTATTCATCTGAAAATGTTCTTAATTTTCTTGACTGTCACTTATTTGCTTAATGTCATTACTGTTCCTTTAACTGCTCTGAGGTAGATAGCATACATAAATATATGGAGGGTTTTGAAGGTTTAGTATCTGAAAGCTATGATGACAACAATTTTACAGTGTGATGAATCATTTTCAAGGCACCTTATTAATGTGTGTATATGTTGAAAGATCTACACTCCTACAAGTTTTATGTATAAACCCTGGGGTCTGGCCTCCTCCATGTTTTACATGTGCCTCTAGCCAAAGAATTTTACTCAGTGGAAATATCAATAAGCATAGATTTGCTGCAATCGTATCAATAAATAAGAGTATTTCTCAAACAAACACACACATATGCATACACACGATCTTACATGGTTCACCTTTTTACAGTTGAGCTAATGACTTTTCAGGTGGTAGACTTGTCTTTTACAGGGAGACAGTACCGTTTTAGTTATGTATGCTACATTGGAATCCATATGTGTGTTATGGTTGTTCTAATTTTTTGTTATCGATAACTATATCTGACCTAATTTTTTACCTGACGTTTCTAGCATCACTAACTCTGACTTTTAAGCCAGAGCACAGTGGGCGTTGTTTGCTTTCTAACTTTTTGTGGTAGTCTCTGGGTTGCTTACAGCTATTTGCTTAAAGACCTGTAGCTGTGTGTGTGTGTGTGTGTGTGTGTGTGTGTGTGTGTGTGTGTGTGTGTGTGTGTGTGTGTGTGTGTGTGTGTGTGTGTGTGTGTGTGTGTGCGCGCATATGCACATGTAGGTGTTGTTTTTTCAGCAGCAGCGTTGTGGTTAATGCAGAAGTAACTGCAGGTGTGGGAAGCTTTGCAGAGCTACCTGCTTAATCTTGTGTTGATGCGCTCACTGTGACCTCCCCCTTCAAACAATGTCTTGCTCTCTCTCTCATCCCTCATCCTCTGTGTCTTTCTCTCCCACACACACATGCACACACACACACACACTGCTGAGTCACTGTCCCTCTCCCCCCGCCATTCTCTCTCATACACACACACTTACTCACACACACTTTTTACTGACGCACTTTGGTGAGTTAATACCCTGACTACTTCTCTGTCGTCTCATAGGGTTGGCGTCGACCCAGACCAAGACCTTCAGCCATGTGGGGACAGCTTCCAAGTTCTCCAGGGAGTAAGTCCCTCGCTCCTCCTCTATCTCTGCCACCTCTCTCACAGCCCAAGTGTGTCACTCATCCTATCACAAACTGCCGCTGCCTGGTGTTGTGTTATCATCACATTGTAAAAACACAAGAGGATCTCATTTCTCTTGAGGCACCCTGGGTGGTCACAGTTTATAAGAAAAGAAAACCAAAGATAAGAATTTGATTTGCTGTGAGGACCATTTGTAAATCTAACTTGAAACAATGCAGGTTCATTTTTTAAATTTATATTTTTTCCATCCAAAAACCCCAGCAGTTATTTGAAATCATGTTAAATGATTAATGTAAGACTTTATGGTAACCTGTCAGGAATGTGGTTGAAAATGTCCCCTGTAAAGATTCACTTTTTACTTTTGATCTGGCTGCTGGGTTATGCCTCTTGAGAAGGTATCTGTGACATTTGAGTAAAACTTCCAAACAGACAAAGATGAGAATAGGATTTTGGTGACAACCACAAGTACTGTTTTATGACTTCTCTTCCTGTGGGTGTGGGTGAGAGTCAGCCAGTGGAGGTGAAAGCACACCTCATGGCCTTATACAAAGTGGTGAAACCACAAAAAAATAACAAGCAA
This sequence comes from Albula goreensis, assembly GCA_022829145.1. NCBI lineage: Eukaryota > Metazoa > Chordata > Actinopteri > Albuliformes > Albulidae > Albula > Albula goreensis. Next base: position 14,183,997 of record CM040761.1, on the reverse strand, counting down.
AAAAAAAACAAGCAAAAAAAAAAAAAAACGGCCAGACCGATGGAGGTGAAAGTTTTCTATACTGCAGTCAAAAAGATAGCATCTCAAGGCTTTTTTTTTTATTCTTTCAAAATGAGAGCAGGTGAAGGATGTTAGTTTTTAGATTAGTTTTCTCTCCTGCATTGTAAAAACAGCCTGTGGAGCAGACTGATGCTAGCTCTTCTTTTCAGTACCGTCTAATCTGCTCTAAATGTAAGCCGTGCGGCTTGGTCTGCATATACTGTCTGCCCCCAGCCAAACACCAGCTTCACGAGGGCAGTTAGCTGCGGGGGGAACATATTCGGGATGTTTAATGAACTGAGGGGTGTGGCCCACTGCTTTATTATCTGCGTATTTTATCTCCTGTAGGGTCTCATGACTACACTAATCCCTGATGTAAATGATTTGTCCGGAGGGCATTCTGTGAAAACACAAGTGTAGTGTCAGGCAGCGTTGACTCCGCCCCCTTTTTCAAGCCTGTGTTTGGGCCATATGGGAGTTTGTGTGCACAGCTGGAGCACAGCTGGGGGCCGTAGACCTCTCACACTGCCCTGCCGGCCCCTAACGACCGGATGTAGATGTTTATCCTGCAAACATACGGCACGCCATGAAGCTCTGCCCAGCTGTGTGCCACGCAGAGTCCTATCACGCTTCACTTGTTTTCTTCAAACCTCGACCCCCTGGCCCTCATTACGTTTGACCTTCTCTTTTACCCAGTTGGCCAAAATTGTGGTCCAAGTGTATGTGCACTGTCCTGATGTACGTTTTCAGAAGTGTCCTGACCTCCTAGTCTCCATTCATCTTGATGTTGTCTCATATGGGTACATGTGTTGTCTGAGAAATGCAGAGCCATTGCAATGAGATTTGTTTGTTGTTCACTCTTTTGTGACTGCAGGATGGGACTCATCCAGAAGGACACAGCAAGACTAAGCAGGAGAGTGCCTGGATGTTCAGACTGTGGTACACTTTTGATCACAAGTATCCTTCAATCGTGTATTTAAGGGGCTGTTCAGCTCCAGGTACTGAGGGTTGCAATGTCTGCAGGCATTTAGTTCAACCACAAAATGCATCACCGATTTTATAAAATTACTGTAAGACAGCCAATTAGCTGTAAAACTTCCAGGTAAGTCATGTTTGAAATTAGATGGTTCAGTGACCTGGAATTGTTTATTGATTTGCATTTATTATCACAAATGCAAATGCATACAGTAAGTCTGTGCAATTATTATCACAAATGCAAATGCTTACAGTAAGTCTATGCATCCTTTTGTAATGTATTAGAGCTGTGGTAACTGTTGTGCAAGCTTACACTTCACATTAAATTCAATGATGAAATTGAATCCCTTAAGCTTTCCCATCAGTGCTGGAAAAGCTTCATGTTCATGAATGAAGAGACACATGGTATAAATTGTACACAACCTGTGAGACTTTTTTAAAGTAGTTCACCTGCAGAGTACATAATTTCAGACTTTATAAAAGCAAGAAAATATTATCATCTATTCTCAGATCTGATGTCTTTATTCCTAAACACAAGACAAACATTCTCACCATACAGCACTCTCACTACCACTGTATACAGTATCTTGAGGTATTGATGTAAGACATTTTGTATGAGCATAATATTTATAACAGATTTATGTTCAGAATATACAATGTTTAGCTCTGGCTACTCTCAATCTGCTAAGCTGTGTCAAATAGAAAAACTGCAAGTCTCTCAGGAACCTGATGCATTTGGTTGTAGAAGAAAACACACACCCTGGTGGTTATTTGATGTTTTTATTGTAGTTCTAATTATCTCATTAAATTAAGCTGTGAAAACAGAAACTGTAGTGTGTGGAGAAAATGCCTGCAGACTCAGACTTTCAGAGCCTGGAGTTTGAATAACAATGTCAGCTTCTCTGACAGTTAATGACACATTCTGTCTGTGATCACTCTCAATTTTTAAGCTCGTTTTCCAGAGAGCTTGGGTTTTATTTTTGTAAACAGAACAGTAAGTGTGGTTTATATTTGAACTTTTTTTCCTGAATTTGTGTGGACTCGCTCAGTTGGATTTATCTGTTTTGATTGAAACCAATTTATGTCACCATGCAAATCACCGAAATACAGGAGAACTGAAGCAAAGCAAAGCAGAAATATTTTCTGTCTTCCTGTATCAATGCATCCTGTCTCATGCAAATAGACACGAGGTGGAAGCAGCAACTGTTGGTTGATGTATAAAATGGAAAAAGATTAAAATGGATTTTCTGGAGCAAGATACATTTACAGAGCTTGGGATGGTCAGTCAACCTTGTCCAACCCGTGACAAAAATATAAACTGAATAGAGAGGTCCTTAATAATTTCTATTTTTCATTTATATTATATCAGAGGTTTTTTATAAAGGCAAAACCTCAGTGACTGAGGTAAAGAGATGTGACAAGCCATCTGTAAAACTCTGCTCACCTTTTGCCTTTTAATTATGAGCCTGAGGAAGGGGACCAGTCTCTGGCGCCTGTGTTGTCACACCCCCGTGAGAGCTGCATCTCCCAGCATGCAGTCTTTCTGCTCTGAAAGAGAAGGCAGATGACATGCTTGGATGCTCTCGGCATCTCACAATAACAGTTCCTCAGTTTAAGGTTCCCCCAACCCCCCTTTCCCCATGTCCCCTTTAGCACTGTTAAAATCTGTTCTTGGTGTAATGAGGTTTGTAGCCTCAGGAAATTGGTCTTCAATGCAGTTTGCCATGAGTGTGCTTTATAGCAATGGGTGGTGTACAGGTTGTTCTGAGATTTCTGGTGGTGTTGCTTGTTGTTTTCCTGTGGTTTAGCTTGTCTGGTGAGATTGTCTGGCGGCATGTATGGGTAAAGTAAGAGGGCAACTCCTTGCCAAGCACACTCTTCACTTCTCGTGCTGAATTCTAATGACAACTTATCAAGTTCTGTCTGATCCTGCTTAAAATTCATTGCAATAGCTTAAAATTCAGTGCAATTGTGAAAAACCTGTTCACCAAATTCATGCAGAATTTCTGAAATTGGGGATAACCTTTTCAAAACAAAAACATTCTCTGTCCATCTAATTGCAGTGTCAGACTCTTATGTGATCAGCAGGGAATAGCTGTCCTAATGGGCCACCTGAAGCTATTGGAGCAACATTTTGAAGTGCAGCATGTACAATAGAATTTTTAGAATTAGTATTTATCATCCTTTTAAAGCATTCCTTAGAAAATGGATGAAATGCCCTCATTTACATATGGAAAACTTTGATTGTATGAAAGAACAAGAACTGAAGGTTTTATTTATCATCAATACGCGACGTGAGAATGTGACCTTGTGTCCAGCCTCAGCTTCAGACAAGCTTGGCCTGGGATATTCAAATGATTAATGGCACTTGGTAAGTGAGTAACTTTATGAAAGTGATTGATGTGTGGTCTCAGGTAACTGATTGGAACTCTGGTACTCCTCTGTGTGGTTGCTTTTTGCCTTGATTTCCACTGCTCTGTCACTGAATTACAGTGAACCAGTGGGGCTATATGTCTTGAAAAGTTGGACCCATGTTGCAGTCCTCACACATCTTGGTCTAACTCCGAATAAAAGCCTAAACAAAGAGTAGTATGTTTTACCTTTAGCTGTGAGAGCAGAATGGGCTCCCCTGTCCCTTGTCCGCATGTAAAAAAAGGGTAAAAATGGCAGTTAGTCTGCAGTTGAGATGTGACTATTGCCTGTGACTGATAAATGATCTACTGTTTTGCTGCCTCCACCCATTGGTTCCTGTCGGTTTTGCTTGGTACACAGCCAGAACAGGGCTCTTTTTTTGGGCCCTGGAACAAAGTCAAATGTGGTTTTTGTCATGATGTACTTCATGCAAGAAGTAAATAGACACCAACAGTGTTTGATAAAACTAACCTTTAACCTCTGTTTATTTCTTGCATGTCTCTGTAAATGTGAACAGAATTGGTGATGTCAGTTTCAGTTCATTGTGCAGTACTGAACAGTGAAACTATGGGGAAAAGAACCCTATCAAAGTCACAGGACTAGGAACTGTGTACCAACTAGAGAACTTACTATATGATAGAAGTGACTCATGATTGCACTAAACAAAGACAATGTAGTGTATTATGTAGTGTGGCTGCCCCTGTCCATATCTCTGCTATCCCTGTTTGGTTCAGTGGCCTGAGGGAAGAAGTATGCCCTGAATTAGCCTCACTTGTGGCCTCACTACACTCATGAAAAGACATTTTAAAACCCTCTCCAGGGTAAAGTTGTCACATGACAGTGTCTTAAATCTTAAACTAATAAACAATGCAGCCATTGTAGTTTGGTGAAATGAGGGAAAAAGTGGGTGGGTCTCTTCAGTTTTGTATCCAAATCTCCCACCCCCATGACAACAGATCAGCATTTCTGGGTGTCTCGTCTTCAACCCCCAACTACCCAGTGTGAAGTAATCTTCATTCAGCTACTTTACATTGCTTTGGTACCCTACTCCAGTGCTTCAAAAGGGTCCCCCTTCTTCTTCCCACCCTACCCCGTGGAACAATCATGCATCAGAGTGGCTGCAGAGTTCCCCTGTAGAGTAACTGTCTCTGTAGCATTTCCTCACTCATAATCAGTCCAGAAGGAGATGGTGAACTGAAGCGCTGCAGTGTCTCTGCTTCTCCTTAGCCAAGGGCAGTCAGAACCTCACATGAGCCCCCACACTGTAACGCGTGTTCACATTCAGGCCCAGTTTCCTGCTGGTTGCTCTCTTCCCCTGCCTTTCCTGAAACAGGCATCCCCACAGCAAGAGGTGACAGAAGGCACAGGCAGTTAGGCAGAGGAAGCAGGCGCCGGAGATGGGTGTATTTTAGCAACGCTGACACCTCTCTTCCCAGACCCACCCTGTTTAGCGTGCCTTATCTCTCTCTGTGCACTGGGGATGGTGTACAGGCCGGAGGTAATACTAGGCACCAGGCCATCTCACACTGTGGCCCCTCAGTGTGCATTTCTGCCTGCCCCACACCAAGAGAAACCAGGCTGTTTGTTTTGGCTGCGTGTTGAACCTGTCTCCACGTTGGAGGCATATCCTCTAGAGGATGGCTTGGGCAAGTATGTAGCTGGCTGCCTTCCACCCTGTTCTGTGACACTAGTGTGAAACTAGTTCTTCTGATAGTATATCTTTCTGAAGTATTTTCATTTTCTGCCAGACAAAAAAGTTTAACACACACATTTAAAAGTAACATGAGCAAATTAATTCTTTATTTTCATGTTTGGGTCCGATAAAAAAAAAAAAAAAAAACATTTAAAGAACAACATAGCCTTATGTCTGATGAAGTGGCAGATTAAAGTATGAACCCTGAGTCTCAGTAGTCCATCCATCCATTTGTAATAAGCTTAGAGAGCAACCTCACCATGAAACATGTGAAAGCCAATGGGACCAAAAGCACAGTGTGAATAGTTACCAGTCATGCACATGTCATAGTTCATTGTTGATTTGCATTTCCTGGTCAAGGTGGTTGGTAGCTGGTAAATGTGACAAATGTCTTGTTGAATGACTGATTTTGAAAAGGGGGGTTCCTTTACTGCCTTCCACCAGTTACTTGAAGCCCATCCTAACACACAGCGGCCCTCCCCTCACCACTACTCTGCCCAGCTGCTGCGGGCCTCTGGCCCGCTGCCTGACCAGCCCCCAGGCGTACGAGGTGAGTACACACACACGCGCGCACACACACAAGCACAAGCACATTCACATACGCTCAAACTCAAGTACATTCTTGGACCTTGAGTGGTGAGGTGAAGAGTTGCTGTTTCATTGCAAGACCTCCCACCATAAAGCTGCTTCAGAAGGTTGCATTTTGAGTTTATTTAGTTTCTAAGTGATATGGCACATGCCCTTGGCCACAGAGAAGAGGTTATTTTACTGTAAGTGTTTGTGTGTGTACAAATGACATTACAAGACCTTTGAACTGGGATATGTGAATCAGGTACCATTTCCTGTTTTGCATGACAACAAGAGCTGCTACAAATTTAGCATCTGTCCTTGATGATTCAGATGCAAAGTAAATCCCCTTTGTGTAGAGCTTTGAGTGAATGACAGCTCTGAAGTGCTTGCATTCAGGGAAGTGAAAGACTTGAAATTTCCCCCGGTTTCTCAGTCACATGGGTGTTTATTTTTATTTTTATTATAGACCTCACTGTTGATCACAGCTACATTAACCATTTCATGTCAGGCACAGACAATGCTCCCATTGACATGTGAATTAGTTTAGACATATTCTTTTTTTCCTTTTTTTTTTTTTTTTTTGCCCAGTGTTGTCATGGTCCAGCTCCCTAATTTCACAAATTTACAGTACTTTCTCCCTGCACAATGGGCTGTTTCTGTGCTGGACTGATTTGAACCAGTGCTAGTTTATCATTGCCTGTGTATTACCTTAATGTGGAATTTTCTGGTCCCTTATAACTCCAAATGGTAATACAAAGGAAGAGAGTACAAAGGGTTACTAGCATTTAGGGCTCACTTCCATCTTCTGCTTGTATAGTCATTTATTTAACGTTTTACACATTATTTTAGAAAACTTTATAAAATATTCACAGTGTATCTTAAAAGCTCCCCATGGATTTTAACCTGTATGTGATGAAGATGTTCTTTGTAAATACAGTGTGTTGGTTTAATATTCTCCAATGTGGTCAGCAAATCCTTCCTCTGACCCGGTTAAGGCCCACAGCACAGCCCTGCTTTAGACCATATGCAGAGTTTGCAACATTATGCAACTGCGATTACCATGTTTGATCCATTTCATCAGTTTAATCCTCTTTTTGATCTTCTGTGTACTCAGTCTCTAGTGTAACTATGTTGCTCTTTGACATCGCTTTCTTTTCACAAAGGCTGCTTTGGTTTAGCACTTGTACAAGTGTAAGAACACACAAATAAAAAATAGCTGGGCCTTCAGGAGTCTCTTAGAGTAAAAACACACACCTGTGGTTCTGCTGTGTCCCCCAGTGAGCAAATATGCAGAATTTGTGTATAAGAGTACCCAGCTCAAGCCCCAGTCCCAGCCCCTTGTTCTCATCAGTCTGTTTGTCCACAGAGCCACGAGCAGCTGAGGGACACGGACTCTGACCTAATCTTAAACGATGGCGACCTGACGCTCACCTACGGTGACACAGCGATCACAGCCAATGGGGCATCGGGCCTGGGTGAGGCCCGGGCAGGGCGGGCCAATGGCCAGCGCAGCAGCTCCACGTCAGAGGAGGCGCTGGAGCGAGACCTGGAGGGCCGGGAGCAGGAGCTGATGAGCCGTGGGACGCGCCTGGTGTTCCCCATCGAGGACCACGCCTGACCCCTCCACCCCCCATTCCCACCCCCCAGAAACCCTCGCCGGCCGCCCTTCCCGTACCGCGCCCCACCAGGCCCCTCCCCAAAGCAGCGCAGACCAGACGGAAGAGCGAGACGAGACGGGACGGGACAGGGGAGCGAGTTTGAGGTCGGCCAAGTCTACAGTGGACCTGGCCCAAGGCCACCAGTCCTTGTTTTGGAGGAGCAGAGTTAAAAAAAAAAAAATGTATTCAGCTTCTCCTGTTCCAGCGGGAAGTTAAGCAGGCCTGAGACTCCCCTGGGCTTCAGCAAGGACCTCGTCATGTTCTGTACTGTGTGATGCAGGCCACTCTAAATTCTTTACTCTTTTTGTTTCTTGTCTATGCTGTGGTTGTTGTTTTTTTTTCTGTTGCGTTTATGAAACAGAAATTCTCTTGAGGACATGCTTAAAACATTCAGATCTCTAAATGTGGTCACTGCATTTGCTGTCCCTTTTCGATGGGGTTGAAACTGAAAGCCCTGAAAGGTAAAAGGCAGGGAATGGAGGTCCGGAAGTTTTGCTGGCTGTTCCATCGGAAAGGTCAGGATCCAGGTACATTAGTTTGCCCGTCTGTGTCTGTCGGCCATCGTTCTCATCACCCTCACACCGCTGCTATAGGACTGAAAGACTGAGCATTAGAGAGAACGCACAGGGATACCTGACCCCCTGCAAGGCTCTGAGTCATACCTGATTTCCATTAGCCAATCAGACCTCTACAGTTAGCATGATACTCAACCAGCCATTACATTCCAACTCTTATTCCCTTTTCAAGGGCATTCTCTATCGTTAATGTCCCGTAAAACTGATGAGGAAACTTTTGTCTGCTCTAGATTCTAGCCAAACAGTAATGAAACTGGTATCCTGGCTCTTCTGTTTTTTTAATGATAAGTACCCAGCAAATATGAAAACGATAATGCTTTGTTTACATAAAAATGGATAGGGAATATTGTGTAATCTCTGTACTGTCCTGTGTCTAATGAATTAGAAGAGATTAACACATTGCCTAATGCTGTTTTGACAGGGATGTAACTGCCCTTGCGATACTTTATGTCTACTATGAGAACATGTTTCTGCATTCCATCTGTAACCATTTATAGGAGCTCTTTTTTGTGGCCTAGCTCTGACTCATGTAGTTGGTTTTTGTACTCTTCCTATTATGTCCATTGTACATTTTTATATGGATCTATGTGCAAAGAAATATTCTGAGTTTTAGGGTGTGTTGGCAATTGAACAGAGGCAGAGATTAACCCCCCAGTCTTCTCCAGTGCACTTTTCTTTGAGGGTGCATTAAGTCCAGGGGTGTACAGAGCAACCCACCCTCACAAGCCCACCTGCAGAGAGCAGTACTGTGCGTATCTGAGCCTGCATAGTAAATATATCTCAACCTGGTGATGAATAGCTGTGGAATAGGTTACTGCAGTTCAGTTTGAGTGCTGTTCTCATTGTGCGTTACCAATGAATGCTGTTTTTTTCCAGTAGTGATCCTTTAACTCCAGCATAGAAACAGCTTACTTCTCTATATTTCCAATTCTGCATATTGCACCATTTAAACTGACAATTTTAAAGGCTTTAATGTTATGTAGCTGTTTGTTACGAGATTGAGCTCACTGGAGTTTGACTGCTTTTCTGTGTGGAGGAGGTTGAGGAATTACATTCTCCTTAAAGGGGATAAAAACAGTATCTCTTGCTTTCTTGATGAAGCCTGACTTCAGGCCATAACAAGAACATCATATATCTCGGTTTGCCTAAGAACATAGCTTCTTTTGTCTGGTGGTAGCAGTGCATGTACAGTATGTTGGTAATTTGGTTTGATTTGCAGCTGCGCTGGGCTAGAAGTCCCAGTGACGTGACTGCACAGCTGTTCCTAGTAGGACGCAACATTTTAGCACTTTAGCTGCAGCCTCTCTGAATCGAGCACGTCCTCGGGAGGCATTACTCATGAGCGTTCGCCCCATCTGCCTCTAATCTACACTCACCAATTGCTCTGAAACCCAGATGATGAATCCGTCCTATTTTCCACATGATCGCAGTGAGCGTCCACAGTGCAGACAGTACCGTCATTTCTTAATTTCTGTTTTTTTTCGTGCATCAGTATTTTTTGAGCATGTATGAGCTCTTTAGAATGTACAACATTTTCTCAGTTGGATCATGAATATTCATGAGTAAAGATCTGAGATTTGGATATCGAAACTAATGGGTGTAAGTATTGGACAATGCTTGGATTGTTAGTTTCCCTTGATTGGAATTTCTTTTTGAAATTTGCTCTCTGACAGGCAGAATCTTGCATACAAGTTTTATTCTTTGTACTGGGAGAAATTTGTGGTGAGTCTGGTTATGCAATCCGCCTTAGTGCAATCATCTGCAGAGCTGGATTACACGGCAGAGGGAGAAAATAATTGAACTAGCTTGAATAGCATAGCGTTATACTGTGAATGCCACACCTTGCAGGATAACGGATCATTGTAGACATTGAGACATGCATGCACTGCAAGCCCACGCTGCATTCTCTGGCCACTCAAATGAATTCTTTATAGACATCTTCAACACTCAACCCATCTGTGACTTTCACTCTCAAGACTTTCTGGATACTTGGCCAGTGTTGTTAACTGAGTATCGTATTGCTACTCTGTTACATATTTCTATATGCCTCAAAACAGCTTCTGATGTTAAGTCTCTGACACCAGCAGGGGTGGAATTGGCACGATTAATGCAGTCTGGGCAGTGGTTTACATTGGGTTGGCAAGCCATAGGGTGGTTTGTCAGTCGTAGTACATTTTTGTCTGGAAGGCAACTAATGCGGACCAAGTGTCTCATTGACAGTGAATCTAAAAAAATTAAATTGTATATGATGCAACGCTGGTTGAAGACTAGAGCTGGGGACTCTGAGGTGAAAGGTAGTTGTGAAAACACTCAGCTTGTTTAATGGTTTGTGGTTAGAGATGGGACTGTCAGTGAGAGCTTATGCACTTGGACCCAAAGCTGGAGACAATTATAGAACTGTGCAATCTGTCTGTCCTTTGCTGCCTTCAGGCTGTCTATGCCCTTCAAGTGCACTGTGCAATATCTGCGGGGGAAGCCAGCTGGCCGTCAAGCTCCCAGCTAATCAATCATCAGAATTAACCTGGTCAGCAGTGTATGTCCTGGACGCCATCTCCATGTGTTGTAAAGTCCGCCTCAGGCATATGCCCGCACTCTCTTGTGGGAACACCCGGTAACCCGGTTTCATTTGAGATGTTCTGCATGTTGATATATCTGTCAATAAAAAAAATTCAATCTGTTCTTCAGGCTTTGAAATTTGTAATTCTGTCCAGAATTTCTTCCTAAATCTGCATGATGTATTCTGCGAATCGAATACCAAGCCCAAACATCAGTCATTTCTGTCAATTGTCAATCCATAATCCTTTATCACTGACCCAACCTTTTCTCACATTACAGTTGGAGACCAGTTGCACTGATTGCTGACACTGGCCCAGCTTTGAATTGCTCTGAATGTGTACTCAGGTCATTGTGAGTGGACAAAGCCTTCTCATAAACAGGAGATTCATGAACATTACAGTTCACTCTGGTCGATGGGAAATATCATTTTCCCTGGATACTGTGTATGTTTTTTCAAAAGGTGTAGCTTGTAATTTATACGACAGCAACCCTGTATTTTAGGAATGTACAAATTACCACAATATACACAAGAACATATGACTAAGAAGAATATAACTAAGTGCACACACAAACGTACAACAATTCAGTGTCTTGTGACATTTCCATCAGTCCTGTGCAGAGCAAAAAAAAATTATTTTCTGAGACTGAGGTTTCACGTGGCAAAAAAAGCACAAGTTGTTTTTTTATTTACAGTGTTCTGGGGTTGCATGGAATACAGATGTGCTATGACAGAGGGAGTTCTGTTTTAAAGTATTAACCTCTCATGCAATCTGTCCACACATGCATATCAAGTTTCAAGAATCTTAAAGCAGTGTACACTGAATACTATATCAACATCATGTTTGCTTTTTCAAAACTAATGACCACAATATCCATAAAGTACTGATAGTCAGTAAAAACATTTGTCTGCCAGTGCATACTGTATATTTAAAATGTAAATGAGCTATATTCATTGTACATATTGAAAAAAAACACCACAGCAGAGGCACATTTTACAAGTTTTTTGTTGTTATGAGAATGTACAACAGTTAAGGAAATCTTACATGTACCGAAATCGCATTCTTAAAGTTGATATCTGCTTGTAAATGTGCAAACTAAGGAGAGTCGTTTTGACCCAGTTGTAGTTTTCTGCAGGGTGGACATTGAGGTGGCCTCTGAGGTATTTCCATGGGATGCTGAGGAATTTCACAGGGGTGTGAGTGTTCTTTCACTTCAGCTGTCCGGATGCTTCAGTGAGGAGGACTACACTGCATCCAGCTCTGACATCTTCATTAGTCCATGTGTCTGGGATTTACTCACCTCATTACACACCTGTCCATCCCCAGTTAACACTTCCCTTACTTCCCCACTGATCAAGTATTCTGTCTCTCCATCTTCACAGAACACTTTTGGGTATTTACACAGATGCGCCGATGGGAACTACGGCATGCATATGTACACAACCTGGGTAGTGTGGTGAACAAAATTCTACAATATCCTGAAGTGGAATAGAGCAGGGGCAGGGCAAGGATAAGGTTGAGTCAGAACAGGTCTGGTGCGTAGAGTTGCTGTCTCCCTGGTAACGCAAGCCTCACACCGATTAGTGCCTGCTGAGGATTGAGAAAGGATTAGCGCCGATGAAATCTGGATGTCAGGACACTGCAAGGCCTCTGGACACTCTGACAGGACTTGCAACGCCTCTCTCTCTGTCCATTGAAGCCAAATCAGTGTCAGAGGGCTTTAGGATCCAGCATGTGTCTCTCCCTGTTCATATTTACATGTCTTTTGCCTGGCTGACCCCTCTCCCCGAATAACTTCCTAGTTTAATCAGGGAAAAGTTGTGCACTGGCCCTGCTGGACGAGAGCCCGTCCGTCTGGTTCCTTCTCCCTGCTATGTCTCTCTCAAATTTGTGGTGACTTTCTATTTTCATGTCCCCCTCCTGTCATCTTCTGTAAGTCAGGCTCCTGGAACAAAGGAAGAAAAGGGAAGTGAGAGACCAGCTCTGTACCATGATGTAACATTTCGCAATAATGGTATGAAAGCTGCCTCAAAAAATCACTCTGCTTGCATTCAAAAACCACAACTGTTGACTTTTCCCCTAATACACAATCTGCCTGACTTAACTACAAAAATCTTATAGTTACACTCAAACTGCTCTTAGCAGATGACTATGTCAAAGCCCTGGAACCAAACCACCTCCCTGGCAGCAGGGCCGGTCAGAAGGGCACATCGTACCCCCCACATGAGACAGGATCCAGTGGAAAACCTACGCGTACGGCAAACAAAGGAGCCTGTTGGTCCACATGGTGTCAGCTTGCGGCAGGCTGGCACCTCACCCAGGCTCTGAAAGGCACCACTTGTCAAGGCCCCTGACAGGCTCAACCTGGGGAGCTTGCATCCTCCAGAGAACAAACGAACATTGTTCCTGGTCTGACAACGCCGCATGGGCCTGCGAGTCGCTGCCAGCCACAATCTGCCCCGTAAGCACCATGTTACAGCATCTACTGTAACAACGGAGCCTCTATCGGTCCTCACTATCCCCAAGAGCATTGATGAATGGCAGTGTATTCCTCATATTACATCTTAATCTGGGATTAACATTCTTCACAATATGGCTATAGCTTTCTGTTAATCTTTCTTGTAAACTTAAGATGGAGCATGACTCATATCTGTCTGGTTTACCATAACAGAATTGCTCGCTAAAGCCTCAGACGTACACTGCTACAATACATTTCCATAATTCAAAACAGGTGACTGTACAGCACATTGATGGTGGGTTTTTATAGTTCAACCACAGCACTAATCCAGCAGGCAACCAGAAAATAAGAAAAGGTACCAAAACCTACACTGGCAGGCTATAAAAGAGAGGGTGCTATCAATGTTACTACTGGAATGATATCTGACTCCTCTGTGCTTTGTGTTGCCTCTCACCTGTGGAGTTTAGTGACAAATCACCAAAACAAATGATATAACAGTTACTGTCAGGACAATAACATAAACAGTAAAGGAAAATGACAAAAGTAAGCATCAAATAAAGGAGCAGATCTACAATAGAGGCATATTCATGTGTCTTATATTTAAAAATGGATATATTCAGGATTCATATTTATTACAATGTAACGACACCACACAGGGGCATTAATTCATTCATGGGCTCAGGGTACATTGACCAGGTAATCTTAAACCTTGATATATTGCAGACTTCAGGTGATTCAGATCATTTAATGAGAGAAGTGTCAGTGCATGTGAACTGATGGATGGAATTAGATCATTTGTTTCAGTTTCTGTACGTGTCGTTTACCTTGTTCTATGCAGTTAAACAGACCAATATAGGGAAGAGTGCAACAGTGAACAGAGGTTTCAAATAAATATTGCTTGCTAAACTGAACGGGATCTGTTGTATTGACCAGTAAACCCTGGTATCATTTGCTGTAACTTGAGTCTGGAAACAAATAAACGTATGTTATCTCTATGTAAGATGACAGTAACCTGCACGTGAAACATTCTTCTTGCAGCAACAACAACAACAACAAAAAAACTGCTGCATAGAGTGTCCATGTATGACACGATGATGGCTTGAAGTATGCCAAGCAGGTAAAATGCATTGGTCCATTGTTAATTTACATTTTCTCCCACACAGGTATTAACCAAAGCATGATACAAAATAGCTGTAGTATTGGATTTGTGGACTATACAGAAGTCAATGAGTCACACAATGCCATTTCCTGCTTGTGACATTTGTTTAATGATCTGATAGTGATCTTTTCTGAACAGGAAAAGGGTATCAGTGCAACTGCTAGTAGATACATGATGGACTCCAAACTAATTCATGGAGCTGATAGTGTCATGTTGTCCTGTACCCTGGATGACCCTTGCATGCACAGTGGCAAATATGTTTTGGCACAATGTTCTGCTACAATGTTTTGGTGAGTTTAATGATATTACTATTAGGTTGTCATGTATTTAGGGGATAAACAAAATAACTGAAAATTAAAAGGACTTTTTAAAAAAGTCTAAATTACAATTCAATGAATTCTGTATGTGTTTCATATGATTGTGCTATTCTGTTTCGGCTATAAAAGATGTTTTACAATAACACTTCAATATGTGTGTTTTTGAAGTGACTTGAGAGATCTAGTAGACTTTGAATAAGGTCAGATAGCTGGTATCTAAATTTTAGGTGCATCAGTCACAGAAAGGCAAATTAATTTAAAGTGTCAAGGGAGGCAATGTTGAAAATCATGACTGTGTATGCCAAGCCAAGAAAAACTGCATTGCAAAAGAGGTTTTTCTCTCAATAGTTAAAGGACAGAATCTTCAACTCCATGCGCCCAGTCTAAAAAAATACATCGTCAGCCTCATTCAGAATTGACTTGTAACCAAGTCCAAAGCATAACAATGCATAACTTGGTGTAAGGAGCAAAACTTAGACTTCTGAGAAAGGGAAAAATAAATACAGTCTTGTTGACTCAATTTTAACTCATTTTTCTCTATTTGGAGGGGTTTATTTTTGGAAAATTCAAAAATAAGCTTTCAGCCCACATTGGCTATTCCCAACTATTAAACATAGCTGAGAATCTGTTATGGGTTGTACGGTCATATTACAGGAGTCACTGGGTCAGATGATCACTCTGCATGGTAGAATTTCATCAACAGGACTACAAAGCCATTTTGGCAACCAAGGGCACCCTATAGTACAAACATTCCTTCCTCAATATATTCCCATATTCGAATATGCTAACATCCCTATGCAAGCTGCGGAACAGATTCGTGTGGTTTCATCAACACTAGGATGAAGTCAAACACCACTGATCCCCCATGATGTAAACATCATTGACCCCTTATGGCAGGTTCTGAAGAGCAGAATGCAGAGTAGACCTTCACTTTCAATATCACACTAGAGACAGCAATCCAAGAAGGTTGAGAGTTGTTCTCAAGACAAACTACAGCCCAGACCCTTAGCAGTTATTACAGATTCTCAATGTGTATAATATGCATTTTTTTTTTTTTATCTTATTACTATTATTCATTTTATATGTATGGTAGGTAATCGGTACATAATTGCCTTAGATGTCATATTATGTGATATAACGAAAGATATTAATGTGACAGCTAAGATTTCCTTCTCGGTAAAATGTGCGCATAGGTTATTTAGGCCCATGCCTGAATAAAAGAGGTGCAACTAATGCGTTGGCCAAAAAGGATATGATGGGTGCAGTGCTTTGGCGGAGCAAGCTAACGTCAATGTTGCTCTTCCTAAACAAGGTGCTGGTTTTGGACCATCCAAAGAGGATGTTCAATCAACTGTTTCAGGCAGAGTATCCTACAATAATTGTTATTTGCATAGGCCTACACAGTCAAATGCAGTCAAGTTTATCTATGTACATTAATCTGCTGTAATTCTGCTTATATATTATGACAAATTTCGCTACTTTACTTAGGCAACGTTAGGTAAAGCATCCATATCTTTACCTCGGTTCGCATTATCTGGAGGCTTTACGTTTCTTCCCCAACACTCTGATATCCCAGCCGTCGCATGACCTCGCTGCAGTAGGCTTCAACACGAGCTATCTGTTCAACATTTAACCTCTCTCTCCAGGCGTATATAGCTTCCTTCGCGTCTCTCGAAGATATGACAAAGGGTTTTTCAGAGGAGTAACCTTCCCCGCGTGTCATGTTCAACACAAATTTCTCAATTATTGGAGAGGATGTGAGGTTTGTGAAACGGTAAAGTCTTCGCAATTCTTCCACGGGGTAAAGAACCAGATCCTCGTAACGTATTTGAATGTAATTGCTCTTCACCCATTCCGGTGCATTCGTGACGAGCGACATGTCATTAAGCCAGCTGTCACATATCAACTCCATTGCGCTTGATACATAATTCTCCGCACGGTTGGACCTGTTGCTGGGCATTAGAAGCCGTTTGTATTTATCCGACTGCTTCTTGCTCCTCAGCACTTGAACACTCTCCTTCACCAACGCCAGTTTGGACTTCAGCCTGGAATTGTGGACAGCACGGGGGTCCCGGAAAAGCTGAATGATGCGTAGGTTCAAACCAGGGTCCCTAATTAAAGGCACCAACACACCAATGTCCAAGACGCGAACGTCTTTAATGACCACAACACGGTACTTTTTACATTCTCTTTCCAACTCCTGAATGCTTTTCGGTCGGCACTTTTCGCAGACGTCTCCTTTCACCAACCCAATTTCGTGTTTCTTGTAGGCATCACATAGAGGCTCCGAGCAGATAACCTTGTTTGTTTTCCAGCCGAAAATAAAGGATGTGCTGATGTTGCTGGTTCCAGCATACAATTTGAGCACGGAGAAATCACAACGGAAAAGTGAATTCATCATGTCCCGTACTGCTCCTTGAAGACTCACTGCGTCTCCAGGGTAGAGCGACTGCCACATATTCCACATGGGCTCGTATAAATAGAAAACATCGGGGTGCTGATTGAATAATTCCCCTAAAAAGGAAGACCCCGTTCTCCATGTTGCATGCAAATAAATGTGAATCTTACTGCTTCGGTTGAAAGAGTCTCCCACCATTTCGGTAGCATTGCTCGTCTTGTCCACGTTATTCCATACTGCCAGTGCTTTCTCCAAGTCAGGGCACTTTTGCTGTTGAAGTTCATGTTTATCCTGAATTGTTTTACTCCTGTAATCCAAAACATACGGAATTAACAGAAGTAATACAGAATATCCTAAAATCAATATCAAGTATTTTTTCTGTAGCCGCCTCTTCATCTCCCCAGACACTGGCACAGGCAGGAAGTCCTCTGCTAGAAATTTAGCGCCCCTCTCTGCACGCAATCGACTGCCTTCGCAGAAGTTTAAGTGGAAGGACGAAACTGAAGCGTCAGCCCGATTTGGACACGCCCACTGAAATGTAAAAATAAGACATTCAACTCACGATCATCTCCATTTAGGCAGGAGCATAAATAAAAATAAACATGTAGGGCGACATGCTTTCCTTTTTTATGCACATCCCACCAATTTATTCACAATTTCTACATTGCACAGGCAATTGACAACTATTCATTGTATGTCTGTTTCTACAATAAATATTTGTTATTTACCGTACCCATAATCAAATTTAATCCACCTCATTAACAATGCATATTGATATATCATTCCAAATGACTGGTCTTATTGCAGAACAAGCGAAAATGTATGTATTTTTGCATTTAATGCAAATAAAACACTCTTTAAAATGTCTTTGAAGACATTTATGTTTCATTTGCTGCTGAAGTAATTAATCTTGCACATTGTTATAGCTCATGTGCTTAATTATGGCTAAGGGCAAAGTAAGGTGCAGGGAGGTTCTAATAACGGCATAGCTGAAGACATTGAAATGTCACCCCCACCACCAATGTTTTGTTTAGCCCACATGTCCTGTGTGTGCCCACTTGGCTCAGGGGTATGCCTACAATGCAATTACTGCAATAAGGATTCAACAAGTCATTTTTCAAGACAAAATCTGACATTTCTCTTCTTTTCCAGTTATCCTGTAACATTTAGTTTTCAGGTTGGTGGATCAGGACAGGGTATACTTCCTGGGTTTAAGATAGCAATTCTAGAGACTTTAATGTTCATTACGAAAAGCCACGGTTGGCTAATTACTGGTTAGCTCTCATAGCTAGCAGGATAATTGGTTTGTTAGTATAGTCATTTGATGGCATTAATGAATATTTCTACCAAGATAACCAAATAGCATTCAATCACATCTTCATTACCGTACCTCAACTTGTAAAATTATTACAAATAAAAAAGGCATGATAATTAATGGATGTATTGATAACGAGCCACCTTGCTAAAATTGTTGTTGGACCCTTTCCTTTGAAAGCTGATAAAAAACTATGCCTCCTCCTTCATTTTAATTGTTCCTCCAATTGTGTGAAAGACCCTAGGTGATTTTTTAGTAAGTGGCCTCAGATATCCAAAATGTTAGTGAAATGTGCCATTAAATCTAAAGGTTTAAAGCTGTTTCATATATCAAAGCCTGTACTACACCATTGATTATTCTGCATAAGAGCATAGACTCAGATGTGTGGCTCACTGAGGATGTGATATGACCGTTGAGGTTGCTGGATGAGGTGGCAAGGCACAGTACAGAGCCTCACCCTCATGAGACTAGCTCCACTCATGAGAACGATGCAGGTGTGAATACATCATGAGCTAAACTGAAACATTGATTTTAGATAAACAATTCTTCTCTAAATCTTAATGAAGATTTAGATTGTGCTAACCTGTGGCCTTTCCAAGGGGTCTCTGAAAAATTGGGTTTTCTGTTGTTGTTCACCCATCAATGTTTTGTTGACCAAGATAGCATTTTAATTGTCAGGCTGATACATTATTCAATTGACATCACTGCCTATTTCAGGAACTTGATTAGGTTAACCTAATTCAAAATACCTGTGTCATATCAATAATTGTGCTGTGATTGCATTTGTACAGTTATTGCATAATTTGTTTTTGTGTCTTATCAAACCAGTACAGCGGCAGGATATGCTAAATCCTTTTATAATTCATTGTGTGGAATTATGAATGTATTCTTTTGTGATGAAAAATAAGCTGTTTCACAGTATCTGTGTCAAGGCTCCTAATTAAAGTACAGGACAGAAATAGAATCATGACCAGTCTCACTATTAATCTACAAACTAATTAGCCATACTGTTGAATTCATAATTAGGAAGTTAATTAACTGTAACACAGACCTACAGAGACACCTGGTGGACAATAATGTTGAAAAGCAAGGTTGAATAATATTCTTGGTCATTATATAATTAAAGGCAGGAGTGATTAAACACTAAAACAAAATTCAACTGTGCAAACAACAGATGACTGCTAATACAGGAACAAACACACGTGTGAATATTAATCACAGATTACAGCTTTTTAAAAACCAGGTTGCAGTCATCAATCCAGGCAACACATCTGTCATTTTCCCTTTCTGCTTCTGTTTGTATAATTCATACAGTAAATTATTAATTGGCTTTATTGTTGTTTTTTTTGTTTGTTTTGTTTTTTCTTTTTTGGATCAAATGAGTTTCTACAATATAAAATGCAGTGCCATTGTATGAGTAAACCTGAAGGTAACTTTTCTAGCTGGTTCTTAAATTTTGTTGACATCCTGTGTCCTTTTCAACCTTCACCACATGAATGAGTGACCTAGTTAGTTCTACTGGAACATCCAACCACCTCATCTTCTTTTGGTGAAAATTCAGGATCTCCTGTATGGGTGTGGCCAGGATCCTCCAGAAAAAGGTAAGGCCAGTACCCCAGCATTTTAGTGGATGCTCACATTCATCCTGTATAATCTGTAAATTTATAATGAAGCAGAGGTAATGCAGACTAAAAGAGTATATAACATTCTTGAGGGTTATTCTTTTTGGTTTTATGAGAGCCTGGCTCTCAGGTACCATGGTTTCAAAATAATTTATTCTTCAATTGTCATTTATTCTTTTGGATCCACCCCCACCCTACCCTACCTCTCTCTACGGCCTTGCCTTCCCAATGCTGGAGATTTTACAGCTGGCAAAGTGCAGTTGTAATCATGTGTTGAGAGTCAGGAGATTTCCGTCAACTGTTTCTTTCATTCCCCACTCACATGGGTTTCATCAAGATAAATCTACTGTACAAAATCTGTTGTATGATTAGTTTCTATTTGATGTCATCATCTTAGTTCATTGAACTCCTTTCAGAAGTCTATCTGTCATGTGTTTAATTGACACAGATCGCTGTTACCTCTGCTGGTGAGATGTAATCTACCCAGTCAAGTATCTGAAGAGAAGAGAAGCTCTTGATTTCAATGCTTTTCCCTGATGCATTAGCAGGGAGTCATCATAATTTGAGAGTGCTCTGAGAATACTTTCTACAAGAATTACAGCAACAAGTGTTATTATTGGCTAGCAAATCTCTTTTTATGACAAAGGTCACCTTTAAATGTTAGTTTTGTAAGTTGATTGACATGATCTTCAGTCATGCACTGAAATTAGTCTGTAAAAATGTTTAATAAGAAGGTATACTCTTGCATATGATATTATGACAACGGGTTCCAATGAATAACTTTTTGTTCCCAAAAAGGACCCAGGTAACCATTTGTTTGAATCTCTTTTTTCCACACATGCAAGATGACTAAATAAATAGTAATTCGTACAAGCAAAAACAATATACCCTAAAATTATTATGCACTGATCATTGCTAAAACTTGGTTGGTTGCAGGGCTCTCTTTAAATATGATACCACTCCCATTTCCACCTTTATCTCTTATTCATACCTTTGAATTTTAAATGTCTATGACTGTCCACATATTTTGCTGTCATGAAACTTAAAAATGAGTTTGTTAAATCACAGGGGTTGCTAAATAATGATTCCCCATGATGTTTCTGGGTACTGTTTCACAATCTCAGTTGCACTCTCACTGGATGGTATGTCTGTTGTAGTTAAATTCCAGGAAGTGAGTAGTATCATTATCAGTCCCCTTATTAATCTCCTAATTAATCAGGAGAAATGGCATCCACACAGTTAATAAGATTGAAAGAGCATATAGCCTCCATGAAATGGCCAGAGAGCCACCTGGTGGACAGTCAACAGAATGCATATTTGGAAACTGGGTCAAGAAAAGCTCATTGGTTTAAGCACGCGCTCCCAGATTATGAGCCCATTACAATCGATTGTGTGTATTATTTGTCAGAACTAACATAATCCCTCAAATCTCAGCTATCACCGTCTGTTTTTCTATATTTTTGATACTGAAGCCTGACAGATATTCCCATGAAATCAAATATTTGATAAAAGGGAACCTGAATGAACAATTGAACAGAGCACAATTTGCGAAATGAATTTCTTTGAAGAATGTCATACTAAATGTCCCTGCATGACAAAGTGATGTCATTGTTAGATTTAGTTACTGGTTGTGTCATTTTAAATGCAACTACAAATTTCATTTAGCTATTGATCAGTCTCTTGCAGCATTGTGGACAAATTTTGGGCCAGTCCTTCCTGCAATACTGGCCACACCTAAAAAGATACACGACTGTGATTCTGCATGACACTGAATGCGATTGTGTGAAGCTCCGGAGCATTAGACCTTTCTAAACTGATAGGCATCACTCATTCAGTATCAAACCAAAAATGCAAGTTCAAAACTGAATGTCCTTCACAGTCAATTAAACGGCTTAAATCTGAGCTTTCAGTTGGCTGTGAAGAACAACCATTTTAACCACACAATTTCAACATATTTGAGTGGACCAGAGGACACAATTAAAATGTTTAGTTTCCATTTTTCTCAGATTGTGAATCTCACCTCAATAAACAATTGCAGATGCAAACCAATATTGACCTGTCATTCTGCTGTTTACACTTTGGTCTCACTTATGTCATCACAACTTTTATTAGCTGGCCCTACGAGGTTAACTAAACATCTAAACAATGATCCCTTTGGAACTTGAACAAAAGAATTTTAGACTGAGTCACTGTTGCTGCGACTGTTGAAGCAATCTCCCCCATGTGCCATGAGGCTGGTGACGCTGGTCCTGACGACAATGGTATCACACAGTGAATCGTTAGCCCCAGTCCTAAACAAATTTTGTTATTTAGTTTACTGAGATTTCTTATTCTCTAGGAAAATGCTGTTCCTTTTTTGCAGTGTATTACCATTCACAGAGATCTGCTATTTCTCCATCATCATTATTATATTTATATGAATAGATATGATCGTCTTTAAAATCTTATTGAAGTTGTTTTGAAAAAGGCTTCATGAGTTTTCATCGATAAGCAAGGCTCTCAGATAAACATATTAATCAATCAGATGTTTTATTCCTTATTTAATTTGTACTGCAGTCCTCAAACAATATGTGAGAGAGTATTCTGTACAAGTAGGAATAGTTTATGTCTTGGCCAGAACACATTTCCATGCCCCCATTGATCTACCACTGATAGCCCTGGTACAAAGCTAAAAATATCTACAGAACAGATGCTATGCTGAATTACTCTCTATGATCCACAGTCACAGACAGATCCCTCACAAAGACGTCTTGAGCTCTAAGGCAGTGCTGTCCTTTTACTAGTGACACTGACCCCTGCTGAGTGTCTAAAAAAGTGTACATTTATGGATTGTGTCACACTGGCTCACAGCCTGATTAGCCTCACTTGCAGGCTCATAGCCATAATTTAACTCTACCCAGCTTCAGGAATGCACTTTCCTTGTAAACCAATAAAGAGCTGGTCTGACACATTACCAATGACAAATGTAAACGGGACTCAAAGCAATAGCATTTTATGATACCTGTGGGTAAAAACAAACTGCGCACCATAGGCCAGGCTTGAGAGACCAAACTTTTTCAATTAACTTTCAGCAGGAAGTAAAGAATGTCTCAATTTTGGCAACAATTCTGTAACAACTGCATTCCAGTAGTTTCAGAGAACAGACCACAATGAATCTGACATACCAGCACAACAGATAACTATTCTGAAATGTCCATATCAGTGAGACACAATGTTATTTTTATCAACTGATGGTATAGGACTGCTTAGCTGCTTGCCGTGTGAAGTAGGAAACTTAATATAGACAGAAATGAGGAAGTACAAGTGAAGGGTGATGAGAAGATTTATTGTCAATATTTATATGTTCATCAATCTGGGTTCCTGCAGGAACTTGCATTTTGTCAACAGTTCGCACACCTACATTACATTGTATACAGTACCTTATTATCATCACAATTACAAGGATTTTTAAATCTGCCAATGTTTTCCAGCTGTTAATAATTACAAGGTCTTACTTATTAAGGAAAATGCTCACATATGATGATGTACAGATGGTAGACAGTTGCCATTAAAATTCTAATTTGGAATTAAATCAAACTAAATTAGCATCTACAGTGATCATTTATAAAAGGCTGTTTTCACAGTTGCATTTAGCCCAGGTGAGCAACTTACTCTGGCTCTCATGGCTGGAAAAAATACTGATGTTGAAAGTGTCTTGCAAAGAGAAAAACAGCGACAGACATGTTTATCCTGTGGCCTCAACAGGCTGCAACATATACTCAATACTCACTTCAGTTTGACTGTTTCTGTTTTCTTTTTCTGCTTTCCACTTGAGTCACAGGCCACGCTGAATAAAGAATGGTGTTGTGACTGAGCAATCACTCTAGACACAGAGACATGGGTCTTGGGCTCTGCAGGTGCCAGGTCTAGAAATAATTGTTTTTGAAACTGTTAGGCATAAGAACATCTGTTCACTAACTAACTCTATACTAACAATTCTAAATCATTGTTATATCATTGATTTGTATATCAAAAGATTTGTATGTTTTTGTAAAAACAAATGTATATTTTTGTAAAAAAAAATGAAAAGAAAAACAACATCAAGCATGTGTAATGAAGAGAACAGGCCATTCATTTTTATTTCATTCTTCACGTTCATGATTTTTAGATGAATTTTACACCCTTTTCACAGACTTGACTAATCTGGCTCAGATTTTACATGTATAATCATATTGAGATATGAACCATAAACCTTTGTCATCCAAAACATTTTTGAATATTTACAACTCTGAACACAACTTACCGCTTTATCTCAGCTTTGATACACTTACCGGTTCTCATTTCTGTGTATAGCTGTCGTCATAAATTATGGTCACTGACCACAGCCAGCCATAATGTTCTTAAATAACAGAATTCTAATTGGTCGCAACACAGCACTTTATTTTTGTTACCTATAATTTATGATAAACTGTTAGACATTTAAGTTACACAAATACATGCATTTCAAGCCGACAAGCTTTTCAGTTAAAGTGACAGTGACAAATATTCTGTAATGATACAACAGAGGAACAATATTTAAATATTGCAGACATACAGCAGCTTGCAATAATCATAGCCGCACCTTTTTTGCAGCGCCCTGAAATGCCTATCCGTGCTTCCAGATATTGTTCCCCTATGCCCCCTAGCGGATATTATGTGCACAACGCTCCACAGCTCGATGTAAGTTTCCTGCTCCCTGAACTAGCTAGCTAAGAGATAGGAACTCCCAGCACGGTTCCCTCCCTGCCTGGCTGTATCACCGTCGGCCGCGGCAGGAATCATCGGTGACCGGAAAAAGAAAAGTTTAGTTAAGTTTTTGGCCAGTTATATAACATATAACTTTACATTTTTGACAAGGACGAGAGGATTTCGAAGAGGATTGGGCTTGGTAACTTGCCATCTCCATTGGTAAATGGAATTTCTGCCCTGATTTCCTAAGTAAGGAAGTTTGGTTGCATAGCCAGCTGGCTAGCTAGCTAGCTCCACGGTTTGCTAAGGTGAGAAAGTTTGTTGTGTATCTTGGGTGTTGTCTGTGCGTTTTTCGCTGATTTATTTTCAGTTGTGCTGTACATAACATACTAGATAATTAAGAAACTGTACTAACTAGCTAAATAGCTTTATTTGTTTCCGATTTACTAAGCAAGCGACCCCAGAAACAGAAACGGGAACATTGCAGTTTATTTCCGATAAATACTTAGCTACCCGTTGTGCTAAATCTTGTAGGCCAATCCGTGACTCATTCTGTATGGCTATTGGATTCTGGCAAATTATGGATTTGGGACTCGCTTGTTAAACTAGCAAGCTAACGATACAAGCTAGGTACCGCCGCTAAAGGACTGACTGATGAAACAATTAACTTTAAGTAATTATCTAATAATTGCCAAAAACATGTTAAGCAGATTAACTTAGTTATTCAATATTCAGTAACAAATAAAAATACTGCTAGCCTGCTCTTGTAAAATAGGCGTTACATGTTTTGAACCGTAATCTGCGAACACAAAACGTGTATGTTTGTATCATTTTTTTCCGCTGCTTGAGAATGTGGACAGAATTAAGCTGTCTGAGTATATCGGACGGTAGTACCAGTTACCACTGAAAACTTTTTGCCTGGCTACTTTGCTAATGCTACTATCCAACGCCTGCTAACATCTGTTGCATTCTGCACGCCCAAATGGCTTGTTAGCTAGCGATAGCTAGATATGTGATCCAAGAAGGCGTTCTAGATTTGAAACCAGCTCATCAAAATCTGTCCATGGACTAGTATGTAGAATTGGCTGACTTGTTCACTTATACGTTTCTTTGTCATGACTAGGTCCATTAGTGGATCTCTAACTTACAAATCTTTACCGGAATCTTTTTCATTATTTCTGCAATGTACCCGATTGATATAACGTTAAACCTTTCTGGTTAACGTTACGTTGTGTTTTTCATCGCTGACAGTGCCTTCAGTTTGGCTGAATGTTTCGCTGATGTCTCCACTGAAGCGAATCATTTTATGTTACTAAAATGTATGTCACAATATTCAACCCATTCCAAGTACTATGAATTCTGTAAATTTACCTGCAACACACTGACGCTCAGCTATGTTTTCACTTTGCTACGTTGTGGTCTGTTTCTAAAATATTTGAAAATGAAAGTTGAAAATAAATTGAAGACATAAAAATTGCAATACCTACTGAAACACTGTCGTTGGGTTTTCACAGAACACTTTATACCACTGCAGAATGTGTTGGATGGCTGTGGTTTGCGAACGCAATTGATTTGTAAAGCAGCAGACAGTAGACACAAATTTAAATTTATTAGTGGCAGATCAACAGAGAGAGAGACTGGTCTGTTTTAACAGGTAATTGGCATGAAAGAGTAACCGGGATCTTGTTTCAGGCGGGGGAAAAACAGAATATACGTAGTCCTCGGTGGTCAGTGCATTTTTTCCTATAGGTCGGGTTAATATTCTTTCAAGCACAGTGAATTTTCTTTTAGTATTTGTACCCATGTGTTTGATGATCAGTATGCCTCGGTTTATAGGTTGATTTATACCCAAAGTGGTACAGCCTATTTTGGATGGGGCATTTTCGCATCAATGATGCGCTTTGATTAAAATCAAGCCATACATTCTGTAGTTTTGGTATGAATTAATTGTTCTTTATCTCATTTGGTCTGCTTGATAAGATGTACTTGACCACAGAAACTCTGGCACTTTGCTGAAAGATGAAGTAGTTTCAGTCTAGACTGGTCTGTGCCAATGATTTTGTTCATTTTCCTCATGTGATGTCATTTATGATCCAACATTTGGATCTCTGGCAATGGGCGATACTCTCATAAAGAAAATAACACTCTGGTTCAGTTTGAAAACAATATTTTTGTTTACTTACAAAATTCAGCTAGTCTGTTGGTATGGCTAATCCAAGTTCCCTGCATGTCCTCTGTCTCAGTTTTTTTGTTTGTTTTAATAATGCTATTTGCAGGTTTAGCTAGCGCTCCTGTCCAATAAGGTGTTTGAAGGCTTTGATAAATTTGTACTTTGCCTGTTGACTGAAACTACAGTAGATAGTAGTTTCTGATTTCACATTTTTAAGATGTCTTATAAACACATACTAACCTTTCAAATGGCAAAAAGTTGCCTTTAAAAATCATTCCTGTGGAATGACAACTTGATCAGGTTAGATACTGTGGGATGTGTGATGGAATGTGTTAATTGTGAGTTTTAAAGTTTGTCTGAGAATGTGACTCTTTCTGATGGTTTAACAAAGGTTTTTTCCTTTATATATACATAGCAGTACAATTTTACCCTGTAATTGAACTCTCTCAGAAATAGCTAAGTGTGTATCCTCACCATGGCAAACTGAAGACATACCTTGTCTCAGGCAGTATTCATAACAGGTTTGTAATGAGTCACTGTTGTTTCTTGGCTTGGTGATGCTGTGCTTACTGTATGTTTCCAGCCAAGATTAATGTTAATTATGATCTGACAACAGACCATGTCTACTTAGTTTTGGGCGAGGGCTTAATGTAGAGCCTGTGTACTGCGTTAAGTCACAAGCTACTATTTCAACACACATGAATTCAAAATTTCATCTTTTGTCTCAGTAAGCCAGGTCTGTTTTTATGCTGACAATGTATACATGAAATGTAGCATGTCAACAAAGCTGTGTGAGGAGCTGGCTCAGGAGATGGGCTTTTGTTCTGTGGGCCAATGCAGTATTGCATTAAGGTCTGAGGGCAGAAAAATGGTGCACCGTCAGTGCTGTTTTTAAATGAAGGAAGATTTAGCAGGTGGAAGAGACAGCTGAGATTTAAGAGAAGTGAAAACAGCGGCAGTGGAAGAAGGGCTGGAGGGCTCAAGATGACACACCCTTTGGTGGCCGATGAAGCAGAGCCAATCTCCCAGACATAAGGGGAAAATTATGGCTGTCTCTTTCCTCACACAGCAGCTCCAAAGATTAGAATAGGAATGACATGCTGCTTGAACCATTTTCTTTTCCTTTTTTTTGCTGTGGTTTCCTGCCATGTTGTGAGAACGACTCCTCCTTATACCCTGTTCTTAACCTGGCTACATGTGCTTCATGTGTTAACAGCTCCTGCTTGACTCTAGTTGTTCTCTGGGGCTCACTGCTGCGTGGAACGTATGTGTATTGGAATGGAATGACGGTGTCCTTGGAACGTTCCTTGTGTTTAACTTACTGACCCTTGCTTGCTGGCCGGCTGTGCCCTGACAATGAGGTGAACAGCTGTTATTGGCACAACCTAGCAACCCCTCCCCCCTGCCCCTTTTCCAGGCTCTAGTCTGGATCAGGATGGCTTTGGGTGGATGTGTTAGAAAAGGCACTGCTGAGCATTTTGGGGTCTTCAGAATCAAGAATCCCGGCTCATTAAGGGGTAAGGAGTCACACAGCACTTCTCCATTCAAACTTGACTCACAAAATGGAGCTTGAACTGATGGATCATCTTGTCCTTTGGCTGATTGCCTTTTAGGGTTTGTCTAATATATCTCATGACCACTTCCCCTTAAATGTTAGACACATGTTGACACAACGGTACTGTAATCAGTTGAATATTGTGTTGATTTGAAGTGGTTTCTCCTGCAGAGAATGAGAGGCAGGCTACAGTGTGCTGGAGATGAGCGATTGCTCCTGTGGGAGAGTGGCACAGCTCCCTGACCCTGAAGGAGCCAGGTTTAGGCGAAGGATGTGAATCTGCTGAAGCAGTTGAAGTCAATAAGGAAGTTACCAGTCCTTATAAAGACAGCTTGAATGTCTGTCTGTCTGTCTTTTTTTTTTTTTTGAATGATGTAGAAAATGCTAATTTTGTGGTTTCATTTCCTATCTTTCTCGGTTACTTTCTTGGGAAAATAACTTTCAGCTGTGGCTTTTAGATATTTTTTTTTATCTCCCATGTAAATAATAAAGTATGCTGTGTAAGAAGCTTTCTCAGCCAATAGGAATGGTGACACCCAGGCTGTCTGTGACACAGATGTAAATTGACAGTTTCACATAAATTCATGATGTAAATTGTAACCCAGGTAATGTCATACAAACTATCATAGAGGTTGCATGTTCAAATTTCCATATATGGTTCTTTTGTCCACTTTGTCAGGCAAGGGGACAGATAGCAAGCAACTTATCAACCACAGTGAAATGTAATGTGACAAATAAAAACATATGAAATATGGGATTTGCTTCCCATGAATCTTTGAAAACAAAAGTAATTCTTGAAGTTGCAGTGTGTTCAGATTTCAAATCGTGATTCATTTTGCATCATAAAACCTGAAGATGTCATATTGCAGCTGTTTTCCTCTTTCACAAATGGTTGTACTGTAAAGTAACTCTGAATGTTTCATACAACATGTATGTATCTGATTGGCCCCTATGGTACTGGAGGCTGGTCACAGCTCTGGCACATTAGCTTGTGAGGCTGAACCGTGATTAAACCTTGTTGGGGCCTGTTTTTAGTCAGGAACTTTACTTGCAGCCTCTTTCCTTCTGCTTTTTAAAAGTGCAGCCTGCTGTCAGCCTCTTGTCTGCTGCTTAGCAGAGCAGGCTGAGACTTGGCTGCAGCCTCCGCTCAACACACGCCACTTCCTTTTGGAATGTTGTCCAGACACTTTCGTTTTGAGCCACCCAGCAGAAGGAGCGAATCGCATTTCCTGCACCCCCACACAACCACCCTCTGTGCCGCTGACCAGGAAACTGCAGTAAGCGGGGTGGCGTGTTGTGCTATGAGTTGATACGAGGTTGCTTCCCATTGTGAGGGCCACAGCTGAGAGACAATGTGGCGTGAAATGAGCAGTTTCATTTCATGTTGCTAATCCCGCCGATGAATAGAGGACATTTTGGTGGAGGTCTCAATTGTCCACGGCTTGGTTGAGCAGGTTTGTGTATTCAGTTAAAAGTGTGTGTGGACACAAAAAAAGGACTGTCCTGAAAATTTGAAATCTGAATAACATTTGATCCAGACGGTGCATGACGTGTCTTGAGCTAATTATGACATGCCATTGTTTCTGTGGTTTCCAGTGTAAAGACCAGTGCAGAGATGGTGGGTCAGATGTCTTGAGCTAATTATGACATGCCATTGTTTCTGTGGTTTCCAGTGTAAAGACCAGTGCAGAGATGGTGGGTCTCAGTTTCAGATGTTACAGAATGAGCAAATACTACGGCCAATGTCAAATTGTGCAGAGAGACATCCGTATGGATGCCTTAGGCAGTCTGATCATGCTGGAACAACCATTGTTTTGCCACATAGACTTCTGTGTGGATAGAGCAATTGACAGGAATCAGTATTTGTTGCTATTTCAGTGCCAGCTAATCAGCAGTAAGTGCTAACTCAGTAGTGTCCAGCAAGACAATGTCCAAAAAATTCCATCAGGTAAACCAGAGGTCATTGACTTGAAAGGGGCTGACACAGAATATTTCAAAGAAAATATGTCATAAGATTTATGTTGTGTGGGGTGAATAATTATGCAAACAATTATTTTTTCTTTATATAATTTTGGTAGAAAACTTTGACATTAAAGACAATAGAATTTTTTGTGTGAAAATGGGATTTATTGCAGGTTGCCCTGACAATCAGGAAAATCATTTTTTTATCCTTTTGGTGTCATTGTAAACTTGAGAAGAATAAGCCTGTGAGGTCTGTTAACAGGCTCACACTTGAAGCTCATGGGAGACAGACTGCTTGCTGCCCGCTCCCCGCTCCCCGCTCCCCGCCACCTCCTCCTCTTTCTGCAATGCTTTCCACACGATCAGCACTTGCTGCTGCAGTGTCAAACGCACGTTCACGCCTGTGCCTCTGGCGGCTCGGGCCTTCTGCAGCATGGTGCTGCCGCTCAGCTTTGCTCTCAGGCTCCCTCAGCGTCCCTGCATCTGAACAGTGAGCCGTGTCCTTCTGATCTCACAGCTTAGGGGCCAGTGGTTGTTAACCACAGCCTTGGTTAGTTCCGGTTGCCTGCCAGATTCAGTTTGAGTCTTGCCAGGCCTTAGTTTGGACTGCTGTCCGTGAGCTCAGAAATTTGCTCATATGGACTGTCCTGCAACTGCACTCGATCAGGCCATAGATCCTACTGTGATTCACAACTGTGCTGGCAGACAGGTCATACCAAAATGGCTCTTGGCTTCAAAAATTTTGTTTGAGGCACTGATAAATAGCGTCCATTACATGTGGTGTAGTGTATTGGTCATGTGACAGTGTTGATAAGAGCTAAAGGCCTAAATGTTAGTGTGTGGTAGCATGCTGACTGAATCCTGCTCCTCTGTTCCAGTGTGTTTAGTGTGCAGGGTAGCTAACAGTTTCCTCTGGGGCTGGTGCCAGACTGCGCAGTGACAGCTGTGTGAGGGCACAGGCGGGGTCTCTGTTCCCACGCACAGAGTGCCTCTGTGATCTGAGCTCACAAAGGCCAGGCGTCGCCTCACTCTCTTAGCTCAGGCTGTTTTACCTGATACTCCCAGCCTAACCAGCGCAGTCCCTGAAGAGACGGCATTTGGGACACGCTGATTTCATCGTACGCCTCCTCTCTGTGATTTACAGACTGAAGGACAATTAAAATGGCATAACCATTTTGCCCATAAGATTATTTCCAACAATAGATGGGATGTGAAGTGAAACGCTCAGTGCCATGGGTGCAATGAGAGCACAGCTGGAAAGCCGATTGGACCCTGCAAAATGGGGGATAAAATAATCAGTGTTGTCTGTGATTTCCAGGAGCTGTGCTTTAAAGCACATAATGGTTACTGAGATTTGGCAAAAAAATAAAAGGCAGTGCCCGAGCAAGTACAGCGGCAAACAGGATTTCACACTATCGCTCCGTCTTTGTTCTGTTTCTAGGCGTTGCTCTAGCAACCACAAAAAGTGGCAAAACACACGGCAGTACCCACGCGCTTTCTTCCTCAGGATGGGTGTCTGCACCAAAGTGAGAGGAGGAGAAAGGCAGGAACCTCTCACCATCTGAGCAGCCCTTTAAGTGTATTGAAGAAGCCATTTATGTTCAGTGGTGAAGAGTAAACAGTCACTACAACATTGTAAAGAAAAAAAAAAAAACGAATTCCATTTTTTAACTTGCAGAGATTCTGAGGAGACTGCTATCCTTGACATCGAAGATTCTTGTCTGCTTGACTCTTTGTCATAATTGCTGTGGGATAATCTTCCTTCCTCTGCATCTATGTTGGCCAGTCATGTTCGGCCATTTGCTGTTTTGGGGAAGGCCATTAGACATGTGTTACTAGCTGTAGTGCTGTTCTTTGCTGCTTTCATGGTCTCAGCATTACTCAGTGTTACTAGCTGTAGTGCTGTTTTGTGTGGCTCCCATGGCACAGGCAGTGTGTGATTGGTTGGTGTCACATCTGCAGTGCTGGGGAAATGAGCGAGCGCTCATTGACATGTGACTGAGTCACATGTACGGCCACTTCCTCCTAAGCCTGCTGGAAGGCTGTTTAGTGGAGCTAAGGACAGTTTCAAAATTCATTGGGGAGAAAGAAGGGAAAAAACTATTGTTGGGGCCAGTTTTTTTATATTATAATAACAACGGCAAACATTTCTAAATGAGAGTTCGTTCTGTTGACTGTGCACTGGTTAACTGTGTGGGATGCATTATCCTTGTAGTATGAATACAGGGTCATTATGTTGCATACATTGAAGCCACTTCCCCTCCCAAGCTTTGGTTAACATCCATCAGCATCAAAACAAATTCCTGCACTTTCTCTTCAAAGCAAACTGGTTGCTGCTCAGACAGCCTCCCTCATGGATAAAAGAGGAGAGACCTGATGATCTCTTCATGGCATCCAACACCTGCATGAGTCAGACCACAGACAGGGGTCAGTGAAGCTGTGCATGGTCAGCGGGAGGGTGAGGCAGAAGGCCGTTTCATGATTTCAAGAGGGCTGAAGTGACATTGCTGAAACACCTTTCTTAACTTAGCCCTGAAAAGATCAACTTATTAAAATACCAGCTGCTGCCCTTACCACATCCTATGGTCCTGCAAATGATACCATACCAGTATTTATTTATAAGGTATTTAACTGCTGTCTGACACTGTCCTTTCTTATGTACAGCACCATGACGTCTACAGTGACCCTGGAAGATGCCCTCTCCAACGTGGACCTCCTGGAGGAGCTGCCTCTCCCGGACCAGCAGCCCTGCATTGAACCCCTGCCCTCCTCCCTCATCTACCAGGTGAGAACCAGGCCGGGGAGACCAGCCCAGGCCTGGACCAACAGGGGCAAACACTCATTTAAAGTACCTTAACTTCAGTAATTTAAACTGTCCTGATAATTTTTAATGAACCATGCTCTTTACCAACATGTGCAATCATCTGAAAGAAGAACTTTGTTCTAAGTAATAGTGAAAAGAGACGTGTCGACTAAAATTCAGAAATTAAAACTAAATTAAAACTAAAATCAGAAATTAATCTAAAAGTTGGTGAACTGCAGGACTTTGACTTGGAGTCTGAAGGGTTGAAATATTTCAAAAGAAGTTGCATTCTTTGTGGTCTGACAGAAATAGATCATCACTAGTTTGTTTCAGGAAATCACCATGACTACATCTGTGCAAAACAGTTACTGTAGTATGTTATGTATAAACAGTAATATTCTCAAGATGGATTATTATCATCATGATGCACTATTTTCTACATTCTGTTCAGTTGGTATATAAAATGTGCATCTTTATGTCTGTGTATGTGTACATATGTGCATCTGTCCAAGTGTTCATTTTATTCTCTCTTTTCTCCAGCCTAACTTTAACACCAACTTTGAGGACCGAAATGCCTTTGTCACAGGCATTGCCAGATACATAGAGCAGGCCACTGTCCACTCCAGCATGGTAACTGCATTCCCCCGCTGCCCTGCCACTCACTGTGTTTGGGAGTATTTATGTTAGCCGGGCTACAGTTTTATGGAGATGGGCTTACATTAATTAACTTGCTTTGAAGTCTCCCTCTCTCTCTGGCCTGACCTGCAAAGTGCTCTCAGCAGGGCACAACACAATGCAGAAAGAAAGGGGCCTGCGGAAACTTCCAGTGTCATTAAGAGGCTCATGTCGCCATAGAGGAGCATGGCAGCCCAGCTCGGTGCTCTTCTGCATTGTCCTCCAGAGTTTGGTGGAGGCTTGGCCCCGACGGCCGGACCTCCTGAATCACATGGGTGACAAATGGCCGTTGTTGTAGCTTTACTGTGCAGGAATAGTGCTGCTTTGAGCCTTATTAGGGGAAGGTAATTGCTGTGTAAAACTAATTGATTTGAATCAAGCAGCACTTTGTATGCGGCGGGCAGTGCAGTCAACGTGCCGGAGCGATACCGCTGCACGCTTCGCTGAGGGTCCTGCTGCATCAAAGGGCCCATTCACTGAGTGTGTGTGTGAGAAAGAGAGAGAGACAGACTGAGAGACTTGTGCTCGAGTGCAACAAGACCCATGTTTTGTTTATTCATTTTGAGTGACCCCCCAAAATATCCTTGCTGCAGTATATAATGGGTGAATTGTATTAGAGATGTAATTTGAGATGTTTTATCATTTTATTTTTGCACTTTTTGAATATTTCAAAATATATCGAATACACTTGTTATGTGACATCCCTTCAGCTTTAAGTGAATGTGCACAATAGGCACAAACATTTTAGAAAGCATGCAAATATTAATGTAACTAGTGTATTGCTACTGGTATATTGTTGGTATTGGTAGTTACTGGTATTCATTTGGGAACTCACAGTAATGAATGCCTCTCTCTGTTTTTAGAATGAGATGCTGGAGGAGGGCCAGGAGTATGCTGTGATGCTGTATACATGGAGAAGCTGCTCACGAGCTATCCCACAAGTAAGGCTGTGTGCGCTCGCGTATCTGTGCGGACGTGTGCGTGCGTGCGTATTTCCGTCTCTTCGCGCTGTCGCCACAATCTCACTGCCTATGTGGCTCACAAACAACTAGGGGGTGTCATCTGGTGCTTATCTTTTACCATCTTTTTCTGCATTTACTCTTCTTTGAATTTGATTAATCTCAAACAAGAAGAGCTTGCTTCACTATAGATGAGCTTAGCACGGAATGCAATGCCTGTGCCTGGTTAAAGAGTTCACAAACTGCACAACAGCTTCCCAAGACAGCAAAATCATAAAAAATAAATGCAAACATATATTTAGGAATCCTTATAACTAAGTTGGGGACTGTGTATACCAACAAACATTTTTTCAGCCCTAAAAGTTAATGAATTCTTCCTTTTCTCCCTCCCAGGTAAAATGCAATGAGCAGCCCAACAGAGTGGAGATCTATGAGAAAACTGTAGAGGTCCTGGAGCCTGAGGTCACCAAGCTCATGAACTTCATGTACTTCCAGGTAACAAAG
Organism: Albula goreensis; assembly: GCA_022829145.1. Lineage (NCBI taxonomy): Eukaryota > Metazoa > Chordata > Actinopteri > Albuliformes > Albulidae > Albula > Albula goreensis. The sequence continues at coordinate 14,148,916 of CM040761.1, read as the reverse complement.
TTGACTGAACAGTGTGTACTTCCAGATCACAGAATCAAGTGTGCTTGCCTGCAAGCTTAGAGTTAACATTCAAATGCCCCCATGACTAGTCAGTGTGATTTTTACGAACTGATGTAACATGTACTTTATCTTGTCCTCCTCCTCAGCGCACCGCCATTGATCGTTTCTGTGGGGAGGTGCGTCGCCTGTGCCATGCGGAGCGGAGGAAGGACTTCGTGTCCGAGGCGTACCTGCTGACCCTCGGCAAGTTCATCAACATGTTTGCCGTGCTGGATGAGTTGAAGAACATGAAGTGCAGCGTCAAGAATGACCACTCCGCCTACAAAAGGTAACGAGCAGACATGGTGGACCATGCGCTCTTCTGTTCTTGTTTGAGCACAAAGTAAACAAGGTATGAGCTTGGCATGTATGAAAATATGAAATGTAGAGGTTCCTAACTTTAATCCAAATACTTAATTGATCACTATTATCATAAAGCTTTTAAAATACAGCCTTGAATATCTGAATATATTGGAATTAACCTTAATGTCAGAAAACCAGCGCCTGTATTACAGGTAGTGCAGTACATCTTACAGGAACCATTGGAATGGTATTGTATGGTGGAACTTTTTTTTCATGTCTCGGCTCTCAATTCAATACAGTCTTATTTAAACCAATCAAATGGTTTAAATACGGTATCAAACTGCTCACTGTAGGTTGAACCATCATGGGGATTAATGAATCATTGTTGTGATGTCACAACCTTGAGCTTTAAATGTAAAACTAATATGTTTGTAAATGCCAAATGCCACTAGAGGGCAGAATTGATCCATCTCCTGTCCTTTTTGCAAGTGGAGATAAAGGCAGATTTGCCTGTCATGCCATAAAGGAGGAGTACCGGTACTCTGAGTTTTTCAACAATAAATATCTCATAACAAGTCACGATGCTGTTGCCTGATTCAATTGATGATGTTTGATTGAACTGATGTTGTTTTGTAAATTTTCTTAATTTTAAGCATATCTATAAGATGGCAACAAACAGCCATCAAAAAGGAAATTGTAGTATGAATTGTTGGATGGTGCTAATGGGTGGGGTAAATCATTGAAATCTAAGATACAGGTGCGAAAACAGTCTGAGATGGAAATGCTTCCATTCCAAGTTCTGCTTTGTAGGTCATCACCCCATCACAGACTTCGAATGAGAGAGATCAAGGCCTGTATTCATGAAGAGTCTCAGAGCAATCACACCCTCCAGCACTGAGCCCGCCCTCACCCCTCCTGCTGCTGGGGAGACAGACTCACGCTCTGACATTCTGACACGCTCGCACACCGTGTCTCTCGCATTCACACAGACACGTGCACGCATGCGCACACACACACGCATGCATACACACTCACATACACATATGCTCTCACACTCTAGCACATACAAATCATCACCTTCTCTCTCATCCACACACGCAATCACACGCAGTCAGGGACGAGAGCAACCACTGAGTCCAACCAACATCGACTGAGACAAGTGTCTGAAGTAGTTTCAGTCTGAGCTTTTGACAGCTGTGACAGGAATCTTAAAGATTATGCTACTTTGGAGGAAAAGTTTGTGTTCCCAGAGTTTCATAAGCAATATTTCCAGAGAGTGTTTCAAGGCTTGATTTGTAATTGAGTTTTTCCAAGTGTAGTCGCCTATCATCAGCAAGGGTGTGCAGATGGGAGGAGCTGAAAGTGGCCTTGAAACTCTGTTATTGTGATCTAGCAACGCAGGGATGGCCAGTAACAGCATATCCCCACATAATGACAAAATGAAGTGTCTGAGCCCTGAGTGTGTGCATGTGTGCTTGTGAAGACACTTGTCTTTTTTTGTGTTAGTGTTTGAGTGCATTTTTGTAAGTGTGTTTTTTGTATATGTGAATGCACCTCTGCATGCTTGTATGTGTGCTTGTAAGTGTGTATGTGAATGAGTTCTCATGCAAAAGTGGGTGTTTGAGTGTGGCTTTGTGGGAATGATGTGTCCTTTAGCACTGTGTTCCTAGTGCTCTCTGATATTGGACCATTGGCTTTTGTCCTCTCTGTCTCTCTCTCTCTCTCTCTCTCTCTCTCTCTCTCTCTCGGCCTCTCTGACCCCATGTCCTCCCCACTCACCCAGAGCTGCCCAGTTCCTCAGGAAGATGTCGGAGCCCCAGTCCATTCAGGAGTCCCAGAACCTCTCCATGTTTCTGGCTAATCACAACAAAATCACCCAGGTGCTCAGCCTCCGTCCTCCTCAGACTCATGCTGTAGAGCTTATTCACAGTCCACCCTTACCTGTGGCTGATCCTAACCTGAGGAATCTTCCCTTGCTCTCCAGTCTCTGCTGCAGCAGTTGGAGGTCATTAACGGCTATGACGAGCTCCTGGCCGACATCGTCAACCTGTGTGTGGACTACTACGAGAACAAGATGTATCTCACACCCAATGAGAAGCACATGCTGCTCAAAGTGAGTGTACACTTTCACACCCTGCCCAATCTTTCTCATCCACTCTTTCTGTCCTTTTCCAGGGCTGGGTTGTTTATCATCAGTAATTAATTATTAGTAAAATTAGTATTTGATGTCCTGTTCTTTTATTGTTGTGCTGTGTATACAGATTCATGACTGAAATGTTTGAGCCTACAAACCTATATATCTCCTTGTAAAATACAAAAGTGCCCTGAGTTGTTATTAGAAGTGCACTGTATAAAAGCACCTTTTATTGATGAGGATATGGTATTGATGTGAATTAACTGGCCACCTTAGCAAAAACAGTAATACATATTGTGAAGTTGGCTCTGTTAGTGCAGTGGGTTTGCAAAGGGTCAAGCTGGTGAATTGCCTTTTCCCCCCTTCTTTATACAGGTCATGGGCTTTGGTCTATTCCTGATGGATGGGAGCAATAGTAATATATACAAAATGGACACCAAGAAGAGGATAAACCTGACCAAGATTGACAAATTTTTCAAGGTAAGGGTTTTGTGCGTGGGTATGTGACTGTGTAGATGTGTGTAGATGTGTGTGTGTGTGTGTGTGTGTGTTTGTGTGTGTGTCATTTTGTGTGGGTGTGTTTTCTGTCTGTACATATGTTTACGTGTTCCTTTATGAATGTGTATCAGAGTGTGTTCCTGTGTGTGCTTGTCTGCTGAGTGGAAAAGGAGGGTAAGGGAGAAGCAGAGTGCAAGCCTTCATGTATCAGTGTTTCCATTGTGCTGAAGAGCAGCTGAGGTCAGTTATCCTGGTAGAGCGTACACCCCCCCACACAACTCAGAGCAGAGCTTATCTCCACAGGAATCTCCCTCCCTTCATTTACCATTTACTCTCCTCCCTGCTCCCTGCCACTGCTGTTCCCTCCCTGCTCCCCAACGTCCCCTTCATGCTGATCAAAAGATATTTACTTCCTCTTCAAAACAACACATGACCACATTCTATCTTTTCATTCCATCGTATCTCCTGTGGACAAAAAGACACATTGATTGATGTATTTTTCCCCCTAAGGAGAGAAGGTGGATAGCTTTAATAGAATGAAACCCCGTCAGCATAGCAGACTGCTTTTTCTTAAAGGTGTCTTGATGTACCTGTATCTCTCTCTTCCGCTCTCTCTTCCACTGTCGCCTACAGCAACTCCAGGTGGTGCCGCTCTTTGGCGACATGCAGATTGAGCTATCCCGCTACATCAAGAACAGCGCCCACTATGAGGAGAACAAGTCCAGGTGAGACCTTGGCTTTCTCCCTGGTGAGAAGCATCCATGCAAGGATCTTAAAGTCCAGTCTTGGAGGGCCTCAGTACTAGTTTTCAGTGTGTTAAATCGAACATATTGATTGGCCAACGAGTTCCCCAAACTTTATTCTTACGGCCTAAATTTGGTGCTGATTGTCTGGAAATCATAAAAAGTTGCATGCACTGCAAACATTGCCCATCAACACACGGTTTGTTAGCAAAGCACAATCCTCACAACAAACTGGTCTGGTACACGGCGCTGTCAAGCTGTGAGTCCTGCAGCCAAGGTTAGGTCTCTGGAGGAGAGGACCCTAGTCATGTAATCTGCAAATGTGGCAATGACCCAATGAAAACTGAGGAAACCCCTTGAGTGGGAGGAGCCATGAAGTCAAAATAACCAGTGGAGATTCTGTTCATCCTCTCTCTTGCTATCCATCAGGTGGTCCTGCACATCGACGGGCAGCAGCCCCCAGTACAACATCTGTGAACAGATGATCCAGATCAGAGAAGACCACATGCGCTTCATCTCTGAGCTGGCGCGCTATAGCAACAGTGAGGTGGGTTTGGCTCTGCCATTGGTCACAATGACCCTCATCCTGGGTCACCATCAGGGTGCCTTTGTAAACCACTGTATCTCTGCTGGATGACTGAATGGCTTAGTCCATAATAGATGTGATTAAAGGCATTAGCAGTTACATGGTGTGGTGCATGGTTACATTAGTGTTTGAAATAAAGATGAGCATGTGGAGATTTTAAATGTAATCAATAGGGGGTTTAATTATATCTTAGAAACACTTCCAGGAAATATCATAATTAATAAGGCAAGAACGCTGCTTTTATTAATGAATGTCATGCAGCCAGAGGGGAAAAAATGTTTCAGTTTCAAAGAAGGGGTGAAAAACTTGTATACGCTTTAGTTTTATTGTAATTCTGATGCAGCAAGGTCATATTCTACCCACACAATTTTCATACGGCTTTTGATACTGGAGAAACTGGCTGAAACAGTCTTCAGAAATGTTCGTAATTAACAGGGAGGGATTTTAATGATTACTTTTGTACAGGGAAGAGGCCCCTGGCAGACAAGCTTTTCCAGGGGTTGTTTGATTTGAGAGGGAATCTAAGTGAGGAGGGCTAGCTTGCAAATTAATGGGTCTCTGCAATTTAATGGGGTGCTCTGTTTCGCTTGCATGAATATGTATACGTGGCAAAATTATTTAGATGAACTTCACACTCCGGCGCATTTAAAATCAATTAATTATCATTAAGATCAGATGAGAAAACCTACCTATAAAATAGTGTCACATTCATCCTCGAATGGCACACATGCTTTGAACGCAAGCACAAGTGTCGAGTAGCAGCTGGTGTATACTATAATTTCACTATCAAAAGTCGTTGGTCAATAGTAAGTGTAGTGTTAGGATCAAGTGCCTCAAAATGATTTTCTGTGGGCCATAAGGGTCACGGACTGAGCTGTGTCTCCTGCAGGTGGTGACAGGATCAGGACGTCAGGAGGCTCAGAAGACTGATGCGGAGTACAGGAAGCTGTTTGACCTCGCCCTGCAGGGTCTGCAGCTGCTATCGCAATGGAGCGCTCATGTCATGGAAGTGGTGAGTCTTCTGGCTTACCTGTTAGTGGGTCACCTTAACCAATCTACATAAGACAAAATGGATGTGAGGTGGGTAAAAACATGGGTACAACAGCAGTCTGGCCCTTTTAAATGGATACTTGGTGTATTTACCACAAGTAGAGAAACATCCCTGTTCTATTTTTTTTATTTCTTTTTGCTGGTTCTGGAGAAATCCCCTGAACAATTCACCAGAAAACAGTCAGCACTCAGTCATCATCAAAATGAATGAAAGTACTTCCTGGAACGTCCAGGAACAGAGACTAGCTCCAGTAACATGTAAATCCAAGAACAAATGAATGGTAGTCTAGCTACTACAGTAACAAACAAGGTAATTTTGAGTACTTGTAAACTTGAGACTGAGACTTCATACCCACTTTGTCCTGTTTTGTGTTCCTAGAAGTACCCTATAGACGTTTTTCAGTCTTATAACTACTAACGATGGTATGGTTCAAAGGATTTATCTGGAATGAATGAACAGGAATTTAAACAATAGTCCAAGGTTTCTTTTGTCTTGGTAAGTAAATTGAAGAGCTTAACTGGCAAAATGTTGGAGTATCCCTTTAAGATGGTGCTTCTATTGGTAATTGTTTCAGTTGTTTCACACATTCAAGTGTGTGTTGCCTTTGTTTCTTTCTGCTATATTTATGAAGCATGAAGAAAATGGTTTATAATTCACTGGAGAGCTCTTGAATTCTCTAACACACAGAGAAAAACTCAAGATTCCTTTAAATTCTGATTAGTAACTGCAGGGGGTTGGTTTTTCCTTCAAAACTCATGCAGTATTTATGGCCATAATGAATATTTGACTAGGGGGCGAGACATCAGTACCCCTGATACACGAAAGATTAGGCAGGAGGTCTTCTGGTGTGAAACTGGATCAGTGCCCAATCCTGCAAATGTGCTCCTGGCTTGGATTATGTGCACTCTTTTCCCTGGTACTGATGCACTCAGTCACTTCATTATGGTATTTTCCTGTCTAATTGCATCTGAAGCCATTCTGCTGCAGTTATTCTCACAGCTGTGTGTTTCTTTCTTGAAGTTTTCATTCAAAGTTTGATTCTCTTTTGCGATTGTATACAAAGGACATAATCCCGGTATGTGCTGCCCTAATGAGAAATGCCAGTGTTCCAGCACTGTGAGGGTGAAGTTAAGTGGTGTTGAAGCAGTGCTGTGCCAGCAGCTTCCTGTCAGTATGTGTTATACTGCTCAGTCATCTGATACATAGCAGTCTGGAACCTGTCAATCTGTTTGGCAGACTGGCTTTAAGATATGTTTGTGCACACAAACACACACTGAATAAAAAAATTGAGCTGTGGCTCTGCACACATGGCGATATTTAAGACCCAGGTCGAAGGCCCATTATGTACTAGTTCAAGTTAAGTGCATGTATAACAGATCATGTCTGGCTCATTGAAATTTGATACACAATGAAGTGTGTATGAATAATTCATCTGAGCACATTGTCACAGACAGTCTACTGCTTTGCCTCAGTTCTTGATTCATCTCCTCCTGTTGCCCGCGGTAACTATTGATTTTAGCTCACAGCTGTCATTTTGGTCAGCATTTGCGAGATGTTTAGTTGATTGTTTCCTCCAATCAAAAGGGACAGCTCTCACCTTTACATGAAATGTTACCGACAGTCTGAAGTATTCCCTGTATGGGCTTTGTGTGGTTTGTTGAAGTTAAAAGGCCTTTCCCTCAATATTAGCCAATTAAATGTTGTTATATTCATTACTGAACTGATACCTTTCATACTCTTGCATGAATTATACTCAGTTCATAAGGCAGACTTGGCATTAGCCAATATTAGAGCTCACATTGTGAAGGATAGGACGTTCTCCTTGCTGAATTTGTCCTTAACTGAAAGGCTCATTTCCTTCCAAGCTGTGGGTGGTTGGTTTGGTCTCAATGGGCTGACCGTAAGTCTTGTCTCTCCCCTCCCTTACAGTATTCATGGAAGCTTGTGCACCCAACTGACAAGTACTCCAACAAGGAGTGCCCTGACAATGCAGAGGAATATGAGAGGGCCACCAGGTACAACTACACCAGCGAGGAAAAGTTTGCGCTGGTGGAGGTGAGTGGAAGTCTCCCTGCAGCAAAAAAGGAAAGGAGCTATAGAGATTTGTTTGATTTGCATCTGATGAAGTGAAGGTAAATGAAATTGAAATTCAAAGTACATGTTCACCTTTTGCCTTGAATATCTCTTAACACATGTGGAGAGTGCTCGTTCTCATTGCCGAATGTTCTAGCATTGGTGGATGATCCTGGTCTTATGTCATGTTCTGTGTAACTGAGCAGATGTGCTGTGCTCCTCTCTGCCAGGTGATGGCCATGATAAAGGGACTGCAGGTGCTGATGGGCCGCATGGAAAGCGTCTTCAACCACGCCATCCGCCACACCATCTACTCCGCCCTGCAGGACTTCGCCCAGCTCACACTGAGAGAGCCACTACGCCAGGCCATCAAGAAGAAGAAAAATGTCATCCAGAGGTACTGGCAGTCTCCTGTGAACCACTGAATGTGGATCAAAATAAAGTGATTAGTAATAAGACATAAAATAGAAGAAAAGAGACTGAGCAGGTGCATAGGTTTGAGTTAGATGATAATCCAAAAAAGTGCGGGGGACACGTGGGCTGCAATGCCCATGGGCCTGAGAAAGCGTTGGAAACGATTTTCACTTTTAATTGGAAATGTACTTGGTTCAAATTGGGAATGAGGGCTTTGAAAAATTTTTGTCCTTCCTTGATGAGTGTGGGAGTTGAGTGATGATTAGATTTCCGTCTCTACTCTCCGCACTATGAGCTTTAGTGTCTGATCTCCTGGAGGAATTGTTAGAAACCAAGTTAAATTTGAGCACTTCAGCGTGTGACAACTTTTCAGTATAAGTTCTTGGGGTGAAAGAGTGTTCGACAGGGCCGTTATGTTGTGCTGGGAGAGTGGGATATGTTAGACCACTTGATGTAACAAGCTACAGACAGGTGTCAGTCACTGATTCATCTGAACCAATAGAAGAATTTTATGCCCCATTACAGAAAATAGTGAAAGAAAACATTGAGTTGCTGACCACATATGACATCTCCCCCTGGTTTTTGGTGGTGTAAAATGTAAGATTCCCTCAGTCTTGTGTCAGATTTCAATGTGATTTAGTTTCTGTTGGTCCCCACACCCCTCAGTCACCCACCTAGAAAACCTGCCCTGACCTGTGTGCAGAGGTTACCGCGATTACTGTGAAATTTGTTGTGATTACTGCAGAATGATGTAGTGGTATTGGATGAGCTTGTTGTGATTGACGCTAAATGAGGTATCCACTCTGGCTCCAGTGTTCTCCAGGCCATCAGGAAGACTATCTGTGACTGGGAGACAGGACGAGAACCCCACAATGACCCCGCCCTCCGCGGAGAGAAGGACCCCAAGGGCGGCTTCGATATCAAAGTGCCCCGCCGCGCAGTGGGACCCTCCAGCACGCAGGTCTGCTGCACAGCTACCAAGCATGGAAAACACTTACACCAGGGTCTCCACAGTCTTATCTGTGAGAAACAGGAGTGGGTGCAGATGTCTGTTCCAGCCCAGTGCTAAAACACCTGATTTGATATGAAATGCGAGGCCAGCATCTGAAGCTTTTAACTAGTTTTACAGAGAAACAGACCTCGTTATTGTCTGTGGGTACACTGATGAATTTCTACATCATAGCTTGTTTTGTGCTGTCAGAAGTATTTATTGTCAGTACCCTTCCTGGGATTAGTCAAAGAGCTGGATCTGTTTCAGCAATGTTCATATACTTGTTTGATGCACATCCTCTCAGCATTGGTATGATATAAACAACCTATAATCTATTTTCAGCTGTGAGGCAAAAGCTCACTACTCAGAGAGAAGCTTTGGCATACTGATAGCACCACTTTATTATTTCTCAGTTAAATCTCATCAGAGTTTCTCATAATGAAGACTGTAGCTGTCTAGGTCGGTCAGATTTAAGTTCTGTTATCAGTTTGAATGATCAGTTCAGTGTTTGCATTTGTGTTTCAGCCACAGAGCTTTGTCATTAACGTCCTTTTCCAGTGGTGCCAACGAATGTTTAGCTGCTCGCTTGAATACAGCTCTGTTTTCACATGTAGCTGACGTCCTCTCTCAACTAAAACATGATGCTTTAAAACATAACATGGTATACTGGCGACATTGCCAAGAGCAGGGGCTCAACCTCCTCTGGGCAGATTATCTGTCCATTTGTCAGTAGTTGAATGACTGTGTGCTTTGCATTGACAGAGCTGAGTGCATCAGTATTTGCAGTGGGCGAAATGTTGGTTGAGCTTCTCATTATTCCTCTGTGTTATTGACGGAGTTCTCCACCCTCCTTGTCCCCTGATCCTTCCTTTTCAACCCTTACCCTGCTCTCTTTACCTGTTCTCCCTCTCCATCCTGCTCCCTCCTCTACTCTCCTCTTCTCTGTAGCTGTACATGGTGAGGACCATGCTGGAGTCCCTTGTCGCAGACAAGAGCGGCTCCAAGAAAACGCTGCGCAGCAGCCTGGAGGGCCCCACTATCCTGGAAATCGAGAAGTTTCACCGGGAGTCCTTCTTCTACACCCACCTGCTGAACTTCAGTGGTAAGGCTGTCTTCTGGCTTCTGGTTTCCACAGAGCACCCTCTCTTAGTACCTGATACAACCCCCACAGTTAACATGGCTTTCTGACCTGTGGTGGAATAACCACCAGTGCTTACAGTGTTGCAGGTTATGTAGGAATGTGCATAATCAGGGATAATCAGCGTTTTTTTCTTACCGCCTTTGGCCCGGATGTTACATTGCCATTACATCACTGATGTCAGGAACTGATTTTGCAAATTGATCCCAGCCAGCCAGCACTGTGGTAGAATTATTAATATTCATGTGTTGGACTACAAGGCTTAACAATCCTACTGCTGCAATATACCCATACTGATTTACTCTCTTTGGATGGATTTACAATTATGCAGCGTCGTGTCTATTCAGAGGTCTGTAAAATTCATTAAAGATTCATGAGTTTGCAACATCATCTCGGAGTGTTTTCCATGAAACGGTAGCCCAGTGACAAACATTTCAGAGAATTTGCAGGCAAGTGAATCAGTAGAAATGAGTCACGGCTCCCTGTGGTCGCAGCCTATTGAGTCCGCAGAAAGTAAATTGTGGATAGCACTCTTTTTATTAATTTTTATTCATATTAACTCTTTATCCTCTCTCTCTCTTTGTCTTGCTCTTGCTCTGTCTCTTTCTCCCTCCTTGCCCTCTCTCTCTCTGCATCTCATTGGTATCCCCTCTCAGAGACACTGCAGCAGTGCTGTGACCTTTCCCAGCTGTGGTTCAGAGAGTTCTTTCTGGAGCTGACCATGGGGCGCAGGATCCAGTTCCCCATTGAGATGTCCATGCCCTGGATCCTCACTGACCACATTCTGGAGACCAAGGAGGCATCTATGATGGAGTAAGAGCTCCATGTTTTATGTGTGAAGCCCATAGGGAAGCCAGGGGTTAAGGTTTGACATTGGATTTGAAGTTTGGGAACTGTTATAGGAAGTTCAGAGACTGGAGATTTAGAGAGGAAAAAGAAATATCGAGAGACGGTCACAGGCTCTGTAGATACTTCAACGCTGTTGAATGAAATGTCCAACGCACGTTGCTTAGAGACGCTCCCTCTAAACAGAAGGCATGTATGCATACATGCTCATCATGAATAACTACTCACAGTTTGGCTTCTGGCTCCAACCTTCACCTTGATGAATACAGTATTTAAAAGTAATGATTCAGAAGCTTATTAAAACAAAAGTGTGAAATATTTGATACTGTCATTTCTCTGCAAGAAAATTTTGTCCATTTATTTTGGAGGTGGCCTGGAACAAAGAAACTCAGTTTCTTCTAATGTCTTTTAGCATGTCTAAAACATTGACCCACATGTAACTGCCTATGTCTATTAGAGAATAGTTCTGGAGAAAAGAACAGTTCTGGAGTCTCTGAAAGGCACTAACACCCTTTCCCAAAGCTGTGAAGAAGTTGTCCCTGAGAACAGACATGGGAGGCAAAGAGGGAAACCAGTCACTGCTTCTAATGAAAATAATACAAACACAATAAGACAGTGGAAGGGGTTTCTGACTGCAGCAAAGTTTGTGTGTGTTTCTGAGCAGTAAAGTGGAGTTGCCCATCTCTCCTCTCACCAGGTATGTTCTGTATCCTCTGGATCTGTACAATGACAGCGCCCATTATGCCCTGACAAAGTTCAAGAAGCAGTTCCTGTATGATGAGATTGAGGCAGAGGTATGCTGTACTCTCAATGTGCACCTTTACCTACCAGAGACCTTCCAAATGTTGTTGCTCCTTCAAACTTAATTTGAAAAATTGTATACGTTGTACGAATGTCTCTTTACACATCAAATTCTTGGGCACCTGTGGGGCCTCCTTCAAACTCATCTATAAATTCTTAAAAAAACAAAAAACATTTTATAAATTTTGATTTTGCCATTGGGAAATTGTGAAAACTTGAAAAGAACATCTTCTTTGTTACAAGCTCCTGAAATATCACTATATATTTAATACAGCATATCCTTATCCACAGCAAAAAAATATATATATTTTTTGATAAGGCATTATCCTGCAACTTGACATTGCCTTTTTTTTTTCGTTGAAGGTGAACCTGTGCTTTGACCAGTTTGTCTATAAACTTGCTGACCAAATATTTGCCTACTACAAGATTCTCGCCGGAAGGTATGTTGCATCTCCTTTGTGTATATGAATATTGATGAGAATATTGGGACATTAACCCACATGAGGTTTTTTTTGGAATTTAAATGTAAAATGATGAAGGTCATGCATGCATGCATTAATTTGCATATTTGTTTGTCAGCCAAGAGACAGATATTTTATGGGTCATGTGAGGCTGGGGCATCGAGGTTAGAATGGTAAATCTGCCTTGAGACATTTGATTACAGCTATAAGCCTGCATTGCATTCCTCCTGAACCCTTCACTCTTCCATAATGTCATGTTAGCACAGTTCATTCACTCTTGGTATCACATGTTATCTCACACTATCACTTCGGCTGTTCCAGATCTGGACCCATCCAACGGTTCTGTTTGTGATACAGTCCAGTGCCCATTACCTCTTGTCATTCTGTTTGATCCTCCTATGAACTGTGCTATAAATTCTTCATTTGTTAGCTAATGGTCTGCCAAGCCTTGAGGCTAATGTCGGTGAGCAAGCATTGCGCTTTCCTGGCCCATCCCTCCATTTTGATTTTTTTAATGTAGAAGTGATTATCAGTTCTCAACTAAAAAATGTTAATATATGACGGTGTAGTTGTCGATGACCTAGAGTGAACTGATTCGCTACAAAGTGAATCACCGGGTTAAATGATAGGTGATGTCACCTTGTTGGCTGATGTGTTGCTCATGAAAAGTGATCATTGCTGAAGGCATTTCCCTAGACACTGAACCAAAATGAAACAAATAAGATTAATCTCTTACAGTAATATTATGGATGGAATTGAAGATCTATTATAAATATATTAAAGTGTCCATTCCATTTCCTCTTGCCTTTATTAGTATTAGTTTGATTTTGCAGCACATACAGTACATAACTCGAGGCTGTTTTGGTATGAGGGCTCACAAGGCAAAATAGGCTGGAAAGAACCTGATTGATATTCTGAGAGGAAATGGCTCACATCAACCACGCAGGTGTAGAAACTGACAGATGGGAGAGAAAATCGAAAGGAACATGATGAACCTGAGCGCTGGGTCATGCGGTGGATGAGATCATTCATGTTAAGGTCGTGTGAGAAAAGGGGGAAAACGGCAGACAAAAGTATGCTGGAAACAAGCCAGAGCTCGAGCCTGGGCAGACTGCTAAAAGGCAGCTCCAAGCCAAAGATCATTTTTTCATTTGTTGGCTTGCATCACCTGAAGAACAATTGAGCTTTCAATTATGTTATAGGCAACACTTTAGTCAAACAAAGCAAATGCACACAGCCCCATACTAAACAATGATGTCACCTCGGTATAAAAACTTCTCCTTTCTCTCACTGTTGAGACTGGATTTGGAGAATTTAGTTGAAGCTGCATTTTTGGTGCAACCAAAGCAGGACCTAAAAACAACAAAAATAAAACAAAAATAACACATTCTGAGAATCTGATAATGTTTGTTTTTGTATTTTTCTGAGTGAGGACCAGTTTGAAACCTCATCCCATATTGAATCAACATGCATTTGTTTGCGTTCTGCTGACAGCTTGCTCCTGGACAAACGCTTGCGGGCGGACTGCAAGAACCAGGGAGCCAACATTCCTTGGCCGGCTACCAACCGATACGAGACTCTGCTGAAACAGAGACATGTGCAGGTAGTACCAGTGAACAGCAACACCACAAGTATGCATTGTGAATTAGTAAATGGCCAATTCCACACAGATATCAGGAGGCGTTATTTGCATGCACAGTGCTGTTAAAGCTTGTAGCAGCTTGCCTGGTAATGTAGTACAGACCTGTAGATTGTTCAGGTGCAAGCACAGTCCATGCTTAATGCATTACTGGATGCTGCATGGACTGTAGCCAAATTAAAGCCCTGGTGGGCTAAATAGCCTGCTCACATAATTATGTATTCGGAGGAGTTCTTGCATAATTTTCTCTCCTCTAACAGGTCATTGATGTCTGTGTATTTCAGCTTTGTCAGAAGCCAACACAACCATTTTGGACGTAGTCCAGTCACTTTTGGGTGCTATGAGTACTTTGTGAATTCAGTGATCAGAGGCAGCACACAGCATTCCTGAGCAGCTGACGTTGGTCTTTTCTTATATTTTACAGAAATGCAAAAGCAACATTAATATAAAGAAGTACAGAACTATTGAGGGGAGGCATCAGCAATGTTAAAGCTACACTGCTTTCCATGGTTTAATTTTATCTTTTGCGCTAATAACCTATCTACAGATCATCACATCTGGCATTGTGAATTTTTTTTTACCTTCTTGTTTCTTTGTGAAGTATTTTTACTTTTTCCCCCCCATATGGGTCAATTCAATGTGTAATACAGTTATCTTACCTCTCGTGAAGCAGGAAATGGGTGGCTTGTTGGCGATGATGGTGTCCATGTGTGTTTTTTCATCTTGCGCAGCTCTTGGGTCGGTCCATAGACCTCAACCGTTTAATCACCCAGCGAGTGTCGGCTGCAATGACCAAGTCCCTGGAACTGGCAATCAGCCGCTTTGAGAGTGAGGACCTCACCTCCATCATGGTGCGTCTCCACTGCTTCTCTCCCAAAGACCGTATTACATGACTGCACACACAACTCAAGTTTCAACATGACTTAGGTAAAAGGGAAGAGTAGTCTTATCATGGATTTAGAGAAGTGGCTTATGTTTAAGGGAGTCTGGTGCATGCATGTGTATGAAGGCAGATTTTCATTATGCATCCAGGAATAGTGCTGACATAGGATCGGCTTTCTGTTTTTGCTCATAACAAGTAGAGTAAGGCTATGGACAGGCCCAGCCTTATCCTAGACCAGCACATCTTCTCTGACATTTCGGAATGTAGGCCCTGGGTTCTGGAGTGACTCAGCCTGGAACCTGTCTTCCCTTCCTCTTTTGCAGGAGCTGGAGGGACTGCTTGAGATTAACCGCATGACCCACAAGCTCCTGGGGAAGTTCCTGACACTGGACAGCTTCGATGCCATGTTCCGTGAGGCCAACCACAACGTGTCCGCTCCCTACGGCAGGATAACTCTCCACGTCTTCTGGGAGCTCAATTACGACTTCCTTCCCAACTACTGCTACAACGGATCCACCAACCGGTATGCTAAAGCTGCCACCTCTTCCTCCATCATCACATTTTCCTGTGCCTTTGGAAGTGAAGCCTTGCCCTGAATGTGGCTATGTTCTTTAGTTACTCATGAGCACCATCATTCAGTCCTGATATTACTAGCAAAATCTGTAACCTCATTTTTTTTTAACACGGCCTTTCCTTCGAAGGCCACATTCCCACCAGGCTTACACTACTAATGGTCAATGCCATTGACTCTCTCATTTCCTCGGTCTAATGACAGTAGCATGAAATTCCTTTCAGAGCATATGAATCAGGTTATTGGCTGCAACATGGGTTTGAGTGTGCGACCTTGTTCCCTGAAGATAAAGGGTGCCGCATCTGTTTTAAGAGGCTATTTTAGCACCCCTTTAACACCCTTTTAAGACCTTTCACACTGTATCTCAGAATCTAAGGGTTTTTTATCAGCCAAATTTACTAGACAGTCTGGCTTTCCAGACACCTTATCAGCCTAATGTCATTAAGATCCAGCCGGTGCCATTAAGTGGTGGAGTGGCTATTCAGCACTGAGTATTAAAATAAAATGCATTTGCAGTCTAGTGATGTATTTACTCTGTTGTGCAATCAAGGACTACATACAGAACAACCTTGGAAAATGTTAATCAATAATAGTAAACTGGATTAGAAATATTTTTAAATATATTTAAACCTAGGCTGAATATGATATTTGAGTTTTTCCAACTTTCCAGCCAAAAACAATGTGTTTGTGTCAGTAATTTCATGAAAAATGGGACCATAAAAACTTGCCATAAAAACTAACTTTAATACCATTTGCCCTTCAGTTAACATCATTTTTGATTGAGCACAGTGACATGCTTGAAAAGAATAGGCTGCCAGACTGTCCCCTGTTCACTTCTAAAAAGTGGAGCAGCAGGCAGTGTCTGACCCATTTCCAAATTGCTATTCTGAATTAGGTGTGAAATTTTTTGTAGATGAACATTACAGCCGCGTATGAATCCAAGTTGAGCGGATGAGAGGGCTGCTGCAGCCAGGCTTTGTTCTATTACCCTTTTGTTAAAATGCCATATTAATTTCTCTTATCTGCCTTCGTCCTGTCACTGCTGCGCACTGTCTGTCCTCTTCAGACACTTGCACACTCGAGTCTGGCTACTGGAAAATAGCCTTTATATGAAAATTAAAAATTAGAGTCACATCTGAGCTTTCCAAATTAAAGTGCTGTACATTCTGACACACTCCAAGCACATGAATGTACTCTCCAACCAATGGGGCATTGCTGATTACTGACTTTCGGGCTTCCTGTTGGGTAAATAGCTTAGGTGGTCTAAAGCCTGGGTAAAAAAAAGACCAAGAATAAGACGGTTTGCAGATCCAGCATGTTAGAATATGGAAATGCAGGATTAAATTATACCTTTCAGAACACTTCATCCGGAAACAATGAGGTTCATATCTGTCCTAGCTGCGGACAGGTTTGATTGATGCTTTGATTATTATTGTTATTGTGACTTCAGCTGCCACAAAATAGATTTGGACAGCTGACCTCTAGGTTAGGTCTCCCCAATTTTATTCAGTTGCCTTGCTGTTTTCTCCCTCTATTCACAATAGCGATGATCAAAGTAGCCATCACCTGTCAAAAGCCTTTCTGTTACTGTGCAAACCTGTCTCAGCCCTTCTGTCCTGAGTGGATTAGGAGACTCTATTTGTGATAATGGTGTTTGATGCTGCTCTCTGTATTCTCAGTAAAGAGGACTCTACATCTCACATTCTGTGTCTAATGAGACAGTAGAGGAAATCAATAAAAGTAATGAACAAATGGTTGTCATGACTGCTGTTCTGTAATCCAGTGAGATTGAGCTCACTTTGTGAAGTTGTTTCTGTTTCCCATTTGAATTCCCATTCCTTGATCCCTTCTCCTGCTCAAATCCTTGCTGCAGGTTTGTGCGAACTGTCCTGCCCTTCTCTCAGGAGTTCCAGAGGGACAAGCCACCCACTGCCCAGCCGCAGTACCTGTACGGGTCAAAGGTCAGTGACAAAGACCCTTTACACCATTTTAACCAGAGACAGAGAAGCACCATTCAGTCCAACAACAGACATTGCTGATAGTAAAGCCCTCCCCTGAAAGAGGAATAAACAGTGTAATCTGTCAATTTATAAGGCAAAGTAAACCCTCTTCACTGCACCCCGCAATAGTGGAAGACATACTGTATTCATAGTCATACTCTTGAGTAATCCAATCAATCAAACTGTACACCTTTAACTATGCTTTGTGTTTCAGCTGAAATTGTGCAATGTACATGTCAGGGGTGGAGGGTCTTGTATTGTTTGTGGTGCTTGTGGTAGCTTGTGGTGTTTGTTAAAACTGGGCTGCCAGCTAGCAGGTTGAGTGGAAACTCAGGGGACAAAAATGAGTGAACAGTGCGTGCAACGGGCGCAAATTGTTATGTTCCCAGCATGTTGCTGCTTTCATTTGGGCAATTTGCTTAGAAAGTGGAATAATTTAGTTGAATTGCTAACTAGAAAAAAGAGTCACGGATTGCAGTCCAAAATTGCATGTCAGTTCAGGTGGGGTTGTCTGACAGCTGTTGCCTTAGCCTCAGTAAAAAAAAAAAAAAAAAAGTAGGACGATCCCTTCCACCTGTAGAGGACATGTAACCAAAGCTATGCTGACTTTGTTTATGATCACCAAACACAGCGAATGTGTAAACAAGATCAAGGGAAAGGTGTTGCAAGTCTTGGTCAACTGTCCTCAGCCATTTCTATACCAAGGGCCACCTGACTGGAGGGCTGGGCCCCCTACAGAACGGCTTGCAGTTGGGCTCCTTACTCTTATATAAAAGCCCTGCAGCTCATTGAGTAATTTGAATTGAAATGAGTTGGGTGGATCTGGTAACACTCTTAATAGGAGGTAACACATCAGCCCCTGGCTCTTTGTTACTGCCACAAACTGTCTGTGGCAGTTCAATGTCATTGTCAGTCCACTTTGATACAGCCGTGTTATAACAAAAAGGTACTTCAAAATGATGAATGCATATGAGTTAATGTGTTTATGTATATCTGTTTGTGTACCCTTGTCTCTGTGTGTGCGTGTGAGTGTGCGTGCTCACGCACATGCTTGTGTGGGTGTTAGGGTTGTGTTTGTTTGCTTTTGCCTCTGGATGATAATAGAAGTGTAGGTGAAGATGAGGGCAAGCATAAAGGCTAACCCAAGATTCAGGGATAAGGACTTTGAATCTGTGAGAATTTTCATGAAGGAGAGACTGACATATTACTGCCGTCCATTTGTATCAGTGCAGGTCCTCTTTCTGTCCTTAGGTCATTTTCCTCTTTGTTTCCAGGGTTTTTCATCGTCTTTGTTTTCTCCTGTATAGCTATGATAGAAGATAGCATATTTAACTTCATTTATCTTTATCTTCTATTCATCTCAGCAAGGCTATTCTCTGTTAAAAAATTAATCACATACACAAAGCATGTACTCTATCTCTAAGTTACTGTAAAAAAAATAGTTATCTAAAATTTCTCAGGGCACCAAATTATTGACAACAAAACAATGTCAAATAACATCTTAAATTTGTATTGTTCACTGAATGTATATGCTTTATATTATCAAAGCATTATTCTAAAGGGTTTCTACCTTGTTTCTCTATGTTCATTAATGTAACTTGGCCATGTAATTTCACTATAAAAGTAGCTAGAGAAGCCAGTATAAAAGCTTCTCTAGCTACCAAATTATGATTAATTTCTGAGTTGTGGGATGAGCTGAGGTGAGTTGCATGGTGAGGCACAAAAAAGTAACCTGTTTGGAATACACTATCTACCAACATTTGCAACAGTCAGATTAGACCCTGAACTTTTTATTTCAGGTGTATTTTTTGCCTTTGGAAGCAGCATACTTACTCAGCATGCTTTCACTAATTACCTGTTCGTGATTCACATTTAAATGCTTTCTTAAACTGTTAGTAGAGCAATTTATTGTGATGAAGCGATTTGGAAAAGTCCAAATGCAGCATGTAAATTAGTATCGGAACTCACTAAATTCATTCACAGTCGGAAATTTCTGCTTTATTCCTGACAAATTACATTCACAGACATATCACATTTTTGAGAAGCGCAGAAAATGGGTCATGATTATTAGAAAATTTACAGAAATGTACAGTCAACCATTAAATTAGACAGGACCATTTTTTCCTCCTCAGTTAAGGATGTTTTTTTATCTCTAGCACACACCTCTTGAAATGAAAAAGTAATTTTTTGGCTAAAATTAAATTGCTGTCTGTTTTGTAATGAGGTTGTCCCATAAGATCACCACAGGCCACTGTAGAAGTAGACGAAAGCATGGCTCAGTAGGATGTAAAGCTGTGGGGAGTAGGGAGTAATTTAAGGGGTTGCACAGGGTCCCTCTGTTTTGGGCTGAGTGGACAATGGAACCAGCTCTGGGACCCGGTTGCAGAGGGGCAGAGTCTCTGCTGAATTCCTGCGGCTGGTTGTGATAGAGGCTGGCTGGCGTTCCCCTGTTGCACATTCAGGGGCGTAGGGGTGCCCAGTGCCATCCTTCCGGTTCCCATCACCCCCACTGCCCCAGCGGCACCAAGAGTGGACGCAGCCGTACAGCAGGACCCCCGCAATCACCAGCAGCAGAACAGTGCTGGCTAGCCACACCCCCATAGCCAACTCCCTGCTGACCACTCCCCCAACCCCACCTCCATGCCCAACCCCCATTTCCGCCTCCTCCAGGGTGTTAAAGGTCTTGCAACGGTCCCTGGCGGAATGGGTGGCCTGGCATGTCACGCACAGGACGTAGGTAGTGTGGGGGCTTAGGTCCCCCAGGCTGGCACTGGTTTGCCCAGCGGGCACCACAGCCTCCCTCAGGAAGCTCCGGCGGGTGTACCCCATCAGCAGGCCGTTCCACTCAGGGTGGTACATGACACTGTAGAAGCCCCCGCGGCAGCCGGGGGAGGGCAGCCATCCCACAGTGGCCGAGGTAGCACTGATGTTCTGTACAGTTATCTCCATTCTGTCTTCCCCTCTTTCAAACCACTTCTTTGTTTCCCCGTGCCTTTGGACAGGAAAGGTTTGCTGCGATTACAGGTAGTAGATGCCAGGAAACCGCAGTGCTGCAAATTAGACAGGGATTTGTGCTGGCATTCATATCCCTACATTCCACACTGAATGATCAATGCATTGCCTGCCTCACTTGGTATTCAAGGGGAAGGGTCTGTATGGAGAGTTCATTTTCTGCAGGTAACATACAGTATGCAACATGCTTTCATATGGGCTACATAATTAGTTCAGCAACATGGAACTTTCACTCTTCTGTTGCTTTCATGATTTTCCTCTTTATAAAACCTTGACAAAGGATTCTGTTTTTCCTTGACTCCTTTCCTGCAGTATTACAGCACATACTCTTTCTGTGGGGAGTTTATACCAGGTAACACTGAAAGAAGGATAGATAATTGCAGATTTCTCTTATTTTCTAATGATTGTGTGTTTTGTGTCTAAAGCTCAATGTCAGGCAGTGTATTTACAATTGATAATTAAAGCTCTTGTTTTTTCAGTTTTTATTTGATAATGGACTTTTTTTTTCCAAATGAGATAAATGCACTTTAGATTTCACACACAACTTCAGGGATGTTTTCATGATAGCCTTATTCATTGTCCTGAATAAGAGCAGCTCAAATTAATGAATGAACAAAATCCATTAATTAATGCATTCACTCAGCTTTCTGTTTAATAAAGATTACCTCTGTTTTCTAAGGAAATGGTTCCATGTACTCTTTTATTATTACTATCTGTTGTTTTGGAAAAATGCCTCTTAATTTATATGCATAATGGAGATATACAAATTGGCAAAAAAGCTGAAATGTCAATTTCCTGACATTTCAGCCAGACTAGTTTTTAGTGTTGTAGGCAACAACAACTAAATGAATGTGTTGCCAAAATTACCATTGTTCGGCACAACATCATTACCATTCAGCAAGTAGGAGAGGTATGTCTGGGATCAGAGCCAATCTGGTATATGGCTACAGTTGATTGCACCTCACACAAAACCTGCTGGGAATGCCCCTGAGATTAAAATCCTATTCAGGTTGGTGGAGTATTATTCCTGACAGATCAAACAAAGGAACAACTTTCACTTGGAGGTCCGTGTTGGTTCTTGCTTTATCACAGTACAACTAATGTGTAGTGTGAACACTTATGTTACTTGCATTCCCTTCCCTTTGTGTGTTAAATCCGGATCTGGATTTACAGCTGTCAATATCCTAGGAACATATTATTCTGTATATGTCTGCGCTATCGGGAACTGTCAAGGCTCCATGCATAAGTTTGAGCCTAGGGAGGCGCCTGTCGGACCAGAGATCAGAGACTTACTGTGATCCTCGGTGAAGTGGGCGGAAGAGCGGTCAGATGAGTAGAGAGCTGTATCCCCCCTCCCGGTGCCCTCTCAGTGCTGCTTGGCTGGGGTTAGTCCTCCAGTCAGCTCATCCATTATAGTCACTCCATTCTGGGATCCGCTGCGCAAAGGAATTGAAACTAAGTCTCGTCCCTGCTGAAGGAGAAGGAGTCTGAGAGAGAATGAGTGAGACAGAAAGATCGAGCCAGGGAGAGGGAGAGAAAGAGAGAGAGAGAGAGAGAGAGAGGGAGTGAGCGTAGTGTATGTGTTGTAGCAGCCTTGTGGGAATGCAGCACAGCGCGCGCTGTTCTTATCATGTGGAGGGCAGAGAAGAAAGCACTGAATACAAGAACAGGGTAATGGCAGATGGCACCTTCAGCTCCCTCTCTCCCTCTGTCCTCATGAATGTGGGCAGCCATCAGCCCAGAGTCTTGTGAGGAGCACGGGGGGAGAGCGAGAGAGAATGAGGGAGAGCGAGGGACAGGGAGAGGGTGCTGCCATGACACCATTGTAGATCACCCCTCTGATTCCAGCACATGAGACCTTTACCTGGGGTCAGTCCAACTGAGAGCTAACCAGAGCACCTGCACAGGTTTCTCTCTGTTCCTGGCTGACCAGTGGTCAGTCCCTCTCAGAATGCAGGAGTAAACATTTGTCACTCCCTCCAAAACAGAGTAGATCAAATGGAAAATGAAGAAGAGCAGAAGTCATTATTTATTAAACCTGGTGGGAAATAGGCTTATTTATTTATTTATTTATTTTTTTACCTTCCAATTAATTTCCCTTTAAAAGGCTAGGTGAGGCATGGAGAAGTTATAGCATTTTGATAATGATTTTCATGTATTTACTTATAGAAAATGTGACAGTTGAATGTAAATTTTGCGGATGAAATACGCTGACTCACTATGGTCATTAATGGTTCCATGACAAGTAATGCAAAGTGTTGATTTGGCAGTTTTGTTTTAATTCAGCCATGGTGTCAGTGAGTCAGCCTGGGCTCCTCTGGTTGCTATGGTGTATTTGTGACCTCCCCCTCCCCCACCACCACCCCTATTGGCCCAAAACCTACCAGTTGAAACCATTGAGACATTACATCATCTCTGTGATCGGCACTTGCTCTCTTGTAATTTCCTGTGAGGCTTGGTGTGGAAAAAAGCTACTGGCCAATAGGTTTGTGCTTCTGCTGCAGCACTCCCTGTGCAGAGGATCCGGTGAGTGTTGCGTGAGCATATTACAACTGCGAATCCAAAAGGAGGAAAAACCTTAAATTCACCGAAAGAATTAATGAGCATTGCATTTGCGATGTCATGATAAAACTATGCAGTGTCCAGAAATATTAATTTAGGTTTTCATTGGTTCTGTGCTCACAAATAATGAAAGCCTCTCTGCACCGACTGCCATTTCAAAGCTTCCAGTCCTTCCCCATGCAAAGTTGTAGGGAAAGCTTTGCTGACAGTATTAAGGTGTGCTGCAGAACGAGGTGTGTGGAAGGTGGAAGGGCACGTTCTGGAGAATGGCTTTATTGGCTCCTACGCCTGATGGCAACATCAGGGAAATAAATGAAAGTGCAGTGACCCTCCTCAGAGGGCAGGGTGCGTTCGGCCTCTGGCCCTGACCCTGTCTGTTGGCAGCTTCCTGGAGCGTTTTGTGCATTGCGGAGGTGGTTTTGAGCATTGCAAGAGCTTTTCATTGTTAGAGAATGCAGCCAGCTGTCTTCAGCCAGTCATGGGGAGATAAGGGGCCCTATTGCCTTCTCGCACTCGAATGTCCAGCAAAAAAAAAAAAAAAAACATACTGGTGATTTCAAGAACTCAAGGATGTTAGAAAGAAAAAAAAACACTCACACTGATGTGAATAGCCTTATTAAAACCTTAAACACAGTTCGATGTGAGAAGTATTGACACAGTCTTGTCTCTGAGTGCACTTGTACAGCACAGTACTGAAAAGGCTGTGCATCCTCTCATTGTTCACTGTTCACTCTTTTCAAACGCACATGCAGTCAGAATGTTACTGTTGGCGCTTGTTGAATGCCAATCTTCCTGATAGTGTCTTGAGACCTTATGTTTTTTTTTTCCTCCTTTGTCACTACAGGCTTTGAATCTGGCCTACAGCAGCATATTCGGGTTCTACCGGAACTTTGTGGGCCCGCCCCACATCAAGGCCATGTGCAGGCTTCTTGGATACCAGGGCATCGCTGTAGTGATGGAGGAGCTGCTAAAGGTTGTCAAGAGCCTGGTAAGCTCCGTACAATCTGCCTACCCGCAGTTCCACTGCTGCTTCCTGCTTATTCATCCTGCTTATCCACCAGAATCACGGATAAGCAGAGGGAGTGGGTAGGTGGAGAGGGGGCCGTAACAAAAGTTACAATCATGGAGTGGGTGGATTTGGGTTAAATGATGAATAAGATTGAGGACAAAGCATATATAAAAAGCACAGCTCTTTAAAGATTCTGGATTTGTGTAGAATTAAGAAGCTATTCTGATATGCTGCTGTTGGAAAAACAGACAGAGAACTAAGCTGGACAATGCAGAGCAGCACAATTTAATGCAGTAAAGGGGTTGTGTGCACTCCCTCAGTCAGTGAAACTTCATTCATCAAAGCGTTGTCATCTTTAATTACCTAAAACCAAATTTCCTTGAAGTTCTTCTTACAGGCGGATTTAAACCTATTTCAAAGTAACCCATTTCTGTCAAACTACACCCAGTTAATTATTTATAAGTTACTTGCCTGCAACTCAGTGAAATTTAATTGGAATTTGAATATGACATCAGTAATCAATAAAGACAAAACACCTATGAAGTGTGCAGAAAAAAGTGTGCAGGTGAATGCAGCAGTATACCTGCTGCTTTCTACGCTCTCCATTTTCCCCTTTTATGTCAAAGCCACAGCTTCACACACAGTTGTATAAAGTATTTTGAGATCCAGTTGCACATTTGTCTTATACTGGATGGATGAAGTGATATGAAAACTCAGAACAGGGAGAGGGGGCAGTGCCTCTGGCATTTTGGGTCCCTCTCATATTGATGTGTCAGTGTAATGTAGTTGGATGTGGCCTGAGGCACCAAGGAATTGCCCTTATAACGCAGAATGCTCAGTTCTATTTTACACTTTGATTCAGGACTAAAAGAATCTAGCTTGAACGGGAGAAGACTTTTGGATTAGTGTGACAAATTGAGAATACCTAGTCATGTTTCTTTGTGACAGTATGTTTATATGCTTCCATACTACAATATAAACCTTGTCAGACTGTTTCATAGCTCTCACACTGTGGTATAAACCTCTTCTGACTGGTTCATAGCTCTCAAGTTTTGTTATAAACCTCTTTTGACTGCTTCAGGGCTGTCACTCTGTAGAACACAAACTCTTGACTGAACTATGGCTACCATGTTGTGAAACATCCCTCCCGAGAGTGATTCTTCACTTTTCACCATAGTGTATGTGCTATGGTGTATGCAATATTGAGAGAACCATGGTGCTTGTAGTGTGGTATATGTACTCCTGTCTGAACTATGGCTCTCACTATGGTGTATGTACTCTGGACTGACTCATGCCTGTTCTGTCCCCCCAGCTGCAGGGGACCATCATGCAGTATGTTAAAACCCTGATGGAGGTGATGCCCAAGATCTGCCGCCTGCCTCGCCACGAGTATGGTTCCCCAGGTGAGAGAGGAGGAATGGTGCCAGGTGTGCCAGTTCTGGAGTGGTGGGGTTCTGAAACTTGGTCCTGTGGACCTACTGATTTCATTAAAATTGTCTTTCACCAACCGTTGGCTGGCACAACCTAAAAACTTCAGGAGGCAAAAGAGAGGTGTAAACTACAGCATATTCTGAAATTTCATAAAGGACTTCTATGTGTTTTGAGATGATTGAGGTCACATTTTAAAGAAGTACCTGATTTTCAGCTTTTTTTTTTTAGTTGCATACATTTCAGTTTGGTTTGACAACCCAGTCTATACGCTTTGAACTGGCTGCTCAGACATGAAAGTTCACATACCTCTTAAAGAACAGACTTTTAGAAAAAAGTTTCAAGAATTTCCATTTCAAACCATACTCAACAAATGCATGAGCTGTTCCTTGCTCACCAGGAATTATTGTTGCTTGGGGGAACGATGAGACGAAGGAAAGTGAAGTATTGACAGGATACTTATTTCACGTATGCTGTACTTCTGTGGATTGGCCTCTGGGAATTTCAACAAAAGCTAAACTGGCATTTCACTGGCATGCCAATCGCTGCACTTAGACAGTGAGAGTGTCTGCAGATATATCTAGATCTGACCATCTTGGGATCTGAGACTAAATGAGAATGAATAAGTGTAAGGAATTCAATCGTTGTAACCTTTGTTTCAAAGTATTTAAAATTCTCTTCGGTATTTAAATGGGTCTGTTTTAAAGTGATATATGTTTGAATTCCAAGGGCACAATGTCTTGCAGAGCTCACAAACCATATTAATTGGAGTCAGACCATAGAGAATGTCCTCACATGGCCTTATATACCCAAGCTCAAACACA